>OZ023150.1:6269709-7549231 GCA_963675895.2 Styela plicata
TTGCTGGGTATTTATGTAATCATTTGTGTCGAAAAGATCGGAGGCCGTCCATGTGCTCCCAGTAAGACAAATATTGTCAATGCATCGTTTTTCAAGTTTGAGTCACTGATGGATCGCGCCGTCGAGGCGCGGTGCATCTATGACTCATGCTTGACAAAATTAAATACCTGACTGAGCTGAGACTAAATTCGTTGAATGTGTACAAAATCCGAATATTGCAGCGAATGATTTCATATTTAATTATAATTAGATTCGTAGATATACAATAATGGACACATAGTATTCTTATTTTTTATTTCTTCCGCAAACAACGAAGCTTGTCTTTATTGCCTTTGATGTACTTGAATTCTTTAGAAGCTGTTTCCATGCTGTCGCAAATGTTCTGAAATTGAAAAGACGGTACTTGGTTAACTTTTTGTTTGAAATATAATTTTCATTTATCGGTTATTACGGATTTGCCTCTGCACGACAAATTGCCTATATGCCGCATTCATTAGTGTTTTGCTCGAGGACGCCCTCAATGACCCAGGGAGCATGGAGGACCATGCATCTATATCCATCTGGGGGGCAGTGGCGCCCCTCAAAGCGGGGGGGGGGGGGGGGGGGGGCGGATGAAAAATCAGTGGACCACGCTCAATAAAATATATTGGAAACTAGTGATGGCAACCCAGTTTTTTTTTTTAAACTGGGTGAAATAAAACTAATTTACCACAAAACAATTAGGTATAAGTATTACTAAGTAACCTATCTTCACTTACAAAACTGAGTAGCATCTGGATTTAAAACCAGGTAAACTAGATAATAAAGCAGCTAAATCAGATATCAGTGAAACTACAGATACAGTGGTAAACTCTGTACTTTTACCTAAAATTGTCAACACTAGTGCAAACATTTCGTTTGTACCAACTGCATATTTCCAAAATTTCAAACCTGATTTTTGATCAGATTTATAATAAGTACCGAATGACACATCAGTGAACCATTCTCAATAAAATATCATGCAGACAATCTCTTAGTCCAAGCAGACATTTTTTTTTTCGTGGGACATATACCACATATTTCCGACGCCACGCATCAGTGCACGGTGAAAAATAATAAATTTACCATTAATTTCCACCAACTGCATATTTCCAAAAATTGTAACCGGCTTTTTGATCAGATTAATGCCAATTCTTATGGTTTATTGATGGACTGACTGCTCCATCAAAAAAGTTCATTTACAGTTTTATCTCAATAACATCAGTTAAAATTTCTATCGCAAAAGTGAGGTCCAAGCCTCTAAAAAATCATCAAAATCAAAGAATACTCGCAAGTCACAATTATGCTAAACTTTGATTTTTACGGTATAACCAGTAGTTTAAAACAAGATGCTCACCAAAGCCATCAATTCGCATGTACCATTTTTTATCAGTCTTTCAACAACTTCGTCAGCTTTGTTCAAGTCAGAATCATTTGCTAGATTATCATCGGAATTGAAGTTTGTTGTATTAAAAGCAAATACGCCACCTTTCTTCAATACGCGGAAGAAATCCTGAGTGTTCAGATAATGCATAGTTCCAATTGGTAATATGTTGATAAGTAGGAGCAGAGATTTGAGGTCTATGATACCCCAATTGAGAATTTAAAAAAGAGGAAAATTGGCGCTCATTCGGTGAACATACTAATATTGTCACATTTAAATTTAATTAATTATTTATTGCGCAAAATGTAATAGTCTCCCTGGGAGATTCTACAGAAAACAAATATTTGCGTTCATTGAGTGAGTAGTCTATTAAGTCATATTGCTTTTAAAATTTGCCACTAATTTCAGATCTCTTATGCTAAACTGTTTACCTGGAATCGTTATAACAACTTACCACTTACCACAAGACATTCTGCTCTGACATGTCCGGCGCTAAATGCTCCAATGCAAATTACAATGTCATATGATTTTTTACAAAATGGTAAAGGCACATCCGGCTTGATGATATGATGGACGAGATTTCTGAAATGAAATTTACTGACGCTGTATACTTGTCTATTTGCTATAAAATATATCAGTTTTCATTCTTATACGTTTTCTGATGACTTAGTTCCGTCATAAATTGTTTTTTTTTACTATTTAATGATTGGGTTACCCTTACTTTATTCAAGTTTCTTTTTATTACGCGCTCTTGTAAACAATATAAAACAACAGTTTTGTGAT
Source organism: Styela plicata (assembly GCA_963675895.2). Classification (NCBI taxonomy): domain Eukaryota; kingdom Metazoa; phylum Chordata; class Ascidiacea; order Stolidobranchia; family Styelidae; genus Styela; species Styela plicata. The sequence continues at coordinate 6,271,895 of OZ023150.1, forward strand.
TCATATAGCAACAAACCGAAAAATCCCTTTCTTTTTTGCTTCCTCCAACATCATTTTATTTCCGTCCACTGCGTCAATGATTCCCTCATACCCACGATCGATTAGAGCTTTACCTGCCAAACCTGTCCCTGTGATTAAAATTATAGCAATATGAGATATGAAATATTTCACAATAATATTTTTAATTCGCTGTAAACATGACAGGATGCACAGCCTAATAGGAAACCAACTAACGCCCACTCAAGTAGCAAAGCTACTTCGAAACGTAGTACCGGCAACTCCACTATAAAGTAAAAGGTAATAGAGAGTACTGAGCCGCACCAAAAAGCAATGCAATGAGTGGTTTCTGTCATGGGTGATAGTAAACTATCTATATTTTCTTTGTTCCATTTTAGTCCCATGTTTAAACGCGAAAGAAATTGGTTAGATAACTTTTAAACCCCTCGTCTACATGACATAGTAACGTTGTTTTGTCCAGTATGTCATACCTATATATACTTCAATTAACATTACAGTTGAAGAAAAAAAGCTTGGCTGGATTATGCCTAGTCAGAACCTATTTTTCAAAACTTGACGGAATCACCCTTAGCAAAGCCAAGCGGCAGTGGTCACTTGTAGACGAATAGTGTTCAAGTAAAAGTAACCAACCTCTGGATTGCGCCGCCGAGACGATGCGATGAAATGAGAAGTTGGATTCTCTGTGTGGTCAATAAACAGGCTGAATTGATTGAAATGTATACTTACACGAGGAAAGATGCAGTGGAAGTCACTGAAATACACGCGCTTTCACACGTGATTACAGCCTGAATGTGCTAGATAGGATATGGTTTCATTTTTATCTAGTGGGAAAGGAAAGCCGAGAATACAGCTTAAACACATGGCGAACAACGACCTCGCGTGCAGATGGAGGGAGCCGCAACCATCGGTCCCTTAAACCACCGTGGGTCGGCGAGGTGCGCAGCAATACTTCTCACATTTACTCATCCCGAACTGGATTCGAACCAAAAACGTTAGTGATGCGTAGCTCGAAACGTGCTCCAAACGCCTCCACCGACTGAGCTGACCGGCCACCCCTAATTATTTTTTTTTTGGGGGGGGAGGGTCGCTTTGAAGCACTTTTCAGCGTACGCCCGACGGCCTCGATGTAGCGCAATACACACCGACACAAATATCCAGTGCTCGTATTTGTTCAGACGTCGTTGCCACATATCTCAATGTATTTTCAGCACACCAACGATTCACACCGTAACCTATGCCCGTTAAAGCTTCTTCGTAATACTTTACGTGCTTTGTATAGCAGTCGATATTACATTCGTTGCCAGATTTTAAGTCGTCAAAAATTTGTTCTGTTAGTCTTTTACATCTCATTCTTATTGAATCATTCATTTTGATTTTAAAATAATATTTTTTTAACTCGTCACCATTGTGAAAATCGAGAAATTTATAGGTATTGTGTATTTTCAATTCACACTACATGTCCAAGAGCAACAATTTCATATTTTAACGACAAAATAAAATCGATTTCGGTCATATTTGACCAAAATCGATTGTATTTTGAAGTGAAAATTGAAAATTCTTGTATATTTAGCGACTTTTTGTCCGTATGAGCGATTATTGATTGATTCGAATAAATTGTGCTCCAAATTGATTCGAGTCACTGAATCGAATTGCCCAGCCCACCCATACCTTACTTAAAATCTTTTGACTAACATCGATTGCATTTTGTAGTTAAAAATGAAAATTCCATTTTATTTAGCAAATTTTTGTTCCTATGAACTGTTGACGATCAATTCGATAGTTTGTGCTTTGCATCGATTCGAATCACAGAAGACGTGGGTGACTGCAGAAACAATTCTTATTGGAAATCCAGTCTTAAATGATGCCAGGTACACTGTGAAAGGAACGTTAAGTGTACACAGCTATTTTTTCGAGTACAAATGTGGTGACTACTTCGTGGCGATCTATTACGTCATTATTATTAATTGACGCGATGGTTTTCTTTTACGGACTGTTGTGAGTTTGAATAAAAGCATTAATGATGCACCATAAACGTCAATTTTAACCTGGAGAAAGTCATTTGCCAGATGACCGTGTTATAATTTATCAAATGTGAAAAAGGTGCCTGGACTCAGTTGCTCGAGGGTTTGATACTCGTCCATTCCATCACTAAGCGTGTACTTCATCAACACACTTCGGGTGAAAGCAATGATACACATTATACACACGCTCATTGGGAGGTTATATTCGGCGTTGGGTATAACGACCCAATCACTAGCGTTCTCAGAGGGGAGGATTGATGTCATGTTTCCCGCTTATAGATTGCGTTTGCTGGTACTTCATCTTGTAATAACTCTTAGACACTTGAGTGGTTGTTAGTTACATCATTGTAGGCTCTGCTTTCGACCTTGCCAAAACCAAATTTCTTTTGAAAAGGGTCAAAATATGTTTTGTACGAGTCACTGATGGGGCGCTGCTAAGGCGCTATCGATCCTTGGCTCGTGGTTTACAAAATAAAAGTTGAGATATGATGCAATACATACCGGCACAAATATCCAGCGCTCGCATTTGTTCAGACGCCGTTGCCACATATCTCAATGTATTTTCAGCACACCAATAATTCAAACCGTAGCCTAAGCCCATCACCGCTTCTTCGTAGTACTTGGCGTGTTTTGTATAGCAGTCGATATTACATTCGTTACCAGATTTTAAGTCGTCAAAAATTTGTTCTGTTAGTCTTTCGCATCTCATTCTCATTGAGTCATTCATTTTGATTGTGAATATTATTTAAATTAAGGTGGATTGCTGACAATACAGAAAATTATAACATATTATCAAACGACTTAAAGAAGTATTTATATACGAGTATTTTTTCTACATTCCATCAGGGATAATAAAAGACAACAAATATCGCAAACAATTAGAGGAATCCTCGCACAAAATACTAATATTTTACATTTACAGTCTTCTCAGGTTGAAGTCTCAATGACTTCACATAAAAAATGCGACAGACCACTGCGAGGTTCTGAACAAAAAACTAGAATTTGGGCTACATATGCTACCATAGCTTTTTAGTTCATCAGCACCTCTTTGACAAGTGTTGCTCTATTAACAAGACTGTGTGCGCTTAAAATGAAAGTCCACATCGTCACCTCACTTAGAGGTCCACGGAGTCGGGAATTTTCAAATCGCGATCCTATTCTGAATCCTAATCTGATCCCATCCTGATCCTGAAAGAATCCGAAACAGAAAGCTTCTCTCTCTTTTCAAATGTGTCAAAGTGTTATTGATTTTTGGAATCAAGAAACTGAATCCGAACCTGTTCCAAACCGGGTTAGTTATTTTGACGGCCAATCCGAACCGCCAATCACCGAAATAGAGCCAATCCTAACGGGTTCGAATCGGGCAATCCGGTTCATGAAGCACTCTAGATTAGGACTTAGCTCTAACTCGGTAACCCATGCGATACGAATATTATACAAAACGCGATCCTATTGTCCGGAAGGCCGATGGTTCGATGCTCGACCGTTTCACCGCCGAGCGTGCCCTTTTCGCTGATATGAACTGAAATTCCGTCGAGATATATTCAGCAAGTTTCCATTTTATATGATTTTATCGAATGTCGACCATCAATAGCTAGTGCGTTTGAGAAATTCTTTATAAGTTTTTATAAGATTCTGCACCATAATACATAATTTGACGTTTAGACGTTTACCCATACGCTAATTTTTATCAGATAATTAACGGACATGGCCGGGGAAACACGGACGTATTGTCCGTATTGTCCTTGTCTCCATTGTGAAAATGAAGAAATTTATAGTCTATAATGTATTTTCAATTCACACTAAGAGCAACAATTTCCATATTATAACGACGAAATATAGTGATTGCATTTCGTTATTAAAAATGATAATTCTAGACATTTAACAAGTCTTTGTTCCTATGGACGATTCGCGATTGGTTCGAATAAATTATGTTCCGAATCGATTCTAATCATCTAGTCTAATTACTCATCCTAACGCTGAAACAAGGTTACAAAACGATTTAATCAAGCAATCTAAAGGAATTCATATCATACTGGGTCATCCGAAATTACTGTGCGAGATTCCATTCTGGATGGATGCGCCATTCTGTTGGTACGGGGGTTCGCAACCGGGAGTAAATTTACCCGTTAGGGATAAAAGTGGGATTACTTGAGGTAAATTTTCGGGTGTGATTTTTATAAAATATATTGTAACCAAGTTCAACATAGTCCAATCTCTAGCTGTACTAGTCAACAAATTCATTTTTTTTTATAAATGTTTAGATTCCTTTTCATCAGGATAGTTAATAATTTTCAATTTTTCATCCAAACTAATATACCGCGCTTCTAAGCGTACGGAAATACGTAAGTCCTTGCACTAATAATGTCCTGCGTTAATGACGGCCTGGCACAGGTGCATTGCCGTTTATGATTGTGAAAAGTAACGACTCGCGTATAATACCCGTGGGGCACCACATAACATATCAAACAGTATAATATATGTATATTGTGTTGTCAAAATGGCACTTGTAAACTCGTTCATTTGCAATTAGTATTCATGGGCGGTATTCGTAGGGTGCCCTGTTAGCTCCATCGGTAAAGCATTGGGAATACTCTTCGAGCTACGCATCTCTTATTGTCATGACACGGGATCGAATCCTGCGAGGAATTATGACTATATGCGAGAGTTTTACAGAGCCTCGGCGGTCGATAGTTCACGTAAGCACTGTTTACGGCTTCTTCCAACAGCGATAGATAACTTCACCCCGAAATTTGACTGTGATAATAATAATAAAGAGAAGAAACTATCAAGAGAAGCCTGCTTATAATGTTGCGTCATTTTCGGGGATTAGATATTTCAATGACACAAGTGATTAAGCAAAAAAACCTTAACTTTTTTTTCGTTCGAAATGATTAAAAAACCTTAACTTTTTTTGTTCAAATATTGTCAATAGTTCAACGAAACCATCGATATTGAAAACGAAAGAGTCTAATGAGCTCGATTCCGTACTGGTTGAACTCCTAAGGTTGGATTCATGTCAGAGACAAACAAGTCAGTTTTGGAAGTATCATATCGGGTTGCTCTGAGAAGAGCGGAGATAAGAGCTGCACAACATTTCTGAGATATGCCAACATTTGAAACCCAGCTTAGATTCATATTTGTTTTTGACAACACTACTTAAAGATGATTCATCTTGGAGTTTTCCTTTGCTGATCATGAGTGCAATTGCAATTCCCGGGCCTTTCACAGTCACTTATCTCTATGAATCTGTATTCATTGATGACGATATGCGTGTTGCGCTTTAGAGAAAAAAATATCAATACTTGTTGATAAAAACCAACCGCAGCCTCTCATCGACTTTAATGAATAATTGTTTTAAACAATTTCTGCTTCGCTACAATTCTTGAATTTCGTTCAAAAATGAATATCTTTTTTTTGAATGTTATGAAAGTTGGGTAAATTTCGACTTCGACGGCTACCAAGGAGTAAATTAAAAAAAAATGTTGAGAATCTATGTAGTTAGTATATTACCTTGCGGTAAACTCATGAATATTTGACCCAGAGGCTGAACCCAATCTCAAAAGCAGGAGAAAACAGTTCCACACGGTTCTTTACATTACACTTTCGATACTCTGATAAAAACAGATCGTACAAATGACTGATCGATGAAGTCCCAGAGGTTATTCTGCATAACAAGCTTTCCCTCGAGGCAAAGTATACTGTACATACAGTACATACCATACTGGTCACCTACTTTTGGCCACAAGGCAAAATACGGAAGTATTAAATTGTCCGAACTGAGAGCGCGTGTCGCTGCGTGAAAAACCTTCCAATTGGTAATAGAAAATAATTGGGAATGTTATACGTCTTTTTCCCACAATTTTGAACCGAACTCAACGAACTCGTGGAAGAAAATTAAACTATATCAAATATTGTCCAGATTTACCATGGTTTTCTAAAATTTCTGTTCGGCGAAATGACAATTTCGTGGCTTAATTACCGATGGTATCACGCTCAGGCAGTACTCTAGCTCTCAGATACAGGTCACATTACATCGGAGGCTGGGCAAAAGCGAATCATTTGAAATTCGAATCTGTTTCCAATATTATTTTCGAATCGGATCGAATCGCTAATTCCATAAAAATAACAAATATTCTATTTTTACCATTACTATTATCGTGTGCATTATGATAATTAGGAAATGTATTGTTAATAATCATAAATATTAGCATGAACAGACTCAAAAGCGATATATTTTACATTCCATTCCAGTCCAAGAGTGGAAATTTTCAGTTTAACGATAAAATACAACCGATTTTGGTCAAAATTTATTTAGTAAGTTTGTGTTCCCATGACCGATTCATGATTGATTCGAATAATCTGTACTTCCAATCACCGAATCGAATTAGCCGTTCAATGACCAAACGGTCGAGGGATTCCTTTGTTAAATGGGTTGATAGTGACTCATACACATTATTTCCATTTTGGTATTTTCGTTAGTATGAAACAGTTATTAATTTCTCTAAGTACGTCAGATCTCTTCAGTTTCCGGAGATCTTTACCCGAATATGCATAAAAAACATTGTTGAATGGGAGCAATATAAGTATCATTTATAAATAAATAATAAAATGACGTGACGAAGACACTTCATCAAGTTCCTATGTCTATCTTCGAGGTAGGGATCGGGAAGCTTTCTGCTGTTGTCTTCTTTATTGCTGATGTTCATGGCTCGACTGTTCGACAGCATTGCAAGATGACTGAAATTTTGTTTTCAATAAAATTCACTTTGAGCAAAGTTGTAAGCAACGTCTAAGAGAAAATACCCAACACACTCTGGCACTGTAAATAACTAAATAAAATGTCAGCGAATGCGTCTAAGCAGAAAAGATTCCATGCAGAATTCGAAGGGTTATTAATACAGTACGGCTCTTAGTATCAGCTATAAACAATGCTAAAAAGAGCCATTGCATTCGTCCCCTTTATTCGCCTTTATAACGCGGGAAATAGCCTACGCCAGGGGAGAATCCTAAAGCTCGCTACGGAACCAAAAATGCAGAGGTCTCCAATGACAACATCAAGCAGTAGTCAACAAGTCACAACATCAAGAAAGTAAATCACTACACTGTGGCCCGTCCTTATCAAAATGTATTGAAAATGGAAAGAAAATACAACAAAAAAATTCTTGAAAATCGATAATAAAGAATTGAAAAAAGTTTTAAAAAACATTGATGTACAACCTTGAAATATATATATATATATATATATATATATATATATATATTTTTTTTTTTATGAATCGCTTTAACAAAATTCTAAACGCATTCTATTGTGTTGACTGACCGCGTTGCGTATCAGTGTACTGTTACTCAGGACAGTAGCCTATCCTGTTGGCAAAAGTAGTGATACGATAAGGGTACTAGTTTTATCGTACTTCGAACCGACCTAAATCGTCAATACCTGTCAAAAAATTTCGTACGGTACAGCACAATACTAATTTTCTGAGGAAGCTCGAAAAAGGATATGGTTCAGTACGAAATAAATATCGAACTTCGTACTGTTCTGCACCAAGTACAAAAAAGAAAAATGTACCGTACCGTGCTATTGTACTAGAAAATACAATCGGATAGTACTGTGTACTGTTACCCTTGCCTTATACTATGCTTAGGGTGTTCTGTAGTTGTGTCATTTCTGTTCCCAACTTTTTGTATATACATGTATACAATAATTTATCTGATGTGCTCTAGTATTGAACAATATCGGTGTTACTACGGTACATGCAAAAAGATCTTATCTCAAAGAGCTTCGTCCTGACTTAGTTCGCCTTTACGAGTTTATCACGTTAACTATCGGTACACCAACTTTCAACATAGAGAGGGGTCGTTTAATCTCATATTACTATTCCTCCTGTGGGATTTTTGTTGAGTAATTAAACTCAAATTGTTGTCCCGTTGCTTCGCTTAGAATTATTTCAAAAGAGCCTGTTTATTCAAATTTTTATATGGTTTCTAAGTTTCCTTTGCTATATTGGTCACCATATAACCACACTTGCCCTATAAAAGTTGAACATAAATTCACAAATTGTAATGGAGCAATAGTTCTACAATCGAACCATCGGCGGTACCTTGTACTTGAATATGGATTTACGTGGGTCGTCATTGAAAATGGAAAATTCGATATCCCATTTTAATATCAATTGCAGTATAAGATCCCATACTTCAGATTAGACGCCCTTATTGAGGATTAGAACGCGCTTGCGTAGCGGAACTTTTCAGCAAACACGACCAAAATAAGTTTTGTCGAGTATTTGCCATTCATTGATCGCGCCACCAAGGCGCGATTCATCCATGGCGCATGCTCGACAAACTATAACTTTACACCTCAAATGTGAATTATAATTACTTTCAAAATAATTTTATTAAATCTTATTTGGACGGTATTATAGTTTAAGAGTTATTAAAAGAATATATAACATTTACAAACCTTTTGACTTTATCTTTATATATATAAATATATATTTATGGATTTGTGATTTCTCTCGAGTCAAACGTTGAGGAAGCGGTAAAAGGCTTCGCTTTTACCTTGTCGGATACTATTCACGGTATTCGATAGTAGCAGTTCGACTTGGAGGTTTCATTTTGTTCTGTCTGGAGTGCAGTTGGTGATTTCTAAATTTATGTGGATAGATATGTTCTGAACGCACGGTCTTCATTTTAAAAGGTTAAATGACAACTTGACAAGACGGTTTATGAAAGATGTTAAGTTTACATGTCCCAATTTTTGTTTTGATAAACTGGATATTTAACAAGCCATAAAGGACTTAAAAAGGTATACATGCCTCTAACTGATTGTATGTTTAGGAAAAGAAAATATGTCTTTTTTAGATTGGGAGAAAAGGTTCTATATTTATTTATTCACATATTTTGATTACATGTATTTATTTTAGAATAGAATACACCAAGGCTTATCTACATAATTTCCACTCATGTTTAATATTACATATTCGAGTATTTTGTACCTCGCTGTAATAAAAATGCAGTAAAAGCGTTGTTCTTTGACAGTTATTCTACTCGTTGATATTAAAATAAAATCACAACATCGACTTTACTGGCCAAATATGGGCTGTTGTTGCCTGCGCGATCCCTCATACTTGGCGTAATATTTATTAACAAGTTTCAAATTCTTGAAATATACAATCACTGCAAATAAATGATAAATATACTGAACTTTCGTTAAAATGTAGTTTTACACTCTAAGAAAAAAATCCAATAAACACTTTTTCCAGGCGCTTTTCGAGTGTCCAAATTTTTTTTAGTAAAGTTTATCAATTAACTTTTTTGTGCAATAACATGAAAAAGAACATAAAATCTGAAAATTTTCGTGTCGATTAACTAGATATTTAACAAAAAAGTACCTAGCAAAATCAAAAGAAAACAAAAAAGAACCTAGAAAGGTGTTCAGGCTTCTAACTAATTCTAAGTTTAGGAAAAGAAAATATTTTTTTTCGATTAAGAGAGAAGGCTTCATATTTGATTTTTCACACGTTTTGATTAAATGTATTTATTTTCAATAGAATACACCAAGGCTTATCTACATAATTTCCAGAATAACACTTTGAAAAACGCACAGTTTTCATGTCGGTTTGGTAGTTGCGTAGGGCATTAAGATATTAGAAAAGTATGTGACCTTTATAAAACCATGTCTAGGTATAAATTACAGTTCGTGAATCCAATTTCTTCTATATTACGTAAATAAATTGTTGATACAGGAAAACTTTTTGCGTCACAGTTTCACCGAAAATTCTAATTTTGTTCAAAATTGGAAAAATTATACCGTTTAAAGAATTACTTTTGCTGAAGTACTTAACGCAATTATTTGAATATCATGATCATTGAATAAATTGCTTTGCCAAGTATAAGCCGCACATGTATGTACCTCGGCGGAGCGATCTAACAATAAACCATGCTTGGCATAACGTAGACGGTATGAAATGTTGTTATGAATGATTCGATTGTTCACACATCATTTTTTTTTTTGAAGTCCGATATTTTTATTAGGGTTTCAGATTTATTTGCTGCGATCTGTCCGTGAACCTAACGGGGGCTTATATCCAACAACCATTAGGAAATGACCTGTGGTAAAATGGTTAATAATGGAGCCATCGGCCTTTCTGAGTCACCGAGTTGGACTGAGATTCGATCTAAGCAAGTTCAAAGGCAGCGTCTAGAAGTAGTCAACTAGTAGCCACTCAAGCAATAAAAGGCAACCACAAGAGGAAATGCGAGCAACTGCACCCTCTAAGCGAAAAAAACATACAGAACTGAACCTCCATGATAAGGTGCAGTGAATGGTATCTACCCTGAGCAAAAGTGAAACGATCTACCCCCATTTTTTGTTTCTCGTTATTTGAATCTTACTACAAATAGTAAATGTGTTAGGACCATCAGTGACTCAAACTTGATGAAATATAATTGGTCAAAATATTTTTGGCTGGGTAGGTCTCAACCATGTCAGTGCCCAAGGCTACACTTAGCCAAGGAACATAATTGAATCTAACTATCTTAAAGTAATATGATAATTTGATATGATATCATAAAGATATATGATCGACAAACAATTCCATTAAAAAAACGTCATTGAGTCCCTACTAAGTTTACTGGTAGCTACAACGGCAGAAATTACAGAGAATTCGACGAGTATGTTTTGAACAGGGCTAAGCAATTTAATCTGAACGATTCGAAGAACTAATAATTTAGAATAGTCGCGAATTAAATGTACAAATAGAATTTTTATATTTATTAATCATTATCATTTTTGACTACAGAAGGCAACGAAAATATTTTTAATTTTGGTCAAATTTATTCTTGCTAATAAATTAGGGTGTAAATCGATTCTTATAGTTTTTTATCATCATTATTGAATTCTTTATTTTTTGGTGATTTTTTTTTTTATTTTTTCTTAAATGCGTCAGATCTTATTGGTGACATAAAAGGAGACATTTTTCATGGGTATTGAAATATATATGCGAACAAATTCGAATTGTAACGGATTCGGTTTTGCCCGACTGTAGTTTTGAAAGTCAACGTACGAGTGGTATTTATATCCATTTTTCCGAACCAATCTAACATTTTTGTGAACCGAAAATACGGTAGATATTTTTTGAAGTTTTTCAATAATATATGCATATATATATTTTACAATATAAGTATCTAAAGTATCTGTGTAAAAGAACAAATGTTCTTTGTACCCCGATATTTTTGGTAATGTTAAGATCAAACTTACTTTTAAACACAGTTATAGGTTTATTTTATATAATAATGTGGTCTCTCTAAGTAAGAATATTTAATTCAAAACATGTTTTCTCAAGTATGAGTCATTGATGGATCGCGCCGCCTAGGCGCGGTCCATTTGTGGCTCATGCTGGACAAAAGCAACTTTCTGATCTGGCTAAAACATTTTCTGTAAGATTTATCCCAGTAACTATGTTTACAAATTATCAAGCATGTGCCAGAGCTAGACCGCGCTTGAATATACTTATGGCTCATAAATGGTGTAGCATTGTGATTGTGATAGATTTCTAAACGCTTAATAATTGTTTATAATTGATTTATGGCATTGTACCGCCCGTGAGGGTACCACGGGGCAATTTCAATGCATCAAATGTATTGTAATAAATACAGTAATAATTACAAAGTTATAGATATACGAAAAGATTTAATGAATGAAATCGAGTGGTTTTTAGACAAGGATCATCTGTGGTTCATGCTCAATAATCGTCATATTCACAAAAATGTGAACTATTTTTCAAACCTTTGACACGCTATCTCGTTCAACTCAGAAGTTTCATCCTGTCAAGCATGAGGCACAGATGGACCGCCTCTTGTAGACACCATCCATCAGTGACCCATACTTAACAAAAGATGCTGTAACGGATTTTTAGCAATTGGCAACAGCCCATATGACCGGAAAGGTCACTTTTATACTTTTATTACAATGTCACGGAATAAAATTACTGTCAAAGAAGGGAGAATTTGCTGTATTTTTGTTGCAGTGTACAAGACTAATCTCCTCATACGACATATTTTTGAACTTGTAATCCACGGTTAACATATGCAATAGATCAAATTTATCCCCAACGATATGGAACATGTTTAATTATTAACCTACTTGTGGGCTTGTTCCAACCATGGCTCATGCATGGTTGTGTTTATTTTGCATATATTACGCATGTGATACCACATCCATCCTTTTCTTCAGGAAAGATGATATCCTACAATAGCCTATGGCTAAATGCCCTTAATTATGGGAGATTGTGCCAGGTATTACCAGTCTGAGACGAACACAAAATATATAAATAAAATGCTGTAGGCCGTCGTGTACATTTATAAACATAGATTTTGGTCTCGTTGTCTGAGACATTGATTGTCGTATTTCAGGACTTAGTTTAAGAGAGATACTTTAGTGGTAGGCGAAACATTTTTGCACCTAAATGGTCTTTTTGTCCGATTTCATGTGGAAATGCCATTCTGGTTGATGTCGAGAATAATCATCCAGTATTATAATAAGCAAATTTGTTTTTATATACGTTTTTTGTATCGTTTTTTTTTATATATACAAAGTACATCAGTGATCGTCTCCAACTTTTCAATGACTATAATACTCTGGTTATCTCAATCCGTTAAACGATGAAAATTCGTTAAACTGTAACCTAAATGGAAAACATATTGGGAAAGTAATGCTTGGTACTGATCGCACCGCCAAGTTGTGTCCATCAACAGCCCATATTTGGCATTTATTTCATCAACAAGGAAATTTGAAGTTTGGAAATATGCAATTACTAGAAATATACAGTAAATTTATTGCACATTTGTCACAGTAAAGCTCCTTTCAGGTACGTTTCCGACTTTGCTTGAAGTGGATTTTGATAGGCAAAAATATTTACATACCAACTGATTTTTTCATTTTCACATACATGTCTATTGAGCTCCAGAATGTAATATAAGATAGTCCAATATTATAGATAATATTATTGGTTTTGAAAGTAAAAATGTTGTGTGTTCTTTTTCATTTATTAACAGCTTAGTAAAGTTAGAAAAAAATAAAAATCAAGCAACATCATGAAACGTCACGCAGTCGTTTGTTTGTGTTTGATATTTGTGTTTACAACTTCAGTTAATTCATTGTCTTGTCTACAATGCGGAACTTTTGAGTGTCCTGAAGTAAATTGCGCAAAAGGAGTAACGCTTGTCAAAGATGCATGCGGGTTAGTATTGTCATTTTGATATATTCGTGTACTTTATTTGCCAAGATTTACGTCGTTCTGAGAACTCACTGATACTATTAAATTTCAGAAAGCAGAAATCTTATTTTGTCAAGCATGAGACACGGCGGCGCGATCCATCAATGTTTCAAGTTTTATCATAACTTACACTTAAGGATGGACAATGCGATTAGGTTATTCAAATCGATTCGAATCACAAATTATTCAAATCGTTAGTAAATCAGTCTGAGGGAACATAACTTGTGAAATAAAATTAAAGCAAAGAAAAATAATGAAAGGAAGCAAATTTGTGATTGAGAAAACCTTTGTCAGAAATCGATCAAGCTCTACAAAGACTGACCCAAAGTTTTTCCTGTGTTAGTGATGTTAGATGGTTTTACCATCGTCCATGGCGGATACCGCTCACTGCAGCTTACTATAGCGGTTCAGTTATGTTTGTGTTTTCTTTCTCTTAAAGTACTTTTGCTGGTAATATATTTTACAGTATCATATCACTCTGCCAATAAGTCACCGCTGGTTTAGTCCTTTCTTGCTGCTGATTCCAGTCTTTCTCAAAGCTGACTCCAATATGGAAAAACAAAACTAACAATACATTGCTATTTTATTTTATTTTAGATGCTGTGACGTTTGTTCTAAGCAGAGTGGGGAGAAATGTGGTGGCCCATTTCGTATAGAAGGAGAATGCGATCCAAATAAAGATTTAGAATGCGACAAAGAAGAAAAAGTATGTGACTTGAGTTACGATGAGGATGACGATGAACCCATGCCACCCGTTGACGACTTCAATCTTACCGGAACATGCCGCGCGAAGAATTCTCTTTACGCTGTGAGTAAGACGTACCAGATGATTTTATGATCGCCCAGGGCAGATATACACTTAACCGTGACGATTGCGATCCATAAGGGGCGTTTTCAGCTTAGAATGCAATCTTTGCCATTTGAGTGGTCGTTGATTCGCTCAAAATTCTTTCGCCTCACTTAGGGTCTACTTCTATAAAAAAAAAATATCCCCATCCAATAAGACTTTTTTATTGGTTAATCAGACGCCGCAGATGAATCGGGCCTCAGCGGCGCGTTCCATCGGTGACCCAAACTTAGCAAAACAATTCTGCGCGAAAAATTTTCTTATTGATCAATCAAAAAATATATGTTCAGAGTCGCGAATCTTTTGCGATCCATCATGCTTCAACAAATTAAACGCGTCTTTTAATATAATTATTTCAATATTCGAAGTCAATTATTTGAATTAATTAACTTCAAACAAAAAGGTTTGGAATCCACCGGTGATAATCGGCGAATTCTCGTTTATATGTTTGGTCGGTATACTGTGACAAAATTGTATTGAATTTACTGTTTATTCGTAGTAATTGCATATATCATAATTTTGAAGTCGCTTTGTCGATGCGATTTAAGACGAGTCTTGGGTATAATTGACCTTTAATTTTCAGAAAAAGACGATTTTATAGTTTTAGTTCAATATAATCATTTTAAAATTGCTGTCTAAATGAGTGATTTTACTGAGATTTTGTTAAAGCGTATTAACTAATGAGTATTAACTAATACCTTTACAGGTTAGAAATAAACTTTCATCAATTAAAGTTTAAGCTATATTGTAAAATATTCGCTGTTGTGTATTTGTCTTATTATGCGCCCAAATACTTTTTCATAAATGCATTATATATTACACTGTGACAAAAGTACAGTAAATTCACTAGTCATTTGCAGTAATAATTTGTTTATTTCCGAAATTCAAATCCATGTTGCTACTGAGATATATATGTCAATCATGGGCTGTTGATGGATCCATTAACAGCCCATACTTGACATGAAAGTCGATTCTATAGCTTAAATAATAGTAAAATTACTGTCAAGGAACAGCTATTTTGCTGCATTTTTGGTACAATGTGTGTAATGTATCCATTTTTTCCCTTTCCAGAAACTTCTCGAGTTCTACTGCAATTACTATAAGCAACTGATCAAATTGCTGAAAAGAATAACTGGTTGAAGAAAATATATCAAGTTCCCTTTCTCACTGATCTTCTTCTCGTCGTTAAAAAGTATTTAAAATAAATCTGTACAAAGTTATAAACAATGAATCCGAAGATAAAAAAAAATACACTTTTGAAGATGAACATGATATGATGTAAAGATTCAAATTGAAACAAGAGAAGTTATATGTGAATAAATTAATACATTTATCGCTATTTTTCTGTTGTTGTTTTATAGATAATTGAGATCTGTAGAATTTGCGTCACAGTCTGTCATCTACTTGCGGGGCTTCGAGTCATTGATTCAAATCACTTTCTAATTCGTTTTTTGAAAAAATTTCTCTCGAATTACTAACAGTTAAAGAATCTATTTGCCTTGAATTGTTTTATTATGCAGCTCTGATGTCGCTCAAGCCCAGATAATTCTGTAAAAACGTCTCACGCAAATTTTTACACAGAAAAAAGCCATCAACGCGTGTTTCATTAGTGAGCCTAGATTAATTGCTTTTTGATCGGTCGCCTCTCCACGATCCATATCGTGAATCCATGTGTAAATTAAAAAATAAATAGAAGTTTAGGAATTAACGAAATTTAGTTTGCCTTCGCTCCACCCATGTATGGTCTATGTATAAACGTATGGTCTAATGAGGACATATTGCTTTGCCAACTCTAACGTTCGCATTGAAGTCTAACCAAATCCCATAAATTACACTTTCATACATATTTTGTCGGAAATTGTGGCTACAAAGCTTCCTTTTTACGTTTCAGCATGAAGGATGCCATTAGAAGGAGAAAAGTATCTTCTGTAAATATATAGATGAAACTTAAGATTAATTATTATCGTTATCAATAATGTTGGCGATTTACTTTTAGGGAGAAAATATTTCATCATCGCTAAGGGCAGATATTCTCATTGTACTCTGCTATAATGGTTCAGTTATGTATGGAACGTTTTCACGATTAGGCTAGCTTTACATTTTTGTATTTGTAAAGCTCCTTGCCAAAGTAGTGGGTGTTGGTTTTTTGTGTTTTCTTGTGCATATGTCAAAAGAAATGTCGGTCAAATAAAAATAGGCACACAAGTTCGAAACTTGAATATGAATCTGAATATAAAAACAACGGCTTTATTAAAAAGTTCTCCATAGCAGGGAGAGCAATCATTGGTTTTATCTCACAAAACTATGATTCATATAAATAAACTAAGTTGACAGTATGTTATTTACCCCGGTGATTAGACTACTAGTCTTGGTTTTGTTTACTTTAGATTAGCAAATCCAGACTTCCAACTTATCAAATAGAATGATTCCTTTTTTGACTTGTACGTTACCCAAAACAAAGGTGTGCCATGCATAACACGCGCTTTCGTGTTTCAAAATGAATAGTCGGTAAAGATCTGCATTGGCAAGGGCTATTTTGGGGATTGCAAGTAAAAGCTCGGGTTTGAGTCTTATTGAGTTCGGCTAGAAAATCCGTTCTCGACTCAAGACGTAAAAACATTAATATTAAAAATAATATTATTGTATAATGGTCTTGACCAGACCCGGAAAATTATTGGTTTTCCATGACCACTAATCCAGCTTCGTCTAAAGGTGACCGATGATATAGTGCTCAGAATAATCAACTCAATTCGAGTGAATGAAAAAGAAAAATTTAGGAAGATAGTTGAAATTTGCAGCTTAAAAACGCAAGTTCGCGTCCTAGACTTTAACAAGTTCCGAAATCTAGATATTCTATCCAACAACATTAGCTTTCTCTCACAACTAATTTTACAATTTTTTTAGCAGTTTTTGGAAAAGTTAGTTCATCTACCCACTCAGTAAATAAAAAATCATGTAAATTCTATTTGTCATATCAGGAAACAAGACTCTTTAATCAGTGTACGAGCGGACGACGTGTGCCAAAAAGACACACAAACAATAATGACACATTAAACTAATGCAAAACTTTATTTATTTCGGTATTAGACCGTACAGAAGTCGTCGGCGATAGAAGTCTTGAGTCTGTCATGAAGATGAATGGTTGGTAGATAGTGAAGAATACTTGCTTTATATGAATCGTTATATTCTGCATTGAATCCTTACATATCAACTGAAAGATGATAATTTTATGTGAAGGTTAGAAGGTAATAATTAGGCAGAAGATGTTAGTTGGATAAATAATTTTGTCAAACATGCGTCACAGATGAAGGGCGCCTGAGAGGCGCGATTCATCAGTGACCCATACTCGACGAAGAAGTTTTGACTAAATTGGAAAATGTGTTGAAATCGGTAAAAAATTATGAGACGTGGAGAAGTTCAGGGTAATACCGAACGTACTAATTGAAAATATAAAAGAGGCAATTTTCGCAAAAATTGAAATATTCTATAACGTTTAAAATTTAGTTGAAGATGCGCGAGGTATATTACTACGCGAATGAATATTTTAGATTTACATCACAACCGCCAGGATTCGAAACTTCGAAAAAAGTTAACTCAAATCTCCAAAAATTTCCAACAGTCTGCAAAAACATTTTACCTAGCATGAACCGCAAATGGCCAGGCATAACATTAAAAAATATTATATATAGTAATTCGCAAGGCAGTACAGAAATCAGTTTCAAAAATATTCCATTAACTATGCTAAATTTACAAACATTTATTCATCAATATTGGAAAGACATAAGCTATTCAATCCCAAGGGGAAGAGAGAAAGCATTATGAGTATGAATGCTAACGTTAATGCATTATTCGCGGTTATGAATTTCCAGCAATAAAGAAAATTGAAGAAATTCGACGCCCGTACTGTCGAGTCTTTTCCTGGAAAGGCGAACCAGTGTACGCTTTAGTAATACCCGAGTAATTAAATCATTTTGTTAGAGCCTTATCAAACATGGCACACAATTAAAACGCAGCCAAAAGACGCGTTTGAAATGTGTGCCATATTTGACAGAGTTCCGTACTAAATTATTTTTTAACAAATGGATAAAATTCCCGAAATATGAATTTACTCTTTTCCCTCGATTGGTGGTTGGTTGATCATCAATAAAATGTGTTACAGTATTATTGAAGTAACTCGACGACCATCGAAGAAATTGCAAAAAAAATAGTTTATAATGGCTAAATTGGATCAGAATATAGTCATAGATGGAATACCATGTTGCTAGACAATTGAATTGTTTAATTAAGTTTTTCAAGAAAGAAAAAGGTGAGTGAGCAGAAGATATTTTAGAGCTTACCATATATAGTTAAGCCTATTATCGGGATAGAATTATTTTTATTTTGTTGGTACCAGGGATTGACGCAAAGCCAGGTTGAAAGTAGTACCTGAAGTAGTACCAAAGTTATTTAACTCATGACAACCAGTATTTAGGGAGGGGGGAATGGACATGACATGGATATTATTTCTATTTGCCATATTTCAAAAAAGAAACGCGAAAGTGATAGGATTTTGGGCTGGCTATTTTATCGTGCTATGCAATAAAATCGCAGTTTTAGGGCGCGTGGCGCACATTATGACGTAACAATTTGACCTGGATATCCCCTGGGTTCATCATTTACCACGTCTTTGCTTTGCTTTAGTTTGGTTATTCGTTGTCATTGTTTCTAATAGGCATTAGTGTATTCATGCTGGATCTTCCAGAGAACAAATAGGTTCTTTCCATTTTTTATTTGTTAAAATGTGATAAATCCACTTTATTTTAAAACTTGTGTTTCTATGGGGATTCGAATAATTTGTGATGCTTCGATTAGATTCGAATCAAATTCCAAATTGATTACAGCACTATGTGACACAGACACAGAAGACGGAGTGAAAACTGGGAGAAGACTTTCCTAGTCAATGAACTATTGGCAAGGCATGTAGTAGAACATGCCCAAAGAAATTTCATTTTTACTTTAAAATGCCCATATGAGACATTTAAAGTCTTAAAGGATGTATATTGAAGAAGCACAAAAATAGACATTTATGAATAAACAAGTAAAAATATATGTATGAATAGAGGTAGTTGATGAAATTCTCTACCTTTGAAAATTCCGATTTTCACAATAAACATATCTTCTTTTGGTAGGAATATTAGCCGAGGCTAGCTGGAATTTCTAGAAATTCAAGTTCCACGGATGCGAATTAACGACTATTTACCACTATCCGAAAATATTAAAGATGACTTATCATATAGTAGAGGCAGGGTTTTAGTAATATGACGATTTTCCCTTTTGAATGAGTTACAACACAAATTATTATTACAAATTGGATTAGTTTAGTTTTGGTTTACATTGGTTTATTTCGTTCAGAACAGCATTTTCAACTATATGTTTAGATTATCGTCGAAAACGTTGAAAAATGGCTTATAATTTAGCGATGTTCAAAATTTTATTGCTACAAGTCTCGCTACAATCCTGTGTATTCTGCCTTCAAAGGCCTGAAGTTTGCAAACGTCTGGGAGTTGAAAAAGCAAGAAGACCAAACAAAATGAATGGTGAGTGAAACGAAACTCGTCACATTTTAACTAATGCTGGGCGAAACGAAAACATTTTGAATGCGAATCCGATTCGGATGATCGAATCGAATCACTAAACCCACATAAATGACAATTGGACTGTTTTTACCTTTAATAATTTGTTCAAAGGCTGAAATCTATACTTCGTATTTTTCCCCGGAAAATCTGATAGTTCCTCTTCATTTTGCCTGTTTTTGTTCCCATTTTAGTCAGAAACGGGTCGAGCTGTCAAAGCACGGGCCATCTGGGGCATATGCTTAAGAAAATAAGATTTTCCATCGGTATGTCAGGTCTACGACGGATTTGAATAATTTGTGTTCATTTGAATTACCGTCGGAATGCCCAACCCTAATTATAACCTGATCAGAAAAATATCATTAAAAGAACGACGTTTATTTGAAGTAGAGTCTTAAGGATAAGTCACCGTCCATCGATGCTTCATGCTTGACCAATATCAATTTCTGTGATACATTGTCCTAGCCCAATGAAGTGAGCGGGCGAACGTGTGCGTTTATGTGTGTGTATGCGATACAGAGTACGTATGACACCTATAACTATCAGTCCTTCGAGTCAGAAACGAGTTTATACAATCATGAAAATGATGACTTTGATGAGTGAAAACATGTTGTTTGAGTTTGCTTACATTGTGAATCCGAATTTCAATTTTCGTTACTACATTCGCACACAGACGCACATATGTTTTTTTTTTGCAAATACGTTTGTTTAGGAACTTTCATCAGAGTGGGATGGCCACCTGATGTGCTAGTGGAAACCGGAGAGACTGCAAGTTTTACCTGTAATCATATCGGATTCCGGGATGCTGATCCAATTCTTTCACCCGAAGTTGAACTGCATTGGTTTCATGGATTAAAACATATTGTGCAGAATGAAAGGGTGAGACTTATTCAGAGAATAATTTAGGCTATATCTATTTTATAGTGATTGAATGCAAATTGGAATTGGAAATTGCTCAAAGCTTTATGCCACAAGAGACGAAAATAATTGATAGACGCTTTATTCATTGCTCAGGGCAAATATCATTCTAAACACTGTACAACATGGCTCTGCGATGAAATGTTCTTCCTTCAGAGTGCAGTTTCTGATTGTATGATTCTGATGTAGCTCTTTGTGTACGTGATTGCTATTCTTTGGGTGCTGCTCCCAACCTTGCTTAGGAAATGTGAAAGCAGCATGAAAAAATATGATGGTAAGTAAGCCATACAAAAAGGTTTACCCTTCCGACGCGATCCATCATAGTAGGGTCATGGTTGACACCGGAGTTTTTATTATGCAAGTACATTGAAAGCGTAATAAGAAATAATTTTACTTTGGTAAGCATGTAATATGACGTTATGACGTAACGTAATTTTTAGATAAAGATATCAGGCTGCAACAAGAGTCCTTTTATATATGGCACAAGAATGTTTATTGAAAATGTAACAATCGAAGATGTTGGAAAATATCATTGCAAATTATATCTCAAAAAGGGATTTCCAAATGACGCAGCAATATTCGAAGAACAAGTCACTCTGTTCATAAGTATGCTGATCAGTTATGTCCGAAAATTACAATTTTAAGCTGTGGAAGTAGCCTGTATCATGTATATGCGCAAATGCACAAATGCACAAATATGATGACAGTGAATTTGATCAGTGAATGTATCTGTGTACATGAGACGCGCAAACATATTGTTTTTAAAAATGAGAGTTGTATACATCAGTTTAGAAGAGACAGTAGTCTTCTCGATTTTATTCTGGTGTGTATCCCGATACAGAAAGGTAAAACCTTCTCTTGGTCAAACGGAAATGGTCTAACAGCACCAACAGAAAAATTTCAATAAATTGCCAAATTTTGAATATTGTGGAAAAAAGTTTTAGAATATATGAAAAACTCCGTCATATCCGATAAAATTTTTACTCAAATCCTGTTTTGAATTCTAAGAAGTCACAGAAATGAGTATTTGAATCTGTCCGAATAGTTACAGAATATTTACAACCTTGAACAAATTTATAAAACTTTGGAAGCGAAATAGAACGAACAAATTGATGCCCCAGGCCCAAAATTGTATTTCCTATCTTCTTAATAAACAGCTGAAAAATCTCGGTGGAGGTGGGAAAATTTTTATGAAAATTGGATTTCGATGTCAAAATGGGTTGATTATGAAAAATTGCTGCGCGTCAAAGCAACGAAAATATCTTAGGTGCCTCTGATTTGAGGGCACTTACAACCCCATTTTACAATTTTAGCATCATGCCCCTCTAAATACCCTGGTGTTTGCAATGTAGTAGCGATAGGAATTTGTAATTCCAAGTTGAAGCTGAAGATTTTTTAGTTCAATAATCTACGTCTACAAATATTTTTCAGAGGGATACAAATTACCATCTTTGCCAGAAGAAGGAAATGTGAAATTTAACGAGTCATTTACCATTGATTCTGGTCAAGGTTAGTCTTAATAAAAAATTAAACACAAGGTTTTTTGTCTATTTGACAGAAGCGAAATTGAATATTTACTACCCTAGGTTGTGCAATTCAAATTTGAAATCGTTCAATATTTGATATATATTAAATATATAAATTTTGTCACAGATGGACCGCGTCTCGTCGACGCAATCCATCAAAGACCCATGCTTAAAAAACCTGCTTATGCAATATTTTTTCTGTCGGCTATTTGATCAAAACTCACAGATATGTCAAAATCGAACCAAATGAACGTTGAACTCAAAGCTACTGTCTATACTAGAGATTTTGAACTTCCTCCCTTCATTATGACATCACACTTCGTTTCAGATACTACCATCAAGCCAGTCTGGATAGTGTATATAATTGGTGTATCAACTGGAATTGTAGTTCTGATGACTGTAGTCTGTTGTTGTGTGTTTTTCAGGAATTTGGGTATGTTAAAAATTTACTATATTTTAAGAAACTTTATTCCCAAAAAATCGTATTTCTATCTTCTGAGTGAAACAAAATTAAAAGTAGATATGGGACTCGTGAAAGAGGATGGGTGTGAAATAGTGTCCGTTCTACCGGAAAACGTAGAAAGCAAGTTGCTTTGTTTGTCTGCGCCTCGGTTGAAACACTTCAGTAGTTTCAAGTTCTCTTTACTTCGCAAAGGCCACATGCTGTTGTTGTAGATGATAATGACCATTAAGCCTCCCCTGTGACAAATAAGGAATAGGAGAAATATGTCAAAACTACCTCAAAATCCACGTTTACCGTTAGTTCTGTAGTTTGACGAACTAGTCATGCCACCTAGTACCACGATGGATATTAATTTAAGGAGAGAAATTTTGAATGAGTGGAAAAATATGCAAAATAATGATTATTGATAAAAAAAGGGGGAATTTTCTTGCTATATGAAAGTTTCTGTTATCCAATTGTACAAAAAAGTGATAACACACGTAATGCTGAAATGCTTTTCTCTCTAAAAATCAAAACAAAATTCTAGGTTCGCCGAATTCAAATTCAAAATGTTTGCAGTATATTTGTAAGAAATTGGTTCGACTGTCAATGAAAGATAAATGCGAAGAAGAAGCTGAGCTTGCTGTTTATTATTCAACTGAATCGAGAGAACATGAAGACATGACTAAAAGTAATCTGGTAAGGGGGATTTTATGTATTACTCGGGGTGAGAAACCGACGTCTTCAGCCTGTGATGCCATCATGATAACCACTAGGCAATTCCGCTAACAAGGTGTTTGTTTCACCACTCTGCACTAGTGTTGCCAATTTTAGGTAAACGTACTGAGTTCACAGAGTTTAATATCAAAGTGCTTTTGCCTGGTTTTACGGATATCTGATTTACCTAGTTCAACTTTTGACGATTTTTCTGTTTGAAGTTTTAACTAGTCCTTTTAGAGTTACTTACTTTTTTACTAGGTTTTTAATAAATTACCTACCTGTTAAGTACCTGGTTAAAAAAATCTAGGTACCTAGTAAAAATAGGTATATCATATATCAAACGTGAAAATGCTTTCGACATAGGACAATTCGGAATTTCAATACTGGTATCAGCAAAACGACGTGTACGTAGTTTACCTAGTAATGCTTTACCAAGTTTTCTAAAAAATGGGTTTTACTTTCCCTAGTTCAAGTATAAACTTGGTTGCCGTTACTACTCTGCACTGACATTCGACTGAAAAAGATCCGAGATAGTTTCCTAAAGTATGAGTCACTGATGGAACGCGCCGATGAGGTTCAGGCCATCATTGCCTCGTAAATGACAAAATTATATTTCTTGATGGTTTTTCCGCACAAGATTAATTTTCTGTTATCAGAAATATGATTTTTTTTTTTATTCTAGACGGAGTCAACTTATAAGTTATTTCTATGGTGAGCATAGACTTCATCGGCTACTAAGTCGGCCTCGAACTCGAGATATTAAAAATGTCATATCAACAGCATGACCCCCTGGGCAGTCATTGCGATCACTAATCCCGCAATTATAACAAGAAATTGAACTGTAATATGACAACTATTGAACCACCCAAATGGATCGAGAGCGAGGTTCAATTTAAAAAATCATCTGTTCAAAAGCTCTCTTGCTTACGGGTTCAGAAATTCAATTTAAAAGCATTTCATTTACTCAATGAAACCTGTGTTAAAAGTGAGAAAGCGCAAATAAGGTTCAATTTTCTTATTGTGAAATGCTGAGCTCGAAGCTTGCAACGTTGCACTCGGCACTTACTTGACCTTGAAAGTTGATACTGTATAAATCTTTGCCTTTGACGTAAACAAAAAAGTAAAAAATCTCTCACATACATTTTCACATTCTGTTTTTGTATGCTCAGTGACGTATTTATCTAGTAATGCGGATTTTAGCATTGTTAAAACCAATTACATGAACGTTTACAACTGAATTAATTGGACTCGAACGGCTAAACTGGAAACACGCAAGCTTTTCTAAACAACGTTGAGCTTGTACCGCTTAGAGACCGAGTAAGTAGAGACCATCTTAGTGAAATGCATATTCCTAATCACTGCAAAATGCATCCTAATTCCCATCTAACGTAGTTCAGTGGACCAACTTGAGACCAAAACACTGTATGGCAATAAGCGCATCCAGATCAACAAAGACGACGCGATAACTGCTTTCAGTAGATTTTGCTTGGTCTACTTGGTCGATTCACGCAATAGTCAGCAATCAATTTCCGTGCGTACGGCTAAAAGCGCTTTAAACCAGTCACGGTGAACTTGTTCAGACCAGTCTCGCCCACGCTTAACAAAACATATATTTGGTTGATTTTTTTTCTAGCTAGGTCATGATTAGGGTTGGGCAAAGCCGAATAATTTGGTATTCGAATCTGATTCGTAGAGTTTTTTTCCGAAGCCGATCGAATCACTGATAGTATATAAATGATAAATATATCATTTTTATTAACTATTATTTTCCCAATTATGATAATTAGGAAATTTGTAGTTTCGCATTACTAATATTAGCACAAGCACGCTTAAAAGTAATGTATTTTTAATTACACTCCATGTCCAAGAAATGTATATATACGACAAAATACAATCGATTGTGGCCAAATTTGACCAAAAGCGATTGCATTTTTTTGTAAAAAATTCCGTTTCATTAAACAAGTTTTTGTTGCTACGACCTATTCACGATTGATTCGAATAATCTCTGTTTCGAATCCATTCAAATCATGAATCAAATTAGCGAGTTCTAGTCATGGTCAACAAAGTACAAATCTACACGTTCGGTCGGATTGCCTGGTTTTGTGCTAATTCAAAAGTTTGCATTATTTCAGGATCTCTTCTGCGCGAGATATTCTTCAGTCTTCCCATTTTTAACGGAAAATGACGTCAAGGAAATATTTAAGATTGAAATACGCAGAGAAAGGTATTTTTATATCTTTATAATTGTTTGTTTATTGATAGAAGTTCGCTCCAAGCAAGGAAAGGAGCCAATTAACGGCCATTCAAATGACAAAGTGCTATATACCAAGGTAAAGTGCCAGCAATTGCACACTAAGCGAAAACTATTCCATTCAGAACTAAACCACCATGGTAAAGTGCAGTTAGTGATATCTGCCCTGAATGATGAAAACCATATTCCGCTTCTTCTATTGGATCTGAACCTTTTTTATGAGGTCATTGTTGAGAAACACAAAATATTATAGCTTGGCCGCGACAGCAAATGGTTGTCACTATAATGTTTGTAAATAGCCTAATGGGGAAAATGATCAAAACATCTTTTGTTAAGTATGAGTCACTGATGGAGTGCGTCCATCAGACGCGGTGCATCTGTGGCTCATGTTTGATAAAATAAAATTTCTGGTTGGGACAGGTAAAAATGATACATATAGTTTGCCGAGTTCATTTCCACGATACTTTTGCTATATATGTCGTAGTCAATTTTTTTGTTAACCTGAATAATACCAAGTAAAATTACTTATTTATCTTGCTATTTTTCTGATATTACATCTATATATATTTTTTATTATTGATATTCACTTTTCATATTCACATTGCCTAAAAAACTAATATGCTAATGAGTGCAGTGAGTAATATCTTCCCTAGGCAACTGTAAAACCCTATTACCATTGCTTGGTTTTTCATCTCATTTTACAGCCACAGGCAAGTAGATTAATCACTCCTTAAAAAAACGTCCTATGGGGTTAAAAATAATTCTACATAATATTATTAGTACAAATCTTTATTCGATTTTATTATCGTCCAAGCGTAGATGATGCGTCAATTGACGTAATTAAGTGCTGTGGTTCATCATTTTGAATTTTCGTTTTGTAAATATCTGTAAATTGAATTGCCTCCTTGCCGTTTTCGGATAGTATTTCGAGTATTGATGGTTGCCTATGAAATGATTTCAAAGTGCCTGTATAACAGTATCGATATATAATCCCAAGCTCCGTAGATAGGGCTTTGGAATAGTCCTAACGTATTTCCCTCGTGTTGTAAAAGACTGCTAAATTGAAGCAAAGAAGTGGTAGACGGTTGAACCATCGCCCAAGGCAGATAGATACCACTCACTGCACTTTAGCATGTCGGTACAATTTCGTTTGGCATGTTCTTAGTTTAGAGTACAGTTGCTGGTACTAGCACATCTTTTAGTAGCTCTTAGCTATTAAGTGGCCGTTAGTCGGTTCCTCTTAAGCACTTCCGGTCTTGCTCCGGGTGAATTTAATAAAAAAATCAGAAATTTAATTTTGTCAAGCATGAATCTCATATGGACCGCGTCTCGTCAACGCGATCCATCTGTGACTCAAGCTTAACTAAGCTTGCTTAGACAACCTTTCGAAAAGAATACCAATACATCACGAAATATCGACCTTCAAAATGTATATAAAGTTTTCTCTTTGCTTCAGGCTCCAATGCAACTTGGAACACTCGATGCCAATTGTATTGGGCACTGGAAATTTCGGACAAGTTTATGCTGGTATTGTTACTAACTCGAACGAACATGTTACTCATGTTGCAGTCAAACGTTTAAATGGTACGTTAAGTCAAATACCATACAACAAGAGAAATTGGAAATCCAAAACAGGATATTGGCCAGTTGTGCTAACTAGCGTATATATGAGTTACTTTTTAACAACATTGAAATTTTTGGTTATCACAACATGCTCTTTTAGGCACAAGCCATAAAAAAGCCGAATGTCGACTTCAAAATTTAAAAATTATATTGATGTCTAATTACGTTTTAATAATTTCTAGATGGCATTATCAAATTCCATTTGGGAATGGAATATCGGAATTCCGAATATGATTACAAAATGGCAATAAATTCAATCAAAGTTTTCCAATTACACTAAATTTTGATATAGACATAAAAATCCCCATACATGGTATAAAATTTGTGTTCAACCAAGTCTCATACAGCTCTGGCTCACGTTTTGTTAAGCGTGAGTCACTGATGGCGCGATTCATGATTGGCTCTAGAAAATTTTTGATTTGGTGGAATTCCCAAAAAAAAAATGGAATTCCATCGAATCTAGAAGAGCGCGAATCACTTAAATTATATATTTGTCATTGGAATTTCCTATAAGTAGCTCCCAGAAGTAATCAACAACTTAAAAAGCAAAAAGCAACTAATTCTGTACTCGAAGTATAAAACATCCCAGTGATGGAGTGAACCTCTATAATCTATATCATACTGAGGAAGTGGGAAACATGCTGGGCGATGATAAAGGTCGCACTACACGTTTGCGTATGTTGCGTTTTTTCGTGGTTTGTTTTACCCTTGTGTTTTACGCTAGCGCAATGCTCTGCACGCATTTCCTCACGTTTTACAACGACAGAACGGTTTACTATGTAAGCTAACGCGGAGTACTTGTTTCTTTTTTGCGTTTGCGCTTTGTACGCATGTGTGTATTGTCGTTTTTATTTTATTACCCGAAACGTAATGCAACACATCGGTAAGACAACTTCACGTGAATTGTGACCTTAATACCATCGTTTACTTAACGACTGGAATCTTGGATATAATCATAACTGCCCGAGCTGATCCACTTTTGTCTAACGTGGGCCAGAAATAAAGAGTATGTCACCGATGTAATCTGTGTGCCTCATGCTTGGATGTATTTAATTCATAGAAACAAAAAAATGAAAATCTAGAATCCAAATTATTATATTTAAATATAATCCAATAATGGATTTCAAGGCAACTCTTGGCCTTGGCGGCGCAATCCATTAGTCATACTTATCAGAGGATTCAAATTTTACGAGAAAAGGTTGTCTATATTTTTACTCTTTACTGTCATTTAGTCATACTTATCAGGAGACATTTCCCGAGAACTTTGTCCGTATTTTTATCAACTGTCGTTATATTTTCAATATTTTAAAGAGTTTCATTACTCAATCGTTAAAAATGTTACACTATGGAAACGATGACATAAGTATTTATAATTTAGTAAATCAGGTTTTCCGTTGCTAGAATATCACTTCAAAAACAAGATTTGCATCGATTCGAGTGATTAGAATGCTCATTTATAGAATCCGGTACAATTCGACGGAAGCAAAGCATTTTATCGGAAGTATAACTTCACATAATTATATTTTCAAAAAAATTTACTAATATTTTGAAAGACAAAAGTGGTCATTTATTTGAGTTTATCCATACATTTAAAAAAAAATGATTCTGATTTGGGTATTTCCTTTTGAATCGAATTGAATCATTGATTCCATATAAGTTGAATTACATTGACACGATTCAAACGAACATAATTATGATGTAGCCCATAGGGCCTTATTCAGAGTCATCTGCGCAAAAAGGTACCTGTAAAAACAAAGCATATCAGGTTTTATTTTTCCGAAAAGGAAATAGATTATTCGTTAAGCGGCGCGATCCACCAGTGGCATATGCTCCGCAAAACTTATTTTCATATTTTCACTAAGGTATTTCTCACAAGGATTCTTCAAAAATATGTTCAACCTGTTTGACTTGTTTTTAATTATTATAATGGTCGCCGTTTTCAATTGTAACGCGTATAATATTCGTGTCATTATTATTCCTTTTTAAAAATGTGTTTACAAATATTTCACAGATGGGTACAGTACTGATGAACTCGGAAATTTCCTACGGGAAGTCGTTACTTTAATGAGGGCAGGGAGACATGAAAACGTCATTTCGTTAGTTGGAACAATCGTGTTAGACACACTAGAAGGCACGGTAAGCAGTCAAGGAGTCTATATTTTTGTATGTTGAATACCAATATAATAAAAAAACGACGATTTCACTACGTTTATTTTAATTGACACTCATTCGAGTAAATCACTCTTAACAAGACCCTTTATCGGCGACCACAGTTAGATGAACATGGTTAGTATTATTTGAAAAATATGATCTTTCCGGTTCTGCTGAGCCTGCCAATAATATTACACCCTGGGTTGAGTGGTGGGCACGAAGTAGCAAGACGAAGTTGCCGAGAACTCGAGATTTACAACTTGCAATTTCTATTTTAAAGAATAAACATTTTGAAGACAAAATGTAGCTAGAAATATTTGAGCATACATGTTTTGTTGATCATGAGTCACCATATGTGCTTCATGCTTGCCAGAATACAATATAACTTTTCTTGAATCCCGGGGTATTTCAAGTTTCGAATCTTGAATCTTGAAAAGGGATACAAAGGAGACAGGGCAATATTTACGCCTAACAACATGTAGCGCCCACTTACCGAAGCTGATAAAATCTTAGCTGGCGAATCTACGTTTATGGCATTAATTATTTATTGCAGACAGTAGACCAAAACCTAAAGGTACAAAGACCTCCCATTCTTGTTATGGAGCTTGCTACTGGAGGTAATCTTAGGAAGTTTCTTCATGATAACAGGTTGGTGGAAAACATTCATACGCTACTATATAATTCAAATAAAAATCATAGGTACGGGTTTTAGAACAGTCCCAATGTATTCCCTGCGTGTTTTTAAGAGGCCACTAAACGGAAAGAATGAAGTGGGAAAAGATGATGGTATTGTCGCCTAGGGCAGGTACCACGCATTGCACTCTACCAAACAGGTTCAGTTGCATTTGGGGTGTCTTCCACTTGAAATGCAGTTGCTGATAACACATCTTGGAGTAGCTCTTCGCGATTGAGTGGCCTTTTGTTGGTTCCTTTTAGGAAATACCTCCAGCCTTGCTTAGTTTGATTATTAATAAAAATCGCCACCAATTTTATGTCTTATTTTATGTCATATCTGAGGTGCTTATTAGAAACTACTGTGCTTAGTTGCAGTTTGTAGGATTGCTCTAACCTATTTCATGTGTGTTGCAAGAGGCGACTAAAATGAAACAAAGGCGTGGTGGATGATCTTAACACACCTCAGGACAAATAACACCCAATGCACTTTCCTATTGTGGTTCAGTCTTCTGAAGATGTTTTTCCACTTTAAAGTGCAGTTGCTGTTGCAACTTTTTAAAGTCGTCTATCCCCCTACCAGTCAAGAGTAGGTTTCATATAATCCCTGCTTCGGAAGCAGATTTCAATGAAAAAATCTGGGCGTCACACTTGCCAAATGTAGAAGAAACTTCCTGAGCATAAAGTGCGTCGACTTTTTATTAAAGTTTTCATTAGAATATCGGGGTTAGCCTGAAGTGTAATTTTCGGATAATTTCGGATCAAACTCCGACTGTTCTAATGGTTTAAAAGTATGTCTAGGAATAAATGAAATCAAATTATAAGATCTCCCTTTCTCTATGTAATTCCCCTGCGATTCGACAGCACGTTTTCTGAGTGACTAATACTTAACAAAATTGTCAAGTCAAAAAGTTTATCATCAGAAATGCAACGCTCGCTACAAACTAAAAACGCTACATGCTTTTCAACAGATTCAATTTCACGTCTTCCCGAGTTTCAAAACTGATGGATTTCGAGAGAAATACAAAGGAACGATTTCAGATTGACATGGAAACTCTTCTCTCATTTGGATATCAAGTATCAAGAGGAATGGAACATCTCACCAGCAAAAACGTAAGTGAGGTGGCGCGATGGTTATCGCGCCGGCATCACAGGTTGGCGAATGGTATGATATTTACCATAACTCTCCCAACCCGTTCGTCCATAAGTGACCACCAGTACAAGGCCTGGATCAGGTTGATCCACGTGAATGGCCGCCGGTATAGGGCCTCGGTCAAGCTGATCCATGTGAATAGTCAGGGAGGAAAGTTCACTAAAAATAGCAATCGGTATGTGTCAGCTTTTTGTTTTTTCACCCACCAATAGCGGTAAAAAAAATTTTACCACGTGTATGGCAGATGCTATATGATGTACTCTAAAATAACGAGTCACTTACAAATATATTATTTTATTTGTTCAAAAATATAAAACTGGAGTGTGAAATTGAAGCGAATGATCGAAACGAACGCACGCTTTCAAAACAGTGCATTGTTTGTATGTTCAAAAAAGTTAAACAGACTATTCCAATCAGAAGTTTTATTTTGTCAAGTAATAAGCACAGATGGACGACATCAATGTCCATTGCCAAATACACATATACTTACCTTAAACATTTATAGATACTACATCGAGATTTGGCAGCCAGGAATATCCTTCTTACAGAAGATCTCGTTGTTAAGATTGCAGATTTTGGGTTATCGAAATTCATGACCGATGAAAAGCAATACTACAGAGTGAATAATCAAGGGGTAAAATATATACTATTTGTTTCGTGATAAGCACCTGATAAGCGCAGACTGTCACTAGAAGCGTTCCGGACATATCTATGCATGTAGTATTAGCGTATACTGCTTCGAGTTTCAACACGGTCCGTGCTAATGCATTAATATCGCCCACCTAGCGGTGTCTGCCTATGAAACAACTTAAAAATAACATTCTCATGTTTGATATCGCTGGAAAGATAATATTGCGCAGTTTACAAAACCGCTCTTCGTTTGCTGTGTAGGTAAGAATTTTAAGTTTGGATATATAGGTTCAAACCTAAATTAAATACATTTTAATAATCGAAATCTTCAAACTCAAGGGCATAGTAGCAAACCAACAGTATTGCTCTTGTGCTAGTCTAGTAGTTCCTGAGAATGTGGACATCACGCCTTACTTAGATAAGTGTTTATTATTTGAACGTCCCTAACTTTTTAAAAACAATACAGCAAATGTATTTGAAAAAAAAAAACACAACTTTGTTTAGATAGAGTAACCTATGATTAAACTGTTTTAAAAATGGGTGAAATAAACTCGAAGAGCTAGATGCCTGAACTAGCTTATCCAGTTCTAGTTAGACAGTTCTGTCTACAGAATTGAACAAGAACATTGTTTTATATCCTAAATATTACCATTTTGTTACAGATCACTCCTGCAAAATGGACAGCACCGGAATCCTTATGGACAAGCAGGTTCTCCGAGAAATCAGATGTGTAAGTTTATAATATATCGTATGCTAACTAGTCCAGACTGGCGAAACATCAGCTGTTTTGCTACTAGAAACCCGTAGAAAACCTTTTTGATTCAGAAAAAACATCTACAGCAGACAACTCAGGTCTTGATATCTTTTATAGGTGGTCTTTTGGCGTCCTTTTATGGGAAATATTAACACTTGGAAATCAGCCGTATGCAACCGTTCCTGCTTGTAAACTATATGAATATCTTACTACTGGTAATCGGCTGAAACGACCTAATCTGGCATCTTTTGAATTGTGAGTACATTATCAGCTTCATATAATGTTTATATAGCAAAAACATCTTATATCTTCAATATATTTTATATATAAAAAAACAGATAGCCAGGAATTATAATTTCTAATGAGTATGCCTAAACAATAGATCGAACTAGCCAAACGGGCCATTTCGAAACATTGGTTAGAAAACCTCACTGAATCTTTTTATTCGAATCACTAATGAAAAATCGATGATAGCGATATCGATATCGGTGTGCCTACGATTCCTTAGAACTGCGAATCGGGCGTAATCGTCATAACAATTTAAAGGTGTATGTTTATTATTTCGATGAAAAAATTAAAAAAGATCGTCCAACCAAGCGTGTGATACTTACTGATAGATCGCACCAATACGAGAAAACAAAAATAAGAACATGTAAAATACTAGTTATCTTAATGTCCCACTGATCAAATTCAGATATGATGTTATGCTCATGTGCTGGTCGTGGGATCCGAAAGAAAGGCCTAATTTTACACTACTTTCTCAGAAGATGAAAGGCATCTTACTTGCAGTCTCTAACCAAGTAAAAATTATGTATTGTATTATTAGATATAAATCAAGGACATTTTTTTTCATAAGAAACACTCGACTAACCTATCTCGCCACATCTATAGCAAATAAGTTCTTCAGGAACGTAGTTGTGGAGTATTCATCTAATTTTGTAGCCTAGGGGCTTAGTAGCTTGTGGCATCTCAAATCTATATAAGATTCTTCTGGACATCAAACTTTAGCATACTCGGTTGATTTGAAAAAAAAAAATGGTCAAAACATTTTTTTTAACCAAGCGTCACTGATGGATCGTGCCGATATGACGCTGTCCATGTGTGGCGCATGCTTGTCAAATTTAAATCTAATTGGGTAAGCACATGGTTAAAAACAAATGATATAGAGCTGATTTCGTTAAACGAATTACTATAATATTATTTCTCCCTTAATATTTGACTTACGTTTGTTTCATGCTTTGCAGATTTCATATCAGCGTATGAAAAGTTTTTAGCCAAATTTACGACTCAAATTCCAATTGATGTCACTGTCCAGAGCACTGCAATCTAGGGATTCATACTTAACAAAACGTCTTTAGTTGACAGCGTTTTGATTGGGTTGAGACCATTACCTCGAACACAGGACTTTAACACTGAAATTTGATTCATTCCAGCCCTACATCGAATTTGCAAACGCTAGAGGTCGCCATACAACCTGTTCAACAGAACGAGATTCGGGATTGTCATGCGGGAACAGTTCTATGACGGAAACTGCATCATTTGATTCTATAAGTGAACGTACTTATAGCGCAACATCATGCGACACCTATACAAGTACAGAAACAGTGATTGCAGTTGAAGATGCAAAGCAAAAGCAGCGTTATTCTGCTTCAATTGTTTATGAGATCATGAATCCACTTTATGAAAATCAATCGATTGAGAGCATCGGTGAGTATTTTTTCATTCACAGTAACAGCATTGAAGAAAAACATTTGCCATCTCATTTGACAATTATGAGCCACTGATAGATAGCGCTGACCAGGGCGCTGTCTATCTGGAGTTCAAGTTCGACAAAGTATAATTTATGACTGAGCTATTATAACTTTTTTTTTTAAAGCAATCTGTAGCCAGATCCAGAATTTTTCGGTTGAGGTGTGAATTTAGTTGTCATTTTAACAACATCATACTGCGTGCTACAAGCAATTTTTTTCAAACAAAATATATAATTTTCTGCCAATTTTGTTTCAGATAAACAATATTTTAGGACTCAAAAAAAAGAAAAAAATGGAGTGTGGCCTCTTTTAATTCAATAAAAAGTTGCCAACTTTCTATTATAATCTATGTAGTAACGCGCTTCGTAGGAGCTACCTCCTTAATTTGATTTTAATGCATTATGGGGGGTTTGAGACTGGTGGAAGATGCATCCGTCTTTGTATCCGCGCGAAGCGCGGACTTTGAAAGTGCCTTCTTGAATTGTCGCGAAAAGCAGCCTAAAATGATTCAAAAAGGTTCCATCCTCAATCACAGCTGCGCTTTCCTATGTGGCGGTATGCCGCCGCTATTTCCTGCTTGAAAACGATTGGCTTGTCTTGATCCTCTACCTATTATGATTCTTGACTTTGCATATTAACAGAAGTATCAACCCCAGAGTATGTGAATGAAACAAACCATGCCAGTGAGGACATTACAAACTAGCTTGCTGGTACAATTTACTCAAATTGGTAGACTGCATATTGAAGGATGGAGCTATGTCTTGTGATTAGCCTACACAATCAATAAAGTGTGGGTTGTATGATAATTGATCTAAGGCCACACTCGGATAAAACAATGTTTTCCGCTCTTTCAATGTTCAAAAACTAACCATAGAAGGTAGTTGTGATTCATAACTATAGAAAATTGCCTACTCAATTCGCTTGATTTCGTGGAATATTTTTGGATCGCTCAACATCAATATCTACCTCAAGTATCTGATAGAGACTTCTAATCTAGTGAACACATGCACCATACCTGATTATCAATGATCCATTTTATATTGTTAAGTGTGAGTCACTGGTGGATCGCGTCACGTTAAATAAAATCCTTTACTTGACCTATTGACAAATTACACAGAATTAGAGAAGTGAGCACTAGGACTATACAAATCAGTTATCTAGCGGAATCGATTTGAATCTTGTTTCCAAGAAAAAACTTTTTTGTGACCCAGATATTAAAGACTGATATCGGAAACCAAACTTTGTATTTACAAAATAGCATTTTTACAATTGCAAATTTCAATCCTGAATATGTTTCTTGTGTTTTTGTTTTTCGTTAAATACATCAGAATACTTAAATATATGCTCAGTGTAGTGTGAAGTAAGAGTTGGGGCCTTGCTGTACCACCGAGTGAATTAGATTACAAACCTATGTATCGGTAATAGAGCATCCAGTCAGAAAAAAATTCTTCTAAATATTTTTTAACGAGCGCTAACCACTAATCTGCGACCCATCCGCGTAGGGCCTTGCTGAAAGGCTCGGTGGTGGAAGGGTCAAGTATCGAACAATTGGCCTCGCGGACAATACGAGCGCGCTTAGCCAAATGAACCAGGCATGCCGGCAGGTTTAACGTCGGAAAAATTAACGCAACACATTATACAACGACAGACAATATTGCAAAGATATATTTAACAGAAAACACAAAACAGGGCCAACGGATAAACAGGGACACACACACAATCGTGTTCGTGTACACACAGGCGGTGCACATCACACTCAACTATCGACGTCACGCCCAATTA
Source organism: Styela plicata (assembly GCA_963675895.2). NCBI lineage: Eukaryota > Metazoa > Chordata > Ascidiacea > Stolidobranchia > Styelidae > Styela > Styela plicata. The sequence continues at coordinate 6,308,045 of OZ023150.1, forward strand.
GACGATATCAATGCCAATTGCAGTACATCACAAACACCTACGCTAACTATTAATCACAAAAAAATTACTTTATTTCGAAACGTCAAGTCATTTTTTGAATAAGTGGCAAATATTCATTTCTAGGGACAGAAGAAGAACTCAAATTATTGTTAAGCTTAACGAATATTGATATAAGGTGACATTAACACAGCTTCAGCATTTTTTTCTCCGTATCAGCACATTTCATTTTACTCTTCTTATAGCAATTTCATATCATTCGGAAGGTCGCATATGGGTCGTTTTATCAAGCCACAAGATGGCGATGGGAAGCTTAGAAACCGTATGAGGATCAGGCAAATAATTGAAACGCGAACAAATATGCGTATTATTCAATATGCTTTCCTTCGGCTTAGCAAAAAGGAGCGAATCGTTGCATTCTTTCGTCTTATTCATTAATCGTCGAAAAACGGTGCCTGTGAATATATTGTTAGCAATCAATATCACTTTGGAATCGCACAAAGTGGAGATCTGCGGTCCGGTCCATCAGTTTCTGCCGTAGAATCAACGTACACCCTCTACTCATTCTGTATCGTTTGACTAGTTCCGACCAAACTATAAATATCAGTCGTTTCTACAACACAACTGCGACCTATGCAAGTTCAAATTTAACTGTAGTCATACTCAGAGAGATCTAATCATTGCTGGTCAGAGTGAACTATTCGAATGAGTAGCCTAAGTAAACTCTTATCAATTTATGCAGCAACGCCAGTTTCAGGTCTTTAGTATTGTGGAGTGGAAGCTCGGAATACCTCTGATACAAAAAGGGGCCGCCGGACTAGGAAAACTGATTGGACATTATGCTTTTAGAAAACGTCCACTCGAGTGGTTTTAATTTCCCTCAAAGGTACCTTTTAATCGGTTTCCATTGTATAATGCTTGGAAACATTTTTACAATAAATTCAATTGTTTTTCTCTTGTGACCAAGAACAAATTCAAAGAGAGAGTTGTGGAGGTGTATTCCTTCTCCCCTGGCCCTATCAGTCTCTAAATTCCAAAGAAAAAATCATAATTTAAAGTTGTCAATGTTGTTGTTTTCAATGTTTCATAAGAGACCAAACTCAACCTTTACACATTGTCGAACCCTAATATATTTGCAGCACCATTTTCCGCACCCTTCTTCCTATTTGGCGGTAAAATTGATGTTTCGTTTAATAAATTTCGCATTTATGGCGTCATATTTTTACTTAAATTATCACTCACTACAGAAAATTTCTGGATCCCTCACTGCTTGTGGCTTAATTTCTGGTTTAGGGGCATTAACTGAACACGCAGAGAAGCACGCTTGATGCACATGAGACGTGGCTAAATCGGCATAATGATTATGGGAAAAAATGGCATTCTATACGTGCAACGAACGATACAATTGCATCGCTGCAATGATAATTTTCATTTATACAAAATTGTCTTGTACCACTGCTAATTGCCCGAGCGGTCGGTCATTTTTTCGAATATGCGCCACAGATGGACAGTGTCTGATGAGCGCTTTTCATCAGTGACCCCTACTGGACAAAGTTACCTGAGGAATCTGATTGAGTTAGTCTACTTTACGAAAATAGTAACATTACACAACTTCGTCGTTCTCACGCTTCGACGACAACAGTTTGATTACATCCTTAATCCTCAGGTATATTGAAACCATCGTTGGCAGAACTCCCCTGAAAGTGTATCCCGTAGAACACGTGACAGGAAGTGGACTAGATTCAATTTTTGGAATTGAAAACATAACAAAACGTATAATGAGGAATATATCATGGACGAAAGTTTGAAACCCTATGTCATTTTATCATTTTTATCTTCTTCTTTTCGGATAGGCAAAAGATATAAATTATGACTTTACTGCAAAATGGTCAAAAATTAGTAATTCTCTTTAATCTGGATTGTTGAAACATTATCATATTTATCTTGTATGTATATTTGGATTAATATTTTAACTAAACTATAAGGAAAAACCTGATCTTTGACACAAAGTATTACGTAAATCTAAATTGATTCCGTATGATAGTTAAATTAAACTGATTTGTAAATTTTGTTCGGTTTCGGCGAGCTTCGGTATTATAAAAAATGAATACTACACATGCGTACATACAAGTACATGTCGAAAGTATCTCTCTGTCAGGTCCGTGCCATAATTGGGACGCGCCTCGGCACTTGTCAGAACATATTTCAATTGTATTTGTATTTAAAATCACGTAGACACAAATATTTTGATAAGAAATCATATTAACGGGGTGGCCTAATCATGCGAGATGTTTCTCCAATATCAAAACTATGCATACGATCATTTATGAGTTCATTTATAAAAACATATTGTCATGGTAACGAAGCGAATTGCGGCCGTTTGCGTAAGCACGCGCCACGTTCCCACGCCGTAACGGACGCAAGATCGTAAATTGGATTCAAAAGTATCACAAAAATTATTTCAGGCCACATTCTAGATTTATTTATAGTGAAATCCAAGTGTTTAGGAGTCACGGTAGCGGCATATTGTCAGCAATACACTACTTTTGAGGCAATCGATAAGGATTACCGGTAATATCAAACGAATGAGCGTTGAAGGATGTTGTACAACGTATAAATCAGGGGAAATGAAACGCATACTTTTGAGTCATTCATAAAAAAAATGAATCTCACACTTAACAACCGAAAACATATGAAAATTTATTTTACCAAATATGACACCTTTCCAAAGAGTAGACAAAAAATAACAGGAGTATAATTTTCTCCATTGAAATCGGTTTTGGATCGGGCGAATATTTTCAAAATACTTCCAAATTTGTCGATTTTCCCATCAATATGGGGTTCAGAATTAATATTGTTGTATTTATTAATAACCTTGTCGAACACTATGCCCTTGTGTTCAAGGAGTTCCGATAAGTTAGACTCTTTAACCATGCATACCATTCAACCCAGGGCGTGATAACTTGGGTAGGCTTTGCCGAACCAAAAAGGTCATATTTCTCCATTAACACTAATCTTGTTCATTTATAAGCGGTCGCTGGAACAGGGAATTGTTCAGAGTTTTTATTGAATAGATTGTATTATATCATGTCATACCTGTGTTTAATATATCCAATGTTCCCATTTCATATGTGCGTACTTTATGCAGAGAACGGCAAAGTGGCTGAAAGTGATCGGAAGTGCTACGTCCCAGTCAGAATTTTTTCTCGAGTATGAGTTACCGAGGGCACAAAAAACGTACCGAAGATGATAGGAAATCATCCAAGTAAAAATATTTGAAAAGTTTCAGAAAGGCATATTAACATTCCGTTATTATTTTCAGAGTTGAAGTTGAGGGTTTTCGTATTTTAATTTCGAATTGTTCAATATAAACTTGTAGGACAGTTGGATTATTTTGAACTAAAATGCGGTTTCCAGAAAATTTTAGCAACTTTGTTGTTTTCCATTTTGTTTATTTATTTATTTTTAAATTTCCGTCCCATTTTAATTATTTGTTTAAAAAAATAAATTGACTCACGTTTTTAGTTGTTTTGCAACGTTGCGCGAAATGGGCCTATTTCTGTTTGATAACAAATATTATTAATATCCATACAATTCGTATTAATTATGTTATATCACCTGCGCCACTGGGTACGGTCGTTACGCTGCAAGTTTAAGCGAGTTTGAAAGCAAGTGCTTCCAGAATATTGAAATGCCTAAATTTTATCTTTTCATTTGGATTCTGCGATTCCAACGCAACGATATCTACACTTTAGGATAGAATTGATCAAACTGACAGAATACCAGCTGCTCAGACACCCGAAGAAAAGTATTTTATCATAAGAAAATTTGGCAAATGGGCAATATATCATATTATTTTATCTGTGGTTAAAAGATTTGAATGTCTTTTTTTAGAATCTGGTATAGTAACCAAGCCGTTAAAGAAGGTTTTTTATAATTCCGAAGTAGGAAAACCAAGATTCAGCCTCCCTGAAAGTTATCATAATAACCTACTCTAACGATCTAAAATAATCGCTGCAACTATTTTGCTTCGAGGATGGCGGAATGAAAAATTCAAAATTTAGACCCCTCACTTTCCGTGAAAATTTCTTTGTTTTGTCCGACTTTGGTCCGTTTCTGTATAAAAGAATTCGATTTCGAGAAGTTTCAGCAAAAAGCTTCTTTGTGTACGCGAATTTTCAAACCCCTTTTTTTGGTAAATATAAAAATACAGAAAATCTTTTTTCAGATATCTTCTATTAAAATAAATTTTTATGCGGCATTCAACCTACCTCATTCCGTTCACCTTGCCTCGCCGCATTGTATACGATCTAACAAAAGTTGTTGAAAGCAACGAGGCATCGCTATCTCATCCATCACCTTTTATGTTGATCTTCTGTACTAATACACCGCATTCGATATTTATCAACGTCACACTCGTTTCACTTCTGTGACGTCTTTCTAGAATAGCAAATTCTATTTTTGAATAAGACCCACTCTAATCGAGAGAAATGAGATGGTATATGGCATTTTTGTGTATAATTTAATTGTTTTGTATTGCGCACGAACTCCGATTAAAATTAACATGTACTTGTTGTTCGGTTAACATGGGGCAATAAAGATGTTAGAGATTTTTATCAAATCCAGGAAAAGATATCCAAAAAATAAATGAAAATTTACTGATGGAAAGTTTTGACATTTTGGTTTACAGCTTCGGTAAAAAATAAACGTCATTTGGTATCTTATCCGATGAGATTCGTAACCGTGTATATTAACGTCATTATGACGGTATTTTTTAGTGTCGAACTTGTTAAATTGCATTGTTAACTTGTTGAGGTCAAGTCCTTTCACATAGCTTTTCATTATGAAGTGCTAAAAAAAGCATTTCTTTCAAACGCAGCGCAAGATATAACATAAAAAACTGTAAAATAATTATTGAAAACGATTTGCCATGCAATTATCATGTTTAATACAGTTCTTTCAAACTGAAAATGGCTGGAAGAAAAAAGACATTTCATTTGCCGATAAGGAAAAGGTATTCTTATCGATGTTGCTTTAACACGAGGATCATGCCCCTGATAGTCGGCCTAAATCATCTAATTTTTTTAAATTCTTATTATGCCGTTACAATTTTTTTCAAGTCTTCACTTCAACTTTTAAATAATATGAATCTCATGTTTTCCTTTACTTACCTTTATCAGGCCTGTTTAGCGCTTTGCTATGTCATAATTTTCAACGCCCTAGGTATGCCACTGCGCACAATATTCATTAATTTAGTAAAACAGTAATTTTAGTAATGATAGTTTCGAAAGACCGACATAACTATGATAAATTTGCATATCATTTGTCTGCTATCAATTTTCAGAGCACATGAACGCCGAACACCTTTTGCGACACGCCAGGTTACGTAAATAAACGTTTCATCTGACCAAGTTTTGAATTTATTTCAAAGTAAGCCAGGAAAGCGATCTGCACGAAGCGTCGAAGTAGACCTGCCACGGATGAAAGTTACATCAGGATTAAAAGACGCGTTTTCATTTGCTAAAACTGTAATTTCTCAAACTGGAAATCAAATTAATACCATAAACTCGCATTAAAAAAGACGTGAATTTTTAACAAACCCCATAAAAATATGATATGTTAAAGACGATTTTCTCTTGTTTTACCCACTTTCAGAGAAAAAAGGGAATCGTAATTGTTCCAAGTTATCGAAAATCGGTTTTCTGATCAAAACGAAATACTGATTGCGCTACTTAACCGCAATTTGGCGAGGCAAATTATATTTTTTTTCTGGATCGTGTTGGTTTGAACCACCAGTTGGGGTGTCAGGTATTCTAGAAGTCGGAAGAAAAATCATTTCGTTTTTCTATTCTTTCAAATTGTTTTTTTCGTAGTGAAATCATGATATATGGCAAATTTTACTTTATAAAAATTGATATAAATCACGACTTTCCTACAATATGGGCAAACATGGTCAAATATTATTTGAATTATATAAAATGTTGAAACATTATTCAATTTATATAAAGAATTTCTGAAAAAAAAAATGTTAAACTAAACTAATTGGCCAACCATAACCGATGATAACCCATACTTAACAAAATATGTTTCAATACACATTTCTGATATTGTTGGCTTCGAACATATATATACCAGTTGTATTTTCAACCAGAAATATGCCTGCCAAACAATTGCTACGAAACAAGCCATTGTTTTTAAAAAATCTTGTCACATTGCCAATTAAACTGCGTAAAACCCTAATGCACAAACCTGGTTTGACGCCTGCTTGCGCTGGTTTGAAGGGTCAATAGCAGGCTATCACACATATCAGTCACGTTAGTTATTTTTAGTATATTGATCACGTCGACACAAAAATAAAATGTAGTTGTCTATGATTTTTTGTTGAAAATGGTGAAATGCAATATAATAGTTATTCTAAAACTTAAAATATCATTAATTGCTCGATTGTTATTTCATATTTAGGCATTTATTTTCGGTGAAATTTTTGCGAATAATTAGCAAGTTTTTACAATGAATACACATGTGGGTATGATAAAAGAAGGTTAAAAACAGAAACGACAAGTTACAACGGTATTTATGAAAATGGCGGTTTCGGTCAAATCGTCGGACAAAGATTCAATGCTTTAAACAAGGTAAGATTTTTACGTTATTTATGAATGTTTTGTGCTAGTATAAGTTATTATTAATATCAAAAGCTTTGTGGCATTTTTGAGACACTGGCTGTACGGCTTAAATTTACGGGCCCTAAGTAATAATGATAGTTAAAACTGACGAAACTTCCTAATTCTGGCAGAGATAAAAATGAGTTACCTAGATTAAAATAGGTGGGAATGCATATGCGCGAAACTGCTTATGGCTTTTATTTTCAATACTTTTACATGTGTTTGTTTGTAGATTAAAGTTGTTCTGTTTTTTTTTTCAATCAGTTTCTAATACGCATCAGTAATTCCAGTTATTTTGGACATTGATAATTTATTTAATTCAACCGCCTAGTTACCCAGTCCTGGAATCAGAAATAAGAAGGGAGGATTGAAATTTTCAGATAATGACGCGGTAATTCGAGGTGCATAGCAGGCGAAACATTTTTGATCGACGCATAAGCGTACGACATAATAGAGAGAATGGCATAGTTATGAAAAGTCGCTCTTGATAACGAAGTTTTAAACACGCACCTTTAACATTTTTCTCGTGGCCTACGTCGCGGTAAACAGTAGCCTATTTAATAATATCGTTGTGATAAAAGAAAACTCACTATTTCTGACGTACAAAATAACTGTCATTTACATGTTTTTTAAAATTTTCAAAAACTATTAAAATGAAAAAATAATATTTTTTACAAATTTGCAAGTGAAGTAAAATTTTATGGCTAGAAGCACATTAAGATTTTGGGTTATGAAAAGTCTGTTTTTTCAAAAACATGCATTTTTTTACAAGGGACTTGAAACAGCCACGAGTAGGTAGCATTCTTACATTATGTGTATGTACCCTTTTAATTTGTGACCATGGGCATCGGCGACGGAAGCGAATATTCTGATCTCAAAATGGTGAATATTACGTCTGCGCAATTGCGCGATTGCCCTTTTTTTACTATCAAAGGCATGATAAACTAGGATTTTTTAGCTCCAATTACCCGACTTTTGCGCTGTATAGATCAAAAACATCCACTTTTTTGCCGATGAAACGGAAACCCCTTATTGTCGATCACCTCCCACGGTATAGGAGTGTTAAGAGTAATACCAAGTGGTTTCCCAATTATTCCTTCAAGTTCACGAGTTCTAACGGGCATTAAATTGAAATAATACACATCGAGGCTTATCCGTTTTCATTATTGACATTAACTGCACCCCAATGATGCAATCCAAATAACATTCCGTTCAAGCCTCTTTGTTTTTCTCCGTCGCATTTGCATTCATAAAAATAGCTTAAAAACCTCAATCGCTCGTGCAGTCAAATAAATATAGAGAGCATAAGCCGCAAACAATCGCATCTCTCCTCGACTAAAAATAGTTATGCTTGACGTCAAATACGAGACATAGTGCGTCAGAGAAAAAATCGTCCGAAAAAAAACGAGCAAACGGCAATGTTGCTCGCTCGTTTGTCGCCACGAGCTTCCGCATTCCGTCGACATTGAGCAACAGAATGGATGTAGTGTATTTACCTAGAGTCGCGACATCGTCAAAAATGAGCCTATTTATATTTCGTTAAGCATGAAATACTGATGGATTGCGCCGCATAGGCGCGGTGCACCTGTGGCTTATGCTTAACAAAACCATTGCAATTTGTGACTGCGTGTGCGACAGGACAAATCGATGCTCGAATATTGGGAGAACCGACCCACTGAAGACGCAAAAAATAAGCGTATTGGATTTAAAATAATCAAAAATCAATATATTTTGCAACGCTCTTTGTAAACTATCAAAATGTGGCAAAATATATTTTTCAGCTCCAAGTTTTCGACTTAGGTAATGAATAGTCCAATAACTTAACGTGCATTTCTACTCTCTAATGAGCCAATTTACTACTGAGCAACTACTCCTTATATAGCAAATATGTACAATAAATAGTAGCGACCGTGCTCTGAGCTGTGTTTTAATCACATCCGAACCGATATGATAGAGTATAGAGAGTATTATCTGCCCTTGGTGATGGTAAAACCCCCTACTACTCCTTTGCTTCCTTTATTTGGTTGAGTAAAGACCATGGTTATATTGCGAGTATGAGTCATTTATTGAAACCCTGGTCTGAACCAAGTTAATCCGAGTTGTGTTGAGTTTGCGAAATAAATGTCAAAGTATAATATTCTCCTAAAGTCTGACATCAAATAAACGACATTGATACGACTTGTGTGGTTTTACGGAGGATTTGTGTGGTAATTAAGCCTGAAATTTGGAAAATTATATATTTCTGAACACAGGCTTATGTTAGAGAAATAAGTAAACGTCAAAGTTTGCCCTTATAGTAGAAAACACTACCGCAATAAAAATTTTCTTACGCTGTTTTAAACCACGTTTCCAAAATCTGACGTCTTCCTATTCTTAACCTGCTCAAAATTTAATTTTACCAAGCATAAGTCGCAGATGCTAAGTCACATGGTAAGCTAAACATAATTCCAGGAAAATGTTTGTTAACGAGTTAGCAGAATTTACGTGGTAAGAAAAGATTGATAAAACATTTACACTTATTCATTAGCCCAATTTTTTATTTTCGCCACCAATCAAATTTACGTCTGTAATCAAATCGACTGAAATCTAAATTTTAAATCGCACACCTAACAAGGCAAATAAACGAACGTAACCATTCTGAGATTTGGGAGAAAATATTTATCATCGGAAACAATAAAATGCATTCACACAAATATCTACTCGATCAAAACGATTGTTCTATTATCGAAATGCAGTATCAACTGCAGATACAACAACAATGAGTAGGTTGGAAGACAACACTAAGTTTTTTGCATGATGATATGCGGTACAAAAAGCAAACACAAATTTACCACCGTACATGAAAGTTTTTGACACTCATTTCCCACCAACGTTTCCGTGTAATAATAGTTGTGTATTACAATGCAACAAGTGGGCGGTTTTGGAAACTGTAGCACCGACACTGCTTTTTACTTACCGCTCAGTCTTCAGCATTGCAATTCTGTTACAATTTTTCACCGTTAGAGGTAGGTTCCCCATCAGATAAACCTCACCTCGAGAAGCTGCAGACTTCGTCGCTAGCAATACAACCCCAATAGCACAAAAATTAGCAGTGCATAGTTTATAAGACATTGGCCGCTAAAGGACCAGAGGGCCAGGATTTTTTCTATGTTATGTATAAATCGCCCTTTCAAGGTGTAGTCCTTCTGTTATTACTTCACACAAACTTTGACTGAGAGAAAGCAATTTAGATTCTAATTTGAAATAAGCACTGGTGGCGAACCGGAAGAAGGGCAGATTTTGAAGTTAAATCAAACATATTTTCGAAATAAGCGATATTTTCGTGGGCCTTAGACGCGCAATAATTTCTTGAACATAGTATTATTGTTTTTGCCCCGGCACGCAAAATTTGTAACAGATAATTTAGGTTTTATTTTTATATAATTCTCAAAATTTGTCACTTTCCGGCGGCACACGTAACAGATCTTGCAAATCAGGGTTGCCATGTTTGGATTAGTTACCTTTGTAATTTGCATAAGCTAGATATTAATGGTAATAGACCTATTACTAATTAGCTGCTTAATGCCATAACTTGTCTACATGTGTCTCTTTATCGAATTTGTACATTTAGTAGCCTTGATGGCGCGTTTAGTAGCCCCAGTGGCTCGCGTTAAGCGAAGTATCACTTTGTGAGGAAAACAGATGTGTATGTTTTACTACCACGACGAGCTGAATAAATATGCAAGCATTCAAATGTTTCTAAGATTTAGACTAGTATATGACCTATGCAATGGAGAGTGGACACTGAAGCAACTCCACGAACTCGTCGGCTTTTATAAGCCAAAAACTAAAAATATCTTGAAAATTAAGTTCCTTAAATATAATAATACCACACGACGAACTCGAGCATCGCCACTCTTCCTTTGAAACTGAACCCGACGTTTCGTCTGACGACGTTGCGGCATTACGAGAGAATTTTTCCGCTCTTCTCCTTTTATTATTATCTGGTCGTGCTGTTTCGGCGGAGTGCGTTTTCGTGACGTCGATTGACGTCCTCTAACACAAACAAAGTGCGTAGTCAAATCTTTTTTAGGCAACTAAGTGACGTAGTAGCAAGCTTAATTGAATCGAGAGAATGTGGTGTGGCTGAGTATCTTCTTTTCGACGAAAGAAAATTCCGTAGCGTCTGCTGTCAGGCCGCCCGTATCGCCATATTTCAAAATCGCGCGGCGGATGTGAAGACTGAATATTCTTATGTGTGGTATGCTTGCTGAGACGAATTGTCGCTTGGAGATACACGGTATTCTGCATTACACTATCACATTTGAATGGTGAGACTTTTATTTTTTCAAGTATGTAGTTTAACGATAATAGAATTTGAATATTAAAATTTTTTACAGGACCGCGAATATGTTTTCATTGACAACATTGCTTTTAGCCAGAAGGCTGTTTGTTCTCTCGCATGTTTAAGTAAAAACAAATAATAAAATAAAATCCTTTTTTGTGCAAAAAATTTTAATTTTATTATTTTATTCGATTTACGTCTACTCTAGTTCGTATACAATAATTATTTTTTGTTGTAATTTATTTTTTTAACCACGAGGCACTGATAGACTGCACTTCCCTAGTGAAATCCTTCAGTACCCAAATACAACTTAAAGAATGGGTCGGCAATGTTTTTCTTCTAGGAGATAATATACGAATAATAAGACATTCTATCTATTGTTTGTCTGACTCTGTCTTGCTGCTTATTTATTTGTTCCTCCGTTTGGGCGTGGTATATCTTATACTTGACAAAACAAAAAACTATGTGATAGTGTAAAAGTGAATTATTAGGCCAATGCCGTGTTTTTACCTGTATTTTAATATTATTTTATAATAATTATTTTAATATTATATTTTCTGAACACGAGATATTTCAAGTTAAGATGTTTTAGCAATTTTTTGTTTATATTATGCGCGATCTTCATTAAATCAGGATTTCAAAGAAAACATGTTAATCAGACAAGATTTTAGATGATTTGTATGCTCTTTTATGGTAATGATATTAGATATTAATAGTATTTATGAACTAAGCGTGGTGTCGTGAATGTCACTTTAGCATAGAAGCACTTTGCATAACTTGCAGCGTTTCAAAGCTGTTAAATATTTCTTTTATTGCCGCGTTAAAAACCAATCAGATATTTTATGTTGGCAAGCATGAACCACAGATGGACCACGTCTTAACGAAGGACGCTTTGACAAATTTTTCCTAGTTGGAAATGATGTGTATATCTTTGTGCGCGTGCAATTTTACTTCCCAATCAGGAATTTAAGTTTGCCAGGCATGCGCCATAAAGGGATCGCGTCTCATGGACGCGATGCATGAGTGGCCCATACTTAGGAAAAGATGTTTTGAATTTTGTCCTTCTTGAGCCAATAACGCAGCTTTTCCCTGCGGTGATTAGTGACAACGTTATGATGTAGTCTTATATTTTATACACACTGTGTATATATTATATATACGCCATTGTCAGGTTAGAAAAATGTTCTTAAACAAGTTTTGTTCCACCCCTTTCCCTTTATTGTACATGGGCCATTAATGAATTGCGCCACAAATGCGCGGTACGTCCGTGGGTTGTGTTCAATAAAGTGATACTTTGCACAGATTTTTATACATACATCTCAAAAAATAAATTATTGTTTCATTCACCTGAATCTCTAATCGACCTGCTTCCTAAATGGCAAATATCAACAAAAATTTCGCATATTAGGATTTTCCCATTTTTTCATCTCAATCCGCACAAGTAAACTTTTGCAAACATATTTAGCGTCATTGCTGCAAAATTATTATGCAAAATTCCCCAAATAGTTTGCATTTTCCCTATTTGTTATTAGTTGAAATATCCGCCGCAACCAGATTATTTTTGTTTTCATTATGACGACGAAAGCGAATTAGATCCGCTATCTGCTTCACAAATATTCTCGTTTAGACCGGCTATTGCGTAAAACGGTGGTTGTGTTTCTAAAGATAGCATATCACCGCCGCTTGGATTGTTCGACGGTCTATCATTTTCGTGGCCGATGCCTCGCCCTTTCACTCCACGGTGCTCGTATGCGATTCGCTTTGACGTAAAACGTGCGTACTAGTGTCATCAAAAATAGAGAGGACGTCAAGAAGGTATTTCTGTATTTGTATAACCTCAGTAAACAGAGAGACTAAAAAGATGGGCAATGTATTTTTAGAACGTAGGAATCCTCAATGCGCAACAAAGCTGTACGTCGCTTGACGGCGAAAGAATCGGCGCTGCTCTGCACTGACATTTCTCTCATTTGCTGATCGTCGGCTTCGGCAATTGGTGTGAGGGAGAATAAGACTGTCGTGGACGCACAACGTCTGCGGTTTTGCGCAGAATGCGTCGTGCGTCACAACGCAAAGGGAATTTATTGCGTGCTCGGGACGCACTGCGATTATATTAAAAGCATTGAAATAAAATGTCACATCGACGGAATTTAATCAACTCTCAAATATATAGTAATGCGAAATATTCACATTATGTATGTGTACAGAGCAAATGCAAATGAAATGAGAAAAGTTCTATCACGATGCTTTTCTATTAAAAAAATTAGTTTTGTTAAGCATGTGCCATAGATGAACCGCACCTCGGGGGCGCGATCCATCAATGACACAAGCTCAGCATAATGAGATATACGACAAACTTTAACCAAGTTCTATTTTTAACCCTCTAGTATATTTAGCCTGCAGTTGTTATAATATTTGACAGTTTAACGAAAGTTGGCGTGTATGTCATTTCAAAACATCGAATCTATAAGAATGAATATTCACTGAACCCTTGAATATATGTTGACTATCAAGACTGACTTCGACGAAATCCATCTGTTTCTCGTATTTGAGACTTAAATTTTTCGATGCCGTTTTCTATATTCTCCGTATATTTTTGTTGATCACCCTGAGCAGATCCTTTTTATAACAAACAGTCAACTCGTGTTACTTATAGATTAGCTGGTCTAGTATTTTTTGGAAAAACGTTTATGGTGATTGCGGTTCTAGAGTATATATAAGTACCCCGATATGTTCACCTATAACCACGCGATAATACATATTTTCTCTTACCTACCCTTACGAGAACTTTTTGATTAATTGTGATATAGCGTTTATACCTTCGTGTTTATGATATTCAGGTTCAATAATTAGGGTTTAAACAAAAATCGCTTTGTTAAACCTTAAATGTCAGATGTCGAGGTCTAGATTCCGCAATTTGCCATGCTAATTCATCGAGTACCGTATAAATATGTTAATTCCAAACGCAATTATTTAGAGGTGGCTGATTCATCGCACGACATACTTAGAATTTTTTGAGGATGAAGTTCAAATTTTTGAGTTTGTGAGTATTAATCTGATGACATTTAAATGATATTTAGTGTAGTCTTCCGACTATAGGTGTTAATATCAATATTTTTTCGATACTATTACTCCCAAATAAGCCGATATCGCCACCATCGATACCAAAGCTTTCATTTGCACTTTAAACAAATTACATTACAAAAAATGAAAAACATTGGTTGGAGTTAACAGCCGTGCGTAACATTGAACGCTAGTTTTTTTGGGTCAATTGACTTTAGTATAATGACATTCTTGGCTATTCAAAAAAAACTATAAATACTATAGTATCTTTTACCGCGGATCAGAATACGGAAAAATATTTTTCATTCATTAAATAATATCAGATCACATGGGAGCACAATGAGTCAGCCGTATTTGTAATTTTGTGATGTAACCTTGATTCAAAGTTTTCAGTTTAACGTTTTATACTATTCCCATTCAAAGATGCCCCTTTTTCAAGCATGAGCCACGGATAAATCGCGCGGTACCACAGCATTTGTGACCTAGGCTAAACAACTTACCGGGTCAGAAATTTTATTTTGTAAAGTATGAGCCACATATGGACCACGCCTCATACTTACCAAAACATGTTTAGCGAAACCATTTCGGTCTGGTAATATTTACACGAAGCTTTTCTGATTGGGTTAGACGCGACTATAATCGTACTGAACTTATGTTTCAAGGCTTATATACTCTCTCCCTTTTTTGTGCACGGTAGAACATACCTCGACCTTTAGACAGCACATGGTTTGGCTTGTTTGACGTATTGTTTTTGCAGATATCTTCTTGCGAGACTCGTGTACCTTACGGCAATGAACAACGTGTTGAGGATAAACAAAAAACACACTTCTTTATATTTAGCCTGCTCGAAGTGCTATGACGCAGTTATGATACATTTAGCCTTAAACAATATATGTTACCTGGCGAAGATGAACACTGTGCCTTGTGTCTGTGGCTGAATTAATGAATATCCGTTAAAGATAATCTTAAATGAACAAAGCCTAAACTTTTTATGACGTACATTCGTGGATTTGTTGATAATATCGGTCGTTGATGCTATCAGAAATCGTCATTCTCTCGTATTATTAATTATTATATACACGAAAATAACAACCGAAAGTTATGCAAATTAGTGTGGTTTGAGAGCACCGATAAAAAAAGGTAATTAACGCTTAGTCGCTAAAATAATATCCGAATCTTTGCCTTGCTATTACAAAGGTGGAAAATATTGAAAGCGTGGAGAATAGCTTCAAAATTTTTTCTCATCAGTAACAGCAACATATTACTAGTAAAGAAACAATATGAAGTTGTGAATGACCCTAGTTAACGGCATAATAACTTAACTCCTTTGCGGAGGTACGGGGTGGAACAAATGCGGGTTCACATATGAACAAACATATGCCTCACAGACACCGTAAATTCAATAGCTCTTCATAACTGATTCATTCGGTCGCAATTTTTTTCAACTTGAACAAAAAATTGCGTTGTAAAACACAAAAAAATTAAAAATCGTTGCAAAAATGGGTTCTGCACTAACGTACGGGGTGGAACAAATGCGGGTTCACATATAAACAAACATATGCCTCACAGACACCGTAAATTGAATAGCCCTTCATAACTGATTCATTCGGTCGCAATTTTTTTCAACTTGAACAAAAAATGCGTTGTAAAACACAAAAAAATCAAAAATCGTTGCAAAAATGGGTTCTGCACTAACGGCGATTGCTGCCTTAACATGCGAATAATGCAGAGTCAATGGCGCTTAGACCTGTTCATATATGGGGTATAGCACAAAGAGAATCAATTGCCAAGGCGTCCGATATTTACATTGTCTAGTTTAATACAATTTAATATCATAAACCCTAAGGAAAATGACCCCACTTAGCCGCGTTTTTTTTTGTGTGGTGACTGATGAAAACGTAACATAAACTGTGTTCAATATGTTAGATACAATGATTATAGTTTCCACTTTTTTGTTTGAAGCGGTGATGACGGAAGATTTTCTGACATCTGTCTCGCCGACGGACAATCCGAAATTGGCAATTTTACCTGACAAAAATACACGCCAAATTCGAGCGAAAGGATTTTGTGTCAGTTTGAAAATAAACGATTAACGTCATCTGGAAAACATATGCTAAAATAGTCAAGATCGTACAGAAGACGCGGGTAATTAAGGGGTCTTTTTATAATTTTATTATCATCCATGAAGGTATAAAGGACTGGACCAACTTTATAACTTGATATGGATTTCTTTACACAATATTTTACTATTGTGCGTGTGACTATTTCAAAATTCTTTGAATAAAAAATGAAGATATATTCGGAAATGATGCACTACAGCTTCAATCAAGTGATAAAAAATAAAATTTTTTTTTGCAAGTTTTGGGTCTCATGGTTTGACGTCCTATGATATGATGTCTAAGATTTGAGTCTTATGAAATGCAACTGGCCATGATTGATTGACTCATAATTTATGCCATGTCACGCAGCGACATTTGAACATGTCGAGGTTAAGAGTTTAAACCCTCGTTCAAACGTTCAAATTTTGATTGGGTATTTTGTTCAAAAATTCAACTCAAGAATCTAAAAATTCTAGAAATCTTATTTTGTCAATTATATGCCACAGATAGACCACGCCAAAGCGGCGCTATCCATTAGTGACACATTCTTTTTAACAAAATATTCTTCGTTGGTGGAATCGGAAACAACTTTGTGATGTGATTGAAATGAAGAACCCGCGCGGTGGCATTTGTATTTAATTTTTTGGTTAGACAAAGGCATAATCTTTTTTTAAAAAAAAAATATTTATTTATGAGATAAATTGCGCTTTCGGCGCCCGTGTAAAATCAGAGTCTTGCCATAGTCAACCATATAAGCCTCTATATTGGCCAATTGAACAAAATAATCCGTGTTACAAAAGTACCACTTTTTATCAAAAATGAAGTCTTAGGCAATGCATTTACGATTTTGTGCATCCACATCCACTCGGTTTTTTTTTTCAGTGCACTTCATCGTCAGTTCAATGCTTGTTACACCTTCACCGACTAACCGCTAAATGTCCTCTTTTGATCCTATGTCCCTTAGCGCGTTTAACGCCTACATCAATCATACCTGTCAACATTCTATATTGATCAGCCATGCTGACGTATCATTTTTTGGTTGTACTTCATTAGGTAAAATTATTGAAGATAATTAAATCGAAATGAGGCTAAATTAACCAAAACGTCAAAAAATTTGATTTGTTCGATTGTGAAAACCAAAAAATCGGTTTTCTTTTATAATATTGATTCATAATCATTTTTTATGTAAAGTTTCGTAAATTCTCCTACATAACGCACGTAACGTGAAACTGCACTACACGTAATTATCTATATTCGTCTTTTATGCCACAATTCGCCATTTTTTATCAAAAGCATTGACGCGTTTGGTATGCAAATGGCCTTTCACAAAATTCTTGATTTAAACAGCTATTTTTCAAGGTAAAATCATGACATATGTGGTGGCAATCTAGGGTCACTTATCTCATGCTCTGTACACATCTAAGGTAAAACGAGGCCTTTACATAATTTCCGGAAAGCAAGTCACTGTATGCAAATATACACTTACATATTATGATATGATCTTTAAAAAAGGGGGGTAATATTTAAAGTTTTTTTGTACTATGATATTTCAAGTGTAACAACCATAATAACGACTGTCAATTTGTTTAATCGTTATCTTGATATGTCGAAGCTATTAAAAATCGAACTTTCGCCTACTTGCTACGTTGCATAAGCGTTTCTTGAATAGTCTCCGCGTCCATTTCTTTGAAATAAAAAGGGTACAGCATCTACGCAGAACCACCGGGTCAACAGAGTCCAACGTCGACAACCAAGAGGTTGTACAGCCAATCAGAAACATTCTTAAAATGTTATTTTTTCAAGTATGTGTCACATATGAAACCCAACTCGCCGGTGCGATTCATATGTGCCCCATGCTTGCAAATATTCAAAATTTTTATTGTGAAAAAATACATTTTCCCTTATTTTAGCATAAGCGTTTAAGCAACACGCACATATTCTCAACAACCCTTTGAACCTTACTTCGTGACAGAAAATAAACACGCGCTGCCGAGTCAGAAGTTTATCATTAGAAGATACATATTCGTTGAAAAACTCGCCTCAAAATGCTTATCTAACGAAATAGTCTCATGTATAGTGATCTAATGGCAAATTTTAGGGTACAACTATGCTGATATATCCTCGAAGCCTAATTCTCAACAGTCATTTATTAATGTTCGGCGTAGCAACCACTTCGGCCTGGAATGTGCGTTGTTGACTACTGTTTATACAGAAATAGTTAGCATATAAGTGAGTTTATTGAACCAAAACATTAAATTTATTTTGTCCGTCGTTATGACGTCGTAACGACAATGCATATTTGATTTGGCGTCAAAATTACACGCGGTACATCCACCGTCTGAGGGAGTTTACGAGACAGGTAGACTGAGTGTTTGATTTGATCAAACATACTACGTTCCAAATGTAGAGAGGAGAAAATTTGAGCTAATAATGATAACGTAAAGAGTCAAGATAGGTAGAGAAATTAAAATATTGAAACCCAGATTACGAACGTTAAAAAATTTAGAATTCCAGTTTCGATTCGTCACCGGGAGAATTTCATGCATTTCTTTAGTAAATTTTACGTGCAAATGTAATATTTTTTAAATAGAAAATTTTCGTCCTCAGGAATTCGAAAGTCAATATACAAATGTTGGCATTAAACTGGGTCATAAATGACAATTTATCAGGATCTCTACGTAATCCAATTTCTCTACGTGATTTATTTTTGTTGCAACTTCGGACGAAGTTCATGAGGTTTCGATCTTATATATTCAAAAAATCACTCGCCCTTGGGGGTTTTTTTTATTGTTTTTTTATAAGCCCAATACACTAAATACTCCAGAAATCATCATAGTATGACGTACATGCTTCAAAAAAAATAGTTTATTAAGTGGTGCACTTTTTCATTGAGTCAACCATATTCGTTAGTCATACGAGAAAAGAAACTATACAACCTTAATCCCATATCACAAATTTTATGTTGTCAACCATGAGTCACAGACGAACCGCGTTTCGATGGCGCGATCCATCAGTGACTCATGCTTGACAATAGGTGTTTTGTTGTGATTTTTCTAGTTGTCCGTGCGGTTACAGTTGCAAAAGCACGAGGCTTCCAAATCGGACCAGAGTATTCTAAGTTGTGACACTCTGTGTCGAACTGTGGGTACAGATTTGTCAGCCCATACCCTCAACCTGCGTACTTCGCAATCGCCCACATAAAACACTCAATTTTGGCGCGGAACTTTTTATGGGGAAATTTCGCTAAAGGATCCTGAATCACTGATGAAAAGTTTCCGATATCAAAGATCAATATGCCACTTGCAATTCTGACGATTGTTATTCTGAGAGACAAAAAATTTCAAACAGTCTAACTGAGGAGAAACATAAATATATGACAAGAAGTACAAAATCATTCAATGCGGTAATATTCCTTCCCGAAAGATGAAGCCTCAAATTGCATTTGGCGTAAGCAAAGGTGAGAACACTCCATGCCCGAGGACCTCTACTCCCGCGCGCATGTGTCACACGGCTCTCTTGATCAAATTCCCTCTCATTTATTACGTTACAGTTTCGGCTAGACGTAAGGGGAGAATCCCAGTCGCTGTTGTGGAAATTTTACGTCGCAATGTTTGCTCGCGAAACCTTCTAGAAAAGACTTAAAAGAACGACGCCCAAGGCACTTCGGCGTAAACGTCAAACGATGTTTGCGTTTGTACGTAGATATGACGTTTCGTGCGCCAAGAATAGAATTTCCGATATTATTTAGTTACGACGCCCTACTCATGATTCACGCAGACGACTGCAGTGTGCACTGGTGCAGCATTGTTTTTAAGTGGTTATCAAAATATACTATTGAGGCATTATGTTCTTAGAGTAGTAATCTGTGTATCTATTGTTAGTTAACAGTATTTTATACCAAAGACATTGGTTTTGATAGTTTAATTGATTATAGCATAACTGAAGAACAGATTAGCAGTTCGTCAAAGTGCAATCCTCTGTCGGAATTAATATATTAGAGAATACCAGTCAGAACAACTTTGTTCGGACATTTTTATTGGAAGCAATATTAAAAATTAGAAGTATAGGTAACATATAGATGGGCCTTTTGATGGAGCTCTGTGCATATCAGCAGATGCCTGTCATTAGTTCTTTTCAGGCGCTTCTCCAGTCTTGCTAAAAATGTATTTCAGTTTAAAAAATCCCAAAGTGACTCAGTCGCCTCAGAGTAGATTTTTTATTACTTATGTTGGACGAAATGAACTCTATAGCTGATTCATGATCGACCGTTTATGTCTTTTTCATCAACACTTTTTTGGTTGTGTTAAGAACAGCTAACTCGTGATTTGCGCTTCCATAAGCGCGGTTCATCCAATGAGGAGATATCGGATAGAGGTGCTGACTTCTCTTCGACGTTACATTCAGCGACAAGAAATAGGATAAACGCGACAAAACCACCCTTATCGAAAAGATTGAAAGGCATCTATCGTTAAGTATGAGTCACTAATGGATCGCGTCGGGAGGACGCGGTCCATTTGTGTCGCATGCTTCAGGAATTGAACTCGTTATTGCGACAAGTCATCAAATAGTAGAAGATGTTTGATAACGTTTTCGACGCGACAGATATTTCATGATTCACCTATAAGTGCAGTCCCTTTTTCTTAAACAGTGGTAGAATTCTAAAGTATTCGTTGTATAATGTGAACGCTAATGTATTCAATTCAGAATGAGACTATCTATTCTACTCACCCTCTTGCCGAGAATTTCACAATATTATTCGTAAATACTCACTCAAGACATGAATCATTGGATTTTGAATACAAGGCATTATTTACTATTTTTTGATGATATCCTATAATAGAACGAATTTTCTCGACAAACAAATTAAAAGTACCAAAAGTACTTTTTGAAAATTTATATTACGCCCATTGAATTTTTTTCCAGCTTCTAAATAAAAAATTTCTATTCAATGCAACATAAGAAAATATTAAAATCTTTACAAAAAGTCCATGCAAAAATTCAAGTAATCTAACGTAAATTAATTTCTAAAAGCATTTCTCCAAATGTGCGACAAAATCAAATTTGACGTTTACTAGAATTTGCTGATAAAAATTCAGGAGAACAAAACCAAAATCAATTTCTAGGAGATTTTTTAAAAATGCTGAACTTTTTAACATCATAGTTTCAAATATAATCCATATGAGTCAATTTTTTAAAATCTAAAAAGGTAGAATAGGTTGTATTAACACCATCATCACCATATATTGAAATGTCAATTCTGGCTACAAAATGGCGGTAACTTGATAGAATAAAAATGAAGCGTACCATTCCTGTAATATAGAGCCAATGAAAGATTATCGCTCAAAAATGTTTTTAAACATATTTTTGATCGTTACTGCAAGGATTTTTAATCCTAATCGAATGAAAAAAAATCTATTTCATTCTAAATAAGGGAATTAAAGATGATAAAATCTTACAATGGTCGAAAAACATAATTTGCGCGCCTTCTTCAAGCGTGATGGTGTTTCCTGATCAAAAAATAAATTAAAAATAAAAACCTTTTTGGTTTTGGTTTGGTAAATGAATGTCAGATACAAAATACAAAAAGATTTTGAAAAGGCTTTCTTTGAACGTCAATTCGATATTTTAAACGCAGAAAACATTTTCGTTTTAACTAGATTGTATTTTTACTAAAAACAATGTTCTAGTCTGCATCATTTTATATTTGGATTTATGTTGCCGGGTCGATTTTCGAATTATCTGAATATTTTCGAATCGAATAAATCGAATCAGTTCGATTTACTCAATCTAGTCACGCAGCTTTAAACAATATAATTTAAAATTCCCCACAAAAAGTAAAAGAACAGAATTGCCATTTCTTTTTTTTTTTTGGGGGGGGGGGGGTGGTAATTGTAAAGGCATAAGAAGTAATGAGGATATAAACATAAAACATTGCAAATAAATTTCAAATTTGTGATACATTTCTTCTTCGAATTGTTTTTATTCCAATTTTGGATAGTTTATACACAATTTCGATATAAAATTTATGGTATCATATATATATATATATATGCATATATATTATTATGTATCAGAAATTTTTGTTGCAAATTTATATAAAAAATGAAGGTGAAACTTAATTTTATTTCCGTGCAGAAATAACAAATTTGAAAATGACACTTTTTAGTGGAAATCGTATTATTCGCATGAGTGATGATAATTTTGAGAAGAAATATATTTTTAGCAAACTATTAAATACTTTACTTTTTATTTTATTTTTTGCCATTTCTAATTAACACATTTTTAGTGTTTCGTTTTACGAATATTTAAACGAAAGAAAAATGTCATAAACTTTACTAAGTGCGACGAAGAAACACATCAATGTGTTGCATATTTAGAAACCAACTTAAAAATATTCACAAAGCAATAGTATCTTTGAATGTATAATTCTAACACAAAACGGACCCAAATATTTAAATTTTGAGGTATTTTTCTTTTCGCTCCCCAAGAGGTGAATCTTCAAAATCGCAGAAATTTGAATATTTCACTTTAGATATTGAAGCTTTTGTTAAAAATTACAGTTATACAAATTATATTTCATCTAACATAAACGGATTATTGTTTAAAAACATTAATTTGAGCGAACTCAGATGCCAACTATCGTTTTTCAAAATGGCGACGCGATTCGATTCTCGGAAAGCGTGTTTTCGCCGTTTTGACTTTAATTGTACGGACTGCTTTTTATCGAGACCGACTGGTTTATCCGATAATTGTTTTTTGCAAAATCAGCTTTTTATAATATGGTACATTGACGAAAGAAGTCGCCCGGGCGTGGTCCATGCTTTAATGAAAAGTTTGAATTAGTAATATATTTCTTTTTTACAATAAGGCGAAAATTCCCAAACGTTTTTTAGATAATTTACTGCCAATAACGATTTTACGAAAGTATAATATTTTTTGTACATTTTCAGGGTGGCTCCCTGCGTGAATTTTATTATTTTAAAAACCAAATTGTTAAGGTTCTACAAATTTCACCACCAAAATAATTTTTTGTGAAACAGAAAAATCGCCTTTCGCACATACTTGACGAGAAAATTTTGCAAAAATGCTCAACTAAAACATTATAAACAAAAACGCAGAATTTCAAAGTTTTTCTCCATTGCGTTATTTTGCTCGCATTGACTTAGACCGTCATTTGAGAACAAAATGGCGGTTTATTCTGAGCCAAGTAGCAAGGCGAATGACGTTCAACAAGTGTAATGATGAATCTGGTATTTTCGCAGAAAAAAGTTTTTGCATTTAATCCAACTCCAAATTACATGACACATTTTCGAAGGTTCTAATCATGTAAGAAAAAATAGATTTTATTCATTACGCGAAACGTATCTTTTAATAAGTCCTAGAAAATTCGCAGCAACTTTAAGAGCACGAAAGTTAAGTAATATCATTTTATTACTGGTACAATATTATACATGTCGTTTCGTATTCGTTCCGTTTTATTATATGGGAACATTCTAGAAACCTTCCCGAAATGCGTGTGCGTAAAATGCGTCGAAACGCAACATAACGTGAGAATGAGAGAAAGGTGAGAATCAATGATGCGTGTGTCGTATTTATAACGTGGATTCGAGGAAAGCGCACGTTAGTCGAGAATTGTGCGCGAGGCGAAGGTTGTCGCCTTCTTAATACTAAGTGGTAGAGAAATGGAACATAATAGCATAAATAGTCAGTTTTAGTAAAAATAAGAACAATATTGGCAAGAATAATGCAATTCTTCATCATTAATTAAAAAATAATTTATATATTTAAACATTTGATTTACTGTTCATTAATATGCAAATCTATCGATATGGTGTATGGCATTATATAATTGCAAAATAATGCTGCATTTCTTTTAACACTAATAAGCGTAGAATTAGAGAAGAGACTAGTATAGTGACAAAGAGCAGGCATTATGATAAGTATATTTTTAGAAATATTCAGAATCGAGATAAAACAAAATAATTTTATATTATTATTCCTATATATATGCATCAGTATATATGCAAAATATACTTTCTTTAGAAAAACAGACTGATATCAAGATTTTTTAATATGAAAATAAATACATTGAAAACGCTAGGGTATAGTGATAAATTGTGACTCATTGACTAAAATGTATTTGGCAAGTTTCAGTAGTTGTACTTTTATTCTTGGCAAAAAGTAATGCTTGGGTAGCCGGTCTACTAAACACCGTTTTTTTTTTTTGTAAACAATTTATATATATGTACGTAATACAGGAATTGTTTAGAGTCTTTTAATCAAAAATATTGAAAGGCATATGCAATATAAAATTTGAATATGAGGTATTGCAGTTGTATAGAGATATTATTCGTTGCCACATGAATCAAAATGTCACAAAAAATTATTCATTTTTGACGTTTCGAAACTTGCATAAAGTACTTAAAATCATAGTGAACAAAACTTCTCAAATTGGTATTCAAATTTGCGTCTCTGCAGCGATTTCAATTTATCAATAATTAGAGTCACATAACCGTGATACCAAGTTTTCATGTACCAGACGAAACAACACGTCACGTGTTTTGCAATCATCGGTCGCCATTTGTGATTGAAGCATAAATCTTAAGTAAGCGGTAATCGAAGCGTCCAAGTCCGGTGAAAACACGAACGAGGGTACCGAAGACTAGCGACTTCATGCTCAAGGTGGATATTTTCCCAAATCAACATGTGTTATCACACACAGAATTTATGCTTTATGAAGTATAGGCCATTGATGGATTGCGTCAGACATCTGTTAAGACATCCATATAACATATATATATATATATATATATACGGATATACAGAAAGCCTACTCGCAGCTGTAATTACCGTTAAGTACGGTATTTTCATGGAGCGTCGGACACAAGTTACTAATGGGTCGCGCTGATATACCTTTATAAAGAAAAAAACTTATAAACATCCCAGCGCTTAAGTAATGTACTTCGAAATAATTGCCATAAAGATACCATTTTTGCATACATGAGAGTAAGGGTGTCGTGCATATATAATGTACTGTATCTCTTAGTGCATTGTTGGTTCAAAATTTACGTACAATTTTGTAATGTTAAACTAAACGTTCATTTTTCCTATCATTTCCAGACATTATGCAAATCGAAAACAACGGCAACTCTGCAATACTAGGAAGTTTGCCATTTGTATCTGACCCAGGATTTTACTCAGATTTTTTCTATCCGAACACCGCTCGTGTCGCTGCAGAAACCAACATCACTAGCAACCTTGAAGATTCTTTCGGATTTCAAGAAGGCTTTACGCCTGAATATAACGGATTAAGATTAGGACAAGATAGTACTGCTTGTAGCTCTCCGGAGATTTCACCCAGTCACAGGTAGGTCTGAGACCACATCACCAAACTTAAATTCTATTTTGTCAGGTATTCGTAGCTCACAGCCTTGCTGAATCGCAGCCATATTGTGTATTTCAGTATACAAAATATTTCGTAGCATCACTATTATATTATTAATCTAACTTTAATATATACTGTTAATACAACTTATATTTTATATTTCAGTTCATCAAGTATTGAAGACGTGTTTTACAACTCTGCAAACGTCAACATCATACAAGACTTGTACGAATCTGATCAATCGGGATATCGCGCAAATTTGACCAGTTCGACAGAACCGACCGCTCATTCACCACAGTCGATCACCGATTCTGTGTCTACGCAAGGAGTTAATTCTTGTCGTTCACCACAACTGGATTTATCAACTGAGGAAACAAAAATTAACGAGATTATTCCGAAAGGTAAATGAACAGAGAGTTTTACCATTTGAGCAATCAATGAAAGAATCCACAATTGCCAGTTCATCCAACATCATTATTCACCCTGAAAACATAATGAGCACAACCGCAGTGTCGGCTTATGTAGCTCAACATAATATGGCGGACAATATGACAATGTATCCCCACGCCCAGGCTTTGCCTTCCGAAATACATTCTATGAATAAAGCTCTGAGAACCCAGTATCATGGAGATGGCAGTCAAGACATGTCAGAATATAACGCGCAATCACGTACCTCTCCTCCAGTCTATCAATCGGTGGCATCCCCGATAATGCCTCCTCCTGCGTACCATCGCGAGTCTCCGGCAAACAGGAGACTATCCACAGGATCCTCCTCCGTACCTCCACGCGAATACAACGGAATGGAAGACTTAAATCAATACAACTCGGGACCTTATTCCGCACCAGGAGAACTTGTACGACCCAAGTGCGAACCACATGGTACATCATACATACAAGAAGAAAATATGTCACCAGTTATGAGCAACGTTCCCTCTTCAGTGAATCAGTCTAATCAACAAAAACGAATAACAATGGCGAGTAGGCAATCGCCTGTGTTCAACGACGTTGGAAAATATTCAAACAACGTGTATTACTCAGCCGCCGAAGATGTCGATGCAAAAGACATGAAAGTATCTAACTATGTCTTGATTGCTAACTCGTACCGTCACGTTGAAAATCACAATTCATCACCCACGCCACCCTCTATTGCTGCGAGCGAATCAAGTGATTCTAGAATGCAAGGGATGGTGAAGAAACCTTATGATTACCGCTCATATCAATGCACCTCGGAGAGTGATGAATTCCGTCAAGATTTGAATAGGAATGATATGAGTTCGGTTTCTCCACACATGAATTACGTCGGTACTAAAACAGAATTATCTGCACCTGGATTTAGCGGCGGAATTGACGTTTCTGGATATTCTGAAGCAGATCGAATAGGCATGGCAATGAACAATCACAGCCCATCATGCTCCCCAGTAGATAATGCGCGCGCTTTACTCTTGACCTACCAGGCACAGACATCTCACCCTGCCGAAAACTTGCATTCTATGGAGTCCAAGACTTTGCATTCAACTATACCAGAACAGATTCATCAGCAAACGCCGTCTCTGTATTCCATGTATGCAAACGAACGTGCTTATATCCAGGATGACTATTCTCACGTGCCTACAGTATCTGACATGTGCTCACCTACCTCTAGCACAAAACCAGATTTTATAACAATGATGAACAGAAATCAAACTGCTATTTCATCTTCGAATTATCAGGCAGCCGATTTTGAAAAACATTGTGGTTTATTTGGACCAGTAGCGTTGGGACGTTCAGTCGAAAACGCTTTTCAACGCCGCACTTCAGAGTCAGTTGCTACAGGACAAAGGTTTGTGGACCAGCAATCATTTTCGCCTTTGGACAAAGGCAACACCTACAAATCACTTCTGGTTGGATCTAACGTATTTCGACCGGCTTTGTCATTGGGCGTGGACAGGATAGCTGAAACGATATCAAATTCACATTCCAACTACGCTAATGATATGCGATTGAAAATGGGAACATCAGCAAATGCGATT
The DNA here is from genome assembly GCA_963675895.2 of Styela plicata. Taxonomy (NCBI): domain Eukaryota; kingdom Metazoa; phylum Chordata; class Ascidiacea; order Stolidobranchia; family Styelidae; genus Styela; species Styela plicata. Next base: position 6,335,581 of record OZ023150.1, read on the forward strand.
CGAAATCAGTACCATCTTCATCACCAAATGGATGTCGCTAATTCAGTAATGTCCTCTCATTCAATTCGACACTCAAATGAGGGTCTTTGTGCGGTGTGTGGTGATAATGCCGCATGCCAGCATTACGGTGTTCGTACTTGTGAAGGATGCAAAGGGTTTTTCAAGGTTAGTTTTACGGAATTTTTCTTTTTTATCGAGAGTAAAAATCATTTCTCGTAAATGTAAAAATCCGACCCTGGAAATTTTCGTCGATTCAATCCTTTGAACTTGTGGCCTGGCGAATTATGAAATATCTTAATTTGTTCCTAATTTATACATAGAACAAGCAAACGATTACGAATGTTCACATACCGTCATTAGACACTTTGCCTCCGAATATTCCTATGTCATTGAAACCGTCAGATAACCGATGAGGGAAAATTGATTTAACTATTTAAATGAAAAATCTTATATTCTTATTTTACAGAGAACCGTCCAGAAAAATTCGAAGTACGTCTGTCTTGCGAATAAAAACTGTCCTGTTGATAAAAGGCGACGAAATCGATGTCAATATTGCCGATACCAAAAATGTCTGGCTGTGGGAATGGTCAAAGAAGGTAGGTATTTTTTGATAAGCAATTAAGGTATCACAGTTGTCAGTTCTATACAGACTTTTTTAAATGTTATGAAACGTAACTTTATCTGATTATAAAAATACTAAAATTTATCGATAAATAGTCATTGCTCATATTGACCTGTATCAATGATAATGTAATTGGATAAAAGTAGGAAAAAGCAGAAGCGATTGTTCCGTGTAAGAAAAAGTATTCGATTATTTATACAACTTTATCCCGTCCACGTCGATCTATTGAAAAATGTTTTGTAAAAATATAAACGAGAAACCTCCCGGAAGTAAAAAGCCTAGTCAATATAACATATCAATAACAACGGCCAGTTTTATTTTCAATCTCACATGCAAATATTTCTATTTTTCAGTCGTCAGAACTGATCACTTGAAAGGTCGAAGAGGAAGATTGCCATCAAAGCCTAAAGGTCCACAAGATCCTGTTGCGCCCCCATCACCACCCGTCAGTTTCATTACATCGCTGGTGCGAGCGCATGTCGATACTAATCCGGCGATATCAAACACTGATTTTTCTAGGGTAAGTTACCTATATATAAACGCCCCTTTGAACTTGCAATTTGGATTTAGAACACACATGCTTCATTTTTGCTATTAGAATGTTTGATCTAAAACAATTCAGATCAAGATTGACTTGATATTGACATTAGGAAATAAATATTATCCCCGATTAATCGTAATTAATGCTGTTTTTTATTATGCGTTGAAGTTCGAATTTTTAAAGTGTAAATTTATGATTTTGCTGCATATTAGCATTCCAAAAACGCCGATTATTACGACAAATAGAAATTTATATTAAGATAATAGCAAAAACGATTGTCTAAAAGTAAAAGTTATTGAAATCGACAAGGCTGATATTAATAAATATATATTCTTTAATTTCAGTACCGACCGGCAACAATGTCCTCTTATTCGCCGATTTTGAGCGACGCAGACGAAACGAAAAATTTCTATAATTTGCTTGCCAGTTGTGTTTTGGTTGAAAAGGATTTCGCAGAGAAGATTCCAGGTTTTACCGATTTGGATAAAGACGATCAGGCTATATTAACTGACGCTGCATTTGCTGAGATATTCGTTCTGCGTTTAGCGTACAGGTTGGTGTTATGCTATATTACGATGTTATATATAGTATTTTAAAACATTACTTTTAGCAAGAAATAAATGACTACCGGTATAAGGCCTAGCTTAGTGTGTGCTTCATTAAAATGAGTGGTTATATAAATTTAAATATTATATGAATATATATATATATTTCGAAACTTTGAATGTTCTTATTTCCTTCATTTTGCTGTAAAATGAATGAAATCAGCACATTCAAAATATTGAAATGTTGAGTCATGATCTACATACTCATCGAAACCGAAAGTTCAGGACTAATATATGCATTTATTTTCTAGATCTGATTACCAAGAGGGAAAATTCATATTTTCAAACGGTGTAGCTTTGCACCGGGACCAGCTTTATCGATCATTCGGTGAATGGATTGATTTAATCATGGATTTCACCTGTTCACTCAGCGATTTGAATGTGGATATTTCATCATTCTCGTGTCTACTTGCACTTGTACTTTTTACAGGTATGTTTAAATTAGTATTTTTTTGATTTCGATTTTTTTTCTTTTAAGAATTTGCTCTAAGCATGGCCAGAATCAACACATAAAAGGAAACAAACCAACTTTCACCTGATGACAAAGATCTACTACAAAATGTAGTACGAATAACTGCACTCTGATTGGAAGTGGATGCTATCCGTTTTAAATAGTAATGGTGTGACCATCTACTACATCTTATAATCCAATAAACGAATCTATTATAAACTTTATCCTAAAAAATATTTTATCTTGCAGACCGACGAGGCTTGAAAGATCCCAGAAAAGTCGAAGAACTACAAAACAAAACGATCGCTTCACTCAAAAACCACGTTACGCACAGCTCAGTAGCATCGGACAGACCGAATTACTTTTCCAAACTTCTTGACAAGTTGCCAGATTTACGTCTTGTAGCTGATCATGGAAAACAACGCATATTTCTACATAAAATGCAAAATCTTGTTCCGTTCCCTCAATACCTGGATAAAATATTTCAAGATATTCCGTCCGTACCGTGATGGGTGTCACTATGGAATAGTTAGACGACTTTGCTTGTAAGCTTAATCTGTTTTGACACATTATTCAGCAGCTGTCTGTTATGAAGCGGGTTCAGTCGAAGAATGTGTGCTTTTGTACGAACATTACCTAAATATTCTGCAGGAGAAACGAGATTAATGTTTTATCACACTCAAATTCCCAACATGTGGTTCTTGTTGCATGCAACAATTTTGAGTGGACAATTGTTTTCAATGGTGATATATAATAAACCCCAAATGGGATTGTCTTTTATTGTGGCAAGCACAACGTAAAAATAATATTTAAATATCATGATTTGTTAAACTTGGGTCACTGATGGATCGCGCCTCCGAGGCGCGGTCCATCTGTGACCATTGTTTAACAAACTGTCTTTGATGTGGGTTAACTGTTTTACAAAAAAGCAAAATGTATGCAAAAACGATATGGCAGTTAAAATCCGCCTATTATTGTAATTGCATGCTTCACGGCGGTATTGGCAGTACTAAAAATAAAAATATCCTGATTTTCTTTATTTTATTATTATACTTTTCCACTTTTTTATTATATTTTATTTTTACCGTTTTACATATTAATATTATTACTATTGTTATTATATTGTTTCAAAAGCTTGGAAGATTGACAAAAACAATCAATCAAAAAATCTAAACGAGCTGCTTGCAAAATTATATTTTGAGCTACACGTCGTTATGTATATATAAATAAATATAATAATAATTGAAAATAAGAAATTATCGTTATTTTTCTTGCTATTTAATGTATATTTTTACATAAATCTATAAAATTAAATTTAATCAATGGCAAAGGATATTTTTTATCTTAATTTTGTTGGTGAAATAAAATTATTTTTGGTGTTCGCCTATTCCTAAAAAAATGCGTGCTCAGATGAAGTTTCATTTTCTCTTATTTTTTTTGTTTTAATTGTACTCGTATGTCATAAATAATTATTTGAGTATAATGGTAAGCAAAACCATGCTCGGTTCGGGAATGACCAATTCCAATTTGCCTATTATTTTGAATACTTTCTTAAAAAGGTATTTGGAAAGAAAGAAGTCTAAAAAGTGTTTTAAAGTAACTCCACATTTTTTTCACGAAGTTTCGTCTGTAAAGGCTATTGTTTTTAGTCAAATCCAAATAACTTTCTAAAAACAAAATTTTGTACTATATCATTTTTTTCTAAATGTATTTAAATATTTATTAATTCGTTTTGAACATCTGCGTTTTAAGTTTGAATTATCACCCTAAAGCTATTAAGAATCGAACATTGGCGAATCCCGTCGCACAAGCGCAGATTTGTGTCTCAAGTTTACCACTATTACTGATTTTATTTCGTCAGTCATGGGCAACAGATGGACCGCGCCAATCGCGCGATCCATCAGTGGCCTATGTTTGACAAAACATTTGACCTCCGATATCCCTGACCTATTCCTAATATGTTTCTAAATAAATATCTATATCCGGCCTGTGAATGAGATTGATTTTAAACTTGCACTGCCTTTGTGATGCATATTTTTTTAAAAATAAATTGTCAGCAATTTTTGTTCTGAAATGAAAGCATATTTAAACGCATATTGTCTTGAATATTATTTCATTTGCTTGAAATTGTAGGGGGGTGGTAGGGGTAGATTACGTTGCGTAGTCACACAAGGCAGTAGTCATCAACATTCAATCGCCGTGGCTGTAACGAATTTTGACAACTTTACCATAACCCACCGTTAGTTGTAGAATAGATTTTGGCTGACGCTTATTATCAGCGTAAAAAGTGTTAGGTTGTGGACATTTGGAATAATCCTTAGCGATCCCTACGGGGTTGTTGTTCTCTGAATTGGGGACCGATGTCCTAATCATGCAAAAGCAAACTGAAGTCATTTTGCGTCTACAGGGCGATGACTCTTTAAGCACATAAAGACATTATCAACGTGATTTTTTCAGGCTGCTCACGCACTTAGCACAAAAGTTTTCTAGTTGTAGAAATGCCCATTCACAATAATGCCGATAAGTAGAATACCTTTTCGCCACCATTGGGCTTGGGGTAATTTAAACACAAATTAATGACATTAAAACTTCGAGAATGTTAAAATTACAAATAATCCAGGATTGATGCATATATCCAAAAACACGAGTAACTAACGCTCACATGCTCAATCATCAGTTGAAATTGACAAATTAGCTTTCAATATTTGGCGTAGTTCTCTGGAGAACTAAGAAGATCAGAAACAACTAACTGTTTATTGTGTGTGTGTTTATTGTGACTTATTATTGTGATTCAATACTGTTTGGGATGTTTTCCGTTTATAGGGCGGTTAGTTACGGTTTCCTGATCGAAATTAGAAAAATAATGTGGGATTTGCCATTGGGGTTAGTTGAGGAAGAGATTTTGCAAAATTATTCAGAGGGTGGGAGGGGGGAGAATAGGTTTTTCCCACTTTGCTTGTACGATATTGATATTTTTATTGACATCTCTCATACCTGATTTACGTCTCTTTAGCGCGACCATGCGGTCTACGACAGGTAACATAAATAAATTAGCTGTGGATAAGTCAAATATAAAATGTGTTTTTCATTTCACATTTGAAGGGCTATTTTGTCGTTTTAAGAGTACTAATAGATAAGGCCGGCCCCAAAATTAGTGGTGTTATCATTGAAACAAAAATATTCGTTCGATTGAGGTATCAGATTGTGACGTGAATACATTTCTACATTCCTATTTAAATTTATCATATTCGTTGAGGCTTTTCAAAATAATTCATTAGAGACGTTATCCATAACCAGTGCTTCCCACTCAAACTTAGCCTATCCCTTTGTACTTCGTTTTACCATCATCTATGGAATCCTGTCTGTATAAAATGCTGTCTTGTCTCGTAACATCTCAAGAAGCAGCTTCAGCTGAGTGATGCAAAACGCAAATCATATAGCTGCAGTTGAGAAAATTAAATATAATACAAATCGTAATATATAAAAAAATGGGAATGTATTTGTAAATGCTGAACATTCGTTTTTTGTGTCGGTGCTATCGGCTAGAAAATAGTCGATACAGCATTTGCCATATATGCAAAAATCTAACCTTTGATTGCCATGCACTTTCTATTATGAGTAAATTATTTTCATAAATCTCCCTTTTCATCTAAGAACAAAATAAGTTAGATCTTTTAAGCTCTCAAGTGCACTCGATTTAAGTAGGTTAATTATTAAAAATTTATATAAAAATATTTATGAAAATCCATTTTCCATTAATTGTTCAATCATAGAAACAGAAACACAACTCACGTTGATTTACGTTACAACCTATGTGATAGAAAAAAATGCATTCACGACTTGAAATTTGTAACTGTATGGGGAGAGGTTGTGGTTTCCCAAGTGCAAAATGACTATAATATCTGTGGATTATTTCCCGAAATTGACCCCTACCTTTTTAATCTATACCTGGTAATGGGAAAAGTTTGACGGCATATTTTAAAAATATCATACAGATTACAGCTCGTAGGGAAAGCTCTATCTCGACCCATTGATCACTGCGCCTCTAGTGGTAATAGGAGCGATTCCTTAGCAACGAAGACGCGCGTACCTCACTTACCTATTACTACCCCGGACGATCACGATGGACCCAACGGAGGACGAAATTCTCGAAATATTCGACAACGTAAGTATTGAAACTACTCAACGAGATGCAAACTGAGCGCTAGGGGACGATTTGCTGCCCGATTAAGCATCATTAGGAAAGCGCTTCAACTACGCATCTTTGTAGTCATATGCGCAGGTTTGAATCCTATGGGAATGATTTCATACAAGGAGTTTGCTGATTTTTATCTGCCAAATAATATAGTACGCTACACCCTTATATGCGCAAGCCCTCGCAAATGTGAGAAATATCTACTTACCTATATTATCTTCTAATTCCTAGCAAATATCAGAACAAATCTTACAGCTTTGATTTAATTTAAACTTTATTTTAGGTTTTGTTTGCTTTCCTGATAGCTCTGTGATGTTATATCTTTATTTGTATCGTCTCTTGTGTCGACAGAGGTGTCGAAATAAACTATGTCTATGGTCTAATTGAAGATAAATTCCCATATCACATACCATGGATGGCTGAAACCAAATATTTTACCATTTTTAATACCTTATTAAGAATATCCGAATTTGAAATAGCTATCTAATACTCTTTAATGCCAGCCTTGTGGTTGATGAGAAAACTTAACCACATAAAACAAAATTGAGTATGGGCCGCAATTTCTTTTACTTGAACGGAAATAACATTGATAGGGGCACTAACATACTACTGATTTTCTGTCAGCCTGCTTTTTTATATGCCACTATTCGGAAAAATATTTATATTAGGAATTTCATTTTGGTTAATATGCTGATTTTCGAATATATTCGATTGACATCCCTGTCATATACTCTAATTATGACAAGTTGACGACGAATTTTAGGACACCCTCCAACAATATAAGCAAGACGATGGATGCAAAACAGATTGCCCACAAACTATAGTGTCTGTGTTGTCTGTGAGTTTGGTTTGATTTCAAGTAATTTTATGGTATATCTTTGGGCAGTAAAATGGCAGTTTTGCTGTGGACGTGTATGAGCTGAAAGAGCCGCCCACCTTCATAGGATTTTCAACTGACACGATAAACAACCTGTCTGAACTATAGGCTAGATAAGACAGACCAAAGTACCACAGACCACAGTAGTTTTTACGCCGAAAGAGATAAGTTGAACACTAAAGAAAAGTATCTTGAATCTAATTCAAATTCAGTGTTTCAGTATTAACAACATTGACCTGTTGACTGTGTACCGTAGTCTAGCTGGAAATGTCTGAGATTTCTTGTGTCATATTAAAACGAATAGGTTAGGCTGAACATCATACAAAGAAGCGGGAATTGTAATACCTATATGTGAATGTTTTCGCAAACTAGGTATGAATGGATTTATCCTTAAATATGACCATAAAAAATTGCCTAAGACCTTTTAAAAACGCACAAAACTACATTCTGGCTTCGGATGATAACCGTAGCCTGACAGACATTCAGTTTTCCCCTTTATGTTACTATGTGGTAAGGCAAGCCGAAACATGTTGTTTTGTTTCTGAATAAAATAACTTTTTGCTTCTATTTCAGATGCTTGTACTCAAGGAGATACTGCACTGGAAAGAAGTTTCATCCAATTGTTAATATGTACCCAAACATATCACTAAAAGTTACTTGTCGCCAATTATTACCAATTATTCGAATTCAACAGTTTAAATAGAAATTCCACGCAGCACGGTATTTATCCACTTTCGGAAATCTAAAACTCCGTTATAAACTTTTACTGTAAGTTTTTATGACAGTTATTTCACCTAAATAACCATGCAACATTTCCAGTGTTTCTCCATTATCCTGGTAATAAAATATGCTTAAAATTTCATCTAAAATACAATTATCATTCTTTTTTGTCTTCCCTATTATCCTATCTCTGTTACTATAAGTTATGCAAATGGTTTCACAAAATAATAGAGTCCCTATTCAGAAAGTAACCTGGAGTGGTCACATTTTTAAAATTCTTCAATTTTTTTCAATTCCCATTCAGCCTTTTTTTCCCTGCATCTTATAGATGTCCTTTTTGAAAGTTCCAAATTTTTATGTTGTAAAATTGACATTGGATCATAATTGAGAATATGTTAAAAAAACAAAAGTAATTTCGATTACTTAAAATCTTTCCACAAAATTCCGTAAATACAATATCTCTATATTAGAATGCCAGGTACTCAGATACCCCAAAAAATGGGTTCTATATGAAGAAAATTCACATAATTATAACGTAATTGTATAACAAAGGTTCAAAATCATCAATACTGCTACGAAATAGCAGTGTTAATGGGGTTGAAGCTTTTTTTCATCTGCAAAAATGACATGAACATTTGAGACACCCGAAAAAAAACGAGAATATACGAACCTGTCTATATCATCTTATATCATAAAGGCGTGTTAATGATTATGAAAATTCAGATATTTTTCGAACTTTTTATGTCATGCTAATATTACTTACTGTTTGATGAAATATATATCTGACATCACCAATATTTACCAAAGTATTTGGGGTCCCAAGAAGTTTAGTACCATATATCAGATTACCATAAAAATTTGTCTGCGTTTGGTAAGAGACGACTAAAGAGAAGGCCCTACTCAGAGTGAATTTCAATAAAAAAAACATTCTAGAAGTCTAGATTCAAAGTGATTTCATATTTTGATTACTCCATGATCGATCAGTTTTCCAGTGAAATCGTGATTTATGTCCAAATGCTGTAATATGGTCAGATATCAGCAACTTTGTTTATCCAAAATCTTGAAACATTACTCTATTTATATAGTGAATTTTGAAAACCGTCTAAACCAGCGGTTCCCAAACTGGGGTCCGCGGATCAACTGGGATCCGTACAGCAGTTTCAGAGGGTCCGCGAAAGAGAATTAGTAATTGTGATTCGATAATAATGCTTTCTCGGTTGTTTAATGTTTTTTCACAGTTGTTATGAGTAAAATACCACTTGCTTTACTACAGTCAACTACTGTTTATACGGTCAGTACCGCTAGAAAAATACTGTTATCGGTAATTCATTAAGCTTTTAAATTTAGACCTATTTATCAGTTCTTATAAACGTTTTTCGGTAAATTATATTATCAGCATTACAAAGATATTGTTTCGAATGCCTCCTAAAAAGTTGGCTTTAAAATTTCTCGTTCCTTTTGTAACCAACTATGAGTGCGAGGCAGCCTTTTTCACTCTACTCAATCTGAAAACACCAATCCTATTAAACTTCTTACCGTATTTCACAGTTTTCGCCTTTTCTTTCATTGGTTTGTTTAGTGTTGATTTCTTTTTATTGTGATGTTTGAAAGTTTCCTATAACGTTCTTTAATTTTCATAGGGCCGCGAAATATCAAAAAAAAAATGCAAAGGGTCCTCCAGGTAAAATTTTTGGAAACGTTTGGGAACCGCTGCTCTAAACTAAAATACAAGGGCAACCATACCTGTAGTAAAAAAGTATCAGTACTTTCAAAAAACCAAAACCCTAGTTGTCGTAATTATAATGGGTGTGACAACAATGAGCTTACTTTCTCAGACTTGGATATTAGTAACTGCACTTCCAGTGAAAAATAACTGAACCACAAGTGAGGTGAGTGGCACTTGCCCTTTGCGATGAAAAAAACATCCTACCACTTCTAATAATTGGATATTCATTTTCACAGATTACTTCATATTTTTATCATGTACAAGTTTTGATGTCAATAAATTCAAGGAACAAAAATATTTCTTGTCGTTTTGAAACTCAGAATTGTGAAGGCATTCATTTTCTAATGTCTGTGCAAGCTTATGCCCCTGCTTTGGCAGCCACCCTGGTTAATACCGATAACGACGGACAAGTACAGAAAATTTATTTTTAGAAGGCCTACGTCGCACTTTGTGTCCTTGGCCAAATAAGTCCTGTACGAACAGCATGTCTCATAATCATATTGTGTTTCTTATTATTGTGTATTTGTGATGTATTTATTTTGAGACGAATAAACATACATACATCCATGCCAAAGTAAACGCACCACGATGAAAAACTATATGACCACTAACCCCAGTACTGTATGCAGTACTGTGCCGTGCTTTGACAGGATTTAACCATATTACCGCTATGTGTCGCTGTTCGCAACTCGGCGCGCCTTTACCTAAAATAGGAGTTGCCATACTAGCTGTAGTTTGTATGAAAATATTACCGAGTTTTGTAGGGTAAGTCCAGGCAACAACAACTAGTCCAACAGTCTGTTATTTACGATTTACACCTATTCTATTCTGATATTATCTGCCTGAATTTATGGATTTTACAGTAAAACCATAACCATCAATCAATTAATGAGTAAGTCATCTTAATTCATGTATATTGAAATGGCTTGCAAACAGAATCCCACAAAATTTTTATCAAAATACTAAAACGACGACGTGTTTACAAAGCAGCCTGAAAATCTGTCTCAGCGAGATCTTAAATGTGCATTGTTACCTCTCTATAAACAATTCAATGATAGGCTTCCAGCCCGGAAGTGAACAGGAAAATCAACGCTAGGGCAAAGGTCCATTGTTGTGTTTTCTATCATTTCTTAAGATAAGGTATTGTTGACCGCATGGTATCGCTAGTACTCAGCATCAATAAAGCATGCTTCACGCTATACTTGGTGAAGGTTGCGTTCTACAAGTTTTCGGCCGTCGTAGATCTAGACAGAATTCCTGTAGTTTTTACGGTTCTTTCTGTTTTGATGTGAAACGCAACGATGGCAGCTGTCCGATCTTTGTGTAGATCGGGGGGGATTGCTCGAAGTTTGTTTACCCGATGCATATCCACATCATCAGGACCCATTTATTCAGCAAGTCCAGTTGCTAAAGAAAAATCTAACGTTACATCTGATGGAAAAGGGCATAAGCAAATTCTCATGAAACTTCGGAAGGACACTGGGTTCCCTTTAGCGAAATGCAAGCAAGCATTGGTCAAAAATGACTATAATTTCGAGCAGGTAGGTAACGTTAATCTGTTATCTTATACCGTAGGCAAGGGTGGCAGTAGGGTATGGTACGAAATTTTTATCGTACTTCGAACCAGCAAAATAATTTCGTACCGTACGTTCCGAAAATTTTCCGTACCGTACGATATTATTTTTTTCGTACATCGTACCGAACTTCGTACCAGTACGAAATTAAGTTCGATTAATATTTTTCATTTATCGTACTAAATTTCGTACTAGTACGAAAACTGGTACGATTCGCTGGGCAGCAATTTCGTACCGTACCAACTACCAATGTCCAAATCAGCTTTATTTGTAAGATTTGGCCACCGCAAGAAACGTCACCAACACCTTACATCAAAGATATGCAGTTTTATGCTATCTGGTTCAAAATCCAACACAGTAATATGGGCGTAACTGAGCATATGTCACCCCAATATCATTGTTCACCTTGCGCATAATATGGGAATGTTAGACCTATGGTGATAAATAGTGGTAGGATGAGCACAGTTTTCGCGAAAAAATCTGGCATTGTGTCGTCACAAGAAATTCTCTCTCGACAAAAGAATGTTCGTTGTGCACCACACATGGGTTTCGTGCGGTCTCATTCGAAGGCATGGTTATGAGAAAATTATCATTGTGCATTTTAGCATCTGGTATTTCTGGTGCAATTTACCTTCTCTTCACATTACTGAATAATGCTATTTATTTTTTCATACCAGACAGACGTATTCCCGACATGCCTCGTTGTCTATATCGTGACTTGGCATCATTTAACATTCATCTCAAAACAGCCTGAATATATCTTTATATTCTGATGTTTCTGCTCTGATAATATACTTCTGCTTGTCAGAGCACAAACAAAAATGTAATAGCGGTACTGGTTAACTTAGTTGGATAGTTGGTCAGAGGGAGAGAGTTTTTAATTTAATTTTCATAAAATTTTCGGATTGCGCAATATTTTTTCTGATTAATTTTGTATATTTTGTAGCATTTAGCCTTTAAGTGAGAATTTTTATTCAATTTTTACAAAAATTTTCAGCGGGCTTCCGAGGTACATTTTCCAGTCTGGTAATGTTTATTTCACTCTCAAAACATGTATTTTGTGTTTCGTTCTCAATAAAATTTTGCGCGCCTCCGGCACCCTAATCTTTCTTTAAATTTGAAAGCCTATGTTTGCATGTTGGAAAAATGTGCCCCCCACCTAAATGTTTTTCTGGATACGCCACTGTAGTTGGTATATTCGAGCAGTGCTTCCTACGCTATAGTGAATTTTAAATAAAAACCGGTCAAAGCACATCGGCGATTCTAACCATATATTCAGAAACTACACCGTGATTTTTAGTATTATGAATGCTGCTTATCTTGTCCATTTTTATTGGGCCATCACCATTTTCGTTATTACAGAAAAATGCATTCAGATTAAGACGTCATAAATCAGCGGCCTATATTTATTTCCACGCAATCACAAAGTTTTACGCCACTGCAGTAAAACCGATATACGACATGGCTCATCTAATCAGCTCAAGTGAATCAGTTGCATTTTTATTACCATACCTGCGCCGCTTTTAATCATTTGAAAATGTAGTTAAAAATCGATGGACACAATTTATATTATCAGCGCCCCGTTATGAAACGGCATAGATGTAAAATGAAATTATTTTTTTTAATTAATTGGAGAAGAATAAAGTGTAATGCGAAGGTACGAAAAATAGTACGGTACGGTACGAAATAAATAGCGAACTTCGTACCGTACCAAGTACGAAAATTGAAAAATGAATCGTACCGTACTATCGTACCGGAAAATTCAATCGTACCGTACCGAACTTCGTACCGTACCGTACCGTACTACCAGCCTTGACCGTAGGCGTAAGGTATAACTGTAACAGGGTGCTTTGGGATGGTTTTTTAGCCCTGCCCCGTATGCTCCTGAAAACTTCCTGGCCATTCTGGGTGTGTTTTAGCTTGTCTCAAAAACTATTATTATAAAATAAAACTTTAATATATTAGTCACTGGCTTCTTTTTAAAGCTAAAAATCGCATGTTTGGTACAATCGGATAGCCGTTATGTAAAATTGGATGGCCGTTATGTACAATCGGATGGATGTTATGGTACAGCACCGTTGATAATCATTGCAAATCGCTTTTGGCTCTGCCATCTAACGCAGCCCGTTTGGTACAACATGCACTATTTGGTCAAGATATACAGTCTTTTGTCATGAAGACTTTTGCAGTTATTGAAATATATTAGAGCCGGCATAAAGTAATAGGTAAACTGTGATAACTGGATACTTATGGTGTATTACGAGTGTCGTGGTTAATAGATTTCTATATCACTGTTTTTATGTTTTGACTCCACATGAATGAAATCAATTTATCTTCATTTTAAGGCCTTGGAAGAAATGAAGGAAAATGCAATCAAGGAAGGATGGAGTAAAATGTCTACACTGAGTGGACGGGAAACTAGTCAAGGTCTTGTTGCGGCACTGAGAAGTGGAAAATGTGCATCTTTACTGGAGGTATGGATGACAGAATCTTATTTTCTTAGTTAGTGGACAAGTAGGCAATTTTATTGGGAAGGGAATGAAATTTCATCTCACGCAAAAAACATCTGCTGGCAATTTCCTCGGATGAAAGCGAAAAATTTTTTAATTTTGCCATTAAACAGAAATGCATCATTTTAAAAGAATTGTCCATAAGTGTAATTCAGTTGGCCGATACCATCAGCCACTTTTGTGATCTGCGGATATATCGGTAAACAGCAAAATTAGGCTGATGTAGCGGTTTACCAATATATCGATCCGGCTCTAGCAATTTCATCTGCTGCAGCTGTTTAGTAGGCTTTCTTGGCTCTTTAAATTATCTGTCAGCATCTTTTTATCATTATATTGTATAAATTAGACAATTTTTACTGCTAATCTGATTTTGAATTAACATATTCTTCTTTATTTTTATAGATAAATTGTGAGAGCGACTTTGTTGCTAAAACGACAGACTTTCAATCGTTCATGGGAACAGTGACAAAGGCTATGCATGAACATTTCGTAGACCGGATGACGAAAGAAGTAAGTTTATTAAGCATTTTATTAACTGTAACCTTCAGAATAGCCTCAACATATTTCCAAGTGTCTTATTAATAGGCGACTAAAAAGGAAACAAAACTTAAGTGGTGACCTGTTCTACCATTTTTTTGCCCAGGGTATGTACACTGTAATTTTTGCATTGATAGTTCAATTCTGTTTGAGATGCTTTTTACTTAGAACGCAGTTGCTGGCATTATTTTTAGTAGCTCTTTGTCATTAAGTGACCATTAGTTCATTCCTTTCAGGGCAAGCAGGCTCGCGTAAGAGTGAGCTTCAGTAGAAAAATAGTAATAGTTCTAGACTACTCGAAAGTACTGTTTAACACCCAGAAAGGTTCTTCATGATAACAAATTCTATCATCATATTGATGATGCGTCATAATTCTATTCATAACTGCTATTTGAAGAGATAGTATAGTTTAAAATTGATTTTATTTATGAAATTTAAAATGGAGTCTTATTTCAGGTAGAACTGTCTTCAGAAGAAATTCTGGAATTAACAGTACCATCAAAGTCAATAACAGTAAATGATGCTTTAGCAGCCACGATAGGTAACTAATTATTCTGACTTGTGTTGTATGCCATTTTTTCAAAAAAAAAAAGGTTAGCCAAAATCCCCAAACTCTGAATTGGAGCTGGTACCGGCACGAAAGGTCTTATTTCACACATTGTCATGTTCGCTTGATTTGCTTCCGATTCACACCTATTCGTTGGTTCCAGTGTCATAAAGTTTTATGTAAGAAGGTTTTTTTCACTACAACAACTAAACTTTGAAGTATCTTGCATGTCCACTGCTTTCCTGATTGTGTTAATATGCATGGCTCAACTCAATAGACATCCATCTGTTAAGGGTTTTTGGTTCTCATTCCTGCATTTTGTGTACCTTTTTGCTCACCAGTGGGTTCAGTAAACTTCAAGTATGATAAGTCTTTCTTTTGCAGTCTTGTTTTGATCAAATGTTGATAAAAATAAATTTATCATTACTACATATTCTGAACTTCCTCATCGTATAATTAAATGAATTCTTTTAATTAAGAAGTCTTTTACCAAATTGTGATATATCCTGTAAGAATGCATTATTATGAATTTTCTTATAAACCCCCTTTTCTAATACCTGCAAAGGCTACCATTTGGAGTAGCTATCTTTTTGCTAGTTTGTCTATGTCTATGTTCTTACAGTGTCACAGTGTCAAGTCAGGGATCACAGCAATTTTCCTATTGATTGCTGCAACCTGCAGGCAATTTTGATGCACTCAATTGCTTGATGCCACCACATGAAAAATAGCCATTGGCAAGTCTTATATTCAATGCAAGTATACCTTTTGTACCACCCGGGATAATTGGCTTGCATCAGCAATCTTTCTGGCGGAATATTGAAAAAAGATTTTTTTTAGGCAAATTAAAAGAAAATATCAAAGTTTCAAGAGGCATAGTTGCGTCTGTTACTGATGAAAAGGAATTCATCGGAGTTTACACTCATCCCGATTTGCAGACACCGAACAAAGGTGGTATTTTGCCTTTGATGGGACGATATGCGGCTTTAGTGAAAATGAGGACATATGCCCCAGGTAGGGTAATATTTATTAAACAGAATCTTTACGAGACATGTTCAGTTCATGTCCAGGGCTGAGTGGCATGTAGGTATGGCTAAATACTGGTATAACATTTTTCAAAATACCGTATCACATGAGTCTTCGCAAATTCCGGTTTGTCGTAACACCGGGGTTTGGCATCCGCCTAAAATGCTTACAGGTTGATGCAATATCGCACAGAGTAACAAAAAATAACAGGATTTAGACCAACTGACATGGGCTTAAATGCCTCATTTGAACTTTTGCAATGTCATGAAACAAGAACCCGCCCACATTTAGAGAGTTTCTTAGTAACTACCTCATCCCTATTTTTTAATCAGCGTATACTTCAGACAGCATTTTGGAACGGCACAACAGCATGTTTTTTTGATAGCAGAAAATGGCATGACTTTCTGGTAATACCAGCATTTTTGTGGCGGCATGCCGGTATAATGTTGTTTACTTCAGGTGAAGAAAAAAGATCTTAAAACAATCAATACTGCTAGCCAGTTTTAAAGCTTTTTTATTTATTATTGACCTTTTCTTGTAGGGAACATTCAATTATTCATCGACACCAATGCGAACAAGCACTAATAATTGATTGAATTTTCTGTTTGTGTCTAACATTGTGTTACGCCTTAAATATTTTATAATTTAGCACATGTCTTGAAATATTTTTGTTTTCTACATATTCCTGGGTGCCTGTCAGCTCAATTGGTACAGTGTTGGAAATGCGCTTTGAGCTACACATCTCTAATCATACTGATGTAGGTTTAAATCCTGTGAGGCATGATGATTAAATGCGAGTGGTCTGCTGGATGCCTCATTGGTGTCAGCACGAAAGGCTGTTAACGCATATTCTCGGCCAGCCTATTTTATGGCTTTATTAATCATTTTGAAGCTTTCTGTACAGTTTGGTTGTCACCGGACACAAAAAAAAAATATTTTTTTATTTTAGCAAAAGATGTATCATGACACATTTCCCATTTGCTAAATTTTCTCTTGATGGAACTCGTATTCTCAGAGCACCTGGCATTCTGCTAGCCTGTTCTTTGTTTTCATTTCCAGTAGGATAAAAATTCTATGATATGTAAGATGCCATGTATTTCTTTATTCAGAGCCACAAGGGGCAGTTTGGTTGCAGAACAAAGCAAGAAATCTGGCACAACATATCGTAGGAATGAACCCAAGCTGTATTGGGGAGAGAGGTAAATTGTTAGTAAGTTATGCTCTAGATATGATGGTGCAAATTTCTACACCGCATGAGAGGCTCATGTCTCTCATGCAGAAAGAATTGTCTTCGTTATAGATTGCTGAATGTCGTCAATATTGCACTTGGCAGCTTTTTTTATTTCACATGGAAGAAATTGATCTGTTACCCAATTAACCTTGATTGAATTCCAGTATATTATCATATATGTGTAGGAGTCTGGCCTGATAAAAATTTTGAGCCAGTTCAATTGCCACCAACAGCCTGGTTTTTATAACTTTCTGAATCAGGTATCTTGAAATAAATCAAATACATTTGGATACGAGCATATTCTATATATAATGAAGTTGTCGATTTTAGTTGTATTTCAGAATAGTTGCGTACAAAAAATATTGTTTTTATTATATAGTGTAATCCATATACATAATCCAGGCAGAATAAGCTGAAAACTTTATTTGTTGGTGCACTTACAAATTGATACGCTTCATTCATAGTTTTATATTCTAGATTTTTGATTAATTATTATCCGAAATAAAGTTTGAATGTTGTTTTTCATCAGAAATGCGACCGAAATCTACGATTTATTTGATATTTCATATTTGGAATAATTTTTTTAGATTGTATTCGAAGTATGAAGTATTTGATTTTGATTGGCCTCCTCTTGAGTTTTCATCCGGTCGATATTTCTTTTTTTTACAATGCCAACACTGTTTTTTTCTTTTCATAAAATATGCGCCATATTGATGAAATTGTTGGTTTTTTAACATTGCCCTCATATATATATGCGTAAAAATAATATGAAGTTGATTGATATAGAACGGGTACAAATGTACTTTCTCATCCTGGCAATTCTATACTCTGCTAAATATGTTAATTCAATTAACTTGTTAATTCAATTATTTTGTTGGATTACAGGGGTTAAAAAAAGTTGCTTTTATTTTAAGTTGTTCAACCTGTCGTTGAGAAAGAAAGCTCAGAATCGGTCGGCAAATCTGATGAAGCAAGTAGCAACGTAAATCCTTCTGAAGAAGAAGAATCTCAATCCCATGTCGATGATGATGAACATGATTTAGAGGAAGAATATTTTAACAACGAGATCACGGCAATGAATATCGTCGATTCTGATCAACTTTTACATCAATCATTCATGCTTGATCCCAACATAACTGTGCAAAATTGGTTGGATATTAATCGACTCGAAGTTCTGTATTTTATTCGTTACCAGCTTGGCACTCATGGTAATGTCTAATGGTTTTGTTTGCCATAACTAGTTCTGGGTGTGTCCCAATCCGAATCGTTCAGTATTCCAGGAATCTGAATGTACTTCATTTTGAGCCTTGTTTCTGGATTCATTTTGCAACTCTGATTGCTGTGAAATAAGTGTATGTGCCTGGGCACGTAAGCAAATCCAAATTGCTCATTGACGACAGGATAGGACTTTGGTAGAATTGTCAG
The DNA here is from genome assembly GCA_963675895.2 of Styela plicata. NCBI lineage: Eukaryota > Metazoa > Chordata > Ascidiacea > Stolidobranchia > Styelidae > Styela > Styela plicata. The sequence goes on from OZ023150.1 coordinate 6,354,165, forward strand.
TAAAAATGACAATTCCGAACTACCCTGCGGAAAACAAGAATCTGTTAACCTTGTTTTGCCCGAACCATCTGTTATGCGTAAATACCCAAATGATTCTGCTAACAGTATTTTCGCAAGGCTAGCGTAGATTTCACAAAACAAAATCGAAGGAGCATATCTACAGGATAAGAGAAATGCTGGTTAAACCTGATTTTTCTAGCATTGGTCGCTGATGAATAACGTCACCTGAATGGGGATCAGGCTTGACACAGACTTTCCGACTGGGTATAAGATATTTTTACGACTGGGTATAAGATATTTTTACGTATTTTGGCGAGTCCAAGCCAAAAAAAATAGCCGTACAGCAAACCTATGGCCATGTTCTTGTTCTATGAGAAATCAATGGTTCTTATCTTGTACTGTCTCCCGTTTTATTGTGTTAGGCGATTGGTGTGGGATTGGGAGCATGTCTGCAGAATAATAATAGTCGTCAGCGGGCTTGCTTGAATGGAAATAGGGCTGTGCAAAACCGAATCATTTGGAATAATAATTTGTTGAATCGTTGATTTCATAAAAAAAAATATTCCATATTTACTATTATAGTAATTAGAAATTGTACACTTACAAATATTAGCATTAACTGATGAAAGCTGTAAATTTTCGTTCAAATGACTAAATATAATCGATTTTGACCACAATCTGTTGCATTTTTCCGTCAAAAACGATCTTCGTTTAGCATGTTTTCTTCCCTAAGGCCGATTCATGATTGATTCGAGTAATCTGTACTTCGAATCGGGTTGCGCAGCCCTAAATGGAAACTTTCAAACTGGTTTCAGTGATGGAAGAAAAGGCGTCGTATTTTGTCTCTTTAGGCCTGGTAGTTCGCTTTGTCCAAACTTTAATATGTGCTTCCTGTTGGTATAATTATGAATCATTTTCCGCACGGCTTCAGTTAATGCGAGGAAGATTTAATATTCAATTAGTCACAGCTGCGGTGGAAGATCACCCCACAAAACATGTTGTCGTCGGGCGCGATGCGTGATGAAACTGACAATAGCTACCGATCATGACACCCAACCAATGGCGCGGGCTCGAGCCCCGACGAAGTATGATCAAGATCGACGAACAGAAAATGCTTCAATGAGCAATACATGCGGGGTGGCACTGTAACCCACAGCATTGATACTATGCTAGATAACTTTACTGGTTCCTTATATGTTCCACGCATGATGGAATGTCAAGACGCGATTGTTAATTGTATACGCGATGAAGGCGCGCTACAAGTTTTGATCCATTTTGCAATACACGGCAGAATTTTTATTGAAAAACCTATTCTAATCATAATCTGGTTGTAAAACTCCGGAAAAATGAAAATTCAATTTTATCATGGTATTCCTGATATCTGGCTGAAGGGGAACTGGACCCCCACTTCCGCCGACAGTGATTAATCATGCGGTCACTAGGGTCTGCGATTTCCCTCTATCAGTTATCGCAAATCAACAATTTCCGATAATGCCGCTCAATCATGGTTGCGCAACCAACTATGACTCTGGGGGACTCATTACAAAACAAAAAGGTGGCAAAATCTAGACAATAAATTCGATACATACTGTGGTAGAGTACAGTTGGCCCTATATGCCCTTAGAAACTTATCTACCGCTTTTTGCGCTTCCATTTTAGTACGTACGCAAGCAAGCTAGTACCAGGATGCCCGATGTATATATGCGAGAGGTCTGCTGGACAACTCGGCGGTTCGCCTAAGGTTTGCGACTTCCTCCAACTGGGTCCATGGACAGGAAAAATGAGAAATATGAAAAGCCAAAAACCTTCACCCCGATTCGGAACTGGTATCTGCACGAGAGATCGTGGTTACCGGTAATTAAGCTGTGTTCTCGGTTTTCCTCACCGGCGGGATAAAAATTAAATCCTATATTATGATCATGATGAGTAATGTTATGTCACCAAAGGTGAGATTATCAACCCTTCTCGATTAGATGCATCACAATCAACTACATTACTATTACAGTAACAATCAACTACAATTACATTATAGTAACAATTCTATTTAACAAAGGTGTTTTGAATTCAATTTTACTTCGAAAATAACGGGGCGAGAGGACGCCGTCGTTCTTGATGACGCATTGATGCGCTACCACAACAATCGGTTGGGTACTCAACGAATCACACTTTCTCAAGGTGCAATAGTCGTCGAATATGAAACGTAACCATAACGCACAGAACGCTGTTATGAAAACATGTCCTGACCAGAGACACTATTTTGTCAAGCATGGGACGCTGATAGACCGTACATCGGCGCTCATTCCGCCAGCGATCCATACGTATCGAAATATATTAATACGGTATTGAGCTACTATCATGTTACTTGAAAGAAAGGAAATTTGGAACATCGTTTGCTTGACTGCAAGTGAATGTGAATATTTGTATTTTTATCCTCATACAAACGTAAAATGGAGGACACTTCTGGTTTTGTTGCTATATTGATGTAAACGAATTTTAACCAGGAAACCAAACTCTGCATCAAATCTTGATTATCGCGTCTCTATATAGATTAAGTGGTAGCGGGCGCCACAGCCATCCACGCAAACTTATGAACCAAAATACGTAAAATTATGATATATCATATAATGGAAAAGCAACTTGTTTATTAGTCTCGTCTCAGACTAAAGCTTTTCCGATAACTGGGTTTAAATGCTACCGCTTTGTATTCTCTTATTTTCTTCATTCATTTTTCCACGCTCTCATTAAAATAACAAGATGTTTTACAAATATTGATAAACTTTTCATCGTTAAGTAGCTCAAAATTCTGGCTCTTGTCCTTTTTAATGCGCTTATGACTTTTTAATTTTTATTTGAAAATATTTGTCTTGGCACGATATGATCTATGACATTCTAGTAACACTATACCCGGTCATTGTTTTGCCGACGTTGTGTAATTCGTCGACGACAGTTATGAAAATATTCTTTTCAAAAAAGTCTCATTGTTTTGCGGACCTTTTATTTACCAAGAAAACTAGCGCATTGTGGTAATTAGGAACAGGGCATGGTGAGTGTCACGCAAAGATTGGAGTCAGTTGGAGTGATTTTTCATAGATTTTCAATTTGAGTGGATGGTTCTAAGCAGGGATTCCTAATTGCTGTATTACCGATTGTTGCTTGAAAAGACATGAACCCTCCGATTAGGTCGAGCATACTACATACTAATTCGAAGTAAATATTTATAGTATACCTGGTTTCTGAGTTTGACCTAGTAAAGTTACTTGAGAACATTCATTTATTAGGTAAATCATATTTCATTATGAAAAATAGCTTTTAAAATCGACAAAGATTTTATTGTTGCAATTGAAATGATTAATTCGAATCAATCGTAAATCGTTCAGAGGAACAAAAACCTGTTAAGTGAACTAGAATTTTCACCTCTAACGACGAAATACATCGATTACATATCGTCCTTGAAATATGAAAATTGTTGCTCTCAGTATGAATTGAAAATACACTACAATTTTTTTTATTTTAACAATGATGACAAGTTATAATAGTAAAAATGGGAAATTTGTTATTTACAAAAAAATTAGTGATCCGATCCGATTCGAAAAAGCTATGCGAATCGGTTTCGAATTCCAAATGATTCGGTTTTGCCCAACCCTTATTCAAATCTATTAAAAATGCAGCCAAACGACGACTACATTTACCTGGGTTTTAATTTATTATGCTGACAGTGAAACTAGGCTTGGTAATGCTTTACAAAAATTTTTTAATTTACTAAAAAACACTGGGTTTTATGCAGTGGAGAATGAGGAAGAATATTACTTGCCTTTATCCTTGCAAACGTGTCACGTTTTTCGACGTTTTATTGGTCATTTACGTTACAGTGCGCGTTGCGACGTATGGACATTGCGTGTGCAAATTCGATCTGTTCTCCAAATGAAGTCAGTAAATTGTCAAACAGGAGTTTTACATAGAAGCACGCCCTATCGGCACGAATCATTGATGAACCCCGCTTAACAAATTTTTATTACTGTCGTGGTACAGAAACTACCGTTGTCATATCTAATACAGTAACGATGTCGTTGGACATGGTATACTTCAAATGTTATGATTAAGAAGGCAAGCAAAGCTAAACTTTGTACCATTTATTTCTGAAGTCACTTCGAGTGCATAATTTCAAGATGCCATAGGTGAACAGTAAGTAACAGCGTGCAGAAAGACTACCATTGACAAATAAGTCAATGGGTGGCATTTTCAGCAAGGATATAACCAACGTCATTTTGAATTAATAGTATAGTAAGTTATTGATAGTGCTAAAATATTAAAATAAAATTTCACTAAATATTTTCAGCGTAACCCGCGTATTAATAAGTTTATATAAAAATTCTTAACTAAATGCTTACCATCTCAGGAAAAATGTATTTATAAATTGTTTTGTTATAAAATGTCCAAAAGATTGTGAATATAGAAATAACAAAATATATAGTACTAACAAATAAAAAACGACTGAAACCACACTGTATTGAAAACTTTTTTCAGCAAGCCTCCAACGAAATTTCCGACCTTCTAAATTTACAAGTTCTGAATTACAATAAAAATATAGTTTGGACATAATGCAACCTGCAGATGGAAAGATCTGTTTCTTGTATTTTGCACTGACATTTCTCATAGCACCGTGCTTCGCAGTCGACAACACACTCGTTGCTGGATCTACCGGGACGGCAGTTGTAGAGTCTTGTGTCGCTAAAATCTACGATTCAAGTAAGTACAAAACGTAGAGCATTAGTTACCTTTTATCTTATATTCATATAATGTTTTATAAAAAACAGTAGATGGCACTATAACCCAATATGGACTATTTAATAGTTTTGATACGATATGCACAGCCTGTGAAAGCAAAACGTTTTATTTCACCAGCTGTACACACCAGATCAGAACTATGAATCTACCTGGTGGCAACCATACTCTATGGCGATTTAAGGTCGAATTACGTTTCAGTATTTCTGAGATGATCGAGTTTAACGCAATCAAATTGCAAACCAAGATATAAACCCCATATGACAAGCAATTCGGCGCGGTCCATCTGCGGTACATGCTTGGCAAAAAATATCTGTTTGTGGTTTTCCCCTTTTCTCCTTATGATCATACGACTGCCAACGCAAAACACCTTGTCATTTAATTAAGGGATGCGATGATACTACTTTTTGCCGATGATGCAAAAGGAGTCAATATCGATACCCGCGATTATGCTTGTATTTTAACGACATTACGTATTCAAGGAGAAAATAAAAAAATTATGTGTCCCTGCCGTCAAATGAAAATCCTGATTGCGCCACATATATGTGTGACCAGTTAACTCAAACGGCAAAAGCTTCAGGAATTATGCGCATCGCAGTTTCAAGAAATGAGAGACCATTTCATAATTGAAATGTGACAAAGATGCCCATGAGCGAAACCACTTTCTAGACGTTGTAAATTGTACAGGTGCCCGTCCAATATTGACACCCTTGTTAGTTCATTCCTAAAGTGTTCCAATTATAATTGAATATGTTTTCCTGTTTGAACGAACTATATAGTTGACTAGTTTTGGATGTATTGGTGTAGTGCAAAACACCTTAGTTGTTAGAAGCACCAATACTATTTATACATACATGTTACATTACATACTACATACTGGTCGTAAAGACGAAGTTCGAATCTCGTGATGGGTGATTATATACAAGAGATTGATAGAAACCTTCCTGGCACACGATGGTTTATGTAATTTCTGCTTACGGCTTTCAGGAAAAATGTGTAAGAGGTTAGGTCATAATCCCATCCCAGATCCAGAACTTGCGGAGCAGCATCAACATTTTTTTGCATAGGCTTCCTTATCCCTTTCCAGACGGGTAACATCTTTTTTTGAAAGAGAGAGATGAATCCACATTTGAATGTGAATGCCGTAGTTTTTAATGTAGTTTCAGTTATAGGTAAAAATGGAAACCGGACAAGGTAAATTTAACTATGGATTTAATTTGCTAATGCTTGCGAGCAAAAATACAGATTTAAAATCCTCTTATTTTATTTTAAGACTTTCAATTTGAAAAAAAAAATCATGACAGCGATTCGCCTATAATTAGACAACCAGATCAGAAAAGTGAAACAGTGATTTCCACTCAATGCACTTTAATATGACATTTCAGATCTGTTTTATATATGTTTTTCTCTTAGAATGCACTTGCTAGGGAACTGACTTAGGCCCTGGTTAGATCGAATTTCCAAAAACCCTAAATATTCCAAAGTATCGGTGGTATCGGCGATTTTGCGACCGATACTCCCAATATTGCCGATACTCTCTGATATCGATACATCCCTATTTATAATCTTCGTGTTTTTGATCCCTACCTTTCATGCGGATCAATGTCTATCAACCGAATATTAAGGTGCACAATATTTAAAGGTTTGAAATCAAGGATGCTGAAATATTACAAACTAACAGCTTGAAAAGAAAATCAGTCAATAGGACTTTTACCCAATTTCGTAACTAATTCAATTGTCATTTTGTATATGTCCGATTTCCATTTGTATACATATGCCAAAACAAAGGCCATTGTTTGAAATTTCGTTCCAGATTTCGTTTCATAACGAGCTTTCACAGTCATATTTCACGCATCAAACGACTCCTGTAAACTTTTTAAGAGTCAATCGAAATTACTATAAAAGAACTGTTAATGAGATTTTGTCGAACTTTCGTTTTTATGTTGAGAAATGGGTATAGTTGCTTTTAACAGAAGCATAAATTATGAAATTACAAAGAAATTTGAAATCAGGAATCAAAACTATTAGAATTCAAATCGCTATCCAGGGAAGGAGATTTTAGTAATTTTATCAACATAAACACTAAAAATATAAGCTTGAATGTTACATGGTGTCGAAATGACTATTCCTCCATCTATAATGCGATATGCCGATAGGGTTGGAAGGTTTTTGGCAAACCTGTAATAAAGAAACAGTGGCAATATACCTTAAAATATTAATCCAAAATATTTGTTAGAAAGAGGAAGAAAACGTGGAAAATACAATAACAGAATTCCATATTTTTCGAATGCTTAAAACTTCCATTTCATTTTGTTCGAATGAATCATTCTTCTTTCGACAAAAACCACACTATTCAGACATGAAACGACCGAGAAGAAAAAGTGCCACAAACTCGCGCTGCTACACCCTACAGTTCCCTTTTTCTTTACTACTTTACAATGAGTATATGCACAAAATACCATATATTGTGTAAAGTTTGTATTTATCATTGACATTAATCGCCGACCAAATTAGAAGTTTTATTGTATCAAGCATGAGCAACATATAGATTACGCCTTGACGCCACAATCCATCAGTGAATCATGCTCGACAACGTGAGTTTGCGCAATGTTTTTAACAAAAAAAAAAAACTCAACAAAAGTTAGTACAATAGTGGGTGTGTCGCTATCCATGGTTAAGGGTTGACGGGACATAATTCACAAAAACTATTTTACGCTTCCTGCAACATTGTTCAATGTATTTCAAAAAAAAATAGAATGAAACCTTACAGAGAATTGAATGGGTTGAACGAAAGTAAACATCTTTTGTTTAGCAAATTTGTAATTTGATATAACAATGCCAATAGAGCAAAGGTTTTTCACCACTTGCTTGACCATCTGAGTGTATGTTTTTATATCAGTGGTGCAACTAGTTTCTTTCCTTTGTGTTTATGTGGGGTGCAATTTTTTTCGCTGAACATCGAAAAAATATGACATCATTATATAACCACAGCCGCGAATTTTGTGCATCGAGTGACATTCACAACGAGTGAAGTAGGAAATTTTTAGCGTTTACGCGAAAATGCATTATTTTGGGCACAATAATTTTATAGTTTCTGATCAAAAAAAAAAAAATGCGCATGATAATTGAAAAAATCCCATTTACTATAATTTTAGAGAAGTAAAAATTTAGGGTTGGTGCGCACATGCTCCTATTTAATTATAAAGAATAGAAGAAAATAACAAAACGAATTTTCTTGATGTTATTCAGGGGCTCTTTCCAATGAGAATTTTTAAATTGTTAAACATGAGCCACAGATGGAACGCGCCTCGTCGGCGCAATTCATCAGTGTCTCACGCTTAACAAAACATGTTTTAATGACTTTTTACACAGTGTTATCCAAATTGCTAGGTTTCTCGATTTCCGTTATTCGTTAATTCTGATTCTGCAAACTCCAAAGAAAATTTTTACATATATCAAACTATGTTATTACAATCGTCTCTTGCACTTAGAAATATTCAAAGAAGACTTCAATCTGATTCGATATAGTGCTTATGCCGACACGAAAGATGGGCTCGAAATTGATGGTAATCAAAATTTTGGAGGCATTTGGGCGGTAAGTAAAATATGACTCTCGCTTGTCACTTATGACAACAGCAATTTTGCTGCAAGAATATTTTGTTTGTTTCTGTTAAGCCTATTTATTCGGCCTATTTATTGTTGTACTTTCAGCTATTTGCCAAAACGCGTTGGTGACAGACAAGATTATTCCTAAAGGAACATTTTTGCCTGCTTGAATGTGGTACGCATTTCAATATTTGCGTTGAGAATTCAAAAAACTAAATGGCTATGACAAAATAGCCTTTCAGCCTCGAAGTATTACCTGGAAGATTAAAAGAAATATTATTATTGAATCAAAAGCTTTCTTTTACCAAACACGAATTACTGATGGACCGCGCGATTTATAAGTGACTCCCTGCCTGGCAAAACACGAGGAAATTATGACTGGGCTGTTTGATAAAACCCCTATCTTCAACCTAACAGGTAGACAGCGAAGCTTTTGAAGCAATATTAAATGAAACATATAACGTTACATCTTACTACGATGCAATAAATACAACGTTTAATATTGACTGGACACAAGTTGAATATTCTGAACTGAACATTCCAATGTATTCTGCACTTGCACAAAGACTTCATCTTGCATATTGGGAATCTCAAGCAACACTGACAGATGACATAACCATTTTGGTAAGATTCGCACCAGTTTCTTACTTTTGTTTTTATGTATTTTTCATCATCACAAACATAATACTTTTCGCCAACAAATTAATTTTGTGCAAAATATATCATGCCATTGAATATTGTACATTTTAACTTTAACGAACTTTTCTGAAAATTCAGCCTTCCAGGTTTATTACATTCATTTCTTCGTATTAAAATAAAAAATAATCCTCATTGAAGTGTTCATTCTCTTCCATACCCTTCTTTTCACCTCTCACTCTCACAACATTCTTATTTTTTTGTCACTGCGTCCAATACCTGTATATCTTCCTACCATGGCCGGGCAATTCGATTCGGTGATTTAATAGATTCGAAGCACCGATTATTTGAATCAGTCGTGAATCGGCCATTGGAACAAAACTTATGAAATAGAGTGAAATAATCGTTTCCAGGATTAAATTTTTGGTAGTTTTATTTATGATCTGACAGATGGTGTGAGAAATAATGGCACAATACCTGATTTATATATGAGTTAATTTCCTTGTCTATCATGAGAGTCTGAAAATGATTTATGTTCTAGCAGAATGTGAGCTACTCTACTACTCAGATACCCGAGGAAATTTGCAATCGTCAGAAAAATACCACAAAATACTATATTTTATTTTTTATTTTTAAATTTCCTCTGTGCAATACCGGATGCAGCAAAATTCTCGTTTTGGGGGCCAAAAGTAGTAATACCCATGCAAGGAGTTTCAATATCGATCAATTGATGATTATAAAGCATTTTGACTATCTCAAAGAAAGTTATTGTAGAATTTCAGACACTCGAAGGAAAAAAGATTAATGTCACTCTTATTTAATTTTGTCTAAAGTAAAAACAAAACAATAATCGTACGTGGGTTTAAAGTTTAAAATAAATTGTATGAAAACGTTGATTTTATTCATTATTTTATATTGGGTATCATTTTTCATGCAGAATATCTTATTTTTTCACGTGAGACAATGAGCCACCATTGGATAAATAGGATTAGTATTTTAAATTCACATTTACTTATGTCCTTTTTAGGGGGTTTGGTGGGCTCTGCGCCTTCATAATGTAGCAGACGATGTGTTGGTTTCTGATTTTACAACGAGAATAGCGGATATTTTTACAGGTATAATTATGTGTGATAAAAAAACCGTCTATAGCCGGGGGTCTAATTCGAGATGCTTATATTGCGATCAGAGTCGAGTAATTTGATTTGGTGATTTGATTGATCCGAAGCACAAATTATCCGAACTGAACCGAGCAATAGACGGGGTTCGAATTCGAGATACTTAACTTACGTTTAGGACCGAATAATTTGAGTGAGTGATCTGAATCGATCCGAAGCACAAATTATCCGAAATAAACCGTGCTATAGTCGGGGCCCAAATCGAGATATTAAACTTGCAATTAGGACCGAGTACCTTGATTTGGTGATTTGAATCAATCCGAAGCACAAATTATCCGGGCTGAACCATGCTATATATTATATAAAATTGATGATTCGAATATTATCAGATTCAAATTCCAAATGATTCGGTTTTGGCCAGCCAACTTGTGACATTATTCATCTTAACCCCTCGACTGTAGCGAATTGTGGTTGTAAAATTTGACATAAATCATGGCTTCATAGCAAAATACGGTCAAATATCTCTAACTTCATTCATATGGAATGTTAAAAAATTATTCTATTTATATAATGAATTTAAATACCGTTTAAACTAAAAAATAAGGGCAAACCTATAGGCTGCATGATATGTTATGTCAAGTAACTAAGACAATTAAGATTATACTGTTATTCCTTTTCTTTCATGTTTTCCCACTAAATTTTTCTTCATCTTTTCAAGGTTGTTCGAAGCCAGAACGGGATGTGGTCTTCCTCATCGATAGTAGTACCGTAGGCACTTATTTGGATGACGCTAAACCTGTTGTCGAAAACATCATAAAACAACTTAAAATAGACTCAAATCCAAATGCAACTGTAGTTGGAATTGCTCAATATTCCAGCCAGTTAAAAGTGAGTTTACAACAATTAATAAACAGTAATAGTTTTGGTCTTTAGAATTTTTTTTATTAAAGTGAGCTCATCGCGAAAAAACATTTTTATATAATATAAATTTAACACAATGAATTTTTTGGTTAATGTTCCTTTAGGTACCGATACTGTATATTTTGGGTTTATGTTTATCAAAGGCTGGCTTTAAAACCCTGCAACGCGGTTCCATTATAACTGAAAAGTTTTAGCTTGCGGTGAAATTAATCGTTTCAATATATGTGCCGATGATGTGCGATGTGCTAAGCAAACAACATTAAAAAATAGAGATGACATGGCATTCTTACATAAATGCTGTCGTTTTTCGAACAAGTGTTTTCAATCTTTGTCCCAACATCAAATCCGAAGTTTTATTTCTATTATCAAGAGCAACATTAGGGAGCGTTTCTCGGCGCTTTGGTGCACCAGTAGACAACGCCCCTAAAATGAAATCATAATAACTACTCCTCCTGGTTGAAGACAATACACGCTGTGGAATGAATTTTTCAAATGTAATATATTTTAGACTGGAACTTATCTCAATGGTTCGGCTTCGGAAGCTGATGTTCTCTCAGTTGTGTCATCATTAGGGCAACTTTCAGGTCCAAGTATGACTGGTTCGTCAGTTTCCAGTACTATTTCAAGTTACTTTTCTACTGGAAATGGGGCAAAAGGCTGGGAGACAGGTACACCACAGGTATGGAAATCTATAGACAATACGCCGGCAAAATATAACGTAATAGTGGTGGATACTATTAAAAACTTCAAATTGAAATTGGTAGAAAATCTTATCGATGTTTGAGTGGTCGTAGTACGAAATATTTAACACGGACTTCATTTTATTTCGTAAAAACGATCCTAATCAATAAAGTAGTTTAATCACTTTTCCAGCTTTCCTGAAATTTTATTTATGCCATTTTTATTTGCAGGTTCTCTGTGTGCTAACTGGTGGATCTAGTATAGACTCCTTAGAAAACATTGCATCTGTCGCATCTTCGAATGCTGTTAATATTATTGCTGTTGGAATAACCAACGATGCGTCATTGGTATGTTTAGAAGTAGAGTTTTTGAAACGTTTTATGTATGGTGTTTAAAAGTTACTATCTTTCGAAAAATGGTCGAAAAGAGATTAAAAGTGTTAAACAGCAAAGCACATAGGTACATTACCGTTTGTTTAATCAGAGAAAAATCGATAAACTGAATACAGTAAACACATATACATTTCAAGTTCTCAAGTTATATGAAAACGATTATTTTATTAAGGAACCAACTAAAAACTGACTCTGGTGAAATTTTAAAATAATATATCGATGATAAAATACTAATCAGCTGTAACTGCTGTCAGAAACATTATAGCAGTTTGATTACTGTTAGGGTGAAGTTTATTCACAACATGACATGTCTGCATCATAAATACATAATTGGTAGTAGAAGTAACAGGAAATGAATATACAAACTCCCTTTAAAACTTACAACATTAAAATTCCAGGCGGAATTGAATCAGACAGCAACACCTCAAGTATCAGATCACGTGTTTCAACTGAGCGAATTCTCAACAACTACGGATATGGAATACGCAATAACTCGACAGATCTGTGCAGGTATGCAATTAATATTTAAACTACCATGTTTTTCATCATTAAAACATTGATGCGGCCACGGGCAAAATGATTTTAATACTTCTTTGCCTTGAAGAAAGCATTGATCAAAGGGTTGTCAAGTTGCAAAATGCATGATTCCACTATGTTTATTTAACCACAGCATCTTTTGATTTTTCTTAAGGGATCATTTTATTAGTAATGTTTATTCGCACAAAAATGTGACTATTTATTCGTAGGAATATCCGTACTTAATTTACGATATAGTACACGTAAAAGTGCGTGGTTTATCTATGACGATCTAATACAAATATTGTTGTGACTTGTGACCTCAGAATTACCCACCGATTTTGGCCTTCTTCAATTAGTTTTTTGTCTACACCCATGCGTTGCCATTCTCACTAAGTACAGCTTTCCAAAGCGACAAATTCTTCGAATGGACTCGTAGACTACGCAGACTAGTACTCAACAGACCGCATTTTACTAAAACTTGAGCGCCAACAATTAGCCGTTTATTCGTTTTTCAGAAAAAAATATATGTATTAAGATGACATTTTTCAGATACTGCTCTTATTCCTTCGGACGCAACTGTGATATCAGGAACAATTAGTGCAAACGGTACAAGGTAATCTAGACATGTAAAAACCAATATATACTTTTCATTCTGTCTCACATTTCATTTTAAAATTATTTTTTGTTGAATACAACTGTAACACAATAAAGATTTTTTCTCACTGAAGGACCGCGCCTTGATATCGCGCTCCCTCAGGGGCATAAATTGACTGTTTCAAGAAAGTATTATCTAATTGGTAGCATGTTGAGCCGCTAAATCGTCAATGGTCCCTGTCAAACAAAAATGATTAATATCGTAGGTTTAGACTAATATTACAATTCTGGAAATGTGGGTTGTTATACGGACGTTAGTGTTTCTATCCTATCGTTCGAATTAGAGCTTTGCCAGCGTATAGGATTTGGCCAAATAGCATCCTCAGTTATAGTTACCATGTTGTGAGAATTGTAGCTGTCCAAATTTAAATGTAATATTTTGTGCAAACTGAACCTAATTGCAAAACTTTTCAATTACATTAAATCTCTACATCAGTGAAATATGGTTAAGTAAACCTAGCATAGGCGAGATAGGGTAGATGGCTTTACCATCACCTATCACGGCAGATATGACTCACTGCGCTTTACCGTGGCGGTTCGGTTTCTTTTGGAATATTTTTCGTTTAGCGTGTAGTCGCCGGTACCACCTCTTTAGTTACCCTTTGCTATTTATTATTAAGTGGCCGTTAGTTCTTTTAAGCACTGCTTTCGACCTTGCTCAGAGTAAACTTCAATAAAGGAAAATGTCAAATTGTAACTATCATCGGCTATAAAAATGGTAATTTTTCATGCTAGCTATTGAATATCAAATCATTTTTTGTTTTGTTTAATGTTTTAACAGATCAATCACAATGCTTGTCAACTCAAGTGGGATTGACACAAAAATATCAACAACCGATGGATCTATAAATCTTTATTATTCTGCAACTAAGAAACAACCGTCTTCTGCAAACCATGATTACAGGTGCCTGACTGACTTTAAAGAATTGATTTACCATATATGATATGTGCTTGTACCCAAGAATGAAACTAAAAGAGAAAAAAAGAGATATTACCCTTCTAGTATACGTGCGATTATACGTAAATATCAATCACAAGTGGAGCGGGATTTTAAAATTAACTCAATCGGAAATCAGTGGCACCTGCTTATTAAAAGATTGAAAGATTTATTGACAAAATCTATTTAATTGGCAAATATCAGCATTCATGCTATTTATGCAGCAAGATAACTATCGACCTGGTGTTTACTCAATATTGACCCATTGTTGACATCACAAATGACTTCTTAATTGTACATTAGATCCTTACGTTTCACAAAAAAATGTAGGAATTTTCTAAATAAGAACTTTTTGTGCCCCCCCCCCCCCCCCCCCCCTATTTATGGTGTAGGATTATTTCTCATATATTAGAAGATTGGATTGGATCAAAGTATTCGATTTGATTATGAAGTCATTTTACTATTCCAAATTGCCCAATCTTCTAATTTCAGTAACAGTACATATAGGTTTTATGTGCTTAGCCGCCAATGCTTGAAGATACCAACATAAAATCCGATATCCTTGGCCTAAAATGCATTATTAAACACTTCTAGCACTTTGAAACATTACAAAATTATACAGAAAACATAAGCTTTTTCGTTAGTTATATATTTTTCCCAAAATAGCTTGTTGGTTCGTTCAAATGAAGAGGTGGCATTCCAGTACACTCCAACAACAGAAGAGTTACAACATCATGGTGGAGGAGACACGGTTTATCTTTACATAACTATCGAGGGAGATTCAAATGTTGACACACAATTCACTTTCACAGTACGAGCGGAAGATGGTACGTGCTTCCTAGATTTTCACAAATTGATACAGACTATATTCATCCCCAATACGTTCATTGGTACATAATAGACCTACATTCAATCAATGAAAATAAGTGCCAGTAATTAATTCATATTTATAAAACTCCCCCGAGGAATTGCTCTGCCATGTAGTGAATGCAGACTTACAGAATTTAAGCAAGTATGCTACTCAAGACACCCGATGAAAATGTGTTTTTTCAGGAAAAAATATGGCAAGTGTGCAATATTTTTTGATCCGTGGCTAAAAAATGAAAAATCTTTTTTTTCGAGTGTCTTGTAACCTCGAGGCTGTAGAATGAGGTGATGATTTTGAAGCTCTCCGGTTCATCCGGAGAGAATCATCAAGGTGAAATGTTGCAATAGAGCGAGTAGCATCGGCAATCGGCGAGAGTGACTCATACTATCTCATTTCAGTAGATTACCTTCATCGAACCCCTTATTCATTTTCTAACAAATAGCTAGCTGGTCAATTGTCGTGTTGAGTGGCAATTACGATCATAAGGCGGAATTATATCGGAACGGACTAGGTATAATTGATGCCCTTATGATAACCACAACTGTGACATTGTGGCCGACAAGCTTTATATAAAATATTGAAAGCTTTGATGCATTTACATTCTTATACATATTGTTGTTCAATGTTTCACGAATGCTCTTTTACAGCCGTTACTGTCATTGTGAATTGGAATGGCTCAAACACAACGCAAGATCCAAATGGTTCTTCTGGCGGTTTATCTGAAGGAGAAATAGCTGGGATTGTGTTCTCGTGTCTAATTGTTTTCTGTGCGGTGCTTGTTGCGATTGTTTACTACCGATTTGGAGGTCCTTCCGGAAGCCAGAAACGGCCATTGGTGAGTTGAAAATTATTTCAGTAAGGGATAATTTAGTCAATAAAACGGGTACAACAAATAATTATATTAGCCGACGTCGTTTCTCTAAAAATGAAAAAGGAGAACAATCTTGAAAATAAAGACAACGCAGTATTCAATCCAGACGTTCTTTTGACCATTTCTCTGTTAGTAATACGTTTTTTTTGAAAAATGTACCAGAATGTTTTGTGAAAGATCGGACTTTTTCACAACAACGCAAATTGAAAATTTCAGCCTTTTCTCATTATATCACAGTCATAATACCTTTGTCATATCATGATCGAAAGAACAACACGAAAAAGCACAGAAAAAAAAGTATAATAAAATATATCACTTTTGCAGTCAACGAGAAATCCCTATAAATATAGACCAATGCAGGACTTCGATATCTAAAATGCTTCCCACTAAAGGCAAATTAGACATTCATTATTTATTCCATTACCTTCATTATTATTATAAAAAATAATAATGTCGAAACTCATTTCACAGACGGATTGCACTTCCTAGAAATTTACTAGCCTAGACTCATAATTGGCAAAATAAAACTTTGAATTTGGATGTGAAAGATACATGTGAAACATCAATTCTTTATGATTAAAAACATAGTGACTAATTTTTTCCTTTCTTTCTCAAGATTCACAAGGGAAGCTTAGACCGACCAATGGACAGCAGGTGAATTATGTGTTGGTTGCATACTAACATTCGAATTCCGAGTGTCTGTTTTTGTTGTTTACAATTTTGGCACTGTGTTGTCTTGTTTGTTTCTTTTATTTTGCCAACTTATTTATTTCATTTAGAGAAATCCCAATCCGAATTTAGAATTTGAGGCCGACTAAACGAGTTGATTTCATCACTGGCGAGACATTTCCCCAGCATTAGTAGCCTGTATAAATTTAATATTTGACTAGTAGCAAAAATATCCTGTACAGAATTTTCTACTCCTTTAATATGATCCAGGCCTCTTAGAAAAGTATTTTTTATGAATAAGTTCAAAACAGCATTGTCGGTCTTACGGCTTCTTATGTCTGGAAAAAAATTATGAAATATATATACAACGAAAAAAACTGAGATACGAACATGCGCAATTACATGAAATTATTTTCAATGTAATTTAAAAATGATATTGATGATTGTTTGTTTTAATTTATTTGTCTCCAAGATTACACTTTAATACCAAAAACTTCTTGTCAAGTATATGCCTACAATATATGTGCTTTTTGTCTTTCAAGTGTTTTCTATTTTTCTTTTTTGTTGTTTGTTCGTTCATTTGTGCGTGTAGTGTTTCTGATGCTGAGCAACCTCCAATAAACGACTTGGAAAGATTAGAAACAGTGTTTACTCAATCCCTGTCGAATATCAATACTCAAGCATCTCAAGAAGAGGAAACTTTAGTTGAAAAAATTAATTTACAACCAAACCACGGGGAAAATGCCGATGATAGTGAAGAGTATGAACAATATAATGTATAGAGTATTAATAATACTAATATAATTATGCCCTTGGAATGAAAAGTTCAATAAAAATTCATCGTATTTGGAAGTTTTTTTTTTTATATTTATTTGCTCTATTCAGCTAAACTATGTCAAGCAGGGATGTCCTTATTCGAATACTACGGTATTCTATAGGATTTTTGATTAAAAGTAATTTCTAATATTCTTAAATCGATTTATATTGCAGTGAAATCATGCTATATGCCAAATTTAACGTTGTAAAATTTGAAATATATCATGACTTTGATGCAAAAAATGATCAAATATGACCAATTCCGTTTATCTGAAATGTTGTCAAGTATGCTCGACAAAACGAAATTTTGATTTACGTCGTTCTTTGTGTGCTTCATTCCACCGCACAATTAGAAGACTTTTAATACCTTGCTCCGAGCGAATTCGGTTAAAAAAAAAAAAATTCCTTCCTGGTGTATAACCCAGACAATGATGCACAAACATTGAAGCATCAGCCTTTGCGGTTCATAAACGAACGAATTCACTTTTTGGCAGAAAGCAGTTGTGATAAGGTCGTTAACATGATGGCAGTTTATAGTGAAAATGGTTGAACTGCGATGCTATTGAAAAACTTTTAGTGTTTCTGTAGTTGGATGGCATTTTACTAACATGTGCTCATAAATATTAACTTTTTTGTAATAAAGGTTTTTTATATTTATGTTGTGGTTTTGAAGTAGATTATGAATAACCTAATAAAACATAGTTAATACAAAGATAACTGTTTTAGGTATATCCATACACGACACAGGGCGTAATTACAGACTCGTAATTTCTCAGCTTTCTTCGTAATTAATATGAAATATAGACCAGGCGGTGGTGTCATATGTGTATACACTAGTGTCTAGGATTACTGGCTACATGGGAGTATTCTTAATCTTAACCAAAGATTTCCACCAATTTAGCAAAATATGAACTTAGTGAACTTAAACAGTTTTTGCTTTCGTAGCTCATGTTTGACATACTCAAATTTGTGACTAGGAGTAAGAACTGCCAAGATTTAAGTTTTCAAATAAGAAAGTCTTGAAAAATTACCGTTAGATTTCTTTAACTTCTATATGAGTAATATCAAAATGTGTAAGACAGCATTTGCGACTATATGAGATGACCTAACATATTCACCATAACAAATTTGATAATATAAAATCTACAATCTTATATTAATACGATATATCGTAACCTTGTAATAATTAACATTACCATTACCGAAAAATTACCGTTAGATTTCTTTAACTTCTATATGAGTAATATCAAAATGTGTAAGACAGCATTTGCGACTATATGAGATAACATAACATATCCACCCTAACAAATTTGATAATATAAAATCTACAATCTTATATTAATACGATATACC
This sequence comes from Styela plicata, assembly GCA_963675895.2. NCBI lineage: Eukaryota > Metazoa > Chordata > Ascidiacea > Stolidobranchia > Styelidae > Styela > Styela plicata. Next base: position 6,372,985 of record OZ023150.1, read on the forward strand.
GTAACCTTGTAATAATTAACAGAAAAGCTATCATAAAGGAAATATCATTGACAATTTTTAATATTGATGATAATATTGAGTAATAAAAAGTCAATAAAATATTCGTATGTATGTGGAATCATCCCACTTTGCTAAAAGCTTTTACAAATATCGGTCCATTATCCAATATAACAATTATTGACGAAATCGCCATTTTTATAACCAAGGGCTCAGCAAAAACGGCTGGAAGTTTCTGTACGAGATCGTTTGCAGAGCGCCATCAAACGTCGAGATATGAGCGACATATCAGAAGCTGTTGAAGATTTCATGGCTCTAAAAATGGAAGACTTCACTGGGGATTTTGTGACAGCTCAAAGAATGCTTGCAATCCAGCAATGCAAACAAGGTAATAATGTATTTAAGCGAGTTCCAGTAGGTCCGCCTCAATCCACTCAGGATATAACTAACGTAGGTAGCAGGTTCGGCCGAATTTATCCGGACATGAGCCTGGCATAAGAACAGTTCAAAGGGCATGATTATGGACGTTAAATGAATCTGATTGATAGATTTGTTTTGATTTTATATATATATATATATATATATATATATATACCCAGAAGGATTGCTATTTGGGTGCATTTGGCTGATCGAGCAGAAAAATCGTGATTTATGCCGAATTCTACCACTAAAATTAGATATATCGTGATTTCACTGCAGCACGTGTCAATTTGCAATATTTCGAAAACGGCTATTTAGGATTACGTTTTTAGGTTGAATTCTAAATTTAAAATAATTGTTGAATTTGTTATCCAGGTATAACAAGAGCAATAGCCAGTCGAAACATTAAAATGCTGGAAAAAGCTATTTTTCGTGGCAAGCGAATGGAATATGACATGGAATTGAAAATGGAACTTGTAAATGCAGAAATACTACTGCAGGATTTGAAGAAAACTGATGTAAAAAACTTTTGACATTTTTTCCGTTGTCCTCGTTACCGGCACTCGTGTCCATCCTGAAATTGGCAAAACGTTGGTAGGCCGTTCGGTAATAGAAGGACATCTTTTTAAAATTTCAGACTTGTTCAACAGCCGCCATGGCATTAATAAAAGTTAATCATTTAATTCCTTTAATTTATCCCAAAATCGCATTTTTTGTAATACTTCGGCAACATGTGAATGAAAGCATTTGTCTTACCAGAATCTTCTAAGACGGCTCAAACGAGCAATGGATGCAGGTGATTTGATGGCTGCGGAAGCTATTACTGCCGAATTGAGGGTTCTCAAAGGCTGTGATCAAGCAATGGTTGACAGAATGCTACAAGTTTTTCAGTATAGAGACGGTATGTAAAAATATACTGAATATATAATAAAATTCTACGGTAATGTATTCGACTTTCGTTCGCAGAATCGCCCCGTATTAAAAGTATAACGTTTGAAGTATGTTTATAAATACCTTATATGAAAGAGGGCGGAATAGACAAATCTTAGCAACATAGGAAAACATGATCAAGTATACGTCAACACATTGAAAAAATCGCAAAATATGTAAGGAAGGCAATAAGTCTATTTTGGACACATATTCGTTGCACATTACAAAAAGGCAGGTTCCCCATCAAGTAGATGGACAAAATATAGCCATCCGCGATATTACTGTATAATAATATAATAGCAGATTAAATTTTTCTAGCATGGCACCAAAACTATGATAAACGTTGAAAAACGACAATTGTCTCCTTCCCTACGTCTCCCCGGCTTGGCCTAACTGCATAAAGTAAATTTGTTCATACATTATCATATTTTACGACAAATTTGCGTTTTACATTGCAGATATTGAGGAATCAATGGAGAGAAGAGACATAGCAGCAATACACGAGAGTATGGCGAGAATAATAGAAAGGGCCTTTGAATCAGACCTTGCAGCAGAAATGAGACAAGCGAGGAAACTCTTGAAAGACCTGACATCGATGGAACAGGTCAGATTTTATGTCGTTTAATCGGTGGAAATCCAAATAAAAAGATATCGAACATGAGTGACGTAGGGGCGTCTACAATACTGAAATAATTTGTGAAAAGTGAAAAACGAAGCTTTGGACTAAATTCCATAAGATGTCGATTACGAAGATTTTTCTGAACTATGTTCTCGATAAAAAAATGATGTTATTTGCCACATATATCACAATCATCAAACGGCATTGAAAATATGCAATATCTGAGCTCGTCATAGTTTTGCATTTGCTCAGCCAATTGCATAAGCTTAAAAAAGAACATGAGTTGTTTCAAAAAAAATACCAAGAAATTCTAGAAATAAATGAAGCACGTTAAACTACTAAAAATAAGGTTTGTGTATTTGAATCAGACAATGAACTTGAAGCGACTTAAATTTGAATGAACCGAAAAATATTTCTGAGACATTCATGATCTTACAGTTCGTGTCTAAGGCTTCTCAATTGTAGAATTATGCAATGAGTTTAACATTATGTATAGCCGGTTTAGGACAATTGGATTTAATAGTTACTACTCTTTTACGAGGTTGAATTACCTCTGTTTTTGATGTGATTATAGGCAAGAAATGATGTAATGGGCCTAAAGCAGAGCCGTGTGTCAGAGATTAAAAGCTACTCAACACCACCACCTGGTGTTCAAGAAGTTATGATGTCAGTCTATTTGCTTCTCAGTTATCATCCAACTCAACTTCAGGTATGTGGATTGCAATTAATGCGGATTAAAGTTGTTACATTTTTACGTGGTTGCTCTGAATTTTTTTGGAGATCGCCTGAAGTTTTATTTTGTTAAACACCATCTACAGTTGCCCAGCGCCAAGTATGAGGATGCTTTTTTTTACATGCCGTGCTCAACGAGGTGAGCTTTTTCCACTGGGAAGTCAATGAAAAATACAAATTGAATACTTATTTCAAGACGGATTCCTGATATCTGCTGTTCTAGGCTACGATGTAAATAAGTAAAATATTGCTTTTGTTATCACTATTATGCCTGCTAAATTATTCTAACAATATTATGAATAAACAAAATTGGAAATCTTAATAAATACACCAAGGAAATAATATTCCGAGTGGACTAGCAGTTCATAGGCCATTTATTGAGTACTTTGCGAACATATTTATTATTCGTACCACATCATATTAAATAAGTAAAACTTTTCTCGAATAATCAGAGTTGGACTGCCATCCAAGCACTCATGGGGAAAACAGGACGAGAGGGACTCAGAAGAAGAATAGGTGACTTGGAGGTGGTGAGAATCGATATAATGCATGCACGGATGGCGAAAATCACTTTTGGCAAATTTTGACTTGCATTCAATCAGGGAAATAAGTGAAGCACTGGCTGTCTTTTATAACTTTGTAAGTTGGATAGTTATTTAATAAAACAAATGCGAATGCCATAACGAGATGAACTGAAAAATGTGAGTTGAACTAAATTACTTTTTCGATAATTGGATTCACGCTCCCAATTGTTTATATTACGGTAACCTTGACTAAATAACGGGCCTTTTGTATAATCACTATATAATAATAGTCAAAAACGATTAGCCTCTGTACAAGACAAACTTAAGAAGCATGCCCACCGACGATAATAAGAAAATAGCGTCGTCAAGTATGTGCCACTGACAGGCTTCCCATCTATGTCTCTAACATGACAAAATAATTCTTAAATTCGGAAGGTTGAGATCGACGGACTCCAGGCATAGTTTGTCGAGGTCTTAGGAGTTAATTCTATGTGATCGGCCACATTTCCTTTAAATAAAGAATCGCAACCAATGTATTTTCTTTTATTGAATTTTACCATTCTATTCTAGGCGAAGTCCGTCATCAAAGAGGCTGAAAAATTACACCCAGAGGGAGATTATGATACAGAATCCGATATATATGAAGGCATATCTTGGTCCACACCAATAATTAAACGCTGAGAACTTGATAAACTTCCACTTGAACTATTATGTAGCGGTTTAAAACTATATATATATGCTGACTATATTTGAGAAATATCATCTTTTTACTTCGAAGACGAATAGAGAAAATTTTTCGTATCGTTCTATACGGTATTATTTTTCCCTACGTCGTACCAGTACGAAATTGAGTTCGATTAATATTTTTCATTTAACATACTAAATTTCGTAACAGTATGAAAACAGGTACGATTCGCCAGGCAACAATTTCGAACAGAACCAACTACTTATGTCCAGAAGGGCCTTATTTGTTAAATCTAAAACCCCGCGAGCAACATCTTAGATCAAAGTTATACTTTTTTATGCGTATGTTTAAAAATTTAGGACAGTAAAACTGATATACGACATTGGTCATTTTAATCAGATTGGGTAAATCAGTTACATTTTTATTGCCCTAGGTGTGGCTGCTTTCAAGCATTTTTTATCTAAATTCGCTCAGAGCGAGGTTTTGAGTGACTTTCAATAATAAGAGTCATCCAAAACCTTTGTCGTGCAAGGAGCTACACGAGAGCTGAAACGAAGGGTGAAGAACCCCAATTCCCAAAAGATAATTATTGACTCGGGCTTTAAAAGCTTGTAAATCCACAGGATCAGGAAAGCAGTGTGCATAATATTGTCTGCGACACTGTAGAACTTCCACAGTGAATGGGTAGCTAATCGAGTTGACCGGTTAAAAATTTCGTTCGGAGGATCGAGAGCAGAAAGCTCTTTCGAAAAATTTTAAAATTGTCTTTTAGTTTTAGAAGAATTCTTTGATGGACATAAACTTTGGCCCTTGATTCGGTTGCAAAACAATGTAGATGTTAAACGAAACTTCTTTTCAAATTTATACTTGAAGAGCATGGTGTAATGTGCAGGTACGAAAAAGAGTACGATACGAAATAAATATCACACTTCGAACCGTACCTTACTATCGTACCAATAAATCCAATCGTACCGTACCGTACTTCCAGCCTTGACGAGCACACATCGTTTCACAACTACTATTTTGGTATATAGTTCAAGCGAACGATAAACAAGTGATAAACATTTGTATCCCCCATTGCATAAAATATTTTTCCATGTTATGCTATAATGCTAGGTGCGAGAAATATCATGACTTAGAGGTGATTCATAATTTATCTGTTGCTAGTACGCGAAAAAATGGAGCAGGTACGTCTGAATGCAAATACACATTTAATATTATTGTAGAATCGGATGAAAAGTTTGTTGTTCCATATTTCATGTTGCGAAATCACATGAAGATTTTACGCCGTACATACAAACTTATTATTTTTACATTTTTTTATTTAATAAAAATATAATCCATTACTTTTTGCGAATAGTTCTCAAAATGGAGTTGGGCATAATATTATGTCTTCACAGGGCAGATCGGCGCCATGAGACTCCTAACCACCATCTATGTACTTGACAGACATTGATTGATAAAATCGGCGCTAGGGATCAACGTCAATTTCCGGAATTTGGAAAAAAAATTAGTATTTGTTCACTAAAGATACTAATCACTTAATGAAATTTCTTTGATAAATTAATCTAAAATTAGTGGCTGCAAAATACATCTCGCCTGCGAGTTTTAAGTGCGTTATATCGCAGATATAAATAAGGAGCAATCTCTATCATGTTATGAATACGGTTGTAAAAATGATCAAGCGAAAATTTGAAAAAATCATTCAAAAGAATGAATTGGAATATTTAGTTTGTTAAGTCGTAACAAACATGTTGGTTTCATGTTTAGGGTCGACATCCGACGGTGAGAAATGACAATTAGTTTAGGTACATGATGAAGTGAAACATTCCACCAATATGCAGGAATTTTTGTAGGGCGTCGATGTAGTCGCTAAAATAAATCTTCCCTGTTTCCGAACTATCGAAGTACTTTCCTGCACCCGGAAGTTATTATCATGTCCCGAAAAGAAACCCCAATATTTGTAGTCTTATTCATTAATTCTGTTTAAAATAATCAGAAAAATTTCCGAAATTTCTGCTAATTCAGAGGGGTTGAAATCGCAGATCATTTGCTCACCACTTTGGGATATAGAATGAAATAAGGCCAAGCTATACCTAATTAATTAGGGCCTTCATTTCCTTTTTCTTCAAACAGCATCAACACATATCTAAGAGCAGGTTTGAAAATTTTGATGCATCGGCCATATGTACGATTTCAACTTTCTGTGATATGTATACACAGAACAAATTATAAAACCACCTCATATATTCCAAACATAAAATTAGTTTTTTTTAAGATCATTTCCAGTATTCTTGAATAGAAGCAGATTTGGAAAAAATTTGAATCAAATTGATATCGAGTATCTATTCTAAAAAAAACATGTATGTGGAAGTGACAACTCTAATTTAGTTTAAATCAATATATCACAATCACAAAAAGTGTGTAAGAGCACTATTTTTTGCCCAATAATATTTGAGTATTTGATCTAAAAAAACATATATGTGAAAGTGACAACTCTAATTTGAGTTTAACCCAATATATTAGTCACAAAAAAATGTGAGAGCACCATTTTTCGCCCAATCCGGCGTCACGCAACTTTATTCAGACATCAGTGTATAATAGCAGCTGAATATTACAATACATAAAAAAGGTAATATTCAAAAAAAAAAATCGCCTTCCGTTAGGCAAAGACAAAATCTACGTAAAAATACAAGCTTTTTTGTCCATCAGCAAAAAATTACATAAAGGTCCAGATGAAGATGATGAGACAAATTAAATTCGGTCATTTCCTTACTATTTACCATTTCATCTCACTAGCAGCTGCGTCATAATCGGTCAATATAGAATTCAATTACGGTATTAAAGTTATGACAAAATGCAACCGCCCAATTTGTTTTAAAAATTTGCAATTTTGTTTCGTAAACCTTATGCTTCACCAAGTAAGTATTACAGATGAATATCACTGTTGAAGCCCAATCTATCTACGACCCATATGTGGCGGAATATCTTTTGCTCATTCTAGATCTTTGAGCAATTCTATATTGTTAATTCTCAAAATAGTGTGTAAAGAATTGAATCTATACGTTCTTTCAAAACGTCTTCTGCGCATAAATCTTTTAATTAGAACATCCACACTAGGTGTTTTTTCTATAATTGTTGCCTCAACTTTAACAATGTTTCTTTTTAATAATGGTCTTCCAATAAGGGTAAAATCCGTGCCACCGACCATTCCAACTTTTTCTAATCTTAAAAGAGTCCCACATTCCGCTGGCATATACCCTACAGTACTTATAATATCATTGGTTGTGACTTTGTATTGATGTCCACCAATTGTCACAACAGCAAATAGTCTTCCTGGATCTTTAATAATTTCATTGACTTTAGAAATGACTTTTTCATGCTCCGAGTTCGAAATCATTGCAGGAGGCTCTGGAAACACATATCGATCATAATATGAATGAACTATCTTTGTTGTGGATGCAAGATCAGATTGCCTTTCATCTTTTACATCTCTAGCTTCTGAGTGTTTGTGCCTTTTTGTGAATTGTGTATTCCAATAGGATTTTGAGATTGAAGATTCTTTTTTATGTTTGTAACATGGTATAGAGTAAATATTTCCAAAATTGAATAGTGAGTGTGATGTCGCACAAATACTGCGTAATTTACATTTGTACATTACTTTAAGCAGCATCTACAAAGATGAAAATATTTCTGGAGGTTGAATACCCATTTTCTCTCCAAAGTCAATGACATTTTAATATATAGGCCCTACTGGTGTCATAAAAGATCAGATTATGTAACAGAATAGCTATTTGTGCCAATCTGGAGTGTGCTACTGGTAGAAATATTTCACCAAAGAACTTTAAATAACTGATAAAGCAAAGTTTGCGCTTTTAAACCATTTTTTCAAGATGTTGAACCCAACTGTCACTCTGCACTAAGAATTGGGCAATGAATATGTTCAAAAGTTTAAAGGAATTTAAAAATGAATTTATCCGTTTCACTGGGCAGTAAGGCAGATACGAGTGATGAACTTGTTTTAAACAAAGTTAGACCTATTCTGATTTCTTCAACATATTTCATTTTTTGTATTATCGGTCGGAGAAATGAAGTTGAGTATCATATTTAGTATTCCTAAATGTTATCATAATTAAAACTGGCAGAATATTCAAATCCTAACCAGAATGCGCCAATGAAGTATTCACATGTCATTGCCCCCTGGGCTGGAATTAGTCACTCTGCACTTAACAACATTGGAAGTTTTTATGAAAATCGAAAATCTGGTACTAAATTTCATGGGTCTCAACTTTATCACTGTTATTAGTTCAGTGTTTAGAGATCCTATTCGGCAGATAAGGTTCAGTTATGTTTGGACAGTTTTCTGCTTAGACTAGCCGGGTCTAGTGAAGTTTAGTACCATATTCCCGAATGTCATTAAAATAAAAACTGGCAGAATATTCTCATCCTAACTAGGGGGCGCCAATGCTGCAAGTATCTGGCATTGTCTCCCGGGTTGGGATGAGTCGCTTGCAACATGGAAAATTATTATGATAATCGGATATATGGTACTAAACTTCATGAGACCCGACTAGCCTATCAAACTAATGTTATGTAGCTTATTCAGCAGTTCAGTATTGCTGCATAAGCGACTACCGGTATTAGTTGTTGGTTTCAAACACTTTTTTCAGCATTTACTGAAATTAAATGAAAAAGATACCGTAACGAGAACACTTGGAAACTAGACAAAACCCCAAACTAGGTTTAAAAACGCTACAAGACCTGAGCTGTAAAGACAACTTCGAAGCGCGTGGAAAACTGAACTTTTCACACTGACAGAATCGCATGTAGTGTCTACACATTTTTAATAGTGTTCCCTGCATATGATATACAGAACACTAACGAAATTTAAAAAACACACATTTCCTAACTTATGATGTACGCGAATGAAAGAAAAAAAAAAACGCTTGTATGAACCTGGGATAACCACGAAAAAGTGCAAAAAAGAAAAGAATTAACTTTTCAAAAATTGAAACGAAAAATTTTTGCCGAAATTTGGGGCCATATTAAAAATTTTTCAACTTCCATAAATTCGAGCTGAAAGTTTTAAGACTGTCAGATAAAGCGCGAAAAATATTGAATATGACGAAATGTTTGGAATTTAGGGTCATATTGGGGTGTCAGACAAAAGCGCAAAATTGGCTGAAAATCAAAAGAAATTGTTTAAAACTTAGGGTTATATTAGAAATTCGTAACTCAGGGTTATATTGAAAAATTTCGTACCTTTCACAAAACCAATACTGGCAATATTATATGACTAAGGGATGGGAAGTATATTGTACATGTACACACGAACTTGGAACAACAGCGGAACATTCTAAGTTAAGCATTTTTCGCGTTTTTATCTGGAGACATTAAAATGTTCCGCCGTTGTTCTTCAGTCAATGAGTAGATGCAAAATATATTTTTCCATTTATTAGATATTTTAGGAGTCACGAATTTTTCAATATGACCCTAAATTTGCAATAATTCTGACCTTTTCAAAATTTTTCTTTTTTTTCCTTGCCCCCATAAAACGTTCCGCTGATGATCTAATTTAGTGAGTACATAGTTTTGAAAAGTTGCCTTTATTAGGTTTGTAGAAGTTATGAATTTTTCAATATGACCCTAATTTTCAAATATTTCGTTATTTTTAGCATTTTCGTGCTTTTATCTGCTAAATTCAAAACGTTGTTGTTCTATTTCAGTGAGTACATGTAAAATATATATCTCTATCACACCATAGTTTTGAAATGTTGCGTTTATTTGATTTGTAGAAATGATTAATTTTTCAAAATGACCCTAAATTTAAAAAATGTCCTTTTTAACAGTTTTTGCCTGTTTATCTCGCAACCTTAAAATGTTCCGCTGTTGTTCTCTAAATCAGCGAGTACATGTACAATATTAAATTTGTAGAAGTTATGAATTTTCATAACGACCCTAAGTTTTTAACAATTTTTTTTCCCTTTTTAACAACTTTCGCGCTTTTATCTGGTACGCTTAAAATGTACCGCTGATGTTCTTCTTTAGTGAGTACGTGTAAAATAGATTTTTCTATCACGCCATGGTTTTAAAATGTTGCCATTATTAGATTTATAGGTATGAGAAGTTTTTCAATATTATTATTTAAATTTTTCTATTTTGAATAAAGTTTTCTTGAAAATCACCCAAAATTCAAAAACAGGAAATAAATAACTTCCTAGTTGTGATTTCTACTACGGTCGATAATCATTACGTCGGTGAGTCTCCGTTATTCTGTGACATTTTACACTTTTAATCAAATATCTGTCAGGGATTTAATTTAAGCAAAAGCGCAATCTATAGTATGTGAGAATAATAAGCAACATGAATGAAATCAACCCAGGCAATTACTCGTGTCAGGTCGCATGGTAATCATTGTACAATAATTATGGATAATCATTACCTTTGTGATATTAATCTAAACATTTGCAATTGTAAACATATATAGAAAATATAAAAGAAAAACACAAAATGCTGAATATGGCTGGCCGGGTGTTTTAGCAGTTATGTTTCAGCAAATATATGCACATAATGTAATACAAAGTATTTAGTTTTTAGTTCCGAACTTTGTAGCCAATCTTTTCCGTGGTCCGCTTCTCTGCTGTGCCCTGTTGGTGATGCAACGTCTTGATCTGTTGAATACTGGTGGAATCTTCTTATATTCATGTTCTAACGTCTTTTTCAGTTTTGTATAATAGCAGTATAGTTAAGCAGTCGCCGCGAGCGGACGTCTGTCGTCCGCTGGCTGATAAAGAGAAACACAGGACGACATGAATTTAGACCCTACGGAAAACCTTATTGATACAGTTAAAATCAAGCATTTGGAAAATGAAACTATTATACTCCACCTATTTAAAAATGAAAAGATAACAAAACTGAACTGTAAGTATGTACCGAAATTTTAAACAAGCTGTGAGGTTACAAAACTTATTGCGCAATTTGTATTACATTATGTGCATATATGTGCTGAAACATAACCGCAAAAAGTCTGATAAAGCCACATTTAGCACTTTGTGGTTTTACATTTGTTTACAGTTGCAAATGTTTAGATTAATAGCACAAATGTAATGAATATCATTAATTGTTGCACATTGATTTACATGCACGCTGACAAGTCACGAGTAATTACCTGGGTGCATGTTACCTATTAATTTACCAGATGATTTTGTGAGCCCAGATTTGAAAATTTTTACGTGTGTTGTTTGTTGGTAGCTCAGCGCGTATACTTGTGTATGTTTAAAATTTTTTTTAGGTTTTGCGGACCGTCCTGATTTTTCGAGTGCTTTTTATCAGTGTGTTTGTGTGTTTCTCCTCATTTCTGTGAAGCATTGAAATTCGGGAAATCGTAATAAATTGATTGATTGATTGTAACGTCAAAGCTTGTTTTAAATTCCGGTGTATACATACAGTTCAGTTTTGTTATCTTTTCCTTTTTAAATAGGTACAGTCTAATAGTTTCATTTTCCAAAATGCTTGATTTTAACTGTATCAAAAAGGTCTACGGTACCGTATTAAACTCATGTCGCCATGTATTCCTCATTATCAGCCAACGAACGAGAGACGTTTGCAAGGGGCGACATCTAAGTATATTTCCCTTCATCCGAACATTTTAGTGTTTCACCAGTAATTCCTGCATTTTGGGGTATCTCTCATCATTCCCGGATTTTGGTGTGTTTCCCATAATTCCCGCATTTTAGTGCATTCATCCCTGTTACCGTTCGCATTTTGTATAGTTCCCGAAATCCCCACATTTAGAGTATTTTCGGCATTTTTAGGTATCTCCCGTCATACCCTCATTTTAAACGATTTCCTGCATTTCAGGGTAACTCTCGTCATTCCCGCATTCTACTGCATCTCCACTATTCCATTCATTACTATTTGCATTTTTTGCGACCACATTTTTAATCCAACATTTTAGTGACTCAAACTGCCCGAGCTATATTTCAATAATGTTTTCCTTTATCTGTCCCTGGCATTTCAGGCAAATCCTCAATTTGCCTGTCATTCCTGTTCCAATAATGATTGTGGTGCGCGACTGGCATTTAACCCTCCGCCCCGCAGAATATTTTTCAGCATTTTAGTATCTATCCCGACATTCCCGTTTCACGCATCTTTTCCTGCTTTTTAGGATTGGGCATTTCCCGATGTTCCCGTCATTCCCGCCTTTTGTACATTTCCCGCTGTTCCCTTTTCCAGCATATTAGTGTTGCCCCATTTTAGACCCCATGCCTGCTTGGCTGGGAGCAGCAGGAAGCATGCCATATCTGATGGCTAGAAACATACCATACGGCATCACAACAAGGGAAACACTACTGGGTCAACGGTCAGAGGCAACTGCTGACTGACAAATGAGCCAGTGTATGACTTTTTTGGCTGAGTTCCAGCCAATGTATGACTTTTTTGGCTGAGTTCCAGCCAATGTTTATTTTAACGTAGGTCGATGCTGGATAAGTTAGGCCTAAACTCAAAAATAAATTGTGAATTTATTTTTCCTACCAGTATACTGTTAGAATACTTCTCACCCCTAACTCTGAAACCTGCAAACTGCTAAATGCAGAATGTCATCTGGGAGCAGCAATGAATGTTTGCTACGAAAAGCAGACATCGCAAAGCATAATAACAAAAAATCGTTATGGATTATCATTGATAACCAGGTTTATGATGTTACCAAATTTCGTGCTGAACATCCTGGAGGGAAAGATGTCTTGATGGATAATGCTGGGAGAGATGCAACTGCTGATTTTCATGACGCTGGACATTCAAGAGATGCTTTATCTATGAGTAAAGAATATTTGATTGGTACACTCCATCCCGATGATCGAAAAAAGTAAATATTTAGTGGGATATTATCGTTATTGACCAATTTCTTGCATTGTCAGAATTCTGAATCTTCATGTAGGCTGCCGGTATATATAAATATACCTACACGCTTAACGTTAGCTTAACTATGATCAGTGATAGATTGCCGACCTCACACATTAAAAAAAACTCAAAATTGTTTCATTCGAAAAAACTGAAATAACGCATTTCCAAATTGAAAAACTGCTCCAACTGCCAAACACTGGCAACCCCGCCCCCGAAACTACAGCCCTTTCCATTAGCGTATATCGTAAGATACTATCGCATCTCTCGACAATGGACAGCGCCAGACATGTATCTAAAATGGAGGTTGGCAAGTCTATCGTAATTGGGTGTTTTTGGTATAGGTATATTTTTTTCAATTTTTGTAATCAATAAAAATAATATGCTTGTAAAATTATCACGGTATTGTTCACAAAAATTTGATGAAAATCATTAAACACAACACTGATGGTATAACAGTTATAATAAATATCTGTAAATTAGTGTTACTAATGGTGATGAACAACGTATTTCTTACTGCACTGTGCTGTAGACTAGTCTGCTGTATTATGCTTCCAAACTTAATAGTGCAATAATTTTTATCAATTTATCTGCATGTTTGCAGCTGCTATCTTTTATACATAATTTATTTCTTATCAGTGGCATTTAAAATCTGAAATGAGGTCTTGGAATAAATAAACAAAGACACAAGATTGAATTTTTTTTATATTGCTAAAAAATTCTCGACTCCCAGTAAACATGAAAATACTTGGCCAAGCTTATCAGATACGAGCATTTGCTGAGCACACATCACTGATCATTTTTTCTAATTTCCCACATATATGTTGACATGTATTTTGCACCTATGGAGACTTGTTTTTACATTCCAATTTTTATTTTTTATATATTTCAGGGATATTTTAGATGGAACCTATTAAAAATCTGCATTTTTAATTTTTGTACTTGACTCGCACTGTTGTTTTTTAATCTTTCAAACATTTCAAATTGAAGGCAAGATTCATTAGGTGGTAGGATAGGTAACTATCCAATCCTATTCATATCCATATTATTGTCTGGTCCAAACCAATTGTTCTGAACGTATTAACCCCAGTTACGTGGTATTGAACAGTTTATTTGCTTCATTTTTAGTCACACGAAGTGGTAAGCTATGATGAAGCTACTTGACTGCCAAAAGGAAAAGGAAACAAACATACTGTCAATCGCCACCTCAATTACATAAAATTATGAGATAACAGAATTAAAGGTTCCCATCTAATCGGACTCTCAAAAACAATATGCTAGCAATAAGGATCTGAACTTTTAATATTATTAAAGCTTTCCTAATTGATTTCATTACCATATTAGATTCATGTATCTATATACCAATAATGGATAGTGCAACTTTAGATTTATATAAGGCACAACTACAACAGGTCAATGAAGCTTTGAAAAGTCAAACAAATGAATCAGATGTTAAAGATTTATTACAGTTACATGAAGACTTAACCAAACTAATAAGTTTATCGTCTGAAAGTCTGGACACTGAAAATCATAACACATTGGACAATGATGATACACATGCTTGTGAAAACAATTCGAACGAGAGTTGTGCTGCTGAACAATCTTCCAATATTGAAGATGAATTGAGTGCTTTTTATGAAAATATATCGTCAATCGAGAAGGAGAATGAACAAACTTGTCATAATTTGTCTGAAAATAATGACATTGACAATTCCAAGAACTTATTAAATACAGAATTGGCGAGTTTTTATTCTGAAATATCAACTATTGATGATAGCAATACGGTGAAAGAGAATGAAAAATCTGTTACGTCCAATATTACCATTGATGATTTTGAAGTTGAAGACAACTCTTCTGATCATCTAAATGAAAAATTCTTGGACAGTATTGAATACATGGATGATATCAGTGGAGTGAAGTGTCAAGCTCCATTCTCTACAGAATGGTCAGGTACTCAATATCACAATGCTATGATAAAGGGACCTATTGGGGATGATAAATCAAACCCAGATGGTTCTGACTCTGATATCAAAATCAAAGTACTTTTTCTTAATCCTGTTATGAGAGAAATGCAACCATGCCCATATTATCTTGACGGAAATTGCAAATTTAATGACTCAGGTTGTCGATATTCTCATGGACTTATTGTTAGTCTATTTGAGTTGAGGCCTTTCATTACGCCTGATTATTCCAAACTGAATGAAGGTTGCAAATGTCTTGCTAAAACGCAAGATGGTCTGTGGAAACCAGGTGTGGTGGAAAAGATTGAAGACGATCTTTATTCAATCAGTTTTCTTCATAAATATCCAAGTCTGACTTTAGATTTACATGATCTTCTGCCTTTGACTAATCATGATATTGACAATCAAGAAGATGTTTCAGATGATGAAATTTTGATTGAAATAACCCCACATAATCTGTATAAAGAATATGGAGCCTCCTGCTCTAAAGGCATGCCACCTAGTTTGGGTTTATGGGAAGAACACACAAAAGGCATCGGCTCAAAACTAATGCGAAAAATGGGATATACTTTAGGGGAAGGTTTGGGCAAGAATAGTCAAGGTCGCTTGGAGCCTGTTCCTATTGTCCTACTCCCTTCTGGTAAATCTCTTGATTATTGCATGGAAGTAAGAGAGAAAAAGGGTGTGAAACGCATTGGTGATTCAGTTCGCAAAATTCAGCAAGATAAAAAAGGTTTTAGTAGAAGGAAAAAGCAAAGTTGTGTGTTTTCATTTCTCAATAAAACTCTTGGTGATGGTGATGTCACAAAAGATTTGAAAAAGCAGATTGAAAAACCAAAAGATGTTTTTGGAATAAAAGCGGGTAACGAACAGAAAAGTGTTAAAAATTTTAATAAACAAATGGTAAAAAATGAGGATGAAATGAAAAGAATTAAAGCAAAAATCAGTAAAGTTCATGAATCGTTAAAACGAAATCAATCAAATCCGTCACTAGTTAAATCGTTGACAGAAAAGCGTGAAAAATTGAAACAAAGTTTGAAAAATTTAAAAGATCAAGATTCAAATATCAAAATGCACAAATCAAGGATGGAGACTCACAGAAAGATCACAATGTTTTAATCTATGTTATTAATGGTTATTTTTCGTTTGTTAAAATGAAAAATTTTCGATGCCATTGGTCCCAGATATAAGCAGGTTTTCTGTAATTGCTATATCTATGTTATATGTAATTTCCCTTTTTAGCGATTAAATCCTTATTAATGTAATGAAGAGATGTTTTGCTAGCAGATTCTAGGTTTCATTGTCATTTCAATCATAACAAAAATTGGATAACTTCTGGTCTGGGAATTTTCTAAAATATATAAATTATTTGTTGTTACTCCCAGCTTTGATTGTTTTTCTTTTCCTCTTTTATCATAATTACCAGTGCAGTATACTGTCACTGATTGCATTTGATATGTTATACAAATAAGGGCAAAAATGAAATATGGGACGAAAATATTTTTCAAATTATATCGAATACACTGTGATACATGTTTTACTTTTTATCACCAGGTTAATTAGGACTCATTTTTATGAATTTAAACTTACCACATATTAAGTGTGTTCAACAGGATAAATAAAATGGATGCTCAGAGTTGGGTACGGAGAATATCTCTGGAGAAAAAAAAATTCCCAGACAATACAGAATTGAAAGAAAGAATCGTCAAATTGGATTGTAGTGCCAAAGCTTCCATACAGGATGTCTGGAGGTGTGATGGAGATCTAGAAGACTTGCAGTCTGTACATGAAACTGCACGAAGAAAAATTAATGAACTGCGTTCAACGATACAAGACTTTGAAACAGCCGCACAAGAAGCTGATGATGTAAAACAGAAATCTGAAATGGAGGAATCTGCCAAGTTTTTTAAAGAACAAATTCAAAACACAAATTCAACTTTGCGCAAGGCATACATGACTAAAAAAATAGCTCTTGATGAAGAAGCAAAGAGTTTACTACTTGGCGGAGCAAAAAATCCTGAAGTTCGCCGCCGCCAAACTGCTGCAGCAAATCGTGAAAACCTTGCACGAACAGCAAGCGATGTAACCCAAAGTTTGCTTAGTATAAGTAGGGTTATGAACGACAGTGTACAACTAAGCGCTGACTCCTTAAACACACGCTGGTGCGAACGTCAGGAGGTTTAAAACAGACGGGTGAAGAATTAAAAGATCAGTCTGGTGTTATTCAGACAAGCCACAGATTATTGACCAAATATAATAGAAGAGAATGTACTGACAAATTTCTAATATTTTTAGCTTTAGCATTTTTCTTCAGTACTGTCTTATACATTTTGAAAAAGCGCTTGTGGCCTGTTTAGCTAAAATAGGCTCACAATTCTGTTGTTACAATGTCAATGGTATGTCCCTATTTATTAGAAAAAGATAGTTGTATCAGGAATGTAAAAGGGTATTTTAGCATTGAATATTTTGTAAGTTAGGAAAATATTGAATCCAGATAAAAATTTAGAAAATTCAACAAATATTATTCTGTTTTTCGTAGCATGATCATTGGATTGGAATACAGAGATATCGATGTTCTTGTCATTTTTTGCTATATGGTTATTCAACTTCATGGTGCTATAGTATGTAATATACATTATTTATTGATCTATTGACAATAATATTTTCCCACTTCCTGTAGTGAGGTGTGGTTAATTTTATAAACAAATTTATCGATCAAAAGATCAGTTAGTTTTAATTATTAATCATTTTTTGTATGTTAACAAGGCCATTCGGTTATTCAATCTCTCATAAGTCATAGTTATGATTGAAGTCTATTACTCTGCCAGAAAAGTTAGTCAAATAATGTTTCAACAGGCACAAGTCTCTGTTGGATTGTGGCATTTGTGGGTCATGCTTGGCAAAAATGAAGATAGATTTGTAGAATGAGTCATCTGTAGCCCATATTAGACAAAATCATGAATTTTATTTTGTCAAGCATGAGCCACATCTCATCGCCGCGTTTATCAGTGACTCGTACTTAATAAAATGCCTTTTGACAATATTTCCCCGATTTGGATATGTTAAACTGAGTAAACTCTTTCCCAATCATTTGACCTTTGTTCTGCGTCATGCAACGTTCAAATCATGTCATAAAAAAGAAAAAAATAACTTGCATGCACAATTTTGCTATTTGTTTCACTATCCGAATGAGTTTGGTTTTAATACTTACTCAAAACTTGTGCAATGAAATATTTTATTATAGTGCTGGTATGCTTTTAACATTAACGTAGATTTTTTTCTTGCATATTATAGCACAGATAGAAAATATTAGAGTGATATATGATCCACCTAACTTGGTGGATTATGTGTAGAAAAATTTTTTTCATCAGAGCTCACTTAAATGTATCAAGTTCAGATTGAAACAACATAGGTTAGTGAAATATTGCAGTTACGGTCATCGATATCTTTTCATTGGTAGAATCGGTGTTGTACCAATTACATATTTCATTTGTGGTTTTCTGGTATTTTATTAACAATAATTTTTTTGAAATCCGACGTACGATAATTATGTATGGTATTGTCTGATTGGTGACTTATTTGCCTCATATTGCTGTTATTATATTGCCGTTAATGTCAATTCAATATTATATCTAACTGTTATAGCGTGGCTAACTCTTATAGTTTATCTTTGTGAAATCCTACATGAATCCTACAAGAAAAATATATGCTGATAGTTCGAAATGTTGCTCTCTTGCGAAGCACAAAATTGTTTAAAAACTTATTGCTTAACAGCGTCAATCATTTTTCAACTCTTATACACTCAAAAGAAAACAAGGTTTCTGGATCTACAGATGATTATTGAATAATACCATAATCTTTATGTTCATTGTATAAGACATGATAAAAATTTGCCACAGATAACAGTACTTTTTTTCGCTTCGTTTCCAATTAAAATTCTAAATATTGTTGCCAAATCTATTTACAGATTTTGATTGATAGGTTTTAAATTTTTATAAACTAGGATTTTTATTATTTCATCATAATTGAATAAAGCAGAAAATATGATTCGCCTCATTGTCTTGGCGTTGGCTGTTGGTTTATGCCAATGTTTTGGAGAAGATAATCTTCTGCCTGGTGGTATCTTGGAACTAGATACCAATGACATTCCTCCAGGATTTGGCCAGGCATTGAAGTCTGCAAAAATTCCATATATGTTCATTGATATGGTAAAGGCCACTCATCAGGTATGTTGAATGAAATCTGTAAAATAAGTTTATTTCAAGAATTTTTTTGCGTTTTTGCGTTATCGTTATTGTATAGTGATTACTGCAAAATGAATTACTGAAAACCATAATTGCTTTTGATCAAAATTCCTGACTATATGAATAAAGGTACACTACTGCTTCTGAAGTTCAGTAAATGTGGGTCATATCACAAACACATGTTCATTGACCGTCAGTATTAGAGTGATCATACTGCCCGTTCAGAAATTTTGTTTTTCGGGCATGAGCCACAGATAGGCTACACCTTCATGGTGCGATCCTACAGTGTCCCATGCCTGAAAAATGTGTTTATTTATCATCTTTCTAACTGGGGCTGTGTAATACACTGGGATGAATGATAGTATTAAACAACCTATAATTTTACACAGATCGTAGCAGGAGCAAAATACACTGTTCAATTCACAGCTGGACCCCCCAAATGTTTTGACAGGCATGGATACGGCCGGGATACTTTTTGTGAATCGAAACGAGTAAGTAAACCAAAATGATGTGTTATATTTCATACCCAATAAGAAATATTTCTTGTTAAGCTTTAGTCACTGATTGATCACTCCTTCCAAAATAAAATTTCTCATTGGTTATGCTTGCAAACATTTTGAAATTGATAATATCTGCAGAGTGAATAATTGAATATGATCAAACCTGCGAATGGGTGGATAAAGAAGGCTGTTATGAAACAGCAGTCTCAATAATGTTCAACCTTTTTGAAAGATGCCATCAGCGCAGCACAATACACTTTGGTAAAGTGTTAGCTCAAATAACGACTCTATAAACATTTATATCAATAGTGTTATTAGTGCCCAGATGTGTGGCAAGTATTAACATGATTTGTAAATTGCATTCACATATTTTTTCAACCCGACATTCATTGGTAGAGCAAAAATTTTCATTTTAGATTGCTTATTGTCATATTTCTTTTCACTTCATTCCAATTTTCAATGGGATATACATTTATTTATAGAACGATAATATCTGCAATATAGATATAATAAATTTTTATATTTTCGCCACAGATGACAATATTTTATCTTATCCAAATAGATATAAAATGGATTTGCCTCCATTTTAGTATACTTCTATTTGATATTTTTTACAAAATTATAAATATTTTATTAATATTTCCAGCAATTGTGTACCTTGATTTATGTGGTACAAGCATGGAAGAAAAACAATGTAACTTTTGTTGGAGCAGATTGCAAATGTAAGAACTTGTTTTGAACAATATTAAAGGTTAAAAAAAATTCAATACAACAATATATGACTGCCGACTGCTTGAAGGGATATGTTTTGCCTTATCTATGGTCAAGTCACATTTACGGCTCATTAGTGCTTGTGTATAATTTTAAGACACATTGAGTATTTGACTAGATTTCAATGTTAGATGATGGGCCGCCGTGTCATGATGAAACCGACGTAACATCATACGAATGACGTGGGTTGAATTACATTCATTGTGTTAGCATAACAAAAACACGACTACTCTGATTTAATTGCGATAGTTTATAAATAATTTTGATATGCCTTCATTCATTCTTTACAGTTGATGCTGATCCAGATCTAGTGGAAACTCCGTTTGATCCGATAAAAGATCGAGGTGCTCTAGATTTGTTTAATGAATTCATTGTCACTTATGGAAGGTCCTACAGGTGTGTACATTCATCAAGGGTGTCTGAATTGATTGAATTATTGTATGGCTATGGAATGAGTGATGATATAAAATGACCTACAATTAAAAATTTATTGAGCATGTTTCTGAATGAAGGTTTTATTGGTGTGTGCATTCATCAAGGATGTCTGAATTGAGTAAACTGATAAAATTTCTTGAAATGTTTGAAAATGAAATTATAAACTATACTCGATAGAAAAAAAATGTAGTTTAAGTTATTCTTAAAATACGTTCTCTTCGATTTTTTTTCTCTGTGTTTTGCATAATGAATGTGTATACAGATGTTGAATAATACTGATTATGCAAGCATTTTATGTCTATATGACTTGGCCAGGATAGTTGATAAACAACACAAACCTAAGCAATGTGTGTATATTTTCAGAAATTATTCAAATGATGGAATGTACTGGCAAAGGTTTAGTGTATTCAAGAAAAATCTGGCTACTGTAGAAGAATTACAGAGCAACAAAATGGATAAAGCTGAATATGGTGTCACAATGTTCATGGATTATACTGGTGGGTAATTGAAAATTGATTTATTGGCTCACAAAAGCGGTGAAGATTTTTGGGGCACATTTATGCGGGTCGGAATGAGAAATGTGTTAGCATTTGTGAAAAATGTTTTTTTTTGGGACTTGGATGCGGCACTGGATAGAACATCCCAAAACCAGGTGCTACCTCTATCAAGGACACGCACGAAATTCACTGCCCATTCAGAAATTTTGTGTTGTGTGCATGGCCCACAGCTGAACCATTGTTAAGTGCAGCAATCCAGCGGTTACATATATTTGAGAGCAATTTCTAGGATTAGATGCTTTCGCATCTCAAGATCCCCAGGAATTTATCTTTTTTGTTAGACTTTATCTATTTGCCTTATTCATCTTTCAGCTTATGAATATAGAAAATACTTGGCTCCAGGCTTCACGAAACCTGTAGGTGAAGAGCCAGAATTAGTTGACGTTGGTGTTATTGAAGACCTCCCAGAATCTATGGATTGGACAAAAGCTGGTGCTGTGACTGCAGTCAAAAATCAAGTCGGTATTTTGTGTATTTTCAGCTTTTTGGCAAAGTACAAACAGAATCGTTTCAAACATTAACTACAGATTTTTTCTGAATTTCTGTCTACTCATTGTGGGTCATGGCAGGGTAGCATCCATGTCATTTTTTTCAGATGGACAAAAAAGTTTCAAAACCATAACGCTGGCCACACATATATCATGGAATATTGCCCATATAATAATTTTTTCAGATTTAATTCATTTTTCTCAGGTGTCTGAGCAACAGAGTAGCTACCAGTCTGCTAGACCAAGACGTATCATCAAATCCAAATTTTCATTCTAATATGGTCATTTTCCATAAAAAAATTCAGTACCAAGTTTTATTTTTCATCTTGATTTTAATTGTGCCACAACAATTAAAATCTGCTCTGCAAGAATGTTCTGATGTGGTAATATAAAGGTGTTGACATTTATTTTATTATGGCCAAATTCCAAGTTCTCTTGTGACTTTTAGTAACCTCTAAAATTTAAATTCATGTTTTTCGACCTGTAATAACCTTTTAAACATACATGCCCTCTAGTAACCCTAATTTTACTTTCGTTATCAAATGGTCGTGTTTGTGGCCGACAATCTGTCTTTATCGTGTTTGTACCATTGATTAATTGTTCCTCATTGGCACAATTTATCATTGGTCCCAGCTTGATCAGACACAATGCATTTTTTGTTTCAGACAAAGGAAGCCACCTTTGGAATCTATCCTTTCAATTTTATATTATTATAAATGTACCATATTCATATGTTTACCTCATACTGCTTTGTTCACTGGGCTAGTTGAAAACAGGAAGAGAAATTTACATATTGTATCGTACAAATTTGCTGCATTCCTGTCGGATCAGAAATTTTATCTTGTTGAGCATGAGTCTCAGATGGCCCGTGCCTCATCGGCGTAATCCATCAGTAACTCATGCTCGACAGAAGATGTTTAGTCATCTCTCTCTGACAGGATGAAACTTTATTATTTTTAGTATTGTTTGGATTATTATATATATTTTGTTTCATTTTTATCTGAAAGGCCTGTTTCATTTAAAATCGTTATCTGATTTCCAAAGTACAAAGCATTGATGATTTGACAAGATGACAATTTAATTTTGTAATTTTTTTTCTTGAATTACTGCATTGTGATTGCTCATATATCTGAGAGTAAAAACAAAAGTGACAAAATCATAAATAGTTTGGATGTGTTAAATATTTCATGATATATTTAAGCGATGATGTCCAATTTTAAAAATCTTTCTTTTGGATGTAGTAGGAAACATTTGCTGCATCATGATATATGATATATATATATATATATATATATATACATACCTGATTACTTTTAATAGAAAGTCTTTTCGAACAGGTTGGGTGCATTGTCAATTATGAACCGCTGTTAGGCCGTGCCTGGACAACTTTATCCTCGCACGATTGTTGAATTTTCGTGATCGATTTATATTCGGAAAAATTCTATTCAAGATTACCATACATTCATCTGCCGTGCCTGGACAACTTTATCCTGGCACAATTGGTGAATTTTTGTCATCAATTTATATTTGGAAAAATTCCATTCAAGATTATCGTACATTGATCTGCCGTGCCTGGACAACTTTATCCTGGCACAATTGGTGAATTTTTGTTATCAATTTATATTTGGAAAAATTCCATTCAAGATTACCGTACATTGATCTGCCGTGCCTGGTCAACTTTATCCTGGCTAATTCCATTCAAGATTATCATACGTTCATCTGCTTTATCCTGGCACAATTGGTTAATTTTTCAATATTTTGTGATCGATTCATATTTGGAAAAATTCTATTCAAGATTACATTCATCTGAAAGTGACGACGCTATCTCTAACATTTTGTATATTCTTATTATTTTATCTTTTGCAGGGCCAATGTGGTTCATGTTGGGCATTCTCAACCACTGGAAATATTGAAGGACAGTGGTTTTTGGCAAAAAAGAAATTGGTTTCTCTTTCCGAGCAAGAATTAGTAGACTGCGACACAACAGATTTGGGTTGTAATGGAGGATTGCCATCTAATGCTTACAAAAGCATTTTGAAATTGGGTATGTATTCGATTCATTCGGCTTTCCACTCTTTCCCTATCCAGTTGAATTTTGTGTTAGCAAGCTAATGTTGTTTTATGGATCAGACTTGATAGGGCAGATGTCTGATGATGTGGGATTTCGTCCAATGTGAATAAATATTCACCGTATGTAGGTCTTTTGCAGCACATTGGGTGGAGGAAGAAAATATTCTACCAGCTCATTTATTTTTACTTTGCTTGCCTTTGATAGTGATCCAAGTAATATGGTATTTTGAATACTGATCAGATTTCATTTTGGATTGAGTTTCTTCCAAATTGCCTCATTCCTCCAGAGAAAAACCTGGACTGTGCCTATATTTTACCTTCTTTATGTTATACTTTATATATATCAACTCAATTTTTTATTATATTTGAAAATTTCAAGCATCATTTTCGCTATGTTATATAATTATATACATCAGCGATATCAATTTGAAAATTAATGTATCCGAATGTGGGAACCGTCATTACTGCTGTTAAGAATTTTCGCTTTTATAATAAAGGTGGGCTGGAGAAAGAAAAAGACTATCCGTACGATGCAAGAGGAGAGAAATGTAATTTCGTTAAATCTGAGATAGCTGCTTATATCAACAGTTCAATAACATTACCAACAGACGAAGC
Organism: Styela plicata; assembly: GCA_963675895.2. Classification (NCBI taxonomy): domain Eukaryota; kingdom Metazoa; phylum Chordata; class Ascidiacea; order Stolidobranchia; family Styelidae; genus Styela; species Styela plicata. Next base: position 6,397,434 of record OZ023150.1, read on the forward strand.
TAAACTTGCATCATGGTTATACAAGAATGGCCCAATCTCTATTGGAATCAATGCTATGGCCATGCAGGTATATTATTATATTCCTTATTCAAATAGTCAAATATTCTATAATTTTGATCAGTACAAATTTAGTTTTCGATCATTTTTAAACTGATACATTTTGCATTTATGTGAAAAATGGCCAACTATTGTAAAATATCGGCAATATCGTTTATATGAAATGTTGAAACGTTAATCCGTTTATAATGTGAATTCTGGTTACCCTATCATTATTATTATTTTTGTGCTTGAATGATTGAATTGAGATTAAACCGGTTTGTTATGGATTCCCAATGCCCTTTATGGCTAGAAATTTTTCAGCGTAGTGTAATTTAATTGCAAGTAATGACTTTTAATAACATTACACTGAATCAGCAATTCAAATTCTTATATGTTTTATTCTAGTTCTACATGGGCGGAGTGTCACATCCGTTTAAGTTTCTCTGCAGTCCAAAGAATCTTGATCACGGCGTTCTTATCACAGGATATGGAGTCACAGATGGTGAGTGTTAGTGGTAAGAGTGCAGGGATGCAAATAGCACAAGAGTCTGACTCTAGTGTGTGTTTACACGAACGGACGAATAATCTCGAAAATAAGCGAAAGTTTGTTTTGTTGAAATGTAATGAACTGAACTTTGATTATGTTCTTAAATAATTATTTATAATGAGTAATACTGCGAAATGGAAATATTTTATTCCAAAGTTTCATCATATACTAGGGCGTTAGAAAAGACAAGGGTGTGACAATTTAGCACACTTTCTTACATACAGAAATCTATTAGCACCCTTGGGTGTGAATACACAGTTAATGGGCTATTCCCTAGTCCGCTACATATACTACATTGTGTAAAGCAGTAGCACGTCACTTGGTTTACCAGAAGCGTTGCACAATGAACATTTCATAAATATTTAAATTATACACACATAAACTTGAAGAAACATGTTGGAAAATCCCTTACATGTGAAAGTGTTCATAAATCCTGAAAAAAATCGGCCTGAGATCCTAAACTTTGTTACATCACCATGAGCGGATAAGATACGATGATTGGATATTATCCTGGAAGTAAACAATGAAGTGAACACTCGAGGAACATTAATTCCCTAACTTAATTCAGTATTGATCATAACAAAATGAATAGGATTAGTTGAATAGGTAGCCTTAAGAAAAGATCTCAAAAGTAGAACAACAGTTATCCAAAGTGAAAGTTCATTTTGATCTTGCTGTATAACGCAGAAAAAACAATGTTTTGCATACAGCAAAGTATTTGTCGCCCTATTGTATTCGTTGGTGTTTCGCAAGTTCAGCGACCGTCTTCAGTGGCGTTGCAAAAGAAAATCGTTGAAAAACACTGGTGTAAAGAAAAAAAAACTCTTCTACCTATTAAATACGCATGATGATGCCAGATACAAGCACATTAGCATCATTCTTGGTCACCACTTTTTTAATTCTTCTTGAATCGGATGACAACGTAATTTAATACTTTAATACTTTGGGGTGTTTATCAGTCGGACGATAAAAATTTTCCCTAATCTTTGCTTGTAGATGGTGAACCTTACTGGATCATAAAGAACAGTTGGGGACCAAACTGGGGCGAGAAGGTAAGAATGCCAAAACTTTGCATACATACCTGCGCGTGTATTTGTAATGAATTATCTCATTTTCTTTCAAGTCACACATGAGATTTTCTCAAAGGTAGCTATTGTCCTGTGGCTGGCGCACCATTCGAGACAAACACTGAATTGTATTTCAAAGAATTGAATGATTGTTATTGGCCTTATTGTCTTTTATGATGTTTCAAATGAAGCAATTTTCTACCATTATGGAAGTTTGATAATTATTCAGTTGAACTTGATTTTGAATACTGGTATTATAAATAATGTTATGTGTAATTTTCCAACCATAGGCATCAGGGATTCATGTCGTTAGACAAGTAGACTTAAATTCATCTGATGAAACAACTTGATTCGAGTCTATATTATATCATTCGTCCTTATTTCAAGGGTTACTATCGAATCTACAGAGGTGATGGTTCATGTGGGGTCAACAAGATGCCAACCTCCGCTGTCGTCAACTAAATGTGGCGATTTTGAAAATGGACCGATATATAAAGACAGGATTGAAACCTCAATGAAAATTTTATTTACATTTATATAGCTCATTTTGTCAGGCATGAACGATGGATGGACGTGATTCTGAGGCACGGTTCATCCATTGCTCATCCCACACAACAATTCATTTAATAAGGTTTTTTTTAATAGGGAGTATTTTTAATAATAATTTTTCGACAGTTTATTTTTAGTTTTCAGTCTCGATTCAGTTCCATTTATCAATTTGTTGTAAAAGTTGTAATTTATGTCATATACTTTAAACATTTTACAAACAATGTTTTAGTTTAGTATAAATATGCACTTAAACTCTTGTTGTCTTAATTATTTGTCTTGTTAGTTATTGAAAGGAATTCTCTGGGTCCAAATTCTAGCATTTTACAGTTGCTGGTTGAGATAGGATTCAGCAATAAAGGTTATGAACTAATCTCTTTTGATTTTGTTAATTACAATACTTCTAGTTAAGCGCTTACCAATGAAGTTCCTTTGTGGCAACTGTAATACTTGTATTTCTGTGTTTGTCGTTGCCATCACTGAAACACACAAGCACCTCTTCTTATTAGATTTCTTGAACTAAGGATAATAATATTAATATTGTCCTACACGCTATTTCCTGTGTGGTATACTGACGGTTCTTGGGAGTTGAGGTGGGTCAGCATTTTCATTATTAAGCGTGTGAAGAGTCTTCACAATATTGTAACATGTCAGCCAGAATACACACAATGCAAAAACGGGAACTTGTGTGACCAAGAGCTTAGTAAACTTAGTACTAAAAGTAACGAACAGAAATGAACCCAATGTGATAATAAAGACATCCACCATACCACTCCTTTGACGTAACGCGTTTGGTCCAACAATATTGCAATATACAGACACAATGAGCTTCCATTAATTCATCGAGCTAAGCTTGAACATGCGGGTGGCAGTACGGTACGGTACGAAATATTTAACGTATTTCGAACCAGCAAAATAATTTCGTACCGTACCTTGCGAAAATTTTCCGTCCCGTACGATATTATTTTTTTCGTACATCGCACCGAACTTCTTACCAATACGAAATTAAGTTCGATTAATATTTTTCATTTATCGTACTGAATTTCGTACCAGTACGAAAGCAGGTACGATTCGCTGGGCAGAAATTTCGTACCGTACCAACTAACAATGTCCAAATCAGTTTTATTTATGAGATCTGGCCACCACAAGAAACGTCACCAACATCTTACATCAAAGCGATGTAGTTTTTTGCTATCTGGTTCAAAATCCAGGACAGTGAAAGGGGCATAATTAATCATATGTCACCTCCAATATCATTGTTCACATTGCGCATATTAGAAGAATGGTAGACCGGTGGTAATAAATAGTGGTGGGGTGAGCACAGTTTTCGCGAAAAAATCTGGCAGGGAGCAATATTTAGCATATTGGCAGCATCGTGTGGTCACAAGAAATTCTCTCTCGACAAAAGAATGCTCGCTGTGCACCACACATGGTTTTCGTGCGGTCTCGTTCGAAGGCATAGTTGTAAGAACATTATCCTTGTGCATTTTTGCATCTGGTATTTCTGGTGCAATTTACGTTATTTTCATATTACTGAATACTGCTATTTATTTTTTCATACCAGACAGACGTATTTACGACATGCCTCATTGTCCATATCGTGACTTAGCTGTTTTTTTTTTTACAAAATATATCTTCTAATTAAGATGGGCATCAGCTAACATTCAACTCAAAATAGCCTAAATATTTTTTATGTTCCGATGTTTCCGCTTTGATAATATACTTCTACGTGTCAGAGTACAAACAAAACGTTATAGCGGTGAGTACTGGTTAACTTAGTTGGTCGGGGGAGAGAGTTTTTAATTTAATTTTCATAAAATTTTCGCGCGCCTGCGTTCCGCAATACTTTTCTCTGGTTAATTTTGTATATTTCGTAGCATTTAGCCTTTAAAGTGATAATTTTTATTCAATTTTCACAAAAATTTCCGCGAGCTCCCGGCGCGCAGATACATTTTCTTGTCTGGTAATGTTTATTTCACTCTTAAAACATGTATTTTTGTTTCGTTCTCAATAAAATGTTGCGCGGCTCCGGCACCCTAATATTTTTTTAAATCTGAAAGCCTATGTTTGCATGTTGGAAAAAGTTGCCCCCCTAACTAAATTTTTTTCTGTATCTGCCATTGTGGTTGGGATATTCGGGCGGTGCTTCCTACGCCATTGTGAATTTTAGATAAAAACAGGTCAAAGTGCAGCGGCGATGCTAAAGATATATTCAGAAACTACAACGTGATTTTCAGTATTATGAATGTTGCTTATCTTGTCGATTTTGATTGGACTATCACAACTATTACTGAAAAATGCATTTAGATTAAGACTCACAAATAAGCGGCTTATATGTATTTCCACGCAATCCCAAAGTTTTACGCCACTGCAGTAAAATCGATATACGACATTGCTCATCTAATCAGCTCAAGTGAATCAGTTGCATTTTTTATTACCATACCTGCGCCGCTTTCAATCATTTTAAAATTGCCCTTTAGTTTAACAATTTTTTGATAGACACAATTTATATTATCAGCGCCCCCTTATGAAACTTCGTACAACTGTACGGCACCAAGTACGAAAATCGAATAATGAATCCCACCATACTATCGTACCGTACTGTGCTACCAGCCTTGGCAGCTGGTGAATGAAATATTATATTCGATTTTGAAAAAACCAACCAACAACATTGGTGTAATGTGGTCCTTGGTAAATTTTACCTAAGGTAACCAAAGCACTAAAATTGGGATAGAATTCGGCGATTTCAAACTAGTTTTTCATAGTACGACACCATGCTTTCATTTTTCCAATATCGCAAATATACATTCTATCTGCTATCCAAATTTGCAATCGTAATGTCAACAATACAAAAATTAGGAATAAAAAAGATTTATTCCAGGTTGAAACTTCAGAAAAGATAAAAAAAACACTGCTGATCGTTGTCATTCAAGCCTCAAAATTCCAAACAAAAAGTCGTCGGGTGCAGTTCGACGTACTGGCATAGATAGAGTGCTTGTGACAAGAGCCAGCAAGGCGTCCATACATATTGAGTAAGGAAAAGTCATTGTTCTGACATTGACATCTCTCTGCCAGTCCTTTGCCAACCTGAAAAATACATATTTGTGGATAAAAATCATACTTATGATTAATGGTCATATAGTTTAATTTTCACAGTATTCAAAATTCAATATATATTTATAGCCATTCTTTGGAGTGGATAGGCCCCGTATCGGCTGAAACTTATAGACGGACATGGTTAGGAAAATTTGATCATTCTAGTTTGGCTTAGCCCACCCAAGTTATTTATAACAACCTGGGTTTGAGCGCTGGGCATAATTTAACGAGTCGGACTGGGATTTTCAGCCTGAGACGCCCACCTGATACCTACTAGGCCATCACCCAGCAAATAAAATATTGCTTCAAATAGACAAAATTCCCAATATTCAACCAATATTTTGTGGCAAAGTCATGATTATGTCAAATTTTACAAAGTAAAATTTGCCAACACTGCTGACAGCAATTATGTGCTTACTTACTAAGTACTCGTTAACTTAAATAAAAAATTTTGCTCAAAATATTATTTTTTATAAATTGAGGTAAGGCACATATCATGATTCATAATCAAATCTTAATAGTTTTCCTGCATCAAATCGAATATTTCATCAAAAATACCATATATCAAATAAACAAATGCTACTCCCCGGGAAATAGTTGAAAACTCAAAAAATTTCTGGAATAAACCAGAAATTTCTTATCCTTTCTATCACGAATCACTTTATTCAATCGAATTCACGAATCACTCGATTTTTAGACAACTGATGCCCACAAACTAACAAAGCTTTAATTTGGAAAATATGTCTACCAATTAATCACAAGGAAAGTAGATTATTTACTTCGACCCAGCTTCAGTAGTAGCAGACATATATAAACATTTAACAACTCTTTCCACTCCACAATCTTCATCTGTACCTGCTGTATCACATGTTGGTCTGAAATAACAATATTTTTATATTCCTAATATGTTGTCAAATTGTACATATGGTGTTCATATTGAAGATGAGAAGTTACTTTGCTTTGCAATATTAGGACTAAATGTTTTTTAATTTTCAATCCTCGTCCATAAAGCCGTTCCAAATTTGATAATTTGTTAAGCAAGAGCCAAAACCGGCCATTTCCAAGTGACCCAAAGGGGAAAAAACATGCTTGACATTCTATTCTCATGAATTTCAGATGAAAGTTTTCAAAAAAGTGCTGAAATACACCAAATACTAGTCAGCATTTATAAACGATGTTCTATTCATTACATTGGATTTAATTTTGGTTTTTTCTAAATGGTGGATAAATGTTTTCCTAGTGTACAATATTTGACACTAAATTAAAGTAAAAATTCATATCAGTTTAAGAATGAAATGCTAGTTCCCCAAAAATAGCTTGGCCTGAGCTTCTGATCAACGAGACTCTTCCATTACTAGTGTATTGAAGCGAATCATACGTCATTTTGATACTTTATCAATCACATGCTTATAATCCATCATAATATGCCAGTTGCTTCTAGCTGTGATACATATTATGATACTGAATCTGAAGTTCAAAATTTTGATGAATAATGATGGGTTACACCGAGCCAGTAAAATGAGCTTGAATGTGATCAATACTGGAAGAGTGGTCAATTGATGAAATGATTATAACCAACACACCTCAGTGGCAATCTGTTTGCTGAGAACGTATATAAAGATAGAATATCAGGCGGAACCAATTTTTCATTCTCTTCTAGAAAGCCATCCGCTGACATTCTGTCGTACAAAAAATCGAGAGAAGATAACACTTTATCCAGAAGCTTTTTAGAATCTTTCAGTGCAGTTTCTTTGTCAGATTTCATCTGCCGTGGTATTGCTAGTTCCCACTCCTCTGAAAAAAGGGATTGTAAGAACCGTTGCGATATAAGAAAAGAGGTGGTAGAGCAGAGACCACTCCTTGCATTCTACAGATAGAATATCATATACTTTGCTACTAAGACAACCCAAAAAATTTGCTTCTATCTAGGGTTGTAATTATAGTTTCATTCAAATGGTACTCGGAATTCACTCTGCAGATATTTTACAACCTAAAATTTGGGGTATAACATGATTTTATTGCAAAATGATTCGAGATTGATCGAAAAACAAAACTACGTTTTAATCATGATTCTGAAACACCTGGGGTATACTGGACAAAACATGCTTTGAAAAAATTTCCTAATTACAAAGTGGTATACTATTATTGAAGTAAATATTCATAAAATATTACTATCATTGCAGACTTTTATGAAGAAAGCATTTGCATCTTATGACCTACCTGCACCTAAATATCTTGGTGGATATTCCACACAACAGCATGGATTTCCTTCATGATCATTAGGTTCATTATATTCAGGTCTATGAAAACGTACTCGTGCATCAGTACTCAATACCCGAAGCTGTGAAAAAAATTGATACTAAATTCTTTGTCAATGTGGACTATAATTTTGAAGTTTAACAATTATATTAATGACGACTGCCAATTGAATTTGTGTGCAAATCAAAAATGGAAAATTCTGTTTTGTTTCAATATACTCTACAAGCCATATTTTTTTATCGTTGGCAATGTTGTGCTCTTGCGATAATCTGTCTCTATCATGGGGAGAAAATTTTTAGAGAATTCTGTACCCATGGTGGGTAACAGAACTATTCGTGTGACTATCAATTCTAAGTCAGATATTATTCTCTTCCCAGGACAGCTAAGATTATAAATTACAATTCATCTCATCAAAAAGAAGCCACAATTAAGATTTTCATAACATCTATGGGAAACTCTACACAAAAAAGCTGCCTATGAATAAATTAGTAACATTATTATCGTAAAACACAATTCTCTAAACTAAATCGAACTTCGGATACTGTTCACAAACTACACCCACCATATCCAACTCATTTCTCCTATACTGAACAAAAATACAAATTATCTTTACCATTAAATAAGGTTTCTTGGTTTCATCTTGCAAAATAAACCTGAATGTAGTATTAGATTTGACTTCATTTGAAAGTTCATTCGCCAATACCCGTTCCAGTAAAAATGCTGAACTAAAAATAGGCCTGGAAATAAAGAAATACACCATTAGATCCCCCACTCTCTTGTGAATACCAAATGTTATTCACAGTATATTGCATAAATAAAGTCTAATTAAATGTAACCACAAAAACATCCCAAACGGAACTGAACTGCCATGGTAAAGTGCAGTGATGTTATCTGCCTTTGAAAATGGTATAATCTTCCACCTCTTCTTTATTTCCTTTTAGTCGCCTTTCATGACATGCAGAAAATACACCAGAACTATTCTAAAGCCTGTGACTACAGGACACAAGTTAAATATTCTGATTTGGTAGGTAATTCGGAAATACTACTGCATCATTTATTAAATAAACCAAACTTACTGTAAAAAATTTTCATAATATGATTTGAACTCAACAGCACTTTTGTAGAAATTATAAGTTCGTACTGATTTTGAATTGACAACAAGTGCTTCACCGATCACGGAATAGCATCTTCCACATTTCATCATTGACTTCTCGTACTAAACAAGAAGCGAACGGCAGAATGAAATTCACACAAGAAAAAACAAGTTAACAGAGCAACAAAAATTTCTTTCGTCAAAAACCAACATGGTTTTCTCGGTTGCATCAAAAATTTTACACTCCAAAAAAAAAAAAACATAATAATTTTCCGACAAATGACTCAATGTAATATACTATTGTCTTATAGTAAATTTTCCTCTTGTGTCTGTAGTTGTCAAACAAAGTGATTTTAAAAGTCTAATTCCAGTCAGAAACCTTTCGTACGAACAAATTTTGTCAAGTATGAGCCACCAATGGCGCTGCCAAATCACGGGCCATCAGAGACTAATGCTTGACAAAATAAAACTTCCGAATGGGTATAGTCAATCCATGTTCAAATAACCATGTGGACACTCAATTCATGAATAACAAAACTTGAAATCTAATAATCTCTAAATTTGCACAGTGACAACTGACAAGAGGTCATCATTCACCATATTAAGTAGGTAGCTAAAATCATGCCCTTGGGGAGGGCCTAAAGTAAAAATAGCACAATGACATGACATAGTGCGCATTCAATTTCAAAATCAAATTCATCATACCTTGAATCTTTTTGTGTTACTTTTGTGTTTAGCAGGAGGATAGAGCAGCACATTATTGCGTACAACTGCTTTTGGATAAAATATAACATAAAATTCATTCTCAAATATTTCTCCAATTCTTGGTACGAATGGGTATTCATCTAATTTTAATCTCTCTGAAACAGAAAAAAATATGTTGACGTGAACTGAAATGTTTCGCAATACAGTGTTGTTAAAAAAAAACAATCCTGATCCCTGAATATCTTATTTATTTCAATTCTAGCCATATAGAATCACCGGTTATATATATATAAGATAGAATGATACCTCATAAATATACTGGGATTTTTAGTAGTTGTATATTGAAAAAAATGAAGAATCGAGCCAGCATAATCATAAAGAGGAAATTTGTGATTGTTAGACCCACCGGTGTCAGAGCTAAGTCCTTTCTTTTCATGTCTATGACTGCAACAAGTCCATGATGAAGACATATCTTCCCAATGTTCAGAGGGGAGAGATAAGACACGGGTAAACTTCCTGAAATGTATGCAATTTTTTTTCAATCAGTGGCAAAGTCGTATGCTTCAACAAAGAAGGGGAAATACATTATAACATATTTATTTTATTCAAAATTCATAGCCAAACCAGTTAATTAATTCAAGCCAAGGCTATTCAAAAGCCTCTATTTGTGCTCTCGGAAAACCATTCGGGTTAAAGGCAAAAAATGGAGCATCACTTAACAATTAGAAAAATGAAGAACTCATCAGCCTCCGAATATATGTTCAATTTTTTGAATGCATCAATAATTTCATTAGTATTTGATATCCTAGAATACACTAGAGCGGCGGAACGCCAGCCACTGCGACACTGGAAGAATATTTGCCCAATGATTTCATGTCATACCTTTTGTTGAAGATGAAAATGTCTTTTTTGCAAAAACAGCAAAAAGAAAAAAAAAATCACCAAAACTGCTATGAAACATCGTTATTTCATAGCAGCGTTTATAATGTTGAAGCTTTTTGTCCACAGAAGAAAGTAACCTGAACATTTCAGACACCCTAAGAAAAAAGATTCTGTCATCCTGGAATACACATTCACCACACTTTTGACTTTTTAAAAATTTTCCTCAGCTGGATAATAGTCAAAAAAATGCAATCAATGTAGCTTACACATCATTCTTGAGTAAATTGATCCCACAAATTCGGCATCCGCAAAAACAATGTTGCCCATTCAATCTATCAAATGCATCTCCAAGACGCTCCACAAGCGTCCCCATAGGAACATAAGCTGGAGGAACTTCTTCCACTGATCTTACTTGCAAACGCATACTGATGCCTGAGGAAACATTAATTTGTATTGCATTATTTGAATTATCATGGTTCAGTTTTCAATGTGTTTAATATTCACTACCGGTATATTAATAATTGAATGTTTCAAAATATCAGAAAAACAAAATTGCTCATTTTTTGTATAAGTTATGTCAAATTTTACAACTTTCGAAATTTATTACATACATTTGCGATATATGTGATTCAATTTTCATTCGAAACATTTGCCGAATCTTACAGAAATATCAACCACCCCAACATCTCCACATAAACCAAGAAGATTGCTCTTAGTGCGAGAGTTGAAGCTATTTTCCATCTCACAAAGTTGTACTATGACTACTTATTTAGGCACTAGGACTTTTGTGGCGGTTGTGTTTCATGTGTTAAAGCTGCTAGCAAGTGCCTTGCTGAAGGTAACTCTCAGTTGTGAAATGACCATGTATTGAATCACAGGCCTTTTGGACTTAACCATCGAGCTGGGCATTGTACTATAACTCCGTTCTGGCATCTCCAACCAGAACATATGTAGAATCAAAAGTACCAATGTAATTAAAAGTGGATTCAATCTCTTTCTCTAGTTTTTAATTTTAAAATTTTTTGAAAGTCAAATAACTAGTATAGTTCTTGATGCAGGGAAATAGAACAAACGGAATATAAGTGAAACAAAACCAAATTAAAGTATTGAAATAAAAAGATTCATTTTATACCAGCATTCAAACATGGATATGCTTATATCAAATTACCTTCTTGTGAATTATATTTCATTGAACTGCATGATGCTGGATCCACTTCTAATGTCAATGGATAGACTGTGATCGATCCGTTATAACTTTGCGTAGAAATTCTTCGAGGTTCTATGAAAACATGGAGTGGAATATCCTTCTCCCTGTGACATTCAAATATTAAAACCATGAACAGGAAGGGTAATATCATGATTCATATATACTGCATAGTAAATCTATTCGAAGCAGTAATTTATGCGAATCAGTTGTGAATAGATCAAAGAAACAAAAACTATAATGTGTGTTATTTGACCATGGTGTATTTGTATACACAACTTGTTCGCTCAAATTGTAAAGGTTCATTCGCTGTTTATGTGGAATACCCAATTTGGGTTTGATTAGATTAAAAAAGATTATCTGAATCAGATTATAATTTTAAATGATTGTTTTGTCCAGCCTACAAGCTTGCGATGTAGCGATTCCTAGAAAAATAACTTTGTGGTAAGCAAATATTTCAGTGCTGAGTGTATATATATATATATGGTTGCATTACAAACGAGGTATCAAGCTATTTCTGCATCCTCTCGTAGACATAATCGCCATGACATTTTACTCTTGCACAGTGAGGGGAAGTAGAAATAGCCATAGTTTATTTTGACAACACTGTCGACACAAAAGGTGGAACAAATAAATATAACATATATAATTATTATAGTTTAGCATTACAAATTTTACTTCACCATAATAAAAACAAAATATCGGTAGCATAATAAAATAAATACCGAATTGTCAATACCAATCACAATAATTATACAGGCTATACCTTAAAACAATGTTGATGGCATGCACTTGATCACAAACTTCCATGAAATAAAATCCTTCTCTTATAACCAGCTGAGTTTTCTGTTTTTGTCTTGCACCCTTCATTGTGATCATATACTAGCATAAGCAGCAAGCTACGGTACTCAGTATTGTACAGTATAAGGATCAGTTAAACAGTATAGCAATCTAGGCAACTGGTACAATTCAAATGTAAAAAAATTTCAAGTTATGGCTGTAATTTATTGCTACCGTTACCGGTAACCGTTTTCAGTCAGACAGTCAAGAAGCGAACACTCTTCATTTCCAATTTTGGGGATACATTTAGGATTTTTATTGTTATTGCAGATTAAGCAATATCTGAGTTATTTTTGGTACTCTATAAATCATCAACGGTTTACATTTCAGATTTACTCTTCAGCATTTTGGAATATTCTGTATGCGTGTAGTTTGATTTGGGGGGGTCTAGTGAAGTTTAGTACCATATTCCCGAATGTCATTAAAATAGAAATTGGCAGAATATTCTCATCCTAACTAGGGGGCGCCAATGCTGCAAGCATCTGGCATTGTCTTCAGAGTTAGGATGAGTCGCTTGCAACACAAGAAATTTTTTATGATAATCGGATATATGGTACTAAACTTCTACCATGGTCAATTCCTACCAGTACTGAGTATGTTTTCGTTAGCCGCATTTGCACCCGATGAAATCCTAAATAGCACATTGGACAATTTTTACCCTGATGAAACTTTGCAATGCAGAATGGATTTACTGCGAAAAGTCAGGGATGACTGATTTATCCCACAGAATAAAATCCTAACCCGCAGGAGCAGGCATTTTCGTCCAAATCCTGCCTATACAGTATACCGTACTGTATACCGTATCTGCCTATTGACGATGGAATAACTGATAATATTGAATAGGCCTAGATACCGGTAGCGTTTTATGATGACAATTTCTTTTACTATAGGATTTTGAACACTGAACGGCTACCTATTTCGTATTTTTTTTTTATTTTAACGACCGCATACAGCATATACAGACGATATAATGAGAAAGTAATAGGAAAGCAAATTTTGTTCGATCTACTTGATGCTACTACACTCCGCACTGCTACACAAAAATTCCGTAAATGCTGAACAGCGTCGACACGTGATTATCAGCACACTTAGTAGGAGGCCTCGACAAAAAATGGAAAAATAGTGATGCTTCGCTTTTCCTTGTACAGTGTAGTTATTTTCGAAGTGATAGTGTGACGTCCCATTTGCTAAACTGTAAAGGGACCCTTACCCGCCCTCCACGATTTAGAACCAGTGTGTGTCTTCTCGAGCGATCGTGGTTCACCATATGGTTCGGCCGTATACTCAGCTTTCTTCTCCCACAAGATAAAAATGCATTCCTATTATATCCTAACAATAACGCAAAATTAACTTGCCTTAAGCCTTGAAAATATTCCTGAATGCCCATTGAACTTAAACTTGATTATTCGTCTAAACCATTATTCATACAATACTGAATATATTCAATTATAAAAAGTAATTTGTATTTATACGACCATAGCAAATTACAAATTTGTAATTTGCTATGATACGACCATGACTACAAAGCTCATCCAACCATGGGTTTGGGTAGCAAGCTGGGGCTTGGTGTGCAGTACGGAGTATGCGAGTTAGCCGTCTGAAACAGCCAGCCGCGTGCGGGCCAGCCTTGTGTGAGACCCAGCCCTGTGCAGCCAGCCATCTCAGACAGCCAGTCGCGTACGAGCCAGCCCTACTGCCTATGCAGTATGGGAACCAACCGCATTCACTGTTCAGTATTTGTAATAGCCTGTACCAACAAAATCGATTTTGGTATTCTAAAAAGTTTTAACGTTATCGTTTCCAGGTGTAATTACTGTTTAAGAGATTTGGCTGTTTGGGTAATGCATACCCGTAACGGATGCAGTTGTGTGAAATTGCAATCATTATCATGAAGCAGAGAGTACTATATTGGAATGGACTGTGGTTATCTTACAGGTTAACCATGAATAATAGTATCCAAACAGTTCTGCCATTTCTATTTCATAGGTTCAGGCAAAATCGGCCTGAATTACATTACGGGAAAGGGACACACTTTTCGGGTCTAGTGAAGTTTCGTACCATATTCCTGAATGTCATTAAAATAAAAACTGGCAGAATATTCCCATCCTAACTAGGGGGTGCCAATGCTGCAAGCATCTGGCATTGTCACCCGGGTTAGGATGAGTCGCTTGCAACATGGGAAACTTCTATGATAATCGAATATATGGTACTAAACCTCGTGAGACCCATTTATAGTACCATATTCTCGAATATCATTAAAATAAAAACTGGCAGAATATTTTCATCCTAACTAGGGGGCGCCAATGCTGCAAGAAACTGGCATTGTCTCCCGGGTTAGGATGAGTTGTTTGCAACATGGGAAATTTTATGATAATCGGATATATGGCACTGGTGTAATTTTGTAAGATGCTTTATGTCGAGATATTAGTATTTCGAAGAAACTTCCATTTATAATATCAAGAAAAACATTGACTGACAATTAAATATATTATAGCATATCAGTATGATACTATTCTAACAGTGTGAAATTAAGATAATGATCTCATCCCTATTCAGTATTGTAATATTATATGAAACTCATTGCATTACTCATTGTCATTGTTTACGGTAAATGGGTATATATATTTCTGATTTATTAAGATATCATACGAGTCCTCATTAACTTCCAATACTTACGGTATGATTTAACTTTGCAGCCAAACTAGGTTATTACTGTTGATCAGGTTAAGATTTATTTGCAGCAGAAAATGTACTCCGTGTTCTGGTTATTAAGTTTGTTTACATTAATACCCTCTGTATATTCCTCTCGAATCAAAATAAAACAAAGTATTCGCAGTCCTCCATTGACTGATCGACTTTTTGTAATCACGTAAAACGTTGCCAGTGAGAAATTATTTGACTCCTCGAGTATTGTCTCTTTAATAACTACGGTAGAGTCGTTGTCGAACCGGATTCCTTTAAAATATTATTTATCTGAATTGTCCCTCAAAGACGGGACTAGATTTAAGCAAAACAACTGAAAATGTGCATCACAAATCATATTTTCAAGAAAATCCAGTACATGTCCAAATATAGACAGTAGA
Organism: Styela plicata; assembly: GCA_963675895.2. NCBI lineage: Eukaryota > Metazoa > Chordata > Ascidiacea > Stolidobranchia > Styelidae > Styela > Styela plicata. The sequence goes on from OZ023150.1 coordinate 6,412,795, forward strand.
TAGAGATGGGAAGGATCTAGAAATATCCAGATCTGGCAAATCACATTCAAAGCTATACATACGTTCAGTTCAAGTCTTTCGAACCCAAGGCTGTCAGAAGGCAGCATCATAAAATGCAAATAATAAGTTAAATCCTGAATTATAATAGAAGTGTATCTATTTACATTATTTTATGTACTTTACCAATATGAATAATTGTTTCATTCCATAATACAAAAATATATCTTTGCCTAATATGTACTATTTAGTTGCATGATTGGGATTTTTTTCTCTTGATTCATTTAAAAACATGAATATGACATTCAAAAAATAATTATTAGCAAAATTATTTTACCTCTAGATTTGATCCAAATCTTTCCCCATCACTGAAACACAGTAAATGGTATTAAAATGTACATTCCTCACAGATACAGTACGAGTATATAATACCAATAAAGTTTTGCTTTACAATACCAATAAAACTCCATTTTTGAAACCTGATCTTTAGTAAGGCAAATCAGGGATTTGTAGGTGCCGGTTTATTAGCATTTAATAATAGAAAAATCAGCGGTAAAATGTATCATAACATCGGCCTTCTGAAATCTAAATCGCTATTGGTAGCACTGTTATTACCACCAGAGAGTGATATTTTCAAAAGTGTTATGTTCTGTATTAATAAAAATTATGGAATATACAAGAAAATGTATAATTAATTCTGAAATCTGTACGATGTTAACCCATACCCATCTCTAATCAATATTTGTATTGTCTCATTCTCAGATGTTTTTCTAGACAAGAATAACATTAATAAGTATTCAACTTCGTTGCAAGTAGAAAATGAATTTTGCGTTTTGGTTAAGCTTGCTTTCCTCGATTTCATCCGTACATCTTACTGGAATTGAAATTAAACAAAATATTCATGGTCCTCCATTGATTGACAGACCTTTTGTGGTCACATGGAATGTTGCCAGCGAAAATTGTGAGAAAGTTTACGGTGTTCCTCTTGATTTAAGTGATTTTGACATCGTGCATAATCCTGATAAAAGCTGGAAAGGGAGTACGCTCACTATATTTTATGGCAGCGAACTTGGATTATTCCCACGTTTTGATTCTCAAGGAAATCCGATTAACGGTGGTCTACCTCAACTCTTGGATTTTTACGGTCATTTGGACAAAGCATCGAAAGATATAGAGTCTTATATACCTGACCCTGATTTTCAGGGGTTGGCTGTAATAGATTGGGAAGCGTGGAGGCCACTATGGTCTATGGAGGGTTGGGGAGGTGGTTTACTTTATCAGAAGAAATCTATTGAAAAAGTTCAGAAGGAACATCCTGAATGGTCTCATGAAAAAGTTGTGGCGCAAGCCCAACTTGAATATGAAGCCGGTGCGAAATCACTCATAACATTCACTTTGGCTCTGGGAAAACTAAAAAGACCTAAAGCTTTATGGGGATTTTACTTATATCCAGACTGCTACAATTACAACAGAAATGGAACAAAAGATAGTCTTAAATGTTCTGATCAAGTAGTGAAGAAGAATAATGAGATACAATGGGTTTTTGATGACAGCACAGCTCTGTATCCATCTGTTTATTTGGGGGAGTGGTTTAAAAATCACACGTCTGCTCTGTATTATGTTGCATACCGTGTATTAGAAGCAATGAGAGTGGACTTTAATCGGCCTACCAAAGCTAGCATACCTGTATTTGCATATCATTCAATTACGTATAGAAAAGTACCTGAATTTGTTGACTTGTTTGATCTTCGAGATTCTATTGGTGTGGCATCTTTGCTTGGAGCATCAGGGATGGTCATTTGGGGTGATCACAACGTCGCAAATTCTGTGGAAGAGTGCAAGAATTTGAGCAATTACATCTCATCAATATTGGGCCCATATGTAAAAGCAACATCTGATGCTGCAACATTATGTAGCCATGAATATTGCAGTGGCCATGGTAGATGTGTGTTGTCACATTATCCCGATGATAGCAAAACAGAAAAATTATATCTCACTGTTACTGAAGCTGTTCAAGAGGTTGCAAATTTGAATAAATCTGCATATAATTTATATGATTCATTCAACGTCCATGGTCGTTTTCCAAAATATTCTACAATCTGTCAGTGTTATGACACTTATACTGGCGAGGATTGTGAGATTAGTGCTTGAAATAATAATGGCATGCCACTGAACTTTTATTCACCCTATGCATTTTGTTACTTTTGGCTGTCATCATTTTCAAACCGTGTGATTGCTGCTTTAATTTTGATTGTTGATTACTTTTATATACTTACCAAATAACTGTAAAAAAGCTATGCATTTCAGAATGTGCAATAATTTAAAACCCATAATTAGACTATACTCTTCCACTTCACTTGGCACTAAATAGTTGAAATTTCTCATGACTACAATGTCAGAAATGGAACTGTAGAATTTTATGTGTTTGATATTATCATTTAGAAAAAGACTTTGGTTTATACTATTAGCACGGGTGGCATGTAATGGTTATTGTGGGCATGATCCTGGGGTAGACCGATAGATGGTCCGGTGGATAAATAATACAAACTGTGGAGCGAGAATAAAAGAGTTGAACATCAAGAACAATCTCTAGCAATTGATCAATTGTTCATGATATCTCTTGCTAGAAAATTAAAATGTCTCTTTTTGAGTGTCTGGTAACAGCAAAACTGTAAATGTAAAGGAAGTTGAAAATCATCAATACCAGTACTTTTATGAAATACTGTAGCAGTGTTGTTGGTTTTGAAGCATTTTTGTTCAATTGAAGAAAATGACATTCGAACATTTCGTATACCTGGAGAAAAATAATATTCTGTCGTCCTGTCTTAATAACTACCTAAGCCATTGATTCTGCAGCCTCCTTTAGCAAAATTGAATATTTTGAAGCGCAAGAAATTACATTATCTCCTCAATAAGGAATTCATGTGTGTTTGGTACTTATGCTCTGGCGAGGCACCCTGCAGATTATCATACCTCACAGGATTTGGAGATATGTAGCTCGAAGTGTATTCCCAACGCTTGCCAATTGAGCTAACCAAGCCTCGACAGTGACTTTTTTGGGAAAACCTCTTTTGTATGCAAAGAGGAAAAATGTGCAAATATATTTTGCAAACAATAATGAAACTTGACACTTTGCAAAGAATATATTAGCTTTTATTACAGTCAAATAATTTACCACTAAATAATAACTTATAAGACTTCTTTCCTGAAACCCAAATCGAACCGCTCTTGTTGTGATATTGCCTTCAATGAATACCAGTGTTCTAGGTATTATAAAATTGCCCGCAAAATCAGTGAATTGCTAATTTTCTTAATTCATTGTTTTTATATGAAATTTATATTGTTGTGTCATCAGTAATTTTTGCCATACTAAAATAATTCTACAAATAAAGTTTAAAGTATTTTATCTTTCGATTTCGCTTTGAGTTCCTCAGTATGTCAAATCATAATCAAAATGCTATCAGTGAATAATAATAATGGTGTTCTAAAGATTCATGAGATTTGTTCCTAAAATCATTAAGCTAATAATTAATTGGTCCTTTTCCTTAATCTTGATTCATATTTTTATATGAAACTTTTGGTATTCTTCTCTCATTTATTTAGCTATTTTAAGTTAATGCAATATTCATTAAAACGAAAAATGTCATTCGTCTTCTGGTTGAGTGTACTTTCGCTGATTTCTTTTGTATACCCTACTGGAATCCGAATAAAGCAAAATATTCATAGTCCTCCATTAACTGACAAACCATTTGTGGTCACATGGAATGTTGCCAGTGAGAGGTGTGAGGAAATATTTGGTGTTCCTCTTGATTTAAGTGATTTCGATATTGTACATAATCCTGACAAAAGCTGGAGAGGAAGTACGCTCACTATATTTTATGCTGATCAACTTGGATTATTCCCACATTTTGACTCTGATGGAAATCCCGTCAATGGTGGTCTGCCTCAACTAATGGACCTTAATGCCCATTTAGACAAAGCATCGAAGGATATTGAGTCATCTATACCTGATCCTGATTTCCAGGGGTTGGCTGTAATTGATTGGGAAGCTTGGAGACCACTCTGGTCCATGGAGGGTTGGGGAAGTGGTTTACTTTATCAGAAGAAATCGATTGAAAAGGTTCAGAAGGAACATCCTGAATGGTCTCATGAAAAAATTGTTGCGCAAGCCCAACTTGAGTACGAGGCTGGGGGAAAATCCCTTATAGAATTCACTTTGGCTCTTGGAAAACTAAAGAGACCTAAAGCTTTATGGGGTTTTTATCTGTATCCAGACTGCTACAATTACCACAAAAATGGGACAAAAGATACTCTCCAGTGTACTAATCAAGTAGTGCAAATGAATAATGAGATACAGTGGGTTTTCGACGATAGCACAGGCCTATATCCATCTGTGTATTTAGGAGAGTGGTTTAAGAATCACACATCTGCTATATATTACGTTGCATACCGTGTATTAGAGGCAATGCGAGTGGATTTCAATCGGCGTAATGAAGTTAGTATACCTGTATTTGCATATCATTCATTAACATACAGAAAAGTGGCTGATTTTGTTAACTTGTTTGATCTTCGAGATTCTATTGGTGTGGCATCTTTGGTTGGAGCATCGGGGATGGTAATATGGGGTGATTATAATATTGCAAATTCTGTCGAAGAGTGCCAGAATCTAAGTAATTACATCTCATCAACATTGGGCCCATATGTGAAAGCAACATCTGATGCTGCGACGTTATGTAGCTATGAGTATTGCAGTGGACATGGTAGATGTGTGTTGTCACATTTTCCTGATGATAGCAACAGAGAGCAATTGTATCTCACTGTCAATGAAGCTGTTGAAGAGGTTGCAAAATTCAAAAAATCTGTTTACAATTTGTTTGCTGTGTCACAACCTCGTGATGGTTCTTCTAAATATTCTACGATTTGTCAATGCTATGAAGATTATACTGGAGAACATTGTGAGCACTTAAAATAGACGAGGATTGAATGGAAAATATGTATTTGCAGCCAAAATTTTTCTCTCAGACTCCTAAAGTGAGCTCTTTAAGTTCCATCACTTTGTTAGACAAATCTATTCTTTATTAGTTCTATCGTCACGAAATTTTTTTTTCTCAAAGTCATCACCTTTTCTCTGAATTGTTTGTTTTAACTGATAATACCAGTTTTTAATTGGTAAAGGTAAAATAAATTTCAAAAAAAAAGTAGAGGTATTAGGCATCAAATACTATATAAATCCATTTATCCATCCTTAATTTGTTAAAATTTATGACAATCTGAAACCGAACTTGCCAACTGCCATCTTAACAACCTGTGACAGGTATTATCATTATTTGCAAACCGACTTTTCAGTTTTTTTTTTTTTATTAGTTATTTCAACATGCACTACAACAATTGACTATGCGTATTTATGTCTACCAGAATGTGCAATAGATTATCAATTACTAATATTGTTGGGTTAGATATTGTATTACCACGACCGTTTTTCGACTTGTTACTAATTATTGCATTTGTTATTATTCTTAATTAATTTTCATGAATAAAAATTATTTTATTATATTCCACAACTGGTCAATGTTCCATGATATATCTCATGCTAGAGGATGAAAATGTCTCCTTTTGAATGTCTGGTAGTTACCAGACTGTATATTAAGGTTCAAAATAATCAATACTGCTATGAAATAGCAATGTTGTTGATTTTGAAGCATTTTCATTCATTCGAAGAAGTCATACTTGATTACGTTGGCCGGAATAGTGAAATAAAAAAGCATATTGTTTTTTCAGTTCATATTGACCTTAACATGAAAACTTTGTTATATAGCTTTCTACAATTTAATTTCGCTTTTCAAAATCTCAAATATTAAATCAAAATTTCTTGCAGTCTTGCCAATCATGTCTGCCAACTGTGCTAAATTAGGTGGGGATATTTCAATAGATTGTTAAAGCAATTTCTGAAATTTAGTGATGTAAAGCTTCATGCCGAATTTGTCATATAAAGCATGATGAATGTACTACACATGATTGCATAAATTGATATATATAAATATATATTATTGTTTATATTGTTCAGTTTTCTAGAACTGCATTTGGTTCGCATCATTTTTCCCAATTTAAATCAAAATATGGGATGCTGAATATAAAAAAACGTATTTATGCATTGTTGTTAAGGCATGGCATGATGTATTCCTGTTTTTGCCAGATTACGCTTATTGACCAAAAACTGATTGAATTAAATTTTCAGATCATTTAAATAAATTCTTTCATATTGGGCAAATAATCATGTAGGTTGTAAATGAACTTTCACACTTTTCTATTTTTTTTTTAAATTGCAGTATATTCCCATGCATTTCAGAATTTCATACTCTTATTCCACCATTTACCGTTCTTGGATTTTTATATTATGTTTTATTGAACATGACATTTCAAAGCATATCAAACTGTCTACTTTTTGCAAGAAGCTATTTGGAAACTCGACAGGAAATACAGTTTTGAGCTTTTGCTACAGGTCTAAAAAGTATCCTGTTCCTTAAACATGCTACGAGGGCATGCATATTGGGGGATTCCTTAAGAGAAATCTGCATATAAAACCATATTGGAGGTATGCGCACATTTAGTGGATGTACTTCCACAACTGTACGTGGGCATAAAATATTTTGCTCTCAGCTTGAATTATTTCATAATAAAAACGATAGATTCAGAGCTAGCAAATGGTCCCAAGTTCATTATATCCGTGCTTCGCGGGCAGTGGTCTATTAAGGTCTTTGACAAATTTTGGCGGTTGAGATTGCTGCCATAATTAGTGCGGCGAACAATTTTTTAACACGTACACCGGTACAACAGCTTGACATTTGCCGGGTCCGAAGTGATCTCTTCATAAAAAGCAAAATGGTAGATACGGAGCCATTGGTCATTGCAGAATTGTGGTGTTTTTTAGTTTGAGCAACTAGAGAGGTCTAGTAAATAGTGACGTAGAAAATTGGCCATTTCTGTACAAAGCAAGGTTCCCGATAGAATCATGTGTTCATATTTCCTCGTGTGAGACATTTTTTTTTGTTTACACGCCATCAAATTAAGAAATACGGATATGGTCGTCGTTTCAAAAAAATGCTTGATTTTCTATGGATGGGGACACTTTGCCACTTTTCTCGATAGATGCAAGCCAATTAATATACTAGGCAGCGTACAAAAGAGGCTTGAAATAGTTTTTTTCATTTCGCATAAGTCAGCATTTTGTGCTGATGGAAGACTGCTACATTGGAGACTAAAGCGTTCCACTAACGACAAAAGGGAGAATAGCGTGGAAGGAAAGTTCCAAAGCACAAAAGTTCGTGAAACACATTTCTTGCATAAAATTTTCTGTGGCATTGCGGAACTTTCACAGTGTAGAGAGGTGAAATTTGTAGCTAAACGCGTTTACCAGTTAAAAAGTTTGTTCGGAGGAACAAGAGCAGAAAGCTAGTTTGAGCAAGGACCATTATAATATCTTGAAAATAAACAAAGTGGGGCAGAGAAGAAGAATGTTTTGAACCAGTCATGTCAGCCAAACGTCGTTGAACACGACCAAGTGTGTTTAAAACTGTAGCAGCAGCAGAATCCAAAATGTGACAGCAATACTCCATGCAGGGTCGAATTAAAGACTTACATCAATATATATTTCTGGTATAAGCGTACACACCTGCAGATATTTCCACAATTTATCATTATGATAATACAGATTTTTACGACAGACGAAGTAACGCTTCTTTCCCAAAAAACTCAATGTGTCACTGATGGATCGCGTAGATGAGCGATAAATGTGCTCAAGATTCATTTTGTCATTACTCTTCAAGTCTTAGATGTCCCATTTCGTCCCTGTATACAGCCCTTGATGTTGGATCATGCTTTATAAACTTAATTTTGAACCCGTGCTTTTTAAACCAATATTATAGTACTACATACTCCATTCCACCATCTCCACGGGCCCCATTTAATATTGGTCTCAAGGATCATATCGAGAATGTTCATGCACTAACTTCATTATGATCTGCACAGCTACGTATTTCACTCCCGTGTGCCTAATGCTAAAAGAAGGTATTCGCTCCTGCTCCTAGCCATGTGGACTAGTGATGGTATGTCAACCTAGTTTTGTTTTGAAAAACTAGGAAAAATAAAACGATTGTACCACAGAACCTGGTAAAGTATTAATACGTAACCTAGTTTCACTTTCAAAACTGTTGCCTTGTTTAAAACTGGTAAACTATGGGTTATCGTTGTTTGGCTACATTTAGGGCATTTTCAATAGATTTGAAGGTTAATCTCTTTGAATAGTCTGTTTTTAAAACTTTTTTTGTAATGGAAATATAATTTACATAGTTTTAATATTTTATTTAGGTTGCTAGTTTTTCGGACCGTGTTCCAGTTGAAAACTAAGTAAATTAACCTATTTTTACAAGGAAATTTACTTGGTAATACTTCAAACAAGAAATTTTAAGAATAGGTAAGTCAGATATGAGTGAAACTAGGTGTAAGTATTCTAAAAATAAACTCGGTACCTAAAAGCTAATCTGGACGATCACGAATTTTGGTGATCAGATGTGAATCACCTCAAAAATAACCGATGACGTCGCTGAACAGAAAACTTATTCAAAATAATTCACACTAAACATTATTAACGTTTGCAATTCTCGGTGAAAGTATCAGGTTTACCTAGTATACCGAGTTTATTTTCAAAGTAGACTACTTCCCGGTATAGTTCCGCGGATATCTGATTTAGATAGTTGTTACCTTTACCGAGTTTTCTGTTTGAAGTAAATTCGGTAAATTTACCTTAATTTCTAAGCAGGTACTTGAACAAAATTTATCTATGTAATCTACCCATATTATTTATAAAAAGTTTGTGGAAGAGACACTATAATTGATGATTTCAATCTTTAAAAGAATTAATATGTCTTAAATGTTGCAAACCGATAAATACCTAGTTTACCTGGTTTTTAATCAAAGTAATGCCAAAGTAAAACTAGATTACCTAGTAATACCTTACATAGTTTTGTTCTAAATTCTTTTTATTTTACCCATTTTGAAAATAGTTTGTCATCACTAATCACGCTAAATTTGAACATAGATTGACTTCTATTATGCGAAAATGATGTTGATGTGCGACTACGAACAATTTCTGTCGCCGGTTTTCGCTAAAAGTTTTTGCCTATGTTAATGAGTTCTACTTGATATGAAAGATGTGAAAATCGATGATCGCTGGCACCAGTGAATATTTCTATAACTCGAAAACCAGATTTTCTTGCCCCGGATTTTGCCGCCAGTGTGTATTTGATAGCTGTTACAAGATGAATGAAATCATATTATTCTACTGCGATTTTTTGTATCACATTGCATTTTCTTTTTAAATGATACCTCACACTGTGTGGGATATAAACGGATGAAGTATCACCTAGAAAAAGTTAAGCACGCCTCAGAAATGTTGTGCGCTCCATGTATATTCCATGTACGGCTAAGGGTAAACGTTTATTTAATGATTGTGCTTCATCGAACTCGAGAGCGTCGATAAAAGTCCAAACGGTATCTAACTGCCTAAAGGCTATTGATTACTACATATTTTGGCACTGCACTGCTGATTGCAGGGTGAGTGCGTGTTTAAAAGTTCTATCACCAATAAATATCCTTGCGTCAGCGATATTGTGGTGGTTGTTGAATCGAAATACGCGATGCGCAGAAACGCAATAAAAAATATCTTCGCCGAAGAACGACAATACGATGACATGGCGTATAATGAGCTCTTTGTCTACTTCACGTCTGGTCTATCTGGTCTGACACTTCAATATACGAAAAAATACCAATTTTGGAAAAAATATCGGAGAAAAATATATGGGGGGTATTTTCAATGAAAAATGAATATTAGAAAGTATTCAAACGTTCAGATATGTATAACTTTTGTGAAAAATTTTTGAACTGTCCTTCGTCAGATGCCGCTATGTATCCCAGATATTTCATCGGTTGTTCGCAAGCTTTTTGTATGGTTTTTATATCCTGGAATTGTTGCTTCAAACGCCAAGCGTTCAGTATAGCTTGTGAATTTCTTGAAGTATCATAGAAGTTTTTAGGAATACTTCGTTTATATACTTTCGCTGTCTCTTGTTTGGAAACTCGGATTCCTGTGTTATCAGATATCCACTGAGCGATTGTCACATCGTAGTTTAGTCCAACAAAATTGTAAACTATATCCAGAGATTCGAACGGCTTTTCCGATATAAGTTCATGCGATAATCGTATATATCTATTTTCCCAGGCTTTTTTAACTGTGCCATTACAAATAGAATTTGAGCTATCTGCTGTAAAGTTATTCGTCCTCGTTTGAATGCAATTGTCAACGTATTGCAAATTTTTCTCATAAAATTTACAAAGATAAGAAGCAGAGTCTTTTATTGACGCTATTCTCTTCGATACATTTTTGTTTTCAGTTGGAATATTTGACATTACCAATCTTGACGGTACAACAGCTCGTGGATCTCTTACAAGATGTATCACTTTCAGATCTAAGCTGGTATCTAGTAAAAGATTTTCAAGTTCACTGAGATGATTCAGTCTCACTGTTTTGATTGCGGTCAAAATACTTTGTTTACAAACTCTGGTAAGTACGGTTGTATTGAGAACATCTGAGCAATATATTTTCTTCCCAGCACATAGTTGTGTATTCCTCCACAAAAATCTACTTTTGTTAGGGAAACATACGTTTGTCTTGCACTTGATCCATATATCCTTATCGTTATTTTTTTGCTCGTAGATATGAGGAAGTCTAGAGTAATCGCAGTAGCAAAGATCTCGGAGAATATTGAAATGCAACTCGGTATTTATTCCATGGAGAGGTTCAAACAGATAATATACATTGGAATTTTGATTGAAAAACTCGCCTAAGAACGACGAACCGGTTCGTGTAGCGGCAAATAAAATCACAGCTTTCCTTCTACATCGTTTCGACTTGTAATAGTCATCTACAGACTGCATGACCTTTTCCTCTCGTTTTACCTTTTCAAATGTATTTTCATATCGATATGCGTTTAGTATATTACAAACATTTGCACCATACTTCAAGCCAAGGAAGCTTTTTTCATTCGTTATCAATAATATACTAATTGTTAGCATACCCATTAATAAAAACAGGAACGCTTTGTATTGCCTATTCAACATTTTGCTTCACAAATTTTAGTTACTAATTATTTAGTTATGTCTGTTGGAAAAAAGATGTTATCGTTCTCAAAAACGATTGCTTGGAATAACCCGAAATAATCGGTACGCAAAACTAACAAAGGGCAAATTTAATCAAAATACTTTCATATTCGCAAAACCACAACAAGCCTGCTTTGTTCATAACAAGAGTGATAGGCTTTGAAACGATTTTGAGATAAATTGAAAAATAAAAAAAAATTTAATGGCATCATTTATTTAAATATTGATTGGGAGAGCGAGCTCTACATTTCAATGCATTTTATGCCTTGATCAAAGATTTTCCTGTTTTTGAAAACTTGATCTAAAATCTGCCTTAAATTTTGCTATATATGAATGAAGCTTTCCCCAATCATAGTGATTTTTTTTAAATCGTCTTCTATTCGGAATACATTTTAACCTAATCGGAAATTTCATTCTTTCAAGCATGAGCCACAGATAGACCGCGCCTGAGCGGCGCGATCCATCAGTGACTCATACTTAAAACAAAACAGGTTTTTCCGATTTATTTTTGACTGGGAAGCAACGCACTCAAAGAAACTAACTAACGACCTTTTTTATTGAAATTTACTTTAAACAAGGGACCCAATCGGAAAAATTTGGTCGATGCATCTTTTGTTCAAGTATGTGCCACTGATGGATCGCGCAGATGAGACCCAGTCCACCTGTGGCTCATTCTAGACAAAAGAAATTTTCTGATTGGGGGAGCCTATACCCAGAAGGAACAACTAACGACCACTTACATGGAAATAAGCTTCGGCAAAATGTATAAACGGCATCTGCGTTGTAAGTGGTAAGTATTCCTTACAGATCTGTATCCCTTAACAGAGCACAGTGAGTGGTATCTCTTCATACTCGCATTTCTTGAATATTAATCCGGATGAGAAGATGCGACCGACAATATATTTATTGATTTAATCGCTAAAGGAAATTTACTAACGTTTCTTTTTTTAATTAACTTAATAATAAAGAGTAGTATCTCAATATACCTCCTTCTTTAGCTATTTTTAATCTGTTTCAATTTTCATACATATAACACACTCCCTGCCAAAACCATACACTATATTATAGTAAACGAACACTAACCTGTCAAATTTTACACTGCTGTCTTTTTTCGTTGATTTAAAACTAACAACGTTTTCTACATATAAATAGCCTCCCTGTTGGAAATATCGTTATGTATGTGCCACTGATGACACGCGTCGCTCAGGCGCGATTCGTCTGTGGCTCATGCTTGGAAAAGTCAAAAAGGAATCATACTGTGATAGCACGTATGTGAGAAATGTAAAATAGAAAGAAAAATTTGAAAAAGTGTGGAGTTCGAACATTGAATGGTTTTAAAATCGGTCAGCACCACCGTACCCTGAATTTAATAACTTTCCAACAACGTCAACCCTGTTTTTTCATAAGTGTTCGCTCGTACAGAGCCTTGCCACCATGTTGTAATAACTTGATTAGGCCCGGCCAACAGTTAAGCCCTAATATTTTATTCTGATAAGCATGATCGACTGACAGTCAAATCTTTTTCTTGAACGATGCTAGCTACCCACCTGGAAAAATTCTTTTCATATGAATGGTTAAGCACAAACTTTGCGGTAGTTGCCTGAATATTGGTTGGGTATTCTCAGAAGGTAATATATTTCTTGGTATGTGAGTAAAATATAAATTAATTTTGTAATTGACTGGAATTTTAAATTAGACCCACAGTACTAACGTTTTTTGAGCAACTATTCGCAAAACGTCGGCAAATTCAACCTTCTAAAAATTCTCGATATACGTCATTTAAATAAATAGTGGGAATTATACCTATGGAATGTATTTATATCAAAACTCAGGGTGATTTTGTGCCTTTTTATTATAGTATCTATAGCAATTATGAGTGTTATTTTAGCAGCAATGGTCCTTTGTAAAGAACATCGAAAAAAATTCAAGCATGAGCCACAGATGGCAGCAATGACATCTTTAAATGTGGAAACCTTGTTTTTGATCTGTTGATGAACGGGGGAATATCGCGCATTTGCTTTGACTTCTATAGAAATTTATACTGTCAGTCTTGGACGCCGATGAATTGCGTTTTATATTTTGCTTGTGTGAGATATAAAGAATTTGTGAAAGAATGACTATCGAATTGGTATGGATTTCTGGTATTTATCTATTATTCAAACTCATTCTGAGGCCGGAAGCAGTACCCAACAGAAACCAACTAACTGCCACCGGGGCGATGGTGAAACCGTATACCACTTCTTTGCTACATTTTAGTCGCCTTTCAAGACAATAGTGCAATATTTTAGAACTATTTTTACCCTTTTCCAGACCGCGTTTTGTTTAGTTTGAGCCACTGATGGATCGCACTGACGAGGACGTGAAAAGTTACTTGAAGCCAGCGACGTAGACGCGTTTTAAAATTGTTTTTCACCAAAATTCGTTCAGAGTAAGGCTACAAATGATTTTTTAGATGAGACTCAAGAAACCACTAACATGCAATGAGTTGGATGCTAAGAGTGAAGCAGTATCCATCAAAATAGAATCGTGTGTGTCACCTTGACACCGAGTTAATAGGCGATTTGACATAGCAGATAGAATTTTCTTTTTGTAGCAAGGCCCCGTACCAACGGCAACCTATAGACGGACAGGGTATTAACGGTAACGTGAACGACTATGAGTCGATGAGCTGTCCATCTCGTGCCGGTTTATGGGAACCGATAAGACTAAAATTAGATTACTTAAGCGCTAAGCATTTCATTGTCAATTCCAAATCTTTTTCCTTTTAACACCCTTGTCGGAAAAGATAATCAGTATTCGCATAGTTATTGAATATATTATAGCATAAATCCGATATCACATGACAATCACCGTGTTACTACATCGACAACATAAAATACACTGGTTTGTCAGTCATCTAATGCATATTGTGACCTCGCTCTCAGTCAGAAGGAAACTATCAAAACACAAACGGAAATTTATAATTTGATTTTCCCATGCTTATCTACACATTCATTTGTTGCTACACGAGTAGTGTTTTAAAAATTGATCGAGCTGAAAATTTCTCACAACACAACGTTGTGTCGCGGTTGAAAGTGTGCGAAAAGATGAATTTAATCAATTGGTTCCTGAAGCTCAAAATCCAGTTTTATAACTTTTCATGTCAACACTCAACATCGTAATCACAATGATACAGCATCCACACTTTTGAAAGTGTAACTCAGCAGTTTTCACACCAAGGTATTTGCTGTTCGGATATTTGAATTTGCAGCAGATGATGGGGCGATTTTTGTAGAATTTTTGAATGGAATTATAATTTGTCTCCAGTTTGTAGCGGACAACATGACAGCAAATATGTTTATACTATTGTTGATAAATAACAAACCACCAGGATCGTTCCAAGATTTCTCATTTAGTAGGAATGACATAACAACAAACAATATTTGAGCAACAAAGAAGGTCACTGCAGCATAAAATGCTTTTCTAATCCTGGGTTCTGCTAATGATAACGTTCTTGATTTTTTTGTTATTCGAAATTTCGAATCTTTTTTTGTCGATAGAGTGGATAATATAACAAACCAACGAGTAGAACTTCTAACAAAATACGATATCCAATCATGTAAACCTGCAACATTGAGAAAGAATTTTTGAGACATTCTTGCGGTTCTCTCGTGAAGAAATGAAATACTAACAACACGGGCTGACTCACTGTAAAAACAAATGCAAAACGGCTAGTAATGCCAACGAACTTGTTTGCAAGTTGGGGCATATATGTGTTTGAGTATATTATATGTTGTCGAAACCAAAGAGACAAGAACAAAGACAAATGCACAAATGAAATTGCGACGGGGGCTATTACTTTTCCGATTTGGCAGAACTCAGGCATGTAAAAGGCAGATGCTAGATTCACAGTCAGTATGATGCATCCTGTAAGTTGACTCAAGATTGAAACAACGAGTGAGTATTTCACCCAATTTGCCCATTTGTTCCAAAAGTTGTTATTCATTATTGGAAATCGTAACACTGAAATAAGAAAAAGCGTTGTAACTGCTATCAATATAATCTTTGTAATTCCAAATTGAACGAACTTGGCAATATCGGATTCCGAAGTTGGTTCTGTATTGTTGGGATGACCGTCTGTAGTAACATTCGAGTACACTTTCATAACAATTTATTCTTTCTTTACAAAAGTGCAGATCTCTAGCAATATATTTTGATGTACTATCGTAACGCTAAAAGTTGGAGAAATACTTCATATAATATACAACATTATCAGCCTAAAAAACATACAAGTGAACACAACTCAACGAAAAACTTATTCCTGGAATCTTAAGATGAAGATGTGATTCTTGGCGAGTGATCCAGTAATATTCCAGGTCACATTCGTTTTCAATTTCACAACATCCGCTCATTAGCGGATCACCCTGGGCAAGACCCGCTAACAGCGGTTGCTTATAAACGAGCAGCGTTAGTGTTGTTAGAAAAAAAAAACGTGACTTCTCCGGTTCGGATCAGCTTACACTAGTTATTACCCCCTGGATTGAGTGATGGGCAAGGGTTACTGAGATAGACAGCGGGAACGCGAACCCTTCAGCCTGCAATCCCAAAATGATGACTACTTAAACTCTATTCGAAATTTAAAATTTGCTATTTAAAAAGAAAAATTATCAACATTTGAGAAGAGCGAAATTGTTGATAACTGACCATTTTGCAGCAATATCATGATTTATGTCAAATGCTGCAACGCAAAATTTTGTGTACATCACGGTTTCACGGCAAAAGAATCAATGATCAAAAAAACTAAATTATTTTCAAACAGCATTCTAGAATACTTTACAATTCGTATTAATCCCTTTTTTGGACCGAAAATTTGTTGAAAGTCGTTTCCTCTTTTGAGACGGAGATCCTGCAATTTAAGCCGGGCAAAACCGAATCACTTGGAATTCGATTCTGATTCGAATATTTTTTAGCGAATCAGATCAAATCACTTATTTTTGTAAATAACAAATATCCTTTTTTACTATTATAACTTGTCACCATTGTGATAAATAAAGAAATTTATAGTTTATGGTGTATTTTCAGTTCACACTAAGAGCAACCATTTTCATGTTTCAAATTTGACCAAAATCGATTGCATTTCGTCGTTAAAAAGTTCACCTAACAAGATTTTGTTTCTATGAACAATTCACGATTGATTCGACTTGATCATGCTTCGAGTTACCGAAACGAATTGCCCAGCCCTACATATAACGTTGCTCAAATTGCGTAAGAGATGAATAGTAAATGCTAGTAGTATTGCTTGATTTATATCAAAAGAACACAACACAAATAAAAAAGATCTGTTGCAAATATCGTGCTAATATTATTATCTTTGCGGCGTAATAAATATCATCAAGATCGTAAGTACTATAGCATTTCAGGAAAAATTGTTGGTAAATAAACCTCCAACTCCCAGTCGGAAATTCTATTATATTATCTTTTACTCACACTTGGACTGCGCCTTTCCGTCTTGATACATCAGTGACTCGAACTTAACAATACATATTTGGTTAAAATTTATCTGATATATCTGGAATATAACGTAACCAATGATAATGACAAAACCGGTCATCCTTCAAAGCGAACGGAAATTCATTAAAAAAATACGTTTCTCACCTGAATTTAAAATGACGTGTAGCCTATTTTAAGCTTGAAATCTGCTCTCTCACATATAATATCAACCTCCCCCCTACCTAAATCGACAAAATTTTCATTGAAATTTCAAAAATTCGAAAATTTTACAACCAATGATATGCCATTAGAATGACTCAATTTTGCCATGTTCTGCCATATGATTTTCACGCACATTGGGGTGTATTTTTGCAGCATAAAATTCAATTTATTTTTCGAGTCAGACCCATTCTGCCCCCAATATCGGAGATCACTGGCTGTCATTAAGCTGATGCTATCAAGGAAGTATTTGTGTAACTCAGGATGCGTCCTTAGAGGACGAACACATTGCACATTGCTATCGAAGATTTCACGAAATAATAATTAGAGAACTTTTAAATAATACATAACAGGCAAAACCCTATGTACAGAGTAAAAAAACTGTTGCTTGCTAATTTATTTCCACTAAATTTTAAATATTTTTGTCACTAATTGAGGTCTGTGTGGGAATGTATAGAATTAAGACTCCTATACTATAGAGTAATAGGTATTTCAAAATGTTCCACAGATGAACCGCAAGGCCCATGCTTTAAATATTAATCAGATTTAATCTACGAATACGTTAAAGGATTTAAAATAGTAAATATTAATTATAATTACTTCTTATGATAACGCTTTTCTAATGAAATTGAGGTTTACTTATTTATGGATATTTGTACACCGTGGAAAACTGCAGTAAATTTACTTTTCATTTGCAGTAATTGTATAAATAAAATTTAGCTCGGGGATGAGCTTATGCCAGAAATGAGCTGTTGATGTAATTGGTCAACAGAGAAAACATAAATATCACTAATCTATATCAGAAAAACAGAGAGGTGTGATTTCAGATACCCATTCTTATACATAGTTCACAGTTAAAAAATGTAAAAGCATGCCTGAACAGAAAAGCAAGTATGCTTCGAAGCGCTTCGAATCACCAAATTGAACTGCCCAGCCCCCGACCTGTAGAAGGTGAAACTAATTGAATTTTCTGAGGAATTCGAGATAAGATGTTGACTAAACGGGCCACGCGATTTTTGTGGTTTTACTCTTTATCTGACTTCTCTTCTTTTGTCACAATATCAGATATATGATTTTGTCAAGTCTTCAACGACCTGTTCGTACCTATGAAGACTTATTTTAACCCTTTTCCAGACCGCGTTTTGTTTAGTTTGAGCCACTGATGAATCGCACTGACGAGGACGTGAAAAGTTACTTGAAGCCAGCGACGTAGACGCGTTTTAAAATTGTTTTTTCACCAAAATTCGTTCAGAGTAAGGCTACAAATGATTTTTTAGATGAGACTCAAGAAACCACTAACATGCAATGAGTTGGATGCTAAGAGTGAAGCAGTATCCATCAAAATAGAATTGTGTGTGTCACCTTGACACCGACTTAATAGGCGATTTGACATAGCAGATAGAATTTTCTTTTTGTAGCAAGGCCCCGTACCAACGGCAACCTATAGACGGACAGGGTATTAACGGTAACGTGAACGACTATGCGTCGATGCGCTGTCCATCTCGTGCCGGTTTATGGGAACCGATAAGACTAAAATTAGATTACTTAAGCGCTAAGCATTTCATTGTCTATTCCAAATCTTTTTCCTTTTACCACCCTTGTCGGAAAAGATAATCAGTATTCGCTTAGTTATTGAATATATTATAGCATAAATCCGATATCACATGACAATCACCGTGTACATCGACAACATAAAATACACTGGTTTGTCAGTCATCTAATGCATATTGTGACCTCGCTCTCAGTCAGAAGAAAATTGTCAAAACACAAACCGAAACTTATAATTTGATTTTCCCATGCTTATCTACACATTCATTTGTTGCTACACGAGTAGTGTCGCGGTTGAAAGTGTGCGAAAAGATGAATTTAATCAATTGGTTCCTGAAGCTCAAAATCCAGTTTTATAAATTTTCATGTCAACACTCAACATCGTAATCACAATGATACAGCATCCACACTTTTGAAAGTGTAACTCAGCAGTTTTCACACCAAGGTATTTGCTGTTCGGATATTTGAATTTGCAGCAGATGATGGGGCGATTTTTGTAGAATTTTTGAATGGAATTATAATTTGTCTCCAGTTTGTAGCGGACAACATGACAGCAAATATGTTTATACTATTGTTGATAAATAACAAACCACCAGGATCGTTCCAAGATTTCTCATTTAGTAGGAATGACATAACAACAAACAATATTTGAGCAACAAAGAAGGTCACTGCAGCATAAAATGCTTTTCTAATCCTGGGTTCTGCTAATGATAACGTTCTTGATTTTTTTATTATTCGAAATTTCGAATCTTTTTTATGTCGATAGAGTGGATAATATAACAAACCAACGAGTAGAACTTCTAACAAAATACGATATCCAATCATGTAAACCTGCAACATTGAGAAAGAATTTTTGAGACATTCTTGCGGTGTTCTCGTGATGAAATGAAATACTAACAACACGGGCTGACTCACTGTAAAAAACAAATGCAAAACGGCTAGTAATGCCAACGAATTTGTTTGCAAGTTGGGGCATATATGGGTTTGAGTATATTATATGTTGTCGAAACCAAAGAGACAAGAACAAAGACAAATGCACAAATGAAATTGCGACGGGGGCTATTACTTTTCCGATTTGGCAGAACTCAGGCATGTAAAAGGCAGATGCTAGATTCACAGTCAGTATGATGCATCCTGTAAGTTGACTCAAGATTGAAACAACGAGTGAGTATTTCACCCAATTTGCCCATTTGTTCCAAGAGTTGTTATTCATTATTGGAAATCGTAACACTGAAATAAGAAAAAGCGTTGTAACTGCTATCAATATAATCCTTGTAATTCCAAATTGAACGAACTTGGCAATATCGGATTCCGAAGTTGGTTCTGTATTGTTGGGATGACCGTCTGTAGTAACATTCGAGTACATTTTCATAACAATTTATTCTTTCTTTACAAAAGTGCAGATCTCTAGCAATATATTTTGATGTACTATCGTAACGCTAAAAGTTGGAGAAATACTTCATATAATATACAACATTATCAGCCTAAAAAACATACAAGTGAACACAACTCAACGAAAAACTTATTCCTGGAATCTTAAGATGAAGATGTGATTCTTGGCGAGTGATCCAGTAATATTCCAGGTCACATTCGTTTTCAATTTTATAACATTTGCTCATTAGCGGATCACCCTGGGCAAGACCCGCTAACAGCGGTTGCTTATAAACGAGCAGCGTTAGTGTTGTTAGAAAAAACCGTGACTTCTCCGGTTCGGATCAGCTTACACTAGTTATTACCCCCTGGATTGAGTGATGGGCAAGGGTTACTGAGATAGACAGCGGGAACGCGAACCCTTCAGCCTGCAATCCCAAAATGATGACTACTTAAACTCTATTCGAAATTTAAAATTTGCTATTTAAAAAGAAAAATTATCAACATTTGAGAAGAGCGAAATTGTTGATAACTGACCATTTTGCAGCAATATCATGATTTATGTCAAATGCTGCAACGCAAAATTTTGTGTACATCACGGTTTCACGGCAAAAGAATCAATGATCAAAAAAAAAATTATTTTCAAACAGCATTCTAGAATACTTTACAATTCGTATTAATCCCTTTTTTGGACCGAAAATTTGTTGAAAGTCGTTTTCCTCTTTTGAGACGGAGATCCTGCAATTTAAGCCGGGCAAAACCGAATCACTTGGAATTCGATTCTGATTCGAATATTTTTTAGCGAATCAGATCAAATCACTTATTTTTGTAAATAACAAATATCCTTTTTTACTATTATAACTTGTCACCATTGTGATAAATAAAGAAATTTATAGTTTATGGTGTATTTTCAGTTCACACTAAGAGCAACCATTTTCATGTTTCAAATTTGACCAAAATCGATTGCATTTCGTCGTTAAAAAGTTCACCTAACAAGATTTTGTTTCTATGAACAATTCACGATTGATTCGACTTGATCATGCTTCGAGTTACCGAAACGAATTGCCCAGCCCTACATATAACGTTGCTCAAATTGCGTAAGAGATGAATAGTAAATGCTAGTAGTATTGCTTGATTTATATCAAAAGAACACAACACAAATAAAAAAGATCTGTTGCAAATATCGTGCTAATATTATTATCTTTGCGGCGTAATAAATATCATCAAGATCGTAAGTACTATAGCATTTCAGGAAAAATTGTTGGTAAATAAACCTCCAACTCCCAGTCGGAAATTCTATTATATTATCTTTTACTCACACTTGGACTGCGCCTTTCCGTCTTGATACATCAGTGACTCGAACTTAACAATACATATTTGGTTAAAATTTATCTGATATATCTGGAATATAACGTAACCAATGATAATGACAAAACCGGTCATCCTTCAAAGCGAACGGAAATTCATTAAAAAAATACGTTTCTCACCTGAATTTAAAATGACGTGTAGCCTATTTTAAGCTTGAAATCTGCTCTCTCACATATAATATCAACCTCCCCCCTACCTAAATCGACAAAATTTTCATTGAAATTTCAAAAATTCGAAAATTTTACAACCAATGATATGCCATTAGAATGACTCAATTTTGTCATGTTCTGCCATATGATTTTCACGCACATTGGGGTGTATTTTTGCAGCATAAAATTCAATTTATTTTTTCGAGTCAGACCCATTCTGCCCCCAATATCGGAGATCACTGGCTGTCATTAAGCTGATGCTATCAAGGAAGTATTTGTGTAACTCAGGATGCGTCCTTAGAGGACGAACACATTGCACATTGCTATCGAAGATTTCACGAAATAATAATTAGAGAACTTTTAAATAATACATAACAGGCAAAACCCTATGTACAGAGTAAAAAAACTGTTGCTTGCTAATTTATTTCCACTAAATTTTGAATATTTTTGTCACTAATTGAGGTCTGTGTGGGAATGTATAGAATTAAGACTCCTATACTATAGAGTAATAGGTATTTCAAAATGTTCCACAGATGAACCGCAAGGCCCATGCTTTAAATATTAATCAGATTTAATCTACGAATACGTTAAAGGATTTAAAATAGTAAATATTAATTATAATTACTTCTTATGATAACGCTTTTCTAATGAAATTGAGGTTTACTTATTTATGGATATTTGTACACCGTGGAAAACTGCAGTAAATTTACTTTTCATTTGCAGTAATTGCATAAATAAAATTTAGCTCGGGGATGAGCTTATGCCAGAAATGAGCTGTTGATGTAATTGGTCAACAGAGAAAACATAAATATCACTAATCTATATCAGAAAAACAGAGAGGTGTGATTTCAGATACCCATTCTTATACATAGTTCACAGTTAAAAAATGTAAAAGCATGCCTGAACAGAAAAGCAAGTATGCTTCGAAGCGCTTCGAATCACCAAATTGAACTGCCCAGCCCCCGACCTGTAGAAGGTGAAACTAATTGAATTTTCTGAGGAATTCGAGATAAGATGTTGACTAAAACGGGCCACGCGATTTTTTGTGGTTTTACTCTTTATCTGACTTCTCTTCTTTTGTCAAATATCAGATATATATTTTGTCAAGTCTTCAACGACCTGTTCGTACCTATGAAGACTTATTTTAACCCTTTTCCAGACCGCGTTTTGTTTAGTTTGAGCCACTGATGAATCGCACTGACGAGGACGTGAAAAGTTACTTGAAGCCAGCGACGTAGACGCGTTTTTAAAATTGTTTTTTTCACCAAAATTCGTTCAGAGTAAGGCTACAAATATTTTTTAGATGAGACTCAAGAAACCACTAACATGCAATGAGTTGGATGCTAAGAGTGAAAGCAGTATCCATCAAAATAGAATTGTGTGTGTCACCTTGATTAATAGGCGATTTGACATAGCAGATAAATTTTCTTTTTGTAGCAAGGCCCCGTACCAACGGCAACCTATAGACGGACAGGGTATTAACGGTAACGTGAACGACTATGCGTCGATGCGCTGTCCAGTGCCGGTTTATGGGAACCGATAAGACTAAAATTAGATTACTTAAGCTGCTAAGCATTTCATTGTCTATTCAAAATCTTTTTCCTTTTACCACCCTTGTCGGAAAAGATAATCAGTATTCGCTTAGTTATTGAATATATTATAGCAAAATCCGATATCACATGACAATCACCGTGTACATCGAAAAATACACTGGTTTGTCAGTCATCTAATGCATATTGTGACCTCGCTCTCAGTCAGAAGAAAATTGTCAAAACACAAACCGAAACTTATAATTTGATTTTCCCATGATCTAGCTACACGAGTAGTGTCGCGGTTGAAAGTGTGCGAAAAGATGAATTTAATCAATTGGTTCCTGAAGCTCAAAATCCAGTTTTATAAATTTTCATGTCAACACTCAACATCGTAATCACAATGATACAGCATCCACACTTTTGAAAGTGTAACTCAGCAGTTTTCACACCAAGGTATTTGCTGTTCGGATATTTGAATTTGCAGCAGATGATGGGGCGATTTTTGTGTAGAATTTTTGAATGGAATTATAATTTGTCTCCAGTTTGTAGCGGACAACATGACAGCAAATATGTTTATATACTATTGTTGATAAATAACAAACCACCAGGATCGTTCCAAGATTTCTCATTTAGTAGGAATGACATAACAACAAACAATATTTGAGCAACAAAGAAGGTCACTGCAGCATAAAATGCTTTTCTAATCCTGGGTTCTGCTAATGATAACGTTCTTGATTTTTTTATTATTCGAAATTTCGAATCTTTTTTATGTCGATAGAGTGGATAATATAACAAACCAACGAGTAGAACTTCTAACAAAATACGATATCCAATCATGTAAACCTGCAACATTGAGAAAGAATTTTTGAGACATTCTTGCGGTGTTCTCGTGATGAAATGAAATACTAACAACACGGGCTGACTCACTGTAAAAACAAATGCAAAACGGCTAGTAATGCCAACGAATTTGTTTGCAAGTTGGGGCATATATGGGTTTGAGTATATTATATGTTGTCGAAACCAAAGAGACAAGAACAAAGACAAATGCACAAATGAAATTGCGACGGGGGCTATTACTTTTCCGATTTGGCAGAACTCAGGCATGTAAAAGGCAGATGCTAGATTCACAGTCAGTATGATGCATCCTGTAAGTTGACTCAAGATTGAAACAACGAGTGAGTATTTCACCCAATTTGCCCATTTGTTCCAAGAGTTGTTATTCATTATTGGAAATCGTAACACTGAAATAAGAAAAAGCGTTGTAACTGCTATCAATATAATCCTTGTAATTCCAAATTGAACGAACTTGGCAATATCGGATTCCGAAGTTGGTTCTGTATTGTTGGGATGACCGTCTGTAGTAACATTCGAGTACATTTTCATAACAATTTATTCTTTCTTTACAAAAGTGCAGATCTCTAGCAATATATTTTGATGTACTATCGTAACGCTAAAAGTTGGAGAAATACTTCATATAATATACAACATTATCAGCCTAAAAAACATACAAGTGAACACAACTCAACGAAAAACTTATTCCTGGAATCTTAAGATGAAGATGTGATTCTTGGCGAGTGATCCAGTAATATTCCAGGTCACATTCGTTTTCAATTTCACAACATCCGCTCATTAGCGGATCACCCTGGGCAAGACCCGCTAACAGCGGTTGCTTATAAACGAGCAGCGTTAGTGTTGTTAGAAAAAACCGTGACTTCTCCGGTTCGGATCAGCTTACACTAGTTATTACCCCCTGGATTGAGTGATGGGCAAGGGTTACTGAGATAGACAGCGGGAACGCGAACCCTTCAGCCTGCAATCCCAAAATGATGACTACTCAAACTCTATTCGAAATTTAAAATTTGCTATTTAAAAAGAAAAATTATCAACATTTGAGAAGAGCGAAATTGTTGATAACTGACCATTTTGCAGCAATATCATGATTTATGTCAAATGCTGCAACGCAAAATTTTGTGTATATCACGGTTTCACGGCAAAAGAATCAATGATCAAAAAAACTAAATTATTTTCAAACAGCATTCTAGAATACTTTACAATTCGTATTAATCCCTTTTTTGGACCGAAAATTTGTTGAGAGTCGTTTCCTCCTTTGAGACGGAGATCCTGCAATTTAGGCCAGGCAAAACCGAATCACTTGGAATTCGATTCTGATTCGAATATTTTTTAGCGAATCGGATCAAATCACTTATTTTTGTAAATAACAAATATCCCTTTTTTACTATTATAACTTGTCACCATTGTGATAAATAGAGAAATTTATAGTTTATGGTGTATTTTCAGTTCACACTAAGAGCAACCATTTTTATGTTTCAAATTTGACCAAAATCGATTGCATTTCGTCGTTAAAAATGAAAATCCAAGTTCACCTAACAAGATTTTGTTTCTATGAACAATTCACGATTGATTCAACTTAATCGTGCTTCGAATTACCGAAACGAATTGCCCAGCCCTACCTATAACGATGCTCAAATTGCGTAAGAGATGAATAGTAAATACTAGTAGTATTGCTTGATTTATATCAAAAGAAGACAACACAAATAAAAAAAGAGCTGTTGCAAATATCGTACTAATATTATTATATTTGCGGCGTAATAAATATCATCAAGATCGTAAGTACTATAGCATTTCAGGAAAAATTGTGGGTAAATTAATTTTCAAATCCCAGTCGGAATTTCTGTTATATTAACTTTTACTCACACTTGGACCGCGCCTTTTCGTCTCGATACATCATTGAAAAATTGTGGGTAAATAAATTTTCAAATCCCAGTCGGAATTTCTGTTATATTAACTTTTACTCACACTTGGACCGCGCCTTTTCGTCTCGATACATCATTGACTCAAACTTAACAATACATATTTGGTTAAAATTTATCTGATATATCTGGAATATAACGTAACCAATGATAATCACAAAACCGGTCATCCTTCAAAGCGAACGGAAATTCATTAAAAAAATACGTTTCTCACCTGAATTTAAAATGACGTGTAGCCTATTTTAAGCTTGAAATCTGCTCTCTCACATATAATATCAACCTCCCCCCTACCTAAATCGACAAAATTTTCATTGAAATTTCAAAAATTCAAAAATTTTACAACCAATGATATGCCATTAAAATGACTCAATTTTGCCATGTTCTGCCATATGATTTTCACGCACATTGGGGTGTATTTTTGCAGCATAAAATTCAATTTATCTTTTCGAGTCAGACCCATTCTGCCCCCAATATCGGAGATCTCTGGCTGTCATTAAGCTGATGCTATCTAGGAAGTATTTGTGTAACTCAGGATGCATCCTTAGAAGCAAGTATGCTTCGAAGCGCTTCGAATCACCAAATTGAATTGCCCAGCTCCCGACCTGTAGAAGGTGAAACTAATTGAATTTTCTGAGGATAAGCAGTTAATTGGTAAAGCAATACAAGAAAGAACACAGAACAAACAAGTATTTCATAAAGTTGGAAAAGATCAATGAGTTAATTGTGAGTACGCAAAGAAAGATTCCACGTATTACTATAAATCCCCACCACCATGATTCTGTAAAATTTTTTACGCATTCCCCGCGATGAAACTTCAAATATATTGGCAAAGGCCCACGCTACGTGAAATTTGTTGAGACGCGCTTGCTAACGCATCGGAAGCTAAATAAATTCTCAACATCACATGGATTTTATGTGGCTAGATTACAGATGTGGAACAGCATTAACGATTTAAGAAACGTTACATTTGGTGATCAACATATAACAATCGTGAATTCGTACACAGTCAATGGGATTTTCAAGCGTCAACATAACAATATATTTGAAATAGCCTTATGAACACCTGCTATTCTTTGCAGTAAAGATATTTCTATTTTGGAATGTTGCTGTATCGATCTCATGCTTCATTCAAGGCAATTGGAATATTTCTTGTTCTATGCCCTCTTTTTGTGGCTTGCTATTTGATTTTTTATTAGCTAGCGTCACTCGCAATTCTCTCATTTATGTTAACGATTTTCCAAGAATAGCTTTTTCCCCGTTCATGTGAAATTTAGTGGCGACAAGGTATTCAATACCTTCTGCTATTTAGACGCTTGCGGAAAGTCAAAAAGGAAAAAAATGTTAATATAACGTTTTTATGTATCTGCTATTCTATTCTCGATCATCCAGATTATTTCCAGATTCATTGCACTTTAGTCTTGTTTGAAGAAGTTAGACTTTGTTCCAAAGAAAGCTTACATTAAACCTATATTTCTGTGGATTGAGAACATTATATTTTTTTTATATATGCTTGATATTATCATTGAGAATTCTTTCTCACACGGATCCAAGATTTTGAGGAAACAAAGGAGGAAGAATATAGTTCATTGCAAGATATCAACGAATTGTGCGAAAGGCTCCGAATTTTAGGCGATAACCGTCCGAAACTATGGTCGAAATAACCTGGCAACCCTATAAGTCAGCACAATTAGAGAAATGTTCGTTCCACGAATTTTCAGTCAAAGATGCGATTCTTGGAAAAATGATGAAAGATATCATTACACGAACGATTCAGTATAATTTTATCTACGCAAGTTTCTTTCTGTTATTTTATAAAAAGAATTTTCTCGAATTAAAATTCTCCCTTCTGAGTTCACCTGCTGTTTTGATCGATATAAATTCACATATTGAGTGGCTAGTAACATAGTCGTAGTATCTGCCCTGGGCGATAGTAATACCACGCAATAAATAAAAATACACCGTATATATGCAGTAAAAATGTTACTTAACACGCAGAGAAAACACAACCTCAGGCATTGGAAATTAGTGATCGGTATATATCCAATGCATGTCTCAATGAATATTTCATGTATGTGCCACCGCTGGACCTTGTAGTTCATCCGTGGGCCCTACATAAAATATTTATGTCATTTATTTTTTGAAAGCTCTGAAAAGATTTAAATTATGAATATTAATTACAGTCACAGTGGTTTTTTTTAAAAATAAGATTATGGCGTAAGAAAGCTCTGAAAAGATTTAAATTATGAATATTAATTACAGTCACAGTGGTTTTTTTTTAAAAATAAGATTATGGCGTTTAAATATATTTGTAAATATTGTATGCACTGTAACAAAAGTGCAATAAATTCGTGTTCATTGACAGTAATTGTATAATTTTAAAATTCGAATCGACCTAGTTAATGATAATTATGTCAAAAATGGGCGGTGCGTTCCAGAAACAGTCACAATTGGCCGACAAAGCCGGTTATATAGCTTTATTTCAATATCACCTCGGTGCACCTACTGCATTTTCGTTAAAGTGATGTTGTTAATTTGTACAAACGTAATTCTTCAAAATTATCGTTTAAATTATTTACTAAGAATTGACCGTGTTATTCACTCTGTTAAAACACATACGAGTTTAACATGTTCACATTTTGTCTTCTAATAGAAATACACTCTACGCAAGGTTGGAAATGGCACTTGAGCGAAACTCGCTAATGGCAAACGAAATTTTGAAATCGAATCCCGATTTGAATATTTTTTTTCGGTTGGAATGCAATTGCTAATTCTGTTTAAACAACACAGTTATTACCATGGGATCAATTTGCCCTCAAAATCAAGCAATATTTAGCTAAGAATTCAAAATACCGTTGCTGTGGCGTTTAAGTAACAAAAATTGCCCTAATTTTGCAAGTTTTTGTTCCCTTGTCTTATTCGAATCATTCGGGCTTCAAATCGATAAATAAACAAAAATAAAAGCATCACAAACAACACTGTAACAACACTTCAGTGAATTTGTCAGTCATTTCTATAGTATTGTATATTTCCAACAATTGAGATAGGCTAGTTAACGTTATTTTTTCCAAATATGAACCGTTGATGAGCTTTCCTGGGCGGTGCGTTCTATCAATACCTCGTAGTTGCCAATCAAGTCGATTTTATAACTCGATAACAATTTTATAAGTAAAATTACTGTCAAAGAACCGTAACTTCAAGAGATTTTTGTTACAGAAAAGTTTACAAAAACGTGAAACATAGAATTGAATAAAAAAGAGGTAAGCAAAAAATATTTTACGCAGAACTGAACAGATATGAGATTAAGGAGTATTTGATCTCAGTCATGATAAAACCATCTGCCATCTCTTTACTTCTTCCTAGTCGCCTCTCAAAATTTAGCTGAGCAAAATTGAATCATTTGGAATTCGGATATTTTTGAAATCGAATAAAATTAATATTTCCATATAAATAACAGATATCTCATTTTTTTACTATTACAACTTATCTCCATTGTAAAAATCAAAAAAAAAAATATAGTTACGAATTACTAATATTAGCATAAACGGTAATAAATTAAAAGTAATGTATTTTCAAGTCACACTCCATGTGTAGAAGAACAAATTTAATATTTCAACGACGTAATACAATTGATTTTGGTCAAATTTGACCAAAATCGATTGCATTCTGTCGTTAAAAATAAAAATTCAACTTCATTTGGAAAGTTTTTGTTCCTATGAAAGATTCGTGATATATTCAAATGATTTTGTGCTTCGGATCGATTAGAGTCATCGAAGCAAATTGCTTAGACCCACTTATAAGCGGTTACATGGCCTTGGACAGGGTGATCCGCTCAAACCGTAAATCTACCACTCTGGCTATAAAAAAATAAGACAAGCATAAAATGCGTTTAAATAATTTTGAATCCTGCACTGTAACGCTGAAACTTACATTTCAATCACTAATACTCCTGTGGAAGATTTTTTTCTTAAAAAAAATGGTTCACCATATTCACATTTTGCGATTGGAAAACACGATATGGAATTTTGGTGACCACAAAGTACGTTCAGTATAAGACTGGGCAAACTCGAATCATACGGGATTTGAATCTGATTCGGATAATTTTTCTGAGTCGGACAAAATCACTAATTCGATATAAATAGTTTATCCCCCTTGCTCCTATGACCGATTCACGACTGATTCAAATCACCGAATTGTATTTCCGAGTTTCAATTTTCAAGTATTTTGCTTTAACTCATATATTATAAAATTATTACGAGTTGTTCAGTGCTTCGTTCTGATTAGAAGCAGGATTTGTTTGTATCGAAAACAAAAACTGATTTATTATTTTGACACTGTGATAAATTTGTAGGAAAACTAATATTTATTTGATGTAAATTTATAGATTCAAAATTCAAAACCGATTTGCGTATGAGATTTATGCCTAGTATGAACAGTTGATGGAACGCACCCGAGGCAGCGCACTCTATTTGACGGATCCGAAAAGTTATCTTGTTATTTAGTTTTATTATGATGACAGCGCGTATAATTCCTCTCAAAGACTTGCTAATTTACTGCGCTTTTGTCACAGTGTACAAAAATAAATTGACTTGACCAGAATACATCGATTTGAGCCCCTGATGATGTTCGTCGTTTCACATTTTCGTATCTTTTTAGCGGAAAAAAAAGCTACAAATTTTGGGAACTTAATCGTTGACTCCAATATGTCAACATCACTTTTCTCAGAAATTCTGAAAGCTTTATTTAAAAAAATGGTAAAATTACTGTGTTTTTAGCAAAAATCGACGAACATTCGTGTAATTGTACTTTTTTGTGTGGGCGAACGATGACTTTTATGTAACAAAAACCGTACATCTATGGTCAACGCTATACAGTTTTTTGCAAGTTTTGGATTACGCGAAAGAAGAATTGAATAGCCTCTGGGCATTCTTTAAATTATTTTCCAAATCTTTTTAATTTGTCCCTCTTAGAAATTTTATTTTGTAAAGCATGGGCCTAACTAATCGATCGCATTTCACAGCGCGAACAATCCCAATCGAAAAAAAATTCAAAACATCTCTGGTCAAGTATATGTCACTGATGGATCGCGTCAATAAGAGTGGCATTAGCTCGTGCCTAACAAAACATGCCTTGCTAAGGAATTTCGACTGCGATTCAATAGGATCAATAGATGTAACGAAATAGTAACATTGGAACGATCAAGTATTGTTTTATCCATACTAAGTCACAGATGGACCATGTTTTTACAAACTGATGTATTATTTGGCCAGGCGTAATATAAACGTTATGTCAGAAACAGTAATGACGTTGCAAAAATCAGAATATAAATAATAATGTTTTTGTGTCTTGGCAGAAAGTAATTAGTTTCTGACGCAAGTGTGGATATGTTATAGTTACTTTCTATCAGATATTATTTTTGCTGTAAATGAGCTGTAAAATACATCTAGATTTTCAAAGAGTTAGTGTGTTTAAAAGCATGTATATGTTACTCTTATTTGGTAGATAGTACACAAGGGGTTGCGTGAGCATTTATTAATCAACTGGAGTAATTTCCAAGGTTCTTCATGACTAAATACGTCACTGCTTGTGGGTTTTAGGTTGATAAATTCAAATGAAGTTAAATACGAATTTTATTGTTTATTTCATTATTTGTTCCGGTTGATATTTCAGTTATAAGTCAAAGCCAATATTATATTTATTACATCATATAAATTGTAACTAACAATGGCACCAAAGCTAGCAAGCGTGGACAGATTCGATGTTTTACCTGTTCGAATATTTCTTGGAGTTTTGCACTTCTGTAAATTTCTTTTCGTAGCTTCATTACTAACTATATTTCGACTTGCTGGCCTGAATCTTGAAAGTAAGTTCACTTCGTTTTCTTTTTAATATAATGGATCATATCTTTTCAACGACTCTAACTTTGCCCGCTTAAAAGCGGCCACTCGTTCAGGGCCTTGGTCAGCGTGATCGACTCCAAAGGTTGGCGGTAAAAATGGAGATAAAGAGCGACAGATAGTTTCATAGCCCAGAGGAAATGTCTAATATGCTGTTTCAAGCACATGGATCATTGAGTAACAATAACATGTTTTGCTTTGTAGCCGATGGCACTATAATTAATCAATGTGTAATTCTTATCTTTCAGGTAGCGCTTGGAGCTGAAAGCTGAAAATCTCTAAAATAATGATCATGTTCAGTAGAATACAATGTGTATTTCACATGTGAATTAACGCGTGTTTTTGTTCAGATCTCCGTCGATTTGCTCCAAATCATGGTAGAGCAGAAGGATGGAAGGCTGACATGTCAAAGAATGCACCACGCTTGTAAGTATTATGTAGTTTCAATATTTGCATCTGAATGTCCTACATTAAACAATCAATACAAATCTTATCAATATGGATATTGGCACGCCCCCAATTTCAATATAAATATTATTTTATATCCTGATTGGAGTCACTAAGTTTAAACCGCAGCTAACAATCCATTCATTTCTTTTGAACACGTTACTATTTTCAACAGATTCATCTTTTTTCAGTATGTTTCTCCAGTTTTACCTTTTATTAAGTATGGGGTACTGATGGACCGCTCTGCCAAAGCGTGGTCCATCAGTACCTCATATTCAACTAAACAATGTGACATTTCGGTCAAATAACTCAATACTGCCTACACTGCTAACAGGAATATCCCCACAACTCTGTTCATCTTGCAAAATATCACGAGGGACGCAATGCGAAAAGCTGTCAAGGGTAGACCTGCACCCAACTCTACAGTTTATGAAATGGACACACTGGAAAAGCGAAGGTATTTTACATACTAAAGTTTACAACAAAGCTTTTTTGTTAAATTTGAACTGAATCGCTATTATGCGATAAAGCAGTACGGTAACTACAAAAGATACTGTTCCGCATGCCACGTGGTTGAGCCATTATTGGCAATTTTAGAACGAAATACCGAGTTTACATAGTATACCCAGTTTACCGGATTTATTTTTAAAATACTTTTCCCTAGTTTCACTGATATCTGACTCACCTTGTTTAAACTTCTATAGTGTTTTCGGTTGTAAGGTTTTACCTAGCAAATCCACTGTTTTAAGTAGGTAAATTCAACTAATAACTATGAACCTAGTTTGAAAAACTGAATACCTAGTATAAAGAACTAGATAAATCTTTAGGTAAAGGCAGCTCCTCTGGCTTAGAGGCCTGACCGGCTTTCTTTGCAGTGACGGGTGTCTCTAGAAAGTACTGCTTTTACTCGCGAGATGACTTGCTGAAGAAATGTTAAATGATGACATATTCGAACGTCGGTTTTTGGTCTTAAAAAGACCGTACTTTAATTGACTAAACGAACAAGCAAAGCAATAATATTATATCATTTAGGTTACTGGACTTTAGTCGACCAGGACGCCCGCTGGTGGTGACCTTTGGATCATGCACGTGACCTCCATTCATGGCGGCGTTGACTAAGCTGTCCGCCGTCATAACTCAGTATGAAGACGTTGCTGATTTCATTGTAGTATACCTACAAGAAGCTCATGCGACCAATGGATTGTGGGTGTTCCAAGATAATAAGTAAGAAATGCAAGTTGTTTTCCGGCAGATTTGTAATATATCCTTTTATTGTTACCGGCAAGGTGACAAAGCATGCAATAAATACTACCAGAAACATTGATAATCCATTTAGTGTTCAGGCTTTTATCAAAGTCGCCCTTCCATGATTCCGCCAAAAAGGGTTATATTCTCACATTTTTGAGGTCAAAGAACTAACGAAAACACAATTTTTTGTTTACAAGCGCGTGTGAAACTGAATAGAAGTAGTAGTATAATAGTTAGTATTAAGCAAGAATCATCATTTTTAACGAAAGCAGATTTTTGTTGTCCGGAAATGTGGAAATAGCTATCAAAGTTGCTCGCAAAGTTGCCCGCTTGTCCATGCTTCGACTCTGGCATTAAAAGAGCGAATTGCGTTTTCGCCCACATTCATACTTTCGGTCACGCAACAAAATGCCAGAAGCCACAGGGCAAGTTATTACAACCTAAAATAAGCAGTGGACATGGGTGATGGGACAGTTATGTACAGATAATGTTCGAGATATTATGGGACCTAACTAAAGCTGAAGCATGTGCACAACAGACAGAAAATTAAAAACTTTGAAGCATATTTAGTCATATTATTGAACGACCAAAACATTTCTTTATTTTTGATTTTATGCTTTATTTTGATTCATAGGAAGGAAACGTTCTGGGCCAATTTTTTGGAATTGATTTAGTCCATTTTCGGTAACTAAATAAGTTGGTTTTATCACAGCGGGGTACGACTAGTATATTTTGCATATTAAGTTACTATATTAAATTTGTTTATTTGCTTGTAGATTTGACATTGCTACGTAAAGGTGAGTTTTCGCCCACATTCATACTTTCGGTCACTACACCCTTTCGTTTATTATATTTAACTTGACAATCTTTTTCAGGTACAAGATAGCTCTGCATCAATCAATGTCTTCAAGACAATTAGCCGCCAGGGATTTGGAGTCACTACTTCCGTGCCCGATGTTTTTGGATGGGATGGACGATCGTGCTAGTTCAGATTACGCCGGGTATCCTGATCGAATGGCTATCATATACAACGGGTACCTGCAGTTTTTGGGGAAGAAGGGTCCTTTTGGGTTCAATGTCAATGATATGACTAAAGCTCTCGATAAATTACTGAGTTAAGCAGGTGCTCAAAATCGCCATTGTGTTGGTTCTTTCCAATCTGAAAATCTCAGTTTACCGATGCCATTTTTTTTCAAAGTAAAATTATATGTCACATTCATATTCTGCAGGAAAATTGTTATATTTTTTGATGCTGTATCTAAATATTTGTAGCCATCCAATGTTGACGACGCGATCCATCAGTGACACATGTTCATCAAAACTTGCTCCGGCAATCTTTTTTTTCTGACTGGGTTGCGCCCCAAACATGCGCATGTGTGCATTTTCCTTTTTGTTTTAATTCAGCCTTTTTATCATGCAGTTACAACAATATTGCACACGTCGTATTTTCAATATTCTAAATAGGAATTAATGACGGCCTTTTATGAAATTGTGGATATGTCGCAAAGTGAAAGGACCTGAATACAATCTTATTTATGTTTTGCAGTGCTGTGTGAGATTCGTTTTTTTTTCAAATTATATTATGATGAATAAATTTGTTGAATCTGAAAAATCGCAGAAGCTGCTCTATTAGGATTAGCTTATGTCTGATGCCCCGCCAATAAATTGCGCTGCTGGGTCGATGTTCAGCTATCGCTTATGGTATGGTTCACCAAAAATTAAATGATTACAAAATTGAACGTTATTGGCGTTCTGAAGATGTAAACAAATTTGGGCGCAAATCGCATGACATAGGGGGCATGTACCGATAACGGTACCAAATATACTTTAAATTACTGGTACTGGCCGATATCGGTACTCAACAGAAATGGTTACGGAAGTGATCACAGCTGAACGTTAAAGCTAAGAATGCTCTTGTTGAGACAATAATTACTAGCAAATTGAACGTCATTATGACGTCTTCAATTCAGTTGGTATGAATATGTCATTAGCATTGCTTAAAATTGGTTATAGGAGACCTCCATGAATGATCTTTCTCGTGCAGACTTGCATAGAGCGGATTTTGATCAAAATGACAGGTTGTGTTACTTCCAAATTACATACAAACAGAGTTTTGTCGTTTTTACCCCCAAAGTGGTAGGTTCTTTCAACAAATTAACTTTCTCACTCCCAAGTTTAAACACGAAAAGTTGAATTTTTACCGGTACCTTCTGCCGATAGTGCATATCTCACACCCTAGGGAATTCCCAACGAACAGTTGCAACAGTTCGTTCTATTGTTTGCAGATTTATCACTCAAAAATTCCCCGTTCAGCATAGATTTTATAGATGTTTACTTCTTACTACCAAAACACTTGCGTGCAAAGACCTTGAGGCAATTTTCAGTTTGATAGGAAAATTCTGTTTGGCATTAAAGTTTTGAGTAAAAGCGATTTCATGAGTTCATATACATTATACATCATTTGTCACCTCAAATTCTGGACTAACATAGAGATTAACTAAAGAGCAGCAGCTTGCAGACTAGTGTGTTGGAAAAAGTAATTAAGGCTTTCAGCAACTGGGTTATACTGGTTATTATCTCACTTTATATTTTCCTTAATCTGAAATTTAGTAAATGTATGTATGCTCTTTTAATGGGGTCATTATGGATGTCGAGAAAGCGACAAAATACCAGGAACGGAGGCGCATAGAGCAAGTTATTACAACCTAAAATAAGCAGTGGGCATGGGTGACGGGACAGCTATGTCCAGATAATATTTGAGATATTATAGAATCTGACTAAAGCTAAAGACATATACATGCGCATAATAGACAGAAAATTCAAAATTTTGAATCATATTTAGTCATATCATTGAGCGACCAAAACATTTCTTTATTTTTGATTTTATGCCTTATTATGATTCATAGAAAGGAAACGCTCTGGGCCTATTTTTTTAAATTGATTAAGTGCATTTTCGGTAACTTAATAAGTTGGTTTTAGCACAACGGGGTACGACTAGTATATTTTGCATATAGGGTAACTATGTTAAATTTATTGACGATAGTTTATTTGCTTGTAGATTTGACATTGCTATGTAAAGGTGAGTAACTTATTTCAATTGAGTTTTACGTAGGGATGTACCGACGTATCAGTATTGGCGAGTATCGGCTATTTTGGGATTATCGGTATCGGCCGCGAAATAGTCGATACCATCGATATCTTTCAAATGTTTGGAATTTTAGCGAATTCGCTCTAACCGAGGCCTAAATCAGTGCCTAAAAGATCCAACTAGCGGCCACTTGAATGACAATTAGTAAGCTGCTACAAAAAAGGAAGCATCAGTCGGCTCAGCACGGTCCTCGAAATATGAAACATTATGTAATGAAGTGGATCAGTAGCTTATTTGGCGAGGGATTGTTAAACTTGGTATGAATTGTTAAACTTATGTTGCTTAACTACGACCTTCGGCTCTTTAAATTCGATTACTGAAAAAAAGTTATCACCCCGCTTAGGGATACCAGTCTTAGATTGAAGGTTGGAATGGATTTGGTCAAATTTTTCCTTTTGAATATAAACTTAAGAATTGCGCAAACATACGTCAAAAAATCAGATATGTACTCGTTTTTGTGATTTGGCAAATTTTTCCTAATCAAGATTTCTATTTTGTCGTGAACTAATTTGATTAAATGCTGTTCTTCATTGGGTCTTAATGCTGACGCTAATTTTGGATGCTGTTTGTAATAATTCATATTTGTATGAAGTTCTCCAATATTCATTGTTCTGCAATTTCTTGTGTTGTTGCTTCAAGTACATTTCATCCACCATGGGTGTGTTTCTTTGCTATTAGTTCTTTTACAGAGAATTCCACTGAAATGTTTTGGAAAATTTTAACTTTAAGAATGTACTTTGAGCATTTTTGAAGGCGTTTGTGTTGAGTATCGGTATCAGCCGCTAATAGGTGATTTTGAGTCTCGGTGGTATCGGTATCGGCAAAAAAGTGGTATCGGTACCCCAGACTTTTTCGGCATAGCACGGATGAGCTTATCAATAATAATGAAAAATAGGAAAATATTCTCAATTCTCTGTTAACCGCAACAGGTTTTCATTGCCTGACAAATGTCGATTTAATATAAAAAAGGAAACTTAACCTACTGGCCAATCTGTAAGAAATAGGGCTCCCATACGCAAAGTATCACCGAAGTAGGCTACGAACAATAATCTTTTACACGATATTGGTTCCCAGAAGAAAATAATTTTTTAAATTGTTAATAATAGTCACATGCCTGCAATGCCCAAGTTCGCAATAAAACGAGCATTCTACTTTATAGTTGCGTACCAAACGTTCAGCAGAGTTAAATATTTGCACGAGAAAGTAGGTTCAAAATAAAACAAACCCACAAAAAATTCAACTTAGAATTGTGGCCTATATCGGATGAGCATTTATATCAAAACAAAACTCATGCAAAGTAAGTAAACAATTTTAAAATATACAAATTTCCTTAATAATCGGCCAGGATCTGTTAGATTGGTCGCTATTTTGATTGGTTGGTCATTTTCAGGTCTTACTTGTGACAATGTTGTGCTTCGTCATGGTGCTATAACTGCATCAGGAAAGCCTCCTTTTCAACCTGGAACGGAACTAAAGTTTGATTGTGATGTGGGATACAAAGGAATTGGAACAGAGAAAATAACTTGTTTACCAAACGGACACTGGTCTGGTCCAGTACCGTATTGTCAAGGTAGAAATTATTGTTACCAAATGAAGTTTTGTTAAATGAGTTCAATTAAACCCATTTCCGTTACTAATTAGTGGGTATGCTGCTACTTAACATGCGTTTTTGTTTTTGTCTGTTAAGAATGGGCAATGTTTATTGCATTGAAGTGGTAGATGGATTCACTATCGCCCAGGGTATAAAACCACTCACTGCACTTCATTATAGCGCTTCGAGTGTGATTTGGGATGCTTTCCACTACGAGTGCAGCTTTGGGTACAAAATTTTTTCAAGTAGTTCATTGCTATTTGGGTGGCATTTAGCTAGTTTGTTTATGCGCTGCTTCAAGCAATGCTTAGAGAGAATTCAAAATAAAAACTCGAATAGAGAATAAATTATTAATTGCAGTTTTGCTACATGCCAATAAAACCCATTTTGTCCGTAACTCTGTTGCTTTTACATATCCGATTTTCTCCCGTCTATCAATATTTAACATTGCTCATTTGTTGATACAGTTTTCCATATCCAAAGAATTCCAAAAAGTTGCAATTTTTTAACGATTTTACGATTCACATTGATAAAATTTCCACCCGCAAATGCCCATATATATATTTTGCTGTCCATGAAATAATATTCTGCTCGTTGGTTTTTTTATTTTACTATTTTATTGTACATTTTTTATTTTAACTGTTTACATTTTTCTGTTAGCATTCGTGTGTTCAAAAGATTTGAGTCAGGTGAAATTAGGCCGTAAATGCAGAAAATCTTGTCAAGATCATTTTGATTGTCGAGCAACATTCAAACGATGCCTATGTGACGATGTTTGTGGAAAATCGTGTTTCAATCCGAGTGAGTAGATTGAGTAGGCGTAGCATAATTCTTTGTTCTTTACAGCTGCTAATTTTTGAATGAATCAAATTGAGAAAGGCGCATTACCAGGGTCCGCTTATTAGTGAACACGGTTAGAGTTGTCAGGAAGATATTGTCTTTCAGGTTTGGCCAAATCTTCACAAGCTATCACACCCTGAATTGAGGGGCAGACATGAATTAAAGATCCGGACTTGCCGAAACTCGAAGCAGAGATCTTTAGCCTGAGGGGCCACGTGCATTGTTGTCACTGTCAGTGATTTCACTGTACAATTCAAATCCAAAATCAATCAAAAGGAACTTCTAAGGCTCCAACCAATAATCACTTCTAAAGGTGAAATGGGTCATTTAATATTCCTTGGGTAAAACTTGTTTGTTCTCATGGTATATACAAGTAAAGCATTCAAAAATGAAGTAAGGATGTTGAAAATTTTTCAAAATCTAAGATATGACATTTAGCTTCTAATATTTTCGCACCATATACCCTAGAATAAGTTAGTCAGCGTGCTCTATTTCCTCGATTTTAATACACTTCCTCTTAGCAAAATATCGGAGAAAAATTTTCTTTAACCTGAATTGACTCAAGTACAAAGATCATATTCAAGGAAAGATGATTCACAACGGTATAATTTCAAAATATTTCATCAGACGCTGAATGCCCAAAACCAATGGCTCCAGAAAATGGTTACGTGATACAAAACAAGCTATCGTATGGACATACCATCTCATACGGTTGTAACGAAGGGTTTGTTTTATCTGGTCCTCAAACTAGAAGATGTAGATCGGACAGAAAATGGACAGAATTTATTCCGAGTTGTCTAGGTGAGTTTTTGCCACAAAAACAGTTTATGTTGCAATTGAAATGAATAAGGTAGGCGAAATGTGAGTGTGTGCTTTTTAAAAAGCTTAGTCACAGCTTCAGCGCTCATTAAATTCAAATTGTACTTTCCTCGAGCACAAATTTTAGATGTATAACGAATAATATACAATGTCTTCGCATTTTCTTCTATAGTTTTTTTGATTGAAGCGCATGATCTAAAACAGATTTGGAATAACATTTATACAAGTTCTCGTTCAAACGATTCTAATGCACTGATTTTATTCATGCCACCCGAATTTATTATTTTCTCCTGATCTGGCTATAAAGCTCTTTCGGTTAATATCGGTTGATATCGATGATGCATAAAAACTTGCTTCGCAGTTTCGTCAATTGCCGCACAAGATAAAATAAATGTCTGCGAAAGAAATACGAATTCCCAAAATAAGCTAAAAATTGTTAAAAATATTTGAAAAAATTATTAAATATTCATTTAGTGGGTATATTCGTTTTATCCTGCAGAATACGGTGTCTGCGGACAAGCAGGAGATGTTCAACAAAATATTAAATATAGAGTGATCGAGGGAACCAACGCCAAAGAAGGAGCTTGGCCGTGGCAAGCTTTACTATTTCAACACAGATTGGTACGTTGTAAGTGTAAAACATTTCAAACAAGATCGAACCACAATAGTATTGTGCTGTCACCTAAATCTACCCTGGACGATCGTACAACTACCAACATTTTTGTTTTGATTCAAAGATTAGAGTTTAATTAACGTTACCACTACAACAAAATTCGGTATCATTGCTTTTCTTTGGCAGTAGTTTTACTGAGAGGGATCAAAATCAAATTATTAATCGACTTTTTGACCCATTTATGAGCCAAATATGAGTTGTTGATGAACGCATCTCAGGCGATGCGTTCCATCAACAGCTCATATTTGGCATAAATCTCATTAACCCGACGGTTAGAAATATATATTGTTACTACAAATCGGTGTTAAATACTCCAGTTTCTAGTACCTGGTTGTTCTTGATTTACAAAGCAATGCTTTTTTGAAAATAATCACAGAGTAACAAAGATGCAATAAAACTCAGTGATTTTTTGTAATTTTGTTCGATAATATTGAAGTTAAACTCTTCCCATATGGATCTTCCCGATCTAATTAGCCCTTCGATAATGAAGCCACAGTAGCAGGCGGGACTATTATAAACAACAAATGGATATTGTCAGCTGCTCATGTTCATCTTGAGTTGCCTCTGATGCTTATAAGGAAAAATTGGAAAAAACAATTTATGATCGCTGTTGGTGAGTATTCATTTTTTACTTTTCTTATAATTGTGGAAACGATTGGAATTGGGTATTTTAGAATAAACAGTTGGTTTGAAAGCGCATTGTTTATACCTACACCAAAATCAACATTCAAATAGATTAAATCTATGTAATAAAAATCAGTGGAAAAATCGACAGTGCTTTCACAGGTAATTAAAATTTCCACGACAAGCTTGGTTAAAAATACCTTTTAAAAAATTTAATTCGATTTGTTATGTTTAAAAGTAACTGAAAAAATTTTGTATATTAAAGTTCAGTCCAAAAAAGAACGGAAATGACACTTTGAAGGAATTAATTAACAGCTACCTGTATGACAAATGGGGCACAAAAATACAATAACAAACGCCATGCACTGGAAAATAATCCACATGTAACAGATCAGAAAAGTTCACTGTAATAGCTGCTTTGGGCAACGGTAAAAGTAAAAAGTTTCATAGGAGAAGTCAAATCTTGTTTTATTGTTGTAATCATTTTGAAATTATTTTTGTTTTTATTTTCCGCAGGTTTCTATAAATATCCTGATAGAGGTGAAGAAATTTCATCAAATGCAGACTTCCTTGAACCTGAAAATTATATTATTAGTTCACAATTTGATGACAAATCTATGGATTATGACATAGCTTTGGTATACTGCTGTTCTATGAGTTTTGAAATAAAATAATTTAGGCGAATAATTAGGTCTGGGCTAATGCAATTCGCTGGTTTAAATCGATTCGATGCATTAATTATTTGAATCGCCGCCCGAGGCGCTTTCCATCAACAGTCCATATTTGACTGAAATGTTAAATTTTAGAGATTAATTTCAATACCAAAAAGTAAAATTAGTGCCGAAGAAAGACGATTTTTACTGCATTTTTGTTACAGTGTGTAAAAAAATGATAAAAGTGATATATGAACGATTGGGGCCGGGTATTTATTTTTATTATTCTATTTACTCAGATACGAGTCGGAAGACACATGCAAAGAGTAGGTTCCGAGTTTGTTCCTGATTTGACTAAGACACCGGGAATCATATATTTCAGTCAATATATTCGACCAACCTGCCTACCCTGCATGAAGAATTATAATTCTCCAGTGAGGGACTTGATCAAAGAATTCGACAGACAAAAATGTGCAATTTTAAATGGTAATTCATTCTTAAAATAGCTGGTTTTTCATTTTTTATTATTCATAAAGCTCACTTCAAGCAAGGCGTATGAACGCCCAAAAGGAATCAGGTAGTGTCTTCTTTTGCGAAGAGCTACTACAAAACTTAATACCAAAACCTACACTCTGATGGAAACATCCCGAACAAAATTGATAAAATAAAGTGCAGCGAGTCGTATCCGCCCTGGACGGCGATAAAATCATCTATCACATTTTATTTATCTACCAACGTTGTTGGAAACATGACTTTTTACACATAAAAGGACCTTAAATTAAGGTCATTAAGTTTCAACTTTGGTCTATTTCATTTTATAGCCGCTCCATGTACTAGCGGTCACTTTTAGACGGACAGAGTTGGAGTTGCTGGAAAGATATGACATTTCCGGTTCAGCCGAGTCTTCTCAAGTTATTACACTCTGGGTTTAGTAGTGTACATGGATTGATGAGTCGGACTCGCCGGCACTCCAACCGAATATATTCAGCCTGTGATGCCAACATGATAACCACTAAGGGGCTAGTGACTATTGGCTAGTGACTAGGCCACCGAGCCCACTTTAACCATTTTTTTTAATCATTAGAGACTAAAGATTTAGAGGCGGGGACGGAAGTTATGGTCACTGGATTTGGTTTAAAGAGTGATGCAGAATCATCACAACAGTTGTATCGTCCAAATATCCTGCAGCAAGGGCATTTAACGGTGTGGCCAGAAAATAAGTAAATAGAATTTTTTGATTTATCTGATCCGTCTGTTAATCATGACTCATGTATAGGTATCTTGTACCCAATATTGTTAACAAAGTGGGCCTAATTTTTCAGCGCATATCTGTGATATACAGCTCATTGGACTTTATTTAACTGCCATATATCTATTTTTAGCTTTTTCTAACCTCCTTAAATTAGGGGGAATTAAATAGGTGATAATATTACACTATAACAAATGCGTAGTAAAATTACTGTTCTTTTCCAGTAATTGCAGAAAAAGTCGATTTTATAGTTTTATTTCAATATCGTCGAATAAGATTACTGTGGAAGAACGGTAATTTTACTGACCTTTTGTTACAGTGTAGGGCTATACCTATAAGCTTTAATAATCATTTGCTCAATTTGCCCAGTAACAGCTTTAAAACGGA
The DNA here is from genome assembly GCA_963675895.2 of Styela plicata. Lineage (NCBI taxonomy): Eukaryota > Metazoa > Chordata > Ascidiacea > Stolidobranchia > Styelidae > Styela > Styela plicata. Next base: position 6,456,003 of record OZ023150.1, read on the forward strand.
AGGAATATAAAATTTATAGCAATTTCACCACTCCCAAAAACCATCATTCGTAAAATTTGTGAACTATTTCAACTATATTTTCATTAGAAATTCATTTCAGAAATTGACCCAGGGGAGATTCTACTTACTGCACTTCCTTATAGTGGTTAATTCTGTACAGAATCCCTCAGAGTATATTCGCTGATACTTTTTTATTGCTGATTGCTACTCAGTGGGTTGTTCTTTCATAGGGCTGCTCCAACTTCCAAGGAGTCAATTTGAATTGGATTGATAAAAATGTGATATTAATTTGCAGATGCATAGGAGCCAATCAAAAAATTCGACAAGTTGATGAAGATTCTAGATTCACAAAACGTATGCTTTGTGCAAGAAGTGCTAATGAAAGTAAAAATGTCGATTCTTGCAAGGGCGACAGCGGAGGACCAATTGTTAAGGTAAACATCCCTATTAAAATGAGCAAAACCAAATCATTTAAAATTATTGTTCCGGATAATTTTTTCGAAACGATTCTGTAATTTCATATAAACAGCAAATTTCCCTATTTTGCCATAAGCTTTTGCCATAAGCTTTACTAATCATTTGCTCAATTGCCCAGTAACAGCTTTAAAACGGAAGGAATATAGAAATTTATAGCAATTTCACCACTCCCAAAAACCATCATTTGTAAAATTTGTGAACTATTTCAACTTATTTTCATTAGAAATGGACTTCTACTTTGCACTTCATAGTGGTTAATTCTGTACAGAATCCTTGAGAGTATATTCGCTGATACTTTTTTATTGCCACTTGCTACTCAGCGGGTTGTTCGTTCATAGGGCTGCTCCAACTTCCAAGGAGTCAATTTGAATTTGATTGATAAAAATGTGATGTTAATTTGCAGATGCATAGGAGCCAATCAAAAAATTCGACAAGTTGATGAAGATTCTAGATTCACAAAACGTATGCTTTGTGCAAGAAGTGCTAATGAAAGTAAAAATGTCGATTCTTGCAAGGGCGACAGCGGAGGACCAATTGTTAAGGTAAACATCCCTATTAAAATGAGCAAAACAAAATCATTTAAAATTATTGATCCGGATAATTTTTTCGAAACGATTCTGTAATTTCATATAAACAGCAAATTTCTTTATTTTGCCACTACATTTTGTTTCCATTCATCCATCTCCCTTATCCAATTCCTCTGTGAATTTTTTAATAAATGATAGACGAAGTGGAAGAGGCAATATACATTTCATTCGCACTGATCTTTGAGAACACAAATAACTTACTTTTGGAGGGGTTCACCTTGAATAAGGCCCTGCACCAGCCCTGACCAAAATCGATTGTATTTTGCCGTTATAATATGAAAATTGTTGCTCCTAAACATGGAGTGTGAATTGAAAATGCAATATCAATATGAACTATGAATTTCTTGATTTTCACAATGGAGACAATTTGTAAAAGTACAAATGGAGTATTTGATATTCACATGGAATTTATAATTCGATTCGATTCGAAAAAAACTATTCGAATCTGATTCGAATTCCAAATGATTTTGTTTTGCCCAGCCCTATCTTATACCTATCAATACACGTAAACGTCACATATTTTCTTCTTCGAATTTTGAACAGCAATTTTTAGCTGATATTTGACGAAGTAAAATTATTCATTGGGATTTTGATATTCAATTTGGTGATGAAATCCTTTTTTCGAATCCACCAGTAACTTATGGGTAACAAAGTTTAATTTTGATTAAAGATTTTTTAAAACGATATGTGCGCATAATTGTTACAATTTGTCTCTAGATTGCCGGGAACGAGCAGCAAAATAGGTGGATCCAGGTTGGTATTGTGAGTTGGGGATTGGGATGTGGAAATGAACATCCGGGATTCTACACCTCGGTAACATACCTAATGCCCTGGATTATTGATACAATTAACAACGAAAATAAAAGTGAGTTAACATTTACAAGTATAAAGAAATTCATTCCTTTTCCACCCAAATATGTTTTTGTAAAGTTTGTTTGTAATCAGTGACTAACTCACTGATGGACCTCGCCTATTCGGCGCAATCCATCAGTGACTGATACTTAGCAAAAGTTATTTTCCATGCTCAACTAGGACTACTGTATGCTTTCTCCTTGGAAGGCCTCGATAGTAAAAATACTAGATATAAAATGCGAGCCTACTTAAAAAACCTAGTGATGCCAAAAATTGTAAATATTCATATACTTTACTTCCCAAAATTTTATTCTAAATGAGTTATCAGTTATGGGGGGAGCATATTAGGGCATAAAACAGCACCGCAATTTTCACGATGGAACGACGGCCGTTTAAAAGCATTGTAGAACAAAAATGCTTGAGCAGCCAGCAGGTCTCAGTTCTTACATAGTAGTAAGTAGTATTCCACGGAATTTATATAAATTTTTCATTTTTTGAATAGAAGTTCCTACATGGGGTGAATGGACTGTGTTCGGTCCATGCTCGCAAACATGTGGTGATGGATTCAAAGAAAGAACACGGGATTGTTCAGTCAAAAATGAATGCAAAGGAAACAATAAAGAAAGACTTCGCTGTAAACAAATGGATTGTAAACCAGGTAATTATGTTTAAATAAAGGTTGGAAAAATGAAATGAAACTTGAAAACTATATACGATACTACACAGAAACTTGCTATTATACTTGTAACAAGGGCTGGGCAATTCATTTCCGCGATTCGAATCGATCCGACCCACAAATTATTCTTATCGTGATTGGAACGAAAACGAAAATGAAATGAATTATTGGTAATTTATCACCAAATGAATTTTGTGAGTGCGATTTTAGACTTCTCTTACTCCTAACATACTTTCTACATGCCTGAATAGGGGATTTAAATGAAAACACATGCTGTAGATGCTGGTTTAACCATCGCCCAGTGCAGCTACCGCTCATTGTCACACTTCAAAGTTCAGTTCTGTATTGAGTGCATCCGGGAAAAATATCCTTTGCATTCTTATGTAATAGCCCTTTACCATAGTTATTGGCCGTTAGTTGTTCTTTTCAAGAAAATATTTCGATTCTTGTTCATGGTAAATTTCAATTAGGAAAATATTAAATTGAAATCAATTTATATTACACATTTTTTGCTGCTAGATCCTCCTCCATGGGGTGCATGGTCACCATGTTCAAAAACTTGTGGTTATGGAATCAAAATTAAAACACGAGATTGTTCAGAAGCAAAGAAATGCAACGGTATAAGTAAAGAAGAAGAATTTTGTATGATCACTGAGTGCGAAAAAGGTAGTCTTTGATGTGAAATTTGATGTGAGAGTTAGTAATCTCCTGTCACAAGGGCTCAGAATATCTTACCACTAGGGTTGAAAAATTCGATTCGGTATTCGAAGAACAGATTATTGGAATAAAATGTGAATCGGTCATAGGAACAAAAGCTTGCAAATTGCTTTCATTTTTACTGGCAAAATGCAACCGATTTAGATTGAATTTGAAAATATTTTAAGTCAGTTTATTATAATATTTGTTATTTTATTGAAATCAACAATTCGATTCAAAAAAAAATATCAGTATTTTTTGGAAATCAGCAATTCGATCCCATTCGAAAAAAATATTCGAATCAGATTCGAATTTTAAATGATTCGTTTTTTGCCCAGCCCTTGTCCCTTGTGAGTGGTGACATGGGCTTTACAAAAATGTCGGACTAACATTTACAAGGTTAAAAAATATTCATTCCTTTCCCGCCCAAATATGTTTTTGTAAAGTATTCGTTGCTGATGGACCGCGCCTATTTGGCGCAATCCATCAGTGACTGATACTTAGCAAAAGTTTATTTTCCATGCTCAACTGGCCGGTTGTCCCGTTAGAACTACTGTGTGCTTCCTCCTTGGGAGACCTCGAAAGCAAAAATACTAGATATAAAATGCGAGCCTACTTAAAACACCTAGTGACGCCAGAACTTGTAAATAATCATAGATTTTACTCCCCAAAATTTTATTATAAATGAATTATCAGTTATGCGGGGAGGATATTGAGGCATAAAACAGCACTGCAATTTTCACGATTGAACGACGGCCGTTTAAAAGTATTGTAGAACAAAAATGCTTGAGCAGCCAGCAGGTCTCAGTTCTTACATAGTGGTAAGTAGTATTCCACGGAATTCGAATAAAATTTTCATTTTTTGAATAGAAATTCCTATATGGGGTGAATGGTCTGTGTTCGGTCCATGCTCGCAAACATGTGGTGATGGATTCAAAGAAAGAACACGGGATTGTTCAGTCAAAAATGAATGCAAAGGAAACAATAGAGAAAGACTTCGCTGTAAAAAAATGAATTGTAAACCAGGTAATTATGCTTATATAAAGGTTAGAAAAATAAAATAAAACTTGAAAATATATGATACTACACAGAACTAGCTATTCACTTGTAACAAGGGTTGGGCAATTCATTTCGGCGATTCGAATCGATCCGACCCACAAATTATTCTTATCGTGATTGGAACAAAAAATTGGAAAATGTAATGAAATATTAGTAATTTATCACCAAATGGATTTTGTGGGTGCGAATTTAGAATTCTCCTACTCCTAACATACTTTCTGCATGCCAGAATGGGGGATTTGAAAGGAAACCATGTGTTGGATGCCGGTTCCAATATCGTCCAGTGCAGATACCGCTCATTGTCACACTTCAAAGTTTAGTTCTGTATGAAAAGCATCCCGCATAAATTACCCTCCGCATTTTTATGTATTAGCCTTTTGCCAAATTATTTATTGGCCGTTAGTTGTTCTTTTCAAGGAAATACTTCCCATCTTTCTAATGGTAAATTTCAATTAGAAAAATATTAAATTGAAAAGTATTTATATTGCACATTTTCTGCTATTAGATCCTCCTCCATGGGGTGCATGGTCACCCTGTTCAAAAACTTGTGGTTATGGAATCAAAATTAAAACACGAGATTGTTCAGAAGCAAAGAAATGCAACGGTATAAGCAAAGGAGAAGAAGTTTGCATGATCACTGAGTGCGAAAAAGGTAGTCTTTGATTTGAAATAATTTTTGACTGTTTCGATAAGATTTGATAATTTCTAGTCACTAGAAATCAGGATATCTCACCACTAGGGCTGGGTAATTCGATTCGGTGATTTGAATCGATTCGAAGGACAGATTATTCGAATCAAATGTTGATCAGTCGTAGGAACAAAAGCATGCGAAATGCTTTCATTTTTAACGACAAAATACAACCGATTTAGGTCAAGTTTGAAAATACATTGCTTTTAAGTTAGTTTATGCTTATATTTGTTATTTTTATGAAATCAGTGATTCGATCTGATTCGAAAAAAAATAAATCGAATCAGATTCGAAAAAAAATTAATCGAATCAGATTCGAATTCCAAATGTTTCAGTTTTGTCCAGCCCTACTAACTTGGCGATTGTAGTGAGTGGTGACATATTGTTGTCCCTTGTAGGGCTGGGTGATTCGATACGATGAATCGAATCGATTCGAAGCACAGATTATAGAAATCAATTGTGATTCAGCCATAAGAATAAAAACTCGCTAAATGAGTTGAATTTGTCATTTTTAACGAAAAAATATCGCTCTTCTGGACCGGAGTGTAACTGAAAATGCATCGCTTTGAAGCCTGTTTAAGCTAATATTAGCGATTCGTAACTGCAAATTTCTTAATTATAATGATGGAGACAATAAAAGTAAAAGCAAAAACGACATATTTGTTATTTTTATGAAACCAGCATTTGATCCGAGTTGAAAAAATTCTCCAAATCAGATTCAAATTCCAAATGATTCGATTTTGCCCAGCCTTAGTCCCTCGTGAGTGGTGACATAAGGTTACCAAACTCTCTTCCAAACTGTTAGACAATTTTGTTCTGTTATTTGAATAGATGCTGAAGCAAATTAATCTTGATGTAAAGCCGAGTAGTATTGCCGCGCAGGCCGAGTAGTACTTGACCCATGGTGATCTGAATAATTTTTACAATTATTAGGCTCCTGAAACTTTACAAAATTTTCAAGTCTTTTTATAATACGTAAATCATATTTAATAGGGAACAAATTTTGCCCAGAACGCTTTTAAACACACAAAATATTGGTAGCTCACTATCAAATTTTCATTCGATGAGAATTATATCAAGCATGGACCGTTGATGAAACGCACTAAAAACGTTTCTTCCAGCAACAGCCTATAGTTGCCCAAAAAGCGTTTTTTGTGTTTGATTTCAATATTACTGAGACAATTAGTGTAAAAAGAGACATTTCTGCTGCACCAAAAGGTCGTGTTCAATTCTCGATCTTGGCAATCTTCTATCAAATATCTATAGGTCAAGTATAAGTAGGATGTTTGGGTAAAGACTAAGCTATAATTATTGTGCTATTAGTACGTGTAGAAATTTTTTTCAAAAGAAACGACGATTATGCAAAAATGGCATTTTTACAAATAGTTACAAAACCTAAAACCAGAAAGAAAGAAAAGCTATTTTTTCACCTCCTACCTAGGCACCCATTTAATACTTCCACATTAAAAAGATAATTTTTACTTTTTTCTATTTTATTGCAGTGTTAAATCTAATGCAATCTCTTTACTGTCACAAAATTTCACAAACGCTACGTATATTACTTTATCAGTAATTCCACGATGGGGTGAGTGGTCATCATGGGGGAAATGCTCACAAACTTGTGATTATGGAATAAAAGAGAGAACGAGAGAATGCTCAATCCGAAATAAATGTGATGGTTACAAGAAGGAAGCAAATGTATGCATAATTGTTTTATGTAAACAAGGTAACCATTATTCTATTTTTGTAGGTATGTAAAAGGGGCATAGGGCAAAACGCCCCTCGCAGATAAAAAATCGTTTTTATTTTGCGCAAACCGTGCGAAAATTTTGCCTATTTCAAATATTCGGTGTGAAATTGAAAAACTCAATCACCCCTCTCTTCTCAAAATTTGACGGCATCTCCAACCCATACTCCTTGTTTCGTCCCCATTAATACCCATGAATTTGTGGCTATAGCGTTTGCCTTTACAAATACATTTTTGCTTGTGCCTTTATATGCAGATTGCACTTGGGGTGAATGGGAAGGAAACGACTGCGTTGAATATGCCGGGAAAGGATTTCGAATTAGACAAATAAGGAACAAAAATGCGGCACACCATGGGGGACGAGATTGTGTAGGTTCATCGACAAGAGAATTAGGTACGAAGATTATTTTACACAATCTTTCGTTATTCACCGGGCAACCGGGTCGTTGTTATCGACTTTGGTAGCCTCGTTATTGCCAGGCAGTAACTCTTTGGCAAGACTTGTTTCGTTAAGTATGAGTCACCGATGGATAGCACTGCCAATGTATACTATGTATGCCGAGTGAACTTTGTACTTTTATCTGAAATTGTCAGAAGTATAGCTCACTCGAATCATGATCACAAATGCTCATATTGTTGATATACATAAAGATTCTTTTTTATTTCAGAATGTAGTCCTCCTCCAAGCCTGGTAAGATTTTTAAAATATTATTTTGCACCTAGTATCTCCGTAATGGATAGAAAATTTGAGTTCCGCATTGTTCACGATCCTGTGTAGGGGTAATGGTAGGCAACAGTAAGAAAATGCAGAAAAACATCGCTCACCAACAGTAATCTTTCTGGCTAAAATCGATTCAATACTATATAATCAACTTGGCATTAAACTCATCAGCAAAGTGGATTCGAACTTTGGAAATATACAATTACTCTAAATGAACTTTGAAGGTATTGTACTATTGTATAGTGCGCACTGTGCAGTATTGTGCACGTCTGCGTCTGGCATCTAGTGCTCTGGAATAAGTTTTGCTTTTCCACGCCCAACACTCAACTCAGATGGTAATAATTTGGGGAGACTCGTGCAAGTCGGAAAGTGCATATTTTCCCAAAAACACTAATCGTGTTTTTTGGAAATGGCGCCGTCACAGAGCCGACACAAAGCTGAAGACGTGACGTCATAAGGGATGAGCAATTCGATTCGGTAATTCGAATCGATTTAAAGTACAGTCTGTTCGAATCGATCATGAATCGGTAATAGGAACAAAAACTTGCTAAATGGAGTGAAATTTTTCACTTTTAACAACAAAATGTAATCGATTTTGGTGAATTTGCCCACATGACCAAGCCCTAGATATCATAAATCATGGAGATTTTCATTTATCTTCCAATTGCACAACCGATTCTCTACAAACTTCTTCTTTTGTCTGTAATACCTGATCTCTTATATTATATCTAATGATTGCTTATTTCTCAAAAATCAACACCGTACCATTATCCCCTCCCCCCATTTTGCAAATAGTCGTTTCTTTATTGTTGCGTAGCAGTCACACTGTAACAGGAGTACAGAAAAACAATTAAAAAGGTCATGTTGATGATATTTATGCCAATTATGGACCCCATATTTGGACAAAAAATCAATTTTGAGTTTTTTCAATACCGCCAACTAAAATTACTGTCAAAGATCAGTGATTTTGTTACATTTTTTGTTACTGTGTACCTTATGAAAGAAATATTAAAACTTTTTATTTCTGCAGCCAGTAGCCACCACAAATGCTCGAGATTTATTATATATGATAGACGAGAGTGATAACATAGGAGAGGAAAATTTCAAAAAAGCATTGAATTTTGTTAAAGTTTTGACATCAAGTAAGATTAATTACTGTTAATATTATTTTTCATATACAGAATTCAAGATTCCCATAGTGGTTCCCGAGATATGAGAGTAATGATGCAAATGAGAAATCAAAAAATAGGAGGAATATACACTAAAACAGATAATAAAGTAGAAAAAAAAAATCCTTTTTCAAAACTCGATAAAATAACTTTTTTTTTGAAAATAAAGTTCTTCAGTCTCCTTTTCCGCTCTTATGTCTATGTCCATAATGTCTTTAAAACCAAGAAATATCATTGAAAAGTTATATTCAGATTACTATACCGTTCTAGTTTCATCAGCACTTATGGTGTTGCAAGAAGAGTATTTTAAATGGTACATGCTTTGTTAAATATGATTCAGTGATAAATCGCGCCGCGTTGTGATCTGCGTTGCTCTTCGTTGGTCCAACCTCGTTAGAAACAGGCTTATTTTCTAACAAGGATTCAACTCCGTTCACAGTGCCCCAGCCCTTTATAGTGACAATTTGTACGTGGTATATACGGAACCTATATAATATATAAAAAATGCAATTACTCAACATTTTGTAAAATCAGTGTTGTTTGTAGTACGTGCTAAAAAGCGTCAGACTTATCGAAAACGTTTTAAGTCTAAAACCTTTTTATTTCGGGTGGGAAAGTTTTAAAAATTTTGCACTTCAAGAAAAAAAAATGTTCATAAAATTGTATAAATATAATCATATAAAAAATGCCAGCCACATCGTCGTGCCTCTTTCTATTCCTTGAAAATCCAATTACCTTCCTTGTAACAAAAGTCAGAACACTAGAAAATAGAAATCTGGTAACTAAGTGTCTGAAGTATTTCGCTCAATTTTCGATTCATCAATTTCAGCATTTTGTGGAGGTATTGCTATCGGTTTATCAAAAACCAGAGTTGCTCTATTGACCTTCAAGGATCACTTCAAACTCGCATTCAATTTTGATGATCATTTTACGAAAAGTGGTGTCATTGAGGAAATTTCTAAGACAAGGTGGTATATTATATCAAAATGAATATTGCTATTTATTTAGTGACCAATCTACATGCTTTTATTCTTAAATAGGAATTGCGCCGTCAAGGTGCGGGCTGTCTGTGACTAACACATGATTAAAATAAAATTTATGGCTACGTACTTACAACTAAGCAATTTTTTTCAAGCTTTACTTGAAGGACGGAAGCAGTACAGAGAATAAACCAACTAATGACGACCTGTATGAGAAATAGGGCTATGATTCGAATCGGAAATTACTCGAGTTATTCCTGATTTGTTCATTGGAACAAAAACATGCCAAATGAAGTGAAATTTTGAGTTTTCGGACAAAATCCAATCGATTTTGGTGCGATTCGTTAAAAATAAACATGGAAATTGAGTGAATCTTCAAATTTAATTATGCTAATATTAGTAACTAATTCATGGTCATAAGTTTCTTGATTATCACAATGGATACAAGTTAAAATAGCAAATATGGAATGAGTGATTCGATCCGAAATCCCAATCAGATTTGAATTTCAACTGATCCGGTTTTGCCCAGCCCTAAGGACGAAGAGTTACTATTACAAATAGTGCAGTTTCTGCACCGATATTCTTCGAAAACAACTGCTGTTATAAATATAAGGTTGTATTGGTATCAGCCCTGGGCGATGATGAAACTCTCCATCACTTTTACTTTTTAAATATATCCGAACAGCACAGCGAATATTTTGAATTGTAGCCTTTAAAGCAGAAAATAATTGAAATTCTTCTGAAAGTCTGTAATATGTAGTTCATTGCCTTTTACTTGTTTAGGAATCTCCCACAAAGAGTTCCCCTAACCTTCCTCAGAGAAAACTTCAATAAAACAAAAGCGATTAATATTCAGCATTGAGAAAGGGAATTTGCCAAATCCCTGACTTAGAGAAAAACAATTGGTTAATTTAAACACTTATCACTTATTGATACAATTCTTGTTTTTCGTTTTTCAATTTGGCAACGAAAATTTAAAATGGAATATAATAAAATTTAAGGCCCTCGAAATTATTAAAAAAAAATATAAATTTTCATTTGAATATTTCTCTTAATTCCGAACAGAAATCAATATATAATTTTATTGATGTTATTATTCACCACTCGAGTACTGTTTTTTCAGATATACCCCAAGAGGAAAATGGCCAAAGAAAAGCTGCCTTTCTAAGGCACTAAAGTATGCACAGAAGAATGTGTTCAGATCTGCTCTGGGTGCTCGAACATCTTCAATATATGTTGACAAACTAGTTATAGTGATCACATCCGCGTGAGTGCAGTTTATGCCGAATTTTTTTCAATTTTAAAGTTTCATTAGAATTTAGAACAAAATATAAACTGGTGTTGTTCAAGTAGATCTACACTGTGTCAAATGTGCATTATATTTACTGTTCATTTGGAGGTATTGTCCAATTCCAGAATTTGGGACCGACTTGTTGGTGACGTTTATACACTGTGACATAAATGAAACAAAATCACTGGTATTTGACTGTAATTTTACTCGGCGGTATTGAAAAAAATTCAAAATTGACTTTTTATTGCCAAATATGGGTTGTTGATGGAGCGCATCGCGAAGGTGCGTTTCATCGAAAGTCCATAATTGGCATAAATCTCATAAACATGACGTTAATTAGCTTTGGAAATATGCTTTTACTGCGAATAACCAGTAAATTCACTGTACTTTTGTTACTGTGTATATGTAAAATTAAAAAAATCCAAGTTGAAACACCAATACAACTTTATTCCAAATTTCTATATCTTTATGACATGGTCTATATTTTAGGTTGTCAATAAATAATGAAAATGTTTCAACCAAGCCTGATAATTGTAAATGCTGACTGTTATTTGGTGCTGAAATACCCGAGTCTATTGACACACATGCTTAAATGGCACAAATGCTCAAGAAGTAAATCCTTTCCATTAAAAAATTCTTGCATTTCTGAAAATACCTCGACAACCATTGTTTATTTAATCAAACATATTTCTTGGTTTGTGCGCCTGTCGCAAATTTCGTATAAATATGCTTGACAAAATGAAATTTCTGACCAGGAAGAAAGATTTTTGAGCGATTTCAGTTTAGGAAAAGGTTATCAAATCCATAAAAAATGCTTTCGAATTGTCATTCCTGTGTAATTCTTGATCAGTGTTGCGTGTTGATCACGTCGAAATTCACAAAATATTAGGAAAATCAAAACCTCTTGAGTGAGGTTTATGCTCAACCTATAGTTAAACAAACTTGAGTTATCAGACTTGAGTGATTGATCACGCTGCCGAGGCAAAATTTATTTGTGCTTCAGTTTTGACGATATATTGTTTTTTAATTCGAGAATGTTTTCTGAATCATATCGAATCACATGTAACATTATTAGGCCACCAGTCTGGTAACAGACATTCATAGATTCGATGTATCAGACATAACACAACAGCTTTATAAAATCAGCGGAAAGTAATGCTTGTCAAAACTGAATGATTTGGAATTCGAGAGTGATTCGAATATTTTTCTTTCGAAAATCTGAATAAATAACAAATTTTTACTATAACGACTTCCCTACATTTTAGTAATAAAAAAAATACCAATCAAATTGAATTAAACCTATATAATAATATTAGCAGCAGGAATTTATAGGCAGAAATTGTTTTCAATCTCCGCGTCAAAAGAAGCAATTTTCATATTTTAACAACAAAAGGCAATTGATTTTGGTCGAACTTGACAAAAATCGATTGCGTTATGTTGGTAAAATAGAAAAATTCTACTTCGATTAACAATTTTTTCTTTCCTTTGTTAATGTTAAGCGAATGATATAATTGAATTTTCGAATTAAATTATCCAACCCTGGCGGCTAACAGCTCATAAATAGACCTTAATCTATAAGGTTATGTGTCTGAATATCAACCAAAGTGACACGCAGTCAACGGAAGGTTTGTGGGCCAGTTCTATTACATCACACATATGAATATTCGAATTATGTAAATGGATTATGGATTATGGATACGAATTTATTGAAGTGTTGAATCTGAAGGTGGCATCTATATTCGTGAACATTACGGGCGAGCAAAACCAAATCATTTAAAATTGTAATCTGATTCGGATATATTTTTTTTGAACCGGATCGAATCAGTAATTTCATATAAACAGCAAATTTCTCGTTTTCACCTCTACGATATTAAAATAAATTAAGATATTCTAAACAAGTTCATTATAAACATACTGTGATAGGTAATGTACTCTCAATTCCCACTTTATATCCAAGGGAACAAATAAATTTGATAAATATCGAAAATTTAACTTGGTATTTTGTGATTAAATTTTAACATTTCCACCTAATTTTACAAGCCCTAGTGAATATACATCAACAAATTGTTTATTATTATTTATATTATTATACTATTTACACATTTCAGATGTTCAGATTGTTCTCAAAGTCGCAAAGAATTAAGAGAAGTTGGAAAATCATTGGCAGTTGACGGAATTTCAATTGTTACATTCATTGTTGGTGATTCTGGTGATTGTGCGAGCAAGCAATCTCAGGGGCCAGACTACATGGTAATTCAGTATTTTTTTTTAAATAATTCCACGGAGCCCTGTATATGCCAGACTGAGCGTGTTGAATCACAATAATAAAGTGCAGGTATTAGTATCCGCCCTGGGCGATGATAAAACCATCTACTACTTTATGTTTTTCATTTAGTCGCCTCTTAGGACGCAAAAAAGTCTTATCGACGCGATTCATAAGTAACCCATGCTTAAAAAAAATTTCTTTGACAGATATGTTCCAAGCAGGTATTAATTAAAATCGACTAACAAATTCACTGTAACAAAATTACAGTAAATTCACTGGTCATTTGCAGTAATTGGATATTTCCAAAATTGAAAAACGCCATATTGATGAGATTTATGCCCATTATGGGCTGTTGATGGATCGCACCCTCGCGGTGCGTTCCATCAACACCCCATTGTTGGCCAAAAACATCAATTTTGATTCTTTTCTCAATGCCGCCAAGTTAAATTACTGTCAAAGACCAGTAACTTAATTTGTGACAGAGCATGTTGCAAATAGTAACGATATTACAGTAAATTCACTGGTCATTTGCAGTAATTGGATATTTCCAAAGTTGAAAAATGCCATATTGATGAGATTTATGCCCACTACGGGCTGCTGATGGATCGTACCTTCGCGGTGCGTTCCAACAACACCCAATTGTTGGCCAAAAACATCCATTTTGATTCTTTTCAATGCCGCCAAGTGAAAGTACTGTCAAAAATCAGTAATTATGTTGCCTTTTTATTACAGTGTAGCAGAAAGACAATATTGTATACAATTGCATGCTTAACTCGTCACTTACTCGCTCACTCACTGTTGTTTTTAATTCAAATTTGCCCCATTGGGTTTTGCTTTTTGATTTTTTCTCTATTTTTTTCAATTTGTGACGGAGCATGTTGCAAATAGTTTTTGTTCTTTGTTAATACTACGATCGTTCCAGGCATTGGGAGATGGCTCACACTGTTATCAGACATTTCTATTAAAAAGTTGGAACGAAGTTGATACAATGACAACATATATACGCACTAATCCTTGTTCTGATACCTGGCAAATAGGAGTGAAATGCTGAAATATGGTTTTCATCACAAAGCTGGTTCAAGTTATTCATCCAATATCTCAAAATTAAGACTTTTTTGTTATTGAGTTGATGGTGCGCACAGCCCGGTGCAATATATCATCTTTTGTATATTATATAATGGTAATCGGCAATTTAATTCAAATTCAACGTTCAAATTCATTTTAATTAAATCTTTATGTAATTGTCTCAATATTTATTCTTTAAAAGCACTGATGTATCGTTGACTATTTTCTACACTGTAACAAAAAATGCAACAAAATTACTGCTCTTTGACAGTAGTTTTACTTGGCGGTATCGAAAAAATTCAATATTGACGTTTTTGGCGTAATATGGGGTGTCAATAGAACGCACCGCGAAATGTGCGGTGTCCATCAATAGTCCATATTTGGCATAAATCCCATCAACACGGCGTTCTTTAACTTAGGCAACAAGCATTTACAGCAAATGACCAGTAAATTTACTGCACTCTTGTTACAGTCTATATAATGATGTCATATGTGTTATAATAAAAAAATGAAAAGTGACAAACCAACTAGTTTATTTTCGGGGGAGTGGGCATTTGAAGAGAGCGGTATTTAGGGGGTAGGGGGTATTTGAAGGGAGGTTGAGAGGCAAACACTTTTTGTCCGCGTCGTCCAGCATAAGGTTATGATTTTATCTCATTTTATATTGATGTTTTCACCCTCCCAACTTTTTTTCTGTTTCGACGCATGGTTATGCTTTTGACAACCGCTATTTTATCGATATATAACTCGAATCATTTGGAAATCGGATCTGATTCAGATATTGTTTTCGAATCCGATCGAATCATCAACTCCATATAAATAACAAATGTGCCATTTTTCTATTACAAATTGTTCCCAAGAAAATCAAGAAATTCATAGTTACGAAGTACTAATATTAGAATAAACAGACTTAAAGGTATTTTCGAATCCCACTCCGTGTCTAGGAGCAAAGATTTTAATACAATCGAATTTGGTCAAATTTTGACTGAAATCGTTTGCATTTTGACGTTGTAAAAGAAAATTCTGCTGCCCTCAGTAAGTTTTTATTCCCATGAACGATGCACGATTAATTCGAATAACTTGTGTTTCGTATCGCTTCGAATCACCAAATCAAATTCCCCAGTCCTATACATAACCCTCTTCAATAATTTTTTCGTGATAGAGACTGTCAATAATAAAACTATCGGGTTTACAGATACAAATAAGTAATAAAACTACACGGTACACACAAAGAGTTTTTGCTTGAAACAGTGCCGAATTCCTCACAACAACCACGGGCCCGGTACAATGTCCATGTCTGTAGGGGCCAGCCATGGTATTTCATTTTTCATTAACGACACAGTGAATATATTGTTGAAAGAAATAATAAACCAATTTGCTTCTAACACAATCTGGCCATTGCATAATCGTTTTGTTTTGCCGGAAAAGGATTGATTGATTCTGACAACAATGTATTTCCGCTGCAGTCAGCTTTGCCTGTTAAGTTGCCACACTGAAGTAGCATTTTGAAACACGGCAAACATTAACAAAGTACGGATATCGAGTTATTTGTTGAAATTTGAACAAAAAATTACAATTGGACAAACATTCGGGACAAAAATAAGAATATGAATCGAATATTGCTTGTCGGGATGTTATGCTGGTTCTATGAACAATGAAGTTCTATGAAGCAAGTAAGGCAGGAGGTAAGTAGGAAAGTTGTTTCATATATAGTCTGCGGTTTTGTCTACAAAATCAAACGAATCAGCTATTAAAATTTACTTTTCGTCGAGAATGGGTCACTGATGAATGGCGCCGCAGAGGCGCGATCCATCTGTGACACATTCTTGACATATAACAAATTTTTTAATTCTTTATTATGAACAGAAATTTAACGATGGTCATCGTCGGCTAAGGCATGGAGCTCAAACCTATAATATTGTTCAACTGTGGGGTTTTTATATTTCTGCGCAAAAATCGAACTCCATATTGAAGGCAGAGTAAGTTTTAGGCAAATACTGCAGTGTATATCCCGAGTTCGAGTCCCGACAAGTCTGACTCGTTAACCCTTATCACCACTCAACCCTGAACATAATAACTTGTTTAAGCTCGACCGTACGGGAAAGCTAAATGATTTGTAACAACAGTTATTAGAGTGATTTTCAATTGTTTTCGTCAAATTCACAAGAAAAACGATACCACAAAATACAAAAAGTATTGGGCTACCTGCCCTAGTAAAAACTAGGGGCGGACGTTTTTGTGGATTTGTTGAATTCGTTTTGGGCGTTTTGTTTTGTCAAACAGCAAAATAATAAAATTGGAAAAGCTTTTTGCGAATTAAGTAAAACAAGAATAGTTTCACTAATGGTGCTCAGACGTCATAATATTTAATAAATATGAATGGCAGTGATTTTATGAATGATTTTGCTTTTTCTGTGGAAGAGGGCCGTGCATTATGTACTAGGAAGCTATTCTGAATATTTTGATATTAAACGCTTCCAAAACGCCATTTTACGTCACAAAATGTTAAGGCTCCAGCTGTTCGAGGATAATAGGGGGGCCACAACACCAGTTCTACGGCGATTTTATGAGGATTCGTGATGTCATAATAACATGGCTTTTTCCCAATCACAAAAAGGTCGACGAAACTTGTTTTATCAAGTATGAGTCACTGATGAATCGTGCCCCCGGGCACGATCCATCTGTTACCGAGGCTTTACAAAATAATACTATTGATCGGTTTGGGACATAAAGTAATTTTCGTACAATATTTTTTCCTACGATTGTATTTGTTCCTTCGTTAATCCCATTGCTCTATTGTTTTGTTATGGTTTCAATGAGTATATCGGATGGGGAAGGTTTCATAAAATAAAAAAAAATGTCAACTATCTACTGAGCCCTTGACCGCCGTTCATAGGTTTACCTATTTTCACAGTTGGACATTTGGAGCAAATTGGCAAACAGAGCCCAGTTATACGTGGACAAATTACCGAGTTTGATACAATGATTTCTGGATATTATTCCATCAAGATTTTCTTTCGCCTGGTATAACAGTTATCTTCCGTGGAATTCTGAAAGACAATAAGGTCGGTTTTGAATATACATTATAGATAAACATGTTTGCCAATATTGGTGTTCAGTTTAAGGTATCATCTGTTTTGACTGTGTTGCGTTAAGTGTTGCCCCTTTAAGATCAATTTGTTTTCAAATCGGACTTAGAATTAGTTTTTTTTTTAAAAATTACTCATACTTCATATAGCAATGTTAATGGATTTATTTTAGTAAATGATCATTTTTTCCTTTTATTTTGGCTGAAATTTTCGAAACAATATTCTCGAAAAATTGCGCTATTTATTTTATTTTCTGTTCCAAATTGCAGATTTCGAACCAACTTGCAAATCTAACCATTTTTACGTCATAACTTTGGATCATTTCGTGGAGAAGTTGATCATCGTAAACAATGGGAAAGAGGAGGATTAGAGTTTGTACCAAGAAGCGTGATGTCGTTCAGGTGAAGTAACGGATAGATATTTATAATTTTGGGGGAAATCTCATTTTGCTGTCCTGTTCAACAATAGTCTACAATTATTGCAATAAAGGATATTTTTTTATCGAAATTCACTCTGAGCAAGGCCGAAAGCAGTGGCTAGAAGAAACTAACTAACGGCCACTCAATAGCAATGAGCTAGTAAAAAATATAGTACCAGCAAGCGCACTCTAAACGGAAAACATCCCAAACGGAAATGAACCGCCATGGCAAACTGCAGTGAGTGGTGTTTATCGTGAGCGGAGAGATTTCAACTGAGTATGTTTTGTTGAGTAAGCGTCACGATCCATCTGAGGCTCATGCTTTGCAAAAATATATTCGATAGGGTAAGAGTAGAGCATTTTTTACAAAACTGAACCACTCTAGATGGAATTAAGTGAGTTTTATCTGCCCTGGGCTGTTTTGAAGAGTCTACCATTTCTCAAAATTTAGTTACACATAAGGAACATAACAACCAACTAGAAGCAATTAAATACCAAATTTGACCGCTATTTTTTAAAATTGTGATAGAGGTTTATTGAAGTTAAATTCAGATAAACATTTCAAGACAATTTATCAAAATCTTAAAACGCTTTGTTTTCAGTGATTTTTTGGATCGTTTTGAGTCAGAAGATTTATATTGGGATGAAATGGTTCCAATGAATCATACTATACTAAGTTGTTTGCCTTTTCCTTTGGCTGCTAACTGTGAAGAAACAAGATCCACTGTGAGTATGTGAAACCCACTCACGACCATGTTTTTTTTTTAAATCGACCCACACAAGATTTGTCCTGAGTCCATTTGAAAATCAATTAGTTTCAATTAAGTACACACAAAGACATATTCATTAACTTTTCCATTCTGCATTCAATACGCGAAAATTAATTTCTCCAACAGCCCCAAAACTGTCTCAGATGTTTTTAATTATTTTCTAGTGATGGGGACATTTGAGTCATACATATTCTTATTATGTACTGCGTCGTGTTTGTAAATTTTTGCAGACCTGAATTTTGACTCGGATTATTTTGCATATTTGACTCATATTGAATCATCGAAAAAAAAGTTACTGAAGTGAAATTGAGTTTATCAAATTTTATTTAGTATGAGTTACTGGTGGATTGCGCCGACAAGGCGCAGTTCATCAGTTGCTCATACCTAATTTGGGCTAACAAAACGTAATTCCTTTACGAAAACCACATTATCTCTTAATAAACATATATGCATTTTTCAGCATTCATTTTTACTAATTCATTTCTCGAAACATGCATCAAAATGATATTTTCAGCTTCGTTATATGAATATGATGATGAGTTCCGGGGGTGTAAGTTATGTCTTCCACAGCGATAAAGCAGATAATATATTTCATCTTATCTCTGGCGAGAAGACCTGGCTTATTGCAAACAGTAGTTTTGCACCTCAGGTATAAAATATTATTTGATTAAATTTTGTCGTGTATAAAGCTGGACATTTTTTATTGGAATTCACTCTAGGCAAGCCTTGACCAACTGACGACCTATAAATAGCAAAGAACTATGTCGAAATGCGTAGTACCAGCAACCACTTTAAACGGAAAACATCCCAAACGGTACTGAACCGCCACGGTGAAGTGCATCTGCCCTGCGCGATGGTAAAACCATCTACCGCTTCGTTGCTTCCTTTTATTTGGCTCTTACGACAAGACAGGAAAAATCCCGTGGTTTGTACCATTGATCGAATCACAAAGTTCATATCGCAAATGCCAATTTTCAATCACAATATATATATATATAATTAACACTTCGCTTCTTAGAGAATAAATAAATAAATATGATCAACATCGAAAATACTTAGGTTATATGTCGTCAATAAGAAATGATACTTCAACTTTTGGGCGATTGATGACTGAATATTTAGTCCTACGAATCGATTTATATTGCCAAATTAAATTGACCAGTCCCTTTCGTGTTTTGATTACTCGCGATGGCCTGGCCTAATTGTTATCTTATTGACGTCGCAGGTTGAAATCGTGCCACGCCTAGTTCTCCTCGTCAATCCATACCTACCACTCAACTCATTGTGTAATAACATGGGGTCATATCTACAACGTCACTAATCATGTTCGCCTAAAAGTGGCTGCGGGTTCATGGCCTTGCTCAGGAAATTTTTTCCGTAATATTAATTCCGATATTTTTTATAGTCACCCAGTTGATTGATGTGCCCGAACAAGGCACCGTACCATTGCTACTTAGAGACAAACATGAGTAATTCATTTACCTTTGGGCTGTATTTCGCCCGAAGTTAACTTACTGTTACTATATCTTGTAGTAGCTCTTTTGCTATTAAGTAGACGTCAGTTGGTTCCTTTCGGCACTGTTTCTGGCCTTGCTCAAAGTGAATTTCAAATTTAAAAAAAAAAATGTTGATGCTTTTATTACTCATTTTGACTTCTGTATGACTCTTAATATTGTATTTCAGACATTTTGGCAACGCCGATATCATTTTTTCGATATTGAAATAATACTATAAAACCAACTTTTATGACCAGTTATGGGCTGTTGATGGAACACATCGCCGAGGTGCTGTCCATCTAGAGCCCATACTAGGTATAAATCTTTTAAGCAAAGTGGTTCCAAATATTGGCAATATACATACGTGGAAAAGAGCTGTTTTATGATTTGGTTCAAGCAATTGCACACTGAGCTTAAAACATCCAATGACCGGCTAAAATAAAATGCAGTGAATGGTATGTGACCTGTGGAACGGTAAAATCATCAACCAGTTTCTATGTTTTCCTTTGGTCGGATATTACGACATGTATGAAATTATTGGCTGTGTTGTATTTGTTTGTACATGGCTTTGACACTCGTGCAAATTGTTATATTTCAGAGATGAAGATTGCTTAGTCTCTATTTCTTCATTTAAGGCCTACATCGACGCTGTACCGCATCGACCAGGATTCTCACCAGTCGTACCGGACTCAGTTGATTTGATAAAATTTCCGAAAATATCAGAAGTTGAATTTCACGAGGTTAAGATGATGCCTGGTGATGTGTTATATGTACCAAGAGACTGGCCACATTATGTGAGTGTGTAATCACTTTTAGCTTTTAGCTACATTTTTTTAGTAAAATTTTATTTTTATTTACGCGATTTTGCTGTACTCTTCACAATCATAGATTTATATTGTCAACCGTTAGATACAGGCTAGTGGTCAATCGCAAAGAGCTACCACAATGAACTGCATCACTAGTAACAATACTCGATAAACATCGCAAACGAAACCTATCCGCTATGGTAACGTGCGCTGAGTGGTATCTGCCCTTTGGCGATTGTAAAATCATCGTCCATAGGACGTAATCCATCAGTAACTCATATTTAAAAACGTTTCCCTATAGTCTCAAATTAAACCCTTTCTCAAATGCTTTCATAGACATCGCGATGACGCGTCCAACAGTATTGACTAACTTCTGCCTCAAACCATACATAGTTTAAAGAAATGTTCCGAATGTAATTTGAGCAAGCATGGCCAAGATGCTCGTCATTGGTGGCTGATGGACGTCAAATCAAAATTGACATAGCTCTATGTTGCTATTAAAATGCATGCAAAAATATTTGGATTCGTTGTCAGATATCTACAATACAAGACGGTATTTCCTACAAAGATCGGTAATTTTATTTTGTCAAGCATGAGCCACAGAGCCACCTTGACGGAGCGATTAATCAGTGACCCACACTTTTTAAGGTTTATATTTTTCTAACGTTGTTAAATGTCAATTAAATGTCGCAATTCATCAGCCACCCACACTTTTTAAGGTTTATATTTTTCTACCGTTGTTAAATGTCAACTAAGAACTACAATTTTCATCACTTATTATTTCGTCAGTAATATCAATGGGATTTGAATATTTGTATTCCCTCTGAATTTATTTGCGCCTTTAAAAATCTATAACATATTCAAAACTTTTTAGGTACAATCGTACGGTTCTCCCAATATTGGAATCAACATTTGGTTTGGTGGGAACGACTACATAGCATTACTACCAGAGAAATTCAAATGCATCAAACAACGTAAAACTTTAAAAGAATTGTACACCACAGCAATAAAATCATGAAATATTGTCAGAATAGTGACTTTCAATTTTTTTTCGACCGGCCTATCGCATGTCAGGGGCATATGCTACACTTTCTATGGACCATGTTTGGCCGTGTTCAACTATTGACACAGTATCTTTTTTATTTTTATTATTTGCTATGGGCTGTCCGTGAACATACCGGGGGGATTATACGCAACAACCAGGCACGGACCTTTGTAGTGACTGTATATCTGTTCTATGTTACAGCTACCCGCGAAGTGCCTTGCTGAAGGGCACGCTCGGTGGTGGAACGGTTAAGCATCGGACCATCGGCTTTCGGGACAATACGTCGCTATATCATGTTTTGTTAAGTAAGAGATCACGTCGAAGGGACGCGGTCCATCTGTTGCCCATGCTTAACAAAATCAAATTTCCGATTGGTCGACTGGGATTCACCGAATATAATTGTCCATTCTTAAAGTGGCAACTCATTTCAGTCACATTCAACACGACGATGTAAATAACGCATCGGCGCGATTATAAATATAAAAAGTAAACGATGGACCTTCATTTGTCTGCATTTAAGAATACGAATTGAGACTGTCGTAAACTAGGGGAAGATGAAATTGTAAATATATTTTATCAACTGTTGTTTTCGAGGGTAAAGTGAAGACCAGACAGAAGAATTGACAATACGTTTTTTTGCTCTCTAAATATAAATCTCTCAATACGGGAGAAAAACCTCGAAAACGCTTAATTGTGTTCTTTGAAATATGTCATAAGACATTCAACCGCAAGCAAAAATTCAAAACCAGTGATTACCCCCTAAGCAAAAAATTCTATATCATCGGACAAAGCAAGGGATCTGAGAAACAGCTAACTAGTGTTGGCAAATATAGGTAAAAGTACCGAATTTAAATAGTGAACCTATTTATTTTCGAAGTACCTTTCCCGAGTTTACTGTTTAAGTTTTTACTACGCAAAATTAGTAAATTCATCTGATTTTTGAATAGGTACTTGACAAAAGGCAAGCAGATTTTTAAAAAGGTACCTAGTATCGTATATAAGTAAAAACTATGTTCTCATTACCAAAATGGAGCATTAACTGACGTAATACCATTTAACAGAATAAACAATGGAAATTGGGAGCATTTTAATTTGGGGGAATAATATATTAAACCGAATCTTTTTGAATTGATAACAAGGTTTACTAAAAGTTTCTCAAATCTTAACTTGTCTGTGTTGCATAAATACCAGAATTCCAAAATAGAATTCTTGAATGCTATAATAATTTTTAGACGTTATTTCTTTCAATCGACTACAGTATATTGATCGCTCCCATAGTCTTTTTAGGTAAATACGGAACAAACCATCGCGATAACGCTATGAAACAGGTATAAAGTATAACATTACCACGATAAGATATCTACCAAAGTCACCTTTTGACGAAATTGATATTTCGATTTTGAAAATGATAGTCTCTTAAATACGCATCTACATACGTATTTGTATGTAAAATATGTATTTTTAATATACTTGACAAAAAAAATTGATAATCGTCCAAATTAAGTTGGTTTGGATTAGAATATTACATAATATTACAGGAAGTTTAGATCATGGCTGAGGTACCTTTGCGGATGCCTGAGTCTCATTCCATTTATAATTTTCACTTATTTTCTGCCCATGTCAATATTGTTTTAAAAGCTTCAAATAACTCAAACTCTAATCTCAATTTTAAAGATCAAGATTAAAAGCCGTTTTTTTTTTATATTTATCTCGAATTTCAAACTTTGACTTGAACATTTTGTTTAATAGGCTGACGATAAACATCTTTTGACAAGCATGCGTCTCCGATGGATCGCGCTGCCGAAGCGCGATCCATCTGTGGCTCATGCTTGTCAAAAGCATTTCCATTTGAAAAATGCTGTTTACGGAGACTCAAAAAAACGCAATATATCCTACACGTCGAGGCATATTAAATTATTATCATATTTTATCATATTCACTCGTCAAGACAATTTGACAATAACGCCTAAGGGATAAGTCCTTCAGGCAAATATGAAGATTTACGTCGAGGTGAATCTCTGTTTTAATTAAAAGACGCCTGAGAAAAGCGGTAAATAAGAATTAAAATAAAATTACGAGTTTGATTAAGTAGTGAGCATCAGCATTTTATTCAGACTCCAATTTAGCATTTTATATATTTTTTAATTTGATTTACGAGTACTAAATAAATTTTACTTATATAAGTAATGAAAAAAAGGAAAAAAAATAATTTCTTCTCTTTTGCTTAATTATTATATTGCCAGAGCTCGTCTGTGGCCTATAAATAAGAGAAGCACAGGATCTTCAAGTATAGATAGATAGGTAGATACCTCTGTGCAAGATGTGTTCAAGGGAAACTAAAAAATCTTGCGTTATTAAACTCAACTACCAGAATTTTAATTTTGTTGTAAAGAGCAGATGCACGCAACGTCAAACTAAGTTTAAAATAATGCTTTTCTCAACGATGGGTATTTAAAAAACAATGAGAAATTTTCTTTTGTTAAGCATGAGCCACAGATGAGCGCATCTTATCTACGTGATTCATGTGTGACTCACGCTTAAGAAAAAAAAAGTATTTGCAAAATTTTTTCGATCATAAAGTATTGACTATACCAAATGAGTTTATCATATTGTGGATATAGACAATAGAAAGATTTGGTCGGTTCCATTTTTGTTATCTCTGCCAGTCATATTCAAATTTACAGAAATAAGTGTGAGGTGTTTCAAAAATGATGCGTG
Organism: Styela plicata; assembly: GCA_963675895.2. Classification (NCBI taxonomy): domain Eukaryota; kingdom Metazoa; phylum Chordata; class Ascidiacea; order Stolidobranchia; family Styelidae; genus Styela; species Styela plicata. The sequence continues at coordinate 6,480,619 of OZ023150.1, forward strand.
CCAATTCTCCCAATATAATAGTAGTTGTCTACGGTTATCTACAGTCGGAACAAATTTTAGAGATTTTTTGTTTGTTACGCGTGAACTACTGATGGATTGCGCCGACGAAGTGCGGTAACCGTGGTCCATATATAAACCATACTAGTCAAAACAATTTTTTTGTCTGGTTAGTGGTAGTGATTTAAAACAATGTTTGGACAGTTTAGAACACTGTTCATTCCGTTTTAGAATGTAAGATAATCTTAAGTGAATTTTTTACAACGGTTTGCCTGAAGTAGAGTAGCTATTGGTAGAATAGGCCACCTAATAGAAAAATGTCAGCGTCGACTAATAAACATTCCCAAAAAGAGCAAATGCGCGTCAATATTGCGACAAGGGGAGGCGGTCAATATTGCGACAAGGCGCGGTCTATCAGTGGCTCATGATTTGTGAAATACCAATTCAGATTTGGGAGGTGAGGGAAAATTTCAACCCTTGATTTTTAATATAGAAAAACGGGAACCAATACCATAAACCATTATTCTGTAGAAATCTTATTAATTTTATTTTCCAATTTTTATTCCTAATTGAATAACAATTTTTTAGACCTTTACTCCAAAAATGAAGGGGTTTACAGGACTTATTGTAGCGGTATTTTTATTTTCAACATCCTCAATATCAGAAGGTACAGTATTCCTTTTTTTCTATGTTAATATGGTTTATATTTTTCGGTATTAGTGTTGTATAAACTTATTTAAATGATTTATATATTCAAAGCAGAGCGATTCATTTTAATGTTTCGAATTAGAGGCTATTTTACTTTTTTCGTCGCTGACTGACCAATAGGCGTTATGTTTTATACATTTTTCTTTCAATATTGTCTAAGTTAATATGCAAGATGATTTAATTATGCTAAATAGGTTCCACTAATCTTGTTTCCAATGCTTCCAAGAATGGTATTGCTACATATGGCAATGTCTCAAAGCATATTACACATAATATAATTATTGTCAAATTATAATCATCATTTCCCATTTTCCATTAAAAAAAAAATAAGGAATATAACTACTGCAGTTTATGTGATATTTGTGATGCGATTAAATTCAAAGTAAAAAAAAATAAATTCAAAGCAATGGAATTCCGATTATGGTTTGTTCAGCGATGTAATAACCATCAAGAAATTTGTTTCCTGATATATATAATAAGTAACGCCGTCATACGCACTGTGATATTTGAAAATATTTTTGCTTTTTCATAGCATTTTCTCGAAGTGAAAGTTGCGGCACAATGATGGATGTGGATTTCTAAACCATAATCAGTGTCGGATGAGGTTTACCACTTTTTGTTAATTTCGGAAACTTTGATTTACGTCTGCGCCAAAACCTATCTAATGTACTCGACAACAAAGCAATTATGCAATTTCACAATGTACTGGAAAATTTGAAACAAAATTGAATACGTTTTGCAGTGATTCGATAAAAACACCAGCTGGTAATTCAATAGTATCACTAGTAAATAGTTCCTAAGTGAAAACCACTCGGTCAGGAACGGTCCCAAACATAAAGGGGATAATTAGAAACAAAATTATTTTATGGCAATTCGTCGTTTTGTGCCTGAAGTAGCGAACATATGCAGAATTTTCTTTTTCTCAATATATTTAAATATAAAATTTTAAAATCTTGGCAGGGACTGTCTCCTCGTAGTAAAACTGGAGTGGGACATTTCAGCCCCTCCTCTTCGCCGCCAATGAACTCTCTACACTTTACTGTTTAGTTCTGAATGTACTTTTTTCCCACACAGTCCACATTTTGCTACTTCTCTGTAGGTATTTACTATGTCAGTGGTGGTTAGTTGGTTACCTTTTGGTACTGCTTTCAATCTTGTTCAGTTGATTTTAATATTCACTTTTAGACACATTCATTTTATACGCAATGCTATTGAAAAATGGGCGATAATAATGGGAAGAACTAGATAAAAAAATATATTGTTGCATAGTCAATTAGAAATTCATTCATCAACGATGAAACGAATGACTCTGGCTTTGCAAAACATGTTTCATTGAGCTATCCAAGATGGAATGTCTAGAAATCAAAATTACATGACGATCTTTAGAGTATTAGTTATTTCTCATATGTTTTCATTTTATGCAAATGCATTTCCCTTAGTCGTCAAAAACCTCTATACCACAAATCCAGTCTCGGCAGGATTATGATAATAAGCATACCGGCTACTTGCATCGATTCGCCTATAGGCAAAATGCCTGCGATAGATGTTTAACTAATCTTCTTATCGATTTAAGTACAATTGTCACAAACATTGTTTGTTTTCCCATACGTTGCCAAGTTTAAAAACACTTTCGCTCGAATTGAGTTTGTTAAAATCTTATGTTGTAAAACCGGTTTAAAGGCTAACGAAAATTATGTTCCAAAATATTATCGTGCTCAAAGTAGTTTGAAATAACATACATTTATAGTTTAAAAATGAACTTTAATATAGCAGTTCATTTACATTTGTGATGTTTTCCGTTTTTCTGGCCGTTGGTTGACTTGTTCCCAGTGCTGCTTCCGACACTTGCTTTAATTAAATTCCAATAATGAAAAACTAACATATGATGTACAAGTAGGAATCTGCCTTCAACTGTCTTACGACATCCTATAAAATTGTTCGTAGCACCCACGTTTTGCAACTATGCAAAATCAGAAATAAATTTTGTATTTCTCAAATATACAGGATGCAAAAGCAAACCCCATGGGGTGGACATGGACACGGAGAAAGTTATTGTGGCAGATTATTTTGAAAAATGTCTTCAACCAACTATTTCGGAAATTGATCTGGAAGAATCTCGTACCGTTATAGACTATATTATTCACGATAGCAAATGGTACATGGACGTGAAAAGCTCTGTCTGCGCGTAAGTTGTTACCTCATCTTCCTACTCCCCTCCCGCTCATCCTCCTATTATTTTTCCCCTCCTTCTTATTCTTTCATATTACTCCCGAAGATAAATTTCAATCCTAGAATTCAATATTTCAGAGGTGATGAAAATACTCCAGAATGTTGGATATCTTCGCTCATGTTTGTGTTGGACATCAGGTCGCCGTTACACGTTGCAACTGCAAAATGCATTTGTGAATATGCTGGAACTTGCCAACGTGAGTAATTTCCAGTCGATCATTTGTCTATTTGCTATAATATTATATTCAAATTTTCTTAGTATATATCTTTATGTTTTCAATATTGAAGGTTTAAATGCAATTCGTTTTTTTGACCGAATTGATTACTTTATTTGTGTTTAATTCATCACAGTTATATTTAGAATAAAGAGCAAGTTTTAACTAAAAAATGTCAGGCTTTTGCCTAATTCATCGTAATAAAATTTAGGATAAGGGCTACAAAAATTTAGACTTCTGATGCACACGATTCAAATTCAACTTGGTCCATCAATTGATCGTTCGATCTAAGAGTAGTGATGGGCAATTCGATTCGGTGAATCGTATCGATTCGAAGCATAGAATATCATGAATCGTTCATAAGAACAAAAACTTGCTGAATGAACTTTAATTCTCATTTTTAACGATAAAGTGCTATCGATTTTGGTCAAATTTGACTAAAATCGAGCAAATTTTGTCCTCAAAATATGAAAATCATTGCTCTTACACATGGAGTGCGAATTGAAAATATACACTATTAACTATATATTTCTTTATTCACAATGTAGACAAGATGTTATACCCAAAATAGGATATTTAGGATATTCACAGGGAATTATTGATTCAATCCGATTCGAAATATTTCATTATGGTTATGTGCAAATTTTTTAAACTCGGAACATCTAAAAGTTTTTAACGTTGAAATTTTTTAATTTTTTCAGCTTTCATGGAAGACAAATCCATGTATTCCAGCATGTCCGATTCTCATGAGGAACGTGGTTGCACTCCACCACCCAAACGTAAAATGACTTGGCTGAAATCAACGTTTTCGAACTGTATCGGACAAGAGGCGTCAAAAGTAAGGCCAGAGTATGGAGAATCCGGATACACAAAGGGATCTTCAATCACATCATTTATGCATGAACATTACACACATTGCAGGTATTGCGATTCAAAATAGGAATTCAATTTGTCAGAGAATTGCTGAATTGGTCGCAAAACGGCTCTAAAAACATTAAGTGAATGTATATGACTATGTGCTCTTACTGAATCAGTTAAATAATTTAATTAAATGTAATATTCACATTGCAAACGGGAAAAATTTTCATTGATTCGTTCGAAAATCGCTTGTATTTGTGATTTGCAAAAATCGAATTGCAAATGCTCCTGTTTTTTTTCGCATCTTCAAACACTATAAAACTTATTGGTTAAAACCACAATACAACGTAAAGCTGTCCTACAGATGTATTATGTGGTGAACGCTTTATATGACAAAATATGACACAATACACGTATAATTTGCTTTGCGTTAATTGTAATCACGAGTCTTCAAAGCTCAAACGTACGCCACAAAATGAGCATCGTCTGTCGGCTTGCATTTAAGGCTGGGCAAAGCCGAATCATTCGTAATTGAATATGAGTCGAATATTTTTTCCGAATCGGATCGAATCACTAATTCCATGTAAATAACAAATATCACATTTTCTAGTATTACAAATTGTCCCCATTATGCCAATCAAAAAATTTATAGTTTATTGTAAATTTTCAATTAATACCCAGTGTCTAAGGGCAACAATTTTCATATTTTAACGAAAACATATAGTCGATTTTGGTCAAATTTGACCAAAATCGATTGTATTTTATCGTAAAAATGAAAATTTTTGTTCATTTAGCAAGTTTCGATTCAAATAACTTGTGCTTCGAATCGATTCGAACCGCCGAATCGAATTGCCTAATCCTACTTGACTGTTTGGTTGTGTTGAAAAAGGTTGGTTGCACAGCGTGAAACGCAAAGTTAAAATAAAATTAAACGTGAAAAAATCATCATTAAGAACTTTTGTTCTAAAATTAAAAAAATGATGCATATTATAGAAAAATAAGAAAAATACCAAACAAGAGAGAATGCAAGAGAGATAACGTAAGTTCCTCTTTTACAACAGATCTAACCTTACAGTGGAGTATTCACTCAATCAACGATTAACTCTTCAAATTTTGTATCTTGATCGAGTTTGTCCGAGAGGAGGAGAAAAAGGGATGTGGAGAGATGATGTATTAGCTGTATTTCAGGATGCAACGAGACGAGATTCTCCTATGTGGGAAGTCGGACAAAACTGCAGGGCAAAGATATGTGAGTTAATAATGCCCTGAATTGTCTGTTGTGACCATATGGCTTCTTATGGTCGCTGTTTGTTCAGTTGACTTGATTTACCTCAATCAGGAATTTTATTTTGTCAGGCATGCGCCACTGATGAACCGCGCCTTGTAGGCGCGTTTCGTCAGTGACTCATACTTAGCAAAACAGAATATTTCGGATTACAACACGACAAACTTGATTTTTAGTACAAATGTCTGTGAAAACGTATTTATAATATTGCAAAACGAATGCAAAAAGTTGACAAGAATTTTCGTGAAAATATTCCTTATTTAGGCATGAAAATGTTTTTGAAGCAAAAGGGGATAACAAATATTTATACCCAGTATTTTATTAAAATTTTCTGGTAAAATGATGAAAGAAATTGGGAAAGGCGTTACTCCTCATGCATTTAGCAATTATTTTTGCAATTTTCGAATTATTTTAGATAAATCAAATGATAAGGTGAGAGTATTTCATTCAAAACTATTACGTATAGTTATACATTTCTCTATTTTGACAATCAAAGAGAATTTCCATAGTAAAACGCATTGTTTTTTTGTTTAAATAGAACTACCGATACGATCCGATTCGAAAAAAAATATGCGAATCAACTTCGAATTACAAATAATTCGGTGTTGCCTAGCCTCAGATAGAACACTATAAAATCCGCACATCAATGCCATTATTCAACAAAAATTCCTCTTGCGATTTTTGTCACACGAAAGCATTTAGGTGTGTCATTCCGTGACAAGTATTTAGCAGATATATTTTGTAACAAAAACATTGTTGTCGACCTCAATAAACCTGAAATACCTCAAAGTTTTCTATAAAAGTATCTGAGTCATCACACGCTCCCACTCTGCCTTCTGGCTAATTGATTAAGCCACAAATTTATGTTTTAATTATACTTCATTATATATTGGAAAATATGAAAATGTTCGAAAACGAAAGTTTTGGTAAACCTGCACGTCTCCAGGAATCGCTAGTATAAAACCACAACAGATTAATTGAAACAAAAAGAGCATTGGTAATTATTCCAGAGAACACTCAAATGTGTGGGATTAAATACTTGTGTTTGATGTAAAATTCAACTAAAAATGGAAAAAAATAGCAGAATACCTTCATACCTCCCAGCGATGGTTTATTTTTAAAGTTGTACTATAACTCCTTTTGAGTTCAAGTTGGCATCTTGACAACACATATGAGTAACATATTCAATCATATTTTAGCTAAATCCATTATTCCAAAATGTCAAAAACTTTTACTGAAATGGTGCAATTGCTAAAATTAAGCATACAAATAAATTTGAAGACGTAGCTAAACGTTAATCGGTTCCATTTGATAATTATTTTAAAGACACTTCCAAGTGCAATTGAGTTAATCGTCATTTACAAAACACACAAGTTTTTTTTTTTTATAGAATATGACGTCATAATGACAGGTGGTGTTATTCGTGTGGTATTTTGAAGAACTTTAAATTTGAATTTGACTTTTTAGAAATATCCAATTTGACGTAATATGTGCTCTTTCGTTTATAGAACGAAAAAGTATGCTTACTAATTAGAGCATTGATTTAACACATTTCAAGTTGATCGCTTCTGACCAAGGCTCTGTATCAGACACTACTTACAAGCTTGTATTGTCATCAATATTGGAGAAATAAATTGTAGATCAATTAAGAGCAATCGCACAGAAATCGAGTAAACTGTTATAAATTGCGATATCGAAGCGCTTGTTTGTTACTGAAGTTAAAATGTACATGGTAGAATAAACATATCATTCGTTTTAACGGTGCCCGCTGGAAATGAAAACTTTTATTTCACTGTACAGTGTTACTAACCAAAGTTTAGCATCGATTTCTCGTACCAGGCATTTTACCTTCGCATCATCGTTAGTGGATCGTTTGAAGTGATGTAATTTCATATGTGTATTCCAGAAATGATTACATAACTCTCTATGAATCATGGATAATCACACCAATCCTTTACATCGTACCTTGTCACTGGTGGTATTTTGCGGCACTAAATCTGTATGTAATATGCTTGAGTTTTGTATATTATTGTTGTTTTGGAAACATGTTGTATGGCTTGTGGTATTTTAAAATGTTTATGATACAAAAACAAGATTTGAAAATTTAAAGCGTATTTCTTTTTGAGCTCCAATTTTGTTTCAAATGAAAGATATGAAACAAAATTTTTTAATGAACTCTTTGACTAATGACCAAAAATTAAATCTGTTTCAAAACAAGAAATTTTACGTCAGTGGCATATTCAAAACTTTGATAAAGGACAATGATCAGGAATTTTGTCTTGAAAATTGTGACGTCAATTCAACGCAATCCACGCGTGGAAAAATTCACCGGTTTCACCTACGGTACAAACAAATGGAACGGATGATAAAAATATTTAAAAGCAAAAAATACTGTTACTATCTAACTGCGTACTAATTACTGGCATGTAAAAAAAAACACCAGTGTGTGCAATGTATTTTCCATAAATTGAAAAATGCAAGAATTTTCTTGATTGTGTTCTTCAGGGAGGCACTTTCCGGATAACTTTACGTACGGATCATTGGATATGAATTAAACCCATATCGGGAAAAAATATTCCATAAACACAAAGACAAACTCTGTATCTATATAAAAATTACTTTACATGTTACCACATTTTTTTTCGCAAATAATATGAATATATTACAGCCTTTGAGTTTAATATCCACGTGTTAAGCCACAAAAATCTCTGATGCAAATTTCCAACGTCTAAATATAGTCTACAGCGTTTCGAAACGTCATCAAACCCATCCCAGAGGATTACAGTTAGTAATCCTGTATCGACAACTCAGTTGTTTATGAGTGCAAGGCCTCTAAAGAGTACGACGACATTTCATTAAATTTCATTTAAAATAGTCCGTTTCTGTTATTGTATTATATACCTTAGTGATTAAGAGTAGTAAAAACTTACATCGAAACCAAGCATGGGTTATTTATGGAACAAGCCAAATAGGCGTGAACTAACTATCCCCCATGCATGACAACCTTGAAGTACGTGATAGAGATAACTAATCTACATGGTTAGTGTAATAGTTATTCATCTATTTATCTTAATTTTCGTGCTGACATTCAAATGACATAATTTCGTTAACGTAATCGGTTTTAATCTACCGATATTGGTTTGATTATTCCATTCACAATAATTAGTAAATGTAAACTACGTCAAATCACACTCTATGTCGCATAATGCGGTAAAAAAGTTTCCAGATTTTCTAAAAATAGTATCAACAGTGAAGGGTCATTCAAATTCCAAGCGATTTCATTTAATAGTGACATTTTTGTGAGGTATTTTCATTATTTTACTAATGAAAAACACACTTGTATTTGAAATCGAACTCTAGTGTATAGTGGTTTGTTAAGTTTTAAACACGTAATTGAGAGAATATTTTTTCATGTTCTTTTAATCAAATAGAATTATGTATTTTCACAAATCATTGCTATTTAATATGAAATTTTACGTACTTAGATTAAATTGAATTTTTAAAGCACACAACGATTTAGTATACAGATGAAGAACCACTTTTATCAAAGCAATTGTACATAAACCGGAACCGATTTCCTCTGTTTTCAAATGCTATAACTGTCCAAAACAAGCCATTAAAATTAGTTACATTATGACTGTATCAAGAATCCTATACTTAGCAAAATGAGGTACGCGTTGGAAATTATATCGCATTACGGAATCTTTGGAATCAATTTTACTGGACGCTTTCATATTGATATCCTGTCGAACAAAAACGTGCCCTGCGTGAGTTTTTAACAGCGAAACACTTTTAAAACCATTTAAAAAAAACGAAAAATATTTGTCGCGAGTACACTTTTTAAATTTTGATAGTATTATATATTTTCTAAAATCAAATCTTTACTATGTTATATTTCAGATGATAGTGGTGATGATTGTGATAGAAAAGTTTGTCCAAGGAACAGTAGATGCATCAAGACTAGCGGGTATGCGATATGTGCATGTAATGAAAACTACAAGCCCGCCTCAGACGGATCGTGCATGGGTAAGACACTTTTTCTAGAAAGTTTTTAAAATTATATGAAACAAAGTCAGAAATAAGATTGACGAAGTACACGAAAATTGATGGCACATATTTTCTATGTGCGTTATATTTGTGCTTCCATAGTTTATAATACGCCATTTGGCGCCATTCAAACAAAGTAAGATAATAAAACTTCCAAAATCAGACAGAAAAAACGTATTTACCGTTGAATAATTTACATTGATTATCCTTTGATCTTTCATTGCAAAAATATGCTGGATTTAAGGACGCTTAACTCGATCTAATAACATGGATTGATTGATATTGAATCCATATTTAAATAAGTTACTCATCTGTTAAACAAAAGGTGAAAAATAACAATTTCGATATTTTGACAAAAATACATATGAAATAATAGGGATTCTTATTATTTAGGTATATAATTAGTTTAATGCGCGCGTCCATTAATAAATCTCATGGAAGAAGACTGAAAGTTTTATAATGTCAATCATGGTTTGCAGAAAATGCGACACAAACAAAAAATCCTTTTGCAATAACTTCCGAAAAAATTTGGGACAAATTGTTAAGAACAATTTTAACGGGTATTATTTGGGAATTGGGAATGTTTGAATTTGGGTTTATGATTGAATGATCTATCGTAATAGGACGTCGAGTCGAATCGATTCTCAACGTGCCTTGTCAAGTGATAGTTCATTGCATAATGATCTTTTACTTTCGCTAAACATGCTCTGATGATTTATTTGTTTTCTGATTTCCTTGCAATTATTTTTATACAGCTTTGGTGGTCGATGCATGCAGTAACAAAAGATGTGGAGCCCGTGAAAGATGTTTTGATTATAGAGGGAGAGCTTATTGTCTGTGTAATGTTGGATATTTAAGAACACAAGGAGGAGGATGTCAAGGTATGAACTTTTCTGTAATTTAATCCATATTTTATGGATACGCATATAGAGTAGATAATCGTGCTAATCGAGCACTGAAGGATCGCGCCGCCCAGGCGATAATACTTTGGGTTAAGTGGTAGACATTGGTTTGCGTGTCAGACTCGCCCAGACTCAAGCCTGGGATATTTTACATGAGATGCCTACGGTCTAACCACTAGCACTAAGTTAATCTGTATATATCTTTAATATCGATGTTCGAACTTTATTGACATACATTGCCGAAAAGGCGAATATTGATTCTATTCAATGACAATCTATACTGTCAAAAAATATTATATGTAACCTAAGATGATTGGTAACACACTACCAGTATTAAACGTCAACTATTACTTTTTGCCTATCAGATCCCTGTGCTGGAGATGCTTGTATAAACGGTGGAGTGTGTGAAAGACCAACTACAACAAGAGGCGGGAAAAAATGCGTATGTCCTCCAGGTTATGGTGGCACGAGATGTGAAATAGGTAAGTTTATAACATCAGGTCTATTATTATCCTAAATCAGAAATTATATTTTGACCAACATGAGTTATAGATGGACCGTGCCCTATCGGTGACCGTGAGAATTGCGTTTCTGACTCGCCTATTCAATGTTTCAATGAAGCACCACTTTCCTTTAAAGTATGCATTTGGCCGTTTATTGAATGTTTTCTTTTTAGTGCACTGTTGAGTGCTGCCGATTTACCCCATTTAAGTTGCCGAAGTGGTAGAATGGTAGGACAAATGACTGGGAAATAATTCTATTTAGATCTTTCTTCCAGAAAACTCTTGTAAAATGAAGTATCTTCAACCATCGAATATGCTAATTATGGTATTGACTGTTACAAAAATGCTGTAAAATCACACTCTTAGATTTTTACTTGGTAATATCAAAATAAAATGTAAATTCAACTTTTGTCTATTGATGAACCCCCCACCTCTTAGAGGTGCGTTGATGGAACGCACCATCTACGTGAGGGGTCAATCAACAGACCATAATTGGCGTAAATGTTACCAACAAATCAATCAAGGCCTTTTCAGATTTTCGACATACATAAAAACAGGTAAACGAACAGTAAATTCACTGTAGTTATGTAGTATTTTTACAGTGTCGTAGATTAAAATTTAATCTATTTAATATTATTATACAGTTACGCCTCTATATAACAGAAACGCCATCGATGTTTATCGCTCACCATAAACAATTAGTCGTTACAGTCTGTACTATCTACCTGAGTTGTCTAGACAGCGCTACCGTTATATCTATTCTCAGGATGGCTTTAGGACAAAATCAAATTTCTTGTTTGTAAATGTTTCGTTTGTCCTGACGATATTTCATAATGTGTTTGAGAACCGCGATGGTGCCTTAAATGAATTTGATATTACTCTAAATTCAAACAAATTATATCTTGAAACAGAAATCAATAAATTTGCCTTTTTTACGCCAATCTTACTTGGTGACATGAAAATAAAACGATCAGATCCTCTTTTTTCGGCTAATAGTGGGATGATGATAAAACGCGCCGCAGTTGACTTTGGCCAGTCTAAAAAAGTCCACCTAAAAGGTTGCTCAATATCCTATTTTATAGTGCATATCAGTGTCAATTCAGTGTCAAACCTATTGGCATATTTCAACAATCTTTTGTCAACCTCATCAAAAAAGTCTATCAGTGAGGCGGATTTAACGAATCATGTTAAAAGAAATTTGGTATTACGAGATGAAATATTATATGTGCAATATCTCAATTTTAAGTCAAAATTCTTTTTCAGACACTTCAAACCAATGTACAAGACAAGGCGATACATGTCACATGCATGCACAATGTAGAATGATATCTGTCAATAGATACCAATGTAGATGCAATTCTGGATATGATGGAGACGGATACCAGTGCGGTATGTTGAATGTTGGTTATTCTGATATAGCAATCAATTTATAAATTATTATATATTAAAGAACATATGACATATCACACAATTTATTAGTTCATAATCGAAAACCTTGTTGAAAGTTCAGTTATAATCTTTCACAATTACAATATTTTCATGTTATACCCCGTCTTGGTTGTGTATGAAAGAGCATCAGAGGAGAATATTCATGCGCTCTCAGGTGTGCGTCATCGCTGAGCCGCCAACGCACAGTCCATCTGCGATGCAAGCTTGAGACATTAATTTAGGATTGAGGCAGTGAGTCGCCGTGTCTACAGAAATAATATTCCACGCAAAGATTTGATCACATCGCACGGAATCACTCACACGCAGACAAACACTCGCGTACGCGCCAATGTCTCAGTAATGGATTGTTCCGATGTAACCCATGCTTGACAAAATGAAATTTTTGGTCAGACGAGTGACTCCAACAGGACCTGATGATGCTTTACACAAGGAATTGATCTTACCATGTTAAAACGCACATATCACACACTCACCGTTAAACGATAACGCACTATTCTATACTTGTGCAGATTTGAAGTCTTCAGATCGTTGCAGAGCTCGGTATGGTTCACCATGCGACATGAATGCCAAATGCCATAAAAGAGGAGAAGAATATATGTGTATTTGTAAAGATGGTTACAAAGGAGATGGACTTTCCTGTACAGGTGAAGATTTGAAGTGCATTGTGGTTCCACGATTAGTCTACTTTTCTGTTATACGTTATGAAGCAATATAAAATATCATAACTCCAAAAATGGATTATATCAAACCACAAAATAAACAAAATTAATTCAAAACAGTTATAAATCTTTAGTATTAGGAGAAAGGGGTAATTGCTGTATGGTATTACTTTTATATATTTAAATATTTTTAAATGACTCTAAAGGTCATATTAACTCTAATGACGGAATCTAGTTTTCTTAAACGATTTTGTGAAAGATACAAATACACTCTTAGAGTCAAGCCTTATCGAAAACACGAAGGATATTTGTTAAAATGCGTAATTTTGATGACTGATTTTTTGTTCCACTTTTCTGATTTCAATGTAGAAATGGGAAAATGTGAAGCCAAATTCGGAAGAACATGCGGGAGAAATGCAAGATGCCTACAAGGTGCTAGAGGAGTTTACATGTGTAGTTGCATCACGGGATATACAGGAGACGGATTTAGTTGTAGGCGTAAGTTTTTTTTTTAATATAAAAGTTTTGTCATTCAAACGCTGGAATTTTGAGTTAAAGACCTTAATATTTTGAAGGGTTAAGACGCGTTTCTCAAATAGTCGCCAATTGAATTTTGCTAACCCTATCACAAGGATAAAAAGCATGTTTTGTGAAAAGTGTAATTCACTATCCAAATGGTGATAAGTAGGGATGGAAGTTTCATCTTTGTTTAGCAAGAAATTTTTTTTTTCAGTTACAGAGTAAGACAAAAGTTGATTCCATTCGCCTCAGGTGTTTGATATAACTACAAATTCACTAAATTTCATCATTATTAAATTTGCTAGGATAGAATATACAATAGATTGTCATGAAATAAAATCTACTAAATACGAATGAAATCAGACTATTTTAATGTTCTCTTGGTCGAGTTTGCGTGCGACTAACTGCTTGTCCTGCTTCTATGCCTTTGTGAAAGTAGATCCGTGCTAAACGCAAGAATATCACGGAAAAAGAATTAGGCTGTGATGTTTTTCAACATATGCATTCTCCACAGGTTCCACAGTTCCTCTCGGCGAGCAGAAATACTGCATCAAAATTAAATCAATAGATGCCAACCGCGGGAATAATGCAAACTGGTTTAAGAATTTCGTTGATGGTTTAAGCGACGATTTGAACAGGATCTGGAGTAGTTTTATCGGATATAGAAAGGCGGAATACAGTGCTGAATATAGAACAATGCCAAACGGAAAAGCACAAGCTACATTGACGGTCACGTAAGGAAAAGCTACCTTGATTCTCTCAATTTCTTTCAATATCAATCCATCATTAAATTTAACTCTGAAGTACGTGTAAAAACCGTAGCAAATCCCAAACATGAACTATCAGATTTTTCTGTTCAAACCAGTATTGACAGATATTGCTTTTACGAAGCGGAAAACGTGATTTTGTTTTGATGCGTTGTTCCATCTCTAATCTCGACAATTTCGTCAATAAAATGATTTGACTTATATTTTTATTATAAGTACGCCTACCATTTTCCAAAAACATTTTCTGGGCCACTCGCTCACAATCAAATTTTTTTGCAGATTTTAGAAATACCATTTATGCAGTTATTGGCAAATATATTACATTCAAGCATAGATTATTGCAATAAACGTATAATAATTTTCTATGTAGAATCTGGGTCTCGATGACGGAAAGAGGTGGAACTGTCGGGGTAGAAGATATCATCCAACATTACGTTACAAGCTCAGCCAGAAAGAATCGATTCAATGGAATCCCAACAGCATGCGGTACGTAGTGACGTATATATTTATAAAATAATTGAGATATTTCGATTAGGAAATTAGGGTTTGGAAATTAAGAAATGGGGAGAAATTCAATGAAAAGAGGAGAAAAGAAGGAGGGGAAAAGGAGGAGGTGGAGAGGGAAGAGAAGGGGAGGAGGAGGAAGAGGAGGGGAGGAGGAGGAAGAGGGAGGAAGAAGAGGAGGATGATGAAGAGGAGGAGAAAAAAGATTATTACATTTTAATGATTTAACACAGGTGCGGTGACTAAAAATCCTTGTCAAGTAAATCTTGGTAGGAAGTGTGGCGCCAACGCTAAATGTATGATGTCCTCAGGAGGAGGTTATGAATGTAGATGTATTGACGGGTATACTGGAGATGGATACAGTTGTCGAAGTAAGATGATATGGTTTAAAAAAAATTTGATCAATACTGGAAACTATTGACTTCCACTACGAGATTTATTCTAAAAAAGTTGCAACGAGAAAGAAGTCGTTGAATTAATTAATAGATTTAATATTCATAAGTACAAACGTGAACACTATATTTATTAATATTACATATATATATATAAATATAAACGTGGTACTTCTAACCCTCTTAACATTCTTCGTGCACACAGCGATCTCAACAGATCTTTGTAGTCCAAACCCTTGTGGTGAAGGTGGTAATTGTTTGTTGGTACCTGGTGGATTCCAATGTCAGTGCAAGGTTGGATATAACGGAGACAGATGTCAAAACAGTAAGGAAATTTCAATTTCTAATACATTGTTTGTAGTTAAATTATGAGCGCCCAGGCGGAAAGCTCAAAGCTTTGCAGGCTGTAGAGCGCCGCTGGACCAGCTTCGAACAAAAAGTGTTCTAGCCATGTTCACACCAGCCTCGGGAAGTAATCGATCATGTAATCGAAAACATTGTGAGACTGGGATGAGGATTTGAATGTTCATTCTCGATAGGCTTATTTTTTAGAATAGGTTTTCGTCCTTGACTGCTGCCTCACAAAGAAGTGGTCGATGATATTATCATCATCCAGGGCAGACAACACTCACTACACCTTTTTTTAAAAAAAAATCAGTTCAGTTTTTTGTTTTGGTATGTTTTCTGTTTAGCATAGTCTGCAGTTACTAGTAGCTGTAATTCCTCTTTGTTGTAGCATTGTTCAGTCCACTCTAAACAAACTAATTTTTTGAACCGGTTTAATTCAATATTTTTGTATGAGCCATAAAAAAATACATATAAAAATATAATATATTTTCTGTAAAGGACCACAGTGCCCGGGGGATAAGAGATACACCGACTGTGCCTCATTGTGCCAAGATCATTGTGGAAAGAGACACCAAGCCTGTGTATTGATATGCGATGTGGAAAACTACTGTGAATGTCCGCCTGGCACCATACAGCTAAGGGAAGGTTCTAGCACATGTGTAAGACCAGAAGAATGCCCTGGTAAATATATTCATAAAGCATTGATTGAAAGGAGCGTTTAAAGAATAGAAAACAGTCCACAATCACAAGAATTTATAACATTACGCAAGGACTATCTGTTTTCTAATGGTGCATATAACTCGCTCTCCAGAATAATTCTTCTATATTTGGTACCTTCCAGGTATGCGACTAACCTGAAAAACGCTTTAGAATTTTCAATTCCATTAATGTGTAATATGCAATTTTGAAGTGATTTGCTAGTTTGAGTCAAACCTATTCAATTTCAAATCCAAAAAATTACTCTTTGCAAAATACACCATAAAAGTGAATTTTTTCCTAGATCCTTCACTTTTACATGGTTTTTCATTTAAAACTATCAGTTATTACTTGTACTTGTCCTACATAACTGAGGTAGAAGTCCATAAAAATAAAGATGGCACATTTGGCACATCTCCGATCCCTTTTTCTAGTTTTAAATCCTTGTGATGCCAATCCATGTGGAAGCAATGGGCGTTGTAGACAAGTCTTTGGTGGATATGCGTGCGACTGCCAAAATGGCTATACTGGAGAGAACTGTCAGACTGGTAAGAATACTTACAATTGTGTCTCGTATGATGTGAGTCACATATTAGCTTACAAATTACCTAGATGTGACTAATGTAGTCTGAGTACTGCATGAGTAGGAAATTATAATTGCGGAAAGCCATTATAAACCTTACCTAACAATGACAATAAATTTATGGGTTTCATCACGACATTCATCATTTTACCATTGCTATTGTATATTTCCTGTTAGCACCGAATCCATGTCAGCCGAACCCATGTGCAAATGGCGGTAGATGTTCTGTTCAGCTTGGATTGTATCAATGTGATTGCAGAGATGGTTATACTGGACGAAACTGCAGAATAGGTTGGTTTCTGTTACAATCATAAAACAATTGAATCTGCAATATCGAAAAAGAATAACATCTTACGTGGCTTGTTGCTGAAAGCTGATTGCCTTATTAAAAAAACTTAGGGAACTTTCTCACAGAAGTGCTGAGTTATGAATATACTTGAAAGCCGCCAAAAACTTATATTTATCAGGGAAAGACTGTAAAAGTGCAGCAACATATTCTTTGTTTTATGATTACTCTTTTCCTCATAATTGAGGATCAACATGATATGGTCCTTTTTCAATCGTCATTGAAAAATTGGTTTTGACACTTATTTCGAGAAGATACGTGAGTTTTCTTCTTCCAACTCACTATATAATTTTCTACAAACAGAGCCTCGACGTAATCCATGCGAGTCTGAACCATGCTTAAATGGAGGACGCTGTAGAGCACTGGGTCTTACACGGTACGAATGTGATTGCACACAAGGATATGCTGGACTCAATTGCCAGAGAGGTAAGTTATCTGTATTTTAATTTTGTTTATCTGTTTATTTCAGTGTGCCTTGACACTCGAGTAAATATTAAGGAGATGTGACAAAATGACCAGGGAGGGCTTCAATTCAAGATGTAATTCTAATGCCATTATACTATTGACGAGGTCAACACTGACATTTTAAATCTTGTTTGCTATTTGTGTATTACAATCATTTTGGGTGATTTTGGAATGTTTATTACAATTTTTACGTACTTTTTAGGTCTTTGACGGCATTGTAATTTCGTTCAATTTCGTGCACCGACGATTTCTATCGCGCCTAAATCAGAAACATTGTGATGTTGTTAAATACAAGGGCGCGATCAATTAGTGAAACATGCTCTTTAAAAAATGTCTCGGTAAAAATTTCTGACTGGGTTATAACGTATGGAAGAATAATTTATGTTGCTTTGAATTTCAGCACCGAACCCATGCCTTTCTAATCCTTGCTTGAATGGTGGAGCATGTCAACGACAACCAGGAGGAGGATATATTTGTTTGTGTGCCGATGGATACACTGGAAGAAGATGTGGAACAGGTCAGTATTAAATTTATGATGTTTGGTATATCAACTGCTATTAATAAAGTTTATTGCTACATGGTATAACCTACTTTTATGCCATATTTTCGTGTCAGTATATTTTCGCGTCGAAATAAAAATCAATTTGTTGTTGTTTATACGGAAATTGCAGTTATAAGCGAAAAAAAATAATACAAAACTAGAAGAGACGAAATGACAAATGATCAAGATTCAACAAACAAGCCTAAAATAGAACGAGACACTGGTTTACTTGAAGATGAATTGCAGTTCTTACAAAATTCCCCATTAGGATTTTATCAGAGAATGTAGAAATAACAATTATTAACAATATTGCGAATACAACTTATTTATCGTTATGGCTGAGTTTAAACGATATGCCGAATTCAATTCGGATATTTTATCATATTTTGCCGATTTTGCAAAATCATGATTCATGTCAAATTTTACGTGACGTAAAATTTGGCATATATTATGAATTTACTGCAAAATTAATCATTTTACAAATAACCCCAAAACGAAATGAGTTTTGATCTGAATTCTCGAATACGTGATTATTCAAATAAGAATATCCCTACTCGTTTTATCTTATCACGAGTTTCCTTATCAACGATTCTTTTATTGCAGAGAGCATCGAATTCCCGGAGGAGCGAACAGTCGGAGAATATTGCTTACAGATTAAATCAAGAAACACAAGAGCTGTCAACAATAGAAATTGGTTCGACAATTTTGTCGAAGACTTGACAGATGATTTGAAAAAAATTTGGGAAACATTTAGTGGTTTCATGAGAGCCGAATTCGGCGCACAAGCAGAGACGAAAGCAAATGGAATGGTGCAAGCTACACTTACAGTGAGGTAACAAAACCGGACCAGCTATTTTGTTTCATTGCATATTAAAAGGGGTTAAAATATGAAATGACCTGGAAGTCATCAAGATGGCATCGCAGGTTGGAACCTTTAGTTCGAGTCCCCACAAGTCCTGATCGTTCATCCATTTCTACCAATTAATTTGAGTTGAGGATTGAGTAGCTTGAGTGGATTCGACGGAACCGGAAAGTTTATATTTCTTCAAGGACACCATTTCGGTTGGCGTTCAAGTGTCCTCCGATACAGCTTTTTGCTCATTCATTAAATTTGAATGGCTATGAAAGAAGGAATGTTTTTTTACCATGACGCTTGGAAAGATTGAGGGTACCTTAAAATCTCGATATGCTTCCCCAGTCGGAAAAAAATTTCCAATCAAATTTTCTTAAGTGTGTATCACTGATGGATTGCGCCGTTCTGGTGTGGTCCATCCATACTTGACGAAATAAATTTTCCAATTGGATTTGGGACTGTAACGTATCCTGGAGAAAGGCCTAATAATTTGACTACTGGTATAAAGGACAATGATATCTGTACGCAATTAAATCCATTTGAAAAATTAATTTTGGCCAGCATGTGTCCCGGAACATATAGTGTGCGCGATCTGTCAGTATGACATTCTTAAAAAACATGTTAGGGCTAAACTTTTCTAGCTGGTAATTACAGGTTATATTTTTAATTAGATTTGTTTTAATTTTTCAATGGCATACATTAAACTTGAAATAACCAAACCAAATAACTAAATATCTTCTCTTACTATCGCGATCGTGGTTATCATGTTGGCATCGTGGGTTAAAGATCTCGGGATTGAGTTCCGGCGGGTTGGGGTCGTTAATTCATGCTCACCATTCAACCCAGGGGTACTTACTGGGGTCGATCCAAGTTATGTTCACGGACATGCGATAGGTGTTAGGTTTCTTTTGCTCTGCATCCAAAGAAAGACATAAAAATCTAAAGTCAGAAAATTCGAAATACCGATTTTGAAGTCATATATTTTCACAACATATTATATTTAATATCATTTTTATACTTTTGATAACATTATGTGATATTTTATGTATCCCTTTTTTTAGAGTATGGATCGATTTAACTTCAGTGCCATCAGGTTTTAATATTGAAAATTTGATTCAACATTACATCAGAAGTTCAGCAAGAAAATCAAACTTTATTGGAAGACCGTCAGAATGCGGATCAGGTATAGAATAGCGCTTAATTTTGCTCGAAATAGCTACGAAAAATATTCAAAATTGGGAAATCATAACAAGTTGATCTAATTTTACTTCTAAAACAAGGAAGCACACTTTGAGACAAAAAATGTAAAAAATCTCCGCTATTTGACTTTTTTTACTTTTAGTGATTCGTTTCAACTTCTGTTTTACTTTGATATATTACAATTTTGCGTGCGCCCCGTTATGACGTCATAATCTAGAGAACCATTTTTTAGTTTTGCACCACCCCACTTTTTAAGGTTCTGAATAATCCACTGTGCAAGCGTATTAGAGGTTGCTTTAAAAATAATTCTTTCTTTCTTTCTTTGTTATTTTTCCAAAAAGACATTTCAAGGCTGAGAGATCCATGTAAACCATCACCTTGTAGAAACGGAGGAATATGTACTTCTTCAGGACAAGCTTATTCATGTAGATGCATGGGGGGCTACTCAGGCAAAAACTGTGGAACAGGTAAAAATTAGATTGAAAGAAAAAAAACGATAATGCACACGTTCGTTAATAAAAATGCATAGGTTCAACCTACACTTTAACAAAAATACAGTAAATTTACCTGTCATTTTCAGTACTTGGGCAATTTCAAAATTTAAAACTATTTTCCCGATTAGATTTATGCCAATTATAGGCCAGGCGCGCCCAGATGCGTTTCATCAACAGTCTATAATTGGCAAGAAATGTATATTATATCTTTATTTCTCTATATAGCATGAAATGCTGGAAGGAAGTTCCATTAGTAATTCAGTTTGCGAAGTTAACAACAAGGAATGTTTTAGCATAAATTCTCTGACTTGAAGTTAGATGATTGGACTATGTAGTTCGATTCAAACTTATTCATTTCGATTCCAAAATTGGAATATTATAGCATCAATTTTTGAATCTCAGTTACGCCAGTCGTAGTAAAGATATACCGTACTACAAGAGTTTTTTATGATTCGACTTTTTCAACATTCACTATTTAATAAACGAAGACAACTTTAATGTTTTCCGGTTTACAAAAAAGCGCCATCAAAAGATGAAAATTCTAAAACCAAAAGAGGAAATTAAATCACGCAATTTTTTTTCATATTGGAAACATATTGTTGTTCATTTTAGTTGTGAATCCATGCGATGCAAATCCTTGCCAAAATGGAGGAAGTTGTAGACCAATGGTTGGTGGATATGTTTGTACTTGTGTAGATGGTTACGGAGGAGAAAACTGTCAGACGGGTAAGTTAAATAAATATTCAAAATTCTTTTAAAAGTTTCACATAGTGTTGCGTTGGAGGGCATTGAACTTTATATCAGACGAATCAAGATATGACTTATATAACATCGAATAATGATTATTATTCGCTGTTATAGAGGTCATAACATGTTTTGTGTCAAGAAGTTTGGTTATGAGTTCTAGGGCTGTCCAAAATATTCGATTCGATCCGCAATATTCAAATCATAACATTTTCGATTCGATTTCTTCAACGATTCGAAATCAACAAAATAACAATTTTTTTCATAAATAAATATGAATTTTCACGTCAAATTATAAGCTTATGAAAAAATGTCATGGATTCGAATATTCGATTCGATTCGAAAAAATTATTCGATTAGATTCCGAAACCGAAAGATATTCGATTTTGGCGACCCCTAGGCCACCCATGACATAACGAAAGCTTGCAAACATACCTGTAATTATGCCAAAAGTGTTCACCCCTTTTGTGTTCTTTAAAAGAATTCACGTCTATTTTATATCGTATAGCTCCAGGAAATCCATGTAGACCAAACCCATGTAGAAACGGAGCAAGCTGTAGTCGAGTTGGAACTGGATATGTATGTAGATGTACAGAAGGTTATACAGGAAGAAATTGTGCCAATGGTATGTCTTGTGTATAGTGTTGGCAATTTTAGGTAAAAGTACCGAGTTTATCTAGTATACTTAGTTTACCAAGTTTATTTTCGAAATGCCTGTTTCACTGATATATAATTTACCTACTTTAACTTATGCGAAGTTTTTTATTTGAATTTATTTTACCAAGTAAATTTATTGGATAAAAATAGAAAAATTTACTTGATTTTCAACTACGTAGGAGGTTTAAAAAACTAGGCATATATATAAAAAAATTCGATTAATTATACATTCGAATTAAAAAAATTTTAATGTGAAGTAGGCTATCGGAAGATTTTAACATAGTTTGCCTTACCTCGCAAGTATTATTCGAATCGGATTCGAATTTCTAAGTGATTCGGTTTTGCCCAACCCTACTAGTAATATTTTACTTGATTTTGTGGTAAATTTTACTTCGTCGAGTATAGTTGAGTTTTTTCGAATGTCTTTGTGTCTGTTACCAACACTAGCGTATTAGTACAGGACGCGAACCATCCGTGACTTGTTCCAAATAAGACAATATTTGACAATATTATCGAAAAATTATACACTAAATTAGAGAGTTCACCTTTATTAACTTTGGTGCGTTCAATTTTAGTTGTTAATCCATGTGATGCAAATCCATGCCAAAATGGAGGAAGTTGTAGACCAATGGTTGGTGGATATGTTTGTACTTGTGTAGATGGTTACAGAGGAGAAAACTGCCAGACAGGTAAGTAACATCATTATCCAAAAAAAAAGTGAAATAAAATTGACTGTCTGTGATTTTCCTCTGAATATGACGTATTCAACATGTTTACCTTGCTTTATGTGTGAGTTCGTATTAAACATTTATAAAATGTGAATGGTCAACACCGATAACTCGGATAATATTCTTCGCATTCCGGGGATTTTCTTCCAATGAAATGTTTTCAAAGCATGCTAGGAGCAGCGCATAGTAGCAATCAACTAACGACTATTTAGGTTCTTCGCTGAGTAATAGATAAACTCTACGTTACGTAGTAAATACGTTATATAATACAAATCGAAGTCCGTGTGAAAACTGAACCTTAAATGACGATGGTTCTACTCAATCAATATTTAATTATTAATTGGAATGGGGGCATTAAATTGTATACCTTCTACTCTTGGTGTAATTCGTAAAATGCACAATTTTCTTTGTCTTCATCTGAGCACTAATATCAATTTTTGGTATAAAATTTTGCTTTTTGAACTCATTTTCGCAGCTAGTTCACACACCTTTTCTCATTTTATTTTCATTTATTAAAAAATACGTGAATGTTTTCTACCTTATAGCTCCAGCCAACCCATGCAGACCAAACCCGTGTAGAAACGGAGCAACTTGTAGACGAGATGGACCTGGATATTTGTGCAGGTGCCCTGATGGATATACAGGAAGAAACTGTCAAACAAGTAAATTTTTTTGTACCTTTGTTTTTCTTATAGTTTGCAGTGTTACATTTGATAGATAAAAATAATTTTTATCTTAGGGGGCTTAGTAAAATCATTGTTGTTAGAGATATGCAAAACCAAATTTTTCGGAAGTCGTAGAATTAGAATACGTATAAACAGGAATGCGTAGTTTTTATCATTAAAATTTACTTTTGTTATTTGAATCGAAAAATTCCAGATAACGAAATTGCTTATATTACACATCTTTTACTTTTTTTGCGTCAAAATCATGATTTATGTCAAATTTTACAACGTAAAATTTGGCACATATCATGATTTTGCTGTAAAATGAATTTGTTTAACAATAATAGAAAAACAAAATTACTTTTAATCGGAAATCTAGGATACTTGACTCTTCGGATGAGGAAACCCCACCCTAAACTTGTAATCATGTTTTCAGGAAGCACCCTTTTCCCGGAAGAACGTACGACAGCTGAATTCTGTTTGGAAATCAAGTCCACAAATGCCAGACCTGCTACAAGAAATCCAAATTGGTTTGACAATTTTGTCAAAAATTTGACAGATGATTTGAAAGTAATTTGGCAGACATTCTCTGGCTTCATGAGAGCAGAATTCAGTGCTCAAGCTCAAACTAAAGCAAATGGAATGGTACAGGCTACACTTAAAGTCAGGTATGTGTTTTATTACTGTAATATAATTTGTGACATTACTAATTATTGAAGATTCTTGGAAAGAAGCTGTTAGCATAAAACTGTTTGTGACATTGTGGAACCTCCACAGTGAATAGGTGCGAATTGGTAGCCAATCGTGTCGGCCGATGAAAAATTTTGTTCGGAAGAACGAGAGCAGAAAGCTCCTTTGAACAAAAACCATTATAATATCTGTAAAATAGGCAGAGTGAGGCAACGTTGGGCGGTGTGTCAAACTTTGCAGACCGTTCTAATTTCATTTGAGCATATCTTGGTAATCTATCCATTGGTGGATCGCATCCCCAAGGGTCAGTCCATCGGTATCGGTGATTATGTAATAACACTTGGATATCGGTCGAGGATACCGGTATTTATTTCGATATTTTTATGTATACCTTTCAAAAAACTCTTCTTTTCTATTTTTTTTGGAACTATAAACATGTTAGACGCTGTGACTTCTAAGAAAAAAATTTTCTGAATCCTACATTTTGGCACGAGAAAATGTAATATCGTACAAAATATGCAAATGAAAATATTCGATTTCTGGTATGGAGATGCCAGTCCACTGAAGGACTATGATCTACTAAAAGTAAAATCGCGAAATATTAAAATATGGTATTATATTGTCAAACCCGATCAGAAATTTTAATTTGCCGAGTATACGTGACAAATAGACTGCGTCTCATCGACGCGATCCATCACCGCTCCCACATAAAATATGGTTTTACAATTTTTTTCTGATCAGGAAGGTGTATGTGACTTTCTTGGGTGAAACGCTGGAGGAAATCGCTAGCAAACAGACAATGTTGTAATTAGGAATGGTACTATTCGACAAAGGTTTTGAGCATCGGGTTTCATTCGGTTCAGGTTTTCATGAATATATTGAAACACTTGTTCAATCAATAAAATTCACCTATGAATAACCAGGTAGAATCAGATTCAAGGAAATTTGATTCAAGATGATATGATTTGAAATTTGTTTCGAAATTGAAAGCATCTGGATGTGGCGACGCCAAACTCGGTATATCTGTAACATGAACAGCCAATTTGGCGGCCACAGCTATTAGACTTATTAAACTCTATTTAAATTCAAATTTGCAATCATTTTACTTATTTACAGAGTCTGGGTTGATCTATCTAAGAGTGTTGGACAAATCAGTATCACCAATCTTATACGACATTACGTGCAAAGTTCAGCAGGAAAATCTAGGTTTATAGGAAGACCATCAGAATGTGGTACGTATCCATATTTTTTTCATAAAACAATGTTATTTTATGGAAATATTCTGTTCTATTTTTGGTAAAGCTTGAGTCACGGATGACCCGCGCCGAAGAGGTGCCGTCTTTCTGTGTCTTATGCATGACAATTCAAATCTCTTTATTGGGAACTAGTGAGAGCATTAACACAATGTCGTGAAACTGGTTTTTAGATTCTTGACAATCAATAAAATGACGATAAATTGGGATATTTATGTTTTGTCTTGTCAACATAAAATCTTACATTCCTTTTGAAAAATTTGTTCACAGCTGCATCCCAAACTAATCCATGTGCTGTCAATCCTTGTAAAAACGGTGGAGTTTGTTCATCAAACGGAAAACAATACACTTGCAGATGTCCGGCTGGATACAGTGGCAAAAACTGTGGAAAATGTAAGTGTTCTGAAATATTTAGTTTCATCCTAGTCTAGAGGAGTTTGTGATTTCAGTTCATAAGTGTCTACCTGTATCGTTGTTCATCCTGTTGGCATCGCAAGTTGAATATCTTGGGTTCGGGTCCCGCCAATCTTATTTGCTAAATTTATCAGAAATGGTGTTTTGCATCGCAAGTTGAATATCTTGGGTTAGGGTCCTGCCAATCTTATTTACTATATTTATCAGAAACGGTGTTTTGCGCGTTACTTTGTTATTTATGTTATTTTTTCAAGCATTAGTCACAGATGGACCGTGCCTAGAGGCACGATCCATCAGTGACTCACGCTTAACAAAACATGTGTGGTCAATATTTTTATGAGTTGGTCTAGGTAGAAAAAGTCTTTTTTGACATAATAAACATCAATCTTTTGATGAATTGGCGGCGGAAGGTGTCCAATCTTGAAAATTTTGGGAAATACACTATTTGGGGTGCAAAGTCAAAATAACGAAGATATGGTCCTGCTCGCGGAAGACTCTTGAAACTTTTGTCTATTTTAAAGCCTTTTATCGTATAAAATTTCAAAATCGAAGTTTTGAGGGGGCGCTCTCCCCTCATCTAAGTTTCAGCGCCAGGATAGGTGCAATGCGCTTATTTTACTTCCAAGTGCTGGCATGGGTGGTTTGACAACTGTTACATTGTTGATTAACTTTATCATATTCTACATATATTTTTCACAAATTACTTGCACAACTTTTTTATTTTATTTACGTTGATTGTTATGTAATTCCATTACAGTCATAAACCCGTGTGATGCAAATCCATGTCAGCATGGTGGAAGTTGTGAACAAGTTTTGAATGGATATGTATGTTCTTGTGTTGATGGTTACAGAGGAGAAAACTGCCAGTTACGTAAGAATAATACCAGTATTTGGATAGTCTTATGGCGTTATAGTTAATCAAAATCGTTTAAAATATATTTTTATTTGAAATTGTGAGGAAGTATCAGATTTGTGCAGTTTTAAAAGTATATAAATAAATAGATGTACATGTGACATTTATAGATTGTGACTAACCTTCAAATTGCACTTCTTTTTTCTGCGTATAATTGTAATATATATTAATTTGGAAATTCGTTCGTTTCGAATTCATGCCGAAAACGGATCGAATATTCCTTGGTTCAACGTAACGTAAATTTAATGGACGCGTTCCCAAACTTTTATAAACTTCCAAATATTTCAATTGATAGATTGAACCTCATTCTGAACGGCGAATAAAAATAGAATAGCGGAACTGAGAACAGAATCGATGATTACATACTTTACATAGATCGTACTTTAAACTTGACATTGACCGGTCAATTCAACAGATGCTATTATTATATATTATAAATTTACTTCAATTTTTATCCCATTGTATTTTTTTACCTTAATCCGATTTTGCCATATAACGATGATGAAATATTGCTGACAGATGTATTCTATCTAAAAATGTATGATTGATTAGTGCAGTCAAACATAACAGATGAAACATTTTAGATCTTTATTTTATTATCAAAAGTTTTATTATTTTTTTATTAATTTTTTGCCCTGATGTCTTTGTTGATGATGGTGTATCTGTTCATGCTTGAAAAAAACTTCGAATCAATCAATTTCGGACCTGGCTCTAACTGTAATCACCGTCCGCTATATTATAATTCCATAATTTATTGAAATTTCGGGTTTACCGATTACCTTTTTCGCTAATGTAAAATACATTTCCAATTTTTATTAAAAGGTATATTTCTTTTGTAAAATTTCTATAGTAGCTCGAAACCCATGTCGCAACAAGCCATGTAGAAACGGTGGAACTTGTAGAAGAAATGGAGACGATTATCAATGTATATGTATAGATGGATATACAGGAAGAAATTGTCAAATAGGTATTTTTTTTAAAAACAAAAAATTCATTCCAGGCATGAGCTAGAAACAAGAAGCTTTTTTCGGCACTATCTATCTGGGGCTCTTGGTTAACATCTACCCAGGGTGAAAGAGGTGGTTCAAATATATGAGAACCGATCCAAAATTTCATATATAGCTTCAATGATGTATAGAAGGAATGTGCTTATCCGAATAATCAGGAAATTTATTCTTAAATGTTCACTGAATAATTTTTTTCTATCATTCTTAAATTTTAATCTTATTGCTGTAAAATCAAGATTGAAATAAAATGCTCAAATATCAGCACTTTTATTTATCCAGAAAGTTAAAACAATATTCTATTTTATATAGTGTTTATAGAACATCTTTTAAACTAATCTATATAAGAATCCAACTAATATACATTAACCATCCGTTTTTCAGAGCCTACAGATCCTTGTGATATGGATCCATGTATAAACGGTGGAATTTGTTCATCAGATGGTTTAGGTGGATATCGATGCACATGTATGGGCGGATATTCTGGAGTGCACTGTCAGATAGGTAAGGAAAATGTCTTTTATAAACAAGTTAAGAAATTCAATCGGATAGATAGCATTTCAGTTGAAAAATTTTCGTGTTAACATATTTTGTTGAGTATGAGTGACTGATGGATCGCACCGCTGAGGCGCGGTTCATCTGTGCCCCATGCTTAACAAAATACAATTTCATATTGGGTCCCGATGCTAAAGAATGATTATACATTCATCAAACTTTTTTTTATAATGACGCAATTCACGCAAATCAAATGATTATTGTGGCTGTTTCATCCGTGAGCACAGGCAATATATTTCATTTTACCATAGTGGTCCAGTACTGCTCGAACTGTTTACCAAATAGATACCAGTTTCAGGTTTTACAATTTATTCTTTTCAGGCGCTTTTTGATTATTGGAGGTGCGTTTTAAGCAAAGCAAAAGCAGTCGGTTTCACGATCGTAAATTTGTTTTATTTGAGTGCATAGAAGTTTTTTTTCAAAGAATTAATATCACATAAGATAGAATGGTAATTTTTTGCTCAAACTTTCCTCTCATCAAGACCGAAATCAGTGCTTAGAAGGAACTTACTATAATGACCACTCAAATGCCAGAGAGCTACTACAAGATAAAATGTCAGCAACTGTACTCCAGGCGGGAAGATCCCATATAGAATAGAACGAAACCACATTGGCAAAGTGCAGTTAGTGGTATCTTCCCTGAACAATGATGAATCTACCACTCCTTCGTTTCCTTAGTCGCCAATTTCGACTCGCTGGGAATACGTTTGAATTCACAATATATTTTGATTTTCAGCTGTGAATCCATGCGATGTAAATCCTTGTGGGAATGGAGGAAGTTGTAGACCAATGGTTGGTGGATATGTTTGTACTTGTGTAGATGGTTTCAGAGGAGAAAACTGTCAGTTACGTAAGTTTTGAGCTCTCATCCTTCAAATTTAATCAACGAAAATATTGCTACCCCGCAAATATTTTTGGTTATGCATGAGTCACTGATTGACCGCCCTTTGGCAGCGCGATCCCTCAGTGACTCATACTTCCCAAAAATCAGGGACCTCCAAGTTTGTGATTGGATGATAGAGTAATATAGTGGTCTTTTTTGCCAACTTTTTAGTTTTACATGTTTGTCTGAACACTAGCCATTACGTCCAAATATTTACAGATATATTTTCGTGGAAATTGGTACAAAATTATAAATTCTAAGCAAAGCGTAATATTGCAGGCTGACAAGATAAACGAAAATAAGATTACGTTTAAATATACATATACTATTTCTTTTCACACAATTGAAGATAAACACTCTGAGCATAGTCACTCTGAGCATCTTTGATAAATCACTCTGAGCATAGTCGAAAGCAGCAGCCGATAGAAGCCAACTAACGGCTACGAAAATAGCAAAGTGCTACTACAAGATGTATGGTCCGAAGTGAACTCTAAGTGGAAAACATCCCAGGCGGAACGGAACCACCATAGTAAAGTGCAGCGAGTAGTATATGTCCTTGGAGTTTATATCCATTTGTGATGCTGGCGGAGCATTTGGTACAGATCTAATCAATTATTATTGAATTAATTAAATCGTCCAAAAACTTGATTTCTTCTTATCTTTTATTTTTAATTTTCTCAATTTTCTTTTTAGCTCCATTAAACCCTTGTCGTAACAAACCATGTAGACACGGCGGAACTTGTATACAAAATGGAGATGATTATCAATGCAGATGTATAAATGGATATACAGGCAAAAATTGTGAAACAGGTAAATTTATATGAAATTTCAAAAGTTTTTTAAGTTTATTTGGACGAATTGCCTGTTTTGTTTTTGCCATAGAACGTTTTTCATTAACATATTTGACAAAGTATAAAAATGGCCGATTGTCGCCTGATTTTTAAACGTGTCATGTTGCTATTATTCCATTTTTATACTTTTGGTTTGACCAAAAAAATGAATAATTCAGTTGTTATTTCCATGTATTGTCAAACATGGGTCATAAATGAAACGCGTGACTGAGAAGACTGAATTTGCTTCTGGAGGACTGGAAGGTCTCTTTCACGTACAGAAACTTTGATGAACGATCATACATATCAATACTAGGGGTAGGCAAAATCGGATATATTTTAATTTTTGGAATCAATTCATAGTATTATAGGAAACAAACAGAGATTTAATCTAAAACAAAACTTACAAAAATCATAATTAATTTTTCAGAACCACAAAACCCATGTGCTACAAATCCATGTATTAACGATGGTATTTGTTCGGTCAATGGGATGACGTATGCATGTACATGTATGGGCGGATACACCGGAATGAATTGTGAAATAGGTAAATTGGTTTGCACAAGTCGAACTGTGTGCTTTTGTAGTGGTGGTAAATGTTTTTACCATCGTCCAAAACCGATACCACTGACTGCACTCTGGTATAGGGTGGGACAATCTTTTTGTGAAATTGACCTTTGGAGTGTTGGTACCTCATTCTAAAGTAGCTCCTATTCAATTTTAATTTTGCTGTGAATTATGCTTTCACATTTTGTGAAAATAAGACAGTTCTTCTGTTTGCTGGTACTATATCTTGTAGTAGCTCTTTGCGATTAAATGACCGTTAGTTAGTTCCCTTTGGGCTTCTGAAAATGTACAATCTCCGGCGATAAAATTAAATTTAATACCTATTTTGTTAAATATGGGTAACTGATGAATCTCACCTTCGAGGATAAAATGAATTTGAAAAATGAAAAATAAAATGAATGCACTTCATTTAGCATGCTTTTGTTCCTATGACCGATTCACAATCGATTCGAATAATCTGTAGTTCGAATCGATTCGAATCAACGAATCGAATCGCCCACTTCGGTTGCGTCGTCGTCTTTTATCATAATATATTACTTTAATCTTCTAATCTTCTAGAAACCAATCCGTGTGAACCGAATCCTTGTGAAAATGATGGAAGTTGTAGACCAATGATTGGTGGATATGTTTGTACTTGTAGTGAAATGTATGGGGGACAAAACTGTGAAATAGGTAAGTTAATAATGATTGTATTTCACAAAAGATTTTTTGTGTGTAGAAACTCGTGTAATTAGATTTCCCTGAAAAAATATAATTGACGTCATGATGTGCTCCAGAGATCAAAAAAATTGGCAACAAATATGAAAAAAAGTTTGTTTTTGATTTGAAACGGTTAATAGGGTAATATTAGATTGGAAGTGTAAATGTCTGCCTAACTGGGTTTTAAACATGTTTTGCAAACATTTTCTGCTGATTTTCAGCACTTTTTAATGTACCAGGAGAACACACAAAATGCTACAACGCAAGGATATCCAAAGTTCGATAATGAACAACATATTCAATATAGCAAAATTCTTGATTTTAGATATATTTCAGAATAGTCGCTTACAAAAATATTTTGTTTTTATTCCATAAATCCTGGCGGAATAAG
Source organism: Styela plicata (assembly GCA_963675895.2). NCBI lineage: Eukaryota > Metazoa > Chordata > Ascidiacea > Stolidobranchia > Styelidae > Styela > Styela plicata. The sequence goes on from OZ023150.1 coordinate 6,512,172, forward strand.
ATTAAGATTTTGCTCTTCAAATTGGTGAACTTACATAAAAATTTGAAATTGTGGCATTACCACTGGTCATAGTTGTTTGTAGATTTTGCGACCAATATTGATCTTTTACGAAGTTTGTACGATGTATTTTGTTCCACCAAAAACATGGCTAAATTTAGAATATATTCGATATTCCATATTCGAAATAATTCTTTTTTATATAATAATTTTACAGCTATCAACCCGTGCGACTCAGATCCTTGTGGAGACAATGGAGTTTGTATTCCAAGCTCTGATATGTCAAGTTATACTTGTGAATGTGTCGAAGGATACAGAGGAATGAACTGTCAAGAACGTATGTTATTTGAAATAAGTATACTTTACTGTTAATAATTGTTGATATTTGTGAAGTATGATCGACAGAAGTACACAATCCAAAATCGACCCATAGTTGACCAATACAGCAAACAAAAAGTAATGTTGATTTATGTATTGGTTTTTAAAATTATTCGTTTCAGTTCGTGATTTAAAGAAACTGAAATACAGAAATCCTGATCGCTTAGGGCAGTGAAATTAGTCTAACAAAACTGTATACCTTTTCAGAAAATACGTATACTTCGAAAATAGTTTGGCAACTATTGAGAATCTTATGATATCTCGGCATACAAGTATATTATAAGATTTAGTTTCGATTTCTACTTGATTCAGTTAAAAAAAAATTGTAGAATTTCTCTTTCTCCTTAATTATGAACAAGGTATTAATTGTCAAATTTTAAATATCAAATTTTAAATATTTATTTAATATCCTTCCTTCTCTTGATCTTCGGCTTTATTAAGTTAAGCTTCGTCGTTAACTTTTGAGTTGTGTTCAAAATTATCCAATATATAATAAGAAATTGGTAACGCCTCGCTCGGCCCTAGTCTGATTTTTTTTGAAAGGCATAAGCCACAGATGGAACCCGTCTCAGCGACATGATCCATCAGTGACTCACCCTTTTTGAGCAATGATTTATTTACCCTGATGTTCCTTAATAATCACGATTTTGATATTTTTAATTTAGTATTCTCAAATATATGTGAACCGAACCCTTGTCTCAACGACGGAGTTTGTACTGGTAAAGGAAAGCAGGGATACAGATGCAAATGCGCTCAAGGTTACTTCGGAAAGAATTGTCAAAACGGTAAATTTATAAATATTTGCAAATGAAAGTTGTGTTTCTCACGATGTTTGTTGTAAAAATAGCAGTATATGCTTTAGCAGTATTTGCATTTATATAAATCTTTAATTTATATTAAGTTTTATATATTTTGAATGATGGAAGTTTCCTGAAATGCGAGAGGAATTAAGTTGAAATCCTGAATTGCGCGCGCATTTTCAAAAACTTTCCAGTCGATATTAATCAAAAACTTAAATTTTCTCAAGCATGAGACACAGATGGACCGCGCCTTTGCGGCGCCATCCATCAGTGACTCATACTTAACAAACGAAGTTTTGATAATAGTTTTCTCGATGCATCATGCGACGCGAGGATGGATGATTATATCTCTCTGACTGGTTGAGGGTGTGAAGTACATCCTCTACCCAATCAATATTATATTCCAACCATAAGATTAAGTTCGGAGAAATTGTCTGTGTACTGCCAAGTATCAGTCAATAATAAACCGTGCTGTTAGTGAGCGGTTTTTTCAACTGAAAAAATAATATAGAAATCTCATAATATGTATTCAAATGTATTTAGTTGAAATCAGTCATGTGAAGAGTAGTTTATTATAATTTTGTGTCAAAAGTACCAAGTCAGAAAATTATTTTCAAAACATGTTTTGTCAAGTACCGATGGATCGCAGCGCCGAAGTGCGGTCCGTCTGTGACTCATGCTTGGCAAAACAAAATTTCTGATTGGATATAAAGATTTTTGAATTGTTTTCTCTATAAAGTAGTTTCAAGTCTTGGCTAAGGAGTATTTATTTGGAAAGTTTATTTTGTTCAGTAAACTTGGCAGCAACTAACGCAGTATATGAAGTATATATACAATGTAACAAAAAATGCAACGAAATCACTGGTCTTTTAAAGTGATTTTACTTGGCGGTATTGAAAGAAAATATAAAATTGAGTTTTTAGTCAAATATGGGGTGTTGATGGAACGCACCGCGAAGGTGTGGTCCATCAACAGTCCATAATTGGCATAAATCTCATCGGCATGGCGTTTTTTTAACTTCGGAAACATACAATTACTGCAAATAATCAGTAAATTTACTGTGATTTTGTTACAGTGTGTATGTCGGCTCGATCCATTAGTGATACATTCTTAAAGTTTTTGGCACGTTTTTGGTCCAGTTCCTTTTTTATTCCCTTATTATGCTCAAGCAAAACGTCGTAGGACAATGCCAGAACCACCGGATCACACTATGACCAAAGTACGGCAAATTTACTGTTAATTTGTAGTAACTGTATATTATCAAAATCCGAAGTCTTTATATTAAAATTTTTGCCAAGTATAACCAGGACGCCGAGTTCCATCACCAGTCCATAATTTGGTAGAAAAAGCCAATTTTTTTTCTCAATTTAAAGAACTACGATTATAAATTCTTAAATATTTCTAACTTTTAGCCAAACGTGTGAAACGAGAAATATGTCGCGCGTGGGGTGATCCTCATTACAACTCGTTTGATAAGACTGGACGAAAAGACTTCCAAGGAATGTGCAAATACGTAATGTCCGAAACTACGTCCATCCCGATGTCCGATAGTCGATGGTACAGGGTTGTCGCACAAAATGAAAAACGACATAACAGGACGGACGTGTCGTGGTTAGGATATGTTGTTGTGTATCTTGATGGGGGCAATACTGTTATTGAAATACATAAAGATGGAATCGTAAAGGTTGGTTTATATTATTGTAATTATTAGAGCAAAAATCGCATGATCTCATGTAGGGAGGGATCTTCCAATTCAGACAAAGGTTGAAGTTCACTCCGAGCAAGGTCGGAAGCAGTACCTAAAAGGAACCAACTAACGCCCACTTAATAGCAAAGAGCTACTGGAAGATTTAGTACCAGCAACTGCACTCTAAAGCGAAAACATCCTAAACGGTACTGAACCGCCATAGTAAAGTTTAGTGAATAGGATCTGCCCTGGGCGATGAAAAACATATTTACCACTTCTTTGCTACCTTTTAGTCGTCTCTTTGTCGCGCAGGAAATACATTAGGACTATTCTATATAGTCAGTATACCGGCTTAATCCATGACTATTTTCATTAACCTTTTGCTTCAAGCGAGGTTGGCAGACCTTGGCAGAGATTTGAGAGGAATCAAATTAGTTTTCTACGGAGAACATCGTGTATGGAGAGAGCAGTGTTTTCAAATATGATTCTGCGATAAAACTGTTTCTGACAGAATGGAACTATAGTAAGAGTGACGTATTATGGATCGACAAAAGATTCTGCAAGGCTAATTGATTTGTCGCAGTATCACTCATAACATTAAATCATAACATTAAAGGTTAACGGAAACGAGGTGGTGGAAGGAGAACTACCTGGGTACAAGATAGAGAGATCCGGTAAGAATGTGAAGGTTACAACCGAGCATGACGTTTGCATTTCTTTCAATGGATATGGTTTGAAAATCGAAGCACCACGAGATTATATGGGCCAGGCAAGTGATTGATGTATTTCTAATTATCGAGCCTCGGCCTTGACAGCGCTTTCCATCTTTGGCCCACGCTTTACAAATACACATTTGAGACTGCTTTACATAGCTCAATGTGACGTTATATGTATAAGTATACTATAATTTCATATCGAGCCAACTGAAAGTTGAAATATCGTTGAAATATATTTTTCAAACTCCCTCTGAAGAGGAACCAACTAACGACCACTTAATAGCAAAGAGCTACTACAAGATCTAGTACCGACAACTTCCCTCTAAGCGGAAAACATTCTAAACGGAATTGAACATCTATGGTAAAGTGCAGTATTGATATCTGCCCCAAGTGTTTCTTTCGGTAAGACATATTGAAAGTTGTTAAAACACTACAAACGTAGGCAATGTAGTGTCCGAGGTAAGCACAACATATTTCTATCCTTGGGCATCATGCATTTTTCAATAATTATAAGAAGAGGGAGGAATTTATCGTCGACCAGGCAGCTACCATCAACCGCGCTCTACGTTAGCACCCCAAAATTTTGTGAATTCAAAAATATCAGTAGAATGTATTCAACACATCATATCGAGTAAAAGGGAAATGATTGTTCAAAAATAAAAATGAAAATACCTTTTTCTACATCCACAGGTCAGTGGAATTTGCGGAAACTATAACGGTAAATCTGAAGACGACATGATGATGGATAACGGTATAATGGCAAGTGATTTTATCGAATTTGCCAACAGTCATGTCTTTGGCGAATGTAATGAAGACGTTCCACCGGAGGTCGTATGTACACCTAGAGATAGCCGGAAGTGGTAAATATCTTCAATGTCGAATATTTTTTCGGAAAATTTGTCCTATAATGTTTTGTTAAGTATGGGTTACTGATGGATCGCGTCGACGAGACGCGGTCCATCTGTGACTCGTACTTGACAAAATAAAATTTTCAATCGGGAAATAACTACGGTAGGTTTGATTACCAATATTATTCACTATGGATTGCGCCGCCAAGGCGCAGTCCATCATTGACTCATGCCTGAAAAAATAAAATTTTTAATTAATTTGAAATTGTTACACTTTGAAAATAAAATTTTTGCAATTCTTTCAGGGCTGGTGCAGAATATTGCGGACGTCTTTTAGAAGCATCTGGAGCCTTCAGTGACTGCCATTCTGTCGTTGATACAAAAATGTATTTTGATTCATGTGTGTTTGACATGTGTGCCACCGATGGAAGCAGAGAAATTTTGGAAAGAGTGAGTTTCAATGAGCAGTGTCACTGCCCGGAGCAGATACCACTTACTGTACTTTATTTAGGTGGTTTAGTCTATTTTGAAATATTTTCGGAGTGCTGTCGGTGGTGCTACATTTTAATGGTAGTAATAGACCTCTTCCATATAAATTGCCGTTAGTTTTTGGTCTGCTGATTCTAAACCCTATCATTGATGTAAAAATCAATGATTGGCCAAGTTTGATGCGATCAGTGCCCATAGACCTATAGCCATTCCACGCCCGTGGTCAAGTAGGACTGAGAAAATAGCCAGTCACAGACAAAATTTTTCCGACTTTGTTATAACTGCTAAAGAAAGCTGATATGCTTCTATAACTTTTTGTTATGGAAATTCACCCTTGAGCAAGGCCGGAAACAGTGTCTGGAAGAAATCAGCTAACGGCCACTTAGCAGCAAAGAGCTACTATAAGATGTAGTACCAGCAAACTGTATTCTGTGCGGAGACCACCCCACACTGAAATGACCGCCATGGTAAAGTACAGTGAGTTGTATGTGCCCTGGGCGATGGCCACTTCTTGCACCCTTTTAGTCGCCTCTTACGACACGCAGGAAATATGTTAGGACTATTCTAAAGCCCGTACCTACAGTCACTAATGAAACTATCTATCTCCTTTTACAGACGTTTGTTGAATATGTGAACGACTGCAAAGACAATGGTGTTGGTTTATGCAACTGGAGAAGCTTGCTTGGATGGGAACCATTTAGTTGTCCGTCGCTCAGTGTTTACAACGGATGTGCCAGTTCTTGTACTAACACGTGTTTCAACCCAGACGCTTCTTCTGAGTATGTATTTGTTTGTCTTTTGTTAGGTGATAATTTGGCCTAATATAACGTGATGATGGGTACACTGTAACAAAACTGCAGTAAAATGACCACTCTTTCGAGCAAATTTTATTTGGTGATATTCAAATAAAGATACAAAGATGACTTTCATTGCCAATTATGGGCTGTTGATGGAACACCCCGTGCTTGGCACTCGTCTCAACAACAAAGCGGTTTTGAATTTTAAAAATAAGCAATTACTTAAAAATGAACAGTAAATATGCTGCACCTTTGTTACAGTTTGGTCACCGTTTTGGCACAAAAAAGTTTATTTTCATTCGTGCAATTTAAGAAAAATACGTTAAAATCGCTGATATCTCACAGTAGTTTTACTCGTTGATCTCGCAATAAAACTACGGTTGCTGAGCTTCATTGGCCAAGTATGTAATGTTCATTAAAAGTCCGCCAAGGGGCATTACCAGTTTATTATTGCCATGGATCTCATTAACAAGGTGGTTGCATTGGAAATATACAATTGCTGCAACTTTTTTGTACTTTTTTTTTATTGAATTCACTCCGATCAAGGCCGGAAGCAAAGCCTAAAAGGAACCAACTAACGGCCAATTATTAGTGAAGAGCTGCTGAAAAACGCAGCACCAGCAACTGTACTCTAAACGGAAAACATCCCAAACGGACTTGTGCCGACATTGTAATGTGTAGTGAGTGGTATCTGTCCTGGACGATCGTGAAACCATCTATCTCTTGTAACACCACTTTTGTAACAACGATAGTCGATTTGAATATACGAAAGTGTATTCAACCTAAAGTTGTTAGTTACACCGGTATATGGAATAGTTCATGATACTGACGTGTTTTATCTAAAATATTCTATTTTATTATGCAAGCCTCCCTCTAACTCGACTCTTGTGACATAGAGGAAATGTGCTAGTGCAGCTTTTAATTTTACGTCCATAGATGCCAGATTCAAACAATTTAGTCACACCTTCTATTGACGTGCGTAATCGCTAGTGACGATAATATTTTTTTATGATTCATTTATTAAGGTGTGAAAGTACGACGACGGTGGAAGCATGTGTGTGTGAACCGGGATATTTACTGGATGGAGACAAATGTGTGCCTGAATCTGCATGTGGTTGCGTAAGAAACTACCTGTATTACAGCCAAGGTAAGAAATTTCCTTTTATAATTGCGTCGTCGTCAAAATTGTTTGTATGTATGAGCAGAAAAATTTCCACTTTAAAATCTGTAAAAAATACCTAGTAATAAATAGGTGGTTTACTTTATATATAATGTGATTAGGATGTATCTGTTATCTGTAATTTTTGATATGAATAACGCTTATCATCATGTATATATATTCGAATACATATAGTACGAACAATATACCTCCCAAGTAACAATGTCAACAAAAATAATAAAAGTTTTTTATAGTTTAAATCGCAGATGGGTCGCGCCTAAACAACGCGATCGATCAGGGATTCATATCTAAAGAATGAAATAGACGTGTTGAATAATTTCAACAGCAGAAGAATGTTCTGTGTATAGTCTTCACATGTACAGTTAAATTTCATAATTCGCGGTTTTGATAACGTTGTGGGCTGTGTTACCGTCGGACTGCTGGTTTACTTCTTAATCGCTTTTATTCTGTTGATCTTTTTCATCGGCTCAAGTGTTGACGGATTTTTCATTGTTGGTTCGAGTGCAGAACGTTTTTTGTGGAGGGTTTTCTCATATTCTTGGAGGGTTTTCTCATATTCGGTTCGAGTGCAAAAGGTTTCATTGGTTTGATTGAAAAAGTTCTCATCGGTTCTTGTCTTAAAGATTTTCTTATTGTTGGTTCCTGCCAGCTCATTATCGGCTTAGGCTAAGTTGAAAAAGACCTCATCGACGGCTCGAGTGTTGAAGAATTTTTCATTACCTGCTGTTGAAGTGACAAGTTTCCCATTTTCGGTTGCATTGGGATTCGAAAATCTTTTGCTTTTAATTGCTTTAAATTTGCTTTATAGCTACAGGAATAGTTCTTAACATTAGCAACTTATTTTTGAGTCGGGTTTAGTCTTTCTAGAAATACAAAAAAGCTGAGTTTGCTGGTCCCACAGAGAAAAACTTAAACGGACTCGAAGCGTCTAGTTGTTGGCAGTAATTGCACTCAAAACCGAATGAGCGGTAAGTCTCATTTAATACGCCACTTTTATCTTGTTGTATTAACTCTATGCTTTGAGTCTCGTATATCTACGGAAAAGCGTCAAATTTTGTTCTGTAAAGCTTAAATCACAACGAAAACGCCCCATATTTCGTTCTGTAAAGCATAAATCACAAATCGCAAAAGTTGCTATAGTTAGTCAGTAAAAAAAACAAATTTCGTTGAGCATGATCTTACTTAATAATTCAAAACAAAAACCTTTTTGTAAATTTGTAATTTTCGAAATTTCATGTTTTGAGTATTTGTATGCTTTTTTGTTGAGTATTCATGTTATAATAACTCTCTAACGTGATGTAATTTCAATACTTTGCAAACCCGGAACTTTATTGGAAAAGGGGGCCCTTTTTAGGGGCATCAATGGTATATTGATAGTGTATTTATTCATAAATATCATGACTGGCATAGCTGTGTTTAACAGACTTTTTTCTCATTGAAAATGGCACATTTCGACGTAGTGCAATTCATCAGTAACCCATTCAAGACAAAATACGATGTAGTAAGTAACATCTATTGGGGAATTTATCAAGAAAACCGACCGCATGTGAGTGACCTTGCTCCCAATGCTCAAGTTGTTTGAATCAAAATTAAGAATTGTAAATAATAAACAACGAGTTGCACCCGAAAACATAAACCTGAAAAGCTTTGAATGTTTTAGCAGTTTTTGCATTAGATTAAATTTGAATATTGCAGTTTGTGCAGAGAGGCTGACTATTCTCATAAAAAATAATTTCGCTTTTCAAATATTCTTAAATCAAAACGCTGTAAAATAAATCATGAGTTTGCTGCAAAACAATGGTCTAATTTCGTTTATCTGGAATGTTGAAAACATTAAATTCATATAGTAAATTATTCGAACACAGTCTTAACTAAACTTTAAAGACATGCCTAGTCATTACTCAACAAAAAAGGAAAAACATGAAAGCTTAGAAACGTTTATCGTCCTCCTTGGAACAAAAAATGCAGCAGAATCACTGGTCTTTGACAGTAATTTTACTTTGTGGTATTGAAAAAAAATTGACTTTTTTGGCAAAATATGGGGTGTTATTTGAACGCGCCGCGAAGGTTCATCAACAGTCCATAATTGGCATAAATCTCTTCAAACATGGCGTTGTTTTAAAGTTGGAAATATGCAATTACTGCAAATGACCAGCAAATTTACTGAACTTTTGTTACAGTGACGTATCCCCTTATGGCTCTTGTTAAAATGTATTGATTTGAATGCAATTACAAAAGAATCTAACAGTGAAATTGTTCCGATAGGCCTGTGTAATGACTAGTTCAATTCTCCACTGTGTGTATGAATTTCCCAAGTACCTCAGTATTGCTTCATCATTTTACTGTACATATATGTTTCTATCAATATAACAGGTTTTTTTATACAGTTTAACTTATCCAACTAGTCAGGTATTTTGAGATTTTGATGGAAAGTAATTCCATTTTCGATTCTTAAATTGATTGATTTTGAAGTGAAATCATGATATATGCCAAATATACGTTGTAAAATTTGACATAAATCATGATTTTGCTGCAAAAGGGGCAAAATACAATCAAACATCATATATTTCGTTTATCTAATGCAATAAACTGAATTTGAAGGATGATGATTAAAGTACATTGAAGAAAATGGTATTTCGCATTTTATTGACTTTCGATCTAATCATGACCTAAAGGAGTTCTCTGCTAGGGATGAGGATTCCTCAGTTATCCTTCCTGCATTTCATGTGCGTCTTTGCACACTCATGGTTTTTTTTTTTATTTTTTTATAGCCACTTCTCAGAGTGGATCACCCTGTACAAGGCCCTGTAATAGCGGCCACTTGTAGATGAACAGGGTTACAATTACTGGAAAGATATCATCTTTGCCTGTTCGGCTTAGCCTACCCAAGTTATTACACCCTGGGTTGAGTGGTGGGCATGGATAAGCGACTTTTCAAGTATTATGATATGTCAAATACAGCCCTGCTCTAAGAGAATTTTATTAAAAAAATATCATTTAAACATTTTGTTTTCTAAAGTCTCGTTTGGTTCTCTAACTCAGTCAGAAGTGTAGGACAACCTTATTATGGCTTGGATGTATCTACAGTCCTTATATCACCAATAAATACACATTTCCAAATGCATTTACTAGTATATTGCTCAATATATATATATATAGTCTAGATTAAAATATCTGCAAAAAGCATCTATTATGATATAGGAAGCAAGTTTTGCGATTGGATTGAAAGATGTAGTTTATGGATACTTCAGGATGGAATGAAATCGAATCTTTTAATTTAAGTTTCATTCAAAGTAAATTTTGGAATTAAAGAGATATTTCAGTCATTAGTCGATTTGGGTGTCGCCGTGGATTAAATTACTCAATTTGCAGAATGTTTTCATTTAGTTCCTATTCCCTGCTTGTATGGGAATTAAAATTGTCTGGTTAGGCTTGATTCTTGTCGCCATAGTAAACCCAGTAGTGTGATTTCTCATTGTCTGGTTGGGCTTGATTCTTGTCGCCATAGTAGACCCAGTAGTGTGATTTTTCATTGTCTGGTTGGGCTTGATTTTTGTCGCCATAGTAAACCCAGTAGCGTGATTTCTCATTGTCTGGTTGGGCGTGATTCTTGTCGCCATAGTAGACCCAGTAGTGTGATTTTTCATTGTCTGGTTGGGCTTGATTTTTGTCGCCATAGTAAACCCAGTAGTGTGATTTTTCATTGTCTGGTTGGGCTTGATTCTTGTCGCCATAGTAAACCCAGTAGTGTGATTTCTCATTGTCTGGTTGGGCTTGATTCTTGTCGCCATAGTAAACCCAGTAGTGTGATTTTTCATTGTCTGGTTGGGCTTGATTTTTGTCGCCATAGTAAACCCAGTAGTGTGATTTCTCATTGTCTGGTTGGGCTTGATTCTTGTCGCCATAGTAAACCCAGTAGTGTGATTTTTCATTGTCTGGTTGGGCTTGATTTTTGTCGCCATAGTAAACCCAGTAGTGTGATTTTTCATTGTCTGGTTGGGCTTGATTTTTGTCGCCATAGTAAACCCAGTAGTGTGATTTTTCATTGTCTGGTTGGGCTTGATTCTTGTCGCCATAGTAAACCCAGTAGTGTGATTTCTCATTGTCTGGTTGGGCTTGATTCTTGTCGCCATAGTAAACCCAGTAGTGTGATTTCTCATTGTCTGGTTGGGCTTGATTCTTGTCGCCATAGTAACTCCAGTAGTATGATTTCTCATTGTCTGGTTGGGCTTGATTCTTGTCGCCATAGTAACCCCAGTAGTGTGATTTCTCATTATCTGGTTGAGCTTGATTCTTGTCGCCTAAATGAACGAACGATTCAAAAAACATATTATACTTAATCCCTTAAAAAAATTAAACTGAATCGTGGTATTAAAAATTAAAAACTTCCCTTCAAAATTAAATTACTTTGGTAGCATCTAAAAAAATCTAGAACATTGTTTAGTGTCGAAGTAACGAAGTAATTTTTGTGTAAATATAATCTTATTATTTTTGCTACTTTATATATCTCTGACGATAAATATATTGAAGTTATTATATATATTGAAATTAGTCTTTCCCAATCTAATATTTCATTTTGGTAGGCATGAGCCACAGATAGACCGCGCCTAGCGGGCGCGTTCCATCAGTGACTCATACTCTCCAAAACATGTTTTAATTCTCACGCCTGGTATACATTCTTTTTTTATAAAAATATAAGGTTACTTACTTTCTTTGATGCTCTTTGCGCTGGAAAAAATGTAGAAAAAAAATTAATATACTAAAATATAATGAGAAAAAAAATTATACCCTCATGAAAGATGCAAATTAGTCTCAAATTTGCTCCATATGTGGTATATGCTTGAAAGTATTAAATTTGTAATTGTGTTAGTATATTATTTTGTTAGGCATGGGTTCCTGATGGTTCGCGCCACCGCACATGAATCAGAAATCAAGATTCCGAGTAGGGATAGTGGCAAAATGTTGTTTGCGTTAGCGAATCAATTAAATAAATATTAAGTAAAGTAAAACAAAAAATTTTGAATTGACAGCAAAAATCTGCCAAAATTTCCAAATTTTCGGTTCAAGAAAATCCAAAAATTAACTTTTTCATTAAATTTTATCTATTTTTTAATAGTCATCAATTTCGTCGAGGAATGTTTCCAGCAGATATTATATTAGTGTTACAGTATTATCACCTACCTGATGCAAATAATTACAAATTGCAAAAGCACGAAAAGTGCTAACTTTGCTGCCATTTCTTTTCTTCTATAACCTTCCGTTCGAAAGCAATGATCTGATTTGATTTGAAATGTGGTCAGTGGTGAAACAAACCGTCATTTTATATAGAAGTCATTTCCTAACTTTTCAATACAAAATTTAGGTTTTTGAAAATTTAAGCAGAAATTTATTGCTAAATAGATTTTGATTTCTAACATATTTTAATTTGAAAAACTGCAGTCGAATTTGACTTGCCTTTTGAAGTATTTTTAAATACGTACGAATTGATTGTAAAAACCATGCACATGTTTCATACTTGGCCCAAACTTTTTTCAAGTGCTCATATAGGATGAAAATTTTCACAATATATTCCGTATGTTTATTGTTCTGTTTATTTATTAATTTCATAAAAATGCGATTGATTTAACGCGCTCTGGATAATTACCTTAAGTTGGCCAACCAGCATATTGTGTATATCATCACAGTTTTCCACTCAATCAACATATTGTATGCATATATAAGTATAAAATTCTATGTAAAAGCATTATGATTGTTTGTTTATGCAGATCGTGATATAAATTTATGACTGATTACATATGTTGAAAAAAGTGTAGATATAAATTACTGAATAACATAATTGGAAAACTGCGATTCCACCGGACATTTGGCGACAATTAAAATATTACATTGATCATATTACTATATCAAGTATGGACTATTGATCCACGAACTATATTTTTTAATATCGCGAAGCATGGCCACACGATTATGATTGACTCGTGCTTCATAAAATATTTGTACTCGAATTGTTCTAATTCAGTTAAATTGCCATACTATAATTCCGTTTCCGGGGCACAAGGTATGTTGTTCAGTAGAAAACACAAAAAGAGGCTTGGTTACCCCTGCCAAGAGCAGATTTATCGAATGTTTTTTGTGATGCGCATACTGCTCCTTCTTCCTGTTTACTAGCTCAAAAACTTCAGTGGTATTTCTTAAAAATATCCATTAAAATAGTCAGTTCGGGTTATTAGCACTTTTAAGCAATAAGGAAGTTTTTTTCATAAATAATTTCCACTGCTTCTGTAGTCACGCATATGGAAAACTCACACACATCCAAGATTTGTATAATATTTTTATCAAATTTGTTTCACAAAACAGTGAAATTGTGAAACACAAACTGTCCGTATATTTCATTGTGTTCATATCATCAAATTTTCGATTTGTTTTCTTATCGCCATAATGATAGTGGATAATACGGATGAAACGAATATAGAAATACTGGAATAGTAAACTTATGCGGTTCAAGTTTACCGGGGCTATCACTGTAATAAAAATAATTCAAAATTTCCGTTATTCAGTAGTAATTCCATTTGATATCGATTATAGCTATTAAATAGACTTTTTGGTAAGTTATGTGCTGTTGATGGACCGCGCCCCTCAAGGCGCGATCCATCAATAGCCCATAACTATCCGCGAAAACTTCATTTCATAATTTATAATCACTCGGTTAAAACACCGTCCCGGAAAGGTAGTTTTACCACATTTCGTTACAGCGTATAATATATTAAATATCTCATCTAATACAAACAAGTGCTAACTGCAGAATCAATAAAACAGCCAGCTTCATCGCCATTTTGCTTCCTCTGTAATGTCGCTTTCGCAGCTAACGATTGGATTCTATTTGATATGATAAATAGATTGGATTCTATAATAATATAAATGTATTTCGGGTCTTTTTCAGCGATGTATTAGCGCGTGTGTTCATTAATTAATTCATTACATCGAAATGCCATTGATTTGACAATTTTGCGGAATTCATATAATTTAGGTCAACATATTGTTTTTTTTATCATCATAGTTTCGAATAGAATGACATCAAATGAAAATGCAAAAAATATTCAGGGTAAAAGTGGTCCATTTTCTATCTGAGAATAACTTTGATAGAAAGAATTGTTTGGGCAATTCATTGGAGATGTCATTTTCTTTCGATATCGTAAATTATGCGTAATGCATTGATTATATAATTATGTCAGGTCATGTATGGGCTGTTGATACCGATGTTGAATTTAGATATCGTAAATTATGCGTAATGCATTGAATATATAATTATGTCAGGTCATGTATGGGTTGTTGATACCGGTGGTGAATTTAGATATCGTAAATTATGCGTAATGCATTGAATATATAATTATGTCAGGTCATGTATGGGCTGTTGATACCGATGTTGAATTTAGATATCGTAAATTATGCGTAATGCATTGATTATATAATTATGTCAGGTCATGTATGGGCTGTTGATACCGATGTTGAATTTAGATATCGTAAATTATGCGTAATGCATTGAATATATAATTATGTCAGGTCATGTATGGGCTGTTGATACCGATGGTGAATTTAGATATCGTAAATTATGCGTAATGCATTGAATATATAATTATGTCAGGTCATGTATGGGCTGTTGATACCAGTGGTGAATTTAATTATGCCAAGAATGAGCCAAGGATGGATCGCACCTTGAGGGTGCGATCCATCATTGACTCATACTTGACAAAATATGTCTATTCAAGGGTTGCTGTAATTGGTTGGTTCGTAATGTGTGAAGTGAGTAAGGCTTCCGTTATCTAATGGGTAAAAAATTAAATTATAGCGAGATTGGCTGCATATGCTGTGACATTTTAGGTATAGGTTCAATCAGTCCCCCGGCAATTACACTCTAAATGAAAAATGCCCTATACGGAACTGAATCGCCATGCCAGAGTGCAATGAGTGGCATCAACGCTGGGCAATGGTAAAAGCATCTATGCGTTCCATCTGTGGCTCATGCCTGACAAAATAAAATTTGTGCATTGATTTTTGAAACATTATTGTGGAATCTCAATTTCAGGTAACTTATTTCTAAGCAGCACCTTTATTCATGATGCTAATGTCAATCTTTTTTTAGGACAAGAAGCTGAATTTGGTCCTCTGGTCTGCAACTGCTTCGGTAGAAACGATTTCAGATGTAAATGCAAACCCGGTTATGAACCAGAAGGTCCTGCAGCATGCAGAAAAAGTAAGTGGAATTTTTTCGATTTTGCCGAAATCAATTTTGCCTATATCAGTTTCTTCGAATTGACTTTTAAAGGGGGTGTCCACTTAGCTTTATTAGTGCCCTGTTAGCTTGTTCGGCAAATACGCTTGAAGCTACGCATTTTTGATGATTTTGACGCAGGTTCGAATACTACGAGAGATGAATATGTTACATGCTAAGTGTGAGGTTTGCTGGACGTCAGCGCACAATGAATCACGTAACGCTTGTTATTGCATTCTCCATCAACCATATTAATGCACAGGTAAAAAGGAGTAAAAGATTAGACCAAAATCACCATGCGAATGGTATCTGCACGAAAGGTCGTGTTCCGGCATAAATTTCCAAGTCGTGTATTCGGCTTCCCTATCCCACATTATGAAAATGAAATCTAATACTATTGACAAGCGAACTAATATCTACTAAGTACACAAGCTAATACCATGTTTAATTTCTTATTTTGTTATTCGGATTCTTCATTTTTATCAAGATTCGATTTGTGGTCTTCATGTCAAGTGAAATCGCCAATAAAATTAATTTTTGTAGTAAGTGTACCCAATCATTGACACAAATCATTATTGTTATTTAAAAGTCGCAAAAGGCCAACTTTATATGGCATCTAGTTTGCTTGCTCGCCCTCAACTAAAAATATTTATTTTGTAAAGTATGGGTCATTGATCGATCGCGTTTTGGGAGCGCAATCGATCAGTGACGCATACTTGACAAAACATGACTCACGAGAGAATTCTTAACTGGTCGTCTATTGCTCATTTGTAAAGAACTTTCATTCATGTATTAGAAGCATATTTTCTTTTTCACTTTTAAACAGTCGTCTCAGGAAATCAAGAAGGGCAAATTGGAAGTTATTGCTTGGAAATCCAATCAAGAAATGCGCAAGCCGCTTTTGAGAATCCAAACTTCTTCACGGATTTTGTGAATGAATTGAAGGAGGATTTGATGTTAATTTGGAAATCATATTCTGGTTTCATGAGAGCAGAATTTGGAGTGCAGGCTCAAACAAATGCTGACGGAACAATACAAGCAACAGTTAGAGTGACGTCAGTAATTTCTCAGAATACACTCTTTATATGATTTCTCCCAGGTTCTTTTCACTCAAAACTTTCTCTAATTATTCCTTCATTTCGTCTTTCCTGCAACACACTCTCCTCTTTTTCTCTTCTCCCTTCATTTCACTAATTCTCTCTCATTTTCTCAACTTCTCAGATCTTTGCATCCTTTTCTCTGCCTACTTTCTACATTTTAGTCACTTCACTTTCATTTTCATTTATATTTTTGTTAAACTAAGTGGTTCAAGAGTAACCTTTTTACTCCTCAACAATCATTTTTTTTTTAAACAATTTTTTTTTCTGGAGAGAGTTAAAAGTGACTAAAGAATCAGCTTTGTCAAATATTAACCGCCGATGGATCGCGCCGCGTTTAGCAAACAAAATTTCTGATTAAGTGATTTATTGATAAAATGTTCGTGTTTTCAGGGTCTGGGTTTCCTTGTCCGGACAGGACCGAGGAGTTACAGTTGAAAACCTCGTAAAACATTTCGTTCAAAGCAATGCAAGAAAGAGCAACTTCATTGGCACACCTAGAGAATGTGGTATGTGATATTTTTTATTTACCTATTGAATAATTAATAAATATCTTGGTATATTATTTTTGATGTATGTGTTTGGTTTTACAGATACAACGTTGTTGTATCAACTTTACGTTTGCATTGATTGTTGTTCTAAGTCCATTAAGAGGCCGAATGTTCAAACCGTCCTAAACTTATGCTTACATGGGTCGCAATATTCAACTATGAATTGAATTTGAGTTATTGATAACATACTAGATATATCTTGTAGCAGCTCTTTGCTATTAAAAGTGGCCGCTAGTTGGTTCTTTTCATGTACAACTTCCGACATTGCTTAGAGTGAGAAAAAAGCAAATGCTAAGTGCTTTCTCATCTTACTTATTTTGTGACATAATTTTATACCCATCAGAAAAATAGGTCTTTTGAAGTACATTTACAAATAGGACATTTTTGACATTATAATCAAATCAACCAAAATATTAGACTCGAGATAATTTGATAATAAATAAATAAATCGAAAATGAGCTTTTTTCAACCTAATAGAAACATATTAGAATAAATCAAAAATTACCCTCTTTTTCCATCTCGCTTACTTAAACGAGTATTTCGAAAATTTGATTCGATTCAGGAATCCCCAACTAACCAAAAAGGCTCAACTCTCTCTATTTCTTACAATACTTTAATGCCTTCAATCCAGGTTCCGTAACTCGACCGGTTACTACTATTGATCCTTGTGTCAGAAGATATAGAAGACAATGTGGACAAGATGCATCATGTAAAGTTGTAGACGACAATGCTGAATGTATATGTAACGATGGTTTCGATGGAGACGGATTTATCTGTGATCGTAAGTGATTTTACGTAGAAATTAGAGAATTAGTAAACGTGTGGTGTAGAAATAAAGTGCAATAATAGTGTGTTGATAATATAGATGGATATATGTAGATGGATATGATATATGCATAATAAGTGCTCAGTGGTGGCATATTGTTAGGTGGATATCTCATTGATCGACGCTACTTTGTCAAATATGAATCAAAGATGAACAGCGCTGATAATGCACATTTCATCTGTGACTCATGGTTGACAACTGAAACGTTTAGGCTGGATTATTCCTTTCTTTTCAAACATAATTCACAGATCTAAGACGATTTAGATTGACGCTTCCGCCACTGGATAATAATCGTGTATAGAATATCTTTTCGACGGAATGTATAATGAGCTGCCGGCCTTAAAAAAGAGTAAAATCGAGAGAAAATGGTTGTGTCTTGTAGTACGAGCTTCAGAATTTCCCTTCGTTTCGTATCGCAAGAGTCAACTAAAAAGAAGAAGTGGGGTTAATGGTTTTCCTATCGATTGGAGCAAATATCACCCACCTCCTGGTTTTATGCCTGGGTTCCCGTTTAGGTTCTCGTTGCTTTTGTTAATTTATCTGGCTTATAACTTAGAGTGAAATCTAAGAAAAAAAAATTCAATATTTCAGGTATCAGAAGAGGACCTTGTGTAATTTTACGAGAACAAATACTTGCATCCAACCTAAAAGACTCCTTTGTTCCCGTATGTGACGCGAAAGGAAACTACAGAAAACGTCAATGCAATCCATACTTACAAATGTGCTTCTGCTATCATCCAATTTCCGGAACGGTTATGCCCGGAACGGCGATGTTGGAAACCGATTTCAACTTTGATTGTGATGCACAACCAGGTATAAATTCATGCTTTTCTTGGGAGTTGTTCTCAGAGTGAATTTTTTAACACTCTCAACACGAGCGATGGTAATTAGGGGTGTGAAAATTCGAAGTAACCAGAAATTAAGGCTAAAAGTTTCGGTTTCGACAGCTCTTTTCTCAGAGTTATCTACTCAACACGAGTGATTGCAATTAATGCTGTGCAAATCCGAACCAACTCGAATTCGAATCTGATTCGGATAATAATTTTAAATCAGAGTGAATTTCTTTTTTATCATCCAGCCTTCAGCTTTTACTATTGAAATTTGGCTTCTTATCAGAATCTAAAAATCTGCGAAAAACAAAATAAATAAACTTGGTCAAAAATCAAAATTATTTTTGGCTTTACGAACAATTTACTACTTATTTAAATAAGAATTGCTCTACTAAATTAGATGCATCGCAGTGTATACTCTTAAAGGTCGGACAGTTGGAAAATATTGTCTTGAAATCTGGTGTTTTACTCCGAGTGGTATACTCAAAATGAGTGATTAAAAAAATCATATACTTGAGTGATACATTTCCATGTTTTTGCATTCTTTTGTTACATAGATCGCAGTATACTCCAAAGTTAGAACACGAAAGTTAGTTGGTGAATATTGCCTTAAAACCAAGTGCTTTATTACTCAGATTGATCTACTCAATATAAGTGATTTTTAATAATCGTATTATTAATAATTTTTTAATTTAGATCGTGGTATATACCCTGAAGTGAGAACAGTCGGGGAATATTGTCTTGAAATCAAATCAGCCGATGCTTCTCTGGCTGTCAACAATCCAAATTGGTTTGATAACTTTGTAAGAAGACTAACTGGTGATTTGAAAACAATTTGGCAATCTTTCAATGGTTTTATGAAGGCCGAATTCGGTGCTAGAGCAGAATCGAAGCCTAACGGAAAAGTACAAGCTACACTCACAGTTAGGTATGTATTTTTGCAGTATCACACCTACCGGTATTTGTTTATGGAGGAATCAAAAATGATGAATCATAAAAGTTTATTTTGTAGGTTGAAACGTAGGTTGAAACCCCCCAATGAATGATTATAAGCGAACGGTTTGCTGAACACCTCGCCACGATCGTTGGTTCTCGTAATCATTGCTTAAGACTTCCTCCGCCAAATATAAGTGAAAATCTGGGATAAAACTTTTAGCCTGAGCAGACTTGATGTCTACGTTAAAGGTTCTGGTTCGTTATATGATTAAACCTTATTCTTGGCTTTACTCTCCTACAAAAAATGCTATATATCATATGCCATCCTATACATAACCCAAACTTCATGGAATTCTGTATTTTCTAACGACTATAATTTTTGACAGAGTCTGGGTTGATTTAGATGTGACTGGAGGAGAAGTGAGCGTACAAGATCTCATCCAACATTATGTACAAAATTCAGCAACTAACGCAAGATTTATAGGAACACCGACTGAATGTGGTATGTTTTTCTTTCATTTTTTGGTGATTATTCATGTTTTTCAAGTTAATTTTCAACTCAAGTATGTTCTAAGCTGCCGGAAGCCGGAAGCTTCGCCCAAACGAAGCCGTCTAATGACCGTGAAATTGCATTGCCAAAAGATACTTTAAAATGCACCACCAGCAACTGCACTCTAAGCGGAAAACATCCCTAAAAGTAACTGAACCATCATTGCCAAGTGCACTACTGGTCCTGGCCAATGAAAACATCATCCACCGCTTTGTTCTCCTTTTAGTCGACACTCGAGGAAATATTTAGAGCGTGCTACTTTGCATACG
Source organism: Styela plicata (assembly GCA_963675895.2). Lineage (NCBI taxonomy): Eukaryota > Metazoa > Chordata > Ascidiacea > Stolidobranchia > Styelidae > Styela > Styela plicata. Next base: position 6,532,392 of record OZ023150.1, read on the forward strand.
GCGTGCTTACTTTAATATGTATATTTTATTACTCGCATATTTGTTTTGTCATGTAAAATTAATTAAAATCCATTCGAAGCAGCGCCTTAATGAAATCAACCACAGCGACCACTGATATTCTAAGCGCTTGACAAGCAAGAAAAACGTTACCATGATTCTTAGATCTAAACCCGCAGGTCCAAATATTTCCTCATTTCATTCGAATTCACTCCGCTTTAAGCAATCTCAGAACCACCACTTAAAATCCTATCCTATGGCACAGACCTGCCCCAAAATGTAATACTAGGAACTGCAGTATACTAAGTGGATAATATCTCAAAACAGAACTGAACCAATGAATTGGTGTAGATTTGGCTAATATGGTGTGTACTATCTAAATTTGTTATATAAAGAAGTTATGTCGAAGAAAATAGTTTCCCAGAGAAAATTTTAAGGCCATTTTTGCAAAACTATGCAAAGATTTTTGTATTTTCCGAGGTTATTTTAGTAGGAAAAGTCTTGAATTATAGAGTACTTCCATGCTTTCTTATGCTGATTTATTTATATATTTTCTATTAAATTGGATGATAATTCTAACTTGCCCTAAATTTTATTGTTATAAAATAAAAATGTATTCGATTTAATATTTCTATCGAACAGGAGCAACCGAAGTGATTACTAGAGATCCATGTTTGGAACAGCACGGTAACACGTGTTCTAAGGATGCAAAATGCGTGAGAGAAAAAGGGGAATATAAATGCGTTTGCAATGAAGGTTACGTCGGCAGTGGATTCAAATGCAGATGTAAGTAAAATTGTACTCAAAAATATTTTAAGCTTTGCCCTTTACCTTAGTGGCGCAATCCATCAGTGACTCATGCTTGTTTAAATGAACGAAATTGTGCTTGTGGAAATTTGAAAAATTATTGAATATTTTTGTGGAATCGTTCGGTCTTTGTTTTTTTTCTCGGAAAACTGCGATTCGAATACTCTATTATAAATTAATTCCGCAAGTAAAAAAAGATCAAAATCGCAATCTATCTACGATTCCTCCTCAAACAGTATTTTGTATTGATTTATAATTAAGTTAAATTAAACAATTCTAAAAATAATTATATACCTCATAATTATCTATCTATTCCCTTACTATAATATAGCTGCTCGGGTCAAGAGAGCGATTTGCAGAGCATGGGGAGATCCCTACTACAACACATTCGACAAGAGCGGAACTTATGAATTTATGGGCAAATGCAAGTACATTATGTCCGAGACGAATCTACCAAAATCAAGTGATCGATGGTTCCGTGTTGTTGCTGAAAAGGAGGAACGATTCGGTGGAACCGACGTATCGTATTTTAAAATGGTGACCATCTATGTGACTAGTCCTGAAGGTGACTTTGTGATTACTATTGGAAAAGACGGCGTTGTTACGGTGAGTTACCAAAAATATCTGCTGCAGTTTGACTGACAAAAGTCTACGTACTTTCAACATTTTCAAGGATATATCAAAAACGAGTCCTTCGGAATTAAAATCTCATTTTAACATTTTGTTTTGAATCTGATCGAATTCATAATTTCATATTAACAGCAGAAGTATATTTAGTTACGAATACGGCAATGAAAATATATAAAAATGCTAAGATTCTACATTGTAACAAAAGTACAGTAAATTTATTGATCATTTGCAGTAATTGCATATTTCCAAAGTTTGAAAAACGCCATGTTGATGAGATTTATGCAAATTATGGACTGTTGATAGACCGCACCTTCGCGATTCGTTCCATCAACACCCCATATTTGGTCAAAAAAATAAATTTTGAATTTTTTTAAATACCGCCAGGTAAAATTACTGTGATAGACCAGTGATTTTGTTGCATTTTTATTACAGTGTTTATGTACTGCATATTTTGGCTAAAAATAATGAACATAAAATATTTTTGTTGTATTTTGTCAATAAATTGCTATAATTTCACAATATTTCCTGCCATAAACAATTCATTAATAACTCTTGATGGCCACTCAACCCAGGGTACAATAACTTGTTGCTGGATGACGCGGCTCATACATGCCTTATTTACGGCAAAATTGAAACTACTTAAGGTTCTGGCATGGTAGAGGTGTAGATGGATTTATTACTCCCGCTAGAGCAGACACGACTCACTCCATTTTATCATAGTGCCTCACTCCTAGCGGCAAAATTTTGATAAAGCGTCTTTTGTTAAGTATGGGCCACTGATGGATCACGTCGTTGAGACGTGGTACATCTGTGTTTCATACTTGACCAAATTTCTGATTGGGATTCTGCTTGATATGTTTTCCACGTAGAGTGCGGTTGCTGGTACCGTAGGGGCAGCCTCTAGAATAGTCCTCAAGGTATTTGGTAGCTGGTTGTGCCGCCTCCTTGGTCAGATACCACTCATTGCACTTCACCATGGCTATTCAATTTCGTTTTGATTGTTTCCGTTTGGATTGCGGTTGCTATTACCACATGTTGAATACCTCTTCGCCCTTTGAATAGTAGATATTGGTTTATTTTGAGAGCTGCTACCGGTTAAAGCGAATATCAATACAAAATAAACTACTCTTCGTAGTGGCTAGCACAGGACCTTGTTTATCGCGCGGTAAAGTTATAAATTACCCGTTTAATTCGTAATTCAACGTATGATTTTCATTAAAGGTCAACGGTAACAATGTAATCGAAGCTGAAACACCAATGTTTTCAATCAAGAGAGCTGGTAAGAATAAAGTTGCTGTAACCACTGCTCATGATGTTAGCGTTACATTCAATGGCGAAGGATTGACTATCAAAGTACCTGAAAGCTACAAGAGTCAGGTAAGAACCATAATAAATTATAGAATGTTTATTTTGAGAGTTCCATTTCTGGTTTATCATTGATATGTATTGTATATATAGGGATTTGGATCCATATATTGTGATGTCGAAAATGCGCGTATAATCTATTCTTGATTTACTGTTATATGTCAATACAAAAATAATTTATTTAGAAATATGATTTTTTTGAAAATATGGCACAGATGGACCGCGCCTCGTCGGCGCTTCAAGTCCCAGCGAGTCCTGCTCGGTCATCCATACCCATCACTTTACTACTCAACACTCAATTGTGTCAAAGGTGGGCACGATGGCCCAGTGGTTCTCATATTGGCATCTCAGTTTTAAGATCTAGGGTTCCATTCCCGGCGAGTCTGACTTGATAATTCATGCCCACCACTCAACTCAGGTTTTAGTACCTCAGGTAGACAGGTTTAGGTAATGCAGGTAATTAAAAATAGCTATATATAAAAAAGGATTTTTTGCTAAACTGTGATAAACTGCTTAAAAATAAGAAACTTTTATTCCAGTTATTCGGTCTTTGTGGGGACTACAACGGCAACCCCGATGATGATTTAATGATGGAGAACGGGGAGATGGCTCGAAATTATGATGAATTTGCTGTCAGTTATCAATATGGCGTCTGTGATAAGAAACTTCCTCCGAAATTTGTTTGTTCCAACGAAGATAGACAAAAATGGTGCGTTTTGATTTTATATATTGAAAACTTCGATCGGGAATTGATCCTACAAAGAAAGGGAAGATCAAAACACGCGCGATCCGTCTGTGGCGCATACTTAACAAAATAAAAATTTTGTTTTGGAATTGGCGTACCAGATTTGAGGCGATTGGAATTGGCGATTCATTTTTTTACATAAATTCGCTCTTATCAATGCCCGAACCCAAAAAAAAAATTTCACATAAATACTTTTATGGTTTTTTGACGTAATTTTGATGACGTCATTAAAAGGTTGTGTATCTTACCCGCTATCATAAATTTTAAAAATGTTTTTTAGGTCTGGTGCAGACTATTGTGGTTTGCTTATTAGCAAACAAGGAACATTCCGTGATTGTCAGAACGTCGTAAGCAATGCAGAATACTTCCAGTCATGCGTATTTGACGTTTGTGCTACCAAAGGAAACACTAAAGTCTATGAAACTGTAAGTAGTTTATACTTGATAACAATAATGAGTCGGTTTTAGAAAGTTCTCCCCATACCGGTACATGTACCGATACCGCCTTTCTAAATTTTCCCTTCTACCAAGTACAGTAAATATATAGCAATAGTTTAGCACTCGTAGATATTCATACTCTTTTCTTGCGTCTAAAATAATTTGCATTCACGTACTTCCCCCTTTTAGTTGCGGGCTTCGGAATTGCCATGACGAATATCATGCGCGTACAAAAATTCCACTAAAAAAATAAAGATATGGTAGATGTTCCACCATCGTCCAGGGAAGATACTACTCCCTGCACATTATTATACACTGTAACAAAAATAACTGGTCTTTGACAGTACTTCCACTTGTCGGTATCGAAAAATATGAGGTGTTGATGGAACGACCAGGATGGCGCTTTTTTAAACTTTGGAAATATGCAACTACTGCAAATGATCAGTAAATTTACTGTGCTTTTGTCACAATGTAGTTATTGGGATGTTTTCCACATGGAGTGCAGTTATTAGTGTTACTTTTCATGTGATATATGCCATTTTGCGTGGGCGCAATTGCCTAGTAGTTTCTATATTGGTATCGTAGGTTGAAGATTTCGGGTTCGAATGCCGACAAGTGCGATTCGTTAATCCATACTCGCCACTCAAACCATAGTGTAATAACTTGGGTATAGGCTCGTCCGAATGTTTATATCTTTCCAACAAAACTAACCCTACATCCTATTAACGGCCTTTGGTACATGGCCTTGTTCAGAGTGATCCACCTGCTCGAATTGGTGGTTTTAAAATAAGATAAATAAATGTCTTCAGAAATTACCTTCTCCCTACTCAAGAGAATTGCATGTCCTTTTGTTCAGATACTAGAAGAATACGTCGCAGAGTGTAAGGACAATGGTGTAGATCTTTGTGACTGGAGAGCGAAGTCCGGTCGTAAATCTGTGATGTGTCCAGCCAATAGCCAATATAATGGCTGTGCGACTTCTTGCCCCAATACTTGCTTCAATCCCACTGCATCTGCAAGGTAAATTTGTGATATTGCATATTTTATCCAAGCATGTTTAGTTAAGTTTGAGTCAGTGATGGATCGCGCCACCAAGACGCGGTCCATCTGTATCTCATACTTGACAAAATTAAATTTCTGATTTGTACATATCCTTTTGAAAAGCATGTTCAATCAATAGTATTATTTCAATATTCTTGAGTGTAAAAGAAAAGAAATAATTATAATCAGAATTATAATTTTTAGTGAGGGTTTCAAAATAATAAACAATTTGTTATCCATAATATGGGTATTGGATGCCAACATTTCAAAAATACCCTTGGTTGACCAAATCAGAAAAAAATTTGGTCACAAATCTGATAATCTAATCAAATGTTAATTAATCTTGTTTTATAAGTTTTGCAAAACGGAAATAAATAAATTGTTTTTAATTTCCAGTTGTGTCGATCCAACTACTGTAGAAGATTGTGTTTGCAATCCAGGATTTGTAAGAGATGGTGATAGATGCGTTCGAATGTCAGATTGTGGATGTGTCAAGGATAACACATATTACAGAAAAGGTATGATCTTAATTCTGTCAATTCTAAGTAATGACAGGGTGATCCACTCCAAGAAGTGGCTATAAAAAAAAAAAAAAATAGAATCGACGTTATTTATATACCCATGTCACTTATGCTTCTCCAGTACTTTTATTTTAGTTTTCTTCATTATCTGAGAACGTTTAGTCTTGTCAATATACTACGTAAAATAGTCAAAGTTACCTAAACTCAAATAAAAAAACAATTTCCAAAAACAAATGAAATGGGTATTTAGTAAAGTAATTTAAGAATTCGAAGATCCAAGTGCATTGAATTTCATTTGGTGCAACCAAAAGTTGATTTTTCAGATTATCTTTTTGTTCGATTGCATTCAAAGTGTTACCTATTTTCGGTTGTTAGCTAGTGGTACAAAATAATCCCAATGTTTTCTACAACCACTGCCACTGTAGCAGTACTGTCTCTGTACAGTAAATTTACTGGTCATTTGCTGTAGTTGCATATTTGCAAATTAAAAAAACGCCATGTTGGTGAGATTCATTCCAATTATGGGCGGTAAATGGACCGCACCTGCGCGGTGCAATCCATCAACACCCATATTTGGCCAAAAAAATGTTTTTCAAATTTTGAATGTTTTTCAATACCACCAAGTAAAATTACTGTGCAAGATCAGTGATCTTGTTACATTTTCTTGTTAGATTCTGTAGTAGCTTTTTAAGTACTGCTTTCGATCTCAAACTGTAACAAAATGAACAAAATAACCGGTCTTTTACAGTAATTTTACTTAGCGGTATTGAAAAAAAAATTCAAAATTATCATTTTTGGCCAAATATGGGACCATAATTGACATGAATCTCACCAAAATGGTGTTTTTTTTGTAAATGCCAAGTAAATTTATTGTACTTTTAATACAGTGTGCCTATAGCGAATTTCTATATAAAAAAGCTGATATAATCAGGTTGAAATTTCAATCAAGAGGATATGTATAATTTAGTCGAATTCACGGATTGTCATGATGGACCCAGTTTATGCGGAGACTAGTTCATACCTTGTAAAATGAGGCAGTGTAATGAAACGTCTGATTAATTGATATTTCACGATATTTTTGTCTAAATCTATATAGCATTATACAAACAACTTAATCACACTCATAAACATTCATTTTCTAGGTGAAGTAGCCTACTTTGACTCAGAAATCTGCACGTGTGTGAGAAGAAATAACTTCCAATGTAGATGCAGACCTGGATATAAACGCGAGGGAGATGTTTGCAAAAGTATGTATTTAGTATTATACCTAGGGTTGCCACTTTTAGATATATCTTTATTTCCAAACCGAATATTGATTCATAACATTTCGAATCGAATTTTCAGAATTTGATTGCAATTTAGAATTTATTGAATCTTTCAATAAATTGACTAAATTTTGTGATGGATCGGGGGAGCTTCGAAATTTGGCTCAAAATCCTTGGTAATTGGGAAGATTCGCATAAATAAGTATTCAATTCATCTGAATCAGTTATGTATTTGAATCGATCCCAGTCTTTAATCTAAAATTGGCATCTCGAAATGCTTTATTTACTATATTGCTTTAATAGAAAGTGACATTATTTGGCCACATCAATAGCTAAATTCATCGAAGCAATCGAATATTCAAAACGGATCCGCTGTACAGTAAACTTTCCACTCATCTGCAGAAATTGTATAATTTCCAAATTGGGACCACCTTATTGATTAGATATGTGCCAATTATGGGGTTTTGATACACCACGAATTCCATAAACAGCCCATAACAGGTCGCAAAATCAGTTTCATGTTTTTATTTCAATATCACCGAATAAAATTGTATTTTTTGATTTCATAACTTTTTACAGTTTCCGAAGAAAGGTCAGTTTCTATTTATCTAAATCGGAATAAAAATCAAATCGAATAAAAATAGAATTTCGCTTTCATGAAAACAAATTATTATAAATTTCTAGCTGTTATGAACCAGTTTCTTTACACAAACGACTTACTAATTTTGATGATATTTGTGGTCACGTGGTATTCAAAATTATTATTAAAATGTATTCGAATTAACAAAATATTCGGTATTTTTCATTGCATTTTGATTTCGATTCGCCCTAATCAGAAATACTGGATAAATGAATTTTGTTGAATATTGACTACTGGAATTGACCAGTTTTGTACTGCGCATTGAAAAAATATTTTTTATACTTCCCAGTGACGTACAAGCCTGGAACATGTGCCTTCCAGAGAGCTGAAATTATGAGTTCTAGTGAATCAGGAAGTTTTATACCTGAGTGTAACGACGATGGAAATTACAAACGAAAGCAATGTTATTCATTCACAAATCAATGTTTCTGTGTTCACTGGAGGACCGGCGGAGTATATTCTGTAACTGTTATGGATTCTGATAGTTTTAATCTCGATTGCGACAATTTACCTGGTAAGTCACAACATTTGTTCTCTCGAATTCTCCTCCTCCTCATTTTACTCCTGTTCATTATTTATTATCTTCCTTTTTCACTTTTCACTTTCTCTCTTAACTTTCATTCTCATGACTCCTTTCTCTCCTCTTCCCCTCCTCCGTTTAGCTTTTTTTTTATTATTTATCTAATTTTCTACCGCTATCCTATTTTGTAAACATTTTTCCTCATTTTCATTCGTCTTCATTTCTTCCGCACCGTCTTCCTTTCCCCACCTTTATGCTCATTATGCTTTATGCTCACTCTTTATTCTCCACTTCGATATATTCTTCTATATCCCCCATACGTCATTCTCTGAATGGGAACGCACACAATCGTAACCTGTGAGTAAATCAACTTTTACACTCTTTTCTTCAGATAACTGCATATACAGAAATGCGGCCATGGTGGCAGACGGAAAATTCGAGTACGAACTCCCTACTTGTGATGAAGATGGTAATTGGGATACTAAACAATGTCCGGAAGATGATAAAGAATGTTACTGTGTTGAGAAAATGAACGGACAAGAAGTATTTGGAACAAGGAAAGCCACAGACATGTTTGATACGGATTGTGACAACTTGCCTCCAAGTAAGTCCACCCCAACCATAAAAGGCGTACATCCGGTTAAGTATGATTCACTGATGATATTCGAAGCAAAAAATTGTCATAGAAAACAGTTTGTTTATTTGCTCATTTATTTAATTGATTTTGCTCGACATGTGAAATTTTAACAAATTTGAAAAACAAAAATTCTTCAAAAAAAAACTAGTCTAAAAACTAATTTTACGGAATGAAAGAAATGAATATTCGAGCAAATGAACTGTCATAGAAAAACAACTTGTTTATATTTAATTAATTTTAAAATTTTATTCCATTAAATCTTCAGATTACGGAAGATGTAGAAAACAACATAATAAACCATGCCATGAACATGCAACATGCAAAGCAGTTAGAAACGGATTTAATTGTGTTTGTAACGAGGGATACAAAGGCAATGGATTCAAATGCACAGGTATGCTATTGCTTTCTGACTTCCTGTCGCTGTTGAGATGCCACATTCTTCAGACACTGTTCTAAAAACTCAGTATAATCGACGTATCTTTACAGTAATCGTATCATAATCAATATTCATGTAATAAAATGATTAATGATAATCGATTTGTTTGGCCAAGTATGGGCTATTGATGGAATGCACTGTAGAGTTGCGGTCCATCAGACGGCCATACTTGACATGAATCTCAAATACGGAGTTTGAAATTTTCGAAATATATAATTACTGCAAATGAATGAATAACTTACTACACTTTTGACAGAGTATCATTTCAATTTTGCTGGCCATGAGCCATTAATGAACTGCATCATCGATTAACGCAAGTTATTATACCCTGGGTTGAGTGGTGGACATCGGTTCATAAGACAGGACCGTATTTAAAATTGAATGAAATCACAGCTCGGTCATATTTGACATCAATTTCATCAATAATGCGTTGCAATAATTTCGCAAATGTCGAAAATCCACAATTTGTTCAAAAGAACGGTAAATTACTGTGCGCATTTTTACAATGTAACAGAATCACATCGCATAAATGCGTCTTGAGTTATATTAATGCAATTTGTTGCATGTGATTTTACTCTATTACGAGTGGCAAAAATTTACAATACAAGGTTACCAGTTTACCAGTAAACTGTAGAGTTATAATACCTGACGTTGATTAAACTTTTTCGTCGATTAATCTATCCATTCTCTTTCGGGGATTGAACCCGTATATTATATATTGACATATATATTTCAAATTTTGAATTCATTATGCTTATGAATTGTGCGCCAAGTATGTGCCCTTAAAGGACCGCACATCTTTGGTGTGTTCCATCAACAGCCCATAATTGACCCAAAAAGTCGATTTCACGATTTTCTAACAACGTGACGAAATAAATTTACCGTCTAAAAGCAGCGATTTTACTACATTTTTTACAATATATGCTACAAAATGTTTCAGGTCAAAATCAATGTCAAATACGATTTTCGCGAGATTGCCACATAAACGCACAATGTGTACCGGGATCTAACGGACTTCATCGATGCAAATGTATTCGTGGATATGTTGGCGATGGTTTTGAATGCATCAGTGAGTAATTTATGAAAAAATGATTCTTGTTGATATAAAACGCTTTTCGGCGAGAAATAGTATGCAAAGCCGAAGCGTTATATTGATATAGATTTTATTGGATTTCAAAAAAAACGTATACGGATCATCACAATCTGAAATTTCTTTTTGTCAAGCATGAGCCACAGATGGACCGCGTCTCATCGACGCGATCCATCAGTGACACATACTTGACCAATGACACATGTTCTCACTAAATTTTTACAATTGGACTGCGATTTTGAAATAAAATGGATATTACAGTGTTTGATATCAGTAAGCTAATATTGAAAACGAATGGAGAATTTCTGCATGCATCTCCCTCGATCAGTTTATCCCAGATAGGATATTTAATGTTAAATGAGAGATTGGTTGTTTGATTAATATTCTCTGATCTGAATTTCGATTTAAAACAGAATTTTTGAAGTAAATTTGGCTGGTTTTTTGAAATGTTAAATACCAACTAAAATTTTTGGCAAAATTCTGTTTTCAAATTCCATTGGTTTTTCCAATTTTTTAAAGCTTCAGCGAATTTGTGTGGTGAAGCAATCATTTGACGACCCCTGGTCTATCTAATGCCCAAACAATCTTTGATATAAAACTTATTTTAAACTTTTTTATTTCAAATCACTAATCTGAATGGATCACTTCGATCAACGCTCTAACTGCGGCAACTTATGCTAAACGCCCAGGCCATTTCTGTGCTGGGATCTGATCACATTGTTCACGCCTTTACTAAATAATAATTTTGCTTTCTGTTCTTTAGCAATGTCGCAAAAATGCGTCGAAGTCCACCGTAAGCGTTGTCATCATCATGCCTCTTGCCAATCAACTGGTGCTTCATATGAATGCAAATGTAAAGCTGGATACATCGGAAATGGATTCCGTTGTCAACGTAAGTTGGGGTATTTGTTCCAGCAAAAATACATCTATATCACGAATAAGGATGACACTCTTTGATTCAAAGTTCGATTTCTATATATATCCGGTTCGAATTCTGTGATTCGGTACACGATTCAAAGTTGTTTACACAAAGATTTTTGATCCAAAATCATCCAAAATTTTGAAATTTATTGACACCATATTGATACTGTTTTTCGCAACCTATTGAAACTTATTTCCTAAAGGAAATAAGATTTGTAAATATTTGATTCGAAAGACTATGATTCACTATATTTAGAAATGAATTTTCTAAAATTACCGACGCCAATCAGTTGATCGAAATCTAGTTTGTAAAGTATATGTCACTGATGAATCGCGCCGCACGGGCGCAATCCATCTGTGACTTATATTTGACAAAATAGAACTCCGTATCCATTTCGTGGGAAATTCCAATAGCCAGATATTTGTGATATAGATAGATTTATGTGGAGACGAGATTCTCACCCTACTTGCGGTCCCAGTGAATCGAAATCTAAAGAAGCACGTTTTATGAAGTGTCATCTTGCAATCAAAAGGCGTTTCATCTGTAATTCAAGCTTGATAAAATATTATTTATTAATTGGTGTATCATCCATTTCAAAGAGTCACATCATATAAATAAATAACATCTCGTTAAATTCATTTTCTGTTTTTCACACTTACAATCACAATTATCATAATACTAAAGCAGATCACTCAGGGATGAACAAAAATTTACCATGATATTAAGAGAAAACAATATCAAATGCAGAAGATCACTTTGGTTCAATTCAAATTTCTACACATCCATTGCAACAATAACTTAACTTAATATTTTAATGTGTATGTTCATGTGAATATAACATTCACATAAAGAACTCTATATTTATACAAAGACCTTATCAGAAGTTTTATCTTTAATGCCGTGGATTCCCTCATTTTTTAGTGTATCGCCATCACTAAAGGTCTCTTAACATTAGACAATATTAGATGAATAAGTTTATGGTTGTTTGTAAGACATGCTCTTAATAGTTTGACTGAGTCTACTCAAGTTAATCAAGTTAGTCGTTACACTTTGGATTATGTGGTTATAGAAATACCACTTTCAGATTTGGATAAATATCGCAAATCATATTTCGACAGCGTTTATTGAAAAAGTTACAAATTGCTCAGAGAATTCCTACTTACAGTTGAAACATTCCAAATTTTTAGATTACTCGCCGCAGGAAAGTTACTTTTAAAAGTAAGGGACTTAATTTCCACTGCAAATATCTTTATCGAATATTCAAACTGAAAATACAGTTCGTAACGTTACCTTCATCGAGTACTTTAAACATAATCTGTCGACTTCGTACCCGTTAGTATCTATACCCTTTCCTCGAGTCTAAAATCATCAAGCCCAGGTAGGTTTACTTCGGCATGCGTTTGCAAATTTGCACAATATTCATTGTATAATTGCGAGGTAAAGCATCCATGGAAGCAAACACACTTGTGTTCAAAGTTTTTTGTAGACAGATCGGTAGCGACAGTGTCGGTATTGGTGACGAAAATTTCTGGACATCGATAGAGGCAATTATTCGTAAATTGCCAATACATGCCGATACCGATAAATAGGAAAATAGTTATCGCTTTATTAATCCATACGATAGTTATCGCTTTATTAATCCATATTCAGCCTTGTCGGAATGTCACAAACAGTTTGGTAGTCCATGTCATCCAGATGCAAGTTGTCAAATGGTTGAAGGCGGCCATGAATGTAGATGCAAGAGTGGATATCAAGGCAATGGATATATATGCATCAGTGAGTAATTTAAGGAAAATGATTCGTATTTATATAAAACGCTTTCTAACGAAAAATTTTATACAAAGCCGAAGCGTTATAGTGGTATCATCTGTCATGGGCGATGGTAAAGCCCACTAGTCATTCTTTAAATTTATTTTTGATTGGTAACGTTATTTTTCTAGGATCAATAAGTTATTTAATCCCTCTCCAATATATTCATTGTAATTTATTGGCATTGTTTTTGTTAATAATTATTTTTTTTTGCAATTAATTGCGCTTAATTGGCGTTGCGTTGACTCATTCTCGACAAATCTAGATTATGATATTATAGAAGTCAGTTCAACTTTTTCTTTTTTGCTAATATTTCATGAAATTTTGTTTTTCCAGGAGTAAACAAGTGTGAGGAAAGATTTGGACAACCGTGTGATGAAAACGCACAATGCGGTCGCGCTCCAGGCAGTAAACAATATGAATGTAAATGTAAAGCCGGTTATACTGGCAATGGACTTGAATGCGAAGGTATGTTTCGATTGAAACCACTGATATCGAATTTATTCACAATAAGCCAAGTAAATATATACCTGAAAAACAAACTTGAGGAGAAAATACGAGATTTCCCACTTATATTCAAGTTAATAAACACACTCCGAGCCGGGTGATGACAATTGAAACAGTGAACTTTATTTTGTGATACCAAAATAACAAATTCCTGTCGGTCGTAGATCATCGCTACCATACACCATGAATACCAAGGGATATCCCTCGCTTATTTTTAAACTAGAGCTTTGGGCTCTATGTAAATAATTGGGATTACTCTATACCACTTATTTTACATTGCTATCAAGGTTTATATTTTTATTATAATTTTTTTTATTTCAGTAATGAGCCAGTGCCACAAGATCTACAAACAACCATGCGACGAAGACGCAAGATGTAGAAGAGTCGGAGCATCATTTAGATGTATTTGTAGAAATGGCTTTGGTGGAGATGGCTTTTCATGCAGAAGTATGTGATTTAAAAATTACATCTTGGACAGAGCTGAGATCCCATACTAGTGATTCGATTCCTGACGACCAAGACAATTGAAATTAATTGAAAAAGGTTGTAAGCTGCACAAAAGAGGGAACTAAGAAAGACCAGCATGATGTGAACAACGAGCAACTACACCTTAGGCGAATATAAATCTAAAATCATAGATATAAAAACATATACATCTTGACTGCTACATCTTGGTAGCTTGAAGTAAGTGGTATCTGTCTTGAACGATGGCGAACATATCTGTCACTACTTTACCTCCTTCAAGTGGCTATTAAACGATGCGTAGCAAATACGATAGGCAAATCTCCACGCCGCCGCAAATTTTGAAACTCTAAACTCGAAGTCGAGATATCTAACATCCCATACGATACATCCAATGCGATAACCTTCTGGCCATGTCACCTGGATAAATTCAAATATTTGATGTACAAATTTCGGCTCTACGCTTTGCTATTTTATATGCGAAGTTTGAAACATTTTTGCAGAAATAAATGAACTGCTAATCTCTTGTCTTTTGAATTATTTTAGATTGCTTTTTTGACAATTTTTATTTTCTTTTATTTTAGAAATGTCTCAATGTGAGAGAAACAACGGAAAGAAATGTCACGAAAACGCAAGATGCTTCAGAGATGGCTCAAAGTTTTCATGCAGATGTGAAGACGGATATTGGGGAAACGGTTACTTTTGTACAGGTAATGAATAGCTATTACAGGCTAAATTCGAATCTTTTGGAATTAAATGGAATTTCACCAAATTTTATATAACGAAACGAAGGTCCTGTTTTATCATTACAATTTATACGATTTCACTAGTAATGACCAGGGCTGGGCAATTCGATTCGCTGATTCGAATCGAGTTGAAGTACAGACCATTCGAATCAATTGTGAATCGGTCATAGAAATAAAAACATGCTAAATGAAGTGCATTTTTTCCATTTTAACGACAAAAATACAATTGATTTTTTTTCCAAATTTGAATAAAATCGACTGTATTTTGTTGTTAAAATGAAAACACATCGCTTTTAAGTCAGATTATGCTAATACTTGTGATTTGTACCTGTATATTTCGTAATCATCATTGTGGATACTATAATAGTAATAGTAAAAATGGGATATTTGTTATTATTATGAAATCAACGATTCGATCCGATTCGAAAAATATTCGAATTCAAAAGGATTCCGTTTTACCCAGCCTAGTAATGACATAAACAAAATATCAGAGGTAATTTATTTTCGATTCACACTTTATCCCTTAGCCCACCCAGAAATATTCTTAGTAAAGAATTTTTTTAAGTATTGTTCCCACGCTTGACAACATATAATTCCTGCCTGGGTAACATGAAAATTGACAAAAATTAAAAATATGTTGATTATCTTTCTTGTTAAAATACAAAAATCCGTTTTGTTTTGCCAAGTTTTTCAATGAGAAATTTGCATTTGGATCACAAATGAATCGCGCAGTTGGGCGCGGTCAATTTTTGTTTCATACTTGACAAAATTGAATTACTGATTGATGATTCGAATTCAGAAATTTTGTAAAGCATGACGACGCAGATGAATGTCTCGACGACGCGATCCATCGGTGAATCATGCTTGACAAAAAAAAAAACGCTCTGACACATTTTTTTGATTAGTTAGATGTAAGTTCTCCTAACTAGGTGACATTCGAATCTTTTCGCAATTCGCTGAAAAAAATGTTTTTGCGTTCCCTGCATGATTTCAGTAATTTGAACCTGGAATTGGGACATGTACTACTAATCAAATTATAATATGTTGATAAGATGGAAACAGGTCTTTACACAGCCATCCCGACATTGATATATTACTAAGCCATTAATTACAACGCAGATTTATATTTTGGGATCATTTAACATGCTCGTCTTGCTTTTGAGCAACGATGTATAGTGCCAGTGTCTAAGTCCCAGTGCTAACGACCACTTATAGGCAAACGGGGTTGGAGAATTATAAATTTTCTGCTTCGGCCGAGCCACCAGAGTTATTTCACCCTGGGCTGAGTGGGGGGCATGAATTAACGAGTAGGACTCGCCGGCACTCGAACCCGATATCTTCAAGCTGCCATGTATAGTTTCCAAAATCTGGAAGCCGTTTAGTCGTCGCCGTAAATCATTTTGAGTTACCGAGCCTCAAAGTTCTCATCTAGAGTCTACTACAATGCATGATAAATTTAATAAATTTGACCTCAGCTGGAACCCCACCAAGCAATCCATGTCACAGACAATTTGGTCAACCATGTCATACTGATGCTAGTTGTGTGATGAATGGTGATAAAACACATGAATGTAAATGTCATGATGGATACGTTGGTGATGGACTGGAATGTGACGGTATGTACTAATTAAATGTGACTAGAACTTCTCTTATTTTTATTTCTTTTCTACTGTACTCTTTCATAGTTCCATTTTGTTAATGTAGACCCACTTCCTCATCCAATGAAAGAAAATTACAACAATAATTATAAAATCATCAAACATTTCCATGCCATTTTTCTTTTACTTTCTATTTAAAATAATATGAATATCCGAATGTTTTTTTTCTCAAGAACATCTATGAGTAAATAACTGTCAATTTTTTTGTTCACATCAGGGATACTTTCCGAATGTTTGAGCCTCTTTGCAGACACTGTCTTCAGCTAACTTGCCAATTATATATATATATATATATATATCCGTGTCTTCTGCTTTTTCATCTCCCCTCCATTCATTCCTTACATTTTACGCTTCGTCATTTGACTCTTATGATTTGATCTAACATATTATATATATCTACAGCAATTGACAGAAGAATCTGTTTCATAAATCTTGGAAGATCATGTTCAAGAGATGCGTTGTGTGTTATTTTGATCGACGGAAGTTATGAATGTCGATGCAGACCAGAATATTTCGGCGATGGATATAATTGTGATGATAGTAAGATAATTAAAGACTTATTATTTAGAATATAGTCGAAGATTATATTTATATACGTGGCATAACTCCATTTTTTTAGATAACACTGCTTTGACGAAGAAATATGGTTGGGGCGCAATATTTAGCTATGGCTGTTTATTTAGATTAAATAACTTAGTTGGCTTTATTGGTTATATGGGAATGAACTAATAAAGTGTACCCTCTCTCTGTTTGGGTATCACGGTTAAAGAAACATAGCTAACAAAGCAAAGTATATATGTTTTTTTTTATAATATTTAGTTTGCCAAGCCAAAATTATTTTCATATCTTGTTTAGGAGGTATATTCGGCACAACTCCTCGACCAGGTCAACCACCCCAGACTGGTCATTCAGGACAACCACCACAACCAGGGCAACCACTTCAGCCTGGTCAGTCAGGGCAACCACCTCAGCCTGGTCAGCCAGGGCAACCACCTCAGCCTGGCAAAGTTGATATTCGACCTGTACAACCTGAACAACCAAGTCAAATTATTCCCAGGCCAGGGCAACCAGCACAGCCAGGTCAAACTATTTTGCGCCCAGGTCAGCCAGATCAACCCGGCCAAACAATTTTCCGACCAGGGCAGCCAGGACAGCCTCCTCAATTCGACTTCAGATCCAGATATCCGTGCTACTTTAATTTCGGACAGTTCTGTCATCGTTATGCAAGTTGTGTGGCAATTGGAAACCAGTACCAATGTCGATGTTGGCAAGGATTCTACGGTGATGGTTACAATTGCGCCTGTAAGTTGAATAGTTTTGAATGGTTGATATTTGATTTTGTGAAAAGAATTCTGTTTACTCGACTTTTCTGATAGTCATTGGCTCTTTGTCCGTATACATAACAATTTTATTGTGTTGGTATTCTGACTGACAACCGTGATATTGGTTACAAATTGCGTTCCGTAACCTGTAGTCAGCCTATAAACTTATTGAATTCAAATGTAGGAAGGATTTTTATTGATAGATAATAATGAGTGAGGATTAATCCACAGGGAAGCTCCCCATTAGAAGATCACGATTGACAAGAAAAATTTTCGGTTCAGAATGAGATAACAATTTAATTGAAAGAAAAATCATTTTAATGCTTCTTATTTTGTTCATTCGTTTGATAATATATTTACAGTTTTGAATCCAGATCAACCAATAAACGAATGTCAAAGGAGATTCGGACAAGTTTGTCACCAGAATGCAGAATGCGTTCAAGTTGCTGAAAACAATTACGAATGCCAATGTGTCAGCGGATACTTTGGAAACGGATTTAATTGCCAATGTAAGTATTGAGAATATAATGTTAAGGGATAATTGGACATCATTCTATATAAGATCGAAGTAGGAATTGAACTTTGAAAGATTTCAGTTTCAAATCGATTTAGTGAAATTGCCGATTCGAGATGATTCGGATACCCATTTCTAGGGTTCGAAAAGCCTTTCCCGATCGGAAAATTTGTTTTGTTGAGCATGAGCCACAGATGGACCCCGCCTCTTCGGCGCGATCCATCAGTGACTCATACTTAACAGAAACATGTGAGTGCAAACTATGTTCTTTCCGGCTTAAGCTAATATTTCATTGAACTCATTGCTAATTAATAAAATTAAAAAAATCGACTTTTATTGAATCTTCTCAATGTCCATTTTTTTACCCAGAAAAGCTTCATTCGAAATGGTATGGATAGTGCATTTGAATAAAAAAGAGTATAAATAACATTTTTGTTGTCACTCTCAAAATTAAGATTCAAATCGATGGGATGCACATCTGATTCGGTATATTTGAATACATTAATTTCCATAATTTGGTGCATTGCGACGAAAATTTTTATGTGATATGTTAAAATTTCACATACAAATCGAAAAATTTTCACGATATAACAAGGGAAAAGGTTGGCATTTTTCAAAAATTTTCTCGACAACGTTTTTAAATTGAATCTGATTTGGAGAGATTGGTTCCGAGATTATATGAATCGATATTTAATTTGAAGATATATATTTACACTGTAATAAAAATGCAATAAAATCACCGATTTTTGAAAGTAATATTGCCTGGTGATATTGGAATGAAACTACGAAATCGATTTTTAGCTAAATATGGGTTATTGATGGAACGCATCGTCGGAGGTGCGTCCTGTCAACAGTCCATGTACTTGGCATAAATCTTATCAACAAGTCGGTTACGAACTTTGCAAATATACAATTATTGCAAATGACCAGTAAATTTACTGTATTTTGTCACAGTATTTGAATGGAGTGGGAACTCTTTTATTTTCAATGTTCTGTGTCCCAGGAGTTGAAATACTCTTGATTTACTCGATTTCCAATTTATTCCTGAGTTTAGCTATTTCATTAAATATTAATATTCTATTTGTAATCACATAATTTCTATTTTAGCGGATCCAAGAGACGATTGTGAACGGAGATTCGGACAACGTTGTAGTATCGATGCTACATGTGATTTAATGGTTGATGGAAGACACCAATGTGTTTGCAATGAAGGATTTATGGGCGATGGATTCGTTTGTCAAGGTTTTCTTATTTATACTTATACTTATTTATACATAGTTGGTTTAGGTTTTAAAATGTTAAAATAATTGAACTTGGACTTCCTGGCCGATTTCTCAGCAAAATCATGATATTTGTCAAATTTTGCTTTTTAGAATTTGGTAAATATCATTATTTCTCTGAGAAAATAATGCTAAAAATATATAAGGTTAACCCAAATACTGAAACATCTAGCTTTTAGCTATAGACTAGAGTAGCATTTATTCCAGTCTTCGAGTCTAAATACTCCTAATATGTATGTCCCTTCCCAAACGGGTCGCCATCTTGATGTTCAGCTTTCATTTTTTAATAGCCTGCCTTGGAGGCGCGATCCATCAGTGACTCATACTTAACAAAACATGTTCAATCAAAATATTTCTTCATTTTTACTAAAATTCATACTTTATTTTTAGTGCAAAGTGAATGTATGAGAAGATATGGAGTAGAATGTCATGTACATGCGGGATGTGTCGGAGATGGAAATGGATTTTATCAATGTCAATGTCGTGGAGATTACGTCGGTGACGGATTCAATTGCATAGGTATCGTATGAAAATTTTATGTGCATTTGAAAGCGAAGGTGTTAGAAATAGTGGAGACGCAAAAGAAGAATATTTACTATCTGTTCTCAACTTGAGCAAGCCAGATATTGCATCAAAATACAAAGAATAGCGAAAATTGACACCCCTTCGATATAGCAAATCAACTTTTTTCATGAGCATCCTTGGGGCTAAAATTACAAATAAGTCTTGCTGAGATATGAAATATTATTTTTAATTATTTTTTATTCTTCAATTAAATTGCGTTATTCAGGAATTGTTTTTTTTAATGTGATGATAACGATTTATGCCTCTTTTTTAATTTTCGATTTATGGCACCTGGTGAAATTGTTGGATTGGATTATAGAATACAAATCATACGAAACACTTATTATGTCCTCATTTCACAGATATATAAGAATATTGTAAGCTTTGTTGAAACCTTCTCAAACAGGATTGAGATAATAGGAGTTGTATATTTATTTTTTTATTTAACAATTGAAGAATTCTCCACAGGAATATCCAATTTGGGCAGAATATATAATTTGAATTAACATCGGATATTGTTTAGACTATCGAACTAGTATTTCCCTTTTTCCTTTCGTTTTTTTATTCAATTACTTATAATTTTAAAATATTCCTCATACAGAAAGAAGTGGTTGCCATAAACAACTGAACCGAGCTTGTCATCAGGATGCTTTCTGTAGAAATCTACCAGGAGGGGGATATCGATGTCAGTGTCGAGATGGTTATGAAGGAGATGGATCTTCTGTTTGTAGTGGTAAGTATTGTCTTTTAACTAATTATAAATAACAAAAAATGTATGTACGCTGTAACAAAAGTACAGTAAATTTAATGGTTTTTTCCAGTAATTGCATATAACCAAAGTCTAAAAAACGCCATGTTGACGAGATTTATGTCAATTATGGGCTGTTGATGGACCGCACCTTCGCGGTGCGTTCCATCAACACCCTATATTTGACCAAAAAAGTCAATTTTGATTTGTTTTCAAGACCACCAAGTAAAATTAATGTCAAAGACCAGTGATTTTGTTGCATATCTTGTTACAGTATATCTGTATAAATCAGAACAATCCGAATTAAGCAACAGTACAATTGCAATTTGCAATGATTAAAAATGCCAAAGTTTCGTTTGAGGCACATTTGGTTACCTCTAATTATATTTTGACGCAAAATTCTTGGAAAGTCTGTGAACCCGTATGAAATGCCGCACGGTTACGAGTGTGGCTATGTGTCAACTTCGAATGTTTTTTCCCATAACGCAGCTTGCAAATAAATCCACAATGATCGTCCACTAAATCACTGTGCTTATAAGATGAAATTTCAGCAAGTATCATATATTTCTGGGTAATAAACAAGTTCAAATGAAATTCCAAGTGTCTCTTATCGAAGGAAATTACATGACGTATTTGTTTGTTTATTAAAAGACTTGAATTGGAACGTAAGATTCGATTCGACTTGTCGATTTGAAATCAAAAGATATCGAATTTTGGCTTTCCTAGTATACTGTATCCACTCCTTGCCTATTAATTTATTTTCTGTGTTAAGAACTCTTTTGCCAAAGACCAAGTGACATCAACCAGGGTACCGTCACTCCATCGATAGGAAAATATCCAATAGGATACGTAATAACATACATATGTGAGAGAAACCACTATATTGTTGGAACTCCGACAAGGACATGTAGACCAGACAGATCTTGGAGTGGAATTCCACCAATGTGCACGAGAGGTAAGTAAAGGCGAACACATTTCATAATTATATTATTTGATTTTCTCTGTGTAATTTTTGGGCAATGTTAAACTGCAAAAAAATCGACGCTTTTTCACAACTATTTCACACGACCATTAAAAGACTATAAATTCACTTTTTTGGAAAAATTATGAGCAACGCCGATGTGCGGTCCAGCAGCATCCAATATTAGGCACAAATATCATCAGCACGACGGTTTGAATTTTTTGAAATATACCAATACTTCAGAATCTCCTGATTTTGTACTAAAGATAATGGTTTTGTATTTTTATCGGCAGATGGGCAACCTGGTCAACCCGGCCAAGTTGGTCAACCAGGAAGAATAGATTTCCAACCAGGCCAACCTGGTCAGGCTGGGAAAATTGACTTTCAACCGTTTCAACCGGGACAAGGTGGGAAAACAGAAATACAACCAGGTCAGCCGGGACAGTCAGAAAGAATTGATTTTCAACCTGTTCAACCAGGCCAAGGTGGCATAGATATACAGCCTGGACAACAAGGTCAACCAGGAAGAGTAGAAATACAACCAGGTCAACCAGGGCAATTTGGTAGTATTGATTTCCAGCCGGGACAACCTGGCCAAACTGGACAACCTGGACAAGGAGGAAAATTTGAAATCCAACCAGGACAACCAGGTCAAAGCGGAAAAGTCGAATTCCAACCAGGGCAGCCTGGTCAACAAAGCCAATTTGGAATTTTTACCCTACAACCAGGTCAGCCTGGGCAACCCGACGGAGATATCAAATTTAGAAGTGAATGTCATAGATATTTTGGCATTCCTTGTAGTGCATATGCTGACTGTGTACAATATGAATCAGGTCTTTATCAATGTCGATGTCAAGACGGATTTTTGGGAGACGGTATCAGTTGCCAAGGTAACTTTTATTTTAGATTCAGTGATTTTGATAATAAGCAATAAGCGCACTGCGTGAATGAACACTATGATTGTTTCAATCATTCAATACGCTCGAACCTCAGTTTGCGAGCGTGTTTCATATGTCTTTTATTTACGGGTTTTATTACTATTTGTATTTTACTGAAAATACTTTTTTTTCAGTAAAATACAAATACTCTTTATTCTCCTAGAATCAATTTTGTTTGCGAATATCTTGACAATGTCAAGACTGGGTAAATTCTACCCAATTCGAGTTAGTGGCGATTGGATAATTGAAATTACGTAGTTTCTTACAGTTTTGTTTAAGTTGTATCTGCCCTGGGCGATGGTTTAACAACATCTTTGTTAGTCGTCTCTCATTCTAAAGCCCGTGCCTACAGGGCTGGGTAGGGGCTATTGTTGAGCATGTCGGCAATATAAACTTTTATTCTATGCTCAATACCTCAAACGTGCGAGATTAAGATTCAAAATCCATTACAAAACAAAATGCTCTAATCAGCTTTTGCGTCTTTTCGATTTTGTGGTATTTCACTATCAGAAATTTTATTTTGTGAAGCATGAGGCGCAGAAGGATCGCGCCTCCGCTCCATCAATGACTCAAGATTAACAAAAAATATGCGCGCAAAATATTTCTGACTGCGTAAGTGTTACATGTAAGCATTAATAAAAAAGGAAAATAACTTTTTACAGGTATACCGGATAGAGGACCGTGCTCCACAAAATTCCTTCAAGACTGTCACAGAGATGCAGAATGTCGTGGCGATGGTTTCGGATCATACGTTTGTGCATGTAGGTTCGGGTATGAAGGAAACGGTCTTCAATGTAAAGGTGTGTATTAATACTGTTAAGAGTGCTTATGGTGAACTCTATTGCAGCGAGTGCGTTTTCATGCAGAAAATTGCATTTTTGCCTCGTTTATCTTACTGATCTCGAAAAATATCTGAAAAATGTCACTTGTAAACAAACAACAGCGCTTTCTTTTTAACAGCAAAAACTTGTCAACGTCCACGCGATATATGGCAGGGCAGGGTTGTCAACACCGAAGGATTGTATCAACTGTACGATACAGTAACATACGAATGTTACGACGGTTCTCGCCCTGTTGGAACTATTTTGAGAATGTGCACTCCTGAGGGTACTTGGACAGGATCTGAACCTACTTGCTTCGGTAAGGAAGACCATTTGGTTAATTTTATTTTAACAACTGTTTACGGTACAAAACTAGACTATACTCTAGCGAAAGCTTTCTAAATAAATCTTGTAATACGTCGATGATCAGATCTTTTGTTGTTAACTTTCGACTCATCTTATTCAAGTACCATGTGGCCATAGTAGTACACGTATACATCTCCACAAGAGTAGTGGAACAGGGGATAGACAGTTCATTGCACAACACCAGACGCATATCTTAACACAATATCTCTATGTTTTTCGACGTTTCCCAATCAAATTTTATATAATGGACTATTGATCATTCTAAACCTTTTTTGTTAATAAAAATTAACTCAAAGTTAAGACGGAATAACGGCGACTTATATGGCAAACTTTTAGAAAATTTAAGATCTGATCTCCACTCTGAGCAGAAACATTATTAATCCGCTTTAATGAAGGTCATAGGGTAGCATCTGTCATGGGTGACCTAAATTATGTCCCATTTCTTGGTTTCCTTTCAATTGCCTCTTACGACATGCATGAAATGCGGGCAATTCTCAATACAAATCCTCAGGATTTTTCCCATTCATTCTATGACGAATCGCAAAACCCTGATTTATGCCAATTGTAAATAAATGTTGTAAAATAAATCATGATTTGCTGCTACGTGCACCAATATTTAGCGAAATCAATCTTGCTCAATACTATGGAAATCCAAACCATCCCGGTTACGAAATCACCAAACAGATATGATCAACATTGGTACCGCGTAGTTTTATACTGTTGCATTTCTAGAATTATTTAACAAACTAGAGTCAGACTTTTCCAATATCCTAAATCAATATATTTGATTTATAATATAACAGCCAACCAGGTGGATACATCATGTCTGTTTAAAAGGAATATGTGAAATGATGTCGAAATTTTGAGTTCTTTGGTGTATTTAAAATAACAGTTTATTTACTAAAAAAAATAACTTTAATGATTAAATAACGAACCATAATGTAATATTAATAAAAATGACAATTTTAAGGGGAACAGCAAGAATAATGAGAATGGTTTTTAGTCAGTGGAAATAAACCAAATGTAGACCTTCCCGAGCCAAAGCAGCTCGATTACGAATTATAACCCTCGAACAACTACACTGCGAAGAATAATGCAAATAATATTTAATAATATTATTGTTTAGTTCAAATTTAGGGAGGTTATTGTTTTTATCTTGCAAGCTATTTTGCTCTGTTCCTAACCGATATGTTCAAATTTACAGACCCCAACACTGGCCAAGGCGCTCAGCCTGGATTTACTGTAACACAACCAGGGCAATCTGGTCAACCGGGATTCGTGGTTATTCAACCAGGACAAGGTGGTCAACCTGGTTTTACAGTAACACAACCAGGACACGGGGGACAAGGTAGTCAACCTGGTTTTGTAGTAATACAACCAGGCCAAGCCGGACAACCTGGTTTCACTGTAACGCAACCAGGACAAGGTGGTCAGAGTGGTCAACCAGATTTGATCTCAAAACCACCCGGCCAACCTGATAACCAAGGCAGTGAAGGTCATGGAGGCCACGGCGGTCATGGGGGGTCTAGTCAAGGTAAGAAAAAGCAATCCACAATATTTTGTCCTTGTTCGTTTAGAATTTTCTTTTCTCAGAGTTTGTGTCGCAAATGGATCGCCTTGATTGGTTTTATTTAGTTGTTCGCTTCATATCTCGCATTGGATTCGATACCCACAATTTTAAGAAACTCCCAGTCAGGCCTTGTATATTGCGAAGCAAAAACCACACATGGACCGCGCTATCTCTCAGTGGCTTGTGCAAGACTGTGAATTGCCATGGATGAAGAATTATGAAAGGACCTAAAAGGGTCATCAAGGTATCCGACAGCTTTAGCAAGATTTAACTAAGAAAAGTAAGCTATCGCAGTCAGAAATATTTTTAGCAAACATATTTTGTTGAGTTTGAGTCACTGATGGCTCGCGCCGCTCGAGTCATCTTGGAAATCCAGATGATTCAGTTTTGCTCCCCACATACGATGGCTTTGATATCCAATCTTTGATGGTTATCGGATTCTCAGGAATTCGATTCGATCCTATTTGAAAAAGTATCTAAATCAGGTTTGAATTTCTGAAGATTTAATTTTGCTCATTCTAAATACAAAGATTTTAATATGCAATCTCTACCAGTTTTGGGATTTTTAGGTAATTAGATTCAATCCGATTCGAAAAAAGTATCAGAATCAG
Organism: Styela plicata; assembly: GCA_963675895.2. Classification (NCBI taxonomy): domain Eukaryota; kingdom Metazoa; phylum Chordata; class Ascidiacea; order Stolidobranchia; family Styelidae; genus Styela; species Styela plicata. The sequence goes on from OZ023150.1 coordinate 6,558,322, forward strand.
ATTCGAATTTCAGAAGATTTGGTTTCGCTCATACGTACAGCGCCCTCGAGATTCAATGTCTCATGGTTATTTGATTTCCGATGCCCAGGTCCCGGTTGTCTTCAGCCCAGCACTATAGGTAATGGCAGAGTGTTATCGAATGAAGACCTGTACACGGTTGGCAACGTTGTAGCGTACAAATGTGATGAAGGTTTCGTATTAGATGGAAATGAATTCAGATCGTGCGGCGCTGACGGACAATGGACGGGAACAGACCCAAGTTGCCTACCAGGTATGATGGGACATCATGAATATACCGTGAGAAAAACGAAAATACGGCTTGAAAATATTGTGGACCAGCCCATTCTCAAGCCATGGACAGTGATATCCACTCAATTTTGCCTTATTTCCCTACACATGGCTGGTATTGGAAGCTATAACCAGGGTTTATGTGAAATGACCAATCATCGCGCGTATTTTTCAAGCGTGACTCATAGAAATGGGGTCGGAATTTTGGTATTCAAATTATTTCTCGAACACTGTAATATCTCCAGTTGACAACGACAAATATGGTAATTCATGTTCGAAGGTGAAGAATATTGATAAAAAAGTCCTATTTTTTGAACGAGATTCGTGCTTTTAGGTACAAAAACATGACGCAGAGAAAACTATAGGATTCTTTTCTTTTTTACTTCCCAACAGGAAAAAATTTGTCAAAACATCTTTTGTTAAGTATGTGTCACTGATGGATCACGTCGATGAGATGTGGTGCATCTGTGGCATATGCTTTACAAAATAAAACATTTTCGTTGGTTACCATCGCTCGAAAAGTCCCTGCATTTTGAAACCTTCATACATATAGGATAACACAGTAACAAAAGTGCAGTAAATTTCCTAGTCATTTGCAGAAATTGCACATTTCCAGAGTTAAAAAACGCCATGTTGATGAGATTAAAGCCAATTATGGGCTGTTGATTGACCGCACCCCATTTGGCCAAAACAGCCGATTTTGATTTTTTTCAATGCCGCCAAGGAAAATTACTGTCAAAGACCAGTGATTTTGTTGCATTTTTTGTTACAGTGTATGCATACTTTTAACAAGTTTTACTTGCGAGTACTATGCTTGTACAGGTTCCGAAGGGATGACGCACTCAACTGGTAACATCGAAACAATCGCCCAACCAGTACAACCAGGCCAGCCAGCATCGCCCTCGGATTGCGAAAACTATTTTGGAGAACGTTGTCATGATTTCGCTGATTGTTTTGCATTAGGAGGAGGAACCTATTTATGCCAATGCAGAATTAATTATTTTGGAAACGGATTCGATTGTCAAAGTATGAAATGGAGCATTTCACGCTAGTTTTTTTTTATTGCTGTTTTGCTAGGGCTTACATCTCAAATTTTTTACAGAATTTTTCGAATGTTTTTTTTTTAGATTAGCCCCGAACGAAGACATTCACATGCTTTTTGCACATGCTTGATTTTTCAGTTATGAATTATAGATGTTATTTACCATCTCTGGCCCTTACTTAACTAAAATTCATGGTAATAAATTACATGGATAGTACATTCAATAATGCATCGTCGTGATGCAGTCCATCTGTATGTTGTTTGGAAAACTATGACAGATAAAAGGGGTATAGAAATTAAATTACGTTCATCAAATGCCATTAGAAAATGGCCATTAGGCAAAAATCAAATGTAGAACTAGTAAGTCCCTTTTTTAGCGACCCAACACCCGACAACCAAAACATAACTGAATCGCTTATTAAAATGTAGTGTATGCTATCTGCCTTTAGCGATAGTGGAACTGCGGTATCTTTCTTTTATTTGATTTCTTTAAGTAGCTTCTTACGATAAGCAGATACTATGTTACCATGTTACTATTTTATTTAAAATTCGCTCCAGAAAAGGTTGAGGGCAGCAACCACAGTGTAACAAAAATGCGACAAAATCACTTTGACAGCAATTTTACTTGGCGGTATTGAAAAAATTCAAAATTTACTTTTTTGGCCAAATAATTGGCATAACTTTCATCAACATGGCGTTTTTTTAACTTCGGAAATATGCAATTATTCCAAATGAGCATTAAATTTACTGTACCTTTGTTAAAGTGCAAGAGTAACGAACTAATCACTAACATTGCAAATGGCTAATCTAAATGTAAAACCAACAAATACATAATAGGAGGAAATCGTTTTATTTAGAACTGAATCATTATAGTGATGATCAGTGAGTACTACTCACCCTAGGCGATGGTGCATAATTTACCACTTTGTTTCTTTTTTTTAATCGCCATTCTTGAGTTGACGCCTACAGAACAGGTTTAAAATACCTAAAATTAACCAACTTCATGATTTTGCTCGCCTTTTAGGTCAAACACAAACAGGAGGAATGAGTGGTGGTCATCAAGAAGGAATGGGAGTATCTGGACACCAAGTCGGTGGTGGTGGTCATTGTAACCGACCAAGGGATATTCCATTTGGACGAGTTGAGACCGACGGAAACTTGTCAATGAATTCCTTTGTTACTTATTCATGTCAGTTTGGTTACCGGTTACGTGGAGATCAACGCAGAACTTGCCAATCCGATGGAACTTGGTCAGGAAAGGAACCAACTTGCGTTTTGGCGTAATTTTAAAAGGTAAATAAATATCCGATCTGAAATTTAAGTATCTCGGTTAGCTCGATCGATAAATGCGTTAGGAATAGGCTTCCATCTACGCATATTTTTGGGCCCCTAAGTGATGTTTATATGCCAGTTCGATTGTGGTTAAAAAAAAAAATCAGATAAACGGTTAGGCAGTTACCTCAACTCCGACTTCGAACTGATATCTGCATTAGAGAACGTGTAATCACCATCTCTTTAAGCCGGACTCCCAGTTTTCCTCTTCCGCGGGATAGAAATGCAATCTTTTCTTCATCCTATTTATCTAGTATGATCCACCGATGTCTTTTCCCGTCTTTTCGACGCGTTTATCAGTGACTTGTACTTAACACGAAATATTTTTTTATTTTTCTGACTGCAGGGCGGTTGTTCCGCTCTAACAATACATGTCTAAGGTGTATCAGTAAGCCTGCTCGACTATAATTAGCTGCTTGTGTTAGGACTTCGGAAAGATTGATCCACTGAACGAATGATATGAAAAACTTCGAAGATTTTTGTATACTCGAACTTATTTAGCGAAAATCATAATAATTTTTTGATAAATACTCCGTAACATCAGTTCACCTTTTTATTTCAGCGTAAACGAAAAGAATTATTGATGATATTGTAAAGAAGAAAGATGAATAATTTGGAATCACTAACGATATCTGTAAAATAACTTAATCGTATATACTGAACCAATATCTAGTCTTTGCTGCTTTTATGCATCAGAAGATCATACATTTTCTTATAACGATCATTGTCCGAAATTTTCAAAGCCCACTACTCCAATCAGTATTCATCGGATCATGTTTTGTCAAGTATGAGTCGCTGATGAATCGCGCCACTGTGGCGCATTCCATCTGCGGCACATGCTTGACACATAACATTTCTGACAAGGAATGAACATTTCCGAATTAGAATCGAATATTTTGATCAATTCGAATCCGATATAATAGAACAACGATCCAAATAATTTGAATTGACATGCGTGAGCTACTGATGCAGCGCACCGTCGAGATGCGTTTCATCAGTGGCTAATACTTGTCCGATTATATTTGGATATGCATATGCTAATAAATTGTAAATTGTTTTATGACGCATTTTATCATTGGAATAATTGGCCACGCATGAACAGTGCATGTTCAGCTCAATTGAACAGCGAACGAAATTAAACAAGACATGTTTTGAAACATTTTGTCGTAGATTTGGTTTATTAAAAACAAATTGCGACCTCCTTACGTCTTCGCAAGTCAAATTCTATGTAGCTGGTACACGTTTGAAAAATATCTATTATCTGCAAAACAAATTGTTTTATGTGAGTAGATTCCACTGCCGTTTCTATACTATACTTAATACATGCTACGAATTATGTAATGACTATACGGTGTAATAAAATTTCTAAAAATCTACATATATTGTGCTTTTATTATCATTTATCTTCAAAATAATTCCTTGCCAAACGCAGGTGTTTCCCGTTTCTTGCGAATCACTTATAAACCGTGCCTCGAAGGATATTGCATCCAGTAGCGTATACAAGCGGTGACATAGTGTCATGGCCTCCTCTCGCTAATTCGAAAGAAAAGAAAGATCGCAGAATTGTTATATCTGATATTTTGCAGTCTCGTTTCTTCGCGCATTAGACGCGTATTTTGAGGATATTTTAACATGATAAACAATAGAAATGTCAGGCACAAGCCTTAGCTTAATTAGATTACCAGCATTACCCCTTGGTGATTATACTCCTATCACTTCTTTGTTTTCTATTAGTCGCCTCTTATACACGAGAAATACGCTAGAACAATTATAAAACTCGTACTTACACGCACAACACCTACATACTGTGAGCTACCGGCAAAATGAAAAGAGCATTTTACTAATATTTGAAATATTGCATTGAATTCTATTGCAGATCTTTGATGCAAATACTGAAACGCATACTGCATTTCCATTACTTATTCTAAGAATATTCAGCAACAACTTCCCTGTGTGTATTTTGAAATTGGAAGTGCTTATAGAAAGCGTCTCACGCGTTTGGAATTTGGAACTTTGGAATCGTAAAATAACTGCAAATTATTGTTTTTGGGCAGCAACAGTATTTCATGTTCATGAAATCTTACTGCTTTCAATTTTGCAAGAAGAAATTCTAACCAAACTCCATATCAATGTATTCAAGAATAAAGGTTTTTTGGGAAATACTACTGCTTAAAGTGTGTAATCTAGCTCTATTTTACTAAAACCACGGCAAAGGTTGCTTGTCTTCACAGTGAAAACATAAGTAGGGCGAGATTCGATTATTATATATATTTTTTTTTCTTTAGAGGAAGGCGTTCATTTTACCGTACAACGAACAGTCGATTGTTATTGATTCATTTTTGGGCTGTGAAGTTGTTATATATATGTGGGCGCGACGGCCTAGTGGTTAAACATGTTGACATCGCCTTTGAAGATCTCGGGTTCGAGTCCCGACGAGTCTGCCTCGCTTATCCATGCCCACCACTCAACCCAAGATATAGTCGTTTTTTGATTTATCATTTTTGATCTGTCCTTCGGCAGGAGAGTCTCACTAAATCTAGTTGAATATACATATTTGGATCGCGCTTGACTAATTATGTGATACAATATACTATTATATAATACAATTTAAGGGTGCATTATCTTCTAATTATAAATTTTATATAGGCGCGAAAGCAAATATGATCAAACGATTTACCACTAGAATATGACGGTGGTTTGACCGTTAACATAGTCGCTAGGCTCATGTATGTTAAAAATAGCACATTCTCTCAATTTTTGTCGTATTTGTGACATTTAGACTTGTTATTATTTGGTACAATATTTTTTGAAGCCGCAATATTAGCCGAAGAATTTCTCGTTATCTTGTTCTGCTTGAATTATGCCCAGGCGCATAAATTTATCATCATCAGGTTGATCATGATGATTGAGATATTGGTGATAGTGGTCATAAATCCACTTTAATGCATCAAGTTTCTTTTCGTCCCAATGAAAGTGGATATGAATAAATTTGGCTAAATCTTTTTTATTGTCTTTTCCACATGATAAAATGAATTAAAACTTCATATGAAAACAGAGTTACATGCAACTTGTACCCTGCATAACCAACTCAAGAGTTTATCCTTTATAATGATTCAGTTATATTGTTTGTTCTTTAAAATGCATATTGTAGAACTTCAAGAGGAGCAGTTAAGTGATATAAAGCATTCATATATAAATAAATAAATAAGGGTTAAAAAATAATGAAAGGGGTGGGGAATAACTGAATCCCCACCTGTTTTTTCTCCGAAAAAAACAGCACTTTTAGATCAAACAAACACATTTCAACTTTCTTAACAACACAAAAAATACCTGGTGTTTTCTACTATTAAAAAAATCCAATAACAATATTTTAAAATTTTGTGAAAAAATTTGGGGTTCGTTTTTCATATTCATTTTCATTACGAATTTGGTTTCACCAACTTAAATGTTTGCTTATCAATATTTTGATTCTTTGTTTATAGCATTTAGATAGCATGCAAAGTGCCTTAATAGATAAAAAAATATTTTATCAGGAATGAGTCTCAGATGGGCCGCGCCTGACACATGCATAACAAAAGATATCTTGACTGAATTTTGCCCGAATATTCTCATATTTAACTTAAATGTTTGAGGAAACATGACAACTCGTCCACCAAACAATAAACTTTTATTATTTTGATAAGTACCTGACTGAAGATCTTTGAACAAGATTTTTTAAACTGGGTAATGAACTCGACATAATCGCATAGTGTAATGTGCAGAATAAGCACCTTAAATTTCGAATTATTTAAATTCCAAATCCGTATACGGGTGGAAATCGTCAAATTATTTATATAGCTCCAATTAGCGGGTTCAAGCTCCGCAAATTAACTTCAAATTGTTTAAATGATATTCTGACCAAAATTGGCCCAATTCAAGTTTACGAAAACATAAAGTAGTAAAATTTTAAGTATGGCCAAGGTCTAAAAGTTATAACACTCGTGATTTGCTATGTCTTTTGCACTGAAAACGAAAAAAAACGAACATTCACACCAAAGTAGATTTGAGCACCAATTTTATTTACGACAAGTGTATGGTAGGTATGTCGCACTGCCTGGTTGCTGGTGAACAGAACCTGACTAGGTACTGTTTACATCGTGTTGATGAGATTTATGTCAATTGTGGGCTGCTGATGGAGAGCAACTTCTCGGTAGTTCCACCAAAAACCCCATATTTGGCCAAAAAGGACAATTTTTTTTTTCAATAGCGCCAATTTTAATTACTATCAATGACCAGTGATTTTTTGTTGCATTTTTTGTTACTGTGTAGCATAATACTAGTACCTAGCGAAGCTATCACTGCCAAAAAAAAAAAAACATTGTCGCTCTTTTACAGTAGTTTCACGTGATGACATTGTAAAACAACTATAAAATAGATTTTTTTAACCAATTATGGGATATTAATAGAACGTACCGCCGGATACTTTCCATCAACAACCCATCAAGTAATTCAAATAAACTGTTAATTTACTGCACTTTTTACGCAATAATATTTTTATAGCCATTTTTGAGCGGATCATCCACATCAAGGCGTTGTACCAGCGGACACTTATATACGGACACGGGTTGTTTGGAAGTTAATATTTTTCCGGTTCAGTTTAGACTACCCAAGTCATTACACCCTGGCCTGAGTATTGGCCATGGATAAACGAGTCGGAGATTTTCAACCTGGGATGCCAATATGATGACCACTAGGCTATCGCATGCACTAAAATTACAAATTGCAACTGTAATTGCGTCATATTTAATGATTTTTCAAAAAAAAAAGTTCTGAAAAAGTGCCCATAAAGTATTTAATAACTAAGAATAATTCTCAAAAATTTGCTGTGCTCGAATTGCGAATGTTGAGACATTTCCATCATATTTTAGAATTAATGGAAACGTCTGAATATCGGCATCAAGTCAGAGTATGAGTCGTGAAATTTTTACTTTCATAGATGTAATGAAATAGAACTATAAAATCGACTTTTCGACCTTCGCAATATCAATTTTTTAAAATGTAATATGAGCTGTAACATTACATCACTTCCGTGTGTATTTAAATAAAAACATTCGATAGTTGGAGAGCCATCAATGTTACAAATAATATAAGTAAGGTCTTAACCTTCAATTATCTTAACATTTTGAATAGTAAGACTTAGCGTCATACCTTATGTAAATATAAGTTAATTGCAAAAGATATGGCATCGCTATTTTTGATGCAATTTTTCTTTTTCTAATAGTTACTTTCAACTAATTATTGACTAAACTACAATATGCGGCAATATTCAAACACCACATCCGATTATTTCAATCAAAATGCAAGTTTGAAACCATCAATTTACATTTTTATCAATTGTTCGAAGATACGTGAAATTTGCTTTCCAAGTTTAGGCATTACAAGGCCATTGTCATCTATTGTATTGCAGAATTGTGCAACACTAATAAATGTCTTCCATCCGGTACATATAACAATTCATTAGATCCATTCTCGTAAAAACTAGTGTGTGATAAAGTTTTTGGCGAAATAAATACACTTTCATGGTTTTTGAGAGAAACTTTTAGACAAAAAGGCAAAAATTCATGTGAAAATTCAGAATAATAGATCGACATAACGGTATCGGAATTTTTAAATCAAGGTTATCGTATTTTTTCGTATTCTATCTTTTTGTCGAAAATGTTCTTGAACTGCTATTTTCAACGAGAAAACAAAACTTTTCAGAATTAAAACAATAGCAATAGATATTTTTTCTGATTTGGAAGCTTAAATCAAAACACTATATCCCAGAACGTCACTTCAACGAATGCCCGGCTCTTTGGATCAGTCAGTGAAACGCAATCGTATTATCCTAACGTCTATATTTCTACTAATCCACTTCCTTTCATTTCATCCACTTTTTATTTATTTATTTGCCTTGCTGACTGCGAATGACTGCCTGCCTGCTTGTGACCACTGCGAACCATGCGATTCTTTTAACTTTTTTGATTTTTTTTTCTAAGCTGTAAACTTAGATCAACGTTGTTTTATGAGACTTTTGATAAGTTCCAAAAAGCACGATTGCGCAAAAAGGTACATAAGAGTTGAAATAAAGACCATGGAATCTTCATTTCCAACAAATATTTATTGACTTGGGTTGCTTGCATATCCACACGTTAAGGAAAGCAGTGTCAAGGCGATAAGATCCAAAACACAGACGTTTGGGTAAAAAAATCATGCATAAAATTTTCTGCGATACTGTGAAACTTGAAGCAGCAAATTTGGAGAACCAGACCAGAAGGCTCGTTTGAACAAAAACCATTATAATACCTAAGATAAACAAAGTAAAGCATTTTCACGACGATGCGAGTTTTGCAGATCTGAAGAAAACTATAGAACAACCGAGTGAGCCTCACGTTGTTGAACACGATCAAGTTTGTTTAAAACTTTAGCAGCAGCAGAATCCGAAATATGACAACAATACTCCATGTAGGGTCGTGTGGTCATATATACACATTACATACAGTCTCAGAATATTCAATAAAAAATGCAGTGAAATCGCCTTTATTTGTCCGTAATTTTAATAATGACATTGGAATTCTATTAACATTGAAACTATAATAAATCGATATTTTAGCAAAGTGTTTACAGAATGCGTTTCCCGAGCCGCGGTCAATCAATATTCGATTCTTGGTATAAAACTCATAAATACGTAGTTTAACACCCTAAAATGGTAAAATTACTGTACATGTGTTGTAAATTATCGTTTTTTTAACACTGAGAGTATTTCATCATAATGAAATATTACAAGAGTTAATATGACCAGAAGGACTGATTTAAGAAATCTCAGTTTCAATGCAACGGAGGATGAAAGGTCTTTGGAAAGTACCACTGCTCAAAGCACGACAGCCTGTGCTGGTTCTCGTAATAGAAATAAACCTTGCAAATATATGTGGGGAAATTGTTACACGCGAATTAATGTGTTACGAGTATTTTGTAGCAGTCGAGCCGATTCGAAGTTCATCGCAGGAGAATAGATATTTGATATATATTTTTTGTTTGAGTGGGGGAGTAGCGTTCATTTGGCCGGACAGCGCAGTGAAATTATGAAATACATCGATCTGAACCTTTAGAACAGCAATATAAATTGATCTTTTGCCTCAATTCGGGTCTTGTCATTTCTTATTTTGACCGGTTCTTACAAGTTCGGCAAACAAGTTCTTGATAATTTATGAAGTTATTTTGTACATAAAGAATGAGAGCCATATTTTGGATGCAATGGATGGGTCACATGAAGATTTCCTTTATCATAGTCTATGGCCCGAATAATTTACATTCTAAATTCAAAAACAATAAAAATGGTAGTAACTTCAAAACAATTTAAGTGTGTATTTTGTGATTGTGGCCTGTTCATTTATCAACGTCGCCAGGTTAAAGTAGGTTTAAATTTAACGCACTGAATTCATTTTCGTCGTACTTGATACCGTGAAATTTTCCATTGTCTTGTTTAACTTGGTTTTTGTCGCCATACTAGTACCGGTGGTACTAGTAGGATTTTTCCCTATCTGGTTCTGCTTCTTTGTTGTCGCCGTAGTAGGATTTTTCATTATCTTGTTCTGCTTGGTTATTGTCACCATAATAGTACCGGCGGTAGTAGTAGGATTTTTCACTATCTGATTCTGATTGTTTGTTGTCGTCATAGTAGTAGCCGTAACAGGATTTTTCACTATCTGGTTCTGTTTGTTTTTATCGCCATAGCAGTAGCCGTAGTAGGATTTTTCATTATTTTGTTCTGCTTGGTTATTGTCGCCATAATAGTACAGGCGATAGTAGTAGGATTTTTCACTATCTAGTTCTGCTTGTTTGTTGTCGCCATAGTAGTAGTCGTAGTAGGATTTTTTATTATCTTGTTCTGCTTGGTTATTGTCGCCATAATAGTACAGGTGGTAGTAGTAGGATTTTTCACTATCTGGTTGTACTTCTTTGTTGTCACCATAGTAGTAGCCGTAGTAGGATTTATCATTATCTTGTTCTGCTTGGTTATTGTCGATATAATAGTTCCGGCGGTAGTAGTAGGATTTTTCACTATCTGGTTCTGCTTGTTTGTTGTCGCCATAGTAGTATCCGTAGTAGGATTTTTCATTATCTTGTTCTGTTTGGTTATTATCGCCATAATAGTACCGGCGATAGTAGTAGGGATTTTTCGCTATCTGGTTCTGCTTGTTTGTTGTCGCCATAGTAGTAGCCGTAGTAGGATTTTTCATTATCTTGTTCTGCTTGATTATTGTCGCCATAATAGTACCGGCGGTAGTAGTAGGATTTTTCACTCTCTGGTCCTGCTTGTTTGTTGTCGTCATAGTAGTAGCCGTAGTAGGATTTTTTATTATCTTGTTCTGCTTGGTTATTGTCGCCATAATAGTACCGGCGGTAGTAGTAGGATTTTCCACTATCTGTTTCTGCTTTTGCTGTCGCCATAGTTGTACCTGTAGTAGGATTTTTTATTATATATTTCTGCTTGGTTATTGTCGCCATAATAGTACCGGCGGTAGTAGTAGGATTTTCCACTATGTGGTTCTACTTTGTTATTGTCGCCATAGTACCATTGGTAGTACCATTTCGACTCATCCGAATCGTTTTGAAGAAGTTCGGTATTTTCGTCATTGTCTTTTTCACCTGATGACAAATAGTAAATTCACCTTTGTCAGCATCTCAGTCGTGTTTCATCATTCGGATTTTTTCGTCGATGAAAAGCATCAAGTTGAAGTGTAATAATGGATGTTAACAGAACTCATTGGAATAAGGCATGTCTTTTCATAAGGCGTTTTAGAGAAATAGAGTTAAGAGAGTCAGAGGAGTGAACGTTCTTGGTATGTCGTCTCTTTTCTGAGAAACCAAAATTTTATGCAGACCCAATTATCTTAAAGACATGAGACAAATTTTTTGGGGGTATAAAGATAAACTGAAAGCAAATTGTAACGGCAAGGATACTGCATTCTTGTGACAGTGTGAATGACAGTAACTTTACCTGGCTATAAAATTGTCTTTTCCAGTCACTAATAGGCTGAAAATGGGGTGAAACGTATCTGCGTTTCATCTCATCTCATTAAATCTCATCAACAAAACGTTTTCAATCTCGAAAAATGATATTACCCTAAAAAATGCCAATTTACTGCACTTTTTGCAAAACGTGAATTATTTTCTGTATAATTGTGTTTTAGCAAAGCTGAATCCATCTCACACAATGTTTCCTGCATCTTTGATCGCCACCTCCACCCCCGCCCTCACCATCCTCATCCTGTTTCAATTTGGTTGTTTCACTAAAAAAAAAATGTATGAATGATACTTCGTTATCACGTTTGAAAATATAATTTTACGATTGGCGATGTCTTTTGCACTGAAAATTATAAAAAATTAATTTTAGAATTTTAGATATATCTAAAAATTGGCGATAAGAGATTTTTATATAAACACTAAACAAACATAAATAAAATAAAATCACCATTACAAGATGAATCTTCAAAATCGAATTGTTTTGGCAAATCAAGGTGCGGTCCATCAACAGGCCATAATTGGCATTTTTTGTATGGTATTTTATTTTCAAAATATTGAATTGGGCTACTGTACAGTGAATTTACTGCAATTTGTGTCACAGCGTAGATGGGAGGCGGGGCACGCGTTGATATTTGGCATAAATCCTATCAACAAGACAGTTTAGAGTTTTTGCAAATCTATGAATATATACGTTTATATTTTTGGAAAGGTATTTATATATTCCTTAAGAATAAATTAAAAAAAAAAATCGCTCCCCACAAGCGTACAAAAATTTTCTGTCTGGGTTTTTTTCGGGCCCTTTTCATCAAAAATCCTTATCGGTATCAGCAAATTTCCCTGTGTTTTAGCACTTCGATGATAACATTTCAAATACGCTGGCTGCTATGTATGAGTTTATATCTTTTGAAAGGCATTCATACTTTCTTCAAGATAAAATATGAAAAGTTTTCCTATTAGTGTACAAGTCATTCATGACAACGTTTGTAAGTCAAAAGTAACTGACAAATTCCAGTCATTTATTGCAAGTTTTCGCTTCGAACTTTTTGCAATGGAATATCTTATCTGAGAATGGGAAGTAGAATACAAACTTAAACAATTGAATGAAGTATAACTATTATTCTATGAATATTCGTAGATGAGACATTACAATACCGCCCAGATAACTTCCCGCCCTGCAGTTTTTTTATTATTTTTCAAACTCGCAGTGGGTGTGATTGTCTGCAACTTTAGACCACTGTAATCAATCCAACGATAAGTTGTCTTTGACCTAATACTTTGATTGATCAAATTGGTCTTTGTGCAGGCATCTTTCTGAGAAATGTGTATAAGTAATAAATGTGTACCCTTTTCGTATTTTCTAAGGGAACAAATGATTGAATTTTGATCCAAAAATTGCGGGAGAGAATTCGAGAAAAAAAATTCTATAGTGGAGTCCACCTCAATCATGTTACACAAAAAAGTCGTAATATAACACTATTTTTCCATATCAGCATAGTACAGTATTCTGAGAACTACGGACTTTCATTATTTATACTTTTGTCTTTTGACAGGTGATAGACAGGTTCGATGGTTAATGAAATGTAACTTAATGAAAGATGCCAGCAGAGCACAACATATTTTTGAGATATATATATACTATTTTTTTTGAAAGTTTGTTCTATCGCTTACTTCGGACAGCCATGATAATCCGATCTAGCTTATGTTTTTGGTAGGCTATATGATTATAGTTGTGTTAATATCAAAGTCTATTACAACTGTGGTAAAATTTGGAATGCGACATTGGTAGTCCATGCAGTTTTTAGTGCTTTATTCCTCACCGGTGTGCTTATTTTGGTCATATTCTAAATTTGCATCTGCGCTTCACAGGTATGGAGAAAGAACTCAAACTTCAAATCTAGTCAGGCGCGAGATACAATCCGACCTAACTTTATAAAGTAATATGGTCATCATGGGTAGGCGTAACATTGCCGTTTCGGCTGGACACGAATGTCATGTCAGAGAGTTTATAAGGGAACAATTCGCGGCGTTACCATGTGACGAGGGGCCTGAATTTTCTTTAAAATACCAGTGCATCCAAAATGTAATATCTCAGGTACGAATATTCGTAGAATAATGTTTATACTACATTGAATTGTATAATTTTATATTATACAAATCTTATTTGTCACAACAACATCAATTTCTTATTAATTGCTTTTTTTGTCGAGAGTGAAAGGCGCGTACGTTCTATACCATATGATCAAATATTTCATTGTGCGCGATGTATCAGTATCCCTCATACTGCCAACCAAAGATTTTACTATATTTTTCTGGATGGATGTTTTACTTCGTAATGATTTTTTTTCTATATTGCGTTAAAAGTTTATATACTGTCTTTACAATTCTCATTATTCAATAACAATAGCATAACAGTGATATCTAGCCGCCCTAATCAATTCGACAAGAAACTAACTCATCAATAACTTATGAGATAACCTCTTAAAGACAGTGAACAAATTTTATGGATGCAGTGAATGATATATTAATAAATCTGAATATGCCTAAATAAAACAAAATGCAGTCCAAAAATGTCAACATTTGGTAAAAAAATACCAAGGGTTTTTTCAACCACATGAACACATATCAGAATAATTGTTACAGCGAATTATGTCGAGATTGAGAAAATTTAAGAGTGCATTTTGTACTCGGTGTCTGGCCGTTGATGAAATTCGTCAGGCTTATGAATGCTTAAAAGTAACATACAAATGGCTTATTATTTGTCGTAACGGTAACCATAAAATTTTTCATCCGGTTCAGCTTGGTTTTCGTCGTACCGGTACCCGTAAGATTTCTCATTATCTGGTTGATTATTGTCGTAACGGTAACCATAAAATTTCTCATCTGGTTCAGCTTGGTTGTCATCGTAGTGGTAACCATAAAATTTCTCATTATCTGGTAGAATATTTTGACGTAACGGTGACCATTAAAATAGTCGCTCTGGTTCATGTATGTTAAAAATAGCACATTAACCATCAAATTTTCGTCGTATTTTTTGTGACACTTAAACTTGTTTTTTATTTGGTACAACTTGTTTTTAAGCCCTAATATTAGCCGAAGAATTTTTCGTTATCTTGTTGATTTTTGAATTATGGTAAACTCATAAATTTCTCATCATCAGCTTGATTTTGATGATTGAAATAAAATTGGTCATTAGTGGTCATAAATCCGTAACTTTAATGCATCAAGTTTCTTTTCGTCCCAATGAAAGTGGATATCGTAATAAATTTGGCCAAATCTTTTTTATTGGTTGGTTTTTGTCGTGATAAAATGAATGAATAAACTTCATATGAAAACAGAGTTACATGCAACTTGTACCCTGCATAACCAACTCATGTTGATTTATCCTTTATAATGATTCAGTTATATTGTTTGTTCTTTTCAAAATGCATATTGTAATGGAACTTCAATTTCTCATTATCTGAGGAGCATTTTTGTCGTAATATAAACCATTCATATATAAATAAATTCAGGGTTAAAAAATAATGAAAACCATAAAATTTCTGATTATCCCACCTGTTTTTGTCTCCGAAACCAAAAAAACAGCACTTTTAGATCAAACAAACACATTTCAACTTTCTTAACAACACAAAAAATACCTGGTGTTTTTACTATTAAAAAACCAATAACAATATTTTAAAATTTTTGTGAAAAAATTTGGGGTTCGTTTTTTTCATATTCATTTTCATTACGAATTTTTTTTTCAACCAACTTAAATGTTTGCTTATCAATATTTTGATTCTTTGTTTATAGCATTTAGATAGCATGCAAAGGTGCCTTAATAGATAACGGTAAAAATAAAATTTTTATCAGGAATGAGTCTCAGATGGGCCGCGTAATGACACATGCATAAAAAAAGATATCTTGACTGAATTTTGCCGAAACGGTAATATTTAACTTTAAATGTTTGAGGAAACATGACAACTCGTCCACCAAACAATAAAATTTTTCATTATTTTTGATAAGTACCGTAATGAACCATAAAATTTTTCAACAAGATTTTTTTTTTCTGGGTAATGAACTCGACATAATTTCGCATAATGGTTGATGTGCAGAATAAGCACCTTAAATTTTCTCATTTGAATTCCAAATTGGTATATCGGGTGGAAATCGTCAAATTTTCTTTATATAGGTTCCAATTCGTAGCGGGTTCAAGCTTCGCAAATTAACTTCAGAAAATGATATTCTGACCAAAAATGGCCCAATTCAAGTTTACGAAAACATAAAGTAACCATAAAATTTTAAGTATGGCCAAGGTCTAAAAGTTATAACACTCGTGATTTGCTATGTCTTTTGCACTGAAAACGAAAAAAAAATCCAAGTCTTTACCATTCAGAACTAAACGAAAAGGCATTCACACCAAAGTAGAATGATATGAGCACCAATTAGAGTTTGATTCGTTATATCGTTTTTTTCGAGTGTATGGTAGGTAAACGCACTGCCTGGTTGCTGGGTGAACAGAACCTGACTAGGTACAGTTTACAGAAATGTGTTGAATGAGATTTATGTCAATTGTGGGCTGCTGATGGACAGCAACTTTTCGGCTAGTTCCACCGGTAAAAACCCCATATTTGGCCAAAAATGACAATTTTGAATTTTTTTAAAATAGAAAAAATTTCTAAAATACTATCAATGACCAGTGATTTTTTGTTGTCATTTTTTTGACTTGGACTCCGTAGTATAAAACTAGTACCCGGGCGAAGCTATCACTGCCAAAAAAAAAAAAAAAAATAAAGTCGCTCTTTTACAGTAATTTCACGTGATGACATTGACAATGACAATTTTGAATTTTTTTTCAATAGCGCCAATTTTTTACTATCAATGATCAGTGATTTTTTGTTGCATTTTTTGTTACTGTGTAGTATAATACTAGTACCTAGCGAAGCTATCACTGCCAAAAAAAAAAAAGATTGTCGCTCTTTTTTTTTTCAGTAATTTCAAATGCACGATGATGACATTTAAATAAAAAAAACTATTATAATGGCGCAATTTTTTAACCAATTATGGGATATTGGATAGAACGTACCGTCGGATACTTTCCAAAACAACCCATCAAGTAATTCAAAATGTAAACTGTTTTTAAACATTTACTGCACTTTTTTACAATAATATTTTTATAGACATTTTTTAGCGGATCATCCACATCAACGCGTTTTTACCAGCCCACCGGACACTTTATATACGGACACGGGTTGTTCATGCTGAGGTTAATATTTTTCCTGAAAGGAACCAGCTAACGGCCACTTAATAGACTACCCAAGTTATTACACCCTGGGCTCTAAGCGAGTAAAACATTCATGGATAAACGAGTCGGATATTTTCAACCTGGGATGCCAATGGGGATGATGACCCCTAGGCTTTCATCGCATGCACTTAAAATTACAAATTGCAACTGTAATTGCGTCTATTACTTGATGATTTTTTCAAAAAAAATTTACTTACGAAAAATGTCTTTTGCCCTGTAAAGTATTAAATAACTAAGAATAATTCTCAAAAATTTACTGTGCTTGAATTGCGAAAATGTTTGAGACATTTCCATCATATTTTAGAAGTAAAATAAATAGAAACGTCTGAATATCGCCATCAAGCCAGAGTATGAGTCGTGAAATTTTTATTTTCATAGATGTAATGAAATAGAACTATAAAATCGACTTTTCGACCTTCGCAATATCAATTTTTTAAAATGTAATATGAGCTGTAACAATTACATCACTTCCGTGTGTATTTTTTGACAAAAAGCTCTTCGATAGTTGGATGAGCCATCAGAATGTTACAAATAATATAAGTAAGGTCTTAACCTTCATTTATCTTAACATTTTTAATTTTAAGACTTAGCGTCATAAGTTATGTAAATATAAGTTAATTGCAAAAGATATGGCATCGCTATTTTTGATGCAAATTTTTCTTTTTTCTAATAGTTAGAATACTTTCAACTAATTATTGACTAAACTACAATATGCGGCAATATTCAAACACCACATCCGATGAATTTCAATCAAAATGCAAGTTTGAAAACATCAATTTACTTGTTTTTTTCAATTGTTCGAAGATACGTGAAATTTTTCAATTCCAAGTCTAGGCATTAATAAGGCCATTGTCATCTATTGTATTGCAGAATTGTGCAAACACTAATAAATGTCTATGTTCCGGTACATATAACAATTCATTAGAAAAATTCTCGTAAAAACTAGTGTTTCCTGATAAAGTTTTTGGCGAAATAAAAACACTTTATTCATGGTTTTTGAGAGAAACTTTTAGACAAAAAGGCAAAAATTCATGTGAAAATTCCAGAATATTATAAATCGACATAACGGTATCGAAAACATTTAAATCAAAGGTTATCGTATTTTTGTCGAATTCTATGGAAGTTTGTCGAAAATGTTCTTGAACTGCTAACCTTTTGAATAAATAAAACAAAAACTTTTTCAGACTTAAAACAATAACAAAAATAGATAATTTTTTTAAGCTGATTTGGAAGCCTAAATCAAAACACTATATCCCGGAACCTCACTTCAACGAATTGCCAAACTCTTTGGATCAGTCAGTGAAACGCAATCGTATTTTGATCCCGAGCCCCTAATATTTCTACTACTCCACTTCTCTTTCATTTCATCCACTTTTTATTTATTTATTTGCTTGCTGAATGCGAAATGACTGCCTGCCTGCTTGTGACCACTGCGAACCATGCGATTTCGTTTACCTTTTTTTATTTCTTTTCTAAGCTGTAAAAAAGAGCAACGTTGTTTTATGAGACTTTTGATAAGTTCCAAAAAGCACGATTGCGCAAAAAGGTACATAAGAGTTGAAATAAAGACTATGGATATCTCATTTCCAACAAAAATTATGATCATGAATTTGGGATTGCTGGCATATCCACACGCTAAGGAAAGCAGTGTCAAGGCGATAAGATCCAAAAAACACAGACGTTTGTCTTTGAAAATCATGCATAAAATTTTCTGTGGTACTGTGAAACTTGAAGCAGCAAATGAATGTGACTTGGTAGCTAAGCACGTTTGAACGGCTAGGTTGAATTGTGTTTGAAAAACAAGACCAGAAGCATCGTTTGAACAAAAAATGTGGTCTATCTACCGCGTATTGAAAAAATATAAACAAAGTAAAGCATTTTCACGACGATGCGAGTATTGCAGATCTGAAGAAATACTATAGAACAACCTATGAGTGAGCCTTGACCGCTTGTTGAACACGATCAATGTTTGTTTTAAAACATTTAATCAGATGAAGAATCCGCCAGTGACAACAATACTCCACGTAGGGTCGTGTGGTCCCAAATGGATCTCATATATACACATTACATACAGTCTCAGAATATTCAATAAAAAAAAAAACGCAGTGAAATCGCCTTTATTTGTCCGTAATTTTAATAATGACATTGGAATCCTATTACATTGAAACTATAAAAATCGATATTTTAGCAAAGTGTTTACAGAAAGCGTTTTCCCGAGCCACGGTCAATCAATATTCGATTCTTATTATAAAACTCATAAAAGGTAGTTTTACACCCAGAAATGGTCAAATTACTGTGCATGTGTTGTAAATTATCGTTTTTTAACTCTGAGATTATTTCATCATAATGAAATCTTACAAGAGTTGTTAATATGACCAGAAGGACGGAATTTTCAGAAAAATCAGTTTCAATGCAACGGAGGATTGAAGGTTTTTTGGAAAGTACCACTTGCTCAAAGCACGACAGCCTGTGCTGGTTCTCGTAATAGAAATAAACCTTGCAAATATATGTGGGGAAATTGTTTACACGCGAAAGAAATGTGTTACGAGTATAGCAAGGTATTTCGTAGCAGTCGAGCCGATTCGAAGTTCATTGCAGGAGAATAGATATTTGAATATATATATTTTTGTTTAAGTAGGGGAGGAAGCGTTCATTTGGCCGGACAGCGTAATAAAATTAGGAAATATATCGAACTGAACCTTTAACCAGATTTTTCTATTGTTAGTTAGCATTGATAACTAACTATTGTTAGTTATCGTGTTACACTTCGATAAAAACATTTCAAATAATCTGCTATGTATAAGTATATATTTTTAGAAAGGTATTTATATATTCTTAAAGATAAAACATAAAAAAATTGACCCCCCCCCAGTATACAAAGATTTTTTGTTGATGTTTTCTTCAGACCTTTTTTATCTAAAAACCCCTTGTCGGTTATTAGCACATTTCCTTGTGTTTTAGCCATTCGATGAAAATATTTCGAATATGCTGCTCATGTATGAGTTGATGTTTTTTGAAAGGTATTTTTACATTCTTGAAGATAAGGTATGGAAAGTTTTCCCTTCAGCGTACAAGTCATCCATGACATCATTTGAAAGTCAAAAACAAATGACTAAATTTCAGTCTGGCTTTGCAAGTTTGCAACTTAACCATCTGAAATGGAATATATCATCTGAGAATGTGAAGTTGAATATAAAGTTATTCGATTCAATAAGGTATACCTATTATTCTATGGACATTCGTAGATGAGATAATACATTCCAAACCAGATACCCTACCACTCTGCAGTTTTTTTTTTCGAACTTGCAGTGGTGTGATTGTCTGCAACTCTAGACCACCGTTTATCGGATAACGAAAACATGGAAGTAGAAAGACACATTCATTCTTTTGTCAAAAATCGATGTTGGTCACAACGTGATATTGATTGACCTGTTGTTGTATGAATAGCATTCGAAACTAATTTCAGTCAAAAATAATTTGTGCTCAAATAATTTCGTTAAGCTTGAGTCACGGATGACCGCGGTCCGTTCGGGACTCGTGCTTGACAAACTAAAATTTCCGATTGGGATATTTTGAACAATACGTTAATTTTAAATCCTGAGTCCCATAATGTTCTAAAGGAAATAACTCCTCTGTAATAGTGTTTACGATATTTTGTGTTGTGTTTTAGAATTCGGAATTTACCAGGCATGTACTGCCGATGAATAGTGGTGCTATAAGTGTACGTTTACCTTTGATTAATAATTTTTAACAAATAATTTTTTTTTTAATTTTTCACATGGTATTTAACTGTCTGTCAAACACAACGCGAATCCGGTTTTTATTTATTCAGAAGTAAAATTGCATGACTCGTTTGACAAAAATTATAACGTTATAAATTGAATTGAATGATGGATTGATTGAATCACGCTCCTCGTACACCAAGAAATACTATAAACGATACTGGAGCTGGAAAATATAAACTTATAAAGGTCCTCAGCAAGGTCTTTGAGCAGCGATCCCGGATTGGCCTATTGGGTTGGTGTTTTGAGAACGGGCACACTTCCGGCATTCGCAAACCTGATCAAGTTATTGCAAGCTAGGTTGAATTCCGATAGAAAGACAATTTGTCTCAGCATATTGTGTTGGCTATATGTCCTACTTCAGTGGCGCGTGCTTGACAAAATATAATTTCTAATTAGGCAGAGAACGTAGACTTCAGAGACAGAATTAAATATACGATTCCGAAAAATTAAACCTGTTATGGTAAAGTGTTGGTGTCGCTATGATGAAATTAAGCCAGTGTGTTTGTTATTCATAGTAGACATACGCTTCACGAAAAGGATCTCATACATACATCTTAGATTATTCACCAAAAAATGCAGTAAAATCGTCCTCATTTGTCTGTTATTTTAATGATGTCATTGAATTCCATTGACATTACTATACTAAATCGACATTTTAACCAAGTGCTTACAGAAAGCGTCTTCCGAGCCGCGGTCAATCGATAGTCGATACTTGATGTAAAACTCATAAAAGGGTATTTTTTACACTCTAAAATGGTAAAATTACTGTACATGTGTTGTAAATTATCGTTTTTTAACAATGAAAGAATTTTTTCATAATAAAATCTTACAACATTTAATATTACTAGAGGAACTCCTAACCAATTAATTTAAGAAATCTCGGTTTCGATGCAACGGAGGATTTAAAGGTTTTTGGAAAACACCACTGCTCAAAGCACGACAGTCTGTGGTGGTTCTCATTACAGAAAGAAAGTGGTACGAGTATACCATGGTATTTCGTATCAGTCGAGCCTATTCGAAGTACATCGCAGGCAAATAGAATTTATTTTGAATATACATATTTTGTTTTTGAGTGGGGGAAGAAGCGTTTATGTTGCCGGACAGCGTATTGTTCTGAATATATCGAAATGAACCTTTAGAACAGCCATGCACATTAATTTTTTGCCTCAATTCGGGTCTTTCCATTCCTCATTTTGACCTGTTCTTACAAGTTCGGCAAGCAAGTTCTTGATGATTAATGAAGTTACTTTGTACATACAGAAAAAGAACCATATTTTGGATGCAATGATTGATATATTTTAAATCTGAATATATTATGTGCTAGCATATATTTAAAAAAAAAAAGAAATATATTCTCAAAAGCATCGAACATACTAACTCTATTTAAAAACTTTTTTTCTCAAGCATGGGCCACACATAGATTGCCTTTAACATAGACTATGGTCCTAATGATTTACATTCTAAATTCAAAAAATAAAATAAAAATGGTAGTAACCTCAAAACAATTTAAGTAAGCATTTTGTGTGATTTGTAGTCTGTTCATTTATCAACGTCGCCGGTTAAAGTAGGTTTAAATTTAACACATTGAGTACATTTTCGTCGTACTTGATACCGTTAAATTTTCTATTATCTGATTTAACTTGGTTTCTGTCGCCATACTAACGGCGGTACTAGTAGGATTTTTCACTATCTTGTTCTGCTTGTTTGTTGTCGCCATAGTAGTAGCCATAGTAGGATTTTTCATTATCTTGTTCTGCTTGGCTATTGTCGCCATAATAGTACCGGCGATAGTAGTATGATTTTTCACTATCTGGTTGTGCTTGTTTGTTGTCGCCGTAATAGTAGCCGATAGTAGTAGATTTTTCACTATCTGGTTGTGCTTGTTTGTTGTCACCATAGTAGTAGCCGTAGTAAGAATTTTTCATTATCTTGTTCTGCTTGGTTATTGTCGCCATAATAGTACCGGCGATAGTAGTATGATTTTTTACTATCTGGTTCTGCTTGTTTGTTGTCGCCATAATAGTAGCCGTAGTAGGATTTTTTCATTATCTTGTTCTGCTTGATTATTGTCGCCATAATAGTACCGGCGATAGTAGTAGGATTTTTCACTATCTGGTTCTGTCGCCTGTAGTAGCCATAGTAGGATGTTTCCATTATCTAGTTCTGCTTGGTATTGTCGCCATAATAGTACCGGCGATAGTAGTAGGATTTTTCACTATCTGGTTCTGCTTGTTTGTTGTCGCCATAGTAGTAGCCGTAGTAGGATTTTTCATTATCTTGTTCTGCTTGGTTATTGTCGCCATCATAGTACCGGCGATAGTAGTAGGATTTTTCATTATCTGGTTCTGCTTGTTTGTTGTCGCCATAGTAGTAGCCGTAGTAGGATTTTTCATTATCTTGTTCTGCTTGGTTATTGTCGCCATAATAGTACCGGCGGTATTAGTAAGATTTTTCACTATCTGGTTCTGCTTGTTTGTTGTCGCCATAGTAGTAGCCGTAGTAGGATTTTTCATTATCTTGTTCAGCCTGGTTATTGTCGCCATAATAGTACGGCGATAGTTAGGATTTTTTCACTATCTGGTTCTGCTTGTTTGTTGTCGCCATAGTAGTAAAAGTAGTAGGATTTTTCATTATCTGGTTCTGCTTGGTTATTGTCGCCATAATAGTACCGGCGTAGTATGATTTTTCACTATCGGTTCTGCTTGTTTGTTGTCGCCATAGTAGTAGGCGTATAGGATTTTTCATTATCTTCTTCTGCTTGATTATTGTCGCCATAATAGTACCGGCGATAGTAGTAGGATTTTTTCACTATCTGGTTCTGCTTGTTTGTTGTCGCCATAGTAGTAGTAGCCGTAGTAGGATTTTTTTTTTATCTTGTTCTGCTTGGTTATTGTCGCCATAATAGTACCGTCGATAGTAGTATGATTTTTCATTATCTTGTTATGCTTGGTTATTATCGCCATAATAGTACCGGCGATAGTAGTAGGATTTTTCACTATCTGGTTCTCCTTGTTTGTTATCGCCATAAAGTACATAGTAGTAGAATTTTCCACTATCTGGTTCTATTTTGTTATTGTCGCCATAGTAGCGGTGGTATACCATTTCGACTCATCAGAATCGTTTTGAAGAAGTTCGGTATTTTCGTCCTTGTCGTTTTCACCTATAACAAAAAGAATAAATTCAACTTTATCAGTATCTCAGTCGTTTTTCATCTTTCGGATTTTTTTTTCGTCATGAAAAGCATCATATTGAAGTTTAATAACGGGTGTTATCAGAAACTCATTAGGATAAGACATGTCTTTTTTAAGGCGTTTATAGGAATAAATAGAGTCAGAGGGGCGACAATACTTGGTATCTCGTCACTTTTTGCACACAGACCCAATTCTCTTAAAGACATAAGATGTTTTTGGGGATTATAGATGTAAATTGAGGTGAAATAGTTGAAACGTACTTGCGTGGATAGGTTGATCAAGAGCCTATCATTTACATTAATCTCATCAACAAAACGTTTTCAACTTTAGAAATTCTATATTACTGTAAGAAAACTGGTAATTTACTGCATTTTTTGCACACTGCGATTTTTTTCTGTATGTTTGTGTCTTTTATAATATATAATAATAAACATAATTTTACTTACGATTGGTGATGTCTTTTGCACTGAAAATTATATAAGATTAATATTAGATCAGATATATTTGCAAATTGGGATGGGAATTTGCGATAAAAGATTTTTTTTATCAAATTGCTCTGAAACATAAATACAATAACGTCACTATTCGTGAATAAATCTTTAAAATCGACTCGTTTTGGCCAATTATGGAGCCAATTATTACGTTGTAAAATACAACTCTTTTTTTATAAATATTAATTTTTGTGATGTCAAAACGTATTTCCTACAGTAACAATAGTTTTAATCGATTTAAATAGACGATTTTTAGTAGATGATTTTACTATCGCCCAGGGCAAATTTTAGCTGAGAGTTCCGTTGTTGCTGTTATACCTTGGGGTAGCTCATGGCGATTAAGTTGCCGTTAGTTGGATCCATTTTGGCACTGCTTACGGCCTTGCCCGGTGTGAATTTTGAACAAAAAAACAATAATACTTTCAATTGTTTTCAGGTCATTTGTGTTATATTATCAGTAAATAACAAAATTGAAAAACAAAACAGAGCACTTTGCTTCAAACCTGATGCAAATTGCTGCCAACTGCAGGAGTATTGACACATAAATCTTGGGAGCCATTTTTATCATAGTAGTTGGTTCTTATAGCCAAATTCAACTTGCTACTGACAATACCACAGTTTGGTGGTAAATTCGGTGTTATATATCCCAAAATCAAATCCGTTTATATCAATAATAATTATTTCTATTCATCGCATATCGAATCCCGCTGTATCTCTTACCGAACAATCATCTTTCAAATAGACGCCACATCCTATTTCCGCATTTTAACGTAATTCCCAACTATTGTATTAGGAATCTTGCAGTTTGATAAATATATTCACTATTCCACTAATTAATGCTATTTGAGCAGTTTATCGAAAATATGGAGGTGGAAAAACGTATTCACCTTGTAGTCAATAAGTGGAAGTTGATAACAACGTGTTGGTAATTATTTGAAATATTATTCAGAACTGAATTTTGAACAATGATCTAAAGTTTTAAGCATCTTTTGGCAAAATCTCATAAGGTTTGAGAAGATATAACCTCACTGTTGTATTATTTGACATTAATGTGTATTGTGTATCAAAATTTAAATTTTGTCAAGCATGGGACACCGGTTGCATTTACCACCTGTTGCAAAGAGCTGGGACTAATATACCACCCAGATCAAACACAGGGGATTGTATTGCGGGGTTGGCTTCAAAGGGATGCACTTGCATAGAATTTTGCTTGCGCTAGATTACCCACAAGCATACATTATTGCCCTTACAATATTTAAATATTTCTCATCGTCCCCATGCGGTGTGCCCGCAGACGGAATTGTCTACAAAAAAGATTGCGTCGAAGGATTGTCATTAACCGTGAAGGAAATTGCGAATACGAAGAATTGCACCCACGCGGGTTTGGTCGACACAAGATTGTCCTCCTAGTGGATATGCCCTTGTGCCATATTCCACTTGACTGAACAAACCTATGGAATTGCACATGGCGGGATTGCAGTAACAAGATACATTGGACTTGCAATTGAATTGTTTTCGAAGTAATGGATTTTTCGACAACTTCCTCTTCCCCTAGTCTATGAGGGGGCAGAATCTTATCAACCCGGGGTCTAGCCTGTGACCCATATATACGAAAGGATATTTATACATTTTATTTTCGACTGAGAAACAAAAGTTGACGAAACAACAAGTAAAAATTCTAAAAAATACTATAAATCAATCGGCTTCTAATTTATCAAATTTTGCGTAAACCAAATAGAATATTATACGACATACCTTATGCAAATTATTGCCAACTGCAAGAGTAGTAACACCGCAGTCTTTGAAGCCATTTTCATCCACATCTGTACTGATAACTGACTATTTGCTTGTACAATTCACCGCAATATATGCCAATATCACATCCGTTTATTTCAATAATAATGACTTTTATTTAATATTTTATTTATCTTCCCAAATTTTTTAATAATCATCGTTAAAAGAAGTGAATTATTTCCTATATAGGAGTTCCGCTATTTCAGAACCATTTCCTTCTATTGTATACAAAATTATTAAATAGTTTCCTTCATGGCAATATGTTTTTTCTTTATTCTTTTTAAAAAAAATGACAGTGAGTCAACTGAGCAAAGCGCGTTGACTGGAAATTTCCTGATAAATTATGTAAAATAAAAACTATTCATTCAAATTATAAAAAATTATTACTTTATAAATTGGAATAATTTTACCCGAGACCATTTTTGGAAGTATTCCAGGAAGTTAATATATATTTTGTCGGGTATCGAAAATATGGAAGTAGAAGGACACATTCATTCTTTTGTCAAAAAATGGAAGTTGGTCACAACGTGATAGTAATTGACCTGTTGTTGAATAAATAGCATTCGGATCTAATTTCAGTCAAAAATAATTTGTGCTCAAATAATTTTGTTAAGCTTGAATCACGAATCGAACGCGCCGACGCGGCGCGGTCCTTCCGTGACTCGTACTTGACAAACTAAAATTTTTGATTGGGATATTTTGAACAATATGTTAATTTTAAATCCCGAGCCCCATAATGTTTCAAAGAAAATAACTTCTCTGTACTATTATTTTGTAATATTTTGTGTTGTTCGTTAGAATTCAAAATTTACCAGGCATGAACTACTTATGAATAGTGGTGCTGTAAGTGTACTTTTACCCTTGATTAATAATTTTTAAAAAAGCGAAAATAGATTTTTTCACATGATATTTAACTGTCTGTCAAACATCATGCGAATCCGGTTTTTATTTATTCGGCAGTAAATTGCATATCTCGTTTAACAAAAATTATGACGTCATGAATTTAAAGGATTGAATCACGCTCCTCCTACACTCGGAAATACCATAGGCGATACTCGAGTTTGGACCAAATAAACTTTTAAAGGGCCTGATCTACATCTTTGAGCAGCGATCACGGATTGACCTAACGGACTCGTGTTTTTGAAAACGGGCACACGTCCGGCTTTGCGAACCTAATCAAGTTATTGCCAGCTAGGTTGAATTCCAATCGAAAAACAATTTGTCTAAGCATCTTTTGTTGGCTATATGTGGTCTATTCGTGGCGCGTGCTTGACAAAATATGATTTCTATTTGGGCAGTGAACGTAGACTATCGAGCCAGAATTTAATGGATATACGATTCCGAAAAATGAAACCTATGGGGGTAAGATGTTGACCGCTATGCCTACCAGAAATCAATGATGTACTTCAACATTTAATCTGATGAAATTTAGCCAGTGTGTTTATATTCCTAGTAGATATATGCTCCCAAATGGATCTCATATATACACATCACATACAGCCCAAGAATATTCAATAAAAAAACGCAGTGAAATCGCCTTTATATGTCTGTAATTTTAATGATAACATTGGAATCCAATTGGCGTTGAAACTATAAAATCGACATTTCAGACAAGTGTTTAAGGAAAGCGTCTCCCGAGCCACAGTCAATCAACAGCCGATACTTATTATTAAACTTAAAAAAAGGTAGTTTACATTCAGAAATGGTCAAATTACTGTGCATGTGTTGTAAATTATCGTTTTTTAACTCTTAGATTATTTCATCATAATGAAATGTTACAACAGTTGATATTACTAGAGGAACTTTTAACCAAATGATTTAATAAAAGTCAGTTTCAATGCAACGGAGGATTGAAGGTTTTTTGGAAAATACCACTGCTCAAAGCACGGCAGCTGGTGCTGGTTCTTGTAATAGAAATAAGCCTTGCAATTATATACCGGGAAATTGTTACACGCGAAAGAAAGTGGTACGAGTATAGTAAGGTATTTCGTATCGGTCAAGCCGATTCGGAGTTCATCGCAGGAGAATAGAATTTGAATATACATATTTTTGTTTAAGTAGGGAGGAAGCGTTCATTTCGCCGGACAGCGTAGTGAAATTATGAAATATATCGAACTGAACCTTTAACAAAAATTTTCTATGTGTTAGCACTTCGATAAAAACATTTCAAATAATCTGCTATGTATAAGTATATAATTTTAGAAAGGTATTTATATATTCTTAAAGATTAAACATAACCCCCCCCCCCCCCCCCCCCCCTCAGTATACAAAAATTTTTTTTTTGATGTTTCCTCCAGGCCTTTTTTATCTAAAATCCCCTTGTCGGTTATTAGCACATTTTCTTGTGTTTTTAGCCATTCGATGAAAATATTTCGAATATGCTGCTATATATGAGTTGATGTTTTTTGAAAGGTATTTTTTTTACATTCCTAAAGATAAAATATGAAAAGTTTCTCCCTTCAGCGTACAAGTCTTCCATGGCATCATTTGAAAGTCAAAAATAAATGACTAAATTTCAGTCCGGCTTTGAAAGTTTGCGATTTAACTATCTGAAATGGAATATATCATCTGAGAATGTGAAGTTGAATATAAAGTTATTCGATTCAATAAAGTATAACTATTATTTCTATGGACATTCGTAGATGAGATAATACATTCCCAACCAGATACCCTACCACTCTGCAGTTTTTTTTATTTTTTGCAGTGGGTGTGATTGTCTGCAACTCTAGACCACCGTTTATCGGATAACGGAAACATGGAAGTAGAAAGACACATTCATTCTTTTGTCAAAAAATCGATGTTGGTCACAACGTGATATTGATTGACCTGTTGTTGTATGAATAGCATTCGAAACTAATTTCAGTCAAAAATAATTTGTGCTCAAATAATTTCGTTAAGCTTGAGTCACGGATGAGCGCGGTCCGTTCGGGACTCGTGCTTGACAAACTAAAATTTCCGATTGGGATATTTTGAACAATATGTTAAATTTAAATCCTGAGTCCCATAATGTTCTAAAGGAAATAACTCCTCTGTAATAGTGTTTACGATATTTTGTGTTGTGTTTTAGAATTCGGAATTTACCAGGCATGTACTGCCGATGAATAGTGGTGCTATAAGTTTACGTTTACCTTTGATTAATAATTTTTTAACAATTAAATTTTTTTTTAATTTTTCACATGGTATTTAACTGTCTGTCAAACACAACGCGAATCCGGTTTTTATTTATTCAGAAGTAAAATTGCATGACTCGTTTAACAAAAATTATAACGTTATGAATTGAATTGAATGATGGATTGAATCCCGCTCCTCGTACACCAAGAAATACTATAAACGATACTGGAGCTGGAAAATATAAACTTATAAAGGTCCTCAGCAAGGTCTTTGAGCAGCGATCCCGGATTGGCCTATTGGGTTGGTGTTTTGAGAACGGGCACACTTCCGGCATTCGCAAACCTGATCAAGTTATTGCAAGCTAGGTTGAATTCCGATAAAAAAACAATTTGTCTCAGCATATTTTGTTGGCTATATGTCCTACTTCAGTGGCGCGTGCTTGACAAAATATAATTTCTAATTTGGCAGAGAACGTAGACTTCAGAGACAGAATTAAATATACGATTCCGAAAAATTAAACCTGTTATGGTAAAGTGTTGGTGTCGCTATAATGAAATTAAGCCAGTGTGTTTGTTATTCATAGTAGACATGCTTCACGAAAGGATCTCATAGATACAGTCTTAGAATATTCACCAAAAAATGCAGTAAAATCGTCCTCATTTGTCTGTTATTTTAATGTTGACATAAACTATACTAAATCCATATTTTAACCAAGTGCCAACAGAAAGCGTCTTCATAGCCGCGGTCAATCGATAGTCGATACTTGATGTAAAACTCATAAAAGGGTATTTTTAGACTATAAAATGGTTAAATTACTGTACATGTGTTGTAAATTATCGTTTTTTAACAATGAGAGAATTTCTTCATAATAATATCTTACAGCATTTAATATTACTAGAGGAACTTCTAACCAATTGATTTAAGAAATCTCGGTTTCGAGGCAACGGAGGATCAAAGGTTTTTGGAAAACACCACTGCTCAAACCACGACAGCTTGTGGTGGTTCTCATAATAGAAATAAAGTGGTACGAGTATATCATGGTATTTCGTAGCAGTCGAACCTATGCGAAGTACATCGCAGGCAAATAGAATTTATTTTGAATATACATATTTTTGTTTGAGTGGGGGAAGAAGCGTTTATTTGGCCGGACAGCGTAGTGAAATTGTGAAATATATCAAACTGAACCTTTAGAACAGCCATACAAATTGATCTTTTGCCTCAATTCGGGTCTTGTCATTCCTCATTTTGACCTGTTCTTACAAGTTCGGCAAGCAAGTTCTTGATGATTAATTAAGTTATTTTGTACATACAGAAAAAGAACCATATTTTGGATGCAATGATTGATATATTTTAAATCTGAATATATTATGTGCTAGCATATATTTAAAAAAAAAAGAAATATATTCTCAAAAGCATCAAACATACTAACTCTTTTAAAAACTTTTTCTTAAGCATGGGCCACACGTAGATTGCCTTTAACATAGATTATGGTCCTAATGATTTACATTCTAAATTCCAAAAATAAAATAAAAATGGTAGTAACTTCAAAACAATTTAAGTGTGTATTTTGTGATTTGTGGTCTGTTCATTTATCAACGTCGCCGGTTAAAGTAAGTTTAAATTTAACACATTGAGTTCATTTTCGTCGTACTTGATACCTTTAAATTTTCTATTATCTGGTTTAACTTGGTTTCTGTCGCCATACTAGTACCGGCGGTACTAGTAGGATTTTTCACTATCTTGATCTGCCTGTTTGAGGTCGCCATAGTAGTAGACATAGTAGGATTTTTCATTATCTTGTTCTGCTTGGCTATTGTCGCCATAATAGTTCCGGCGACAGTAGTAGGATTTTTCACTATCTGGTTGTGCTTGTTTGTTGTCGTCATAGTAGTAGCCGTAGTAGGATTTTTCACTATCTTGATGTGCTTGTTTGTTGTCACCATAGTAGTAGCCGTAGAAGGATTTTTCATTATCTTGTTCTGCTTAGTTATTGTCGCCATAATAGTACCGGCATTAGTAGTAGGATTTTTTACTATCGGGTTCTGCTTGTTTGTTGTCGCCATAATAGTAGCCGTAGTAGAATTTTTCATTATCTTGTTCTGCCTGGTTATTGTCGCCATAATAGTACCGGCGATAGTAGTAGGATTTTTCACTATCTGGTTCTACTTGTTTGTTGTCGCCATAGTAGTAGCCGTAGTAGAATTTTTCATTATCTTGTTCTGCCTGGTTATTGTCGCCATAATAGTACCGTTATAGTAGTAGGATTTTTTACTATCTGGTTCTGCTAGTTTGTTGTCGCCATAGTAGTAGCCGTAGTAGGATTTTTCACTATCTGGTTCTGCTTGGTTATTGTCGCCATAATAGTACCGGTGGTAGTAGTAGGATTTTTCACTATCTGGTTCTGCTTGTTCGTTGCCGCCATAGTAGTAGTCGTAGTAAGATTTTTCATTATCTTGTTCTGCATGGTTATTGTCGCCATAATAGTACCGGCGATAGTAGTAGGATTTTTCATTATCTGGTTCTGCTTGTTTGTTGTCGCCATAGTAGTAGCCGTAGTAGGATTTTTCATTATCTTGTTCTGCTTGGTTATTGTCGCCATAATGGTACCGGCGGTATTAATAGAATTTTCCACTATCTGGTTCTACTTTGTTATTGTCGCCATAGTAGCGGTGGTAGTACCATTTCGACTCATCAGAATCGTTTTGAAGAAGTTCGGTATTTTTGTTCTTTTCTTTTTCACCGGATAACAAAAAGAATAAATTCAACTTTATCAGTATCGTAGTCGTGTTTCATCATTCGGATTTTTTTGTCCATGCAAAATCATCATATTAAAGTGTAATAACGGATGCTATCAGAACTCATTAGGATAAGACATGTCTTTTTATACGGCGTTTCAAAGGAATAAAAAGAGGCAGAGGAGCGATCATACTTGGTATCTCGTCTCTTTTAAGAGAAGCAACAATTTCACACAGACCCAATTATCTTAAAGACATAAGGTCATTCTTTGGGGGTATAGATGTAAATTGAGGTGAAATAGTTGAAACGTACTTGCGTGAATAGGTTGATCAAATGCCTACCATTGACATTAATCTCATCAACAAAACGTTTTCAACTTTAGAAATTCTATATTACTGTAAAAAAACTGTTAATTTACTGCACTTTTTGCACACTGCGAATTTTTTCTGTATGTTTGTGTCTTAGTGAAACTGAATCCATCTCATACAACGTTTCCTGCATCTCTGAGTACCCCCCCTCATCATCTTGACCCTGTTCCAATTTGATTTTTCATTAAAAAAAGTAGGAATGACACATTGTTATCACGTTTGAAAACATGATTTTACTTACGATTGGCGATGTCTTTTGCACTGAAAATTATATAAGATGAATATTAGATCAGATATATTTGCAAACTGGGATGGGAATTTGCGATAAAAGTTTTTTTTATCAAATTGCTCTGAAACATAAATAAAATATCGTCACTATTCGTGGATAACTCTTTAAAATCGACTCGTTTTGGCCAATTATGGAGCCAATTATTAAGGTGTAAAATACAACTCTTTTTATAAATAATAATTTTTGGGATGTCAAAACCTATTTCCTACAGTAACAATATTTCTAATCGATTTTTATTAGATGATTTTACTATCGC
This sequence comes from Styela plicata, assembly GCA_963675895.2. Taxonomy (NCBI): domain Eukaryota; kingdom Metazoa; phylum Chordata; class Ascidiacea; order Stolidobranchia; family Styelidae; genus Styela; species Styela plicata. Next base: position 6,591,331 of record OZ023150.1, read on the forward strand.
CAAGGGCAAATCTCAGCTAAGAGTTCCGTTGTTGCTATTATACCTTGGGGTAGCCCATTGCGATTAAGTTGCCGTTAGTTGGATCCTTTTTGGCACTGCTTACGGCCTTGTCCGGTGTGAATTTTGAACAAAAAATCAATAATACTTTCAATTGTTTTCAGGTCATTTGTGTTATATTATCAGTAAATAACAAAATTGAAAAAACCAAACAGAGCATTTTGCTTCATACCTGATGCAAATTGCTGCCAACTGCAGGAGTAACTAGAACTGCGAAGCAGTTCTGACAGGCTTCCAAGCAGAAATTTTTCCGATATGTCTCTAACTTATATCTATACCTGACACTCGGCATAAGTTTGACTGAGATACCTTGAACAGTTAAGCGTTTTTCGATGAATTACTAATTTATCTATGGGCCAGGCTTGGAACTGATATGATAATAACTTATACCTATATTCGACATATGGCCCAAGTTTGACCGGGATACCTTTAATAGTTAAGCGTTTTTTTGATTAATTTATAATTTATCTATGGGCCATGCTTGGAAACTGATATGACTATACCTTATACCTATACTTGACATATGGTCCAAGTTTGACCGGGATACCTTGAAACAGTTAAGCATTTTTCAATGAATTAGTAATTTATCTATGGGCCATGCTTGGAACTGATATGACACTAACTTATACCTATACTTGACATATGGCCCAAGTTTGACCGGAAAACCTTCAATAGTTAAGCTTTTTTCAAAGAATTAGTAATTTATCTATGGGCCATGCTTGGAACTGATATCACTTTAACTTATACATATACTTGACATATGGCCCAAGTTTGACTGATATACCTTCGATAGTTAAGCGTTTTTTTCGATTAATTTTGTAATTTTATCTATGGGCCATGCTTGGAAATGATATGACATTAACTTATACCTATACTTGACATATGGCCTAAGTTTGACCTGGATACCTTCAACAGTTGAGCTGTTTTCGATGAATTAGGGATTTATCTATGGGCCATGCTTGGAACTGATATGACAATATCTTTATACTATAATCGATATTCGGTCCAAGTTTGACCGGGATGCCCTCAACAGTTAATCGTTTTTTTGAAAAAATCAGTAATTTATCTATGGGCCATGCTGGTAACATACAAGACAAAACTAAAACTTGAATCTTCTAATTCATTCTGAGACTCGGTCCAAGTTTGATCAGTGAACCTTTTACAGTTTTTTTAGTAAACGGCAAATGCTTGTTTTTTACTTATCTATGGTTTATCTATGGACCATTCGTGGAACTGACCCCCATTTTATCAAACTTTTCATCTACTACTACTCTTACCTGATACTCGGTCCCCAAGTTTGACTGATATACCTTTTATAGTTTAGGTGGAGTAGGTTGGGAGAATAATAATAATAATAATAACTAGAACTGCTAAGCAGTTCTGACAGGCTTCCAAGCAGAAATTTTTTCCGATATGTCCCTAACTTATATTTATACCTGACAGTTTGACCTGGATTCCTTCAACACTTGAGCTGTTTTTCGATAAATTAGTGATTTATCTATGGGCCATGCTTGGAACTGATATGACTTTGACTTATACATATACTTGACATGTGGCCCAAGTTTGACTGGGATACCTTCAATAGTTAAGCTTTTTTTCGAAGAATAGGTAATTTATCGATGGGCCATGCTTGGAACTGATATGACTTTGACTTATACATATACTTGACATATGGCCCAAGTTTGACTGAGATATCTTTAATAGTTAGGCGTTTTTTTCGATTAATTTGTAATTTATCTATGGGCCATGCTTGGAACTGATATGACACTAACTTTTACCTATACTTTACATATGGTCCAAGTTTGACCTGGATAGCTTCAACAGTTTGAGCTGTTTCCGATGAATTAGGGATTTATCTATGGGCCATGCTTGAAAACTGATATATGACTTTGACTTATACATATACTTGACATATGGCCCAAGTTTGACTGGGATATCTTCAATACTTAGGCGTTTTTCGATTAATTTGTAATTTATCTATGGGCCATGCTTGGAACAGATATGACACTAACTTTTACCTATATACTGACATATGGTCCAAGTTTGACCTGGATACCTTCAACAGTTGAGCTGTTTTCGATGAAATAGTGATTTATCTATGGGCCATGCTTGGAACTGATATGCCAATATCTTTAAACTATAATCGATATTCGGTCCAAGTTTGACCGGGATACCGTCAACAGTTAATCATTTTTCGAAAAATCGGTAATTTATCTATGGGCCATGCTGGTAACAGATAAGACAACACTAAAACTTGAATCTTCTAATTCTTTCTGAGACTCGGTCCAAGTTTGATCAGTGTACCTTCTACAGTTTTTTAGTAAACGGCAATACTTGTTTTTTACTTATCTATGGTTTATCTATGGTCCATTCATGGAACTGACCCCATTTTATCAAACTTTCATCTACTACTCATACCTGATACTCGGTCCAAGTTTGACTGGTATACCTTTTATAGTTTAGGTGGAGTAGGTTGGGAGAAGAATAATAATAATAATAATAATAATAATAATAATAAAATTAGCAATTCCACAAGTCTTCCAGCTTCGCTTGGAAGCCTAACTAGAACTGCTAAGCAGTTCTGACAGGCTCCCAAGCAGAAATTTTTTCGATATGTCCCTAACTTATATCTATACCTGACAATCGGCATAAGTTTGACTGAGATACCTTGAACAGTTAAGCGTTTTTCGATGAATTACTAATTTATCTATGGGCCAGGCTTGGAACTGATATGATAATAACTTATACCTATATTCGACATATGGCCCAAGTTTGACCGGGATACCTTCAATAGTTAAGTGTTTCTCGATTAATTTGTAATTTATCTATGGGTCATGCTTGGAAATGATATGACAATAACTTATACATATACTTGACATATGGTCCAAGTTTGACCGGGATACCGTGAACAGTTAAGAATTTTTCGATGAATTAGTAATTTATCTATGGGCCATGCTTGGAACTGATAGGACACTAACTTATACCTATACTTGACATATGTCCCAAGTTTGACAGGGATACCTTCAATAGTTAAGCTTTTTGAAGAATTAGTAATTTATCTATGGGCCATGCTTGAAACTGATATGACTTCGACTTATACATATACTTGACATATGGCCCAAGTTTGACTGATATACCCTTCGATAGTTAGGCGTTTTTTTTTTTCGATTAATTTGTAATTTATCTATGGGCCATGCTTGGAACTGATATGACATTAACTTATACCTATACTTGACATATGGCCCAAGTTTGCCCTGGATACCTTCAACAGTTGAGCTGTTTTCGATGAATTAGTGATTTATCTATGGGCCATGCTTGGAACTGATATGACAATATCTTTAAACTATAATCGATATTCGGTCCAAGTTTGACCGGGATACCCTCAACAGTTAATCGTTTTTTTGAAAAATCGGTAATTTATCTATGGGCCATGCTGGTAACATACAAGACAAAACTAAAACTTGAATCTTCTAATTCATTCTGAGACTCGGTCCAAGTTTGATCAGTGAACCTTTTACAGTTTTTTAGTAAACGGCAATGCTTGTTTTTTACTTATCTATGGTTTATCTATGGACCATTCGTGGAACTGACCCCATTTTATCAAACTTTCATCTACTACTCATACCTGATACTCGGTCCAAGTTTGACTGGTATACCTTTTATAGTTTAGGTGTAGTAGGTTGGGAGAAGAATAATAATAATAATAATAATAATAATAATAATAACTAGAACTGCTAAGCAGTTCTGACAGGCTTCCAAGCAGAAATTTTTCCGATATGTCCCTAACTTATATCTATACCTGACACTCGGCATAAGTTTGACTGAGATGCCTTGAACAGTTAAGCGTTTTTCGATGAATTACTAATTTATCTATGGGCCAGGCTTGGAACTGATATGATAATAACTTATACCTATATTCGACATATGACCCAAGTTTGACCGGGATACCTTTAATAGTTAAGCGTTTTTTTGATTAATTTATAATTTATCTATGGGCCATGCTTGGAACTGATATGACTATACCTTATACCTATACTTGACATATGGTCCAAGTTTGACCGGGATACCTTGAACAGTTAAGCATTTTTCAATGAATTAGTAATTTATCTATGGGCCATGCTTGGAACTGATATGACACTAACTTATACCTATACTTGACATATGGCCCAAGTTTGACCGGAAAACCTTCAATAGTTAAGCTTTTTTTTCAAAGAATTAGTAATTTATCTATGGGCCATGCTTGGAACTGATATCACTTTAACTTATACATATACTTGACATATGGCCCAAGTTTGACTGATATACCTTCGATAGTTAAGCGTTTTTCAATTAATTTGTAATTTATCTATGGGCCATGCTTGGAACTGATATGACATTAACTTATACCTATACTTGACATATGGCCCAAGTTTGACCTGGATACCTTCAACAGTTGAGCTGTTTTCGATGAATTAGGGATTTATCTATGGGCCATGCTTGGAACTGATATGAACAATATCTTTAAACTATAATCGATATTCGGTCCAAGTTTGACCGGGATACCCTCAACAGTTAATCGTTTTTTGAAAAATCGGTAATTTATCTATGGGCCATGCTGGTAACACACAAGACAAAACTAAAACTTGAATCTTCTAATTCATTCTGAGACTCGGTCCAAGTTTGATCAGTGAACCTTTTACAGTTTTTTAGTAAACGGCAATGCTTGTTTTTTACTTATCTATGGTTTATCTATGGACCATTCGTGGAACTGACCCCATTTTATCAAACTTTCATCTACTACTCATACCTGATACTCGGTCCAAGTTTGACTGATATACCTTTTATAGTTTAGGTGGAGTAGGTTGGGAGAATAATAATAATAATAATAATAATAATAAAATTAGCAATTCCACAAGTCTTCCAGCTTCGCTTGGAAGCCTAATAAAATTAGCAATTCCACAAGTCTTCCAGCTTCGCTTGGAAGCCTAATAATAATAAAATAAGCAATTCCACAAGTCTTCCAGCTTCGCTTGGAAGCCTAATAACACATAAATCTTGGGAGCCATTATTATCATAGTAGTTGGTTCTTATAGCCAAATTCAACTTGCTACTGGCAATACCACAGTTTGCTGGTAAATTCGGTGATATATATCCCAAAATCAAATCCGTTTATATCAATCATATTTATTTTCTATTCATCGCATATCGAATCGAATCCCGCTATATCTCTTACCGAACAATCATCTTTCAAATATACGTGACTCTGCCACATCCTGTTTCCGCATTTTAATGTAATTTCCAACTATTGTATTAGGAATGGTGCAGTTTTATAAATATATTTACTATTCCACGAAATAATGCAATTTCAGCAGGATATCGAAATGGATATGGTGTCTCGGTGTATCAGTCGGACAAGCGCTATCGTATTGTCCAAATGTCCGATGCTTCCATGTTTTACCGTTTCCTCAACTCAACAACTTGCATTAAGTATGACGATCCCGAACACGCGGAAGAAGAGGCGCATGAAGTTTTCCTTCCTCGCCTACAAAAAAAATTCGCGAAATAGCATTTTAGGTATATTGTATGTATTAGGTGTTTTCTATGTGTCGCAAGTGCGCAGGCGTGCGAAATTTCAAGCGCGTGTAAAGACTTGACAGGTGCGTTGACTTGTTACTCTTTACATCACAATTTTTGTTTTCGTGTGTATTGCTTAAACGTTTGATACCGCCAGGCCATGGTGCAAATGACCAATGTAGTTAAGAGGTTTTTGGATCAAACACACACCATTAAATTATTAAAAAAAGATTTCAAATTTTGCAAATGTGAATTTACTTGAAATGAAATGTAAATTCACGTCATTTTTCACACAGTGTACTGAGAGTATAGTATACTGTAATCCGACAAGAAAAATTACTTATACAATAATGATCGGGTAGGATTTGAAACCCCACAAAACTATTGTTGGCAATTCTAGGCAAAAGCATATAAGCTTCAGCCAGTTTTCTAATTGGTATTTTACCTAGTAAATTTACTAGATAAAATATTTCAATTTCCCTACTTTAAACTAGGTACCTGGTTGAAAAAATTACGTACCTAGTAAGAAAGACTAGGTAAATAATAATTTTACTAATTTCGCTGAAAAGGAAGCTTCCAAAATATACTACTTGAATATATTCACCTTCAAATCTTCTAAAAAGGTGTCAAAAACAGCCAATCGACAATTACCTAGTTTTTAATCTAGACCACTACCTAGTTTTGAAAGCGAACCGAAGAATTCTTTGCCTAGTTTTTGGTAACTTCGCATTATTTACCTAGTTTAAGAAATAACTAGGTTGTCACTACTACTCAAAAAGCTACACTTCAGATTTTAGTCAAAAACTGCGACGAATTTTCATATTTTCACGAAGAAATATAATCGATTTTGGTCAAATTTGACCACAATTGGATGCGTTCCGTTGTTAATCCTAGTTCATTTAACAAGTTTTTGTTTCTATGAACGATTCACAATTGATTCGAAATATTCGTGCTTCGAATCGATTCAAATCACCGAATCGAATTGCACAGCCATAGTCACAGGAGCATAAAATAGGAAAGATTTATTATATTTTCCGCTGCAAAAAGTTCGGTTTTATGCAATGTTGAAAATTAATCCATTTGTACAATGACTTTTGAATACCGTTTAACTGAGGTGTAACGACAATCCAACCAATTGAGTTTTTTGACCTTGTAGTGCTGTCATTTCTCATTTCCATTTGTCTTTATACGAGATATACTTAATAATGCTTGATGAGATTATCTTGTTCAGACAGAAAAGGACACAGTTTTGGATGCAATTTATGATATATTTAAAATCTGGGTATATTATATACTAGCATATCCTTCGAGAAAAAGAAAGAAACACACTCTAAAAAGCATCAAACTTACGCAATCAAACTAAAATAATATTTTCTCAAGCAGGAGCCATATTTCAATTCCACATAACTAACTCTATGATTGGATTGATATATCTGCAAAGATTAATTACGGTGAAAAATTTGGATAACTTTAATGCGATTGAAGAGTGCATTGTGTCCCAATAAGAAATTTAATTTTGTTAAGCATGACTCACAGATGGATCCTGCTTACGCGCCACGATCCATCAGTGACGTATACACTGTAACAAAAATTCAGTAAAATCACCGCTTTTTCACAGTAATTTTACCCAATTATGTAGAATTACAACTGTAAATTCGACTTTTACGACCAATTGTGGGCTATCGATGGAATACACCGCCTAGGTGCAGTCTATCAGTAGCCCATATTTGGCATAAATCTCATCAACATGGCGGTTTTGAATTTCAAAAACATGTAATTACTGTACACTGTAACAAAAATGCAACAATATCACTGGTCTTTGGCAGTAATTTTACTTGATATTGAAAAAAATCAAAATGAACTTTTTTGGCCAAATATGGGTAATTGATCAACAGCCAACAGAATCAAAAGCCGATAATTGGCATATATCTCGTCAACATTTGGTTTTTCACATTTGGAAATATTCAATTACTACAAATAAAAAATAAATTTACTGTGCTTTCGTTACAGTGTATAAATAAACAGTAAATTCACAGCACATTTGTCACATTGTACTTTAACAAACATGTTCAACCAAAATATTTCTGACTGGGGAATAATCGTCGTGTGTCCATTTATCGAGTCGTCAGGCTAACGTATGCTAAAAAATAGCATATTGGTCTAATTTTCTGCTTGATTTTCGTCATAGGGGCCGTAGTATTTCTCATTATCTCGTTGATCGTAATGATGGTACCAAAATTTGGCCGGATCTTTTTCCATGTCCTTTTCACCTGATAAAAGTTTAATTCAATTTTAAAAACCTATTTAATCAAAGTCACATGCAAGCTTAATAAACAAATAAAAATTTTATTATTTAAAATGCTTTTATATGTTCCTTAAAACTCATTATGTGGAAGAGTATTTATTACATGCAGCAGATTGGTTTTCGTCCCAAAGAAAAATTTTCCAACTTCTTAACTGATAAGAAAGGGGATTCAAATGTTCAAAATTTAAAAATAGGATTAAGTGTGAGCATTGGACCATACATACCCAACTCGGGGAAATGGTTTAATGATCAGACACGTGTGGACAGCCTAGTTCAATGAAGTAAAGCATGGATTTTACATTATGGATGTAGTTTAGGAAGACATAAGGAAGACATTTAACAGACTGACTTTTTGACTTTGTGTCGCATCACAAAACTAAAATTCGTTGTGATATTGTTCAAGTTAAGAGTTAAGATTGGGCAAGACCATATCCATTGGGATTCGAATATAATTCGGATATAGTTTTTTTTTTCAAATGAAATCGCTAATTTCGTCTAATTAACAATTGGTCTATTTATATCTTACCGTCATAGGGGCCGTAGTATTTCTGATTATCTCGTTGATCGTAAGGATGGTACCAATATTTGGCTAAATCTGTTTCCATGTCTTTTTCACCTGATAAATAGAAAATTCAAATTGAAACGACATATTCATTCAAAGCGACATTCAAGCTTAATAACCAACTAAAAAGTTTATTATTTAAAATGATGTTATTTGTTCCTTAAAACCCGTTATGCAGACGAGTATTTATTACATGCAGCAGATTCGTTTTCGTCCCTGAGAAAAAATTCCAACTCCACAACTTGTGAAAAAAAAGGAATTCAAATGTTCAAAATTCAAAAATAGAGTTAAATGTAAGCAATAAACCTTACACAACCAACTCGGGGAAATGGTTTAATGATAAGACACATGTGTACAGCCTGGTTCAATGAAGTAAAGCATAGATTTTACATTATGGATGTAGTTTAGGAAGACATAAGGAAGACATTTGAAAGACTGACTTTCTGACTTTGTGTCGTATCACAAAACTAAAATTCGTTGTGATATTGTTCAAGTTAAGAGTTAAGACTGGGCAAGACCATATCAATTTGATTTCGAATATAATTCGGATATAGTTTTTTTTTTCAAATGAAATCGTTAATTTCGTCTAATTAACAATTGTACTATTTATACCTTACCGTCATAGGGGCCGTAGTATTTCTGATTATCTCGTTGATCGTAATGATGGTACCAATATTTGGCTAAATCTGTTTCCATGTCTTTTTCACCTGATAAATGGAAAATTCAAATTTAAACGACATATTCAGTCAAAGCGACATTCAAGCTTATGATATCTTTCCAGTAATTGTAACCTTGTCCGTCTACAAGTGGCCGCTGTTACAGGGCCTTGGACAGGGTAATCCACTCTAAGAAGTGGCTATAAAAAAAAAAAAAAAAACTAAAAAGTTTATTATTTAGAATGATTTTATTTGTCCCTAAAACCCGTTATGCAGACGAGTATTTACTACATGCAGCAGATTCGTTTTCGTCCCTGAGAAAAAATTTTCCAAATCCTTAACTGGTAAAAAAGGAAATTCGAATGTTCAAAATTCAAAAATAGAGTAAATGTAAATGTAAGCATTGAACCTTACATATACCAAATCGGGGAAATGGTTTAATGATAAAACACATGTGGACAGCCTAGTTCAATGAAGTAAAGCATGGATTTTTCATAAGGGCTGTAGTTTAGGAAGACATAAGGAGGACATTTGAAAGACTGACTTTCTGACTTTGTGTCGTATCACAAAACTAAAATTCGTTGTGATATTGTTCAAGATAAGAGTTAAGACTGGGCAAGACCATATCAATTTGATTTCGAACATAATTCGGATATAGTTTTTTTTTCAAATGAAATCGTTAATTTCGTCTAATTAACAATTGGTCTATTTATACCTTACCGTCATAGGGGCCGTAGTATTTCTGATTATCTCGTTGATCGTAAGGATGGTACCAATATTTGGCTAAATCTGTTTCCATGTCTTTTTCACCTGATAAATGGAAAATTCAAATTTAAACGACATATTCAGTCAAAGCGACATTCAAGCTTATGATATCTTTCCAGTAATTGTAACCTTGTCCGTCTACAAGTGGCCGCTGTTACAGGGCCTTGGACAGGGTGATCCACTCTAAGAAGTGGCTATAAAAAAAAAAAAAAAAAAAAAAAAGTTTATTATTTAGAATGATTTTATTTGTCCCTAAAACCCGTTATGCAGACGAGTATTTACTACATGCAGCAGATTCGTTTTCGTCCCTGAGAAAAAATTTTCCAAATCCTTAACTGGTAAAAAAAAGAAATTCGAATGTTCAGAATTCAAAAATAGAGTAAATGTAAATGTAAGCATTGAACCTTACATATACCAAATCGGGGAAATGGTTTAATGATAAAACACATGTGGACAGCCTAGTTCAATGAAGTAAAGCATGGATTTTTCATAAGGGCTGTAGTTTAGGAAGACATAAGGAGGACATTTGAAAGACTGACTTTCTGACTTTGTGTCGTATCACAAAACTAAAATTCGTTGTGATATTGTTCAAGATAAGAGTTAAGACTGGGCAAGACCATATCAATTTGATTTCGAACATAATTCGGATATAGTTTTTTTTTTTCAAAATGAAATCGTTAATTTCGTCTAATTAACAATTGGTCTATTTATACCTTACCGTCATAGGGGCCGTAGTATTTCTGATTATCTCGTTGATCGTAAGGATGGTACCAATATTTGGCTAAATCTGTTTCCATGTCTTTTTCCTGACCTGATAAATGAAAAATTCAAATTGAAACGACATATTATGATATCTTTCCAGTCAAAGCGACATTCAAGCTTAAAAACCAACTAAAAAGTTTATATTATTTAAAAAAAAATGTTATTATTTAGTGATCCTTAAAACCCTTTATGCAGACGAGTATTTATTACATGCAGCAGATTCGTTTTCGTCCCCCAAAGAAAAAATTTTCCAACCTTACAAAAAGGAAATTCCAAATGTTCAAAATTCAAAAATAGAGTTTAAATGTATAAAACACACATGGGAAATGGATAAAACCATGTGGACAGCCTAGTTCAATGAAGTAAAGCATGGATTTTTCATAAGGGCTGTAGTTTAGGAAGACATAAGGAGGACATTTGAAAGACTGACTTTCTGACTTTGTGTCGTATCACAAAACTAAAATTCGTTGTGATATTGTTCAAGATAAGAGTTAAGACTGGGCAAGACCATATCAATTTGATTTCGAACATAATTCGGATATAGTTTTTTTTTCAAATGAAATCGTTAATTTCGTCTAATTAACAATTGGTCTATTTATACCTTACCGTCATAGGGGCCGTAGTATTTCTGATTATCTCGTTGATCGTAAGGATGGTACCAATATTTGGCTAAATCTGTTTCCATGTCTTTTTCACCTGATAAATGGAAAATTCAAATTTAAACGACATATTCAGTCAAAGCGACATTCAAGCTTATGATATCTTTCCAGTAATTGTAACCTTGTCCGTCTACAAGTGGCCGCTGTTACAGGGCCTTGGGCAGGGTGATCCACTCTAAGAAGTGGCTATAAAAAAAAAAAAAAAAAAAAAAAAAAGTTTATTATTTAGAATGATTTTATTTGTCCCTAAAACCCGTTATGCAGACGAGTATTTACTACATGCAGCAGATTCGTTTTCGTCCCTGAGAAAAAATTTTCCAAATCCTTAACTGGTAAAAAAGGAAATTCGAATGTTCAGAATTCAAAAATAGAGTAAATGTAAATGTAAGCATTGAACCTTACATATACCAAATCGGGGAAATGGTTTAATGATAAAACACATGTGGACAGCCTAGTTCAATGAAGTAAAGCATGGATTTTTCATAAGGGCTGTAGTTTAGGAAGACATAAGGAGGACATTTGAAAGACTGACTTTCTGACTTTGTGTCGTATCACAAAACTAAAATTCGTTGTGATATTGTTCAAGATAAGAGTTAAGACTGGGCAAGACCATATCAATTTGATTTCGAACATAATTCGGATATAGTTTTTTTTTCAAATGAAATCGTTAATTTCGTCTAATTAACAATTGGTCTATTTATACCTTACCGTCATAGGGGCCGTAGTATTTCTGATTATCTCGTTGATCGTAAGGATGGTACCAATATTTGGCTAAATCTGTTTCCATGTCTTTTTCACCTGATAAATGAAAAATTCAAATTGAAACGACATATTCATTCAAAGCGACATTCAAGCTTAAAAACCAACTAAAAAGTTTATTATTTAAAATGATGTTATTTGTTCCTTAAAACCCTTTATGCGGACGAGTATTTATTATATGCAGCAGATTCGTTTTCGTCCCCCAAAGAAAAAATTCTAACCTTACATATACCAAATCGGGGAAATGGTTTAATGATAAGACACATGTGAACAGCCTTTATTCAAAAAAGTGATTCATGGATTTTAAATAATGGATGTAGTTTAGGAAGGCAAAAAGAAGACATTAAAAAGACAGCGTTTCTGACTTTGTGTCGTATAACAAAAAAAAAATCGTTGTGATATTGTTCAAGTGAAGTGGGCAGGGCAAGAGTAGACCAACTGTGATTTGAATATGATTCGGATATATGTTTTTTGAACGAAATCGTTAATTTCGTCTAATTAACAATTGGTCCATTTTTACCTCTTTGTTTAATTTTCAAAATAGTGAATCCAGAGATTGTATTCATGTTCATTACGCATTTTTTGTACCCATGCAGTCAGACAAATTTCATGAAATAAGAATATGTTGGTGTACTGATGAATCTCGCCGTTAAAACGCGAGCCACGTGTCTTAAAAATATATATTTTTTAGACATGACCGGTCAACGACTGATTCGAACAATTTGTTCTTCGAATCGATTTGAATCGTCGAATTTTGCTTTTCCATCTCCAGTGTCAACAGCTTGACAGCAATGCGGAATAATATTAAACTTGTTTGAATGAAATGATTTCTTGTCAACGATGTTAAAATTAAGTAAAGTATTTCGTTTGACACTAAATTGTATTCATTCGTCAATTCATTTATTACAGAATGTTACATTGGACTTAAAGAATAATGAAATACAATAATATGACCAAGAGGTTCGTAAGGAACAAGCTCGCTGGTCATCAAAGAACAACATCCCGATACCCCAAATACACCAGAAGACCCTCTCTCTGTTTTCAATTTAGTTTTTCCCTATAAATTATAGCACGTATTTGAGTTATTTTTTTAAAGACATTCATACTCACGATTGACAATGTCTTTTACACTGAAAATTATAAAGAAAAAAAATTACACAACAATCATTTTATTTTACTGTCACGAGGAGAACAATCAATGTCATACATCTAGAAAAACAATTAGTGCTTTTGGAAAATTAGTTTTTTAATGTTTCCGCCCCGCTTCCACTCCGTAGGTCATTTGTGGCCTGAGTTTGTAAAATGAAATCGCATTGGGTGTAGAAAGATATTTTTACCAAAATGAAGCCAAATTTTAGTTTACTAAAACATCGCGTTGAACCTAAACTCAAGATTCAATCTAACTTATTTTAGCTTGGTTTTATTCGCGCTGGTAAAAATGAATGCTCGAGTCAGCTCTGTGTTCTTGGAGAGGGAGAAAGAGACTTCAATACTGCCAAGAAGCAAATCCAAATCGCTCTACTCTACTTCAACAGATCAGCAGATGGCGCAGTTCCGCTTCAAATCCTTTCCACGAATCTGCTTCACATTTCATATTGCTCCAAAGGAGTTATAACCCAATAAGAAAAATTATTTTGCCATGTATGTGCCACAAATGGGACGCATTTCAGCAGCGCGTTCCATAAGTGTGTCATATTTGAAAAAAAGCATGTCTGAATCTGAATATTTAGACAGTGAATTTAGTGCTCCTTATTTAGGCTCGGCAATACGATTCGGTGATTAGAAGACCAATTTATTCGAATCTAACGTGAATCGTTCATAAAAATAAAAACTTGCTAAATAAAATGGGAATTTCATTTCAAAGACGAAATATAATGGATATTAGTCAAATTTAACCGAAATCGATTATATTTCGTCGCTAAAATTTAAAAATTGTTGCTCTTGGTGTGAATTGAAAATACCCTGTAAGCTGAATTTCTTTTTTCATTTTTACAATGGCGACAAGTTGTAATAGTAAAAGTCAAATACTTGTTATTTACATACAATTACTGATTACATTCGATTCAAAAAATTTATTTTTATCAAATTCAAATACGAAATGATTCGGTTTTACTCAACCCTATTCGTTGTGGGCTGCTTCAAAGTTATTTTGATTGGTTGAAAACGATTTGGAACAATAAATTTTAAATTCGTATGGTGGAACCGCCAAGACAGTTCTCAAATGCTTGTGGTTGATGTTGATTGAAACCATGTTTCGACGGTAGTAGATTTTTTGTTCAATAAACACAATTTTCTAGAAACATTTGGTCAAATTATGTTTATTGTCAAATATTGAAGTAAGTAAGTGTCAAGTGAATCATTCAGTTGGGACAACCAAATTTAACTTTTCAAAAATAAAATAAAAATTTAAGGAGTCCTGGTCTTTGTGGCCACATGTAATATAGACAGCAAAACTTTTCGTACTTGGGTTTCTCTTGAAAATGAAAAAATTACCTTTTCAATGCATCGGAGTTGTTTTCGTCATAGTGGAAATGAAGATGAAAAAATTTTTCCAATTCTTTTGCAACGTCCTTTTCACCTGATACAACAGTTCAAATATCAAATAAAACAAAGTTGCACGCAAGAATTGCATGATATCCCATTCAAATAAAATTTGCCCGGGCATGTTTTGTTCAACATGAATCACTGACGGATCGCGCCGCTAAGAAGCGATCTATCTGTGGCTTCTGTTTGACAAAATCAAATTTCGGATTCGAGTTATGTTACTTACGCATGTGTTTTTTTCTTTTTTTGACACAAAATAAAAAAAAACTTTAAAAAAATGTACATATTTTAAAATTGATAATTGCACGTTGTTAATCACACGTGTTTTAGCTTTTTCATTGTTACGTGTCCTCCGTGTTATAAAAGGCGATTGAGAAATATGAGCATCACCTAAAGCCTGATGCGCTTGTACATCATGGTGGTTTAGTTCAATTTGGGATGTTTCCGCCTAGATTATTGCAATGGCCTCTGTCGTAATTTGGTCTCTCTTTGGGCGCTGCTTCCTGATGTTTTTAAATACAGCAAGACCATTTTTATTAGTTTAAAAAGTAACAATACGTACGATTGACATTCATACTCACGATTGACAATGTCTTTTACACTGAAAATTATAAAGAAAAAAAAAATTACACAACAATAATTTTATTTTACTGTCACGAGGAGAACAACCAATGTCATATATCTAACAAAACATACATTCCGGTTTTACCAATTAGTGCTTTTGGAAAAATAGTTTTTTAATGTTTCCGCCCCGCTTCCACTCCGTAGGTCATTTGTGGCTTGAGTTTGTAAAATGAAATCGCATTGGGTGTAGAAAGATATTTTTACCAAAATGAAGCCAAATTTTAGTTTACTAAAACATCGCGTTGAACCCAAACTCAAGATTCAATCTAACTTATTTTAGCTTGGTTTTATTCGCGCTGGTAAAAATGAATGCTCGAGTCAGCTCTGTCTTTTTGGAGAGGGAGAAAGAGACTTCAATACTGCCAAGAAGCAAATCCAAATCGCTGTACTCTACTTCAACAGATCAGCAGATGGCGCAGTTCCGCTTCAAATCCTTTCCACGAATATGCTTCACATTTCATATTGCTCCAAAGGAGTTATAACCCAATAAGAAAAATTATTTTGCCAAGTATGTGCCACAAATGGGACGCATTTCAGCAGCGCGTTCCATAAGTGTCTCATATTTGAAAAAAAGCATGTCTGAATCTGAATATTTAGACAGTGAATTTAGTGCTCCTTATTTAGGCTCGGCAATACGACTCGGTGATTAGAAGACCAATTTATTCGAATCTAACGTGAATCGTTCATTAAATAAAAACTTGCTAAATAAAATGGGAATTTCATTTCAAAGACGAAATATAATGGATATAAGTCAAATTTAACCGAAATCGATTATATTTCGTCGCTAAAATTTAAAAATTGTTGCTCTTGGTTTAAATTGAAAATACCCTGTAAGCTGAATTTTTTTTTCATTTTGACAATGGCGACAAGTTATAATAGTAAAAGTCAAATACTTGTTATTTACATTCAATTACTGATTACATTCGATTCAAAAAATTTATTCTTATCAAATTCAAATACCAAATGATTCAGTTTTACTCAACCCTATTCTTTGTGGGCTGCTTCAAAGTTATTTTGATTGGTTGAAAACAATTTGGAACAATAAATTTTAAATTCGTATGGTGGAACCGCCAAGACAGTTTTCAAATGCTTGTGGTTGATGTTGATTGAAACCATGTTTCGACGGTAGTAGATTTTTTGTTCAATAAACACAATTTTCTAGAAACATTTGGTCAAATTATGTTTATTGTCAAATATTGAAGTAAGTAAGTGTCAAGTGAATCATTCAGTTGGGACAACCAAATTTAACTTTTCAAAAATAAAATAAAAATTTAAGGAGTCCTGGTCTTTGTGGCCACATGTAATATAGACAGCAAAACTTTTCGTACTTGGGTTTCTCTTGAAAATGAAAAAATTACCTTTTCAATGCATCGGAGTTGTTTTCGTCATAGTGGAAATGAAGATGAAAAAATTTTTCCAATTCTTCTGCAACGTCCTTTTCACCTGATACAACAGTTCAAATATCAAATAAAACAAAGTTGCACGCAAGAATTGCATGATATCCCATTCAAATAAAATTTGCCCGGGCATGTTTTGTTCAACATGAATCACTGACGGATCGCGCCGCTAAGAAGCGATCTATCTGTGGCTTCTGTTTGACAAAATCAAATTTCGGATTCGAGTTATGTTACTTACGCATGTGTTTTTTTCTCTTTTTGACACAAAATAAAAAAAAACTTTAAAAAAATGTACATATTTTAAAATTGATAATTGCACGTTGTTAATCACACGTGTTTTAGCTTTTTCATTGTTACGTGTCCTCCGTGTTATAAAAGGCGATTGAGAAATATGAGCATCACCAATCATGGTGGTTTAGTTCAATTTGGGATGTTTCCGCCTAGATTATTGCAATGGCCTCTGTCGTAATTTGGTCTCTCTTTGGGCGCTGCTTCCTGATGTTTTTAAATACAGCAAGACCATTTTTATTAGTTTAAAAAGTAACAATACGTACGATTGACATTCATACTCACGATTGACAATGTCTTTTACACTGAAAATTATAAAGAAAAAAAAAATTACACAACAATAATTTTATTTTACTGTCACGAGGAGAACAACCAATGTCATATATCTAACAAAACATACATTCCGGTTTCCCCAATTAGTGCTTTTGGAAAATTAGTTTTTTAATGTTTCCGCCCCGCTTCCACTCCGTAGGTCATTTGTGGCTTGAGTTTGTAAATGAAATCGCATTGGGTGTAGAAAGATATTTTTACCAAAATGAAGCCAAATTTTAGTTTACTAAAACATCGCGTTGAACCTAAACTCAAGATTCAATCTAACTTATTTTAGCTTGGTTTTATTCGCGCTGGTAAAAATGAATGCTCGAGTCAGCTCTGTCTTTTTGGAGAGGGAGAAAGAGACTTCAATACTGCCAAGAAGCAAATCCAAATCGCTGTACTCTACTTCAACAGATCAGCAGATGGCGCAGTTCCGCTTCAAATCCTTTCCACGAATATGCTTCACATTTCATATTGCTCCAAAGGAGTTATAACCCAATAAGAAAAATTATTTTGCCAAGTATGTGCCACAAATGGGACGCATTTCAGCAGCGCGTTCCATAAGTGTCTCATATTTGAAAAAAAGCATGTCTGAATCTGAATATTTAGACAGTGAATTTAGTGCTCCTTATTTAGGCTCGGCAATACGATTCGGTGATTAGAAGACCAATTTATTCGAATCTAACGTGAATCGTTCATGAAATAAAAACTTGCTAAATAAAATGGGAATTTCATTTCAAAGACGAAATATAATGGATATAAGTCAAATTTAACCGAAATCGATTATATTTCGTCGCTAAAATTTAAAAATTGTTGCTCTTGGTGTGAATTGAAAATACCCTGTATGCTGATTTTTTTTCATTTTGACAATGGCGACAAGTTATAATAGTAAAAGTCAAATACTTGTTATTTACATACAATTACTGATTACATTCGATTCAAAAAATTTATTCTTATCAAATTCAAATACCAAATGATTCAGTTTTACTCAACCCTATTCTTTGTGGGCTGCTTCAAAGTTATTTTGATTGGTTGAAAACAATTTGGAACAATAAATTTTAAATTCGTATGGTGGAACCGCCAAGACAGTTCTCAAATGCTTGTGGTTGATGTTGATTGAAACCATGTTTCGACGGTAGTAGATTTTTTGTTCAATAAACACAATTTTCTAGAAACATTTGGTCAAATTATGTTTATTGTCAAATAAATAAAAATTTAAGGAGTCTTGGTCTTTGTGGCCACATGTAATATAGACAGCAAAACTTTTCGTACTTGGGTTTCTCTTGAAAATGAAAAAATTACCTTTTCAATGCATCGGAGTTGTTTTCGTCATAGTGGAAATGAAGATGAAAAAATTTTTCCAATTCTTTTGCAACGTCCTTTTCACCTGATACAACAGTTCAAATATCAAATAAAACAAAGTTGCATGCAAGAATTGCATGATATCCCATTCAAATAAAATTTGCCCGGGCATGTTTTGTTCAACATGAATCACTGACGGATCGCGCCGCTAAGAAGCGATCTATCTGTGGCTTCTGTTTGACAAAATCAAATTTCGGATTTGAGTTATGTTACTTACGCATGTGTTTTTTTTCTCTTTTTGACACAAAATAAAAAAACTTTAAAAAAATGTACATATTTTAAAATTGATAATTGCACGTTGTTAATCACACGTGTTTTAGCTTTTTCATTGTTACGTTTCCTCCGTGTTGTAAAAGGCGATTGAGAAATATGAGCATCACCTAAAGCCTGATGCGCTTGTACATGGTGGTTTAGTTCAATTTGGGATGTTTCCGCCTAGATTGCAATGGCCTCTGTCGTAATTTGGTCTCTCTTTGAGCGCTGCTTCCTGATGTTTTTAAATACAGCAAGACCATTTTTATTAGTTTAAAAAGTAACAATACGTACGATTGACATTCATACTCACGATTGACAATGTCTTTTACACTGAAAATTATAAAGAAAAAAAAAATTACACAACAATAATTTTATTTTACTGTCACGAGGAGAACAACCAATGTCATATATCTAACAAAACATACATTCCGGTTTTACCAATTAGTGCTTTTGGAAAATTAGTTTTTTAATGTTTCCGCCCCGCTTCCACTCCGTAGGTCATTTGTGGCTTGAGTTTGTAAAATGAAATCGCATTGGGTGTAGAAAGATATTTTTACCAAAATGAAGCCAAATTTTAGTTTACTAAAACATCGCGTTGAACCTAAACTCAAGATTCAATCTAACTTATTTTAGCTTGGTTTTATTCGCGCTGGTAAAAATGAATGCTCGAGTCAGCTCTGTCTTCTTGGAGAGTGAGAAAGAGACTTCAATACTGCCAAGAAGCAAATCCAAATCGCTGTACTCTACTTCAACAGATCAGCAGATGGCGCAGTTCCGCTTCAAATCCTTTCCACGAATCTGCTTCACATTTCATATTGCTCCAAAGGAGTTATAACCCAATAAGAAAAATTATTTTGCCATGTATGTGCCACAAATGGGACGCATTTCAGCAGCGCGTTCCATAAGTGTGTCATATTTGAAACAAAGCATGTCTGAATCTGAATATTTAGACAGTGAATTTAGTGCTCCTTATTAGGGCTCGGCAATACGATTCGGTGATTAGAAGACCAATTTATTCGAATCTAACGTGAATCGTTCATAAAAATAAAAACTTGCTAAATAAAATGGGAATTTCATTTCAAAGACGAAATATAATGGATATAAGTCAAATTTAACCGAAATCGATTATATTTCGTCGCTAAAATTTAAAAATTGTTGCTCTTGGTTTGAATTGAAAATACCCTGTATGCTGATTTTTTTTCATTTTGACAATGGCGACAAGTCATAATAGTAAAAGTCAAATACTTGTTATTTACATACAATTACTGATTACATTCGATTCAAAAAATTTATTCTTATCAAATTCAAATACCAAATGATTCGTTTTTACTCAACCCTATTCGTTGTGGGCTGCTTCAAAGTTATTTTGATTGGTTGAAAACAATTTGGAACAATAAATTTTAAATTCGTATGGTGGAACCGCCAAGACAGTTCTCAAATGCTTGTGGTTGATGTTGATTGAAACCATGTTTCGACGGTAGTAGATTTTTTGTTCAATAAACACAATTTCCTAGAAACATTTGGTCAAATTATGTTTATTGTCAAATATTGAAGTAAGTAAGTGTCAAGTGAATCATTCAGTTGGGACAACCAAATTTAACTTTTCAAAAATAAAATAAAAATTTAAGGAGTCTTGGTCTTTGTGGCCACATGTAATATAGACAGCAAAACTTTTCGTACTTGGGTTTCTCTTGAAAATGAAAAAATTACCTTTTCAATGCATCGGAGTTGTTTTCGTCATAGTGGAAATGAAGATGAAAAAATTTTTCCAATTCTTTTGCAACGTCCTTTTCACCTGATACAACAGTTCAAATATCAAATAAAACAAAGTTGAATGCAAGAATTGCATGATATCCCATTCAAATAAAATTTGTCCGGGCATGTTTTGTTCAACATGAATCACTGAAGGATCGCGCCGCTAAGAAGCGATCTATCTGTGGCTTCTGTTTGACAAAATCAAATTTCGGATTCGAGTTATGTTACTTACGAATGTGTTTTTTCTCTTTTTGTCACAAAATAAAAAAAACTTTAAAAAAATGTATATATTTTAAAATTGGTAATTGCACGTTGTTAATCATATGTGTTTTAGCTATTTCATTGTTACGTGTCCTCCGTGTTGTAAAAGGCGATTAAGAAATATGAGCATCACCTAAAGCCCGATGCGCTTGTACATGGTGCTTTAGTTCAATTTGGGATGTTTCCGCCTAGATTGCAATGGCCTCTGTCGTAATTTGGTCTCTCTTTGGGCGCTGCTTCCTGATGTTTTTAAATACAGCAAGACCATTTTTATTAGTTTAAAAAGTAACAATACGTACGATTGACATTCATACTCACGATTGACAATGTCTTTTACACTGAAAATTATAAAGAAAAAAAATTACACAACAATAATTTTATTTTACTGTCACGAGGAGAACAACCAATGTCATATATCTAACAAAACATACATTCCGGTTTCCCCAATTAGTGCTTTTGGAAAATTAGTTTTTTAATGTTTCCGCCCCGCTTCCACTCCGTAGGTCATTTGTGGCCTGAGTTTGTAAAATGAAATCGCATTGGGTGTAGAAAGATATTTTTACCAAAATGAAGCCAAATTTTAGTTTACTAAGACATCGCGTTGAACCTAAACTCAAGATTCAATCTAACGTCTTTTAGCTTGGTTTTATTCGCGCTGGTAAAAATGAATGCTCGAGTCAGCTCTGTGTTCTTGGAGAGGGAGAAAGAGACTTCAATACTGCCAAGAAGCAAATCCAAATCGCTGTACTCTACTTCAACAGATCAGCAGATGGCGCAGTTCCGCTTCAAATCCTTTCCACGAATCTGCTTCACATTTCATATTGCTCCAAAGGAGTTATAACCCAATAAGAAAAATTATTTTGCCAAGTATGTGCCACAAATTGAACGCATTTCAGCAGCGCGTTCCATAAGTGTCTCATATTTGAAACAAAGCATGTCTGAATCTGAATATTTAGACAGTGAATTTAGTGCTCGTCATTAGGGTTAGGCAATACGATTCGGTGATTAAAAGTCCAATTTATTCGAATCTACCATGAATCGTTCATAAAAATAAAAACTTGCTAAATGAAATGGGAATTTTATTTCAAGACGGAATATAATGGATATTAGTCAAATTTGACCGAAATCGATTATATTTCGTCGCTAAAATTTAAAAATTGTTGCTCTTGGTTTGAATTGAAAATACCCTGTATGCTGATTTTTTTTTCATTTTGACAATGGCGACAAGTTATAATAGTAAAAGTCAAATACTTGTTATTTACATTCAATTACTGATTACATTCGATTCGAAAAATTTATTCTTATCAAATTCAAATACCAAATGATTCGTTTTTACTCAACCCTATTCTTTGTGGGCTGCTTCAAAGTTATTTTGATTGGTTGAAAACGATTTGGAACAATAAATTTTAAATTCGTATGGTGGAACCGCCAAGACAGTTCTCAAATGCTTGTGGTTGATGTTGATTGAAACCATGTTTCGACGGTAGTAGATTTTTTGTTCAATAAACACAATTTTCTAGAAACATTTGGTCAAATCATGTTTATTGTCAAATATTGAAGTAAGTAAGTGTCAAGTGAATCATTCAGTTGAGACAACCAAATTTAACTTTTCAAAAATAAAATAAAAATTTAAGGAGTCCTGGTCTTTGTGGCCACATGTAATATAGACAGCAAAACTTTTCGTACTTGGGTTTCTCTTGAAAATGAAAAAATTACCTTTTCAATGCATCGGAGTTGTTTTCGTCATAGTGGAAATGAAGATGAAAAAATTTTTCCAATTCTTTTGCAACGTCCTTTTCACCTGATACAACAGTTCAAATATCAAATAAAACAAAGCTGAATGCAAGAATTGCATGATATCCCATTTAAATAAAATTTGTCCGGGCATGTTTTGTTCAACATGAATCACTGAAGGATCGCGCCGCTAAGAAGCGATCTATCTGTGGCTTCTGTTTGACAAAATCAAATTTCGGATTCGAGTTATGTTACTTACGAATGTGTTTTTTCTCTTTTTGTCACAAAATAAAAAAAAAAAACTTTAAAAAAATGTATATATATTTTAAAATTGGTAATTGCACGTTGTTAATCATATGTGTTTTTAGCTATTTCATTGTTACGTGTCCTCCGTGTTGTAAAAGGCGATTAAGAAATATGAGCATCACCTAAAGCCCGATGCGCTTGTACATGGTGCTTTAGTTCAATTTGGGATGTTTCCGCCTAGATTGCAATGGCCTCTGTCGTAATTTGGTCTCTCTTTGGGCGCTGCTTCCTGATGTTTTTAAATACAGCAAGACCATTTTTATTAGTTTAAAAAGTAACAATACGTACGATTGACATTCATACTCACGATTGACAATGTCTTTTACACTGAAAATTATAAAGAAAAAAAAATTACACAACAATAATTTTATTTTACTGTCACGAGGAGAACAACCAATGTCATATATCTAACAAAACATACATTCCGGTTTCCCCAATTAGTGCTTTTGGAAAATTAGTTTTTTAATGTTTCCGCCCCGCTTCCACTCCGTAGGTCATTTGTGGCCTGAGTTTGTAAAATGAAATCGCATTGGGTGTAGAAAGATATTTTTACCAAAATGAAGCCAAATTTTAGTTTACTAAAACATTGCGTTGAACCTAAACTCAAGATTCAATCTAACTTATTTTAGCTTGGTTTTATTCGCGCTGGTAAAAATGAATGCTCGAGTCAGCTCTGTGTTCTTGGAGAGGGAGAAAGAGACTTCAATACTGCCAAGAAGCAAATCCAAATCGCTGTACTCTACTTCAACAGATCAGCAGATGGCGCAGTTCCGCTTCAAATCCTTTCCACGAATCTGCTTCACATTTCATATTGCTCCAAAGGAGTTATAACCCAATAAGAAAAATTATTTTGCCAAGTATGTGCCACAAATGGAACGCATTTCAGCAGCGCGTTCCATAAGTGTGTCATATTTGAAACAAAGCATGTCTGAATCTGAATATTTAGACAGTGAATTTAGTGCTCCTTATTAGGGCTCGGCAATACGATTCGGTGATTAGAAGACCAATTTATTCGAATCTAACGTGAATCGTTCATAAAAATAAAAACTTGCTAAATAAAATGGGAATTTCATTTCAAAGACGAAATATAATGGATATAAGTCAAATTTAACCGAAATCGATTATATTTCGTCGCTAAAATTTAAAAATTGTTGCTCTTGGTTTGAATTGAGAATACCCTGTAAGCTGAATTTTTTTTTTCATTTTGACAATGGCGACAAGTTATAATAGTAAAAGTCAAATACTTGTTATTTACATTCAATTACTGATTACATTCGATTCAAAAAATTTATTCTTATCAAATTCAAATACCAAATGATTCGTTTTTACTCAACCCTATTCTTTGTGGGCTGCTTCAAAGTTATTTTGATTGGTTGAAAACAATTTGGAACAATAAATTTTAAATTCGTATGGTGGAACCGCCAAGACAGTTCTCAAATGCTTGTGGTTGATGTTGATTGAAACCATGTTTCGACGGTAGTAGATTTTTTGTTCAATAAACACAATTTTCTAGAAACATTTGGTCAAATTATGTTTATTGTCAAATATTGAAGTAAGTAAGTGTCAAGTGAATCATTCAGTTGGGACAACCAAATTTAACTTTTCAAAAATAAAATAAAAATTTAAGGAGTCTTGGTCTTTGTGGCCACATGTAATATAAACAGCAAAACTTTTCGTACTTGGGGTTCTCTTGAAAATGAAAAAATTACCTTTCCAATGCATCGGAGTTGTTTTCGTCATAGTGGAAATGAAGATGAAAAAATTTTTCCAATTCTTTTGCAACGTCCTTTTCACCTGATACAACAGTTCAAATATCAAATAAAACAAAGTTGAATGCGAGAATTGCATGATATCCCATTCAAATAAAATTTGTCCGGGCATGTTTTGTTCAACATGAATCACTGAAGGATCGCGCCGCTAAGAAGCGATCTATCTGTGGCTTCTGTTTGACAAAATCAAATTTCGGATTCGAGTTATGTTACTTACGAATGTGTTTTTTCTCTTTTTGTCACAAAATAAAAAAAACTTTAAAAAAATGTATATATTTTAAAATTGGTAATTGCACGTTGTTAATCACATGTGTTTTAGCTTTTTCATTGTCACGTGTCCTCCGTGTTATAAAAGGCGAATGAGAAATATGAGCATCACCTAAAGCCTGATGCGCTTGTACATCATGGTGCTTTAGTTCAATTTGGGATCTTTCCGCCTAGATTATTGCAATGGCCTCTGTCGTAATTTGGTCTCTCTTTGGGCGCTGCTTCCTGATGTTTTTAAATACAGCAAGACCATTTTTATTAGTTTAAAAAGGTAACAATACTTACGATTTGCTATGTCTTTTGCACTGAAATTAAAATAAATATATAATATTCATCTGAATGTTTGGGTCTACCATCATGATCCTGGCCAACAATGCCAAGTATAGTGTCAAATGATTTGGCTAAAGTTTTTAGAACAACTCTGTAACAAGACGACAGTACATTTACTGGCTACCTTTGTATCTTCGCTGTGCGTTCCATCAACACCACATATTTGACCAAAAAAGTCTATTCGGAACTTTTTTCAATAGGTAATTTTTTTTTCAAAGAACAGCAATGTTATGGCATTTATTCACAGAGCAGGTTACTGCGAGTGTATGGTAAATTACGGAATCGATAATAATAAAGGTGTTTTCGAGTTTCGGAAAAATAATATCAATACTGAAAATTGAGTTTTAATTGTATTTATGACATGGGGTATGTACATTAACAGAAATGCACTAAATATACAGTTGATTTGCAGTAATTGTTCAAATTCAATATTCGAAACTGCCCTGTTGATTTTTATGTTGAGTATGGGCTGTTGATGAACCGCAACTTGAACTTGAAAATTTTATAGTTTCATTTCATTATTGCCTGCACAATTGCTGCCAAAGTACAGCAAATTTACTCTATTTGTTTACTGTACGATACGAAATTACTTGGAATCAGTGAGCCGAATTAATAACAGTATTCGACATATAGCAAACTGAGAAGTAGACAATGTTGCAAATATAACTAGTAAGGTTTGTACTTACACTTTTCCAAATGCAAGTAAATTTGAATAGATTTAGTTTCATACCTTATGCAAACAACCGCCAACTGCAAAAGTAACAAAATTGCGATTTTTGGTGCCATTTTTCTTTAGTTCTCCCAATAGTCACTTTCAGTACTAATCATTGAAGAAACTACACATTTTGATGATACCCGGCGCATTTTATGCAAATTTCGCATCCGATGACTTCAATGAAAATTATTCTATTGCAAGTTTAAATTTATCAAATTACATTTTAGCAATTGTTTAAAGGTACTTGACATTTGCTTTCCCGGTTCCGGCGTTACAAAGCCATTGTCGTTTATATTATTAAAATCGTGTAGCGCGATTAAATATCTTCCTTCCTGCAATTTTTGATTTTTATTAGATCGCTGAACTCTTTTGAAAATAACATTGAGTAAAATTGCGGATATTGCTTGATTCACAGCCTGAATTGTTTTTGGACTTAAAATTTCCCATTTCCCCATTCTATTGTTAAATTTTTGGCGGAATAATTTGACATTCGTTGTTCGTGAGAGACATTACCTGATTTATTTGTTAAAAAAAGTTATGTGGAGATATAGAACAATACATCGATATAACCAAAGATGAACCTAATTGTTGGTTGCGATTCCACGGAGAGCACTTCCTCTGATTGCATTTCCACTAGGTGCAAATCTGAGAGATTCGATTTCACCGAGTGTAAATAGTCGGGTGCAATGGCACCGGGCGCAATTTGATTGAGTGCAACTTCACTGTTTTGCAACTAAGTCCAAATCATTGTGTGTTCCCTTTCAACGTGTGCAATTCCACCGGGATCTGTATGTGCAATTTCCCATGACGCAATTCCACGTTCAAATCGTTTGGAAACGGCACATTTTTTGTTCATATTCATTCTATACCTTATTAAATCCGCAATATCCGTTGTGTTTTTACCCGGTTTATTTTATTTTACCCACGCCTTCAAATGCATGCATTTCCTTGCGATTTCCAACGCAACCGAACGGTTTGCTATACAAGCTAACGCATAGTGCTAGTTTTGTTACGTGCTTTATGCTTTGCACCTTTTGTTCTGCCACCGAGCGTGTCCTTCGGCATGGCACCTCGCGAGTAACTGTTACATAGAACATAAACACAAGTACTACAAAGGTGCGTACCTAATGTTTGTTGGGTATCAGCCACCGGTACGTTCACAGACAGGCCATGGCAAATAGTTCGAAGACCCTAAAACGAAAAGACAATATTTAGTGTCTTGGTGCCTCGGTTGGTCAAGCGCGGTCGTATTGTCCAAATGCTCGATGCTACCACGTTCTACCGTTTCATCGAAGTGAGTTACATTAAGCAAGACACTTTCAAACACGCGGAAGAAGGGGCGCATGGTGCTTTCCTTCCTCGCCTAAGCAAAAATACATTTTAAGTATATTGTATGTATTAGGTGTATTTTATGTGCCGCAAATCCGCAGGCGCGCATAATTTTGAGATATCTATGTCCGAGAATCTCGCTCTATTCATTATATTTTTAGAAGGGATATAGAAATTATTAGAAAATTGAGACGGAGGAGTACATGTGTCTATCTGGTTCTGTCATTGGTAATGTTCAAAAAATTGATTCGATTTGACTGTTACTTGTCGGAATTTGTGTTTTACCTTCAACTGATTCATGTATTGTGCCGCCTAATGAGCACCTCAAAAAGAGTTTTGAAATATTCAATACGAGCAGTGGATTTTTAAAACACTTTCGCGAAGTGGAAATAAGTTTATCGTTTGTTCAAAAAAGGGAAATCATAAAACCCATTCTATCTTTTATACAATAGATGGAAGTCTGATGTTATTCGTGAGAACAATTATCCCTCATCGGTATAATATCGGTTGGAAAAATACTGTAAAATTCTGAGAAAAAACTCAATAAAATAGTTTATTTTCATAGCATTTAGCGTGGCCATATCTACTCTCAATTGTTATTAATATTTACTAATCAAATACGGGCCGCATATGGCGGGGTCTAAAAATAGCGATTTAACAGATGTATAGTTCAGATATGCTGTACCTATTCACGTCACATGTGAAAACGTATTTGAATATTATTAAACAAAAAAAAGTAAAATATGAACGGTTACGATATCGCCCCATTTTGAGCTGGAAAGATACTGTATAACTAAACGATACCAACCAATACCTATACTGATGCTTCTAATAATAATTCATCCCCTGTCCGAAATATTAGGAGTAATGATGTTTCGCCAATCGTTAGTAATTGATGCATCGCTCTTTAAATGGTCATGTTTGGCAAAATAAAATCAAGACGGACAGTAGCCATTTTGGGCCATCTCATCCATACTACTTGAAAACAATATGTTAGAATGACTGTTACGTAACTTGACTGTGACAAAAGTACGATAAATTTACTGTTTACTTAAACTAATATTCAATTTTATAGCTCAAAATCTCTAATTTATGAGACTAAGGACAAGACCTAGGTGGTGAGTTTCGCCAAAGAACAAAAATGGCCAGAGAACCATATTTTATAATTTTATTCCTATATCACCAAATAAAGTTATACTGTAACGTGTAGTTTCGATTTCACTGCATATTTTACAGCTTATCGTCGTGTAGCGTACAGAGTTCAATCGGAAACCGGGTGTAAATTCATCTCACAAACCTGATAAATATAAATCTGTTTTTTTTTTTTTTACTTATATTTTAACTTTTGAAATTATATAAGGGGACAAAAGGCTATATAATTATCCGATCTTAATATCCATACTGATTCATCTAAAAATAAATCATCCCCGGTCCGAAATATTATGAGCAATGATATTTTGATGAACGTGAGTCACAGATGGATCGCGAAGTTAGGGCCAGAAAAGTCGATTTTATGCTTTCATTTCAATATTCCCAGGTAAAATTATACTGTAAATGAGTTGAAATTTACTGCATATTTTAGTTTTCCGCCGTGCAGTGTACAAAGTTCAACCCGGAAATCTCCTGATGTAATTCCATATCACAAACCTACGAATTTATGAAGCTGTCTATTATTAACTTTTGAAATAATATGAAACATGTTGCACTGTATTCATAATAGCAATCCTTTGATATCAAACTAAGCTCGCAAAAAAGATGAGCAGGTCCTCGTCTTGCGCTACAACTCTTTTACTTTTTTCTAATCAAAAATTTCATTTTTCTCTTAGCATTAGACATAGATAGACAGTGCCTCTGCTTCGCGTTCCATGAGCGACATGTGTGTACAAAAATTGTTTGAAAAATTCCCTATTCTGATTCACATTCCCCAATTCATTTTTAATTTAAAAAATTTGAAACTTTTCAAATAATCAGTTTTATTTTTCTTGCTGTAATGAAAGAGCAAAAAATTCTAAAATTGAGCTTGGACCAAAATGTATCCGAAGAAAAGATTCTTCAATTGTTGTTTCATTGCCGTTGTCACCTGAAAAGGAGAAAACTTTGCTCAGTCATTTTGTACCATTTAGAACAATATATATGTAAATATTGATATATTAGATGTTTTTTTAATTGATTTGCAGAAAGTAAGAAGTGCATTTGGATTTTGAGTGTAAATGATGCTTATTTCAGTTTAATACAATAAACACTTTGATTCAGATATAACGAATCACCCAAGTTGTTCAAAGACAAAAATGCTTCAATTTCGAGGTGTAATAATTGTCCGGCTTAAAAAAATCTCCCCTGTAGCTGCGGGATTCAAAATTCTCCTAACAAAGTTTCTGCATGACCTAAAGGGGAACTAAAATGTTTATCATAGTGGACCATTCCCCTGGGAGATTTTTTAATCTTAGAGTGTAGTTGCTGGTACGACATTTTGTACCAGCTCTTTGCCATTTTGGTAGCTATTAGTTGGTTTATTTTAGGCGCATCTTCCAGCTTTAGGGAATTTTGTTGAAAAAGAGCTCATACACGTTTGGGCGCCTGGTGTTTCAAGCTTTTTTCAGTTTTATGTAACGTAACGTACATTAAAATGGAGCAAAAAAACACACAAGTATCCAAAGCAATGTCAGTTTAGTATAGTGTGAAGATTTATTGAGGGATGAAGGAAACTCGTACTTACCATCGACAATGTTTGGTCCACTGAAAAATACATCAAAATAAATCAGATAAATTAGATCATCGTTGTTTCTCACATATATGTGTCACATGGTTCAACAAGCGAGGCTCCAAACTGTAACGCAAGTTTTAATACGACCTTTTTGGGGTCGAATCAATATAGGTTCGTCTCCTTTTAAACAAAACAGGCCAAAGACAACTTCAAGTTTAAAGACAAACTCGAAATTCATACACATAAGAATTGGTAATACGAGGCAGACTGGCAGTAGTCCAGCTATACTATGCTATTCGGACAGTCGAAGAAAATGAGCCCGTACAAGAGAAAATTGGGTACATTTTAAAACAATTGTTTCTAATATAATCCCTGCAGGTTTAAATGTATCTTTTCAATTGTTTTATAGCAACTTATGTCATAATGATAGATGTATTCTGATAGGTTGTGGCTTGAAACTGTTTGTTTTTTCGAAAATTTATCAAAACTTGTCAAATCGCGTTTGAAACAATTGTGTTGAAATTACGTCAGGAGATGAGATATTCGTATAACCAAAAATACCTCATTTCAAGTCTGTGTGCATTTTAATTACATGCAATAATTTTCGGAAAAAATTCTAGAATATCAGCATTTGCGTTTGTATTTTCAAATTCAATTCCCACATAAAAAAGTGTAAATTATCTAAATTTTGCTCCATACCTGATGCAAGCCAACAGAAGAAGTATTAATGATATCGGAATATTTGATGACATTCGCGTAAAGATTTCTTGAATAATTATTTTAAAAAATGTCAATGAAGTACACTGTAACAAAAATATATTGAAATTTCCGCTCTTTGACCATAATTTTACTCCGTGCAAAACAAAGCTTGGAAATCGATTTTTCTGACCTAAAATTGGCTGTTGATGGAACGCACCGCCAAAGATGAGTTCATCAACATCCCATTAATTGACATTTATCTCATTAACAAAGTGGTTTTGACTTCGGAAAATATGCAATTACCAGAGACCAATAAAAAATTTTTTGCACACTTGTCACTGCGTAAATGATAAATGAAGTAACGATAATTGTGTTCAATTATTTGACTAACATTAAAAATCAATTAGATCTACATGTAAGTACCGAAAAAAATGTACTATTATACAAGAGATTCAAGATAATTATACAAGCTGTAGTAGACTTCTGATTAGAATATCTCAGGGTCAGGGTAATGCACTCTGTGAAATGGCTATAAAAATTGATCAGCATCTCACTTTTAACAAAGCATGTTTTTGTGAAATATTTCTGACTTTATTCTGGCTGGCGGAAAGTTATAAAATAATATTTAAATAATGAAAATAATATTTGTAATTTTTTATGCGCCCAGGTTTTAAAAAGTTTATAGAGTCATTCTGGGATTTTTTCCGTCGTCAAGGGGGTCATGGTCCTATGCCTCCCTCTTGAACCTCTCGCTTGAACGTCTTAGATTAAACATTCAACTGACCTATAATCTTTAATGCAAAACTCATGCATAACCTCATGCATAAGTACACTAGAGCTATTTGCTGATATTCTGCGTACACGAAAAGCATTGTTTTATACAAATGAACTGCCTGAGTCTCCCAAAAGAATCTTTGCGATTGCAAGGGCTTGTTTCCGGATGCACACTGTAATAAAAGTACAACAAAATCGCTGGTCTTTGACAGTAATTTTGCTTGGCGATAATGAAAAAGATGACTTTTTTGGCCAAACCGTGAAGGTGCGGTCCCATCAACAACCCATAATTGGCATAAATTTCATCAACATGACGATTTTCAACTTTTTAAATATGTAATTACTGCAAATGACCAGTAAAATTATTGTACAATTGCTACAGTGCGATCAATCATATTACATTTTTGTCTTCCGTGTCTTATCATTTGCTTCAATTAGACAGGGAAGACCAGACGCTACGTGATTGAGAGATGACACAATTATTGGGAAAATTTACTACACTTCTCTTGAATTAATAAACTTTATATAAATAGGTTAACTGGGGCTAATATTGATAGATTTCACCTATTGGAAATATCTAAGTGTGAAAAACAAAAATATATCTATTTTAATGTATTTCACGACGTAAAAGGGATGTGTGGTATAAATCATATTGAAAAAAATTCCGAAACTTTCAATTAAACAATTTTCTCGTGAATGTGTCGCACGCGTCCCAATGATAAATTTCCAAAGCGCTAATGTATTATTTGATCGTGTGGTATTTCTAAAATCACAGCTTAAGCCTTCATTTGAGGAATATTTCTAATAATTAACTGCAAAAAAGCATTTTTAGGATTATGGTTATTTTTTTCCAATTAGAAGGAATTTTATTGTACGTATCAGCGTGAATGCTACAAAACCGTTTTGCTTTTTTAGTTTCTGTGTTGCAATT
Source organism: Styela plicata (assembly GCA_963675895.2). Classification (NCBI taxonomy): domain Eukaryota; kingdom Metazoa; phylum Chordata; class Ascidiacea; order Stolidobranchia; family Styelidae; genus Styela; species Styela plicata. The sequence goes on from OZ023150.1 coordinate 6,623,768, forward strand.
GATGACTTTGTTTTATTTCCATACAGACGACCGACCACGCCATTAAAAGCCTAGTTCGTGCATGCAATCAAACCTTTGGATCGAATACAATAAAGTAAGAGTAATCAATTATTTCAATGGGAAAATTTGGTAAATCATCCTCTTCCGGGAAGTCAATTCAAGTTATACCGGATATCCACAATATTGAAATAATAAAATGGATCTATTCATGTTAATTTCGCAACAAATTTCCATAGCCAAAAAGAGGAAGTTGATAAATTCGCGATTTTAATTATCTTCGAAAAATCGTTCAACATTCGTATTCTGAAAAATACTGTGAAATTTTGTTCATCATTGTTACAGAACTCCATACTGTTTCACAATAGCTTTTCCTGTTTATACAATCTCTCACGTTTGTATGCGTGGCATCAACTTCAATCATACTCGACAAAACATCTCTAATTAGTGAATATCCGTCTATTCCATTATCCGCCTATTTAGGTTTTATTCAAAGATTTCGAGCGTCGTTATCGCCATGTTTTTTTAATATTTCTACATGCATGCATTTGAAGTTGACGATCCGAGATACCAGCACCACATAACGCTTGGTGCATGGTTTCCTAAATTTGCATTTATAGTCCATTGGCAATCAGAGTGTCCACACAATCGATTGCAAATGGAGCCATGCAACACGAGCGACACTGCGTGTGGGTGGTACTTCGTGTCACAACTCCACGTGACCAACGCTTTGTGTGCCAGAATCACAGAAGTCAGAAATCTGTATATCTTTAACATTTGCCTCTAGCAAGGCAAAGGCAACGCCTGCAGGATAGCGGCCATTTAAGTGCCAAAGAGTACCAAGATTAAGTAACAAAGTTGCACCTTGAGCGGGAAACATCGCATGTAACCAAGAAGCACTATAATAAAGTGCAGTCAGTGGTATCTGCCCTGGGTGATAACAAAACCATCTACCACCTATTTAGTTCCTTTTAGTCGCGTTATACGTCATGCAGGAAATATGTTAGTGCAATTGAGGAGTCTCCAACACATGACCTATTATGCACACAAATATTTGGCTTGGTTCACTGATGGATCGCGTCCTGAAATGATAGAATGAAACCCATATGGAAGGGACCGTGCCTAATGCACAACCTTGGGAGTTTCCCCTGGTTTCGCAGTTTTTGGAACTTTATTAGTTATTAAGAATGTTCCTTTCATGATATGCTTCCGAGCTCTGTTGACCTCATATTCGATTAAAAAATAAAATACATGAAGATGGATTCTGTTTATATATTTTAGCATTAAACACATGCGTTAATACATACATTCAGTGATATAAAAAAACACCATGCACCATTCTATATATCTTTTATTGACGAATAATTCTTCTTTAATTTAGCGTTGCCTTTAAACTAAAACTAATACTAGAAAGACGAACTAGATTAATTAAGCGAGGTGGTCGATGAGTAATCCCGACTAAAAATCGAACACCATTATTGTGGAGATTTCACTGTACTTCTCTTGAATAAATAAAACTTTATATAAATAGATTAACTGAGAATATTATTGATAGATTTCACTTATTGGAATATCTAACTATGAAAAACAAAAATATCTCTATTTTAATATATTTCACGGCGTAAAAGAGATGTATGGTATAAATTATATTTAAAAAAAATCGGAAATTTTCAATTAAACAATGTTCTAGTAAATGTGTCGCACACGTCCCAATGATATATCTTCAAAACGCTAATGAAATCTTTGATCGTGTGTTATTTCTAAAATCACAGCTTAGGCCTTCATTTGAGGAATATTTCTAATAATTAACTGCAAAAAAGCATTTTTAAGGATTATGGTTATTTTTTTCCAATTAGAAGGAATTTTATTGTACGTATCAGCGTGAATGCTACAAAACCTTTTGCTTTTTTAGTTTCTGTGTTGCAATTGATGACTTTGTTTTATTTCCATGCAGACGACCGACCATGCCATTAAAAGCCTAGTTCGTGCATGCAATCAAACCTTTGGATCGAATACAATAAAGTAAGATTAATCAATTATTTCAATGGGAAATTTGGTAAATCAACCTCTTCCGGGAAGTCAATTCAAGTTATACCGGATATCCACAATATTGAAATAATAAAATGGATCTATTCATGTTAATTTCGCAACAAATTTCCATAGTCAAAAAGAGGAAGTTGATAAATTCGTGATTTCAATTATCTCCGAAAAATCGTTCAACATTCGTATTCTGAAAAATACTGTGAAATTTTGTTCATCATTGTTACAGAACTCCATACTGTTTCACAATAGCTTTTCCTTTTTATACAATCTCTCACGTTTGTATGCGTGGCATCAACTCCAATCATACTCGACAAAACATCTCTAATTAGTGAATATCCGTCTATTCCATTATCCGCCTATTTAGGTTTTATTCAAAGATTTCAAGCGTCGTTATCGCCATGTTTTTTTAATATTTTTACATGCATGCATTTGAAGTTGACCGTTCGAGATACCAGCATCACATAACGCTTGGTGCATGGTTTCCTAAATTTGCATTTATAGTCCATTGGCAATCAGAGTGTCCACACAATCGATTGCAAATGGAGCCATGCAACACGAGCGACACTGCGTGTGGGTGGTACTTCGTATCACAACTCCACGTGACCAACGCTTTGTGTGCCAGAATCACACAAGTCAGAAATCTGTATATTTTTAACATTTGCCTCTAGCAAGGCAAAGGCAACGCCTGCAGGAAACCAAATAGCGGCCATTTAAGTGCCAAAGAGTACCAAAATTAAATAACAAAGTTGTACCTTGAGCGGGAAACATCGCATGTAACCAAGAAGCACTATAATAAAGTGCAGTCAGTGGTATCTGCCCTGGGTGATAACAAAACCATCTACCACCTATTTAGTTCCTTTTAGTCGCGTTATACGTCATGCAGGAAATATGTTAGTGCAATTGAGGAGTCTCCAACACATGACCTATTATGCACACAAATATTTGGCTTGGTTCACTGATGGATCGCGTCCTGAAATGATAGAATGAAACCCATATGGAAGGGACCGTGCCTAATGCACAACCTTGGGAGTTTCCCCTGGTTTCGCAGTTTTTGGAACTTTATTAGTTATTAAGAATGTTCCTTTCATGATATGCTTCCGAGCTCTGTTGACCTCATATTCGATTAAAAAATAAAATACATGAAGATGGATTCTGTTTATATATTTTAGCATTAAACACATGCGTTAATACATACATTCAGTGATATAAAAAACACCATGCACCATTCTATATATCTTTTATTGACGAATAATTCTTCTTTAATTTAGCGTTGCCTTTAAACTAAAACTAATACTAGAAAGACGAACTAGATTAATTAAGCGAGGTGGTCGATGAGTAATCCCGACTAAAAATCGAACACCATTATTGTGAAGATTTCACTGTACTTCTCTTGAATAAATAAAACTTTATATAAATAGATTAACTGAGAATATTATTGATAGATTTCACTTATTGGAATATCTAACTATGAAAAACAAAAATATCTCTATTTTAATATATTTCACGGCGTAAAAGAGATGTATGGTATAAATTATATTTAAAAAAAATCGGAAATTTTCAATTAAACAATGTTCTAGTAAATGTGTCGCACACGTCCCAATGATATATCTTCAAAACACTAATGAAATCTTTGATCGTGTGTTTTTTTTATAATCACAGCTTAGGCCATCATTTGGGGAATATTTCTAATATTTAACTGCAAAAAAGCATTTTTAAGGATTAGGGTTATTTTTTTAAATTAGAAGGAATTTTATTGTACGTATCAGCGTGAATGCTACAAAACCGTTTTGCTTTTTAGTTTCTGTGTTGCAATTGATGACTTTGTTTTATTTCCATACAGACGACCGACCATGCCATTAAAAGCCTAGTTCGTGCATGCAATCAAACCTTTGGATCGAATACAATAAAGTAAGATTAATCAATTATTTCAATGGGAAAATTTGGTAAATCAACCTCTTCCGGGAAGTCAATTCAAGTTATATCGGATATCCACAATATTGAAATAATAAAATGGATCTATTCATGTTAATTTCGCAACAAATTTCCATAGTCAAAAAAAGGAAGTTGATAAATTCGTGATTTTAATTATCTTCGAAAAATCGTTCAACATTCGTATTCTGAAAAATACTGTGAAATTTTATTCATCATTGTTACAGAACTCCATACTGTTTCACGATAGCTTTTCCTTTTTATACAATCTCTCACGTTTGTATGCGTGGCATCAACTCCAATCATACTCGACAAAACAATTAGAGAATATCCGTCTATTCCATTATTCGCAAATTTAGGTTTTATTCAAAGATTTCGAGCGTCGTTATCGCCATGTTTTTTTAATATTTCTACATGCATGCATTTGAAGTTGACCGTTCGAGATACCACCACCACATAACGCTTGGTGCATGGTTTCCTAAATTTGCATTGATAGTCCATTGGCAATCAGAGTGTCCACACAATCGATTGTAAATGGAGCCATGCAACACGAGCGACACTGCGTGTGGGTGGTACTTCGTGTCACAACTCCACGTGACCAACGCTTTGTGTGCCAAAATCACACAAGTCAGAAATCTGTATATCTTTAACATTTGCCTCTAGCAAGGCAAAGGCAACGCCTGCAGGAAACCAAATAGCGGCCATTTAAGTGCCAAAGAGACCAAGATTAAGTAACAAAGTTGCACCTTGAGCGGGAAACATCGCATGTAACCAAGAAGCACTATAATAAAGTGCAGTCAGTGGTATCTGCCCTGGGTGATAACAAAACCATCTACCACCTATTTAGTTCCTTTTAGTCGCGTTATACGTCATGCAGGAAATATGTTAGTGCATTTGAGGAGTCTCCAACACATGACCTATTATGCACACAAATATTTGGCTTGGTTCACTGATGGATCGCGCCATGAAATGATAGAATGAAACCCATATGGAAGGGACCGTGCCTAATGCACAAGCTTGGGAGTTTCCCCTGGTTTCGCAGTTTTTGGAACTTTATTAGTTATTAAGAATGTTCCTTTCATGAAATGCTTCCGACCTCTGTTGACATAATATTCGATTAAAAAATAATATACATGAAGATGGATTCTGGTTATATATTTTAGCATTAAACACATGCGTTAATACATACATTCAGTGATATAAAAAACACCATGCACCATTCTATATATCTTTTATTGACGAATAATTCTTCTTTAATTTAGCGTTGCCTTTAGACTAAAACTAATACTAGAAAGACGAACTAGATTAATTAAGCGAGGTGGTCGATGAGTAATCCCGACTAAAAATCGAACACCATTATTGTGAAGATTTCACTGTACTTCTCTTGAATAAATAAAACTTTATATAAATAGATTAACTGAGAATATTATTGATAGATTTCACTTATTGGAATATCTAACTATGAAAAACAAAAATATCTCTATTTTAATATATTTCACGGTGTAAAAGAGATGTATTGTATAAATTATATTTAAAAAAAAATCGGAAATTTTCAATTAAACAATGTTCTAGTGAATGTGTCGCACACGTCCCAGTGATATATCTCTAAAACGCTAATGAAATCTTTGATCGTGTGTTATTTTTATAATCACAGCTTAGGCCTTCATTTGGGGAATATTTCTAATATTTAACTGCAAAAAAGCATTTTTAAGAATTAGGGTTATTTTTTTAAATTAGAAGGAATTTTATTGTACGTATCAGCGTGAATGCTATAAAACCGTTTTGCTTTTTTAGTTTCTGTGTTGCAATTGATGACTTTGTTTTATTTCCATACAGACGACCGACCATGCCATTAAAAGCATAGTTCGTGCATGCAATCAAACCTTTGGATCGAATACAATAAAGTAACATTAATGAATTATTTCAATGGGAAATTTGGTAAATCAACCTCTTCCGGGAAGTCAATTCAAGTTATATCGGATATCCACAATATTGAAATAATAAAATGGATCTATTCATGTTAATTTCGCAACAAATTTCCATAGTCAAAAAGAGGAAGTTGATAAATTCGCTATTTTAATTGTCTTCGAAAAATCGTTCAACATTCGTATTCTGAAAAATACTGTGAAATTTTGTTCATCATTGTTACAGAACTCCATACAGTTTCACAATAGCTTTTCCTGTTTATACAATCTCTCACGTTTGTATGCGTTTCAACTCCAATCATACTCGACAAAATCATCTCTAATTAGGTCTATTATTATCATTTAGGTTTTATTCGAAGATTTCAAGCGTCGTTATCGCCATGTTTTTTTAATATTTTTACATGCATGCATTTGAAGTTGACCGTTCGAGATACCAGCACCACATAACGCTTGGTGCATGGTTTCCTAAATTTGCATTTATAGTCCATTGGCAATCAGAGTGTCCACACAATCGATTGCAAATGGAGCCATGCAACACGAGCGACACTGCGTGTGGGTGGTACTTCGTGTCACAACTCCACGTGACCAACGCTTTGTGTGCCAGAATCACACAAGTCAGAAATCTGTATATTTTTAACATTTGCCTCTAGCAAGGCAAAGGCAACGCCTGCAGGAAACCAAATAGCGGCCATTTAAGTGCCAAAGAGTACCAAAATTAAATAACAAAATTGCACCTTGAGCGGGAAACATCGCATGTAACCAAAAAGCACTATAATAAAGTGCAGTGAGTGATATCTGCCCTGGGTGATGACAAAACCATCTACCACCTATTTAGTTCCTTTTAGTCGCGTTATACGCCATGCAGGAAATATGTTAGTGTAATTCAGGAGTCTCCAACACATGACCTATTATGCACACAAATATTTGGCTTGGTTCACTGATGGATCGCGCCATGAAATGATAGAATGAAACCCATATGGAAGGGACCGTGCATAATGCACAACCTTGGGAGTTTCCCTTGGTTTCGCAGTTTTTGGAACTCTATTATTAATTAAGAATGTTCCTTTCATGATGTGCTTCCGAGCTCTGTTGACGTAATATTAAAAAATAAAATACATAAAGATGGATTCTGGTTATATATTTTAGCATTAAACACATGCGTTAATACATACATTCAGTTATATAAAAAACACCATGCACCATTTTAGATATCTTTTATTGACGTATAATACTTCTTTAAACTAAAACTAATTCTAGAAAGACGAACTTGATTAATTAAGCGAGGTGAAATTTTAATATGGAACAAGAGCAATTATTAGGGATATTGAAATAATAGTGATAAGTTTTTTTCTTTTAAGGCAATGGAGCACATAATGTCTACACATGCTTTACAATTAGATAAATGTCATCAGAACAAGCGTTAAGATTTATTTGCCAAGTCTGTTGTTATGCATATGTTCTTTTATTGTAGGCTCATGTGGTTTAATAATTGTTACATATTTCTCATTATTGTTTGCCTTTTTGTATTTTTCCAAATTTCTTCTTAGGTACAGGCTTGTGGAATTCCAATAAAATTGCTTTTTCTTGCTCTGCTTTGAATGAAATGTTTAACAAGGTCCTGAACAGTAACACCCTTGTCTCTACCAGCTAGTGAAACGTATACCCTGAAACGATAAATTTGGACTAAATAACAACAAAAAATGAAATGAGTGGTGCAAGGAATAAATGAATAAGACTGGTTTGGTCCGCCCCGGGCAATATCGCGCAGACTTACGCTCTAAATTGGGAGAATTGTGCCAAAACAGTCAGGTAATTTAATTTTGATAAGAATGAGCCTGGATCGCGCCGCCTAGTCCATATTAGACCTTATTTAATGAAATGTGTTTTGACTGAATATTTCTGATTAAAAAATTATGATCATGACCTATGAATACAAAATAAGCCTCAACTTTGTTGAACTTAGTGTACACGTAATATACAACTTTCAAGATCTATGATGTGCAATATTAAAAATTCAGTAAAAACTCTAGTATTGAACAGAAAGTTTACCTATGGTCATTCTGAAACAAAGCAATAAAAATTCAAACTTTTCAAACCAAGGGCTGTTGATGGACCGCACCGTCTACGTGTGGTCAAGCAACAATCTATACTTGGTGTATATCAAATCAAAATGCGGTTTCAAACTTTGAAAAACACAATTATTGCAAATGAAGAGTGAATCTGTTGTAATTTTGCTACAGTGAACAATAAAATCTACAAATATTAAATAAATCCCCAAAACCCACGTGACACGAATTGTAGCTTGCACTTTGCCATTCGGTTTTGTTCTTGCTTGAATGCCAAATTCAGATCTCATGAATCCTGAGTAACTTTTCCATATAATCCTCAAATCCTTCTTCAACTCCTCAACAAAATTTTCGAAAAAGTTCGGAGAACTCAGAGACCCTTTTGCATCCGCAGACATTATTTCAAGACAATATACTCCAGTTCGTCCAGTGATACCTATGGCTGGAATAATAAGAATATTGCGGGTGTTATAAAACATTTCTAAACTTGAATAAATTTTCTGTTCACCTTTTTCGCGAGCATAGTTTGACATCGCAGGATTGCCATTCTTAACACAATGCAACATATTTTATATTATTTCAAAAAACTTCGTCACATTTATAAAATAATATTTTTTATTCAAATTTCAATCATCAATCAAAATAACAATGCCACGTGAAGAGGCAACTGTACTTCAAGTGGTAAACACCCCAAAGGAGTGAGATGTTCTAATAGAAGTACAAGGAGTGGTATCTACCCTGGGTAAAATCATCTCCCATTACTTTGTTTCATTATATTTATTATGTGTGGCTTGTCGCAATATCATTTGTCGCTTCTTACGAAACAGCTGTTTATGGTAATATTTGACCCAAATTCGGTCAAATTTGAACAAAAACGATTATATTTTGTAGCTACAATATGAAAATTCTTGCTCTTGGTGTGAATTGAAAATACACTACAAACTATAAATTTCTTTACTTGCAATTTATTATTTTATGAAAACAAGTTATAATACTAAAAATGGGATATTTGGTATTTTTAAAGAATTAGCGTTTCGATCCGATTCGAAAAAATATTCGAATCAGATTGGAATTCCAAAGGATTCGGTTTTGTCCAGCATTAACCACAGATGGACCGCGCCTCGGCAGCGCATTCCATCAGTGAACGCCCTCTCCTTAACAAATAATGTTTGATATCATACTCACGCTGGTCACAGTTTGATCCACCATAATCTCCTACACAAAGGCATATATAACTGCCAGCTCTGGGAGTACATTTTCCACCATTTGCGCAAGGATTTGGTTGGCAAAACCCAGTAGTTTCTTGAAATATAAAGAATGTAGAAGTTGTAAATAAATATTCTGATCAAATGGTAACATGCAGCATGGGTATAGTAGGAACAGATTGCTTCATTATTTAGAAAAAAGTACGTGGCACTTGCATAAGTAATAGATTCATCCACAGTTCGGCATGTTTTGTGCACATATGTTTTAGTTAAGCTTTAGCCACTGATGGATGGCGCCGACGAGGCGCGATCAGTACGTGACTCATGCTTGACCAAATGCAATTTCTGATGGGGTTGCCTAAGGACTAGTTTGTTGTCTCGACCACCGAGGTGTGAGCCACCGCTAATGTGTCGCTATGAATGCTAAATTATGGATCCAAATCGACTAGAATATATTTTCGAATTCGATGGCCTACTTCTGTGATTCGATAAATGTTTAGAGCTTAAAATTCCATGAAATATGTTTTAATTTTACGTGTAATTAAATTGTTACTAGAATCAACATTAGCCAATTTACCCCAGTATTTCATTTTTTATTATTGGCTCATGCTTAACAAAAAGACGTCGACTCAAAATATATAATTCTAAGACGCATGCAGAAACGTACTTGTTTGGCAGTTTCTTCCTGTATATAATGGTGTGCAGTCGCACACATATCCTTTATCATCTGGTGATCTGCAAACGCCGCTGTTTTGGCATGGATTTGGTCTGCAGTAATTGTGTTGAACTGGAGCTGGAAATGGAAGAGAACAAATATTTGACTTTTCATTATGAATATTTTATTTTATTCAGTTTTTTTTTACTTATTTCCCTTTAAGACGCCTCAAAGGATGTGTCTTGTATTCACTAACGAGGATTGCTATCGGCGGCAAAATGAGCAAATTATGACGTCATATTGAGTGGTCGAGGCGAGAATTTTCAAACCTTACCTTATAATAACAAATTCTATTTTAAAAGAATAAAATGGGGTGATATGACGCTTTTTCGGTATTTCCCAATAATTTCCATATAATTTCGACGAAACTTTAGAAAATTCGTTAAAATTTAAATGCAAGTAAGAATGTAACGAAGCATGCAAAATAATGATGTCTTATTCTGATAAGTTGTTTTAACTTACCTATTTCACAATTCTGTCCGCTGTATCCTCTATTGCAAACACAGACAAATCCGCCATAGCCTTCAGCACAGTTTCTACCGGTTCCACAAAATCGTTGCTCACAATAGTTGGACTCTAAAACAAGATATTATTTCATTATTTAGACTCATAACAACAATAGTTGAGAATGGAGATTCATCGATTACATCATTGTCAACCTATGACCCAAAAGAAAATTTTTCCTTACATATTTTGTTCAGCATGGCGTAAACGCGGTCCATCTGCGTCTCAAGCCTAAACAACTAAAAATTAGTAAATCAAATAATTTGTATTAGCAATCCACATGTTATAACACCAATATTCGGAAAAATAAGAACCTCAAATATATGCAATCAGTCAACATCAAATTCAAAAACATACATACCAGCATCACACATTTTTTGTGCGTAATATAACAACAATCAACATTAAAAACACACATACCAGAATCACACATTTGTGTGTTATATAACAACAATCAATATCTAAAACACACATACCAGCATCACACATTTTTGCTGTTCCAGTAAAACTTATTTTGCTTGGACTGCTGGAATCAAAATGTTGAATAAGATTTGCTAGTGCAGATCCTTGATTTACTTTTGGTAATAAAACCCATACACTGTAAAAAAATTAATGTTGCAAATAAAAAGTGAGCATAACATTGCATAAAATAAAATTCCATCGCATTGCATTTCATTTCAGCATACCAGAAAAAAACTCTTCTCGTTTATGTATACGCAATCGAACTGGTATGGATATTCTTTCACATTTATTTCCTTTTTCAGTTGAAAATACAAATTGCAAAAATCTTGTTTGAAACTACCAATTGTAGCTAACTCTAAACAACAAATTTGTTGATAGCGATGATGGGGCAAAATTTCAAGTTAAAAAATTAGACGTTCAAATTTTGCTACCAATTTCAGACTTCACTGATATTGATATCTTTATAAAAAAAATCAATTTTATTTTTTAAATCTATGTTTTATCTCCAATCACGCTATCACGTTATTAAATGAAGCAGATTACCACTAATATTTGGAAATTTTTGACATTTTTTTAACATTTTGTAGATTTGGGATAGTATTTCTAAAACAATAAAAAAAAACATAAAAATGAACAGTAAAAACACTTTAATGATATTAATGTCTTTTCATATCTTTGCCTCAGTCAAAAATACTCTACTTAAATATGTTTTGTCAGGTATGAGTCACTAACGGATCGCGCTACTGAAGCGCGATCCATCTGTGGCTCATGCCTGACAAAATAAATTTCTCACTTGGGTATGAATTAGTGTTGGCAATTCCAGGTAAAAGTAACAACGTAACTAATATTTTTAGTTTACCGAGATTATTTTCAGAGTTTCAAGAATATGTGATTTACCAAGTTTATCTTTCACCGAGTTTTTTTTCGAAGTTTTTTAGCAAAATTACTAAATACGAGAAGGAAAATTTATCGATTTTCCAACTAGGTACGTAGTATAAAAAAACTTTGTATATCTACAGTTTCGAAAGTAAAACCAGGTCACATAACATCACTTCACCCAGTGCCGTGTAAAATGCCTAATGCTTTATCTATCAGTATTATGAGAAAAAGACGAAGTTGTCATGGTCCTTCACTTACGTGCTTTTAACTGTTGCTTGCATCATTCCATTTGGTGTGCTTTTCACAGAAACCTCAAATCCTGACCTTAGATATCCGGGATACGTTACCCAAATTGAATTAAGATCCCGTTTCAATCCGTCGTTCAAATTTTTAAACCAATTTGGATCTCCTTCTACTCTAGGTGATTCTCTAGACAACAATTCTATACAAAATCTTGCTGACTGGCCTCCGTGAACCACTAAAAAGGTAATATTCAGTAAAAGTTGTTTTTTAAAATATGTTTGCTTGTTATTGTTTATTATAAGCAATTTGAAAAACAAGTCAATAAAGGCTTGAACAATGAATTACTATACACTGATTGAGTTTTTTTTAATTTATTTAAAAAGAAACACATAAGGAATATGTTTTTGATCAATTTTTATCCTCGGCATATTTATCTGCTCGAATTGAAAGAGATTTTTTAAATGTTCGCCATTGTCTGTTTACTGCTTTGTGGAAACTAATATTAATATCTCATTTTAGGGTAATAGTTGCTTAAATATTTTTCCACTGAAGTTCGCTCTCAGCAGGGCCGGAAGATGTGCCTAAAAGTAACCAACTAACGGCCATTTAATAGCAAAGAGCTACTAAAAGATGTAGCACCAACAGTTGCACTTTGAACAGAAAACATTCCAAAAGGAACTGAATCGCCATGGTGCAGCGTGTGGTGTCTGCCCTGTGGGATACCACTACTTTTTAAATAATCCCAACTCAAAGATCGAGCAGCCTTGTTAGGATGGTGTCTTGAATAGATCGCGCCGTTAAGAGGTGATTCACAGTGACCACTGATTCTTAATTAACATGACAATCATTTTTTTTATTGAAAAACAAAGGTCTACGTACTTTGTTGACAGCTGACTCCAGAAAACCCAGGTGAGCAATCACAAAAGAATCCTACGCCTGACGGTCGGCATCGCCCGCCATTTTGACATGGATTGATAGGTTCGCAACTTCCAGACTTAGGAGGAGCTAAACAAAAACGTAAGTTTTTGTCATACCAGGGAAATCATCCTCCTGTACTTTAAGATTCGGTATTCTTGTAAAACCCCAAAGATTCCGAACATATAGTAGTTCAAATGCCGTGGTGAATGGCTACATGAAATGTAAGATCAATCCTATAAATCTAACCATATTTATATGAAAACTTAGTAAATTACACCTTTTTCCGAAATATGGTGGTAATGAAATAGAAAGTTTCTTTTTTCGGAGCAAATTAAATTTTTCACATTTATTTCAGTTTTGAAGAGCTTAGCGGCAATCTTTTGCTGATGCCACGATCACGAGAGGCAGCTTAAAAGCAAAAAATGGTACTATCATTGAAAACGTATTTGTTTTCTGGTTTGCTAGTGGAGCCCCAATTGAGCCCCATGCGGTTCATGAACGGGACATGTCTGGCATCGAATCTTCAGTTATTTGGTGATGTCCTCGCGCTTCAAAAATTAAAATTAAAAAACTCATTGCTTAATCAAATAATCTAGCAATGTAATTTCCTTTAAATAATAGTTAAACAATCGAATATAGAAAATAACATGGGAGTAAATAAAATGAAAGGTTTTTAGGGAAATGCTCCAAAAAAATATTGTCTTTTACCAACCAGTTCTGCAGAATGGGCCAGTATATCCACCAATGCATGTGCAAACAGCTCTTCCTGCTTTCACCAGACATTGTCCTCCGTTTCGACAATTCTGGAGTACGCATGGATTAGTTACTGAAAATGAGGAAAGAGTATAAAATACCAACAAATATACCAATATAGTTGATGGCATAAAATGACAGAACAAGAGAACAGTAAAACCGTATGTTTTTTGTTGTCAAAATTTACGCTGAGTAAACTAATAGGAGCACCTCGAATATAACCACTAACTCCAGTACAAATTCACTCAAAAACATAGAATGGAAAACCCGCAACAGCATCTTAGCTGAAATCATTGAAGTCATATATATATATATATATATATATATATATATATATATATATATATATATATATATATATATATATATATATATATATATATATATATATATATATATATATATATATATATATATATAGATACTTGGCCTACACAACTGTTTATTTTGCGCTTGTTCCGGCAATTGTGTTTTCTCAGATTTTAACCTTTTTACATTATTGGATTGGCTATAAATTCAAAATTGCAATTTTTATGATAAAAAATCCAATTTAATGTTGTTATGAGCTAACTTGTAAATTTCGCCTTAAAGTATAATTGCAAAATTTTTTTATTTTTTGGGGGAGAGTGGGTCAGGCAAAACCAACCCTAAAATTACCAAATAACTCTTTGGGTGGTGCTGACCAATTAAAGGCCGTATAACCTCTCAATCAATTATGTAAGTATTTATCTATAATTTTCAAAAGTTTCAATATGATATAATGATATTACTTTTGATGCGCTTGCATAACTGGTGAATGAATTAAACCTGTGCGTCTGTTTGTCATTATAAACAGAACTGAAGAATATTACTGAGTGATGGTAATATCATCTTCCACTTATTGTTTTTATTAGTTGTCTATTCCATCAAACAGAAATTATATTCTGTCAAATGGGTATTGGGATACACTATCCCTTTCATTACTTTTTTTTGCCATGTTTTATGATGTTTACTGATGAAGATATTTAGTTGTATTAAGGGCTGTTCATACAGTTGGAATCCTAAGTACCGTCAATTGATACCATTATATAAAACATATATATATACATATTATATTATGCATAAGTTAAAAGAACATCCAGTCCTGTCAGTCATCAGAACCTGCACTCTTGACTTCTTAACAGCATGACCCAAATATGGCTCATCGACTCGATCTATCAAATGACACATGCTTGACAAAAATATTTGGACAACATTTTCCCGACTTGCGAGATAGCGTAAAGGAACCTATAATTCAAGTTAAATTACGATCAAATTAAATTAGTTACACCAATGAAATAAAGAGAAATTATACTTTGTCGGCATCGTGGTCCAGCAAATCCCGCTGTACATTGACAAACATAATTTCGTTTATCTGGTGATATACATTTTGCACCGTTTCTACAGGGTCTATTTTTACATGGGTCTGTGACCTTTGGAGCTGAAAATACGATTTTAAAAGATTAAATAACATAACTTTCAGCTGAATAGGTAATAATAAGTATATGATTCATAAGGTATAAGTAATACAAAATACTAATACAATAAAACTAAGTAAAGTATTACTGGATAGCCCAATTTCACTTTCAAAACTAGATGGTATCTAGATTAAAAAACTTAACTAAGAAAATGTTGTTCGACTGCATTTAAGGCTCTTTTAATAGTTTTGAAGATTGAAATCTTCAAAAATGTATTTTTCTGTATCTATTTTTTTGAATTTAATTTCTAGTTAAAATTAGGTAACTTTACGTATTTTACCTACTAAATTTATTAGAAAAACTTCAAATAGAAAACTCGGTAAAAGTCAAAGTAGGTAGATCAAATATTATATAAACTGGTTAAAAGTTTTTAGAAAATGAACTCGATTAGGTATGCTAAGTAAACTCGATACTTTCACCCATATTTGCTAACACCAAAGAAGATAAGAATGTAATGCAGTCAGAGATTTAAAGCTTCACGTGGTGCTAAAATGTACAGATATCAAACATTAGAAGAGCACTCTCACTGCTATGAGAGATAATTTCCATGGAAATGCTTTCTCGTAAAGGCTGTAGTTCTATGGAAATGCTTTCTCGTAAAGAATGCACTTTTCGACTCTAAGGAATGGCTGACAATTAGGCCTTTAGTATCTTATTTTGAACAAGTTAGCGCCCAAAATTCCAGCATTGCAGAACCAGTTAAAGTAGGTATTTGAATTACTGAGCAGCGAATTCAGAGTGCCCGAACAGCGAGTTCCATCAACAGCACAAAATGGAATCGTCGAACAATATAAAGGATACTACGCCAATTCACTTACGTTGTATACATAATGCTCCGCTGTATCCACCTACACAAGTACATATGAATCCACCTCCTGCTTTTCTTCCACAACGTCCACCATTGCTACATGGACTGGGAATACATGGATTTGGTGCTAGAAAATATGCATTGTACTTGTCGATTGTAAAAATATTCGGGCTCAGACAGGATTTATAGAAGTTAAATTAGGACAATTCGGGACAAAAATAATGGAATAAATCTAGTACCGAGTATCAAAAATCAAATGTCTGGATGGCACTCGGACTTTAAAATGGCTTTGGGCGCTTTTCCTGCGTGTTGTAAGAGGAGACTAAAAGGAAACAAAATAATGGTAGATTGTTCTACCCTCGCCCAGGGCATTGAGCAATCGGAATAACACTTACTTTTGCCGCATGTAACTCCGCTAAATCCTGGTTTGCATTCACATACAAATTTCTTATTGTCTGGTGATATACATCGTCCGCCATTTTTACAAGGATTTCCGTCACATGAACTTTTTGCTCGTGGTGCTAAAGATATAAAAATGTAGTATTATTGTGACGCACTGCCCATAATTGTCAGTGGCAGTCGCCGATATTTTGACTAAAAAATGTTAATTTTAGAGTTTTATTTTATGATGTAATGAATCACTGTTTGAGAATGATAATTATTCCATATATACGCAGGACCAGCGGAGATTGAGAAAAAATGTGAGGTGCTGGAGCAAGCTAAATAAAGCAAAATTAGAAAAAGGCTTAATCTATACAAACGTGTATTACAACCTTAATGCTTTTAGCTGGCTCGTACCAGACATATGATATAAAACAATAGTAGGCAACTTGAAAAATAAAGAGCCATCCATTCCACATGCTTAAGTTCTGACAAGCATATTACGGAAAATGAAATACTTACGGAGCCGGCAAGTAATTCCACCATAACCACGTTCGCAGTTGCAAATATAAACAGAACTTCCTTTCTTTATACATTTTCCTCCATTTCGACATGGGTTAGGTCGACACGGACTGGGGGCTGTGGTAGATAGTGTTGTATTTTAGTTATTATTGCGTTCGTCGATTAGAAAATATTTAGAATGATGGAGGCCTTGTCTCGATATTAAAATATATTGAAAAATCTTGAATTTTTTTCTGAATATTTTGAAATAGATTTATTTACGCTGCAAAATTGACACAAATCATGACTTTCCTACAAAATGGACAAATATCAGCAATTTTGTTTATCTGAAACATTGAAACATTAATATACTTATATATAGTGAGTTTTGAATACAGTTTAAATCAAATTAATAAACACGCAGCAAACCAAATACAATATGTTGAGTATGAGTCACTGATGGATAGCCCCGACAATGCGCGGTTCATCTGTTGCTCATCCTTTAAAAAAAATGGAAGTTCATAATATTGCAATAATAATTTTCTTTGTAATATTAAGTTTTTGGTAGTGAGAATAAAATCTTTCAATATATAAGCAGTATATAATAAAAAAGTCATAATTACTGAATCGTCGATAAACAATGTTAGTAAAGATATAACCGTACCCTACGTACTCAATAAGTAGACTAAAATAAAGTTAAACAAAAGCAATTTTCTGAAAAATAATTATCAAATGAAATCCAAAGTTTGAATTCTGGAACTGAAAATTTCTCTATACACTTTGATAAAAATATCTGAAAAAAATCTGTCACACCTAATACACATTTTCTTCCTCGATAACCACCAGTACATGTACATTTATACGTTTTTCCTTTACTCGAGCAGATTCCGCCATTTTTACACGGGTTTGGTTTGCATGGATTCTTTGGACCTTAAAACAAAAATTTTGAAAAAAACCCTATTACTTTTAAAAGACAATAATTACTATTAGAAGTTTTTCTACAAAATTCAGGAACATCGCAAGAATTAGACAGTAGGCTATTTTTCTGATTTAGGAAACACTGCCAGACTGTTCAGAATTATAACTGACCACAATTTATTGTCTTAAACAAGGCGATTTTTAGTGTTTTTCACGTGGCTAATTTTTTCTGTGGTTACCCCAAATCAGAATAATTTGATCAAAGCATTTTTTTGTTAAGTCTGAGTCACCGATGGATCGCGCGGCTATTCAAAGCTATTTTTGTTGTCGAACATACCTGATCTGACGGTATCTTCATTAAGTCCGCACACGAGGGGAAGTCCGATAAAATTATCAGATGATGATAAAGCATTTGAGGAATAATGATTTATGAGACCGTTAGTCGAACCTTTTTCATTCAGCCAGATTCTGCAAAATATTTTTTATAGTAACTTCTTGTAGTAACTCACCCTGACCAAGGTCTTTTACCAGCGGCAAGTTATAGATGAACCATGTTAGAGTTATAGGGAAGATTGATCTTTCCTGTTCGGCTTAGCCTACCCATGTTATTACGCCCCGGGTTGAGTGGTGGGCATGATTAACGAGAGGTACTTGCCGGGAGGCGAATCCGAGATCGTCAACCTGCGATGCCAACGTGTTAACCACTAAGCTATGGCGTCCACTTTATTAATTGATAAATATAAGTATTGAGAGTGAATTTTTTATGCTCAATTTTAACAAAAGAAAGATGACAACGAACTAATACCAAATAACTTCTAGTAAGTGCACCATAGGCAAAAAACATGCTATGTAGATTATGTAATTTATAATATCGGGCGATGGTTAAAACTATCTATCACTTCTTGTTTTCTTTTAAAATCATTTGCCGTCCCACAAGAAATAGGTTAGAACAGTTTACGTCAATCTAACTATATTATCGATGGCAAATAAAAATGAAGTTTTTTTTATCGTTCTGGACAGACAACGTGCAATGTGCCCGAGTATAGTGGTCAGTACGGTAAATACGTTGTCCGATAGAGCGACGATAGTGACTTTTCAACTTTGCTCCTCTCGTTAAGCTCTTTACTAACACTAGTCGTTTTTTTTACATCTCTGAAATTCATCCCAGAGTCAAAGTAGCTGCTCAAAAGAAACAACTTAATACCAGAGACATAACAAGAGAAAACATCCCAGAGACAGAGCTGGGCAAAAGCGAATCATTTGGAATTCGAATCTGATTCGAATAATTTTTTCGAATCGGATCGAATCACTTTTTTCCAAATTTGACCAAGATCGATTACATTTTGTCGTTAAAATGGAAATTTTATTCATGATTGATTCGAATGAATTGTGTTTCAAATCGTTTCGAATCACCAAATCGAATTGGCCAGCCCTACCACCCAGAGGTGGCTAAATGGCGCTTATTGGTTCCATTGATACTTCCAAAATTGTTCTGTGCAAATTCCCAACTTTAAGAGTTAAAAAAAAACAGAATATTCAAATGGCATATTTACGTAGCTGTCACTATTCCTTGCACAAAAGCATTCGGTTTAAATTGAACTTCAGCGTTAAATGAAGCCCGAGTGAATCCATGGTATGTTTTCCAGATAGGTTTCGCATTTTCTATTAGACCAGTCATGAAATTGTTCATCCAAGCATCATTGCTATGAGGAGGTTGCTTCACAAGTCTTGATTTCAATTTAAGACAAGATGTGTTTGAATCTTCTGCCCCAGGAAATACAGTTTGACCTAAAAATATAAAACAAAAATATAAGATGACAAATGCGACTTTCAGGTCGAAGATGGGATGTTGATGAAACATACAATCAGGACCCCAAAGGGGTTTTAAAGTACATAAAAATATGAAATATATAACATTGATTTACTGTATTTTCGTCAAACTGTCGTATAACAGAGCGAACCACCTTGAGAATTGATAAGTATTTTTCTTTTTTATCAAAAAGAGATTAGCTTATTAGATTGACTATTCTTCCCGTTCAGGGTACTGTTACTGCTGGCTTCAAGTTATGATGTCTTTAGTTGGTAACCTTCATGTTCTCCCTCAAATCTTGCTTAAATTGTATTTCAACTAAATGCAAATACTTCATTTGCTATCCCCTCGAAACCATAAACAAAACCGAAATATTACTCCAGTTTCATTAGCATTGCTCACAAGCTGAATCCAATTTGTAATAACCAATGAAATGAAAATGTGTCCCGTTGTAACTGTCTCCATTTAAGTTCACCTGAAACAGGGTCTGACAGTACCCGATTGTTTAGAAGATCGTTGTGGCATTATGGCAAAAAAAATATTCCAATATCTCGATTTCTTCGAAAAAAAATTCTGCTTCAAATTGATTAGAATTGCCAAATCCCATTTGAAATGTTGAAAATAATGTAATATGTAAATATGACATAGTTTATGTATTGTAATTTAACCTAGTCAATAAAAATTATAAAGAAAAAAAATAAGTTAACTCAAAAACTCACGAGTTGCGCAATTTCTTCCGCCATATCCTGCGGCACAAGTACATGAATATCCGGATGTAGTTTTTTTGCAAGTTCCACCGTGGAGACAGGGGTTGTTTCTGCATGGATTAGGTGCTGTAGAGGAGGTTAAAAAATAATATTGAAACTGTGGAGCACGCAGTCCTTTTTAGAATTTTTCAAACTGATAATAGCTTTAGTGGGGCAAAGGTTCATTAAAACCCCTCCATTTGCTTTGTATCCTTGGAATATACCTACTTTATTCCGAAAAACCAACCTATTCCTCATAGATTTATCCACGCACTGACAACATATTCATATTTTAAAATGCCATTACTTATTATTATACACTAAAATTTATGCAGAGACATGGAAGCAAGTTTTACAAATCATAATGATATTAATAAAGACGGTATAGGAATGTGCCCTATGACGGGCAAAATGACTGCTAAATACGTTAGGCGCAGTTGTACAAGGCGACATTTTATATCCATTTTTGGTCACTGTGTGTGCTTTATGCAAAAAATGGTGATTTTGGCGAAATACATTGGTCATTTCCACCATCACCCGGACGGTTCCAACCTTCTAACGGTAGAAGTAATATAAACTAAAGGAAAAACTTTAGCGTAAACAATACCAAACGAATAACTTTAGCGTAAACAATAACAAACAACACTCTCTGATGTGTGCTAGTCTGTGTTTACATCACATCATATCATTGAATACATCGACTTCAAGGGTCTCTAAATCCTCCATTGCCCTTGAGATATTCTTTAACAATTTGAGATATCCTTTGTGAACAATTTGTTCCATCAATTTCAAGTATGACCAATCCGCATCCAACAGATACAAACAATAATGAATCGGCGAGAACTCGTTGAAACCACCGGCACGTGCACGATGCGATACGAAATGGACGTTGGCACGTTAATACGCCTTGTATCAGTATCCGATCATGTCGTATATAGCTACTTGCTGATTATATACAGTTCTGTCATTATTAACCAGGCGGCTTCGCGCGACAGATTGGTCTGTGTTATTTGCGAAAGGTATTCCTTGCATATGAAACTATATAAACTTCGATACTTCATAAATGTAACTTAGTAACCCTCATTCTAATTAACGAGACTACAATACCGCGGATTGTGGATCCCATGGAGTATGAGGTAGGCTGATAAAAGCGTCCTGCGTCAATTTTTCCGGATTGTTCTCCAGACATGTGTAAATAGTAGAGAGTGTTCCGACACCCTTCTTTTTACAAATACTTTTTCTGAGCATACCTGTTTGACAGTTCTTCCCACTGTATCCATTAATACAATCACAAATATATCCTTTTCCTCCTCCGCCAGGTGATCGACATGTTCCAAAATTTTGACAGGGGTTTGGAAAACAAAAATTTTTTGGTCGAACAGCTAAAATGTTTAGAAAAAATTAAAAGTATGAAATTTTTAAATACGCGATCGCGATGGCCTAGTGGTTATCACGTTGGAATCGCAGGTTTAGTATCTCGGATTCGAGTCTCGGGGTGTCACGCTCGTTGATGCGTGCCTGCCATTTAACTCAGGGTGTAATAACTTGGGTAGTTTAAGCCGAACTAGAAAGATCATTTCTTTTCTACAGTTCTAACCCTGTCCGTCCATGAGTGACCGCTGATACAGGGCCTTAGTTAGGGTTATTTCACTCCAAAAAATGATTATAAAAAATCAGAAAAAAAAGATTTCTGAAATGTTTGAAGTAGTTTGGAGGTTTCCCCAAGTATAATCCAACTAAATTAACTGACTTGCTTGGATATATCTTAACCCTTGATGGCAAAGCCGTAAGCGAAAGTATTTTCCCTTTTTAAGTTCTCCCTAATCAAGCTGGAGGTCCCTCAAAGACAAAAAGCTACTGCTACAACATGTAGCACCAACAACAGCACCATCCTATCAGAAATTTTATTTTGTCAAGTATGAGTCACAGATGGAACGCATCTTATCGACGCTATCCATCAGTGATTCATACTTGATAAATTCCTATTTTTTTTCATTAAAATTTTTCCGATTCGGCTGAGCAAAAATATTCCAAACAGCTGCTGTGATAGAGCACATGAAGCGGTATATTGATACTAATGACTTACGAAGTCTACACGTCACTCCAGTATAGCCTGCTTTGCAGGTGCAAGTATAACCGCCCGCTTTCGGGACACAATTTCCACCATTACCACATGGATTAGGTTGACACCGATTAAATTCTAAAAATAAAGAGATGGAGTGCATAAACTTGCGGACTTTAATAGTGAAATTTTACAGATATCAAAAAAATAGTATGACATGAAGTAATATGACACCACGGGATATAGATTTGGAAAGAAAATGAGGATTTAAAAAAAGTATTTAAAATACGCATTTCGGTGGTTTTGTGGAAAAAATGAATAAAAATTGGCTAATAATTTCACACTCCTATGCTGAAAACAGTGCCGTTATTTACCATAGATTTCATACTGTGAAAAATGTGGGCAAAATTTACTGTTCATTTCCAGTAATTGCATATTTCCAAATTATAAAACTCCTTGTTGGTGAGATGAATTACAAACATGGGTTGTTGATAGTCACACCTCGGTGGACTGAAAAGTTGATATTGTAGATGTATTTTAACATCACCGAGTAATATTACTGTCAAAGAATGATAATTTTACTGCACTTTTGTTACAGTGTAAATACGTTCAAATTTTCCCGTAATTTCAGAGGAGA
Organism: Styela plicata; assembly: GCA_963675895.2. NCBI lineage: Eukaryota > Metazoa > Chordata > Ascidiacea > Stolidobranchia > Styelidae > Styela > Styela plicata. The sequence continues at coordinate 6,646,766 of OZ023150.1, forward strand.
TGCTAATTTAGTCTCTCCGCTTGATACGCCATTGCAAGCTACAGAATAGCGAATTTATTGATCGATTAAGCTGGCATATAAAAATGAGAAAAAATTATAATACCCACTCATACCTTTAATTATTCCTTTATACAGCGAAAGCACACTGAAGATATTTCATTTTAGTCATAGTTAAAACTTGAGTGAAATATTCAAAAATTCGCTATCTTCATTAAATTATGAATAAAATTGACTTGAACGCACAAAACATACCTTTCTGACAATTCACTCCATGGTACCCAGCTTCACATACACAAAAATAGCCTTTAGGATCTTTTTCAAAACACTTCCCTGCATTTTTACATGGGTTCTTGTCGCATGGACTAGGAGGACGTCCCGCTGTAGAAAATTACAAAAGAAACGAATTACTTTGTCTGAATATTAATTTTTTTTCCACATCCATCCTTTTCCCCACAAAATTTGATTGTAGCTAAGGCTTATCTTTATTTATATCAACCTATCAAGTGTAAGCATTCGTTTCAAATAATGAAAACTTCTACATTTGAAAATATACATATACGTAAAATTGATTTATTCTATTGATGCGTATCAAACATGAGAAGCACCAGAACACAGGTGGTTACAGCCAAAATGAAGTAACATCCCTAGAAAACGGCACGAGATTGATTAATTTATTTAGATAAACATCACGTAAGATACACAAATATTTTTGTAATTTAAGTTCATCCACTATTAAATTAAATGAAAAAAATAATATTTTGGTGCATTTCCATGATATTTGTTTGATTACTATTTCCTATTTTTCAGACATATGAGAAACTTATTTATAGCGAATTATATGAAATTCAAAATTCAGCTTTAAATTTCATTTTTTTTTTCAAAGAAAAATATAATTTTGTCAACCTTGCGTCAATGATTTTGCTTCAAGAAGGTTTCTTGAAAAATACTCTGCAGGAAAGTACTTACGTAGCCGACATGTCGAACCCTCCCATGGTCCCACACAAGTACATGAAAACATTCCATTCTTCACTGCACAACGACCACTGTTTCGACATGGGTTTGGTTTACATGGATTCTGAGCTCCTATTAAGAATCATATCAAAATATGAAATGAAATCGGATTTTTGTCGCAGCATACACGTGTTTTGTGTAGAGTCTGTCCGGTTGTTGGATGTTAATTCTAATTTACCAGCAAATGCGATATTGGGATTTTACACGGGCTTATATCGCAGGTATAACCGAGTTTGCATTTTTCAAATATTTTCTTTGGTACATCGTATGTGTTTATTTTTATCATTTTCTGATACCAACGAGATACGTCGAACAATGCATCGAATTGACGTCAGTCGAAACGAAACATTGAAGAGAGATATTGCCCACCACTGAAAGATTGTGTGAACAATCTTCATACAAAAAGTGACGTTGAATATTTCTAATTTTTTGGATACATAGTTTTGAAATTTAGACAGAGAAATTGAGATCTGAAGCCAAGCGGATTTAACAAATTTTCAATCCTAACACAATCCTTCTCCTTGTTCTGAATGAAAAATTGAGGAATTTCATACCTGTGAAAACCAGTGCGCCAACCAGTAGAATCCCTGTAATACTAATCCGCTCCATCAGATTCATTACTAAATTATGGGATCAGTACAACTGCAACTTAATAAATGAAATGCAATTTTTTAACATCATTTAGTGATGCTCGTGAACCTATTGCAAAAGCTTTGCACTTTCGACGTACTTTGCCTTAAATTGGCAAATTAAGAAAATGATATTATGTCGCCTTTTTGGAGAAAATGGGAAATTTTCAAACCTGTTATTGACAACACAAGTCTTTTGATTAGATGCGATGTTAGAACGTGATATTTCGAAAAAATCTATAAAATATCGCTGGTATATCGCTGGAGATAGCCGAGCTCTTATCTCATAAAATCATTTCGGAGGCTGCAAGGCTGTGCTGTCTTAGTCCGTCGATGCCAGCATTAAAATCGTTGGAACATCGCGATTGATGCTAAATTGTGACTGAAGTATTGCAACTATCTAATTATTCAATTATAAATACACAACTCACAATCCGTTTTACTAATTTAGATAACTGGTTTTTAATGCACATTTTCGATGATTTTAGCAACAACCAATCTCTGTGGAATAATTACAAAAAATAGAGTAACTACTCCTATTAAAACCCACAGCATAAAAACACGTAACATCTTGTTTTTAAGAGATATGGTGATATCAGCCCTTGAGGCATATTTAAATTTTTGTAAACAACATAGGAAGATTAAAACGTGTATACATTTATAATTTGATATGTTGTAAAGTTAAATTCGTGAATTTACTTGAAAAACGAGAAAAGTTAGGAGAAAAATATGTTTATTTGATTTTATTTCTGAAAAGTTGGGTTTTTAGTTTTCTTATATTGTTCTGCCAAAAATTCCGCAAAAAAACACTTTTTCTTGAAATTTAAGATATAAGATTGTCAATTTTGTAGGTATTATTCGCCCAGTCAAAATAATTTTAAATCATTTATATTTTTATTCATTAGGTCAAACCAATAATACCCTTAATATTCATTGTATATATGGACTTTTATAACGAATTCTTGACTGAAGATTATTTGTCTTCTATCCCATTTATAGAACCATGCACAATTTAACATTTTATATTTCTATCATTTTATTGAAAAAATCCCATTTTATTAGAAAATCAAATATAAAACAAAAATATATAAAATTATTGTGAATAAAACTATATTTTGTTATCACAGTACAAAATACGACTGAGAAAATATGAAAATAGAAGAAAATATATCCTATCAGAAATTGAATTGTCAAGCATGAGTCACTGATGGACCGCGCCTCCGCGGCGTGATCCGTCAGTGACTCATGCTCAACAAAATCTGTTTGGGGAAAATTCTGCATTGATACATAGGATTTTTAAGTGAAACTCTGCCTCTCAGTAAAGTATGGCATAAAAACTAAAATATTCAACTAACATCCACTAATATAGGATTAAGTTACAAAACAACAAACGTACAAAACCCATTGCGCCCCAATAAGGAATCATTGCACACAAAACTCAAGGGGTATAGTGTGGCGTGTGGGAAAATTGCGCAACATTCATTGGTTATGCGAAGGCTCGCAAAAATTTTTTAGATATGTAAAATTGATCAAAAATGATGGCGTACGACTTCAAAGACGTATAGTTGAGGTATGCCTGAAACACTAAGCAAGTTCATCAATGCAGCAAACCAATCATACAACGAGATTTCATTTATACTCACTTTGGAAGAACAACGATAATACAAAAAATGTAAAAAAGAAGCTTTACATGCACTATATAGATATCTTGGAATCCACTAAATCACCGAGAGTTACAATCGTAAAATTCCCAGGTTCAGTATGCTGCTGCTTTCAGTCTAGCCAATCATTGATGATAACTCGCATATTTTTGTTATATCGTTCTTATATACGAGTTTTCTTTTACATTTGTTTATTTGGATAACTTTACATTCTGAAGGTATGTCGTTGTAGGTATGGAATCTGTAAAAAGAGAATACATAAATTATACCTGGTGTAAAAAATAGACTGTATGAGTAAGCATCAGTAAGCTCGATATCAATAAGAAATTCTTTTTTCTCAAGCATGATCATAGGCGGACCTCCATCAGTGACTAAGGCTTGACTAATGATGTTCTAATAATATTTCGTTGAGTATGAGCGACAGACAGCTGGCGCGGTCAGTCGAGAGACTTCTGTGGCTCATGCTCAACTTAATAAATTATCTGTTTAGGCCATAGATGAACAAGCGCGCCTTCTGTAATTGCATTAGCCTAGACCGGGCAATATCCCAGTCAGACATATTTTTTGTTAACATGCTTTTTCAAGCGTGAGTAAATTACGCTTGTCAAAATACAAGATGATTAAGACTATTAAAAAATTACTTGAGTTGCTGGAACCCCCGGTAGTTTAGTCACGCATGAGTCGCCATTGGATCGCGCCACCAAGGCTCCGTCCAACAGTGACTTATGTCTGAGAAAATACTTTTTTCTAATTGCGTAAATACGAGTAGTCTATATTATATTTTGCGAAGTGGTAATAATAAACCTTTGTAGTTTTTGCAAAAGTCAGGTCTCATTTCAACAACCGGGCATATTCCAAGTCAAATATCTTTTTCTGGAAATTGAAAATGTCTGGAGGATTGAGTAATTCTTGTCATTAAAATATTGGGATAGGATTTCATTGTTATCCTACGGGAGAGGAAAGCCGAGAATACGACTTAACCCTATGGTGAACAACGACCTATCATGCAGATACTAGTACCGAATCAAGGGTGAAAGTTTTTGGTTTAAAGTATTTTCTCATTTTGTTCCATACATTGACGTGCCTGACCATAAGCAGCGCTTACGTGAACCACCGTGCGCCGCCGAGGCCTTGACCTCTGGTATATATTCAACCTTTGCGGCATTCGAACCCAGGAGGTCAGTGATGCGTAGCTTGAAGTGTATTTTCAATGCATTTCCGATCGAGCTAACTGGGCACTCGAACAATTCATCGAATTAAACAATAAATTATGTATGAAATACATTCAAATAGATAATAAAAGTGTAATAGAAGATGCACCATACCTGTCACAACAACGAGAGTATTTTTGGCTGAAGTAATGATACGTGTGATCAATTTCATCAATTGACTGTATATGAGGTGCTGGGTCACATTTGACTGATCTTGCTTCTAGTTTTGTCAGGATGAAATCCGAAGTCTTCAGATTTTTTCGATTCAATGCTGCTTGTTTTAAAGAAACGGGTATTTCGGACTTTGCACATGTTACCTGAAAGTTTAATATATTTTTAATTAATTAGTTATTTGAGAACGCAGATTAACATTTCCGTATATTTAATTCTTTCGTTTTCCTGCGACCGCCACCTAAATCCCACTCTATATGAGGCCGTGGACAGTGCCTAGAATGAACCAAACAATGCCACTTATAGTTTACGAGTCATGAAATGCAAAATATAGTACCGACTCGACAATTGTACTATAAAAAATGCCCGAAAAAGCACTGAACCGCCATAATAAAGTGCAGTGAGTAGAATCTGAGTTGGGCGATTCTTGGTAAAAACATTACTAACGTGAATATATAGGTGTTTTGCTTATCGTTCACGAATTATCCTTTCATCGTTTCAAAATATGCAAATAACAGAACCGAAGTCAAACGTGGGATTTAAAAGTACGAGTAATGGTGTGAGACTCCGATGCTACTTCGTTATCATTAATAACGTGCTACAGCAGAAAAATTCATAATTTTATAGATTTTTATTCTTCTTGTTGCTGACAGGAATTGAAAACTAATTATTAACTCACTAAGGCGCGGTCTATCCGTGTCTCTTGTTTGACAAATGTAAAATAATTGAACTGCATGTAATAATAATATAAAGAAATGTAATAAAGAAATGTAAAGGTATTAGAAATTGTCGTGAACTAAAAATATGTCGTTTCTATCTTACTTACCAAGTACGGATTCCCAATATAACAAGTACATAATTTGCAGGGATGTTTAATAGATTTCCATGAAGAACCAACTCTATATTCTTTATCTTGTCCATCGTCAAAACAACCCTGTTGTATCGAACACGATGCGGATACACAGACAATCATAGACATGCACAACAGTATCAATTTAAATATATTCATTTTGATACTTTTGTATATTTTCTATTTCGAGTCTAGGATTAAGAAATATCTGAGTCGTATAGTCAAGCCGGAGTTACGAATATATAGTGGGGTCAATGCGCGTTTCCATCTTCCATCATACCCGGAAGTTCAAATTAATATTTAATATTTTGATAACACGGATTAACACTTTTCAATAATTTCCCCTTTTCAAAATGATGAAAATTTCGGCACGTGGTATCCGAAAGAAATGTTCGTAGGGCCCTAGCTACATCTTAATTACAAAATCTTTTATTGCTAATATTTCCAAAAGGGTATTTAGCTTTAATCTGGCATCGCGTGGGAGAGGGCAAATTGATATAAAGGGTCAAATTTTTCGAATCGAAACAAAGACACAATACAATTAAAATTGTACTGAGCTTTTAAACACTGAAATTAAGTTTCTTAGTCTCTTAATTCGGTTTCCTTGTCTGCAAACAATCAACATTCTTATACATAATTTGAAAAGGTTTTAGTTTCAGTTTCTTTGAGTTCACCTGTAGAGCAATTTCTCCACTATTTTTGTAGATAAAATATCGCAAGAACTTTTGTATATCTCCATCCTGATATGAAAGAACTAGACCATCGTCGAACGCAAGGCTCGCAGACGTTAATAACACAAGAGCAACACTGCTAGTCACATATTATAAGAATTAGCAGCGATTGCTGTGACCACAAGTTCCCACACCGACTAACAATAGCATATGTCTATTAACAACCATGTGGTCTTCGTATAAATAAAACAAACTTTAACTAATGATAGTAATATGTACATTTTCAATTCCTTAAATTCGGTATTCAATCCCTTTCTGAATTGATCACAAAGCGTTACAGACTGACAAATTGTAAAGTGGAGATAATTTCGGGAAGAAAGCTTTTATATACAAACGATCCGACAACAATTTTACGATTAGTGTTTTAGTAGCTCTTGTTTGTAGAATAGGGTGTAATTCTTTTGTTATTGTTGTTAACAGTAAGAAGCAGTAAAATAAGTAGAATTTATACGGCTAAACAAATTAATGCGTCAAAAGTTGATTCAAGACTGTAAGCCCTAGTTTTTTTTTAACTCGGAAATATGCAATTACTGCAAATAACCAGTGCATTTACTGTACATTTTTACAGTGCACCAGAGAATGATATCTGTGTTGCAAATGAATTTTATAACGACTTACAAGCAAATTTTATTAAACTTACAGATTTTTACAGCAACAGCGAGAAATTTGTTGTTAGGTCAGGAACATAGCGATTACACGAATCCTCACAAGTTGTGTATTCACACGCCCTAACCCCGAGGGCAAGCTAACTGACCATTTTCGTATGCGATGCGGCGAAATTCATTGATGACGGTTTTAACTATATCCCTCTTTTACGATCATAATCCTCTTAAAGTATAGTTTCCCATTGGAAAATGTTTGTCTCAGCAATGAGTGGCTGTCATAGGTTGCATTTCTACATGCATAAGCCACAAATGGATTGTCTTTTTGATCGGATTTTGAAATAACAGAGATTTGCGAGTAAGTCAAAACTTTGTTTGTGATTGAAAACATTCATCTGTGACTTACACCTTTTTTCTAATTAAACATACAAAGGGTTTTTCTTAGAAATTCAGATCCACCTGATTGGGAGCTTTTTCCTGTTCAGACATTGACATGACAGTTAGAATATGCCTCGGCGGTGTGATCTATCAGTGTCCCATAATTAATAGAACATGTCGATGTGCTAAAATTTTTGAGTGAGGAAAGTAACAAAAGTTTGATATTTTCTTACTTCGCATTTAAGTAATTCTAGTAGTACACTGACGGTCACTAAAAACGTTGGTAAAATCATCCCTATCGAACATAAATTAATTGTTGCAAATGCGCTGCTTCAAAAATGCAATAAAATCGATGCTCGTTCACAGTAACTTTACTTGGCCATATGCAAAAAAACTGTAAGACCGACTTTTTCAGTAAATAATTGGTTGTTGATGTAACGCACCGGTGAGGTGCGGTTCACCAGTAGCCTATAATTGACATAAATCTCATCAACAAGTCGTTTTCAAATTTCGGAAATATTTAGTTACTGCAAAAGAACTGTAAATTCACAGCACTCATTTCACAGTGTGTGATCAGGTAACGTGAATTTTGACGTTATTTAATATAAATTCATCTTGGTCGATGATATCAATGGGGTACTTGGTTCTCATAATTTGTACAAACGTCATTTCATATACCTATTTTATATTACAAGTAGGAATATAGCTTTTAGACGGCCACGCGTCTACGATTTCAATTTTTCAACTTTTGTAGGATTTTTTTCGAACAAGAAACTTCCTTCAAAACAATCACCTTTAAAATAGGTGTTAACTTCACGCTACGTTTTCTCCGACAACTATTGACAATAACGATTGCGCAGTGATAAGAAACTGCAAATGATAAGACGCGCGAATCCGCAGTTTTATTTTTTATCTTAGAATGGCGCTAACATCGCAAGTTTTTATCCTGTTTTTTTCTTCATGGGAGATATTTCCTGATATATATATATTTGAAAACCGTTGGAATACAACCCACCACTAACTTATTTGACAACAAAGATGGCAGATGCAAGACCGACAAAGATAATTTTAAGGGCGGCAACAAAAGTAAGTCTCAACGATCGATTTACGAAGCTTACGAAGACTAAACCCCAAACTGAAGTAAGGGCTGGAACCGGATCTTACAGCATGGCGAGCCAAAAGAACAGACGTCTTGCACAACAAATGGAATCTCGCGCAAATGTAGCCGCTGCACCTGGAACCCGGAAGAAACCTTCTGTTCGAGACCGTTTGGGAATTGTACGCGGAAAACGACGCGGCCGCGGGAATACAAGAGGTGGAAATAGTTCAGTTTTATCACATCTGTCTCGTGGTAGGGGCAAACCTGTTTTTGAAAAACAAACAAATGGTCGTTTTTCAACAAATACCAACACAAAGAGAGCGGTAACACGTGGAGGTGCCGTACGGAATGCATTTAGTAACGGAAGAAATAACGCTCAAAATAATCGAGGAAGAGGTGGATCGAAAAGTGGAAATACCAGAAAAAAGCTTCAAAAACCTGCAGACAAAGACTCACTCGATGCGCAAATAGATAGTTATATGTCGAAGACGAAAGGTTCCATGGACGCGGAACTTGACGCTTACAACGCAGCAAGATCAGATGCTTTGCTAGAAAAGGCTGAATAAAGTACTGGCAGTTTTACTTGCAAGAAATATTTTTCAACTAAAACGCGGGTGCATCGGATTTGATTTAATCATGTTTAAATATGGGCCAATGATTGAGAATTGAAATATTGGCAATCGACGAAACATTAAATGCACGTAGGTATCTTAAACTGCACTGCCCAATAATGAATATTAGTTTCAATCATCTTGAGTAACTTGTAATAACATATGTTAGAACTACTAGATATATTATTATTAATATTATTATTATTTGATATACGCAATAAAAGTGATTATGTACATGTTGTATCCATTTTGTTTAAAAATATTCAAAACAGCTGAAAGAACATAATACTTAAGATATAAACTACAGAAAAAAAGCGCGGCATTGAACCAAATAGTAATTGACATAGTTTATTTCTACATTTCTGTCGACACAAAAAGCGATACAAATAAAGATATAACATCACAGACACAGAGTTATCAGGAAAGTAAACAAAACCTAAAAGAAAATATGTATAGTATATATATATATATATAATCTGAAGGAAATGACAATTTGAATAATAGGTGAGCCATTTTGAAGTAGAATTTTTTCGAATCAGTCGTGGAGCTGTCATATAAGAACACAAACTTTTTTAAACGATGAGAAATTGTCCTATTTTAACGACATATTGCAGACATATATTTTTTTCATTCTGCACGAATTTATTTTTGTCGAGGTGCGTTCCATCAACATTTCATAATTGTTCATAATGCTTACTAACAAGACGTTTTCGAATTTTGTAAATTAGCAATTACTTCAAATGAACAGTTATTTTATTCTACTTTTGTAACAGCTTTTGATGAACTAGACGCTATTATCCACCCATTCATCCACGTTGATTTCTATATGTCTTTCATCTTTTAAATCGTCCTCCTGTTTCTTCATAATAACGATTGCATCTTTAAAATAATCTTTCTCTTTCAGTTTAGGCATCGCTGCTTTGAGCTTTTCTTCCAACTGCAAAAGGTAGAAGAACAATATTTATGAAAACTCGTACAAAATAAGAAGTTAGAATTGGTTCCAAGGTATGTTTAGATTACTCAAAAAATAATTCGTATACAATCGATTTACTATAAGCTACAGACGGGATGATTGACCAGCATTAAAATCCAAAATTGAGCACATTTCAAAATTACTGATTTCCATTACAAACCAATAACTTGAATGAGGTATTGTCTACCATGAAGACAATTATTATCAGAAGTATGGTGCTTCTATTGAACCTTCACTGGAGTCGAACGGTGGTGTCGGTCACCTCAGAGTTATATAGGGGGAGTAAATCGAATTGATGTTTTGAATTTTTTCGAATCAGTCGTGTATTAGCCATAAACTCAAAGTCGTGTTGAATAAAAGATAAAAGGAATATTTCATATTTAAACGATTCCATTTATTTACGATTTTATTTGTGCCCCAAATTCCGACATTCATTGCTTCCATGGCAAAAATATTCATGAGTACAACAAATGCGAACACGAATGAGATAGCATAAAGGGATATTTCACATTTATCAACGTAAACCCGTCTTTCGTAGTGCACATTAGTGAGAAACATGGCGATTCTATATCACCTAATGACTTGGGAACAATTGTTTTTAAGGTGCGTTTCCACAGACACGTTCATTTTCATTGCTCATTCAGCATTAGCTAGTTCCTGAAGATCAGACAACTTACAGTTGATTATAATAGGATTTCATATCTATGAAAGAGAAAAGCCGAGAATACGGCATAAGAACTTGGCGAAAAATGGCCTCTCGTGTAGACACCAGCTGCGAATATGACTGAATTTTGGCTTTAACAATTTTCTCAATTTCCTGAGCAGAAACAGAAAAACTAGACAAAGGCTACCGTTTCGGATTGTACAAAGCGTTTCCCTACTACCGTATAGGCACAAACACAGAAAACAGTGCCTACGCTTGCAATAAACTACGGTATCATACGCAGTTCGCTATGATTGCAATAAAGTTATTATCGTATTATTGTTACTAATATTTGATTATTACATGCAAACATATTTAGCCATTTTTTAGCCCTCACGTTACAAATTTTGGACATTTTTTGCACCTTCGCGCCTATTTCGGGAAATTCTTTACCGGTGGTACCCATTATGGTGTCATAATTTGACCACGAAATTTGCCTTTACTGCACATCGCCTTTGGTATCTAACTTCAGAACTTCAACAATGTAATCCATAAGTGAATACGGGTATAGAGCACAATTACAAGATGTTTATCATGAATTGTGGAGACAAGAATAGGTTAAGGTTCCAATTCTACAAAATGGAAAAAAAGCCGAGAACATAGTTCAACCATACGTTTAGCGCGCGCAGGATGCAACACTTATTTAGGCCCTGAAATCCATTTTCATGATAATTTTAGCAAGGTTTTATTGTTAATACACAATCACAACGATATTTACCAGGGAAGTTCGTCATAATTTGACCTAGAAAATTTTGCTTTTTTTTAGAGTTTTGAATATGCCATCAATGGCGTCTATAGCTGCTATGGCAGACCTGTGGCACTTGCGAAACTCCCAAATATCAAATATTGGTGGGGGCCCACCCCTGAATCCGTGAAAAATATGACAAAAGAATTAAAAAAAACTCAATTTCCGAGCGCCTTCGAAGCGATTTCCTGCTGGGATTATACATCAAAATTATATCCTTGTATATCCTTCAAGATCACAAACGAACTTTCTTGCTTACCTTCGGTGCGCATATTCTTTGGTATATACCTGTCAATTTAACTTTTTTGCACGTGAACGGGGTTTTGCAACAAGCCGTACAAAGTTGGACGACGTTATATCTTATCATTTACATGTAAAAAAACGTCCAGGGGATACAGATTATCCGTCACGTATTTTATTCTTACGATTTTTGTGATATCCTCTCTGATAAGATTTTCTTTGATTTTCATGTAATCGTCAACAATCACATATGTCTCATAATCTGCGTCGTACCAGCATCTGACAAAAAATAAGTTTGTAAAAAGTATAATATGAAATAGTCACTTTTTACATCCTGAGATTACCAAAAACGACAAAAGCTGCAATCACGTTTTTCTAAGCCTGCTGATTGTTGTGGGTAGGTCTGGGCAAATTATTTCGATTATTCGAAGCACAATTTTATCGAATCAGTCATGAATCGGTCATACCTAATCATTTTTTTCTTGAGCAAAAATGGCTCGCTCCTTGACGACGTGGCGTGTGTAACTTTCACGTTTGGTCAGAAAAAAGCTGAACTTTTGATATTCTGATAATTGGATTGCTATCGGGGGTAAAACTTGGACATTTGTTATTTAGACGGAATAAGCGATTCAATTCGATGTGAAAAAATTATCTTAATCAGATTCGAATTACGCATGCTTCAGTTTTATCCAACCCAAGTTGTAGATGATATGTGAACTTATTGAGAGGTTTGAAAATAAACAGGTAGTAAAGGTAATTCACACACTTGCAATCTCTTTAATGAATCTAACGGACGTTAGTTTTTAATATTATGTATACGATATTTTGATCAGTGTCATCTTTACCTGTGACAGCAGACGATAAGAAAATAAACGATTGCAACGCCAAATATCATAAATTCTCCTATTATTTGAGAGATTTGTTTATTTCTCCGATAATCGTCAGAAAACGGCACTGGAAAGGAAAATATTCTGCATTTACAATGAGTCAGTGAAATATTTTAGAACTGTAAAGTATGCCAGAACCCAAAATCTTAGCCACAGCATGTTTTAATGAGTACTAATTCCTTGTCTTCTTTGAGTCGTCTCTTACTCTTCACGACAAGTAAAAATATATTCTATTCAAGCTCCCAAGTCACAAAAAACTGTCGCTTATACGTGTTAAGCATGAGTCACTGATGGTCGTGTCTCGGAGTCGGGGTCTCATGCTTGAATGAATACAATTTTTGAATAAATAGTCAAGAATGAACTTTTCTACCACGTGCATTTAGAAATGCTTCCCACTACAGAAAATGCAGTTTCATCAAGAATCATTGTTAATTGTTCTAATTCATCTATATATTAATAACTTAACACAAATATATTTAGTTTGCGAACGCATGACTCTCAAGTCCCTCTCCGTGACTTCAGAGAAACTGGACCTCCCACTAATGAACCCCAGAATCTCGCAAATGAATCGTAGTTCGTACTTTAATTTAATAATAAACAAAAACAAAGCGGAAAGTTGTGAATGAAATTACTACAAACGAAATAACACACAATTATCAACAAAATCAAGTGAATAGTTTTCTCGATGTTACAATATACACAAAACGAAACTTGAACGAAGCCATATAAAATAACGTCATTTCAAAAAACTATTCAAGACTGATTTGTGGGAACACGAGATGAAATGTAAGTCCAACATCCAGACATCAGCCTGCAGTTAGGTGGGCTATTCGGTACATCCAGCGGAGTCTAAAACACGTCTTTAACACTGAACAAGTTGGTAGCACTAAGCCTAGGCTATTACAGTTCAATCATAATATGTTGAAAATTGCCCACAATTCAGCAAATCACATGGGCCGCCTTGTCAGGATGAGAATATTCCGCCAGTTTTTATTTTGATGACATTCGGGAGTATGGTACAAAACTTAACTAGACCCGTTCATTTTATATTCGATTTACCACAAAAGCACTGATTTAACAGCTTGCTAGTGATAGGCTCGCTTCTTGAACCCGCCCTTGGCGGGTTTAGACACTGCCACAACATCAAATTAAAATAAAAACTTACCCCCGGAGGCCAATATGCAACAGCAGCTAAGCAACTGCATTCGCCACCGTCACTCGACTACTATACCGGCAACAAGTAGCAAGAATTTAGGCACACGCAAGAGCGACTTCCCGAACGACCTTGAAAGCAGTTTCGGCGCAGACTTGCTGGTCTGAAGCGCCGATGAATGACAGTGAGGTGTGATCTTGTTTATTTTGAGGTCCAGCTGACCGGTTTTGGACTTATTGGACTGGTCTGCGTTAGAACCGCAATACACTCGAAGTTGTCTCACCGGTGAATATAAATCAAACTTGGCAAATTTTTAAATTTGAATTTACCATTATAACGACCTTTTCAACAGCTTTAATTTGTTGGAAAGACGTACTTGCACCATTAAAAATATTTTCAAAAAATGCTTGTATCTCTGTCCGGCCTGTCAATTCTCCTCTAAAACGGCCGGAGACTATAAGGTTTGCCCTAATTATGCTCGATTCATATGAAACACGTACAAATCTAAATCAAACTTTGCGATTTTTTAAAGTTTGAATTTGCTATTATATCGACTTTTTCAACATCTTTAATCTGTTGAAAAGACGTACCTGTACCATTAAAAATATTCTCCAAAAAATCCTTGTACCTGTGTCCGGCCTGCCAATGTATATAGGGTTTGTCAAAATATTTGCTATGGCCTATATTTTTTGCCTGCAGGAAGGAACGATAACGTAAACTAATTCTTTATATAATGTGTAACAAGCAACCTACGTTCGACTTTCTTTCTTTGGACTGTGGCACAATCTGCTGTGTAAGGTGCACTGGTCACTGCACATGCGCCGTAGTCACCATCAAATAAAACAATAGCAAACCACATAACAATGACGGCTAATGCCTGGGAATTGAAAAAGAAGAAAAGAACAAGAATATTAAAAATTATTAAAATATAAACTAGAACTGTGTACACAGTAATACGAAGATTTTCCTGACCACGCTAAACACCATGGAACGAAATTCTAACTGATAAACAAAGGTGTACAAAAATCAAAGTTTACTTTTCATGATATTAAATCACAACATACAAACTGCTGGAATAAATAGAAGAAATTGTATATGCATCATCGACTACTGTTTCGAAACTATTTTCTTATCTATAAGACCGTTAATTTGTGATAGGGTCTTTTGTGACAGACCTATTTCAAATCAGTATTACATCACATTTTTACAGGCCCATTTTTATTGATTCAAATAAAGTGCAGTGGAGTCTTTAAATTATATTTAGTTCACTTGTGTCAGGGATGTGCTAAATCAGTGTCAAATCACGTCTTTACACGCATTATGACTAATTTAAGGACATATCTATCGACCATCCAAGATAATAATATGATTAACTAAAATTGCAATTGAATCAATTGCGTTATTAATATGCCAAGTCAGTTCAATGATATATGCATGACACATGCATGGGACAAAAAGTTGTGTCAAATCAGTCTCAAAAAAAAATCGTCCCAAAATTTTTGATCGGATCAATGATATATGTATGGGTCATGTATGAGACATACACGACTTTGAGTTTTGAAAATTTCTAGTGCGTGTTTCAAATTTTTTAAGCTACCAAACATTTGAGCTAAAGTTAAGTGAAGCAAAAGATGTGGTGAGGATATTTAATGGCCAGAACACGCAATTTATAATAACTTTTGAATATAATTCGTAATATAATTCAATTTTTTATAAATAACACAAATCCAAATGTCAGAACCCACTCTTAGCATTCCCCACAAACCACTTGACTATCTAGGGATAGAAATTTATTCTGACAGTCCATTAATAAACCATTTTCAAATGATTATATCTTAAAAACAAAGTATGAGAAGTACGTAGCAGGAGTTCTTCGTTGATTCTTTGTCTATGATTTCAGGCATAAATACGACCCTGAAACCTTGTCTCGCTAAATCCCTATGAAATTTATCATCGTCCTCACTTTTTACAGAATATTGATAGAAAATCTAGGATCCTAGAACAAAGCTTAGATGGAAAATATGGAAATAGGTATTTTTATTTACACAGACCTTCTGGTTATACTCTCAGGCCTAATTATCTAGGGACAGTGTCAAATCAGTCCTAAAGCATATATTCACAGACTTTTTGATCGATTCATTGATATATGTATGAATCATGTGTGGAGGAGACACGATCTTGAAAGTATTATTGAAGATTTATTCCTGAAAATTGCTGAAGCTTCCAAACAATCACAAGTACATTTTTCAAAACGTGATATAATGCAATATTTTCATTAAAGAGCACAACTCCGAATGTCAGAACCTACCCTTAGCATTAATGTACACCACGTGGCTATGACGTCAAAGATAGTGATTCTGACAGTCCAATAGCCAATTTTAAATAGTATTATCTGTAAAATAAAGACCTAAGTACGAAAAGTACGTGGCTTAAGTTCTTGGTTGACTCTTTGACTATGATGAAAAAATGAATCACTTTCGTAAACTTATCATACAAGAGCCTAATGCAATTTCTTATCCTTACTTTTTCATTGAATTTTGACAGGGAATCCAAGATATGAGATAAACTTCAAAGATTAGATCAAGAAAATGGATCAGAGATTTTTAATCTACACAGACCTTTTGACTAAGATTTTAGATATCTAGATCTTGCAACTTTGATGCTAGAGCCAAATAGAATAATGACAAGAACGAGAAATACTTAGAATTCTAATAATACTTTCGCTGTAGCAGGCAGGTCAGTTCCAAAGCATATGGATTATGCTTGGGGCAAACATGATATGGAGCCTTGTAACTGCAATATTCATGTTAGGACTATGTCAAATTAGTTGTGAAAGCATTTATTCATACTCTTTTTGATCCATCCAACGATATATGTATATGCCATACATGGGGTAGACATGATCTGAAGTCTTGAAAGCGTAATTGGAATATTTTTGTCAGATTCAAAGCATTTAAATTCTTTTTGATCTATTCAATGAATATGTATATATAAGGGCCGCGTATGGGACCGGCAAGTTATGGATTCCTGAAAATATGTTTGGGTATTCATCTCAGGACTGTGTCAAATCAGTATCAAAGTCAGTAACAATAATATATGTATGAGTCATATAGAGAGAAGATACGATGTTCAGTTTTGAAATTATTGAATATTAATAAAGACCTTCCAAATTCGGATATAACGCAGTTTTTCAATAAAATATTTAAATCCGGATGCTAAAGTCTATTTCGCTGTCTATAAAGCCAATTTTAAAAGGCTATATCTGGATAACAAAGATTTAGGAGCAAAAAGCGAGTAGTATATTTTCTTCGTTGACTTTTTGGCTATGATTTCAGACACGAAGCACATTGGCAAAACTACTATGCAAGATTTCTTTTTCAATTTAGACGGAAAATTTGATAGCCTGGAATTTCCAGATTTTTAATAAAATCATATAAAAATAGCAAGGATTGTTGTAAATTCTCTCCTTAACTTTTTGTTACCTTCAGGTTTGCTTCGAACCATTTTTTCCCTCTGGCGTTATCCGCATCATTCAATTCAACACAACAAAAACAACAGCACCAGAACACTGATTTGCATTGGTTTATTTTATTTCGTCTGCAGATTCCTAGGAATTAAAAAATGCATTTGATGATCATACAGTAAAAGACACAGCAGAGTGAGAAATCACAAACAGCCTCGAGTCCGCAAACATCCTGAACTGCATGAGAAAATTTTGGGATTATCTGCGATTTCAAGCAGCACATAAAAGGCCGTTCCGCGATTGTTTCGTCGGTCGGTGAAGATGGCACATTGACTTTCTGGTTCGGCCAAGTCAAACCAAGAAGTTAAAGTATATCTTTACTGTTGACTATTTAAACTTGGAATCTCTCATTAGCGACCTATGCTTGGCAAATATTATGATGATAAGTGTAAATTTTTCGAGACCTTCAATCGCTATTACCACCAAGCGTAGCAATATCAATATTTTAGATTAATCGGATTAATCAAATTGTGCAGAATTTTATTGGATAAGAAGTTGAAGAGTATTTATACAAACATGCACAAATTTATTTCATTAATGTTTCGAGACCTTCAATCACTATTACGACCAAGCGTAGCAACAGTACCAAATAAGACATATACACAACTTAATCAGTAACCAGACGTATAACATTTCCTACCCATGAAGAGAGTCCAAAGACCATTGCTCTGTGCCAGACTGAGGAAATAGAGAGCTAAGGCTGGAATAAGAAAGAATAACGAGCTGTAGAAGAAACTCCAACCCACTAAAAAAGCAAAATTTGAAATAATGTAAATATATTAAGAAACATTAAACATTCAACCTTTTATTGAGTTCACTCGCAAACAACCGACCTGGTAATTTGTGCCAATCACATTCCATTTGTATGATAATGATTCAAAGGGAATTGGGACATGTCTCCAAGGAAATTGCGGAATGATGAACAACTGTAGGCCATAATACCATAATAAAGTATATATATATTTTAGGAACACTGATTTTATGGAAGCAAGACCAAGCCCTTAATATCCAAGGCCAAGCCCTCAATTAATATAAGTTATCATTAATAGATATAGGCGATTTAATTTTGTGATGTCGACTCAGTTGTGTGGTAATCACCATGTTGACATCACATGCCAAAGATCTTGGCTTGGAGTCCCAGTAAAACCAGCCCTTTACTACTTAACTCGAGTGAAATAATTTGAGGACGAACCTGTAAGTCTATGCGGTCTTCAAACTCAGTTAACCCCATTTTATTTTTATCTGGGCACGGAAATAGGGTGAGCCAGTCATTATCAGTAGCTGATGAAAAAAAATCAGACACACATAATCAAATACTCACAGATTGTTGGTGTGTCAGTACATGGACATCGAAACAGCTCATCTACAAATATCTTCTCAGTTAAAGCCATTGCTATGAATGCAATAGATTTTAATAAGGGGGATACCACCGTCTTCTCTGCACCACGCAAGTATTCGTTGACGAACTTGTGCGGAAGTTTTGACTGAGACATATTGATATTTTAGATTAATCTGAGCAAGTTGTGCAGAATTTTATAGGATGAGAAGTTCAAGAGTCTTTGTAAAAGCATGTACGAATTTATTTCTTTATTGTTTCGTCTGACCAAATTCAAACTTACACAGACAGGCATTTTTAACAATGACAATAAAAACATCAGCTATAAAAAAGCTGAGTTCAGTATCAGAATGTATATGCAATATTGATTAGATTATCATATAATTTGCAAAAAACTAGCACCGCCGTAGACAAATACATCAAAGCCGGAGACGAAAGTCGTAGAAGAGAAAATTTGACCTACTAATTGAATATGCATTGTTTTAAAATTTAATTTTCAATTTTAGACTTTTAATTTGTTCTGTTCGAGCTTGGGTAACAGATGGCATTTTTATTTTTTTTTTTTAATCCTTCTGCTTTTTTATATTTGCTTGATGTACGAATAACTTCGTAACAAGAACATTTGACAAACATAAAAAAATTTGGCACAATAGGTGCGCGTGCCCTACCACTTGAGCAAAAAGATTTATTCTGTCTTGCCAAATAAAAAGGTTCTACGACTTGGAGTTCTAGAAAAGGCTGAACTGATAAATCTAGCTTGTAATACATAAAAAACCTGACTTGTCCGATTCATCCATTTCGTCAAACATGGTTTATTCATGGACCGCAGATCGTAACGTTGCTCATGCTTTTTCACTTTTATTGTTGCCATCTCTTGAAGTGGATCACCCTGACCAAGCGGCAAGGTTAGTATTGCTGGAAAGATATTATCTTTTCCTGTTTTGCTTAGCCTACCCGAGTTAATACATCCTGAGTTGAGTGGTGGGCATGGATTAACGAGCCGAACTTGCCAGGACCCGAACCCGAGATCTTCAACCTGTGAAGCCAACATGCTCAACAACTAGGCCATCGCGCTCAGCTTGGCATAACATGAACGAGACATCAACCGAAAAATCCTAAAGTAAACCTCGAACAAGATTAAAAACTTGAAAATCTCTTCGCGAGGCTAATAGCGTAATACAATTCCACAATGTCGCTGTCAAAGGTTTCTTTTTGAACAGTTTTAAATTATATCCACTTACACTCGGGACTACGGCTGGGTATTGAATTACTGTTATTCTCGTTGTATTGAAGCAAGACGGGGTATGGAAAGAAGCGGAACATTTACTAGTTTTATGAAATACTTTTTATTCTCAATTGGACATAATGTAGTGCATTGTATTACAGACATGGCGGCGGTGTAATTGGTAGTGTTTAAGGAAGGCCCATATGTTGACGAGATTGCTTGAAGAAATGAAATCATAGACATGAAAATTCTCAATAGAGTTTGTGAATATAGATCCATTGTACCCTAGTCAAAACGATTTGTGTAGATACGTACAATGACTGGTGCAAATTGATATTGGACATGATGCTATCCAAATTATTGACAAAAGAGAGCAAACAAAAGAATATCGGAAAAATACAATTGAACAATAGTCACAAAAGTCGCTTTCATCAATTTAGCGGCTCCAGCTAGCTTGATGGAAAGTTGACACATCACTGATATATGACAAATTTGTAAATAGCTCATAAACACTGGAAAGGCTGGTATAGGTATCACTAGTGAAGTCCTAACACATTCCTGTAGTCCTATATATATATATATATATATATACATATACATACATATACAGAAGAGAGGATAAGTAATATAACATGGACGGGGAATATATATACATGTTCTCCGTCATGTTATATTGTTTATCTTCTGTCGAATGTTTTCACTTTCAAATTTCACTTTTTATTATTTTTCTGATTTTTTGATCACAGGGTCTATGCCGCAAACTATGTCTTAGGCCCAAGCGGTCTTGAGCATACTCCCTGACCTTTCGTGTAAAAATGTACGTTTTCTACGGTTAACACGCATGCCAAAAGACAAAATAATTATATAAATTCGTAATTCTATCATATTTTGTGCTTGTCTTGTACAGTTTCTATTATTCTACTGGTCATCTGCAGAGTCGTGTTCGATCTTACACTTACAGCTAAGCACAGTGCATGTTTCAAACTTGGTCTTATAAACCAAGTCCTCGACACTGTACTTTATAGCCAAATTATCACTGATGTACGCTTGACCCAACGTGCTCACTGTATAGCATGCAGCCCATGCTGTTTGAAGCATAATTAAAACTCTGCATTATATTGTACATAGTATTTTTTGCATACGTGCCATGAACTGCAAAAAGCATATCCAATGGGACATTTTTAATCATTCTGTGGACTATTGGTGGTAAATGGACCGAGCCTCTGCAGTATGCACATACCGTGATCCTTCTTTAACCTTGTTTTGTATACGTCGTCGTCGTACCACCTCGAGTTGTGAAAAGTAAATGTTGAATCAAGCCCTTACTGAGAGCTGCAATCCAGAATATTTTTAGCAGTAGGTCGCAAGCAACTTGAATATATACCAATAACAAAAATAACGGGGCACCGTAAATAAGTAGGAGATGAAAGTTTGACCCAAAATGAAGTTCTATAATTTTTGGCAGATAAACTGTAGATTCGTCGACAAAAAAACATTTACTTATAAACTCTGAAAGATGTACACTGGTCTAGTTGAACAGAGACTCTATAACATCCCGTATCATAGAGTTTGATCCTTAAGTTAGGACGAAATTGTATAAATATCGGACTACTTTCAAACATGGTCCACACATAGTTTGCCTATTTATCTTCAAACATTAAATTATTTATGATATAATGACATTTTATATACAAACCTTTTATTGAAGCGCACTGTCCTAAATGTACAGTAAGTTTCCTGGTCATTTTCAGTACTAGCATATTTCCACAATTCAAAATCAAGTATGGGTTGTTAATGGACGCAACTTGGTGTGCGTTCCACCAACTGTACATAATTTGCCAAACCAGTCGATTTTGTAGCTCCAATTAGATAAAATTGAATAGAATTATTGTGGTAATTCTGCTGCATTTTTGTTACAGTGCGACTAAAAAGAAGCAAAAAAATATTTTTTCTTTCAAATAATTTTTCCTTGGATGGAGCATAAAAATGTCGATTTTAAAATAGTCTAAGAAATCAACTTTGAAAAAGTATGGGTTATTGTACTTGAAGAATTTTTTGAAAGGCAACCCTCCTGTATACAGACCTGAGTGACTAAAGAGGAAGCACATAGCCTATTCGAAGACTTTATTGAGGTAAGATTTTTATTTAGAAAGAAAATTTTAGATAAGGGCAAATGACAACTGACAACTGTATGCTTGGTAACAGAAGCAAAAAATATTCCGAGAATGGGCCTGGTTTTTCAACAAGGGCTTCTCAATACGCAAAGGCAATATAAAGATTTTCTTGCAAATATTTGTTTCCCATTTTTTTAATCTATGATTTGTAGAAAAAATCTCGTTGTATAGATTTCGATATTTTATTTCATTTTGCGCCTGTTCTGTTTAAATTCAATGTTCAAAATGTTTCTTTTTGTTATTTTATTTACACGCATTAACGCACTTATGTTCTCTTATCAGTAATTAATTCTGATAACATCATTAACTTCTACGGTTTTAATTCACGTTTTGTACAGAAAATCAGTACATTGTGGCAAAAATCATATTCCAAATGTTGCCGCGTCCTTGTCAGAATTTAATTTTTTCAAGCATGAATTACCTTTGGCTGAGCCGCAACAACTTCAAGCTAAACGAAGAATGCGGGTTTGGCTAACTTACCAAAATATTCTTTTATTTTTCTATGTCCCCGCAGGTTTTAGTCTAATTGGTCGGAGGAGAGTCATAAGAAGTTCTTAGTACTGATAAGTATATGTAGATCAGCGAGGTTTGTACAAAATCCAGTTATATCAAAACTCGGGACTGAAGTATATCGCAGGTAAAGTAGTGTAATCGATTAAATTGACAGCGAGTGCACGCTTTTGGCGAAATATCTTTTGTTAGGCATGTGTCACTGATGAATCGCGTCGGCGAGACGAGGTCTAACTGTGTCACATAATGACAAAATAAAATTTCCGATTAAAGACGTTTTAGCCAAAATGCATTTGAATTTTCAGCGAGTTCTGTTATAAATGATATTGTTATTCTCGTGTCATTGGGATGAATTTCCAATATTAAATGATATTATACTCGAATTTTTTTGAGCATCAAACTCTTTGTTGCTTCAAAAATTCTGCCCCAAATGTTTAACAAAGCCATAGGATATACATGCAACTTTTTGATGAGAATACCATCTTTAAAAATAATATAAAAGTCGTACAGAGCATTCCAATATTATTTTGTATATGTTTCATATATATTCCCAGATTGAAACCGTCTAAATGTGATATCAATGTCTTTTTACAGATCTGAGGCTGTTGCCAGGAACCAAAGTTGCAAAATTATTTTTCCCTTGTTACTAATGTGCATGTATTCATGTATTAAAATAGCGCCTGTGGACTCTGGGTAAAGAAATTTGGTTATGAGATAAGGAATGATAAGGAATCATTTACGAGGAATATATAGATATATATAAATTTATATATATATATATATATATATATAATGTGCATGTATTCATGTATTAAAATAGCGCCTGTGGACTCTGGGTAAAGAAATTTGGTTATGAGATAAGGAATGATAAGGAATCATTTACGAGGAATATATAGATATATATAAAATTTATATATATATATATATATATACATATATATATATATATATATATATATATATATATATATATATATATATATACATATTAAATTTTGTACCAGCAGCAGACGCTTAAAAAAATTCATGCAAGCAAAAAACCCCACTCCTTTACTTTCCTCACAAACTTCTGTGATATGCTTCAATAAATACAACTAAATATGTATGAACATTTGCGTGCTTTTATTTTGAAAGCCTGTGTACACAATACTTCAGTTCAAGTAGAGGTACACAGAAGGTTGCCGATTCCTAACGTAAACTACGCTAAACGAAGATTTGAGATGTTCCAGTTGTTGAAACGGCTACTATGAAATGCGCATTTGCTTGACTATTTTTGACAGCAACAGGAAATTTATCACTTAGAATTTATCCAAATCACATTCCATTCCAAAAATATTTCGAATTACTTATTCATTGTTGTCTGGAATGCGCTTCATTGATGCGAAATGCCCCCGCTTCTGACTCGGAAGCTAGATAAATAAATATTAATTAGGAATAACTAAGAGTAATGGAAAGTTCTAATCGGAATCCTAATCTACGTAACTATAAATCAAATAACCTCGAACTGAACAAGGAGATGATGAAATGTTACCTATAAGGAATGTAAGTTCTAGAATATTGAATCTATTCGAATCGCTGTTGATTCGAATCCAATCTGAGCAATTCAAGAATATTCGCCGGATTCTAATGATATCTTTTTACGTCATGTATGTGAAGTTTTGCCAACGAAAAAATTAGCCCGAGTCTGCAATTATCTTTTGTAAAATCACGTTGTCTGGCGTAGCGGGACTCATCAGGGGAGAAAACACAAGGATATACAACATGCAATGTACCCTGCTGTTCGTCTTCCCAGTAACGATTAGATGGCGATTCTACGAGGGAACTCACAGGGGGAAGTGACAAATTAATCTGTCGTTGCTTTTGAATAAGTTTAGAAATCCACTCGTGGCTCGACTTGGGACTCGCAAATATATGACTATACGTGCGGTACAACGACTCAAATCAACTCGAGATTTAAATCCGGTAAGACGTGGACTCGACTCGCAACTCACGTCTTCACAAATTTTACTCTCCGGTACAACTCGAGGAAACTTCAAATATTCGATTGGTTGGTCTTACTCTTTGTAGGGGTGGTATAACTTGCAATGAAACCGTTACGGGTATTTCCAACAAGGCTTCTATGAAAGCGGTTCTCTGTTTCGTGTTCGTCGTTATCTTTTACCTGAAATTATACTTCATTTATACAAGTCTCTGATTCGACACTGCATAGAGTATTGCTGTCGCATTTTTAGTTTCGCTGCTGCTACAGTCCTAAACATGCTTGATCGTGTTCAGCGACGTCTGATTTACATGAGTGGTCCGAAACTTTCGTCTGGTCTGCAAAGCTTGTCGCATCGTCGTGATGTTGGTTCACTTTGTCTATTTAATCGATTTCATATTGGCCTTTGTTCGGAAAATATTTCTGCTCTTGTTCATCCGAATAAATTCAATTACCGGTCAACTCGATTAGCTACCCATTCCCATGCATTCCCTGTAGAAGTTAGACAGTGTCACAGACAATTGCATGCAGGAAGGTTTTTTTCTATGAACTTCTGTGATTTGGAATTCATTGCTTTTACACTGCTTTCCCGATCGAGTGGATCTGCAAGCTTTCAAAATTCGAGTCAATAAGAGGCTTTTGTGATTGAAGGTTCTTCAGCCTTCGTTTCGACCCTCGTGTAACTCGTGCACAACAGTGGTTTTGGGTGACTCTTATTATTAAAAGTCTCTTAAAACCTTGCTCTTAACGAATTCATATAAAAAACTATATCGAATCTAGCATGGAATGGCACCGAGTTGGTGCTTTGACGCGATTAATATAACCTATGCGGCATATTTTTTTATTTCGAGTTTTACCCTGGGAACATGGTTGGCGTTTTCATCATAATTAAGACAACTTGGGCGCCCTGTATTTTATTGTGAGTTTTACCCAGGACACCTAGTTGCCGTCCTTGATGCAGTTAAAATAACTTGGACGTCATCTTTTTATTTAATTTTTTTTTTAGCTAAATGGGGTCATTTGTCCATGTTTGATCATTTTCTAATCGCTAATAGTAGAATCATGGTCAGTTTAGGTATCAGCCATACAAGAGCCTTGTATGATGATTCCCCTGACATTCCAGGCTTTACGTATCAACCGGCTCACATGCGCGTGCTGCCTGAGTAACAATATGTAACCGAATTGACTGCATGAAGTTGAAACGATTAAATCTTTTTTTCGCTTTTTTTCCGTTTAAGAAAAAACAAAGAAAATACAATTTTCATATTAAATATAGTCTTATTAAATATGACACACTCTCAATTTTCCCATATGGCGAGTTCATATACCACTTTTTGGGTACAATATAATCCAAACGTTGAACAATAGATATATATGCCTGAGAGGATTACTAACGATTACCAAGATGAGTTTTGGAATTTCAAAAAAGAGGCTAAGATCAATCCACGCCACCCTTCCCAATAACCAACCATAAAAAATTTTACAATTGTGGAATTGAAGAATATGTACCGTTATTTATTAATCTGATTATCAAAAAAAATTGTCCTCCGAAGAATCTAAACATGGCAAATTCAAGGCAAATCATCTTGAAATTTTGAAAAGACGTCAAATTTGAAATCCCACAATTTGAATATCGCAATATCGAAGAATATTAATATTAGTCGAATTTTAAAATATTTTTTTTGCAATGCTATATTGCTTGAAATATATTTCTAAAAAATCGAAACAGGTCAAATCTTTCCTCTATTTAATCCATCATTCTTAGAAAATTTGAGAAAATCACCTTTAAAATAAAAACACACTGTGTCGACTGTCACGTGACTCATTCAAACGAAATCGAATCGAATTGACCGAATTGTGGTGGGAATGATGATTTTGAGCGGGTTCGTGCAGAATGACAAGGCACGAACAAGACGCATGACAAGTGTGAGAAATTTAGCTTTTCATTTGTTTTGCATTAGTGTTTAGTATAATGAACTAGCGACGCGTTACATACCTAACGTTATAATATTAATGCTATTCCTCAGCGTTTAATTCCGTTGGAATTCAGTTTTTAGTACTAAGCTTAACTGGTCCCAAATCATGATATAAATGCCAAATTTAACTCAGTAAAATTCGGACATAAATCATGATTTTGTTGCTCAATGAGAAGCTTGAAATTTGATTCCGTTTATCTGAAACTTTCAAACATTATACAACAAGGCTTATTATGTTTCCAATGCATTTTAATACAATAAACTTTAGGGACAATCGTATCTGTTACTTGTCATTACCGTTTTTCATTCATTTGCCACGTTTAAAACTGTGTCACACTGTGCTTTGAAATGAATTGGTTATATATTCAACCTTATCATTTTGAGGGAAAATTTCCAGAATTAGTCCGCAGCTATCCCTCCAAACTTGTATGGTAATTATTTTAAAAAGATTAGTTTGTATAAGTTCTGAAGTCTGTTCAGGTCTCCTCATGTTTCTAAGGAGACTGCAGAAATTGAGGGAAGAAGAAGATTGACTGAGTTGCTTTTTTTGCTTGACCATTCCACATATCATAATAGGCTAGGTTATAACAAAAGAAATTAGAGCTTTAACAACTTTGCTTCAACCCGAACTATCTGGCATTGTACTCCAATTGCATTCCGCACAACCAATTGGCAAATGACAATTACTGTCAATGAAATGTTGAATGAGCAACCAGGAATATTTTTCGCAAATTTATAAAATGAATTCAAAAGAACTTGTTAATCTGATTTACTCGCTTCTTTGGCAATGAATGTCGGTTTTCGTCAAGAATTATTCCTATACCTTTCATTTAGAAAGTAATTCCGAGCTATTAACTTGTAAAACGGGCAATAACGCCAGAGTAACGAAAAATATTATCAAAACTTCCCCTATAAAAACGGTATAATAAACGTAAAAAATTTTTTTTTGTTATCACATCACGAAATGAACGATCGTTAAGACTATTTAGTATCTCTGATAGCAATTACAAAATGACTGAAAATTAAGATATTGACATTTTTAATACATTCGTTGTTTGCTTGTACAATGTTGCACTTTTCTACTTGTAATAGTGTTCATTGTTTTGTAAATTTAAATATTTTTATGATATATTTTCTCTGCTTATATAGTGAATAACATATTTTCTAAAAGACGTTTGCAGTGATGGACGCTTACAGATTAGGATGTTACAAAAAATACAGAAGACACCTTTCGTCTTCAAACACTTTTTCATTTAAAAATAAATTTTTCCCAAGACACTTTTGTTATCAAACACTCTTATTTATTTTAACGGCTGAAGCGTTAAGCACAAGAAGTGCTTCCTTCTAGAGAACCAGTATAAGTCTGTTCAACCTTATTTTATGTAAATGTATTCACATAGGAGGAAAACATTCTGCACCAAAACCGCAAAAACGTTTGCAGTTCAACAAAAACGGAACAGAAATTGTCTTATTTTAAATAATTTCGCGCATGCAAGGCGTCGAAATCACGCGGATTCACCGTCTTTTTATCAAAATTTATTTTACATGTTTTTACAGAACTCTTTGTTGCACCGTTCCAGCTTAGGGGCCTTTGATAGGACAACTAACGAACTTGTTGGAATTCGTCTGTGTGTGCTTGGCAACAAGGAGAAAAAATATTCAGACAAAATTGTGCCTGGTTTTTTGACAAAAACATCTCAATATATGAGAGTAAGATAAAAATTTTCATGCCTTCGTGACTGTAAAATTTTTTGAAAGAATTTTTGAAATTCACGATTTGTAGAACAAAATATCGCGAGACGTGAACACATGACCACATTGTCAATTCATTGTACATATTTTTATATTGTTGTTTCAAACAAACGAACATTCAAAACTTTTTGTGCCTGTTCTGTTTCAATGTTCATGTTCATGTTCCTTCAGCATTTAATGTATATACATTGAAGGACCTGGTTCTGTATTTAATAATTTTTTTAATTAGTTCTGATAAGCTCGAATTGCTTTCTGTTTAGAGAAACACATTACATCGTGGCAAAAAAAATATTTCCGCATTCCTATCAGAAATTCACTTTGCCAAACATTAGCGCCTTAAAACTTAACTTTCTCGACCTAAAATTCCTGATTGCTGCGGGTCAGATTAACCTACAAAATATTCTTTTCCATTTTTCTTCAGCTTTCAGCCCATCTGATCGGAAGAGAGCCGGCAGAAGCGCTGGGTACTGATAAGTATATGCAGTCCAGTATGCTTTGCACAAAATCCAGCCATATTAAACTAGGAGTTGGGACTGAAGTATATCGCAGGTAAAGGAGGGTAATAGATTGAATAGACAGCGAGTGCACCCCAACCTCTATCTAAAACAGAATATATTATGTTTTGCGGTGTGTGCTGTTACAAAATGGATCTTTGTGGCATTTTTATGTATTTCAAATGCGTTATTTATTTGAATATTTCAAGAAACATACAACGCTTAGAAGGGTCGAAAATGCTGGTCAAAACGTATAAGTAAGGTCATAGAAAAAGCATGTCACATTTTTTTGGTGAAGATACTAAATATAAAATTAAAGCATTTTATTAACTTTCGTATATTTTTCTTACATTGTCCCATATTAAGACCGACAAAACGTGATATCAATGTTTTTTTGTAGATCTGAAGAAGTTGCCAGGAGCCAAGGTTGCAAAATGATATTTACCCATGCAACAAATGCATATGTATTAAAAATGTGCAAGAAGTTTGGATATGAGATACGGAATGAAATAATTTACGAGGAATACATAGACCCGATATCTGAACAGAGAATATTTCAAACATTATCTTTTCCACACATAAAATGTGCATTCGCGGTGAAAATATTATGACATTTGTTTTCCTGCCGTGTAAAGAACATAATATTAATTTGAATTTCAAATTAAGTGACAATCTGCCATTATAGATTTTTCGACTGCTTGAGATAGTCCCAATATTCTATTTCCTCTTTCCAAAAAAAAGATAAGCGTTTTTTTTTTAATATATTCGTTTGAAAATCGCAAGTAACAATTCCGTGTGCACATTGGATGGGCAGAAGTATAGACAAGCAATCAATTTTGGGGTCAGGAATTAGGTTGAGGTGGATTGAAGTATTTTATATGCTTTTGCCAAAAAATACCATGAGCTGAAAAACGACGATTCAAAATCATAATATTTGGTATCTTCTTACACTGAAAAATATTCTCAACTCAAAACTTTGTGACCTCATAAACTTGTGACGTTTCCTACCATATTCCCGGCTATTATCAAATGTTCCTGAATTAGGCACCTCATTCTAATGGTAAAACGTTGTTAAAGAACATATTTTTATGCCTGTTTTGTTTGATTGTTATGTTCAAAATGTTTATTCTCTATCTGATATAAACGGATGAATATACATACCATAACAGAAAATAATAGAGCAAAACCTTCGATCATATTTTCCAGCATATTAAAACCAAAATCGCACATCCGGAAACCCCAAAATGATGACGTCATAATAGCTACAAACTGACTTTGAAAAGTTACAAATTTCGAGATATTTAACCTTCACAATGGTGGTTAAGAGCTTGTATGCATGCATAAATATACTTTTAGATGCATTTCCATACAATAAAAAACACTTTTTAAAAAACACGTGATTATCATAATAAGTATCTCAGCCTAATGGTTTTGCATTTAGTTATGCGCTAATGTTGGTTCTAACAGTAGTTTTGAGGTGTGTTTGGGGTGATGGTTGCTGGTTAAAAGATTTGGATGGTGTGGCTGATGTGGGTTTATATTGTGTTCGCCTTTTGCATATTTCAAAGACCTTTGCAGCATTCAAGATTGGAAATTTTTAATTTAAAATACAATATATAGCTTTAGGAAACAAATAAGATGATATCACAGTAGAACACGTCAAAAAATATTCTTTGTATACAATTAAAATGTAATAACAAATGATACAATTTCTATATTTCTAACATTTTGTCGTATGCAAGAAATAACATATTGTTGCAATTAAAAAATAAATACCACTATAAATTTGGGCGAGTGGTTACCACTAGTTAGACTCATAGTTCTAGGGACAACCAGTCAGGGCAGTGAATAATGAAATAACAGTCTGGCCTATATAAATAGATGACAACAACTTTTAAAACCTATCCGAAACTAGGATAAAAGATAAATAGGAACACTCAATGGCAAGTATAACATAATAAAGGGAATAAATAAAGT
The DNA here is from genome assembly GCA_963675895.2 of Styela plicata. Classification (NCBI taxonomy): domain Eukaryota; kingdom Metazoa; phylum Chordata; class Ascidiacea; order Stolidobranchia; family Styelidae; genus Styela; species Styela plicata. The sequence continues at coordinate 6,677,366 of OZ023150.1, forward strand.
TGAGACTATGGCCGATAAAATAAAGATAAATCAGCCTTTGGAAACACGCTGTTTTTCTTATTATCAGTGTTGTTCTCATCCCTGTGAATATAATAAGATTATAAGACCGATCTTTTCCTGTTCCTTTCTCCGCATTGTACAATTTTATCTGGTGTTCATTCTCTACGGGTGTATAACACATCATAGTCTTCGCATGACATGGAGTAAGCTACACCTATCTTTCTCTAGTAATCGATCGATACAATTTAACTGTAGTCTGTAGTCTGCCTTATTTTGTGCGTCGGTGTGAATGCTGTTCGTCCCAAGATCAGAAACAGCAAATAGAACTAATTGCGACCGCTAATAGTTAATACGGTAAAAAATACATCAGAACCAGCCAATGCACCCAATATTGTTTCTATGGAAACGCAATCTCCGTGAAAAGTTAAATTCGAAGTGACGCAATACTATGGTAATCCATATTCATTAACAATGCGGATCATTCATAAAGACAAAATCAGCAAGAATATGAATAATAGTAACACACGAAGTCATGAAGATGGCTCTCACAGATGTTGCAAATGCACTTCGGTAAGGCATTGTAAAAACTGTATTCGTGCTAGACAAGGAAGAACATGCTCGAATTGCCTTCCAATAGAAAAATCTATGTGCACAAACGCGGCATTTCATATTTTCATTTCGGCTTCGCAAAGACTGGAAAGGCAATCAACTAACTCGGATAACAGATATGAATTGTTTGTGGAGTCAATTTCGAAAAAATGGACTTCATCAAATTATAAATAAAATGAATGATGAAGTTATGCACTGAGGGAGGAACGTTTGCTGATACTTCTAGCTTTGAAAGCGTTGCGATGAAAGCAATAGCCATTATCCAAATACTTCTATTAAAAAAGCCTAACAGAAACAGTAAAGCAAAGTATCAAGTTCAACATTTGCAGCGAAGAATGGAATTACGGAAAAGCGACAAATATTTATGCGCTATTCAATGAAGGTATACGAAAAAGACCGTAATGTAGCTATTCGTTTAACAGCACTGATCAAATGTGTCGGAAATTCAGGGACTTGGTGAAACAAGAAAAATTAGGAGGTGCTATTCGATTGTTATCGCATAAAAACATATCTTGACTGCGATATCGATTATCGTTCGTCATTGTTCGCTACAGCGTGATGTGCATCCGTGGAAGAAAATTTACATTCCAACAGCCGGTCCACAGAGGCGATATACAACTCGCAATAATATGAAGTCAAATTCCAACAAAATATAATTATTTCATATATTTGTATTTTATTTATTGCCCAATTCATCTATTGCTATATTCATTAAACTTATTCATGTTCAAAAAAAAAACTTTCAATAATGCTGTAGGTAATAGCGCTGTTGCATTCTAATGGCAACAAATACTTATCCTATTACAGTTTTTCGACAAAAACGGACGGTATCAATTTAGTTTATGTGACGTAGGCCTTGATTAGATTAATACAGATTATATATGAAAGCTATCTCCAAACCAAATCGCGGGAAAACCTTTTATTTCAGTTTTTTATTAATGAAAGATTTTATAGTGCGTTTTAAATTGATAAAAACAGGAACTCATTTTGAGCAATATCAGCGAGGCTAACTTGCAGTTTATTCCAAATCTTGTTTGAAAATAATATATATTACTACTGCAAATCATTATATCACTGTTGCAAAATTACCACAGACAAATCGTTTCGTTCCAACGTGTGGGAACCAAGTTTAGATTAACAGTTGATGAGGCATTTTCTGGTAAACCTAGCAATCTAACATCATTTGAATTCATTCCATTGTATAAATCAAAAATATTCGATATATGATTTGTAAATTAGTTATTTTAACATAGGCGAGGGGCTTTCGTAAGCTCGCTTGAGTTCGAGTTCAGCTTTATCTTGGCCACCACTTCCTATTATCATTTCAAGCAATTTTTTCAGGTTACAGATTTAAATCCATAGCCCCATCATATCTGTTAAATGGAACGACCAGCACAAAGTTAGTCAGATTTTTATCTAAGGGAATTAGAATGTTCCCGCATCTAGGTGAGACATCGAGCGTAACGACTTTATGCAAAATCCAGGTTGAACAGATGGGAGAGAAATGTCGTCAGTTCGCCCGGTAAAACACCCGAGCGATTATCTCGGATTTCCTTTTATTTAGGTCTCGCCAATGCACATACCGGACACGCTATGGATTCTGCAAGAGCACCCCTGAGCTGCTAAAAGTCGAAAGTTGTAATTAATATAATTAATATATATCAAATTCAATTTTCAAGAATCTTAGACTCGCTAAATTGGTAGGTGGTAAAGTTTTGACATTCAGTAATTGTTTTTAAACATTTTGTTTGACGTTTGATACCAACCAGATTCAGTTTAAGAATTATTTGTTTATTTCTGTAGCGCAGCACCCTACCATAACTACTGAAGGGTCGAAAACGTTCAAACAACTTTCGCCAACACGGACCGCTCGGGAAAAGTCGTCGATGTCTTCAACGCGATATTCTGCTAAACTATGGCCTTGGCAACTAACTTGTCCAGGATTTATGAAATGAATATGGACTTGAGTCTCAATCTACCCCAAATTTAAAATGTTCCTTGAAAAAACGCGTTTTCAAATTATCATTTTGCAACGCCTCCTATTCAAACGGCAAACGCTGGTCTGAGCGAGCACTATTTGTGAACGCACATTTTTAAAACATAATTCAGTTCCCATGCTTAGCCAGTCTAAAATACGTTGTAGATAAAGTTTGTCAATCAAGTGCCATCACTAGAAAGCGTAGTTCAAACTGGCAGAATGTCCGCGGCTCTGATACTCATATATCCGAAGAAAACTCATCACATTAGAAGGAAATTTAGCAAATGAACAATATTTTATGTTCTTGTAAGAACATAAATAGGTCTCTTTGAGTGACTGGTAGCATGAAATTGTAGAAAAAAGTTCGATGTCCTTAATACTGCTATGAAATAGCAGTGTTGATGATTTTGAAGTTTCTCATCCGAAGCCAATCTCATGGATGTTCAAGACACTCGAAAATAACACAATATTCCATCTCCACGCGTGTGTTATTGACATTTGTAGCTCATGATTTATAAAAATGAAAATTGTAATTGGGTAGATGGTACACTTTAATATAATTGACATCAATTTTTTAATTGGAAGCGTCTGTTTTAAGCAAAATGCACCGAGCTGTATCCAAAACGCATCGAGCTATTTCTTTGTGACAGCATATTTCAATGGTTTAAAATTCCAGTATCACGAGTTACACGCGTGTACACCGAATGCCATATATCCACTCAGGGGTTTACCCCATTCTGCTTCGAAATACTAATGGAAGAAAACTGACATGTGCCATTAATGCTTTTATTGTAAAAGTCGCCGTTTTCGCCCCGACTCACTAGGTAGGTTTCCATTTTGCCGTTCAACTTGAATGCTTCGTTGAACACGGTCGCAGACGTGACGTAATACTTTTACGACATTTCGATTTGCTTCTTTTGACTTCTTCTGCTCAGTTGAGCGACGCATCCCTAACGCGTCGCGGTGTTTTTGGCAAGCAAAAAGAGTCAGCGAATGTCGACAGAACAGGTAAGAATTTTTATTGTGAATTGTGAAAATCAATCCTTAGTCGATATGTTTAAGTCGTCGTATAGTAAGTAATCCATTTGATTATGCAAGGTTCTAGCTAGCCTTCCTCTTTTAGTTCATTTTAAATTGTTTTCGAAATTTACTATGAAAATAGTTAATGTTGAAACATTTCAGGTAAGGGGAATTGATGAAATTTCAACATCCATTTTGCACCAAGTCAGGATTTATATCAAATTTTACAAACTTTACATTACTGTAATTTTGGGACATGTTAGGAGCTGTTTGTTAACTCTTATTGGATGCTTTTTGTCCTATTTTGACTGAAGTAAATACCCACTTAAAATGCCAATATTTAGAAAAACGGCCGCTGGTTGTCTTTTTTTAGACGCTGCTTCCGGTCAAGGGAATTTGAATTTGAAAAATGTATACAACAGACTCAAGCTGGTCAAAAATTACTGAAAATCTAAAAATTTTAGTAAAGTAGTAAATATATTAAAATAGCATTGCCAAAAATTGCCAAAGCACAAATAGCACTTCATGCACTAGTCTTGTTTGGGATGTTTTCTGCTGAAAGTACATGCAGTGGGTTGATTTCTTTCGGACATTGCTCCGCCTGTGGCGAACATTTGATGGCTCAAATAATTGTAACTTTTGGTGTATTCAGATGGCGCGTGAGTGGAAATATTCGGGGGTGCCATTGCAGTTGCTGACAAAGATAATGAAACCAATATTTAAAAAATGTACAGACGATTATTTAAGGGAGGATTCGGCCTTGGTAGGGAATCGGCGTTTCGTCTAATATTAAACAAATAACATAACGTTTGTATTTCCTTTTAGACAAACGTTATCGTGTCAATCACGGAGAACCGTGCGGGAATTGTCGTGACCTTCAATCACCGTTCAAATGTACGGCAGCAATTAAATGTGGATGGAAGGTTGTTACCAGATCATGGCTTTAAAATTGAACCCAATGATAGAGTTCGACTCGAGTTCGAAACTCTGGCAGGAAACATGCAAACAAGATATGAATTTGAATTTCAGAACGAAGAAATTGTGGGTAAAGTCTTTTAATATGACTAAAGTGTTAGCAACTAACCTAATTATAAATTTTATTTTGAAAAGCATGAGCCGCAGATGGACCACTCCCCGTCGGCGCGATGCATCAGCGGCTCACGCTCAACGTGGAAATGTGTGGACAATTTTTTTCTCACTCTGGCTAAACGATAAACTAGAATTCGAATATTTGTACCGAACTGAAGGCTGAACTAGGTACTTTTACCAGGAATTGCCTGCAGTAGTGTAGAACACAATAGACAAGCAGGGACCATATGACCATCTAACCCACTTTGTAGGTGACGCACTTGCATGTGAACTAGTTCACGGCCAGGTCATTACTGCCATTGTTTTGGGAAGTTATTATATAACTCCTAATGTAATAGACGATAATACGCCAATACACAAGTATACTGATACATAATATATATATTGCTGATAACCCCGTTTTATTTTTGTCAGGTCAAAGAATATTGCAACATTCACCATGGCCGATTACGGTGGCTGTGATCGGAAGAGCAAATCATCATTTGATGAAATACAGAATATTCATCAACGACATTAAAATGAGCGCAGGCCCTATTCAACTTCGGCCCCCGGAAGGTATTGAATTTGTATGTAAATTTGTTTCAAACATCTTTACTAAACCTAAAGGACAGAACATATAGTTTTGTCCTCAATTAAGGTAACATATTTCTATATTTGCGCAGTATCATTGTTATAGTATTAGCGTTACACGTCCATGGCCTCAAGTTCAAGACTCGATTTCCTGCTATTAAAAACACATGTCAAATACCCAATGCAGATTGACCTCATAGGTGTAGGCTGAAACAGAATGGTTTGATCTTCATATAAGTCCATTTGAAATGTTATACCGTGATGTATCTCATCTCATTGGGATTGGAATACCCTGACCCACTGAGCTTGTGGTCACATAATTTGTTATCATGTTATAATGACAGGAAAAATATCTTAGGTCAAAATTCCGAAAAGTGTAGTTTATATATATATATATATATATATATATACAACTTCCAAATATAGCGCAAACCTGGGGGCAATAAAGTGGCAGATGTGTGTTTACCATTGCCCCGGGTATATAACTAAATTTTGCTCTCTATTATACATCGGCTCAGTTTTGTTTGGAATGCTTTTCACTCAGCGTTGCTTTCGACCTTAAGAGTATAATATGGGTGTGCAAACCCGAATCACTATATCTGCATAACTAACAATTAGTCCGTTTTTGCCTGTACTATTTGACCTATTGTCAAACCATTGAAATCCAAAGTTATCCCAATAAAACTTGAAAGTTGCAATTGTTATGCACAGGACACTGGTGGATCGCGCCATCAAGACGCTGGTCATCTGTGACTTGTGCTTAAGAGAAAAAGGATTCCTGATTGGTAATACAGATCTGAGACTGATTTAAAGAATACCGAATTGAGTTTCCCATTCATACCCAAAGAGTGAATTATTTAAATTAAAAGTAATGGAATAAATCGATTTTGCGGACGCTCTGCTCAAGGTGGTATCCATCCATTCATGTATTTTATGCGTTTTCTAATTTTACAGGAGAGAACAGAGTGTTCGTCGGAGATACCAATTTCAAGATTGGAAGTGAGTACCTAAAGTTTACTCCCAAAGTTTATGTTCTTCATTTTTTAGGTGAGAAAACTAACTATTTTCCTAAATGTGACATATTATTTTTCACAGATATTCAAGCACAAAATGTAATTGTTGGATCAAACTGCAAAGTGTAAGATTTTATTAATATATAGATCGACGAATAACCTGACAAAACACGATTTTGTAGATATTTCACTTTGGGATCACTTCTTTCAATTCGAAAACAAAAAATTAGCATCAAAAGACAATAATTTTGAGCGACGACTAGTCATGGAAACTTAGTTACCCAGTAGTAGTTCAGTAGTAAAGTTGAAGGTCGGTAAACTATCAAAACTAGGTAGTTTCTTGATTAAAAACAACGTAAACTAGATATTTGTCGTTTGGCGACATCTTTAATAACATATCTGAAGGTTTCAATCTTTGAATTAATTAATTTAATTTAAAACTTTTATCATGAGGAGAATATGTTTTATTCACTTTTTTGCAACTGAGTAACTAGTTTTTTCTATTCATACACCCAGTTCAAAATAAGAAAAGTCGGTAAGTAAAAGCAGTAGTGGGCAAATCAGATATTTGTAAAAGTAGTTCGTCGGCAAACTCAGTTCGTATACCCCTTATTTTCAGCACTAGCATTGGCAATAAAAATATCTTTTTCCTGCTTTTAAAAAAGATAACCAAATCACAACTTACGTATGGTTTATTTTTGTCCATCCGAGCATTTAATTCTCGCTTTTTTTGATTTTTTATCCTGATTCTGTCTAATGACTATAACTTTATATAAATATATATTCTTTTCCAGTTTCGGGTCGACAAACACTGTTTCAGCTAATAGCAGTTATACTGCAGGACCTGTAGAAGAGTGTAATTCTTCTCAATGAGCGCCGTCAAGGCGTGGATCTCAGTATAATTTAACTTCACAAATGAAGTTCTTTTATACACTCAACAAGTTATGTTGCATCACGTAGTCTATGTTAGACCTATTATGAAAAATATTTTAGTATATTGCTTTCTGGAGAATGTACACAATGTAATTCACGTTCTAGTGAAACCTAAGATTAAATGTTTAACCTACTTGTAGAGCTATTTATTTTCTAAATATTTTCTAATAAAAATCTTTTCGATTTTTTATACTGATGGAACTAATGTTGGTAAAGGGCAGTAGTCGATTGGTTTACTTGATCATCATCACAAGTTTATAGTCAAAACGCTTAATAAAATCTGAAGGAACCAACACCTGCTGCGCGCCATACATCACTGAAGGCAGGGCTCATTTTTAGTTAAGGTATAGATTTGAAAGGATAATAGTATTCGAGTAGGTTGCTTACAGAGTAATAAGTTAATCAAGCAAGCTAATCCGTCGTTACGGTTGAATAGACTTAGAAATCCTGCGCAACCTCAAACAGTACTAGCAAATTATTCAGCTTTTTGCAAATTTTTCTACACAGGAAACATAAAATCGGGTATTTCACAAATAAAAGTTTTTATTTCAATCGTTATGATTACTTCCGATTGCCTCCTCCCAATACAAAATACGTACACTCGTTCAAATGGCATTGTTGTCACTACGACTGTCCAAAATATTCGAATCATAAATTATTCGAATCCTACGATAATTCGAAATCAACAAAATGATAATTTAAATTTTTTAAAAAATAAGTGTGAATTTTCATCCAAATATAAGCTAATAAAAGAATGTCTTCGTTTTTTTATTATATGACTTCGATTCGGGAAAATTATTCCATTCGATTCTGAAACCAAGAGATATTCGGTTTTGGCGACCCCTAATTACAGTCACCACAGTACATTTCTTAGTCGCTGAGTCAGGGCATGGAAGTTATGTTAGATGGATATTCAACATGCAATTTAACTTGCAATGAACAAAATAGTTTACAGATATGCGAAGGCCCTGTAGGTTCTGTGGGACTAAAAGGCATCCGTGAAAACGTGGGGTTGCCCGGGATCTCGTGCGAATGCGAAGATTACATATATCTTAGGAAAAACTTGAAAACTTACGAATTAAATGGCAGGTTTTGATTGGAAGTGATAATTGAAAAATTTCGCACTGCGGAAGACTATATATATCTACTAGAGTTTCATTTATAACAGGAATCCGCTTTGTATTGTTGACATTTATTTGCAGTGTTAGGGAACAAGTGAGAAACGATCGTAGCATTTCACTGGTATGGACAGCGAGCATTATGTTCAAATTTCTCCCAATGATAATAATTGCAAAGATTCATTTCATCGACAGCAGTTTTCACATTGGCCCTGAAGTTATCATTTTGTCGTCACAGGTTCGTGAGCCAGGACTAGCAGAAATGTATGCCAACCGCGAAGCATTCACATCTTCTCAACGTTGTCTCATTCACCTTGTTTATTGTAGAAATATTAAATCGGACTTCTTTTGCTCTCGTTTCTGTAGAACCGGCCCACTCGATTAGCTAGCTACCCATTCGCGTCGATTTAATGCGAAAGTTCCCATAAAATCAACATTGCGCAACGCTTCCTGTTCGATTGCCAAACGCACAATTCAGTTCCCATGCTCGTTCAGTCAAAAATAATTTGTAAATATGGTTCGTCAATCAAGTGCCATCACGAAAAAGTGAGAACAAGACATGGTTTAGAGTGTTAAGATTGATATGATGTCGACAAGCGCTCCTAAACATACACCCGAGGAAATTGATCTTATCAGAAGCAAATGGACAATATTTTCATGCTACATCTCATGCAAGAAGATAACATTGTCTCTTTTTGTGAGTGGTAGCATCAAATCGGAGAAAAAAGATTCAATATCATCAATACTGCTATGAAATAGCAGTGTTGACGATTTCAAAGCTTGTTTATCGGATGAAAATTACACGAATGCTTCACACACTCGAAAATAAAACGATATTCTGCCGCCATTCGTGTTTTATTAACGTTGGTGGCTCATAATGTACAAAATGAAAACCTATTTGGGTAGGTGGTACACATGAACAAGATTAGCATCAAATTATTATCGAAAACGTCTGTTTTAAGCAAAATGCACCGAGCAGTATCGAACGTTTTTAAACTCTTTATAGTAATAACGGATTTCATTTGTTTAAAATGACGGTATCACGAGTCACACGCGTGTACACCGACTGACATATATTCAACCAGGGGATTACCCTATTCTGCTACCGAAGTCTTTTTCCGTGTCAAAGTGCTCCAATGGAAGAAAACAGACATGTGCCAAGAATGCGTTTATTGTAAAAGACGCCTTTTTCGACGCGACTTGCCAGGTAGGTTTCCATTTTGCCATTTAACATTAATGCTTCGTTGAACCTGGCCGCAGACGTGACGTAATTCTCCAAGCGACTATTTCGCTTTGCCAACTACTTTTGTTCAGTTGTGCGACGCATCTTTAACACGTCGCGTGTGATTTTGGCGAGCGAAAAAATCACCTAATGTCGATAGAGCAGGTATGACTTTTATTGTACATTGTGAACATCAATCAAATAGCATATACGTATGAGTACCGTAGTCGTATAAAAGCCCAGTGGATTTCGCAAGGTTCTAGCTAGCGTTGTCAGTTTAATTTAATTTGAACTGTATTCGAAATTCACTATGAAAATAGAATATTGTTGTTACATTTCAGGTGTGCAGAATTGCTGAATTTTGACACCAAAGTTAGGATCTATATCAACTTTAACATTACTGTAACTTTTTGACATATTAGGAGTTGTCAGACACTGTTCGTCTATGGCGAACATTTAATGGTTCAAATAACTTCTGGTGTATTCAGATGACATGTGGGTGCAAATATTCGTGGGTAAATTACGTACGAGTACCATTGCAGTTGCGGACGAAAATAATGAAAGCAAGACTAAAAAATATGCAAGCGAATATTCAAGCGATGATTCGGCCCTGGTAGGGAATATTAGACAAATAACATAACGTTTGTATTTCCGTTTAGACGAACGTTATCGTGTCAATCACGGAGAATCGTGCGGGAATTGTCCTGACCTTCAATCATCGTTCAAATGTACGGCAGCAATTAAATGTTGATGGAAGGTTGCTACCAGATCATGGGTTTGTAATTGAACCCAATGATAGAGTTCGACTCGAGTTCGAAACTATGGCAGGAAACATGCAAACAAGATATGAATTTCGGAACGAGATAATTGAAGGTAAAGTCTTTTAATTTGACTAAAATGTCAGCAACTAACCCAATTATAAATTCTAGTTTAAAAGGCATAAGCCACTGATAGATAGATCGCCCCCAAGCCGTTGACGTGGAAATGTGTGGATAATTTGTTTCCGACTGGGACTAAACGATAAACTAGAATTAGAATACTTGTACCAACTAGAAAGGCTAATAGAATCCAAGTTAAACGATTTCGCTTACACAATTATGCTTTAAAATGTAAAATTCTGAGATTCGCCAGATGTTGCAGTAAATGCATTAATTTAAATTTTGCAGCGTAAAATGAGGCATATATCACTAATTAATAGCAAAATACTCTTTTTGGAATATTGCAAAAACTAGATCAGTTTTAATAGGAATTCTACAAGGCCTAAGTATTTTAAAAGGAATGTCGTAACGTTTACACATCAAATTTTGTTAATTACAATGGTCACGTATTATTTCTCATAAACTAATGCTATTTGAGCTAATTGAATATGGTAGTCCAGGGGGAAAGGTGTGGGACAAGTACCTTTCACGCCCATTTTCAATGAAAAAAGATCGTGTTGTATACAATTTTACTGTGGGTTCTACTTATAAAACGTTAAATTGAATATCTTCAGCATCACGAGTTAACTTTTTACAATAAATGACATTTATCCACCCAGGGGAATAACCTAGTTTGCTACCGAATTAATTTCCGGGAGGTGTGTAAGACACAATAAACAAACAGAAATACGCCCGTCTGGGCTGCCGTGTAGGTGACGTGTTCGCAGGTAGTTCAAGGCCATACCATTACTGCTATTATTTTGGAAAGCCGTTTTATATAACTAATATTGTAATTGACTCTATTACACCAATACACGAGTTACTGATACATAATATATTAAATTGGTGATAGTACGGGTAAATTTAAAGCAAAGATACTTGTGGAAATCTGATAATCTTATTTCATCATCAACAGGTCAAAGAATATTGCGACATTCACCATACCCGATTCCAGTTGCTGTGATCGGAAGAGCAAATTATCATTTAATGAAATACAGAATATTCATCAACGACATTGAAATGAGCGCAGGTCCTATCCAACTCCGACCCCTGGAAGGTATTGAATTTGTATGTGAATTGGTTTCACATATCTTTCATTTTCTAATTTTGTGAATGCTTCCGACTTCCATACATATTGTAAACCTGCAGTCTAAAAAGTGGCAGTTTGTTTCACCATCGCCCAGGGAATACCACTTACTGCTCTCAATTACATCGGCTTTGTTCCGGGTGGGGATGCTTTATACTCTATTATAATCGGCACTGCTCCCGGCCTTAAGAAAGAATTTCAATTAAAAAAAAAATAAAAATAAATCGAGTATGGGCTTTACTCAGCATAGTATCCGTTAATGTATTTTAACCGTTTTCCAATTTCACAGGAGAGAATAGAGTGCTGGGTGGAGATACCAATTTCAAGATTGGAAGTGAGTACTCAAAATTAACTCGTTTATGTTGTTCATGTTGAGGTGAGAAACTAACCATTTAACAGTAAAAATAACATATCATATTTTACAGATATTCAAGCACAAAATGTGATTGTTGGATCAAACTGCAGAGGGTAAGATTTTTATTTGGTAATAATTGCAGCTTAAATATAGTTGAAGTTGACAAAATACAAATTTGTAGAAATTTCACCACATTAAACCACAAAAATGTTGGGCGTTCTTGATGAACGTGGGTGTGAGAATCGCACAAACGTATATATCTTTTGTCGTAAGAGGTCACTAAGAGGAAAATGAGAAGTGGTCATTGGTTTCTGCATTATCTAAGATAGATAAACTCACTGCGCTTTGTTATGGAGTTTCAGTGTTGTGTGTAATCTTTTCCACGTCCAAACTTTGCCCACCAACAGTTGGCTATGCATAAGTCACTGTTGAATCGTGCATCCAAAGTGTCTACATGGCTGAAGCCAGCCATAAGTCACTGTTGAATCGTGCATCCAAAGTGAGGACATGGCTGAAGCCAGTCACTCCAATTTATAACATATCATATTAGCGAATTATTCAAATTTCTACTGAGAAACTCGGGTCTTTTATTTGTGCGTAGCTAAGTTTGAGAAAATATTTTTCAAAATGTAACGATTAACAATATTTTCCGCTTTTATAGTAAAGAATACCAAGATGACCAAATCACACTTTATGCATTCTTTGTTTTATTCACCCATCCGCTCTAAAAATTTTCAATAAATTGTCAATTAGGGGTGAGTAAGTCTAAATTCAAAGATCGATATTTTTGCTTTTGACAGTTATTTGATTTAAAAATATATTTATATTTGTTTCGGGTTTGGAATAATTAAATCTTATCTTTCTCAATGCCCTCAATGAATGGAGTCTTTCGTCGTGAACTCATTGACTATGGCTGGGAATTTCAAATTGAAAAATCGAAACGATTGGAACCACACGTTATTTGACACAGTATTGAATCAGGCATAGAAACAAAAACTTGAAACATGAATAAGAATGATTAGGTTTTAACGGCAAAATATACACAAAATATTTTTGGTTTTATTCAATTTTTTCATTCATTAATTCGATTTTGATACTGGAAGGCAAATTATAATTGTGAGAACAGGATATTTCCTGTTTATATGGTTATTAGTGATTCGAAAAAATGAAACGAACCAGTTTCGAATTTTAAATGATCTGTGTTTGCTCAGCCCTAATTGGGACAAACATACCACTTCGAACATATATTCACATTCAAACGGAATACGCTTTTCTCGTCTAAGTTTGTTTTGTTATCCTGGTTCTGTCAAATGACTATAATATTAATTTACATCATTTATTTTATTTTTTCTTTTATCTTTTCAGTTTTGAGTCGGCACATATTGTTTCAGATACGATGAGCCATACTGCAGTACAAGTAGAAGAGCCAAATTCTTCTCTACACCCGCCATAGAGGCGTGGGTTTTTTATTGCAACCAAACCTTATATATTATAAGATACAGTAGTGCAATGGCAATATTGCCATTGCCCTACTGTATCTTATAATATATAAGGTTTGTTTGCACACTCAACAAGTTATGTTGCATCACGTAGTCTATATTAGACTTACCTATGAAAATATTTTAGTACAACAGAACGTACACATCGTAAATCACGTTTTAGTGAAAAATGAGATTTTGTTTTTTAATTTTTGTTCATTTTACCTACTTTTAGAGCCATATTTCATCTTTTTTGTTATTGATTGCTTTTTCTAACCTACCTCGTGTCAAAATATATTTCAAAATAAATATCTTTTTCATTTGTTACAACGTTTGATTTTTTTATTTGTCGACTAGATATGCTCGGAGAGCACCGCACCTTTTTGCGACGTCAAAACTATTGCGACAAATAGCCGGTATGATGAATGGATTTCGAGGGCAAGTCAAACGGACCTAAATTATGACGGCATTATGTGCTCCGCAGCCGAAAATTTTCTTTGGAACACTTACACTTATTTACTGTAGAATAAAGAAAAGCATGTGAAAAAATACTTCAAAGGCGAGAAATTCACAAGAGAAATTAATATTTTAAAGTTGAATGACAAAAAGTTGCTAGCACTAAGTATTTTAATTTTAAGCTAATAACTAGGAACATATTTGTATGTTCTCTACTGGTTTTAATATTTTGAGCGTTAGTGAAAGAACATATCCGTGCCTGCCCCCACGTCCCACATTAAAAGTACATCATTTGCTCAACCTAAACATCATAAACAGAATAATCATTGACTTTTACAATTCTCCTACACAGGAAACGTAATATCTGGTATTTCCCGAACTTTCAATTTCAATCGCTATGATTACTTCCGAATACCTCTCAATATAAGATACGTACATTCGTGCAAATGGCAGCACTGGACAACAAAGCAATTTCCGAAATAAGAGAGTGAGAAAATGGGGTTGTATGTATTGTTGCTTCTTTTCGTGGCTTTGTCGTTGACTCAAAGCATTGGAGTTATGTTAAGTGAATACAGGTGTTCAACATGCAATTTAACGTGCAATGAACAAAATAGTTTACAGATATGCGAAGGTCCATCAGGACAGGCGGGCTCAATGGGACGAAAAGGCATCCGTGGAGACGTCGGATTGTCCGGGATATCGTGTGATTGTGACGATTACACAGATCTTAGAAAGAAGCTTGAAGACTTACGAAAGGATATGGCAGGTACATCTTTACTTCACTTTAGCCGCTCAGAAAAATGTACGCGCAACATGTTGTGTCTAGCATGGAATATTGCTGGATCGCGCCTTGAGGCGCGATTTATGCTTGACTTATTTGCAGTGACTGGGAAATGTTAGTTATAAAAACTTATATGACCAAGAACTAAGTCTAAACGTTGCACCTGCAATTATACTCTGAGCGGAAGATGTCCCAAATAAGACTGAACTACTATATTATATTGCATTGTGTGGTATCGTCTTTGAGCGAAACTATTCGCACCCAATTTCGGCATACTCACGAGTGCTTAGTTGTGCTTTTCACCAATGCTAAAAGTGTTTAACATATCAGTGCTAAAAGGTATAAGTTGAAAAATTATGTTCAACCAATACAATAATAATGTTTTGTATTGAATTCTGACATAATCAGAAATTTTATTTTGTTAAGCATATGTGCAGTTAGAAAAATTTTGTCCACACACGATTTTGTTTGACAAAGGGCAAATAAAAATGTAATATCAGATTATAAATACATAATAGTCGTCACATAATAAGTCTATGAGGATCTTTAGTTGAAGATGATTCCATAATCTCCTCATGATCTTGCTCATAGCCAGGGGCAAATACCACTCATTTCATCATATAGCGGTTTAATTCGTCTTGAATGTTTTCTACTTGCTGGCACTAAATTTGGTAATAGGTCTTTGCAATATAAGTGGCCGTTGGTTGTCACTTTTTAGGCTTTGCTTACTCCAATACAAAACGCTTCCTTTGTTTTTGCACAGCATACAGGGAGAGATCGAAGTTGGATTCTTTCGAATGGCAAAAAGCATCAAATGGCATGTGGTATCGTCTGTACGAAGATCGTTCCTCGTTTGAGGAAGCAAAACAAAATTGTTTGTCAAACAATGCTAGAATGTGGTCAACTGGAATAAGAAATGATAAAATGAGAAGGTAAATTGCTCAGTTTACTATATTGTTAGTTAATTTTCAAATTATCATTATGACAATATGTAATTTTTGTTTTCTTTAGCATCGACGAGACACAGTTAGATTACACCATCTGAACAATTTGCATCTTTTTCCCTTCAATATTTTTTCACAAATTTACAACTTTTGCTCAAATAATGATATATCTGCGTGTCAGAATTTTAGCACATGGGTTTTAAATCCTGTGCGTTGGATTTTTCATTAACTTGAATATAATTATCTACTTGCACGAAATTCTATTGTGATTAGTATTGATTTTATCCAAATGAAGAAAAAGGTTTCCAGTTATTTTGTCACCTCTACAAGATTATTTTAAAATGCTAAATCTTTAAACCATTTCAA
Organism: Styela plicata; assembly: GCA_963675895.2. NCBI lineage: Eukaryota > Metazoa > Chordata > Ascidiacea > Stolidobranchia > Styelidae > Styela > Styela plicata. Next base: position 6,693,302 of record OZ023150.1, read on the forward strand.
AATATAAATTCACATTTCATATTTCAATACATGAGCCACTGATGGGTCACGCCTCAGCAGCACCAACCATCCGTGGCTCATACTAAAAAAACACATGGGATTACATTTTTACTGAAAAAGGCGTAATCTGTAAAAGTTTCATGCCGAACTAGTGAACTCTTAATCTACTCATATGGCCGGCTGGGGTAAGAATCAGAAATAAACTCTAAAAACGCTATGTAGTACCACTTTACTTTAACAAGTGGCCGTTAGTCGATTTCTATTAGGTGCTGTTTTCGGTGTTGGTTAGAGTGGCTTCAACAAAACGAATTCAACATAAAACTATTTCATCACTCAGGGAAGTTCTTCGAACGATTCCAAGGCCAATCGGCGCATTATGGGCCGGGTATAACGACATAGCAACAGAAGGCACATGGGTGTGGTCAGACGGACACACAGATATATCACGACGGAACAAACTTTGGCGAAATTCCCCGTGGGAACCAAATAACGTTGGAGGAAATGAAGATTGTGCTCATATGTATGTTATCAGTCATGAGACAGGGAAGATTGTTATGAACGATGTTCCATGTTATGTACCTACACACTATGTATGTGAATACGAGCCATAATTGAAAGAACAACCCCTTACCACCAATCATAAATGTTTTTTAGGCATGAGTCATAAATGGACCGCGTCTTGTTGACGCGATCCATCAGTGGCACATGCTTAGAACTATTCATTTAGTGTGAACAGAGATCGAGAAAAACAAGAGGACTAAGGTGACATTCGTTTGGAACCAATGCGATATCTTATAAAAGTATAGATATAGATGGATAGGCGTCTGTTTGCTGACTGGATTTAGAATAATACAAAGATACTTATTGTGGAATACAATTTATTTTTGTGTACATTAAATGAAAGGAATTATTTAAATAATATAAAAAAGACCCACTGACAGGATTTTAGAAATCAGCATTCCGGATTAGGATCGCCAATTAAATAGTTTTGAATTTGATTAACTTTTTCTGACAGACTAGTCAACTATGTCTCAAATAAAAACTTGTGTATTGTATAGTTTTTTTCATCACGTTTGCTTATAGTAAATAGTATAGTATAGTGTTAAAGACTTCTTACGGAGATGCTAAAACGCTGCGGAAACATATTTTGCTAAGGATTAGTCACTGGTTGATCGCGCCGCCAAGGCGCGGTCCATATGCGACTTATTCCTAGCAAACTAAAAATTCTTTCTGGGAAGAAGGAATGTAAGCTAATAAAATCGAGACATAGTGTATACAACCGTGGAGTGATTTTTATACAAGATGACTTGGTTTGCATTCCGGTTTTGGCAGAGCGTCGGTGTTCCTCAGTCCAGAATCAATTTGAAATTCAAGAACTCAGGTGAAAACATTTTGGTATAAAGCAAGTTTGTGGAACTTATGGTATGTCATTCAAAGTGATCTGAAAAAGCCAGTGGAACTCTCCAGACGTGCTTGTTTGCATGAGTTAAATTACTTTTTACCCCACGTCATTTTCATTGAGCGATATCAAAATTTACCCACAAAAGGAGGCTACATTGAACTAAAAAATAATAGGCTATTTTCTCTCCACATTAATCATCTAGTACAACTCCAATATTCCGGAGTTTTAGTGACTATAAAAATCTAATAAAAATGTCTATAGATATCTAGAATTATTTTCAGCAAAACACACGATTGAAAAACCCAGGTAAATATTGTGTTGATAAAATGTATTCTATTATATTAGGAAGTTAACGGCGGTCATATGATTATATCATTGCCAAGGCCAGATATCATTCACTGTAATATTTTAGTGACCACGCTTCGCTTTATAGCGAGCAATCGCCACAGAAAACAAAATGAAACTAGAACTGTATACACAGCACTACGAAGGCTTTCGCCTGACGATGATGAACACTGTCATCACTGGATCTTCTAGTACTCAGCATGATCTAAAAGATGTCTCACAGCACACAAACTTCTGGACCAAGATTCCAGCTGACAAACAAAGTTATGCAAAAATCAAAGTTCACTTGTCATAAAATTAAATCACACAACGCAATGGAACAGTCGCGTTGTTGAGTCCTGCAATTACAATTGGTTTATTTATATCAAATACTATATCAAATCAGATTCAGAGCATATATTCGCACTCTTTTTGATCTGTACAATGATATACGTGTACCAAATATCAATACCAAAGCCCATCCTTGCACTCTTTTTGTTCTACTCAACGATATATGTGTGGATATATATATGTGATAGACGAAGTATGGTATTTATATATTATATTTCGGCGTTCTACGTACGCGCGCCCGTCAGCCCGAAAATTTATTTACCTACACAAAATAAGATATAAAAAATAATTAGCATGCACAAACGAACAAGAGATGGATAACAATGGCCAGTGGCCACACAATAAATATCAGTAAACAATAGGAATTAAATACGTTGATGCAAAATCATAAAGTAAAACGCAAGCATGTGTCACAAATAGACCACTACTCGGTGACAAGATCTATCAGTAACACGTGGTGGGAAGACGCACAGATACCAATATAGTTGCACAATATATAAAAAAGGAAATCCGAATATTCACAATTTTACGAGAACAAATAGCAACATATGCCAAAAAGGAAATATATGCGAAAATAGAAATGAAAAAACGGCGAGCATCGGCTACAAATAAGCTACTTGAGAGATTTATCAGCGGACATGGTTGGAAAAACACCAACACCAGATTTAATAGTCATAAAATAGCTTTCAAACAACTTTCTTTTTTATTTTGACGCATAATATCAATAACACTGGTTTTCCGTCCTAAAATATACTTTACATCTTTAAAATTTCATTGAACATCTTTATGGTTCGCCCTGATATACATCTTTTAATCCATAAATACAGGGCACGAGAATTTGTACTAGCGTTTACTTGAACTAGGTGAAATGAACGAATTTTCTACAAAACTATGTGAAGTATTACGGCTTGTGAAGAATCATTAAAAACCTTTTTATGATGAATATACGATTTAAGTAGTTTTTAAACCACGTACTCAATTTTTTAAATGGTCGCCGTGTTGAAAATTAAGGACATCTGCTTATTTCTCATGGTTGATCTACCAGAAAAAACTACAAACACCAAACCAGGTAAATGAAAACTAGATAAAAAGCAGTTTGGAAAAAAATTCATGGTTAACTCGTTACATTTACTTGAAATAGTCAACACTTCTGCGCCCTCACTTAAGCGGTGAGGTCAAGTAGTATCGTGCATAGTTCATGAGCAATAGCAGTTTCGGCAAAAATTTTATATTCGAACTTTTCTTTTCTTTTTATATCGTAATGAAGACTTTTGAAATTGCACTTTATTGATTGTAGAAAACGCCACATATTTTCTAAATTTTGAAAATTATAGGAAATTTACAATTCAATCCTTTAATATTAATTCACTTCTCAAAATGTTTTGAACGCATGTAAATTGGGGAAAATTTGCCAATCATGTTTTTTTTTTCATCTTTGTATGGAAGTCTCCGTGTTGCTCAGATTATTGATAGTTGAATTAATATAATTGAATATATTTTGGGCTTTTGTGGCTGAGGTGTGTAGGCCAAACCGTTATCAATTCTTGGACCATTTGTAGGTTCATCCAAACTGTATGGAATATAGACTTCACGACCCAGATCCGGATTCAACATGCGCATATATCTAAATTGTTGAGCGGCTTGAACTCCAGGTGTTGCTGCAGTTGCGGAGGGTTGTTGAACGATGAGTTCCTCAACAAGTGGCACAGCATTGTTTAAACTGGGTGCAACGCTCTCTTCGTCTAGAATGACCACATCTGCATCTGTTTGCATTTCGTTGTACTGTGCTTCATCCTTAAATGATCTTTGTAGTTTTATTTTTGCTTCATCTCCGGCGACTTTCCGTAGGAATAGTTGTCTCTCGCAAGTATCTTCTATGGCCCAGTCAGTGTTTTGGCGTAGTTTTTGGCGTTACCGCATTTAAATCTACGCTTGGTTTCTCCCGTTCTATGAAAAACAGTTCAGGCACAGTAAATTAATTCTTACCGATCTTTATTTTTTGCCCGTTCTCATATTGAATCACTGCTGTTTTTGCATCTACAAAACCGAGAAGAGTGGCTGATTTTGTGAGTTTAGCTATGGTATCTGCATCGGTTTTTTCGCTTGTAAGAACAGCCTTAACATAATTTGGCGGACCAACGTCTAAATGTACGACGTCCCCTGGTCGAAGACGTGCAACTTTGCTCAATACACCTCGATGTTTTTCGGCTTGAATGTCGCTAGCTTTGCGTAAAAGTGACGGGTGTATCTGTACGTATTTGCTGTTGAAAAATCCAGTATCATAGTCAAAACCTTCATAAAGATTTTGCATCCTCGATGCAAGACGTAGATATTCAGTGAAAACAACTGGTATGTTCTTTGCTTCTGGTATGGCAAGCAGATTTCGTGGATGAATAACTTTCGGTATTTTTAACATAGCATTCATAGCATTGCCCTTACTTTTTTTCAGTAGAGCAGGGTGAATATGGATGCTCTGTTACTCATCAAACATCACCTCTACACTTCGCTTGGTGACACTGATAACCCTGCCTGTTTGCCAATGAACTGCGGTGGGAATAGCCCTAAGCCTCGTTGCAAAATTATTATTAAACGTTTACTCGTTTGGGTTTCCACCATATCATTAAATTTACACTGAGAAGAATAATCATCTTTGTTTATTTTTTCTATTACACCGACAAAAAGAGAAGCTTCGCTGAAAACATCGGGGAAAAATACTTGAATAGAGTTGTCGTAGTCAGACATTCGGCGAACTACTATACCGGTGTTACCAGGAAGCGTATTGAGACGAGCGTTCCAACCAAGTGTTCGCCTTTGAATCGACTTGAAAGCTTCAAGTTTGTATTGTATTTTGACTTTATCGCCCAGCTTAAATCCCCAAATTTTAGTTTCAGGAATCTCAACTTCTTTTGGTTCCACAAAAGTTGGATCGTCGCAGGAAACTCCATTTTTTATTTTATCCGCGACTTTGAGAATTCTCGACTTACTAGCAATATATATGAGCTTCATTGCATTCGCGACATTCCCTTGATTAATTTCATTGCGACTCAAGGGAATATCTTTTAGCATCTTCATAAAGTTTACATCCACTTTCTTGAGTCCTTCATCACCAATCATTAGTCTTAATTCATTTCGCACTTTGCCGAGTTCCTCTCCTCGATTTTGCATTTTAATGGCGTTCTATTGGACGAGCGGTTTTTAGCTGCTGAATAAAGAACAATTTTAGTTTTTTGTCACCCGGGACAAAATAGCCTTGTGGTTTAACATGCTGGCATCGCAAGTTGAAGATCTCGGGTTCGAGTCCCGGCGAGTCCGGGCCGCTCATCCATGCCCACCACCCAAACCAGGGTGCAATAACTTGGGTAGTCTAAGCCGAACAGGAAAGGATCGTGGTCTCTGTTTCCGGGTCTTGGACTGGGGGAGAGTGTACATCGCTCAGAGTTATCAGAGGCGCTGTATCTGCTGGTAAGGATTTTTGATGTAAATACATCGTCATATCTCTTTATCGAAATTTGCAGGAAATCGTATCGTACTTTTTGCCATAAGAGGCAGAAAAGGGCTGTGGCAAATTAGAAAAAAAATGTGATCTAAATATGACGGCATATTATGGGGCGCCGCAGACGAATATTTTTCTAAATTGACAACAAAAAACTCCATTGTTCCTATATCCAATAAAATGAGGCCGGACCATCATCACCAGAACCATAAACAACCGGACTAAACATAAAAGATTTAGAGCAGCATTAAATCAAACAAAACATAAACAATATACCAATTTAACGTGATTTTAGAAGTCTATTAACATTTTCCCTTAATCTAAATTATTATTTGGCATATACCGTTCTTCTTGTCGCGTCGCCAATATCACCTGATGAAGCTAGGATTCTCGTTCTCTGTAATATCACTAGTCTACTTCTTTCCTATTTTTACCAGGAAAGTGGAACATAGGATAGGCGGTTTGTCACACGATCCCGCTAAACATAATATTAAAGTTGAAAGAATCTCTTTCTTGTAAAAAGTATGAAAATTGAATTACTCATTCTTAAAACGAACGGAAGGATGTCGTTGGCGTCTCGAGGGAATTTTGGCGCTTTTGTAATACGGGTTCATCGTTTGCTAAAAAAAGTAGTATTTTCAACTACACTGAATATAAATGAAAGACCAAATTGTATGCAAATAAAATATGCTGTTGGTTTTGGCAAACCTTACAACGCAGCTACGCGAGACACTGTAAACCAAGTCGATTTGCAAAGCTTGAAATTGGAGGAAAAGAGGCGCTTGTTGACAGAATGTCAAATATTTTTAAAATTACTGCAAAACCGAGAGAGAATATCTTGAAGTTGGAATCACATATAATGTCAGGTGAACAAAATGTGATACAAGGAAAACTTTGTATATCAAATTTATCAAAGGTCATTCTTCGAGATGTCCCTGGAGTCTACAAAGAACCAGCTAAAAATGCATCGTTCAATCTCTCACAGAAATGAACTCAGAAGTCATTAAAAATGTATTGGGAATCAAGGGTGAAAAAGCACCAGGGGAATTAGAATGTAGAAACAAAGTACATGCATTTACTTGATTGATAAAGTTATGTTGAGTTAGATGGGAATCAGATATTCATCAAATATGATGGCTTGAAACAGACTTGTTGTCTATGCGATAGCATTGAGCATTTCATAACAAATTGTCCTGTGAAAAGATACCAAATACTTGGAAGTAAATCGTTATGCGAAACCAATACAAAGGGAAATATAGGCAAATTCTCAGGACAAAGCAGATAACGGAAATAGTGAAAAAAATGAGTAACAAAGACAAAGCCAGATTGAAAAGGAGATAATAGAAAGTAAACACCAAAGTGGCATTGATATGGATACAGACCCACCGATTGACTGGTTCGAAGAACCATTGTAAAAATACTGTACCACTGTAAAACTGAATGTTTCATTGTACATAAATGTTGTGAAGATAAATATATCACGTGTCACAAGAAACCAATGGTGGAAAATGGACACAATATGACATGCAGTGACTGTGATCAACGTATCATTCAACCGCCATGCTGTAATTACATTGACAGATACGCCAGGAATTGGTCAAATCCCCAAATGACAATTTGTTATGTTATTACTTTAATTTGCATTACATATGTGGGTATGTGTCTGTACTACATGATAAAATACTCAACAGTATCGTTGCTGAAGTGAACAAAATTTGTTTAGGATTTCCATGGGGCTCGAAATGGGAATGAATTAAACGCAGCACATTGATCGGTTCCATATGCTCAAAATGAATCAATATAATTGATATTGAATCAATTTTCATTGGTCACAAATTGAGGTGGATGAAATTTCTTGGTTGTGAAAATTTTGATCGGTCATTGCAAAAAATAGAAAGCATTTTCCCATCCAAACATGGGGGTATGAATTTATTTTATGGAAATTTATATACCAATAGCAATTTATACAAAATATCCAATCATGCTCTTCTAAACACTCTCTATATTATTAGCAAATTTTCAAAACCGAAGTATTGACCGGAGTGAACTTTGAACTTTGAAATATGAAGGTTCTTCCTGTTGAATCATAAGACTTGCGTGACTCGAGACAAAACATTTCATTGTTTACTTATATTTTTCATAAATATGCATTTAATGCTTTTTATAGTAATATGCAGATATTTTTAAAAATTGTAGGATGCTTGCCCCAAACATGGAAATCAAAGTTAATGAATCTGGAAGATCAGAATAACCCACATTTAGTGTTATTCGAAGAAATAAAAAAATGTGGCAATGCCTGTAGATATGTATATAAAAATTTTTTGTGAAAGTAAATCGGTTTTTCCAAAAGAAAAGCAAGAGGCATGGTCCATTGATCTGTGCCGAAATATAGATAATTGGTTTGATTTATATGAAAAGGTATTCTACTGCTCAATTGAATCGGGATTTCGGTCATTCCACGTAAAGTCAAAAATATGCCACGTCCAACATGTACAAAACCGTGGTGGAACTGATTCATTTATTTTATATTTGGTATTATGTACTACAATTCTGGGAAATTGTAAACGCGTGGTTGTATGTGGAATATGGCCTCAATTTCAATCTTTCAAAGAAGTACATTTAGGTGTCGCAAGAAATCGAGATATAAATTGTGCGTTTTTATGTGCAAAATTTTGCTTGTACAGTTGACAAACAAGACCTCAATTCTCAGAATTTTTGTACATGTTAAAGAGTGTGATGTACTGCAAAAAACATATTGCAATCAAAAATGGAAAAATAAGGACACGCTTGAAAAAGTGGAGAATTATTCTCAATTCTATTTTTTAAAAACAGCAGGTGCAAATATTAACTGTGATTTAAATATTTGTCTGAGATGTTTTCAATAAGGTAAAAAAACATAAAAAATATACTCATTCGAGAACCATCTGTAACAAAATGTTTGTTCATCGCTGAATCTAAAGCTAAAAGTTTTTGCGTACTGCTCAACACTTACTGAAATGTCTAAATTCCCGGATGTTGATTGCCGAACTATTATTCAAACATTTGAGCTACTGCTCAACACTTCCTGAAATGTCTAAATTCCCGAATGTTGATTGCGGAACTATCATTCAAACATTTGAGCACAAATCTGTAGCTCTTTTGCAACGCATGTATCAATGCCTAAGATCATCTCATGTAATAGCTTTAGAATTACTCCTCCGAAGTTTTGATGATCAACACGTAATTATTACATTATTGTCGGGAAAAAGTATCATTTCCGTAAAGTGAGAAATTCGTGCCGATCGTTACGCAATGTGTCATTTGAGTTCATGCAGCTACGTACAAATGGCGGCGACACAGTAGATTTCCAGGTTCTATTTTTTCTTTTGTGAATATACAAGAGATCGTGCTGATACTAAGATATCAACCGAAAAAATGTTTGGTGATGTGTAAACAACCGGAAAAATCTGATTTTGCACAGTCAGTAAGAACAACAATAAAACACAATTTGCCTATAATTTGGAATACATACACAACCCCAATCCTGTCTATCTATCTGCTTTATCTTATTTTTTTTAGTAAAAACATGTGTGAAAAATTGTAAATTTGATAAATGGTGGTTAACTATGAATAAAATGTTAGGCTAAAATGCATTAACAGCGAATAAAAACAATCGTATAACAAAGTCATGTTAGTACGAATTCCATCGCTAAAATGGACCAATGCGTCAAGGCACAAAGGAAATTCTAGACTGGGATATAGATGCGAAAAATTAAGATTTAGTAAAAATGCTAAATCGAAGCAGTATTTCGGGATGATGGAAATATGGCAATGTTGATTACGATAACCCACTGAATGGTAAAATGAAATGAAGAACAAGACAGTGTGTAAGCAAGGTTATGTAGTAAAGCTGAGTGAAGTATATTAATCGCAAATGCATTGTGAAAATTGATCTTATAAAAAATGAATGTCTGCAAGTCCCTCTCTCAAAAAACTTGTTTACTAATGTTAGGCCAGGTCAAGTATAAATTCAATTTCGATAAAATTCCACGTCCGGTAATAAAGAGCATTATCAATTTTCATTGTATGGGATGACACTCGACTGGATAACTAAATCCAAAGAGACCATATGGGTGGCACTCTTTTTAAAAGAATAACATATCGGAACACATTAATGTCGAGAAACAATGAGAAATAGTAGGTTTACACGTTTGACAAAATAAGCTCAAGATATTATTGAAATCTTCAATAAGAATATCTATGAACACGGTTAAGCATTGTTAAACATCAAAGCCGACAGGTCGGGAAGAAAATTCACGAAATCATCGCTCAGGAATCGTCTAAGAATAAACTTTGTCCGTCCGAGTCTAGTCGATGGTAATAGTACATTTATGGGTTGTCCCGACTGCAAAACTCGCGAAGCCATTTGCTGGAGCCATTCGCGTGAAGTAATGCAGTTGTGATGACGTTCTCCCATGGCAGGAATTGAATACGAACTCATTTGGCAACGGAAACGGGTGCATACACTCACGCAGCCAGTTGCTGGAGTCAACGTTGAAGAGAATATGTTTACACTTTATAACCTTGTAGAATACGCGCAGCACGATCTGTTGTATATTCACAAAGAAAAAATAGAATGGAAGAAAGTGGTTGCGCCAGTAAGTTGATTTGGCTTATTCCCTAACAATTATCTCCCAGTTGTCGTGGTGTCATCTGGTTGGACCTGGCCGTCATTGTTGTGTGTGTTTTTATTATCTCTGATGTCTACCGTATCTCTGATGTTTACCTCCCGTTAATGACATGCGCACGATTCTGTGTGCGCCCGTGTTTATCTTCTGTTGAATAAATCATTGGATGTTTTGCCGTTGTAAAGATTGGTTGTGTGTATTGGCCTGGTGTTGTGTTACGGAAACTCTAGCCTTACTGGCGAAGGGTAATATGGGTTGGGTGAGCTTCCTCATGTTGGCCCAGCCCCATATAATTAAGTGTACTTACTGATCACTTCAGTTGAAAACTAGCAAACACTCATGACTTCAGGAATAAATTTGTAGAAACAAAATTTGGGTCTAATGAAGTTTAGTACCATATATTCAATTATCATAAAATTTCCCATGTTTCAAGCGACTCTTCCTAACCCGGGAGACAATGCCAGATGCTTGCAGCATTGGCGCCCCTTAGTTAGGATGAGAATATTCTGCCAGTTTTTTTTTTTTGATGACTATATGGTACTGAACTTCACTAGATCCGGAAATTTACTGTGTCACCGCCGTTTGTACGTGGCTGCGTAAACTCAAATGACACATTGCGTAACAATCGGCACGAATTTCTGACTTTACATACGCAAATGTTGCTTTTTTCCCGACAATAATGTCAGAATTGCGTGTCGATCATCAAAACTTCGGAGGAGTAATTCTAAAGCTATTACAGAAGATGATCTTAGGCATTGCCACATGCGTCGCAAAAAACCTACAGATTTGTGCTCAAATGTTTGAATGATAGTTCCGCAATCAACATCCGGGAATTTAGACATTTCGGGAAGTGTTGACCAGGACGCAAAAACTTTTAGGTTTAGATTCAGCGATGAACAGACATATTGTTAGAGATGGTTCTAGAGTGAGCAGGCATATTAGATAAATTGGTATGTGGGTCTGTTGTATATTCACAAAGAAAAAATAGAATGGAAGAAAGTGGTTGCGCCAGTAAGTTGATTTGGCTTATTCCCTAACAATTATCTCCCAGTTGTCGTGGTCTCATCTGGTTGGACCTGGCCGTCATTGTTGTGTGTGTTTTTATTATCTCTGATGTCTACCGTATCTCTGATGTTTACCTCCCGTTAATGACATGCGCACGATTCTGTGTGCGCCCGTGTTTATCTTCTGTTGAATAAATCATTGGATGTTTTGCCGTTGTAAAGATTGGTTGTGTGTATTGGCCTGGTGTTGTGTTACGGAAACTCTAGCCTTACTGGCGAAGGGTAATATGGGTTGGGTGAGCTTCCTCATGTTGGCCCAGCCCCATATAATTAAGTGTACTTACTGATCACTTCAGTTGAAAACTAGCAAACACTCATGACTTCAGGAATAAATTTGTAGAAACGAAATTTGGGTCTAATGAAGTTTAGTACCATATATTCAATTATCATAAAATTTCCCATGTTTCAAGCGACCCTTCCTAACCCGGGAGACAATGCCAGATGCTTGCAGCATTGGCGCCCCTTAGTTAGGATGAGAATATTCTGCCAGTTTTTTTTTTTGATGACTATATGGTACTAAACTTCACTAGATCCGGAAACTTACTGTGTCACCGCCGTTTGTACGTGGCTGCGTAAACTCAAATGACACATTGCGTAACAATCGGCACGAATTTCTGACTTTACATACGCAAATGTTGCTTTTTTCCCGACAATAATGTCAGAATTGCGTGTCGATCATCAAAACTTCGGAGGAGTAATTCTAAAGCTATTACAGAAGATGATCTTAGGCATTGCCACATGCGTCGCAAAAAACCTACAGATTTGTGCTCAAATGTTTGAATGATAGTTCCGCAATCAACATCCGGGAATTTAGGCATTTCAGGAAGTATTGAGCAGTAGCTCAAATGTTTGAATAATAGTTCCGCAATCAACATCCGGAAATTTAGGCATTTCAGGAAGTATTGAGCAGTAGATCAAATGTTTGAATAATAGTTCCGCAATCAACATCCGGGAGTTTAGATATTTCAGTAAGTGTTGAGCTGTAGCTCAAATGCTTGAATAATAGTTCCGCAATCAATATCCGGGAATTTAGACATTAAGTATTAAGCAGTAAGAAAAAACTTTTAGTTTTAGATTCAGCGATGAACAGACATTTTGTTGGAGATGATTCTCGAATGAGTATATTTTTTATGTTTTTTTACCTTATTGAAAACGTCTCAGACAAATATATAAATCACAGTTAATACTTGCACCTGGTGTTTTTAAAAAATAGAATTGAGAATAATTCTCGACTTTTTCAACCGTGTCCTTATTTTTTTCATTTTTAATCGCAATATGTTTTTTGCAGTACATTACACTCTTCAACATGTACAAAAATTCTGAGAATTGAGGTCTTTTTGTCAACTGTACAAGTAACATTTTGCACATAAAAACGCACAATTTATATCTTGATGTCTTGCAACACCGTAATGTACTTCTTTGAAAGATTGAAATTGAGGCCATATTCCACATACAACCACGCGTTTATAATTTCCCAGAATTACAGTACATAATACCAAATTTAAAATAAATGAATCAGTTCCAACACGGGTTTATAAATGTTGGACGTGGCATATTTTTGACTTTATATGGAATGACCGAAATCCCGATTCAATTGAGCAGTAGAATGCATTTTCCTATAAATCAAACCAATTATCTATATTTCTGCACAGATCAATGGACCATGCCTCTTGCTTTTCTGTCGGAAAAACCGATTGCATTGCCACATTTTTTTATTTCTTCGAATAACACTAAATGTGGGTTATTCTGATCTTCCAGATTCATTAACTTTGATTTCCATGTTTGGGGCAAGCATGCTAATTTTTAAAAATATCTGCATATTTCTATAAAAACCATTAAATGCATATTTATGAAAAATATAAGTAAACAATGAAATGTTTTGTCTCGAGTCACGCAAGTCTTATGATTCAACAAGAAGAACCTTCATATTACAAAGTTCACTCCAGTCAATACTTCGGTTTTGAAAATTTGCTAATAATATAGAGAGTGTTTAGGAGAGCATGATTGGATATTTTGTATAAATTGCTATTGGTATATAAATTTCCATAAAATAAATTCATACCCCCATGTTTGGATGGGAAAATGCTTTCTATTTTTTGCAATGACCGATCAAAATTTTCACAACCAAGAAATTTCATCCACCTCAATTTGTGACCAATGAAAATTGATTCAATATCAATTATATTGATTCATTTTGAGCATATGGAACCGATCAATGTGCTGCGTTTAATTCATTCCCATTTCGAGCCCCATGGAAATCCTAAACAAATTTTGTTCACTTCAGCAACGATACTATTGAGTATTTTAACATGTAGTACAGACACATACCCACATATGTAATGCAAATTAAAGTAATTACATATCAAATTGTCATTTGGGGATTTGGCCAATTCCTGGCGTATCTGTCAATGTAATTACAGCATGGCGGTTGAATGATACGTTGATCACAGTCACTGCATGTCATATTGTGCCCATTTCGCACCATTAGTTTCTTGTGACACGTGATATATTTATCTTCACAACATTTATGTACAATGAAATGTTCAGTTTTACAGTGGTACAGTGTTTTTACAATGGTTTTTCAAACCAGTCAATCGGTGGGTCTGTATCCATATCAATTTGGTGTTTACTTTCTATTATCTCCTTTTCAATCTGGCTTTGTCTTTGTGACTCATTTTTTTCACTATTTCCGTTATCTGCTTTTTCCTGAGTTTATATCCCTTTGTATTTCCTCATCCCGATTTACATCCAAGTATTTGGTTTCTTTTCACGGGACAATTTGATATGAAATGCTCAATGCTATCGCATAGACAACAAGTCTCTTTTCCTCCAATTTCAAGCTTTTCAAATCGACTTACTTTACAGTGTCTCGCTTGGCTGCGTTGTAAGGTTTGCCAAAACCAACAGCATATTTTATTTGCATACAATTTGGTCTTTCATTTTTATTCAATGTAGTTGAAAATACTCTTTTTCTTTATTTTAGCATACGATGAACCCATATTGCAACAGCAGCAAAATTCCCTCGAGACGTCAACGACATCCTTCCGTCCGTTTTTAGAATGAGTAATTGAATTTTCATAATTTTTACAAGAAAGAGATTCGTAGACTTTCAACTTTAATATTATGTTTTGTGGGATCGTGTGACAAACCGCCAATCCTATGTTCCACTTTCCTGGTAAAAATAGGAAAGAAGTAGATTGGTGATGTTACAGAGAACTAGAATCTTATCTCAACCACATTTTCAAACAAGTTCATTTCACAAGCTTTCGTTAGATCGTGGGTAGCTTCATCAGGTGATATTGGCGACGCGACAAGAAGAACTGTATATGTCAATTATTAATTTAGATAGGAGATACGGGGGAAAATGTTAATAGACTTCTAAAACCACGTTAAATTGTTTATATTTTGTTTGATTTAATGCTGCTCTAAAGCTTGTCTTTTATGTTTAGTCTGGTTGGTTATGGTTCTGGTGATGATGGCCCGGCCTCATTTTTGTTTATTGGATATAGGAACAATGGAATTTTTTGTTGTCAATTGGAGGCCTGTTATGAAATAGGTTGTGTTCAGTATAGATTAATTTAAACCCATCTTTTAGGAAAACATTCGCCTGCGGCGTCCTATAATATGCCGTCATATTTAGATCACATCTTTTTTTCGAATTTGCCACAGCCCTTTTTGCCTTCTTATGCTACCCAAGTTAGTACACCCTTGTTTGAGTGGTGGATATGGGTAAGCGAGCCGGACACGCCGGGACTTGAACCCGAGATCTTCAACCAGCGATGCCAGCATGTTAAATCACTATGCTATCGTGTCCCGGGTGATGTAAAACTACCCAACACGTCTAAAATTGCATTATAAATTACTAATATTGAGTGTAAAAACATGTTTACGGAAAAGTCATAACACAAGCTGAAGAGAGCGATGAGTTTACATACGCTTTCGAAGTCATGGCTGATTATTACTTAGATAAGCTCTCAAATTTCGATTGATATTCTCGACAATCAATATTTAGCAAAAAATTTAAAACCAGATAGAAGTGTATTTTTTCAACACACTAACAATACACCCATTCAATTGTATTTTTACTCAAACCAAAATTGTTCTTTATTCAGCAGCTAAAAACCGATTGTCCATTAGGGCGCCATTATAATGCAAAATCGAGGAGAGGAACTCGACAAAGTGCGAAATGAATTAAGACTAATGATAGGTGATGAAGGTCTCAAGGAAGTGGGTGAGGACGTTATGAAGATGATGACAGGTAACAATCTCTTGATGAGCAATAAAATTAATCAAGCGAATGTCGTGTGAATGCAATGAAGCTCATATATATTGCTAGTAAATTGAGAATTCTCAAAGTCGCGGATAAAATAAAAAATGGAGTTTCCTGCGACGATCCAACTTTTGTGGAACCAAAAGAAGTTGAGATTCCTGAAACAAAAATTTGGGGATTTAAGCTGGGCGATAAAGTCAAAATACAATACAAACTTGAAGATTTCAGGTCGATTCAAAGGCGAACACTTGGTTGGAACGCTCGTCTCAATATGCTTCCTGGTAACACCGGTATAGTAGTTGGCCGAATGTCTGATTACGACAACTCTATTCAAGTATTTTTTCCCGATGTTTTCAGCGAAGCTTTTCTTTTTGCCGGTGTAATAGAAAAAATAAACAAAGATGATTATCCTTCTCAGTGGAAATTTAATGATTTGGTGGAAACCCAAACAAGTAAACGTTTGATAATAATTTTGCAGCAAGGCTTAGGGCTAATCCCACCGCAATTCATTGGCAAAACAGGCAGGGTTATCAGTGTAACCAAGCGAAGTGTAGAGGTGACGTTTGATGAGCAACAGAGCATCCATGTTCACCCTGCTCTACTGAAAAGAAGTAAGATCAATGCTATGTTAAAAATATCGAAAGTTATTCATCCACGGGGATTTGAAATAGGGGACAGGGCATATATCATAACCAATGTGAAGAGATTGGTAGAAAATCAAAAGGAGTTTGGAGGTTGGGATTCCGATATGTCCTCGCTCAGAGGCAGCGAAGTGACAGTTTTGAATATACAAGAAGATAAAAGCTTGAATGTTCAAATTGATCAGAATCGACCAATGCGAGTTAACTCAGATTCCGTAATGAAAATTGGTGAAAAAGAAAAAGAGGAGCAAGATTTAGAAGTATTACCTGGCGACATCGTGAAAATAAAGTTCCCACGAAATCTACTTGCCATACTAGAAGCAAAGAACATACCAGTTGTTTTCACTGAATATCTACGTCTTGCATCGAAGATACAAAATGTCCTTGAGGATTTTGAATATACTACTCAATTTTTCAACGGCAAATGCATACAGATACACTCGTCACTTTTACGCAAAGCTAACGACATTCAAGCCGAGAAACATCGAGGTATATTGAGCAAAGTTGTACATCTTCAACCAGGGGACGTCGTACATTTAGACGTTGGTCCGCCAAATTATGTTAAGGCTGTTCTTACAAGCGAAAAAACCGATGCGGATACCATAGCCAAACTCACAAAATCAGCCACTCTTCTCGGTTTTGTAGATGCAAAAACAGCAGTGATTCAATACGAGAATGGGCAAAAAATAAAGATCGGTAAGAATTATCTCACTGTGCCGGAACGTTTTTTTATAGAACGGGAGAAACGAAGCGTAGATTTAAACGCGGTAATGTGCATTCAAGAGACATTGAACCTGGCTGTATCATCACTGCACAAGGGTGACGATAAACATATAGATTGGAAGGTAGAAACTCTTAGTATGTCTATTGGAAATCCGCCACATGTATCTATTAACATAACGTCAATATTGGCCACTCAAAGTACAATTCTCAATTGGCTACGCCAAAACACTGACTGGGACATAGAAGATACTTGCGAGAGACAACTATTCATACAGAAAGTCGCCGGAGATGAAGCTAAAATCAAGCTACAAATATCATTTAACGATGAAACACAGTACAACGAAATGCAAACAGATGCAGATGTGGTCATTCTAGACGAAAAAAGTGCTGTACCCCGTTTAAACAAAGCTGTGCCATTCGTTGAGGAACCCATCGTTCAACAACCCTCCGCAACTGCAGCAACACCCGAAGTTCAAGGCGCTCAGCAATTTAGATATATGCCCATGTTAAATCCATACCTGGGTCGTGAAGTCTATGTTCCATACAGTTTGCATGGACCTACAAATGGTTCAGGTATTGATACCGGTTTGGCTTACACACCTCCGTCACAGGCCCAAAATACATTAAATGTTGTTAATTCAACTATCCATAATCTGAGCAACACGGGGACATCCATACAAAGATCATGAAAAAACTAGGATTCGTGAATTTTTTTCAATTAACGATTCGTTCAAAATATGCTGTTTTGAGAAGTTAATTAATTATTATTAAAGAATTGAATTGGAAATTTCATATAATTTTCAAAATTCAGAAATATGTAGCGTTTTTTACAATAAATAAAGTGCTTCACTCATCTTTGATTGGCAATTTCAAAAGTCTCCATTGCGATTTATGGTATATATGTAAAAAAAAGTTCTGATATGACGTTTTTGCCAAAAATGTCCGACTGCTATTGCTCATGAACCATGCACGATACCACTTTTTATAGCCACTCTTAGAGTGGATCACCCTGTCCAAGGCCCCGTAACAGCGGCCACTTATAGACGGACAGGGTTACAATTACTGGAAAGATATCATCTTTTCCTGTTCGGCTTAGCCTACCCAAGTTATTACACCCTGGGTTGAGTGGTGGGCATGGATAAGAAAGCCGGACTCGCCGAGACTCGAACCCGGGATCTTCAACCTGTGATGCCAACATGTTTAACCACTAGGTGCTTAAATGAGGGCGCAGAAGTGTTGACTATTTCAAGTAAATGTAACGAGTTAACCATAGTTTCATGCATTTATTTTTAAACTGCTTTTTATCTACTTTTCATTTACCTAGTTTACTGTTTGTAGTTTTGTCTAGTAGATCAACCAGATGAAATAAGCAGATGTTCTTAATTTTCAACTACGTGACCACTTAAAATATTGAGTACGTGGTTTAAAAACTTCTTAAATCGTATATTCATTGTAAAAAGGTTTTTAATGATACTTCACAAGCCATGATACTTCACATAGTTTTGTAGAAAATTTGTTCTTTCACCTAGTTCAAGTAAACGCTGGTACCAATTCTCGTGACGTGTATTTAATGATTGAAAGATGTATATAAGGACGAACCACAAAGATGTTCGATGAAATTTAAAAGGTGTAAAGTATCTTTTACGACGGAAAACCAGTGTTATTGGTATCATGCGTCGAAATAAAATAGGTAACAAAAGGCGTCAAACTGCAGTAGAGGCAAACAATTTTCCTATAGTTGTAGAATGCAGAAATTATATACAGAAATACATAATTCCTTTTTAGTTTTGTATTGTGATTTTATTACTATGTGGTCGCGATGACCAAGTGGGTACCATGTTGTCATGGCAGATTGAAGAACCCGGATTATATCCTTCCAACAATACTGATCCTTTCCGCCTATAAGTGACTGCTATAGTATAGGACAATAATTTTCTGATGCTTCGTCATATCCTCCACCAAGTGGAGTCAAAACATCAGGTATATCAGTTCAAGTTTTTCTGAATATAATTTTTACCCTGTTTCAGGACCCAAGTTGTCTTCGTGTTTATTAAGTTTTTACGAAAGATCAAATCATTTGAATTTCCATCGAATTGAACATTCAACAAAAATACTAAATGTTGCTTTTTCACCATCCCAATTTGATTCCACTACCAAGATAAAGAAAATCTATAGCATACAGGCCATGTAGAAGACATAATGTGTAAATCAACAACAAATGCTGGCAGTTTTCCGGAGACTCAAATCATCACCCAATTTGATCCCACTACCCAGATAAAGAAAATCTATAGCATACAGGCCATGTAGAGGACAAAATGTGTAAATCAACAACAAATGCTGGCTGTTTTCCGGAGACTCAAATCATCACCTTTATTGCCCATCGTATCGAAGCAATTGTTACCCAATTATTTCCATTTACGTTTTCTCGGTGTTAAATGCCGAGATGCGGGAGGTCGTGCCGCATTAACGTTGTTTACCTTGCAGTGAGCTGTGTTATGCTGAAATTTGTAGTGATCTAGTGCGAAATGTATGTTTAGGATATTCTTTAACTCTGTTTTGTTTTTAGAGTATAGTCCAAACGTTCTAAAACAGTTAATTTCAGTTACAACTGACCTATGATTGCCCGTCTTGACTGGAGCTGCCGGCTTTGTTGAATCCCGAGTGTATTTGGCTTAACGACAGTCCTGTCTTGCCTCCTTATATTTACGATTGGTTTACGTTGGGAACTTTTATAATAGAATTATACAAATCTTTGATCAAGTGTGATCTTGCGAGAATGTCCAGGGAATACGAGTAAATAAAGGGAGAAGCTGTTTTTAGACTTGCGGCGTACAGCGAATAATCGTATATGTAGTTTGGCAACTGCATAGATTTCAGAAAGAGAACCGTTGAGTTGCAAATTTGTCGTTGCTGGGGCACTAGTCAATCTATCAATATGGCAACTTCTGAACCACAGGAATCTGGTGAATCTGTTAGTTTAGAGTTTTTAGAGGACCTCAAGCGTTCACGTGCTGGGTACGAAAGCCCAGATACCCGTGAAGAGAATGAATCGAACGATTTGATGGAAAATGTCGAAAACTTCAAGCAAGTTGCGGAAGCGAAAGAAAGCTGCGACGCCGCGCTTTCCTAGTTCCGTCAAGCCTGTTTTCATTATTACGATGCTGTTCCAGATGATGAATATTTTCTTGCAGAGCGCTGCAGAAGTGTCAAGCATGTTCCGAAAAAGGTATCGCGTCTCTAGAGCGCTATCAAAAATTCATGCTTCGATGTAATTTGTTGTCACCATGCACATCATATAGAACATGTCACAAAAGGACCGAAATCTTCGTCTACGTCTTCAAGGAAAATTGAATTATCGAATTGTTAAAGAGTCACCCGTGCCAAGGAACTTGCACAGATAGAATTGAGTCAAGCCTAGTTGGACGCGGAAGAAGTAGCAAATATGGATTGTGAGCTTGCGGACGCGTGTCGTCAGAGGGTGCAAGAGCAAGTTCGACGCCGACTAGAACAAACTGAGTGTTCACGAATCGGAAGCAGAGCATGCGAACTTGGTAGCTTCGTAGAGCAGCAGAACGAGGTCGACGATTATTCGACCAAATGTAGAAGTGAACCAAAACCCCGTCGACACAGATCGTGTTTTATCAACTCCTTACAGCTAAAACTTCCTGTGAAAACAAATTTTCAGCAAGGTGCTCCACGTATTGCTGAACTAATGTGCAAGTCACAAAATCAAGGACCATGGCCTGATGCGGCTGGAGCGAATAGAGGAACTACTCAACAAGTCTGGTGCTCACTCATGCTCAACAAAACTTGATGGATGCATCGTTTCCCAGCGCCATTCAACAACTTGTTTCAGGTATGGACCAGAGAATGTTGTTGCCGAAAAAGGAAATTGAACCCTTTGACGGTAATCCTCTTAATTACACTGGATTTTTTAGTAATTTTGATTCGCTCGTGATGACCAAGCCATGTGCCAAAACCAAACTTAGTCATTTGGTCTAGTTAGCTGTTGGCAAGGCAAGAAACGCAAAATAACATCCTATGTGATTGTAAAATCACCCGAGAAGGGTTATGTTGATGCAAAGCAGGTTTTGCTTGACATATTTGGTCAGAAGCATATAATTGCCGAAGCCTACTTAAATCCTCTTATTTCCGGTCCTCCGTGAAAATCTGACTCTTAAGTCTTTTTTAATGGGAATATGATGGTTTAGATAATCCTGGAAATCTCCGTAAAATGTGCTCTTGTTTGCCGATTGAGTTATTGGTTGAATATTTAGGTATTGTTTCAAAATTGTACAAAAAGAAAAAAGAACCAAAATTTGAAAACCTTGTTGAATTTATTTTCACGAAGGCTGAAGATTCTAGTAGCGTGCATGGCAGAATCTGCGTAAAAGCCCGGATCAAGACGAAATCTGCTAGAGCAAAAGCAATCGTGTCACCTACAGTGGGTCATAGAGTTTCAACGTTTTCTACTCAAGTGACAGAATATTCTCGGTCGCATGGTGGAGGTTATGAGAATTCAGCAGGTAAAAAGTTTTGCCCAATTTGTTCCGTGAAATATAATCACCCACTTTGGAAATGTGAAATTTTTGGGAAAATGACTCCGAAGAAGCGATCAGAATTTGCGATCTAAAGGTTTGTGCTTCAATTGTTTGAGCCTGGAACATTTTGTGAGAAATTGTTCGTCGACTGGTTGTAGATCCCGGGGATGCACCAAAAGGCGTCATACTTCGCTTCCTTTTAACGATAAATCTGTGTCACTAGTGGCTAATTCATCCCCGTTAAGCAATGGGGTCGGCGACAAATCTAATTCTAGTGAAATTTCATGTGTCGCGATTCCTGGGTCTCATGATTCTCCTGCCATTAAGTTAAAAGTTGTGCCTGTAATTGTTAGCAGTAAATATTGGAGCCAAACTTGCCAGACATATGCGCTCAGACGGTGGTCTACTAGATCCTGCACAACGAGTTTAGCAAAAGAACTTGGTTTACAAGGTCGGCAGCAGATCTGTAAGATGACAACCGTGAGCGGTACGGTGATTTGGACGTCAAATGCAGTGTGAATTTGTATTAGAGGGGCT
Organism: Styela plicata; assembly: GCA_963675895.2. Lineage (NCBI taxonomy): Eukaryota > Metazoa > Chordata > Ascidiacea > Stolidobranchia > Styelidae > Styela > Styela plicata. The sequence continues at coordinate 6,715,315 of OZ023150.1, forward strand.
ATTGAACCCGAAGTATTTGACGTGAATAATCTCTTGGCCATTAGTGAATTGCCCGATCTTGAGTAGCATATCACTTGTAAAGAATCGTTTGATAAACATGCACATCTTAAAGATATAGCTATTGACGGAATCGGGTCTAAAAATGCGAGTGTGCGCATTGGTGTTGATTTTCCAGAATTGCAAGAAATTTTAGAATGTCGTCGAGGTTCTCGTGGTCAACCCATGGCAGTACGTACAGTCCTAGGGTGAACTATGTTTGGTCTAGACAAAGCCAGCCTTCCAAGTAGTACCTCGGTAACGGTTTATTTTGTAGACACGAGTGTCTATAGTAACGGTCTATAGTAATGGCTAATGCGGTCCATGTATGATCAGAAATTAAATGACTAATTGTATTTTCAAGATGCTGGCCTTTCGGTTGAAGACAGGAGAGCGTTATCATCTATGAACGCATCTTTGATGAAAGTGGACGGACATTATCAGATGAGAATGCCTTGGCGAAGTGAGAATATTCATCTGCCTAATAACCAGAGGATGGCAGAAACAACATTATCGTATTTGAAGAAGAGGTTGTTGAGAGATGTCATCCTGCTGCAGAAGTTTTGAAATAAGTTCGATCATTATATTCGGAATGGGTATGCTAGAGTTGTGCCAGAAGAGGAGTTAAACATTGATGACGTCACGTTATCGCGGCACGTCATGAAACGATCACCTTTTGCAATTACCTGATCCTTCGAACTCTCTTTTGGGGTTTTGATACGATTTAGGGAAGAGCAAATAGCCTTTGTTGCTGAAATAAAACAATGTTCCACCAGGTTTTGGTTGATCCTCGCGACTGTCACGCTCTCAGATTTTTGTAGTGGAGGGATGGTAATTTACATAATCCACCAATCGATCACCAAATGTTAGTTAACATTTTTGGTGCATCCTCCTTTCCGAGTTGCACGGGGTATGCTTTCAATCGTGTCGCACGTGATAATGAAACAAAGGCGGACCAGGAAACTGTAGACACTGTATTGAAAAATTGATATGTCGACGATTTTTTGAAGTCCTCGGACAGTGTAAAATCTGCTCTTAGGCTCGTACAGCAGTTGAACCCACTGTTGCGAAGTGGAGGTTTTAGTCTTGGCAAATACATGATTAATAATAGAGAGGTGCTCAAATCTATTCCCAAATGCTCAAGATTAGAGTCTGCTGTAAACCTAGATTTAGAAAAATTGCCACAAGAGCGAGTACTTGGCGTACAGTGGGACGCACAATGTGATCTTTTTCGCGTACAAGTGAATGTGCGCGAAAGTGGACATACTAGACGCGGACTTCTATCAATGATGAGTCAGGTGTATGACCCACTGAGTATGGTTCAGCCGTTTTTGATTATTTTGATTAATGCCAAAATGATGATGCAGAACCTTTTTAAATTGAATATTGGTTGGGACGATTCCTGATAAAATTTGAGACGAGTGGAATTCGTGGCTTCGTGAGTTGTGTTTTTGGAGGATATCACAATGCCCCGCTGCTTTAAGCCAATAGGTTTCTTCCCCCGATTACACAGCTGCATCATTTTAGCGATGCCTCTGAAACTGGCTCTAGTACAGTTAGTTACTTGAGAATGGTCAACATGAAACATGATATACACTGTTGTTTTGTAATGGGGGAGTCTAGGGTCGCACCCCTCAAAGTTTTGACGATTCCCCGTCAGTTAAATTGAGCTTGCTCTAGAGAGTTGGATACGAGATCATTGAGCGGTTCTTTTGGTCAGATTCTACATCCGTTTTACAATACATAGCGAATGAAACCAGATGATTCCAGACTTTTGTCGCTAACCGCTCGGCAATTATTCACGAAAATACTACGTTGTCGCAGTGGCGACATGTTAGCTCAGATTTAAACCCGGTGGACTTGGCTTCTCGCGGCGCGCGCCCAGTTACTATTGCTGCTACTAATAGCTGGTTAAACGGTTCAAGCTTTCTTTGGAAAAATGAATGGGATGGCAGAGTTCGCTCTCCATTCCCGTTTTGAGCGGCGACGTAGAATTGAAGAAGAACTATGACGCTTTTTGTACGACTAGTGTCGTTGACGCCCATATCCCTTTACAATGGCTTCCTGGCCGCTATTCCTCTTTAACGAACTGGAGACATCGTTTGCCTGGCTATTGCGGTATCGACAATTCATTAGATGGAAGTATCGCAGAGCAAAAATTAAACCAAATAGTGGTACACTTGTCGCTGTTGAGTTGGAACAAGCGGAACTTGAAATTGTCAAGTTAGTGCTGCGACAAAGTTTCTCTAGTTTTTTTCAAATCTTTGAATGTTGATGTAAAATACGACGCGAAGCCGTCAGTTGAAACTTCACTTCGCAGTGGATACCATTTCCTTCGAATGATGGTTCCCGTTGTTGACAGCGGCATTCTACGAGTTTCTGAGCGTTTACAGCATGCGGATATCACGATTAATTTGAAGCGTCCGATCATATTGCCTTCACGGCATCATGTAAAAGTTGATTATACATCACTATCATATTTGTGAGGGGCATGGTGGTACTTTGTAAAGATGGGCCGATGTATCGGTATCGGCAGGTATCAGTGATTTTTGAAGTATCGGTACTGGTATCGGAAATTTTTCATCACTGATACCGCCGATACCAAAACCGATACCGATACCACAAAACCTGCGAATGTTCTCGCTTATTGGCGATAACAATATTCTATAAAAAAAATTATTTATTCAACAGAAAATACAACAAGGGTAACCCCACGTGCGCACACACAATCATGCGCATGTAATTAATGGGTAAACATCAAAGGTAAACATCAAAGGTGCGGTAGACATCAGAGGTAATAAAAAACACGCAACAATGACGGCCAGGTCCAATCAGACGAGACCACGACTACTGGGAGATAGATAATTGCAACATATGCCCATATTAGAGAATAAGCCAAATCAACCTAATGACAAAGCCAAATCAACTTAATGGCGCATTTTCCTAATATGACTGCCACAACCTATCTCTCTCTATTTAACACGCCTATGCCAAACCCATCTGTTCTTCCTGGCTATATCAAGCCCAGGACTATATATATCTCTCCATCTATTTCATTCCTATACCTATTCTGCCCACCTCCCTCTAACTATGGTGCTCAGATCCACCTCCCACTACCAACCCTGCTTTCCTCGACCTTACCATTATTTTACCGACAGACCTACCGCTACCTAACTTCCTTCTACCTAACCAGTCCATTTCTAAAACACATAACCCACCAGGTGACCGAGCAGGAGATATACCCATATTCCCGATGAAACCCCGAGGTTTATATACAGTGTGTTTATGCTCCGGATACTTTTAAACTTAGCAGCTCAGCACTACTATCTCTGTCTTCTTTATCTCACCTTTCTATATGCAACAATAGAGACAAACAGTAACAGCTTTTGCTCAGATAAACCTAAAATCCGAAATATACGTTAGGGTGAGAGGTTTCAGTAGATTGAACCCTTACCACAACTTCGCAGAGTTGCCTTTCATGATAACGAACCTTTCAACCTTCGTATTCTTTCTTTTCTTTAAAAAATATAACCGTTTTTTTTTCATTAGCACTACATTGCTTGCAATTCCCCAATCTCCCCGTCTTCTGGAACCTACAGTCCAAAAAATGTCCTGCTGTTACCACGAACACGGTTATCGTTCAATGTTGGGATAATTTAGGAACGAACAACTGACCTTTGATAACTGTTTTCTCTGCAAACTTTAACGTGTTGGTTGGGGTAGGCAACTCTGTCTTTTGTGGACACATTCATTCCAAAATTTCGAAGACAAGCCTCAATGTAATGAAACAAATACTTGACAACAATGAAGAGAGCGCCGAACCCCACTTTCCGCGTCGCAGCTTTAAAATATATGGAATAGCACTATGTGCATTTATGTGAATTAAGTTTTCTGGGCATATTCAGTCGGCTAAGTCAAATTCCTACCACAAAAGATTCTGATTTTTTTGGAAGGGTAATTCTATATTAAGAATTAAGGTTTATAGCAATAAAACTATGATTATTTAAAAAATGAAGTAATTTTCCACACTTCTGTACGCATTTTTCTCACCCAGTGAAAATTTTTCGCGAAATGGTACTCCTCAAGAAGTATTCACTCGCTCGCTTAATTACTGTGTTTGATCGAGCACCACTACGCCATTTACCTGCGGCTGCTCGTGTTTGGCAAGATATATTTCTTCTGTGATGGTGGTCTTCGAGCCGGATGATGAATTAATGAGCCGGACACGGCGGAATTCAAACCCGAGATGTTCAACCTGCGATAACAGCAAGCTAACCATCAGGCCATTACGCGTGAAAAAATTTGAACCAACGTATAAAGGTATCTGCACACAGGATGCGTCGCGTCAAATTTACGTGCGACATTGTGACGCACGACAATTTGGCCACGTGGTGACGTGACGCGAGCCCTGCACACGTGAAACGTCAACAGTCGCTCGTATTGTATGGTTTCTACCAATCGGTGGTAATCAACATAATCTCTTGGTAATTCATCAATATCATAATTGATATTCGTCCAAAACTGGAGTTACACTGTTTACACTGGAGCTTCATCATTAACAGAGTTACATTGGTTACATTCTTGGTTTTTATTTCTACAAAATTTATATCATATTCATTCTTAACACGATTCCAGACAAGTCTAATAATGCATGAAAGCCTGTCCTATTATCCTGTTTTAACGGTTAGGCTAGGTACCGGTCATCCAGTCGGTTCTGTTACGATCACAAGTCCTCCGTGGAATATTTCTAGTTTATCACCAAGGTCGAGTAAACTTTCAGTAGAAACAAATATCACGCTCAAACTGCTATTTCCAAGGTCTAAATCACCAATTCAACTGATTCTTGGGGAACTTTACGAACGTGTCATCCGTCAATGTTAAAATATTTTCACTTGCAGTCAACTGTGACCCATACTTGACCAAACAAGTTGGGACGTTTTTTCTGATTCGGTTGGCAGGTCAGACTCCAGTGAATTTTCATTTATTCTATAAATTATCACTTCGTCATACCTAGCGGATATTAAAATGATATTAATGAATCATGATATTAAAAAATTGGGTATGTAATAATCATGTGTTGATAGAATAAAAGTATGCCAGATAACACAGTATGGGCGTCAGGTGTGAAAAGTCCTGATCATTTAACTTCATAAAAAACTTTAAGCCCTAGTTAAAGATGGACCTATCTACTTCCACTGCCAATTACTCTCAAATTATTTTAACAACGTTTGATTTGTCGAATAATCATCCACTTTAGTGGACAATCTGATCAGGCGAACATGTTTGCGTTAGATGAAAAGTTCTTAATTTATTGTACCGTGGGTTTAGCGGTGAACAAGTATTGCAATCTTTGCAGTATTGCAAAGTAGTACTGTTTGGTGGGTGTGTACGTACCAAGTTTTGAACCCAAATTTAGAGGTAAAAGGGAGGTCCCAGGGAGCTCAAAATGGGTAAGCATGAAAGATAGCCTGAGATGATCAGTTTAGGTCAAAAAAATTAGAAGTCAAGTTTTTGACCATTTTTGTCCAAATTGGCTGCCGGGGAAAGGGTTAAATCCCCAAATTTTAGTTTCAGGAATCTCAGCTTCTTTTGGTTCCACAAAAGTTGGATCGTCGCAGGAAACTCCATTTTTTATTTTATCCGCGACTTTAAGAATTCGCAATTTACCAGCAATATATATGAGCTCCATTGCATTCGCGACACTCTTTTGAATAATTTCTTCGCTCATCAAGGGATTATTACCTGTCACCGTCTTCATAACGTTCTCTTCCATTTTTCCTGAGACCTTCATCACCAATCATTGGTCTTAATTCAGTTCGCACTTTGTGGAGATCCTCTCCTAGTTTTTAAAATATAATGGAGTCCTAATGGATAAGCGGATTTTAGCTGCTGAATAAAGAACAATTTTGCTTTGAGTGAAAATACGATTAAATGGGTGTATTGTTAGTGTGTCAAAAAATATCACTTGTATCTGGCTTTAAATTTTTTGCTAAATATTAGTCGAGAACACTAATCGAAATTTAAGAACTTGTTTAAGTAATAATCAGCTATGACTTCGAACGCGTACCGCATTTGCTCGTACTATAGGTCTTTGCAATAAAAGTAGCCGTTGTCTGTTTCGTTTTAAGCGTTGCTTCCATAAAAATACTAATAATATTGATAATAAAACGAATGGATAGCTTGGAGATTAGTGCACACGAAGCTGTCATTTTACTATATAAAAAGTGTTGGTGGCACCCGATTATTTTAATGTCAATATCGTTGCTAACTCGTCGGCGATGGTTCGACAATCTATAATGTGGCTAAAGTATTACCAACCGACTACAAAAAGTGTACATCGCTGTGAGTTATCAGCGGCGCTGTATCTGTATCCGATAAGGATTAAAAATGTGCGTCTATAAGCCTATTATTGACATGACTTTTAAAATTAGAAGACGTTGTCTTACTTGGAAATCGTACAGTACTTTTTGTCATAAGACATAGGGCTGTGACAAATTTGAAAAAAATGTGTTCTGGACATGACGGCATATTATGGGGCCCCGCAGGCGAAATATTTTCTTACAAGATGGGGTTAGAATAGCCTATATTGAACACGACCTATTCCATGATAAGCCTCCAATTCACAACAAAAAACTCCATCGTTCTCATATCCAGGTAAATGTATATATATATATGGCAAACCTTACGATGCAGCCACGCGAGATACTGTAAAGCAAATCGTTTTGCAGAGCTTGAATTAGGAGGAAATAGAAGCGCTTGTTGAGAGAAGGTCGAATATTTTTGAAATTGCTGCAAAATGTAGAAAGAATATCTTGAACTTCAATCGGACATAATGTCAAGTGATCAAGATGTTATACAAGAAAAACTTTTTATGTCAAATTTATCAACGGTCATTCTTCGAGGTGTCTCTGGAGTCTATAAATAAACAGCTATAAAATGCATTAAGGCATTAAAAAAGTATTGGAAATAAAGGATGAAGAAAACCATCCATACGTACGGGAAATTGGAATGTACTTGTAGAAACAAATTACATACATTTACTTGATTTACAAAGTTATGTTGAGGTAGATGGAAATCAGGTATTCATCCAATATGATGGCTTGAAACAGACTTGTCGTCTATGCGATAGCATTGAGCATTTCATAAAAATTTATCCTATGGAAAGAAACCAAATACTTGGATGTAAATCGAGATCAGGAACCAATGCAAAAGGATATGAAGGCAAATTTTGAGAAATTCATATTTTTATGAAAAACGTGATTTCGTCAATAAAATACAAAAAAGAGTATACATGCCCAAACTGTAAAACTGAATATTTCACTGTACAAATATGTTGAGAAGTTAAATATATCACGTATGAGAAGAAACTAATGGAGGGAAATGGACACAATATGGCATGCAGTGACTGTGATCAACGTATCATTCAACTGCCATGCTGTAATTACATAGACAGTAAAAAAACTGACAGAGGAAAATATAGAATGTGGTAAATTGTTCATGATTTGCGCATGTCAAATGATGAACGATACGCCAAGAATTCGCGTCTCGAAATCTCCAAATGTGATTACTTCAATTTGCATTGCATATGTGGATATAAACAGAATGTAATGAATGTTCAAAGCCATATGTGTACTGGGTGCGCCACAATATACCGTTTTGCAACTAACTGATCATGCTGAGATAACTAGCAAAAATGATTCTTAAAGTACACTCAAATGCAGGAGTCTTAGAGATCGCACAAGAGAAAAAATAATTTCCCACACTCAAGGTATACAAATAATATTCTTGCAAGAAACACATTAGACAAATGATATTATGGATCAAGTCAAATATAAATGGAAAAAAGAGTTTTTTGCCGCGAATCATACATCACAAAATGTAAGTGTTGCTGTTTGAATTTCAGTAAAAAGTTCATAAGAAGCTGTGTATATATATTGTGACCTAAAAGGCAGGTAGGCATACACTTCTTCAAATTCAAATGAAGGGAAGAATTATTACGTTCGTGAATATATATGGCCCGAACAAGGACAGCCCTGAATTCTTCATGGAAATATTGGCTCGAATTGAACAAAATAAATAATTGAATGAATAAAAGAGGTGGGCGTACTAAAAATAAAATACAAAGGTACAAGAGATGGTAAATGGTATTGTAAAAGAAATTGGAATAGTTGACATAATTCAAGAAATTAATCCCAATGAAGAGAATATAAGAGGGAACAAATTAATCGGAATACTGCTTCCAGGCTGGATTTTTTATATCTCTGCTTCACTTGTGTCTGGAGGACTAAAAAGTGAGCACATGCCAAGTTTAAATTCTGATCACCTAATGGCAACTTTTTCGATTAATTGGAATGGGATAAACTACGGCAAAGGTTACTGGAAATTTAACAATTCACTATTCAATCAATAAATTAAAAATTCAATAACAAATATCAATTCAATGCCAAACTCTATATTTAGGTTCTAAAAGATAATGTCACCAATACCCCATGAGAGACAAATGATTATTATGGAATCCGGAATCATTCGAATTGTTTGGATTCGAATTTGTGAAAATGATTCAAATCTTGTTACTCTGAATATTTGTCACATATTTGAAAAAATGAAAATTGTTGCAAAAATGTGGTCAAAAAGAAAACTAGATTTTCTGGGAAAAATTACAGTGATTAAATCATTAATGTTGAAATTACTATTTACATTGTGTCTGCACTACCTGTCAAAATACCCAACAGTAATGTTGCTGAAGTGAACAAAATTTGTTTTGGATTTCCATGGGGCTCGAAATGGGAAGGAATTAAACGCAGCACATTGATCGGTTCCATATGCTCAAAAGGGATCAATGTGATTGATATTGAATCATTTTTCATTGGTCACAAATTGAGGTGGATGAAATTTCTTGTTTGTGAAAATTTTGATGGGTCATGGCAAAAAATAGAAAGCATTTTCTCATTCAAACATGAGTGCATGAGTTTATTTTATGGAAATTTACATCCCAATATAATACAAAATATCCAATCATGCTCTTAGAAAGACAATCTATATTATCGGCATATTTTCAAACCCAAGTATTGACTGAACTTAATTATTTACATGAACCGATGTGGTTCAACAGGAAGATCTTTATGTAAATAAATGTATGTATGTAATATAAAGTTTCTTCCTGTTGAATCATGGGACAACAAGAATATTAAATTTCTTGAAGACTTGCGTGACTCGAGCCAAAACATTTCATTATTTACATATATTTTTCATAAATATGCATTCAATGGATTTTATAGTAACATGCGGATATTTTTAAAAACTGTATCATGCTTGCCCCAAACATGGAAATCAAAGTTGTTGAATCTGGAAGGTCAGAATAACCCACGTTTAGTGTTATTTGTGGAAGTAAGAAAATGTGGCATTGCCTGTAGCTATGTATATAAAAAACTTGGTGAAAGTAAATCCGTTTTGGCAAAAGAAAAGCAAGAAGCATGGTCCACTGATCTGTGCCGAAATATAGATAATTGGTTTGATTTATATAAAAAGGTATTCTACTGCTCAATTGAATCGAGACTTCGGTCATTCCACGCGAAGTTTGCCTTAAGGGCTGTTCCCACAAACTCGGTGCTGTGTAAAGCCAAAAAAGTGCGAAGTCCAACATGAAACTGTCCGGGATTCTGGGAAGTTGTAAACGCGTGGTTTTATGTGGAATATGGTCTCAATTTCAATTTTGTAAAGATGTACATTTAGGTGTCGCAAGAAATCAAAGTAGTGTGCTTTTATGTGCAAGATTTTACTTGTACCGCTGTAAATTACGACAAACAAGGCGTCAAAGTAAAGTCAAAAATTCGTGCCGATCGTTACTTAATGTGTCATTTGAGTTTACGCAGCCACGTACAAATGGCGGCGACACAATATATTTCCTTTATCCGCGTGGGTCGCGGTGGCGTAATGAAAACGACGATAGCTGACGAACGTAATACAAAATGAATGGCGCGGTTTCAAACACCGGCAAAATATGATCAAGATCGATGAACGAAAAAGCCTTAAACGAGCAATACACGAGGGGTGCCCCTGGGCGAGGCACTGTAACCCACAGCCTTGGGACGATGCTCGATAACCTTACCGGTTCCTTGTTGGTTCCACACGGGATGAAATGACAAGATGCAAGATAAATCTCGTAACCAGATTTAATTGTAAACATTGTTAATTGCATACTGCGAAATGAAGTTAATTTCATTTACACAAATTTATACCTGAAGTCATGAGTGTTCGCTAGTTTCCAACTGAAGTAATGAGTCAGTACACTTAATTATGCGGGGCTGGGATAACATGAGAAAGCTGACCTAACCCACATACCCATTTACCTAATATGCTTGCTCACTCTAGAACAATCTCTAACGAAATGTCTATCTATCGCCAATTTCTGAAACTAAAAGTTTTTGCGTCCTTCTCAACACTTTTTAAAAGCTGAATTTCCGGATGTTGATTGCGGAACTATTATTCAAACGTGTGGGCACACAGCTGTAGCTCTTTTACGGCGCATGTGGCAATGCCTAAGATTACCGGTATCTCTTTTAATAGCTTTAGAATTACTCCTCCGAAGTTTTGATGATCGACACGAAGACGTAATTCTGACATAACTGTGGGTAATAAGCAATATTTCCGAATGTAAATTCAGAAATTCGTGCCGATCGTTACGCAATGTGTCATTTGAGTTTACGTAGCCACGCACAAATGGAGTCATGAGTGTTCGTTAGTTTTCAACTGAATTCATGAGTCAGTACAATCAATTATGTAGGAGGGCTGGGCCAACGTGAGAAAAATGACCCTACCCCATACCCATTTGCCTAATATGCCTGCTCAATCTAGAACCATCTCAAAGAAAATGTCGATGTATCGCTGAATCCAAAACTATAAGTTTTTGCGTCCTGCTCAACACTTATTAAGAGTCTAAATTCCCGGATGTTGATTGCGGAAATATCATTCAAACATTTTGGGAATACATCTGTAGGTCTTTTGTAACGCATGTGGCAATGCCTAAGATTATCTCTTGTAATAGCTTTAGAATTACTCCTCTGAAGTTTTGATGATCGACACGTAATTCTTACATTAATGTCGGGAAAAAGCAACATTTCCGAATGTAAAGTCAGAACCAAGTACAAATGGCGGCGACTCGATATATCACACCTCAGAGACGCGGTCAATATAGATGCATCTATATCTATATATCAGCCTGGGTTCAGTTTTGTTCGTTAGGCTAGGTCCTCCCGTGGAATATTTCCAATTTATCATCAAAGTCAAGCGAACTTCCATTAAAAAGAAATATTACGTACAAAGTTCTATTTCCAATCTCTGAGCCACCAATTCAACTGATTCTCGGGGAGCGTTACTAACGCGTCATCTGATAAAGTTAAAACATTGTCAGCTTGCAAGTCATGACGCAAGTGCGACGCACGCGATTAGTGCGAATGGTGGAGTTTGACGCACGTCGTGTTTGACGCTTGACGCGTCCTGTATGCCGAAGCCTAAAATCAGGAAATACATCATATAGGCTACACAGGTTGAATAGATCGAATATCGTTAGGAAATTTTCACCTAACGCTAAACATGTTTGCCTGCTCAGGTTGTCCACCAAAGCGGATGATTATTCGACAAATCAAACGTTGTTAGATAAGTTACGAGTAATTGAGAACAGTGGCAGTAGATAGGTGCAGCTATAACGATGGGTTAAATTTTTTTTATGGAGTAAAATGGGAAGGACTTTTCACGCCTGCCGCCCAAACTGTGTTATCTGGCATACGTTCATTCTATCAACACATGAATATTACATACTCACTTTTAATATTATATTGTCCGCTGGGTACGACGAAGAGATAATTTATTGAATAAATAGAAATTCGCTGTAGCCTGACCTGTCAACCGAATCAGAAAAAAACGTTCCAACTTGTTTGGTGACGTATGGGTCACAGTTGGATCGCGTTGCCCAGGTGCGCTCAGGTCCTTCAGTGGGTCATACTTTACCAAATAGCCTTTTAATTTGGAAACAGGATTCCCAACAAATCCGTTCCTAATATTCGACCGAAGTTGGAAAGTCTATATCTTTTAAGAGAATTACATAATAAACAAGAGAAAAATGGAGAACCATTTTGTCGCATATTTACTAGTTTTTTGTGCCGTTCTAGCCACAAGTTATCCCAACATTTCATTCAAACTATAACATGATTAACATAAATTTATTTACAAATAAATATTATATTGAAATGATTATAAGTCATGAAAAAGGCAATTAAATAAGAAACAAGAATATAGTTATAGTCCAATTACTGAAAAACTGTTTTCGCAATTATTGTTTCCGTTATGAATCTATTTCTTTTTAAATGTTGTTCTGTTTTCCTTCATTTGTTTTCTCTCAATGTCGATTCAGGCCAATTTCTGTGGTCTGAAAAATAATGATGATTTAATGGACTTTTTTGTACCGAATATTTAAAGATTAAAGAAACACTGTCACAACGTTGGTATGAATTTATTTGACCTTCACCATAGAAAATATATGAAAACAATATAACAGCATTTCAAATATCCATACTATACCCGAGCATGATTATATTAAAAAAGAAATCGAATTTCTGCAATTTATGAAGATACGCGAACATCAAAAAGACTACAAAACATCAACTTACACAATTTCATAAACATGATTAGCCCAAGGCCCTCCTTTTCCATCATTCTTGCAATTTTGAGAAAAACCGATTCGTTTATAAGTATTTTCAGCATCTGCAGAAGTAGAACAATATCCACCATTCTGGAGAGCAAAAAATCTGAATCCACGTGAACGAGCGTAACGTGCACATTTAGCTAAAGCATCTTCTCTCTTTTTATAATCAGGTTGATTCATGAATTCTGGTCCTTCACTTTCTACAGTTGGAATAGTACGGAAAGCATCATCTGCCCAACATCCTCGACTTTCAATGTAAACTGGAAATAATAATAATATCAATATTACATAACGATTTCAAATCATTTTTAGTAAATAATCAAATTGCGTGTGAGCATACGCGGTCAAAAACTTCAAGTGCATGTTTTGTTAAGTATTACTGATGGAGTTACTGACGGATCGCGCCTTCAAGGCGCGATTATTGTTATAAAAAATGAATTCAAAACAATGTATGAAGACAACTTACAATCTATTCCATCTAATATTTTGTAAACCGACATCGACCAAGCACCTCCTTCTCCTCTTCCACAATTATCTGCGGGTCCAAATTTCTTGTAAGTGATGCCAGCCGTTGCTGAACTTTGACAATATCCGCCATTTTGTACCGCAAATACTTTGTGACCAAAACTGGCTGAAACTCTTGCACATTTTCGTACAGGATCAGTTCTTTTCTGATATTCATCGCTCAAAAGTGGATTTAATTTTTCAACAGTAGGAATGGCTCTTGAAGACGTATCTCTGAAACATCCGAGTCCACTGAAAGTTGCTAAAGTAAAAGAAAAGTGTAAATGTAAAAATTGAAAATCCAACATATCATGTGTGACGCTATCCAAATTAAGTATAGTAGAAAATGTTTCTGTTTGTTTCTGTTTGGCATCAATCGGCATATGAATCAAAGTGATTCGATCGAAAAAAATTAATTTTTGCAACAAAAAATGATTGCTGAAAACACAGCTCAAAATTTTTATAACTTACGATTCCAAATTGTGTTGATTTCATAAACTTCATTTGCCCAGTTTCCACCTTTTCCGTTTGAACATTTATTTGAAATACCATATCTCTTGTATGTATTACGTGCATTTACTCCAGTCCAACATTGTCCGCCATTTTGTACCCCAATAATGTTGTAACCACGAGCCATGGCTGCTTGAGCACACCTGAATTCATATATACGCTTTTGTATCTCATGATTACATAATATTAGTTGAAATTATAACAATAAATGATTCTTGCTTTAAAAGCGCGATTCATCGATTACCAATGCTTTTACAGAGCAAATTAGCTTTTATGTATTAATTGACAATATATTAACATGAACACAAATATTGAGCTGTCCCAAATCATTTTATTCGTGATATGCGCTGTATTTTCATTAACTCGAAATCAACAAAATAAAAATGCAAGTTCTTTCAGATAAAGCCGTTAATCGTTTTCTATAACAATATATTGTATTGGAATTTGCGTTTAAGAAAGCCGGAAGAGGCGACTGAAAAGATTCAACTAACAATCAGTTATAGCGCTAAAAGCCATTACAGTAATTGTACAGTGACAGTTTATTATGAGTTTTTGTTTGAGAATTATCGAAAAAAATATTTGATTCAAATTTAATTTGAAGATATTGCAAATGTCAACGGCCATAAATACTGTACAACACTTATAAATTATATTATCTGGAACGAGTACCACAACTAATTTTTTTATCTACCTTTGGATTGCATCCTTTCTTTGCTGATATTCCCCAATCAAAATATCATTCTCTCCTTCTAAACCAACAGGAATAGCTCTATCCTCTTTATCAGCCCAACAACCCAAATTATTCAAGTAATATTCTGTTGTAATAAAAAAGGATTTTTTTTTTATAATGAAAGGTTATTCAATGATCAAAGTGGCGGATTGCGGTAGTATTCATTATAATTTAATACAAATATGTAGAAATTGCTTTGTTGTACGTCCCAATGAGTGAAAACATAATCGTAACGTTAGTATACGGCATCACAACAATGTTATACTTATTCAATTATGCCTTCGAGTAAACTATAATATTTATTTATTCCAGCTTTTGTATTCATTATTATACTTAGGCATTATTACATTCTTTTTTAACACGCTAAACTGAATGAACATATTAAAATATATACCTTCGTGTTTTGGAAGTCTTGGCTTGGCAGTTTCTGAAATGAAAAATGTAGAGTTTAGCCCTATTTCATTAAAAAATAATTCTGATACTTTTTGCAAAAATATAGTATATTCAATTTTTCATACCTTGTTTGATCACAACCACTTCAAAAACTTCATTTGCCCACGATCCACCTTTTGAGTTCGATTGACATTTCGTTGACGTGCCATATTTTGAATATTGAATTCCTGCCATACATGACCCGCCGTTTTGTATCCCAATATAGGCATGGCCAAATCCAGAAGCATATCTAACACATTGTTCAATAGCTTCAGGTCTTTTCTGATATTCACCAGATAAAACTTCTGGTCTTTCAAGAAAAGGTAGAGCACGACTTTCCTTGTCAAGATAACAGCCCATTCGATAAAGCATAACTGAAAATAGAAAATATTTGAAACATCACGATAAGTTAAACATTGGAAAGCTTTTTCGTGCTTTCTCCAGTAGGCCAATTCATATTAGATATTATAATATATATATATAATATTGATGCTATTAAACATTGCTGAAAAATCACGCCGTCTAAACATGACCTGTAACCAACACAAACTTGTGTTGGTGCTTATGAGTATTATTTCTAATTTTTATTTTGTGGTCGTAGAATTATTCAAAACACTCGCGTTTTATAATTTTTTGAAGAAGAATGAAAACAACAACAAGTATAAAATTCTTACTTTTGTCAACCGAAGTAATTTCATAAACAGCATTTGCCCAAGGACCACCTTTTCCGTGATCATTACAATTTTGAGAATAACCATATTTATTATAAGTAGAAGCTGCTGACGAAGATGTAGCACACCATCCACCATTTTGAAGCGCGAAAACACTGTTTCCAAGTGAAGCTGCGATTCTTGCACATTTTCCAATTGCATCTGATCTGTGTTGATAATTATCATGTAGACCAACGAATCGTTTCTCGACAGTCGCTATCGCTCTCATTTTAGTGTCTTTAAAACAACCGGCCGGTCTGTATTGCACTGTTATAAATGAACGAAATAACGTGTGAACTCATGTTTAAAAATACAAATTTATAAAATAAAACATCTCACCAACCTTTTAAAACAGTATCAATTTCATAAACTTGATTAGCCCATGGTCCACCTTTTCCATCGCTTTTGCATTTATCTGAAGGTCCATATTTTGTATATGTTTTAAAAGCGTTTGGCCCTGAAGCACACCAACCACCATTTTGAATAGCAAACACAGAATAACCTAATATTTTAGCTGCGTGTGCACATTGTTGAATTGCGTTAACTCTCGATTGATAAGAACCATGCAATTTCGATTCAATTGTAGGTATTGCTCTTGCATTTTTATCTTGCCAACAGCCAAGATCCCGAAGCACGTCTGAAAAAAGATGAAATATATTACAAAACGAAATAATGGGACTTAATATCGGAAATAAGAACTTTTCATTATTTCATTACTGTGTCCTATTGTATATTACTTTTGTCATAAACAAGTTGAAGATGGTTCGTTCCATTGTTCGAGTCATATATACTATTCATATTATGTAATATTTTCCGCTATATTTTCAAAGTTAAATTGATTTAAATACTATAAAAGTTTCGAAATATTACTCACAATCTTTGAACGATGCAACTTCAGAAAAACAAAACACGGAAAATAGTAGAAATATAATTGTCGTCTTCATCGTTGTATTCACGTTGTCAAACTAGATTTGAAATTGAACAGAACAAAATCAATATGTGACAACTTCATTATTTGATGCTCATTATATAGGGTTTGTGCGGTTGATTATTTATCGTACAACATAAACCGATATGACCGCAAGCTATAGTTGGAAGACGTCATAGAAAAAGTGTGCAGAGAATAGATGCCAACGATTGAGATTGTTTCTGATCCGCGTGGGCATTGTCCGAAATTCCCCATGTACTAGTTTTCAGCGCGAAGTCATTTAAATTTGCCAAGATAAAGATTTTACTAAAACAACATCGCTCGAAAACTTTGTCTAGAGCATAAACAACAGTACCATCTCTTTTTGAACAGTTTTAAAGCGGCTCTATTTCATCTTAACTTAAACTTCAACTTAAAAACCAACAATCGTATTGTACATATTAATTTTCTAATCACTCCTTGGAGTGGATCAAGATCTTGTATCCGCGGCCACTTATAGACTGACAAGGTTAGTTGGATATATATGAACCTCCCGGTTCGGCTTAGCCCACCCAAGTTATTACACCCTGAGTTGAGAATGTCTGAGATACTTAAAACGATATCTTCTCACTTGTAACATACAAATTGAGCCTGATTTTCTACGTAGCTATAAAAATTTTAAAATTTAAAATTTTAAATAGTATTAAATTGATTCTTACAACTTAATTAATATTACAGGAAAATTTTGACACGTGGTCTCATGGATGAATCATCACGTGATTATTAAATCATCCCGAGCTATTGGTCACTCATAACTACTTTTACTTTAGTGGTTTTAACCTAAAAAAAGGATATAAAAATATTTTATGAAAAATAACCAATTAATTCTATTAAACTCCATTGTCAATTAACCGTCTTGTATCATTACCTAACCTGATCACGCATGGAAGGGACATTGATGGATCCTGCCGTCATATTTACCCGAGCATCTTCTGCCGAAAAATAAATATTTTATTTGACGATAAAATAGCAATCAATATCGCTCATTTTGCAAGTTAGGAGAAAGTCACATCAACAATTAATTGCCTGTTCTATTTTTGAAGTTTCGAAAAATTAAGAAAAGGGCTTTTGTGACGAAATGAATAATCCCTTACGTCAGATCAATAAAAATATTTTTTGACTTTTTGACAAAATAGTTGAAAAATATTTTTATATGACACGATAAATATTTCATAAACTATTAATCACATCATTTTTCATAAACAGCAAATATTAAATTAAATTATATTATTAATATATGACGCAAACCAATGCAGTGCGTTTTCTGCGTTAAGCTGCAACGTCAAATTACCGATAACACCGCATCACAAAACAATACTTATGCCTGTGGCAGTTGTTCCTGCTTGTTGGTTTTCAACCTTTGATGAGTCAGCAAAAAATATAAAGTTATTTATAACTTTATTAATAGTTTTTGTTTCGCGCAAAACGTAGAAATGATTGACCATCAAACCGGGTGCACCTGTGTGAACAATGAGCGTTAACGCGATCGAATAGAAATACAAAAATGGAATGTAAACAGAATCTAGTCTTTATATCCGGAATAGTGGGGAAGGAAAACGGAGACGCTATGTACAACAATTCCGTTCATACATTCTTTCCATATGTTACCCGCGCCCACGTGCGCAGTTCAAGGATCTGTATTTAACCTGCGATATTGATAGTTAAATCAAAATAACGATATTTTATATTTTGGAATTGACTTTTGACCATAAAACATAGGATTCAGTACGAAGGTCAAGGACTGCAAAAGTTGTTAATGGGAATAACGATTTAAAAAATGCATGTTTATTCTATGCAGTCACTCTAAAAAATTAGAGGAATTTACCGACAATGTTTTCGAAAATCGCAAAATAAAACTTCAGGCATTGGTATCAATGCTCCGCACAATATTCTGCGAAATCATTCTGATATGGCTTCTGGACATAATGGTTTATGTATTCACTAGTTCACTGACTGAGTACTAATTTCGCGAATTGCTTTGTGCAGTCATAAACAGTCAGGAATTGCATGACCACATGTTTTGTTGAACGTGAGTCACCGATAGATCGAACCACCGCTACGCCATTCATCCGCGGCTCGTGCTTGGCAAGATAATATTTTCTTTCGGGGATGGTGGCATTTCGCCGAAACAAAAACGCTGTCATAGACTGGAAAAGGTCATGGGGAGGTTCTAGTCAGAACATTTTATCAAAACTGATGAATCACGCCGTTGAGGCTCAGTCAATATAGATACATCTATATTGTGAATTAGCCTTGGTAATGCTCTGTACCAGTAGTTGAACGAACGATGATAGTGTCGTAGAGAAATTATGATTCTTTCTTGCTTCAGCTGAGGTTACTCAGGAATTAGTGATGTTTATGGATTAAAGAGAGGGACACGCCGGAATTTATACCCGAGATGTTCAACATTAATAAAAGAATGCTAATCATCAGGCCGTCACACTTGGAAACGTTCGATAAGGTTGGTGCCCTCATGTCACCAGGGATGTGTATTTGAAACAACTCATGAGTATTCCTATGTCACCAGGAATGCGGATTTGTCACAACTCATTAGTAGTCCTGTGTCACCAGGGATGCGACTCATGAGTATTCACATGTCACCGGGGATGCTGATTTGTCACAACTCATGAGTATTCCTATGTCACGAGGAATACAGATTTGTCACAACTCGTGAGTAATTATGCGTCACCGGGAATGCGGATTAATCAAAACTCATGATTATTGCAAACTATTGGACATGCCGATTTGGTAATAGGGATGCACCGATAACATTTTTTTCGCCGTTGCCGATATTTTAAAATAGTCGAAACTGATAATGCTGATATGATCAAATTATCCAATACCGGATTCGGTCCAGCTTAGTTACCCAATACCAAAAATAAGTTAATGTTGATCAAGTTGGACTAAACCCATAGACATAGATGTCCACGTTGTGTTTCTTAAAATGATTTTTCAAATTTCACTCATCAGTTCTAACACATTACTTCTAAATCAAAAACACAAAAAGTTCCCCAAAATTCATTTATGAAGAAAATTTATGACAATTATTTGCAATATTTTTCACTACTTGACAAACGAAATATATATTTTTAAATTGATTCACGCTTACTATATTTGTGTGATGATTACAATACTCACGCCGATTGCCATGTTGCCATGTTGCCAGAGGTGCGGATTTCTAACAAATTATGATTATTTCACCAGAGATGCACATTTGCCACAACTATGGAGTTTTTCTATGTCATCCGAGTGTCACAGAGTATTGCATGTCACCGGGGATGCACCGCTACCACTTTTTTCGTCTCCCCCGATTCATTATAATGCGCCGATACTGATAATGCCGATAATCAGATTTGCCAATACCAATATTTCAAAATGAGCCGAAGCCGATACCCTAAATTACCGATACCGCCGAAACCTTGAATTTCCGATATCGGTCGATAGAGATTCTTTAAATTGGATCGATACCGATACTGCCGATAATCAAATTGTCGATTCCGGTGGATACCGATACTAAATCAGTTCCTAAAAGATCCAAATAACGGTCACTTGCATAACAATAAGCTGCTACAAAAAAGCATCAGTAAGCTTAGCTTCATTAAACATTAAAAGTCGATTAGTAACTTACTTGGGGATGGATTGTTAAACTTGTTATGGATTGTTAAACTTATGTTCTTTTCCCTCTACTTTCGGTTCTTTAATTTTGATCACTGAATGGAGTTATTACCACGCCTAGGGATAATATTCCCAGATTCAAGGTTGGAATTTATTTGGGCAATTTAGCCTTCCGATTATAGTCTCAAGAATTGCGCAAACATACCTAAAATAATCAAATATATTCTTGTTTTTTGGGGATTTGGCAAATTTTGCCCGATCAAGAATTTTTATTTTGTCGGGAACTAATTTGATTAAATGTTGTTCTTCATTGAGTCTTATTGCTGACGTTAATTTTGGATGTTGTTTTTGAATATTTCTATTTGTGGGAAGTTCTCCAATATTCTTTGTTCTGCAATTTCTTGTGTTGTTGCTTCAGTAAATTCATCCACTATGGGTGTCTTTCTTTGCTATTAGTTCTTTTACAGATAATTTTAGTGAAATTGTTTGGGAAATTTTAACTTTAAGAATGTACTTTTAGCATATTTGAAGGCATTTGTAATGTGTATTGGTATTCGTCAGAAACGGTAATGTTGAGCATCGGTGGCATCGGTATCGGCAGAAAAGTGGCACCGACACATCCCTAATGACAAATCGCCATCCTCAAAGACATGCAATACTAATGAGTTGTGATAATTCCGCATCCCAGGTGACATAGAAATACTCATTAATTGCGACAAATACGCATCCCCGGTGACACGGGAATACTCATAAGCTGTGACAAATCCGCATCCCCGGTGACATAGGAATACTCATGAGTTGTGACAAATCCGTATCCCTGATGAAACGAGGTTACCGAACCTTCTCAAAACGTTCGGATTGCAATCCATGCCCACCGTTAAGCCCACGGTATAATAAATTAAGAACTTTTCATCTAACGCTAAACATGTTCGCCTGCTCAGATTGTCCACTAAATAATGATGGATGATTATTCAACTAAACAGTGGCAGTAGATAGGTTCACCTGTAGCTGGCACTTTTCTCGCCTGCCGACGATCCTGTGTTATCTGGAGTACGTACACTTTCTATCTACATGTTCACTTGTAGTATTATAATATCCGCTAAGGTACGACAAGGAGATAATTTATATAACAAATAGAAATTCGCTGGAGTGTCCAGTGGAGTGTTTTTAATTTAGAAACAGGATTCCGAACAAATCAGTTCCTAACATTCGTCCGAAGTTGGAAAGTCTGTATCTTTTAAGGGAATTACATAATAAACAAGAGAAAAATGCAGAACCATTTTGTCTCATATTTACTTGTTTTTTCGTGCAGTTCTAGCCACAAGTTAGCCCAACATTTCATTCAAACTATAACATGATTGACATAAATTTATTTACAAATAAATATTATATTGAATTGATCATAACTCATGAAAAAGGCAATTAAATAAGAAACACGAATAGAGTTATAGTCCAATTACTCAAAAACTGTTTTCGCAATTATTGTTCCCGTCATGAATCTATTTCTTCTTAAATGTTGTTCTGTTTTCCTTCATTTGTTTTCTCTCGATGTCGATTCAGGCCAATTTCTGTGGCCTGAAAAAGAATGATGATTCAATGGATTGATTCAATTTTTTGTATTGAATATTTAAAGATTAAAAAAACACTGTCACAACTTTGTTATGAATTTATTTGACCTTCGACATAGAAAATATATAAACATACATGATTATATTAAAAAAAGAAATCGAATTTCTGCAATTTATGAAGATACGCGAACATCAAAAAGACTACAAAACATCAACTTACACAATTTCATAAACATGATTAGCCCAAGGTCCTCCTTTTCCATCATTCTTGCAATTTTGAGAAAGACCGATTCGTTTATAAGTATTTTCAGCATCTGCAGAAGTAGAACAATATCCACCATCCTGGAGAGCAAAAAATCGGAATCCACGTGAACGAGCGTAACGTGCACATTTAGCTAAAGCATCTTCTCTCTTTTTATAATCAGCTTGATTCATGAATTCTGGTCCTTCGCTTTCTACAGTTGGAATAGTACGGAAAGCATCGTCAGCCCAACATCCTCGACTTTCAATGTAAACTGGAAATAATAATATCAATATTAAATAACGATTTCAAAACATTTTTGGTAAATAATCAAATTACGTGTGAGCATACGCAATCGAAAACTTTAAGCGCATGTTTTGTTAAGTATGATGGACATACTGATGGATCGTGCCTTCAAGGCGCGATTATTATTATAAAAATAAATTTAAAACAACATATAAAGACAACTTACACTCTATTTCATCTAATATTTCGTAAACCGACATCGACCAAGCACCCCCTTCTCCTCTTCCACAATTATCTGCTGGTCCAAATTTCTTGTAAGTGATATCAGCTGTTGCTGAACTTTGGCAATATCCGCCATTTTGTACCGCAAATACTTTGTGGCCGAAACTGGCTGAAACTCTTGCACATTTTCGTACAGGATCAGTTCTTTTCTGATATTCATCGCTCAAAAGTGGATTTAATTTCTCAATCGTAGGAATAGCTCTTGAAGACGTATCTCTGAAACATCCAAGTCCACTGAAAGTTGCTAAAGTAAAAGGAAAGTGCAATCGTAAGAATTGGAAATCCAATATTGGGAAGCTTGAAACACATTGAATGTAATCAAATGTCTGAGCTGTAAAAAAAATCATAAGGTAAAAAATTTAATTTTTCCAACGAAAAGTGATTGCTCAATATACAGATTAAAATTTTTATAACTTACGATTCCAAATTGTGTTGATTTCATAAACTTCATTTGCCCAGCTTCCACCTTTTCCATTTGAACATTTATTTGAAATGCCGTATCTTTTGTATGTATTCCGTGCATTTACGCCAGTCCAGCATTGTCCGCCATTTTGTACCCCAATAATGTTGTAACCACGAGCCATGGCTGCTTGAGCACACCTGAATTCATATATACGCTTTTGTATCTCATGGTTACATAATAGTTTTTGAAATTATAACAATAGATGAATCTTGCTTTGAAAGCACGATCCATCGACCACCAATGATTTTACAGAGCAAATTACCAGGTATGCATCAATTGGTAATACATAAACATAAACACAATTATTAAACTGTCAACAATCATTTTATTCATGGTATGCGATGTATTTTCATTAACTCGAAATCAACAGAATCGAAATGCACGTACTTTCAGATAAAGCCGTTAATCGTTTTGTATAACAAGTTATGGGAATTTGCGTTTAACAAAGCCGGAAGCAGCGACTGAAAAGTTTCAACTAACAGTCACTTATATGCCTAGAAGCTATTACAGTAGCTAATTTAATAGTGACAGTTTACTAAGAGTTGCTTGTTTGAGAATTACCGTAAAAAATATTTGATTCGAATTTAATTCGAAGATATTGCAAACTTCATCTGCCATAAATATTGTACAACATTTATAAATTATATTATCTGGAACGAGTGCCACAACTATTTTTTTTATCTACCTTTGGATTGCATTCTTTCTTTGTTGATATTCTCCAATCAAAATATCATTCTGCCCTTCTAAACCAACTGGAATAGCTCTATCCTCTTTATCAGTCCAACAGCCCAAATTATTTAAGTAATATTCTGTTGTAATAAAAAAGGAATTTTTTTGCTAATATTCATTATAATTTGAGTACAAATATGCAGAAATTTCTTTGTTGACAAAGTACGTCCCAATGAGTGAAAACGTAATCGTATCGTATCGTACGGCATCACAACTATGTTTTACCTGTCCAATTATGTCTTCGAGTAAACTATAATATTTATTTATTCCAGCTGTATTCATTATTATAATTAGGCATTATTACATTTTTTTCACACGCTAAACTGAATAAAAATATTGAAATATATACCTTCGTGTTTTGGAAGTCTTGGGCTGGCAGTTTCTGAAATGAAAAAAGGAAGAGTTTAGTCCTATTTCATTAAAAAAATTTGATACTTTTTGCAAAAATATAGATAATCAATTTTTCATACCTTGTTTGATTACAACCACTTCAAAAACTTCATTTGCCCACGGTCCACCTTTTGAGTTTGATTGACATTTTGTTGACGTCCCATATTTTGAATAATGAATTCCTGCCATGCATGAACCGCCGTTCTGTATCCCAACATAGGCATGGCCAAATCCAGAAGCATATCTAACACATTGTTCAATGGCTTCAGGTCTTTTCTGATATTCACCAGATAAAACTTCTGGTCTTTCAAGAAAAGGTAGAGCACGACTTTCTTTGTCAAGATAACAGCCCATTCGATAAAGCATAACTGAAAATAGAAAATATTTGAAACATCACGATAAGTTACACATTGGAAAGCTTTTTCTTGCTTTCTCCAGTAGGCCAATTCATATTAGATATTATAATATATATATAATATTGATGCTATAAAAAATTGCCGAAAAATCACGCCGTCTAAACATGCTCTGTAACCAACACAAACTTGTGTTGGTGCTTACGAGTATTATCTCTAATTTTTGTTTTGTGGTCGTAGAATTAGTCAAAACACTCGCGTTTTGTCATTTTTTGAGGAAGAATAAAAACAACAACACGTATAAAAATCTTACTTTTGTCAACCGAAGTAATTTCATAAACAGCATTTGCCCAAGGACCCCCTTTTCCGTGATCATTACAACTTTGAGAATAACCATATTTATTGTAAGTAGAAGCTGCTGACGAAGATGTAGCACACCATCCACCATTTTGAAGCGCGAAAACACTGTTTCCAAGTGAGGCTGCGATTCTTGCACATTTTCCAATTGCATCTGATCTGTGTTGATAATTATCATGTAGACCAACGAATTGTTTCTCGACAGTCGCTATCGCTCTCATTTTAGTGTCTTTAAAACAACCGGCCGGTCTGTATTGCACTGTTATAAATGAACAAGATAACGTGTGAACTCATGTTTAAAAATACAAATTTATAAAAAAAATAAAACATCACACCAACCTTTTAAAACAGTATCAATTTCATAAACTTGATTAGCCCATGGTCCACCTTTTCCATCGCTTTTGCATTTATCTGAAGGTCCATATTTTGTATATGTTTTAAAAGCGTTTGGCCCTGAAGCACACCAGCCACCATTTTGAATAGCAAACACAGAATAACCTAATATTTTAGCTGCGTGTGCACATTGTTGAATTGCGTTAACTCTCGATTGATAAGAACCATGCAATTTCGATTCAATTGTAGGTATTGCTCTTGCATTTTTATCCTGCCAACAGCCAAGATCCCGAAGCACGTCTGAAAAAAGATGAAAGATATTACAAAACGAAATAATGGGACTTAATATTGGAAATAAGAACTCTTTAATATTTTGTAAACATTAGCTTTAGCTGGAAGCGGAGAATTAAAGCTACTGTGTCCTATTGTATACTACTTTTGTCATAAACAAGTTGAAGATGGTTCGTTCCATTGCTCGAGTCAGATATTACTCATATTATGTAATATTTTCCGCTATATTTTCAGAGTTAAATTGATTTAAATAGTATAGAAGTTTCAAAATATTACTCACAATCTTTGAACGATGCAACTTCAGAAAAACAAAACACGGAAAACAGTAGAAGTATAATATTCGTCCTCATCATTGTATTCACGTTATTAAATTAGATTTAAAATTGAACAGTACAAAATCAATGTGTGACAACTTCATTATTTGATGCTCATTATATAGGGCTTGTGCGGTTGATTATTTATCGTACAACATAAACCGATATGACCGCAAGCTATAGTTGGAAGACGTCATAGAAAAAGTGTGCAGAAAATAGATACCAACGATTGAGGTCGTTTCTCTTCCGCGTAAACAGTGTCCGGAATTTCCCAGCCCTAATTTTTAGCGTGAACTCATTAAAATTTGCCAAGATAAAGATTTTACTAAAACAACATTGCTCGAAAACACTGTCTAGACCAACAACAGTACCATCTATTTCTGAACGATTTTGAAGCAGTTCTATTTCACCCAACTTGAAAACCAACAATCGTATTGTATATATTTATTGTTAGTTAGTTGGAAAGATATGAACTTCTCGGTTCGGCTTAGCCTACCCAAGTTTTTACACCCTGGGTTGAATATGTTTAAGATACTTAAAAACGATATGTTCTCACTTGTAACAGACAAATTGAGCCCGTTTTAACGCCGCCATATGAAATCATAGAAAATAGTTTTAAATTGATTCTTACAACTTAACAAGATCGTGATCGCGCAAATTAATATTACAGAAAATTTTGGACACGTGATTTCATCGATGAATCACGTGATTATTAATCAATCGCTACTTTTATTTAGTGGTTTCCACCTAAAACAAAAATATTATATAACAATATTATATGAAAAATAAGAACTTAATTCTTTTCATCTCCATTGTCAATTAACTGCATTGTATCATTACCTAACCTGACCAGGCATGGGACATTAATATATCGTGCCGTCATACTTAACCGAGCATGTTCTACCGAAAAATATATCCGACTTGAAAAAATTGTACTGACAATTAAATGGCAACCAATGTCGCTCATTTTACAAGTTAGTAGAAAGTCACGTGAACAATTAAATAACTTGTTCTATTTTTGAAGTTTTGACGTAACGTGATATGATGATTTCAGGAGTAGTTTCATAAAGTATTTGCTTTGCAAAATCGTTACCAGATTAATCTAGTTCTGCAGACTGGATACCATGATTTCTTGTTTTGTAATAAATATTTATATTTCATTAAATTAAAATACACCAAAAATCTCAGAATCATTCTTACCCTATCAAAAAAGATCGTTTTGCCAGCATCAGACACGGACGGACCATCTGTAACTTGTGTTGAAAGAAACGGTGTTCAATAAAAACTTTTGGTTTGGTTACCCAGCCAGATTTATATTGTCGAATCATGTTTTGTTACGTCTTTTGTAAAAGAAAGTTGTGTCGAGTGGGAACCGTTGATTGATCGCGCTACCGGTGCGCGGTCCATCTGTGAATCCTACTTGATAAAGTAGTATTACTGAAAAAAGATTGCATCATTGTTTTTAGCAAATAAATACAAACTATTTCTCAATAATCTATCTCAAGCGAACAATAATATATCAATATTACTATAGTCATTCAATATTATATCAATCCTACTTGTTTAAGACACGTGAAAAATACCAAATTTGTCATTTTTCAATATATCCAAGAAACCGGTAGTGGAAAATTAAGAAAAAGGGCTTTAGCGACGTAGTTGAATAATCACTCACGTCAGATCAATAAAAATATTTTTTGACTTTTTGGCAGAATAGTTGAAAAATATTTTCATATGATACGATACATATTTCATAAACTATTAATCACATCTTTTTCATAAACACCAAATATTAAATTTAATATTCATAATATTAATAAATTACGCATACAAATGCAGTGTGTTTCCTGCGTCACGCTGCAACGTCAAATTGCCGATAACACCGCCTCACAAACAATACTTCTGCCACTCAATGCCTGTGGCAGTTTCTACTTGTTGCTTTTCAACCTTTGATGAGTCAGCAAAAAATGTATAATTATTTATAACTTCATTAATAGTTTTTGTTTCACCCAAAACGTAGAAATGATTGGCCATCAAATCAGGTGTCCCCGTGCTAAGAATGAGTGTTAACGCGACCGACTAGAAATACAAAAATGGAATGTAAACAGAATCTAGTCATTTTATCCGGAATAGTGGGGAAGGAAAATAAAACGCTACGTACATTCATACATTCTTTTCATCTGTTACCCGCACCCATGTGTCTAGTTCCAAGATCGGTATTTAACCTGAGATATTGGCAGTTGGATCAAAGCAACGATATTTTATATTTTTGTTTGAAATTAAATTTCGACAAAAAACATTGGATTCGGCACGAAGGTCAAAGACTGCAAAAGTTGGGAATGGGAATAACGATTAAAAAAATGCATGCTTTTCTTATGCAGCCACGCTGAAAATATTAGGATAATTTATCATACAAAATTTTCAAAAATCGTAAAATGAAACTTGACTCATTGATATCAATTCTCCGCACAATAGTCTATGAAGTCATCCTGTTATAGCTTCCATATCGGCTTATGTTATACAATGGAAAAAAATTAAATGCACAAATCCCATAAAATGAGTTTTAAATAATGAAGTTGTCTCACATTGAATTTGCACTGCTTCTCTGAAGTTGCACCGTTTAAAGATTGAAAATAATATTTTAACTCTTGTAACATATTACATTTCTTAAATATGACATTGCGAAAATGGTTTTGGACAAATATTAGCAGGAAAAGCATGTAAGTCCCATTAATTGGTTTTCAGAGCAATACCAAAAAGACAGAGCAATACCTACAATTAAATCAAAATTTCATGGTTCTTATAAATCAAGAGTTAACTTTTCCAACGGTGTGCACACGCATCTAAAATATTAGGTTATTCTGTGTTTGCTAAGCAAGACGGCGGTTGACGTGCTTCAGGGCCAAGCGCTTTTCAAATTTATACGAAATAAGGACCTTCAGATAAATGCAAAAGCGATAGTTAAGGTCGATAGGGTTGGTAACCTCATGTCACCAGGGATGCGGATTTGTCACAATTCATTAGTATTCCTATGTCACCGGGAATGCGGATTTGTCACAGCTCATGAATATTCCTGTGTCACCAGAGATGCGGATTTGTCACAACTCATGAGTATTTATGTGTCACCGGGAATGCGGATTAATCAAAACTCATGAGTATTGCAAGCTATTGAGGGTGCTGATTTGCCACTAGGGATGCACCGATACCGCTTTTTTTGTCAATACCAATATTTTACAAAGTGCCGATACTCATAATGCTGATGATTAAATTAAATAATACCGGACGATACCGATACTTTAAAATGAGCCGATTTCGATACCGCCGATACTCTTAATTTCCGATACCGATCGATAAAGAATATTTAAATTGGTCCGATACCGATACTGCCGATAATCAAAATTGCCGTTACCGGTCGATACTGATATTTCGAAATGAGTTGAAACTAATACTGCCGACACTCGAAATAATTGATACGACTCAATTTTAGAGCGAAAAAGATACTAGAAAATAGTGGCCCAACAATCTCCGACAAATTTATTTATACTATAATGTTACCATTGGCATTTAAACAAAATGTGGCAGATTGTGCTACAAATGTTATTTTGCAAATTTTAAGGGCATATTTCACAATACTCTATCAATTTTGTTTCATAACACTATTATTATAGGAATATTGAAGGTTTGCAAAATTCAATATTAAGAAAAAAAACATAAACTAAAATCGATACATATTTTTATTAATGCGAATATGGTTAAGTCATCACGAAAAAACACAAAGCTCCCCAAAATTCAATTATGACAATGATTTGCAATATTCTCATTACTTGACAAATGAAATTTATATATATATTTTTCTCATGATTACAATACTCATTCCGATTGCTATGTTGCCAGAGGTGCGGATTTCTCACAACTTATGATAATTCCCATGTCACCAGGAATGCGCATTTGTCACAACTCTTGAGTATTTCTATGTCACCCGAGATGTGGATTTGCCAGTGCTCTTAAATATTTCTATGTCACCCTGAGATGCGATTTGTCAGTACTCTCAAGGAATGACGATTAATCACTTGGAATGCACTGATACAACTTTTTTCGTCTCCACTGATAATGCTGATGATCAAGTTTGGCAATATATGCCGATACCCTAAATTATCGATACCGACAAAAATTCAAATTCCCGATACCGGTCGATACGGATTCTTTGAATTGAATCAATACCGGTACTGCCGATAATCAAATCGCCGATTCCGGTGGATACCGATACTTTAAATGAGCTGATACCGATACTAGTGGCACAATAATATCCGTTGGCATTTAAGAGGATGTGACAGATTGCACTACACTGAAATGTCATCAGTCGGCTCAGTATCATCAAACATCAAATATAATGTTGTGGAGTCGATTTGGGGATGGATCGTTAAACTTATGTTCCTTTCCTTCCACCTCCGGTTTTTTTAATTTTGATTACTGTAAAAAGTTATTACCACGCCTAGAGATACTATTCCCAGATTCAGGGCGGGAATTGATTTTGGGCAATTTAGCCTTCAGAAGAATTGCGCAAACATACTTTAAAAAAATCCAATATATATTCGTATTTGTGATTGACAAATTCTTTTTTACTTTGTATTTTTTTTATTTTTTGTTGTTTTTATTTTGTCGAAAACTAATTTGGTAATGTTCTTCATATGAAAATATGCTACAGTACATGACATCCCCTATGGATGTGTTCTCTGGTATTAGTTCTTTTACAGATAATTTTAGTGGAATTTTTTGGAAAATTTCAAATTTAAGGATGTACTTTAGGCATATTTGAAGGCATTTGTGATGAGTACCCGGTATCGGTAATGTTGAGTATCCGTGGCATCGGTATCGGCAGAAAATTGGCATCGATACATCCGTAATGACAAACCGATATCCCCAATGACATGAAATACTCATAAGTTGTGATAAATCTGCATCCCCGGTGACATAGAAATACTCATGAATTGTGACAAATACGCGTCCCCGGTGACATAGGAATACTCATGAGTTGTGACAAATCCGCATCCCCGGTGACATAAGAATACTCATGAGTTGTGACAAATCCGCATCCCCGGTTACATAGGAATACTCATGAGTTGTGACAAATCCGCATCCCCGGGGACATAGGAATACTCATAAGTTGTAACACATCCGCATCCCCGGTGACATAGAAATACTCATGCGTTGTGACATATCTGCATTCCCGGGGACATAGGAATACTCATGAGTTGTGACAAATCCGCTTCCCCGGTCACATAGGAATGCTCATGAGTTGTGACAAATCCGCATTCCCGGTGGCATTGAAATACTCATGAGTTGTGACATATCCGCATCCCCGGTGATGTAAGAATACTCATGAGTTGTGACAAACGCGCATCCCCGATGACATAGGAATACTCATGAGTTGTGACAACTCCGCATCCCCTGTGACATAGTAATATTCATGATGCCTTCATCAGTTTAATAATATTGTGACATATGCGCATTCTTGGTGACATAGGAATAATCATGAGTTGTGACCATTGCACATCCGCGGTGACCTAGGATTATATTTATAAAGTTATGACGAATCCGCACCCCTGGTAAAATAGCAATAGGCCTGAGTATTGTAATATTGTAATCATGAGTCAAATATAAAATATAATCGAATATGAAAATATCTATTTTATTTGTGAAGTAGTGAAAATATTACAAATCATTGTCATAAATTTTGTTTATTTAAAAAATAAATAATTATATTTTGCTGAGCTTTGTGTGTTAGATTTAGCAGTGATGTTTTGGAACGGAAAAATAAAATTTGAACAATCATTTTTGGAAACACAGTATGGATATCTAAGTCAATGGATTTGGTCTAAGTTGATTAACATCAACTTATTTTTTTCTGTCGACCTAACGAAATTCGCATTATCAAAACTAAAAATTTTAGATTTTGTTTTATTAATATTTAATTTTGCAAATCTTTCATTTTCCTATAATAATAGTTCTATGAAGCATAATAAATGAAATATACGAAATTTGCTTTTGAAATTTGCAACATGACATTTTGATGTGGCGCAATCTGCCACATTTTGCTCGAACCAATGATGACGTCATAGTATGAATAAATTTGTCGAAGATTATTGGCTCATTATTATATAGCACATTTTTCGCTGTAAAGTTGAGCGGTATAAGTGATTGTGAGTTTCGGCAGTATCTGTATCGACATCAATATCGACCGGTAACGCAATTTTGATTATGTCCAGTATCAGTATCGGCCCAAATTAGATAATTTAATCTTTATCGGTAGGTATCGGAAATTTGGAGTATCGGCGTCACGAAATCAGCTAATTTTAGAGTATCGGCATCGTTTGGTATTGTCCAGTAATGCGAAATTTGTTCTTCGGCATTTATCAGTATCGGCGAAAAACATGGTATCGATGCATCTCGAGCGACAAATTGGCGTCCCCAATGACATGCAATAATCATAATGTGATAAATCCGCATCCCTGGTAACATAGAAATACTCATGAGTTGTGACAAATCCGCATCCCCGGTGACATGGAAATACTCGTGAGTTGTGACAAATCCGCATCCATGGTGACATGAGGTTACCAACCCTTCTCGTTAAGGTGGACAATGGTCTAATCAAGTTTATGAAATTAATAAATTGATACGGTTTTAAAAGGTTCATGAATATTTTATTATTTTCTTTTTAATTTGTATTTTTGAACATTGCTTTATATGTTATTTTGATCATTTTATAACAGTACAATGCAGACTGCAAACAGTGCAATACAGACTCTACGAAATGAGAGATTGCAACTTTCGAGAAACGATTTGTTGGTCTACATGATATTTACCAACATAGATGAGATGCAATTGGAAAATGTGCAGGAATCGCAGCTTTACTTGGAAACAGTCTTTTTGCTTTTCAGAAGGGTGGATGGTGTGTATGGCTGAGAAAAACCGGATCATTTGATATTCGAATCTGATTCAAATAATTTCTCGAATCGGATCGAATCGCATTTTTACTGTTACTAATAGTATTAGTCTCCATCATGATGATTAGGAAATATACAGTTACAAATTACAATTATAAGCATAAACTGACTTGAAAGCGATATATTTTCATTTTAACGACAAAATACAAGTTTTGGCCATAAAATATTTGCGGTACAAAATGGCGGATATTGTCATAAGTTCAGCATCACTTACAAAGAATTTGAACCAGCAGATAATTGTGGAAAAGAAGGAGCTTGGTCGATGTCAGTGTACAAAATAATAGACAAAATGTAAGTTGATTGTAAGTTCATAGATGATTCTTATCAAAATTTTCGAGAAACATAGATAGGTTTTAAAAAAAGGAAATCGATATTTGGGGTTTTGCATCTGTACCGCCATGATATTCTATATCCAATAATTATGAAAAACATTTTGTCTGTGTCGTTCAGTCGCAGTTTATTTTTGGTTCATGCTTCATGTTTATTGTTCTCCTGTTTTAATATACTTGACAATATGATCATTTTCATGTTGTGTGATCTTAAAAAATATTGTTGAAATTATCGAAATCAGATCCACGTTAATAGTGTTATTTAATGATATTTGATAACATTGTTTTTTAGTTTACACTGAAAGTTGAGGATGTTGTGATGACGATACTTTCCGTACTCTTCCAAGCGTTGAAAGTGAAGGACTAGAATTGATGAATCAACCTGATTATAAAAAGACAGAAGATGCTTTACGTTGCGCTCGTTCGCGTGGATTCTGAATTTTGCTCTATACAAGATTGTGGATATTGTTTTTCCTTCTACAGAGGCTGCACGTACTTATAAACGAATCGGTCTTTCTAAAAATTGCAAGAATGATAGAAAAGGAGGGCATTGGGCCAATCATGTTTATTTTCATTGTTTCGATGAACAAAATGTGTTGTAATTTTTATTATTGTATTATTTTAAACACTGACTTCTTGACATGAGACGTGCTTATTTGATCGAGCATGGGTCGCACTTCGGGGCCTAATGTATAGATGGCAAATATTCGATATGAGATTTATCAAATCTTTAACACTGCATTATAAGATGTTCTCATGCTCACTTCTCCACAAGATCACTGAAGACAATCTTACTCTTACGGATCTTATTCTGTTCAACTGTTGTTTTTTCGAATAGACCTCGAAATTGGCTTAGATGAAGTAGATGACATTTTCAACAGGTGGATTTTCAACAATTAGGGAATGAAATGAAATATCCAATATTTATTTCAAGGCCCTAATATTTGAACCAATAAAAAATGTATCTCGCCATTTATTGTTTGTGTGTAATTAAAAGAAGCATAAATTAGTCATTATCCTACGGAGTTTTGTTAAGATACAGGTTTGAGTTGCTAAAATCATATCGCAAAGACTTGTAATAAGATAATATGATAACGAAATATTACCTACAATCCTCATCAGACGAAATCGAAAACATGTAATTGCCAATGTATAGCTGCTGAGAAATTAAACGATAACAAATGATTGTATTGTGTAATGAACTCCAGGTATCCCATACATGATGAAGAAAAACCTCTGCGCGCAAGAGTCTCAGGCTATAAGACTATTCCAACATGTTTCACATTTGTATGGTTTTTGACACACAAACAAAGCTAAAAAGTTAGTTTGCATGTGCGTCATCTGATGTATTGCACTAAAAGATTTTGAGAAAATCAGCTTGCGCTTGACGTAAATGAGAGAAAACTGTTTTGTTACAAAGTATTCCAATAAAGCAACTCTGCTTTCTGCGCTGTGCAAGCACTCAGCCAGCGAAGGGATTTTTTTTATCGATATCTAGATTGAGATGCATAGACTTAGGAACACTAGAGTAGAATACCTAGATGATATAGTGAATCTTATTCCCTAACTGAGTTTTCAAACACCCTGGTCCTGGTTCAAAATTTCATCTGGTCAAGCCTGAACCACTGATGGCCCGCGCCGCTACGCCACGTAGCATCAGTGACCCACAAAATATGATTACGGTAATATTCATCGGACTGGGATTAGTCACAGTCGCTTCTTGGCGACACAAAGCATCAATGACATATAAAAATAAAAAGAGCACATATGTATGGCCCAATTTTTTCGGACAGGTTTTGCCTCTTTATGTGGAATCAGGGTATGCATTCCACCCAGCTTGCTTCCACCTTAGAAGATTAAGGATACAACAAGTTTTGTAAATTTTGAAAATGAGCACGGAATCATATCTTGCGAAAGCTGAAACGAACAATATTTCTGATTGGGTTCTGCTTGTAGATATGCTACCTATTTGACTAGTGGAGTCAATCTAAAAATACGAGTCTTGTTTACAAGTCGTTAGTTCCATATAACGCATTATATTCATCCACTTTACATGCACGGAATGCTTTGTTTTGTATACAATAGTGTTTATTTATTCATTTCACAATTTGGCTTTGTTTTAAATTATTATAGCACATTAGAAAAATTCTAATTACAGAAAAAAAATTGAAAATGGCTGTTGTGTTTTAATGATTTTATTACGCCACAATTAATACATTACAACACCGAAATAAACATTCACTAATAAAATACATAACAGCGACAGATCCACTGATGGCTGGAGCAAATTATAGGGAGATCTGGAAAGCTATCAAATATTAAGGGCCTGGTTACCCCTGAAACCCCAAATTTTCGCGCACGTTCGAGCGCCATTCTATTTTTTGTCGGTTTAATACAATCCATCGCCAATTGATTTTTACCTGAAATTTTCTGTTTTGTATTATAAATATTTTTCTCTCTTAATAGCTTTTAAAATGGAAATCACCGAATTTTCCATTTCAAAATAATTTCCGCAATGAATCTATGATTCATACCTGGTAACCGCTTTTCGAACCGAGACCCAGTTAAATTTAGGTGATTTTACCGATTTTACCGAGTAAATTAACTCCTAATAAAAAACTCTGTTGAAGTTCAACTAGGTAAATCAAATATCCTTGAAACTAGGTGACAGTACTTTGAAAATGAACTCGGTAAACTTAGTACTTTTCCTAAGAATTGCCAATACTAGTTGAGTCGCTTTCATTAGCATTTGTAAACCACGATCAACGTGAACTGGCATCTTTGATGAACACGACCGACAAATGAACAAGCCTATAATGGCTAATGTGCAATTAA
This sequence comes from Styela plicata, assembly GCA_963675895.2. Classification (NCBI taxonomy): domain Eukaryota; kingdom Metazoa; phylum Chordata; class Ascidiacea; order Stolidobranchia; family Styelidae; genus Styela; species Styela plicata. The sequence continues at coordinate 6,751,251 of OZ023150.1, forward strand.
TAAAATTTCCACACAAAAAGTTGTAATATTTTTTAAGTAACCGTGCACAATCACATTCACATACTCTTTAAGTCCCTCTGCCACTAAAGCCAACGACATCGATTTGTATCAACATATGACGCAAACGGTTGATTGTCGGTGCATGTCTCCTGATTTAGCTTCTTTACCCTTTTTTGACGGGATTTTTTGAATGCTTTCTTTTTCTGTCGGCAAAGATATTTTTCGTCTGGTGAAATGATTAACTGCTTCGGGAACAACATTCTGGCGACGTCTTCGCGCTGGTGTTGTGCCGGTGCTTCGTCTTGAAGGAGATTGAGATCCAAACTTTGGAGGCTGGGCGACGTGTTTTGGAGTACGTAAAGGAGGCGGTGGGGTGTAAAGTCCATCCGACTTTACGGACAGTAAACTCCCCATTCCATCGTTGTTTGATTTCATTGTTCCTTGCCCGTTTATCAGATGTTCGTCACTCACACGGTACTCTGCTTTGGACGGGTTTGCACACACCTTTCGATTACTTTGGTATTTCAATGCCAGGATATTGAGAGCACCAATTGATGGCGGATCGTCGTGAATGTCTTCGGACGTCGAATCTCCCGCTACGTTGTTATCAGCTTCATCAACATTGCTTTCCTCTCGTGGTTGCGTTTGCTTGGGATCTGTGTTGGGTGGAGGATGTTGAATTATTTCTGTTTTGCATATGTCCCTTTGCTTCTTTTGATTTTTCGAGATATGAAATGATGTTGCTGGTTGACGATCTAGATTTGGTTTATTGTGATCACGAACTTCGGGGCTTATGTACATCTCCCTGCATCTACCTTCCTTAGCTTTTCTCTGTAACTCGGACGAAACTTCCGCATTGGACTTGGATATAGCTGCAAGTATGTCAATCGCCCTGTTATCCGATCTACACTGATTGGTAATAGCGTTGCTAGGAGGGGAATTAATTTTTTCTCTCGCAACCAATCCTTCAACTGGACGACTTGGTGATTTGGATGCAGCGTCCGGTATAAAAGTGTGCATCGCCTAAAGTATGTGGTATAAAATCAGAGATTAGAAAATTTCAATGGTAAGAATTAAGATAAGATTAGTCCTAGTAAATAAATTTTTAACAATAGAATAATAGACAAGTTTCGATTTAAAGTATGAATAGCCGCCAAATTTTGCATTCTGCGTGAGCAGATTTAAATCATTTAGCATTCCAAACAAGGAGCTCAGTCCTGCTAACAACCAGAGGGTAAAAAACTTACCGGCAGAGCAGCTGGACAGGTTTGATCCGTTTTTTCGTCATTGCTCAGGAAGCTTGTTAAATTTTCCATGTTTTTTTCGGCATTATTGTTTATATCAACATTGCCCTGCTGCACAACCGCAGGTCTTACTTTAAAAGTATCTTCCAAACCATGTTTTTTTTCAGTCATTTGCAAATATGTTTTTCGGTCGTTTTGCGCTAGAATCAGCTCTGTTGCGAATACACTTGGTTAAGTATTGTACTGGGCTTTCATAATTTTAATATATCACAAACTTAAACTAGGGACTAATAGGTAGGTTTGTGGGAATCATATACTATACCAGAAAATAAAATTTGATTCAGTTAAGCTACGTGGAATTAGTTTAAAAACATTCATATTTTTAGATTTCTTTATTTCACTGTTAAGTTTTTTCACATATCTTGAACAATATCGTTAACAGTAACGTGAAAATAAATAACTTCTTGGATCTCAATTGCGTTGACTCCATATTAGTAGCAGAAATAACTTAGTCACATCAGAATTTTTTCAACTCATCTTTTGTTAAGTATGGGTCGCTGATGGATCGCGCCGGTGAACCGCGGTCCATCTGTGACCATGCTCGACGAAATAAAAATTTTAATCGGGAGTGATCTCTGAGATAGATATCCATAAGATATATAAAAATAAACATTACTTTTACTCAATATTATATGTAAAGGAGATGCAAAATCGCGACGCAGAAATTATAGTTTAATGGGGGAAAAGTATTAAAAAAGATAAAGATATCGAAGAACTAGCTCTAAGTTAGCATATGAAGGATTTTAATCGTGCACACATGATAGCTTTGGCCATATGATTTAAAACTAAGAGCTTCAAAATGTTTATAAAATTTCCAAGCAGGTCACCAAACTATTATCAATTAGTTTTCAACCGAATGGATATGTCATCTATGATTTTATACCTGGCGAGTCGATTTCCGTCTCACAATGGTAGTCATATTGCAATTTCTCCTCTTCGAAAGGAATCATACCAGTAGCTTCGCCTTCCGCTTCGCATATTGCTAGGAAACAAAATGAAAAAAATCACATTGAATAAAGTTTGTAGCTTTTGAGATGATGGTCAGTTTTAAAATAACTGGCCTGGTCTGTAACACAGGTATAGCACGATCTAAATCTTAAGCTATTGGTAAATGATAGCATTCCATTCTTTATGATACTCGAATACTTTAATGCTACGTTAATATTGGACTGATTTACTTGTTAGGGCGCTAAAGATTATTAGTTTATTTTAATTTCTTTTTCACTTTTTTCGCTTTTGTCTTATTAAAAATTTGAAGTAGTTTAAAATTAAACTCTTCCAAATGCGTTAATAACTAAACTCAGCCTACACAACAGCATTCGACTTTCTCCGCTAGCTCTTGCTTGTTCATAGTCATAATGTTCAACAGAATGTCCTTCTTGGTAGGCAGCTATTTCTTTTGTTTGAATATCAACAATTTCTTCCAGTGCTTGTCTGAAACTCTAGAAAATGAAAAGGTAGTTAAAGTACATGTGTTGTATAAAATTGGAACTGGTAAAATTTCTTTACTTCCTTAAAAATGTAATTTCGTAATAAAACATTTTGTATCATAACCCAAAAAATGGAATTAGTTGTCACGCTCGAAATCAAAACTGCTCGATAGCACACACCCACCACTCAACTCAGGATGTAAAAACTCGGTAAATTTGGAAAACAAACAGCTTACAACATCACTAACCATGTTTACCACAAAGGGTGTTAATTGGTCGATGCGATCCATTTAAATGAGTGGGTATAAAAAAAAACTAATTTTACATACAAACAAACAAAAAACTTCACCATTGAATTTTCAGAATTATAATCTTCCGGTTTTTTGTCACTATCTTCAGACAAGAACATCAGTTTTGAATGTAGAGAATGGCCGCAATGAGGTTGTATTGAGTTTTTTACATCGGTACTTCCAGAGTCTTCGCAGTCTGTGTTTGAAATATCCAAAACTGGATGCAAGACCTTCAATGCTTTTTTCTGCTCTGTAGGGCTTACGCCAGTTGTTTGAGAGACAAGATCTTCCATAAAACTAAACGGATAAATCATATGATATTCAAACCCAGCCTAGTAAAAAAATTCATCTTGACCTTTTCAGAATCGTTACAGAAGAAGAGCGTGGTCACATTTTCCCTTTCATGGTGTAAAAATCATGGTTCGTTCAACATAACTGGACTTCACCCGGATTGTGATTCAAATCTTTAAATACTTTAATCCCTAATATAGGGGTTCAAATTACGAATACAATTGGACATCTTTGATCAGATTCTCCATATTGCTTCTATCTAGATTTATTGAGTGAATTTCGCCTGGAAGTCATTCTGTAATGGAAATGCAATATACCTCATATTTGCCACACGTGATTTTGCTTGAAAAACTTGATCACATGTATAAAATAGTTAATAGACTCTAACGCCAAGTATAGCTTAGACTCCAGAATTTGGAAAACTTTGCTTGAAACAAACCTTTTTCCGGTGGAGTTGTTGTTTTTGATAGTTTTGCCTTTCAACCAATATGTTCTCATTTGTCCTTTTCCCTGCAACAAAAAACACTAATACTGTATCGGTCTGGTAAAATAAAGTGTAAGCAATGACAAAATGGTATCTAATGCCCATTCCGTATCTAATCCAGAATGAATCTAATTATAATAAATAATAAATATTCGCTCATTTAGTGACTAAACCAAAAATTCAAAAAAAAAACTAAACCAAATTGTCGAAACTGTTTTGTTCAATAAATTGTGAAAATTCCCGCAACAATGTTACCCACTTACATTATCATGAGGGAAAATGATTTATTTTGGCACAATATTTAGCTAAAACTATCCCAAGTCGCCTTGGACGAGCGATACATAAGGAATTCGTACCCAACCAACACTTTTCTCGGTAAGTAATCAACTTCAGTTTTTCATGACGGAGTTGTCGCTCTATTACTATTAGCCCACGGCGTCATCACGCCGAATCTGTAATATTTAAGCTTTCGCGTCTTGCAGCGAATGTAGCGCTTTCGTGAATGTTTTTAGTTTAAAATATGATTACAATCGACATTTGGTTGTTTGCTGTGTAATTGGACTGAAACGAACCAGACTCTTCCTGGACGTTAGCCTACATTACCTTGATATATATCATTCCACGATCTTCAATCTTGTAAGCGCCTGTAACTACCAGTCTGTCCCGTACAGTTTTGCTGATGTGAATTTCACATCCCTCGCCACAACTTTCCATTCGTGACGCAGTATTCACGGTGTCTCCGAATAAACAGTATCGAATCATTTTTTGACCAACTACGCCAGCTACCACGCCGCCAGAATGAATGCCTTTGTGTGTGTGGATTAATAAGTTAGTAACGTCAACATGTAGCAGTAGGCAGTATAGCATTACACCGTAAAATTTGGCATAAATCATAATATTCAGCAAAATAGGTCAAATATGTAGAAAAAAGTCATTTCAATTAGTTTATATCTTGCAACAATACTCTGCAAACTAAATTGAATTTTGATATGTGTTAAACTAATTACTGTTGGCATCACTGACTTCATCCTTATTTTGGCTAATGCGATATATAAAATATGAGAGTTGTCAGATAATATTTCAGTTCAAATCAATCTACCAATTCGAATTCGTATAGGAGCTCCCGTCCACGGATCCTTCAGATGTCGTATTCCAGCTTGCATCTCGAGTGCCATGTCACATATATGTTGAGCGTGCATCTTAGTTCGTACCGGTGCTCCCGATACGGCCATGTAACCATCTCCTATTGTCTCAACTTTGAAAACTTCATATCTGGTAAAAAGTATTTTATGAACGAGTAAAGTTTGAACGATCCCGCAGGTCTGGTGCACATTCATCATAGTATATGTAGGCTACATAATTAAAGATTAAAATATATAAAATGCTTTTTTTTAAATTAGTGCGGTAAAGATTCCGAGATTATGAAGACACTTTAAATTATTGAAATGACATAATAAATGAGAAGTCTGAAGGAAACTAGGAAATGAGAATCGTTGTTGAACATGCAAATAGAGTAGCTCTCAATACCTCTCACTCAGAGTGTCAAAAACAGTGTAGATTTGGTTGAGAATTGCAACAACCTCCATAGGTGTTATTCGACTGCAGATGTTTGTGAATCCAACTACGTCACTGAACAGCACGGTTACGTCGGGAAACGTCTGTTGAAATCATAAGAAAATGATTAAGTTGCACAGGAAAATCATAAATTTATAGATTAATGTGACGCCCCAAAAAAAAAAATCTGACAATGGTTTCTGGAACGAACATATTGATCATGCAAAATGAGATTGACAGAGACATTCGAAACTGATTTTTACAACAAAAAACATACACTTATGTCATAATACTCACTTCAGCAATATTAATCGGACTTTCTCCTTTCTTCAACCTTTCAGCGATTTCTCTCGGAATCATAGAAAATAAGAGAGCATCGGTTTTCTTGTTCTCTCTGTCTAACTTGCCCAGGGTTTCTTCTAGTTTTGAATTTTTAGCTTGTTCCTGGTGTATAATTCATTATTTTCGTTTTATTATGGTATATGAGAAGATTGGGTCAAATTTTTTGCAGAGACAATTGCAGTTGCAATGATTCCGATTCACCTTCTAGCCCTTTAACGAGCCTCTCTAGGCCTCTTAATTTTTTGATTAGTTGATTTTAAAATTACAAAAAAATCATATATTCAACTTATAATTTAAGATACAGCCCTTTCTAGGACAACTAGTCTAATCGAATTAAAAGGATTCGGTCTTGTCCGGTCTAATTGACAATATCTTACGATGTCCTAGTACCGTGTATGGTGAAGTCGCATGTACAATTTTTTCATGTTAGAGGTAATAAAATTACCATCGCAATCTTTATTTTTTAAGCTTAAAGCACCGACGTTTTGTTGACGTGGGCGCCTCGTTGGCGTAATATATAACTGAACTACATTCAACAAAACTAAGCAAAATCCAAATACTAGGCAGTTACGCCCAATTTCTGAATTGGAACATATTGGTAATAATTTAGCCTTTTACCATATCCAGAGCGATCTTGAGTTCTGCACTTTGTTGTGGTCCAGCAACCAACAATACTTGAACAGAATCTTGAAAACTCAAATCACTTATGTAAAGTCCAATATCATTCATTGTATCCAAACTCTCAAATCTATTCGAAAAAATAATAATAAAAATGAAATTGATTGAGTTAAAAAATGGCATACCTCTCAGTTTTGGCGAGTCATCCAAAATAAAAAGACTCTTGCATAGTTATCACTGGTATAAACATGAGGCGAATCGTAGTTAAGAGACAACAATTTGGATTGACGGGTTGATGGACACGAATTTAATCTGCGAGAATATTCCAAGCTGACCTTCCAAAATGATAACTACCAAGTCATTACGCCTATTGAAGATTAGCTCAGAGGCTTTAAGGCCATGTATAGCAAATCCATAAGGGGTTCATAATAAGCACACAGTTTTTTTATTAACAGAAATTAATAAAATGCAATCCAACATGGCACCGGGTCGGAAACAGAGTAGCTCGTCCCTAATTAAGATTACCCGGATAATCAACAGCTGATTGACTGAAGTTCGAAGATAAAATTAATGCAAGAAGAATATTTCACTCACACTGGCGTGCACATGAAGATTACTGAATTCCAACTTTCCATATATGCAGTAGTTCCACGTAATTTCAAAGGAGGTGAGTCATTTCTGTTTGGTGGTGGCGGTGCATTTTCGGGGTCGAGAATTTCTATAGGAGGAAATAGTTAGTTATAAAGATTAAATTTGCCCATTTGCTTTCTTATTTTCTCATTATAATTTACTATAGCTTCGAAAAAACTCAAGTAAAACAAATATTTTAAACAAATTTGCTCTTGATATATAGAAGACGAATGTTTTCATGATACATTGCGGTTAAACAGGAGTTGTAATTTACGCAAAAGAACCAGTTTACGTATTTTCTGATAAAAATGGTACAAAAAATTCGTATTTGTGTTTTGTCAGTTTTTTCCATGAAGAAATTCCAGACCGTTTTTAACTTTCAGCCCTCATCAATAGTTAACCATTTTAAAAATATTATTAGAATTAGATTTTTCTTACCTTGTGAACGCAAATATTCCTCGTATTCAGCCCACAGTGCTACAGTTGATGTCATCTCGACCAGAACATTCAATGGTCGATTTCTCATCTGAAAAATGAAAGAAAGGCCAATGATTCTGCCACGGGGTTCTTATTTAAATTACCGTTTATTGGTGAAATAGCATGGAATGGAATTGATTATCATAGTTTTTAGTATCCAAATGTTTACTGCATCAGACACGAATGTGGAGTTTACAACATTTCAAAATAAAAAAATATGTTTTGTTTACCATTTCTGTCACCATTTGTTGCGGCGCTATCTAATTATGTTTATGGCCATGTTCAGCACAATACATAGTTATAAGCATTCATACTAATGAAAACATTTGATATGAAATAGGAAAAAATCTTACAAAATCCCAAGTGAACGAAATCCCGAATGGTTTCGTTAGTACGAAAAAATCTGTAATTTTCTTTCCAACAAGTGTTGGAAACGATTTCACTACTCCCGCGCCACAGCTTAGTACTTCCATGCTCTGTAGAAAAAAGAACAAAACACAAGCGTATATTTATTCTCCCGTGCTGTTTGCTATGGCTATACTGCTAAATATTATATAAATAGAAAATTGCCCAGCTCCCTGCTCGTCCTTTTCAGATGAATGGAGTTATTTGCTGGTCAGCTTGCGCATAAGTTGCTACATACTGACGAGAGCATAAACAAAATAGATTATTGAGAAAATCGCAGAAAACGTCGCTAAATCAACGAGATCAACAATGTTACGCGTAATCGATAAAAAAGTAATTTCTAAGTCTATTGAACAACGTCAATACTATGTACTATGCTCTTTCAAAATGCTATAAGATTCATTAGAACTTTTTAAATATGAATATAATTCGCCCGTTTTATTCGATTTCGTACAGCCCTATCCTTGATTTAAAAACGTAAAATTTTTGTTGAATAACATTGTCAACAGTACCGAACTGTAACAAAAATATATTCTTGATATTATAATCTTTACCTCGCTAAATATGATCGAGAAAGGAAACGAGTTGAACAGAACATCACTATGAACAGTCAATGGTGTTTCTTCCCGAAGTTTGCGAAGTACTGGCATCCATGGTCCCTGAACACCCAGAGTGCTATTTGCATATGTGACCCTGAAATTTTACAAACATTTTTCAATAACATTATTAATATAATGAGGTATTCGGAATTTTTCTGTTAACAAACTTCATAGAATACGAAGATACAATGCAGCTTGAAGTGTGATATTATTGGGAAAATATTCGAATAATATTCGGAGCTCAAATGTTTCAGTTAAGGCCATCGGAACGAATCGAATATTAAACACATCGATTCAACTTGGATGTAGCATTAGAGTTCAATATATCTGAAGTGTCGGCCAATTAGTCAGTAGCGCTTTTGTATTTGTAACTACTCCGCTATAAAGAGCCATTGGAAAAAAATTTTCTTCAGAAACAAATGAGACTGTCAATATGATACATTAATTTAACTTGGACCATTACTGATGACACTCAGACAAAACAGTACTAATTCTTGTACTTTGCTGTATTGGCACCAATACATCTAAAGAGAAAAAGATCGATGTGCGGTAGATGTTTTTTTCATTATGCTTTGTTTATACGGAGACTCTACTGTATCTTGTCGGGAAAAAAATATGGCAAGAAATTACATTTAAGTTATATCTCTATAGAATAAGAAGACCTTTGGTAAATTTGTTGTACATCAAAAACGTAATAATACGGAGCAAACAGAATTGAGCGCAACTAGAAAACAGATAAATTTGAAAGTGTTTGCACCAGTGCTTAATGCGCTTGAAATCCTAACAGCACCTTCTAAATTTCTTTTATTAACTTACCTATATATGGCATGCATACCACCATCCAAAACTTCTTCTTGAAGAACAGCGACAGAAAAATCCGCCATTTTGTAATAAATTTTCGCAGCAGTAGTTATCATACCGCGCACATAATGTACAAACGGGAGATATTTTCTCGGAGTATGGTAATGGAACGTTAAGCCTTCGTCATCTTCTTTTTCCACGTAGAAACTGATTTGTATAAGAATATTGATTTGGATAATTTTTGCGTTCAGCAATTTCAAATATTTTATCCTTTATTGTCGAAATTAGGTTGGAATTAGTACCCGAAAATAGGAACCAACTATAACGACTAATAAGATCTCTGCATTCTATGTCGAAAAATTTTATCCACAACTGATCCACTTGGCAAAGGGGTTTCCAGTAAATAAGTTGGCGCAGTGTTTCTCAATTGCCTCGATTGCCACATGATTCTAATATGATAAATGTTTCTGTGGCATTTCGACGCTTAGTTGTTAGAATTTTGAAAATCGTGGTTAATGCGGATTAGTTTTATAGCCACTTCTTGGAGCGGATCACCCTGACCAAGGCTCTTTTAGACAAACAGGGGTAGAGTTGAAAAAAAAAATATCACAAAATTATATCACACCAACTCTTCACTGTACCTCGGCGGACGAATCTCTTTGTATAAGTTGCTGATGTAATCATGGAGATTGTCTAGTCCATTGATAAAATTACATAATTTTCTTCCCAATACCTTTGTCACTTGATCATATCCATAACCAGCTACAAATGTCATGAAATGAGCTCCAAACTAAAACAAAGTGTAGAACTCGTGTCTTAAGAATCAGTAAAAATCCCACGCTTTTTCGCTCTGTGGATAAGCCACAGATTGCTAGATTCGAGGACAAGATAATGCGTTGTGATTATATGAAACAATTATGCTTACCCATTATGACGATCCAATGAGGCTGTGCATTCACGTGTACCAATAATATCAAAGGGAATATGTTTATTTCACAACGACGAACAAAAGAGAAATATCGAAAACAGTAAATTGCAAGCGCATCATTGCGAATTCTACGGATTAGTTTGAAGTCTGACTAACGGCCTTATCCATACACCAGCTGAATCGAAATCGGAGATAAAGAAGATTGCGGGGTTTCATTGGTCACCAAATTAGAAAACCAGCCCGTGCTTAATTTCAAGTGTTCAGCTATCAAAATATAAAAGCCCATTGCTTGATCCAAGGAACTGAATTTGGAAATTCTACTTTTCCTGTCAGATGATGCTCTCTCAATATTTTTGGGCCTATTATAGCCGTTGTGGCACAGCAATTCGATGGTGTTCCATTTTCAATTCGTAGATATATTCAAATGTTACCATATTCGTATACAAACCTGAAACATTATTTCGTTTTCACTCACAAAAAGGATTTTGGATAATGTTTGAGCAACTCTTTCCATGTGAACATCGCTGTAAACCTAGGAAAAAAATAAAACGAGACAGATATAAAAAAACACGTTATAATTTTATATTCTATTATTGCCAGGGTCAAGGCTTCGTCAACATATGGTCGCTTGTAAATTAAATGTATTCATTATCAACTTGTCGCAAATTGCATACTACTTCGAAACTTCATAAACGTCGAATCTTTCAAAAACCAACGACAACCTTGAGATAATTATCTATAACTCGTATTTTTGGAGATTTTCTGTAACAATATGGCATCTGCCCCAACAAATGATCAAAATTAAGGAAAATAAATTCGGAGTACCCCTAGAATACTTCATTTGAAGTCTTCATTAAAATTTTTCGGTAGCGTTCACCTAATGTAATTCGATACCGATTTTTTTTCAAAATTGTCGAATATTACTGAATTTGATCGATCGTCAGTGATACATGCATGGTATGCTGTGTCTTTGTTGTAAATCAGTGCTTTTCAACCATTTTTCGTGTCGACCCAAATTTTAGGAATAAATTGATATTCAAGGTCTTGGGTCCCAATTCATTGAACAACATAACTCTCAAATATATACGCAAAAGTACGACTTTAAAAACATTAAAAAAAAAAGTAAGTTAGATTGAACGCAATGAGAGAAAAAAATCCCCGACATTGCCAAGTAAAATTGAGAGTTTCATCCTAGCAAGATTCCATCTTCGTGGTCAAGGAAGGGGAATCTGCATGAGTCTCAGATGGCCATAATCTTGGCGGCACAATCTATCGCAACTTTGACGAAAAACTTGTGCAAAAATTCTCACAAGGTCGTTCTTCACCCTCGTATTTGTTCATCCAAAATGTACCTTAAGGACTGTGACGTAACAATTAGTCAAACGCATTCGATGGCTTTCAAAAAATAAAACGCTGTAATGCGAATGTAATAGATGGAAACCAAAAACGACAAACGAATGTGTAGAGTTAGTAGACTACTCAGTTATCGAAGGCCTTTCTTAGTTAGTATAATCGGAGATCCAATCGACTAGAATGACGACCAAAATTTGGGTCGCGACCTAGGGATGATTAAGCACTGTTGTAAATGAACCACTCGATGATACTAACTTTGGTTTGGCAAGTGAATGATAATAAACATGAGAATAGGTAAAATTTCCTTATTCATCCTCACCTTATGTATTGAAAATCCACCCCATCCAATCCCGGCTTGTTCTACAAGCGATGTCCATACAGTTTCGCCCCATTTTTCTCTCACGCAATCAGCTACGCTTTCTAGTAACAGCCCATACATTTTTACGCAAATGTCTCAGGATAACATATAAAAATAAAAACACCTTTGAAAATCGCAGATCTCTGCCAAAGATATTGTTTGATCACTTTGTGTATAATGAATGAGCTACAACTGATTCTTAACCACACTATGACAAAATACAGTATTTTTGCCGATCATTTCCAGTAGATCATATCTACAGGGCCTAATTGTACATTTCAAAAAAAAAAGATTTGTTCATGATATGTTTGGCGTTCCAATCCAAATCTTAGAATCGGTTCAAAAGGGTGGTAATTCTGCTAAATGATATATTGAATTTTAAATCTTGTATAAACTGATATATCTGTACATACAAATCTATCAGGCGATAACTTGGCTCAATTGTCGCGAGGCTCGAGAAATGCTAAATAATCACTGAAGGCAGACGTCGATAGTGCGCGGTTGCTTAGTGACTCGTTCTTATCAAGACTACACATTTATGTGATGGTCGTTTTGAGTCTTCCCGCTGATTCTGCAACCTATCCGCAGCATTATATTTCAGAATGAAGTAGCTTCAGACATCTGGGGTCTAACAGCGTTAAATCGGTTGTTTCAAAATCAATACATAACAGATTCGATTATGGCGAAATTTCTGGATTTGACAAGCACTTACGTTTAGTAATTCGCGATCTGTCATTTTCAGATCGCTCTAGTAAAGAATGCTTCACAATTATTTTGTTAGTTGCATCCGTCAATTACACGATGCGTTATCTCAAATGGCAGTGCATGTGAGCAAATTGGGTTACTATAAAAGTCATTACTAATGGGTTATGCCTCTAATACGAACTGAACAAAGGCAATTACTATTTTCTACCACATAATTTTTACACCATTTTCCTTGCTGCATCATCTACGGAAAGGTGTGAATGCAATCATTTATCCGCTTCGAAAAATTAAGTGACAACGCTGCTTATAATATATGCGTTTGATTCAAATTTGAATTGGTTAATATTGCAGCAAGCGAAAGACTTTTGCATCAGTAGCAGCTTTCGCTTAGATAAAAAAACGAGACGCCTAGTTTCAACGTTATCGATAGAAAGTTTAAAAAAATTCGGATATTTGTGTAGAAATTATTCTTACTCTCTATTAGGCGACACAATTAAACAACCATGCTCATGTCAGTAAATCATCATGGGCGAGGCCCTAATTCAGGCCATTAGGAGGCGCACATGGTTGATCTTGCTGGAAAGATATGAAAACATTTTGTGCATGTGATGTGCATGTGAACATAATTTGAGAAAATAAATGACGTGTTTGTTTTATTTAAATCTGCGCACCAACTTCTTTGTTCGATTTGCGTAATCCAAAGCAATTTCATCCCATTCTATATTTTCTTTCCTGTAGTTCACATTATATTATAATCAAGCAACTGAGTTCAAACATTCTTTATGGAAGAAACTTTCAAATGACATTCCAATGGAATTTGTGTCATTATTCACTACAGTTGATCATCCTACGCGAAGCTCTATACCAGCAGCGACTTATAGGCGAACACCTCTAGCATAAGGTTTTCATTTTTATCATGTGGGAGGAAATAATACCGTTTAACTATAAGGCGAGAACGACCTCTTGTGCTGACGAGAGTTCCAAAATGGAAATGAAGATTTTTGGGTAACCATTTGTTCATTTCCACGTGTGTATGAATATGGTTGGTTGAGCAACCGTAAACAGTGCTTACGTGAACCACGTGCCAGCGTCATATCCAGCAGACATCTCGCACAAGGCCAATCAGAGATGCGTAGCTCGAAGCGTATTCTGCAGTGAAGATCCGAGCATTGGACCACTCATGGCTAGGACTGGTCAACTCGGTTCGATGATTGGAACAGATTATTTGAATTTCTCGGCCAGAGGAACAAAAACGAAACGAAAAAAATTTCGGCCAACCTATTTGTGCCCTGATAGATTAAGAGTGAATTCACCAATGATGACTAATAGAAACAATGTTCATATTGTCTCTAATAGTCAATATCAGTGATTTCGCTGTTATCGATCTCTTGATTTTGTAATGAAGATAATTGTAAGGAAACACAATAAAAGGTATTAACAGAAAAATGCTGATTCGATCTGATTCGAAAAAATATCCGAATCAGATTCGAATTTCAAATGATTCTGTTTTGCCCAGTCCTATACACACCCACGTATTTATTATTGGCATTCCCTTTGTAGGCGGAACGAAAATTCGAGAAAACGATGTCACTTACTACACTCTGTAGCAGTTTAGTTATCAAAGTTTTCCATTGGGGTTCAGTTACTGTTTTTTGATTTCCTTAAGCTCTTATCGTATAGTCGCATCAATGCTTGCTAGTTAAATACTTTAAAGTGCTGCTTCAAATCTTGTTCAAAGTAAATTTAAACTGAACACAATCCGAAACGGCAGAGCGACAACAGGTATTACGAAGTAGGATATGGTACAACTCCATCGCATTGCTGTTTTTTAATCGCATTGTTTCGCCTTATTTTGTTATATACATATCGATTATATTGTACATACATCTCTATCATATGTACATATATCTGACAGACGTCGACAATGCGTGGTGCTTAGTGACTCGTACTCAACAAGTCTACATATTTTTGTGATGGTCCTTTTGAGTCTTCCCGCTGTGTCTGCGACCTATCCACAGCATTCTATTTTAGAATGGCGCAGCTTCAGACATTTCGAGTCCCGCAGCGTTAATTCGGTCGGTTTCAAAATCGATAGATACATAACAGCTTCGAATATGACGACATCTCTGGATTTGACAGACACTAACGTTTAATTATATGCGACTTGTCATCCCCAGATCGCTCTAGTAAAGAATGCTTGTCTATTCTACATTAATTTTGTTAGTTCGGTTCTTCAATTAAACGATGCTTTATCTCAATTGGTAGTGCAGGTAAGCAAAGTGGGTTACCATGAATATCATTACTGATGGGGTATTCCTCAAATACGAACCGAAGAACGGCAATATGTACCACATAATATGTGCACCGTTTTCCATATTACATTATCTGCGGAAAGGTATAAATGCAACCATTTATCCGCTTCGTTGCGTATAATATATGCGTTTGATTCAACTTTGAAATGGGTATTATTGCAGCAAGCGTAAGACTTCTGCGTCTGTAGTAACTTTCGCTTAGATAAAAAAAAACGAGGGCACCGAATTTCAACGTTATCGATAAAAGTTTAAAAGTACACTTTGCGGATATTTGTTTAGTAATTATTTTTACTCTATATTAGGCGACACAATTCAACAACCATACTCATATCAGTAAATCATCATGAGCGGGGCCATAAACCAGGCCATTAGGAGGCAAATCTTGCTGAAAATACATGAAAACAGTTTGTTCACGTGACAACATAATGTGAGAACATAAACGAAATGTTTACCTGTTAATTTTATTTAAATCTTTGCACCTAATTTCTTCGTTTTATTTGCGAAGTCCCAAGCAATTTCTACCCATTCATATTTTCATACCCGTCGTGCACATCGTATTATGAACAAGTTACTGAGTTCCAGCGTTCTTGTTGGAAGAGACTTTCGAATGATACTCTACGGTCATTTGTGTAGAATTTATTATTCATTCCAGTTGAAGGCGCAGCTCTACACCAGAAGCGACCACTTATAGGTGAAGACAATGTTCGCATTGTCTCTAATAGTTATCATCAGTGCTTTCGCTGTTATTGATCTATTGGTTTTGATAATGAATAGTAAAGGGAAAAGAGGTATTTATAGAAAATTGCTGATTCGAGAAAAATAACCGAATCAAATTCAACTTTCAAATGATTCGTTTTTGCCTGGTCCTACACAGTTCAGTTCAGTTTGGTATCGTTCAGTTTTTCCATTGGGGGTGTAGTCGCTACTTTTCGAATTCCTAAAACTCTTTCCCGTATCAGTATTTGCTAGTTAGTTGTTTTAAAGTGCTGCTTCAAATCTTGCAAAGTAAATTTAAACTGAACACAATCTAAAGTTGAGAATGTGGTACAACATCGCATTGCTGTTGTTTAATCGCATTGTTTCGTCTTATTTTGTTAAATATATCCTTGTCTCGAATATATTGTAATCCAGACACAAACAAAAAAGTAGCAGGATCTATTTTTGGGTGTATTAAATGTAGCAAATCCAATTATTTAGCCACTTTGGGCCCCGAAGTCTCATGATGAATTCTCGGGCGAATTTGTGCGACAAACTAGATATTAGGTGAATCACATATTCATTGCAAAAATATTTTTGAAATAAACAATTCAGTGATTTTAATCTTCATATTTATTAAAATTCTATTAAATGCAGCAAACCGACAATTGCTCTGTTTACCTGTTTTTTTAATCTAGTTACTAGATTAAAGTACAACTGGGTTGGTACCTGGTATACTTTACCAATCGTTCCGGAAAATTCGCTTGGCCTTGCCTAGAATTTAAGTAAAAATAGAGAGCATTGATTTTACACCCTTCATGGTCTTCTAACATGCAAAATGTTTTGTTTTTGTCTGACAATTATTTTTATTTTATAATTATTGTTTTCACTGTTCGGCAAACCCGAAAGGCGGCGGAAGGAAATTTACAGTCAATTTAGAGTCAATTTGCACTCGCTATACCTTAGAGGTGTTTTGGAAAATAAAAATAGGTTTGCGAAACATGATTATTCCGATTCCGACATAGATCTTCGCCATTGTCGTGCATTGGTTCCCATTGAATTTGGTTTTTACAGTAATAGCCTATTACGAAGGGTTGTGCGCTCTGCAGAAAAGTTGCCCACGAAAATCAACCCTTTTTTATCGATACATTTCGGAATGTTCGTACATACTGCAAAGATGGATGTATTTATTTAATTTTCATAAAATTTTCGCGCGCTTCTCGCGCGAAATTGTCATTCTGCTAACTAACTCGCGCGGATTGAATAGCAATGAATCTTTTGAATGTTGTCTAACATTTACCCCAGCATTTTTAATGGATTCGCCACCGATGCAGATAATATAGCACAAATAGAACTTGCATCGACAAAATTTAGCTAGAACCCCACCAGGCACAACTTATTTGCCGCTTGTAAGAAGTATATTAATCAAATTTATTTATTTATTTTGGTTTTACAGGGCGAAAATAGAATGCGCTTTGAATAAATATTCTCTATTGTGAAATATGTTATTTACAATACACTTTCAGCTTGAAATTGCGATAGACAGCAAACGGTCCCTATTTGTATTCCATCGCATCTTTTCGCCTTTGTTTCCCAGTAGCCTTTTTGACCTACAAATGGGTCATCAAAACAACATTAAAATAATTTTACCTCGTAAACAAGTCATCGTAAATCTCGTCACACATTATGCTGTAAAACTAGGCTAGCTCGATATTTTAATGCCGACGACCGTGTGGGTTTGGTAATTTGGTGTCAGAGAAAGCAAAATACAGTAAATACTGGGCCCGGTGATCTTTAGTAGCCATATTATGTTGGTGTATAGCAGTACAGAACGGTCGATCAGCCAATCTAGTAAGGCAATACGTAAGCACATACTCCGCGTACATTTCCTTCCGTAGTCCGCATGTCGCCGACCTTGGTGAGCGGTGATTAGTTTCGACCGGCGCAAACTGGTTTTTCGGTGGTGGACGGCAATTCGACATTTAGAAAGTGATTGGCGGTGATCAAAGTATATAATAAAAAAAATTATGCGTTTTTTGTGATAAAAATTAAAATAAAAAAATTAGAAAATAAACTTAGAGACTGGTAGTTCCTAAAATATACAAATTATTTTCAAATTTCCTTATAAAAGAACTGGATTTTGAAAAACTGAAGAGGACTCCGCATACGGCTTCACGCAGGGTAAAGTGATCAATAATTTCATCATGCTGACGCGGCAGCGGTCGTTGCTTTGTGCGATTTTCTTCGTTGTCTTCGCTTCTCACTTCCCGCGAGCGAATTATTGAATTCCTATTAATCGCTTTGTCGCTCACAGTTGATTAAGTTAATCATATTGCGTGAAACGTGCTTATATTGCTGTAATCTATTTCTTTGTTGTTCAAAAGTAATAATTGGTAACGAAGCTTGTTCTGTGTTTATTATCGTCGGTATTGACGCGCATTCGTGATTTTTTGCGCCCTGATTAGGTTGTCAAGAAATCGCTGTGGTAATCATTGCTTTTATTTATGATTTGATTAATTCAGTTTTTGAATACTCGTATCTTGTGTTGTGAATTGAAACTTTCGAAATGGGCAGTCCTGAAAAGCCGATCGATGTTGAAATGGGAGACATGGAGGAAACAAATAAACTGAATCCACAAGTTGAAGTCAAAACTGAAAAAGAACAAGGGGAACCAGATCGATTCACCGGATTGAAAAAGGAAGAATTATTAGGTGAGTTTGTAATACCTATGCCCCGTGCTGTACAGTGTATGTTAGGCTGTGTTTATTATATAAATCTAAGTTGCCAAGGATTTAATGTTAAAATTTTTAAGGGTGCTCTGTTCTGTTTGTCTGTGTTAGCTCAATCAGTAAACAGTAAAAGGGATGTTTAGCCTATATGCAAGACGTCTGCTAGACACCCCGCCAGTGCTCCGTAGTTCACGTAAGCACTGCACTTGTACCGGTACCGTACAGAAGAAGCAAAAGGCCTGCCTACTGGCACTATTCTATAGCTCTGAGCTCTAGTCATGATATCCTATTCATTCCTAGCACTGAGAAGATTTTCATGATTGTGAATAAATTTTTTTTACTTTGGTTGGTTCATTCGTACATTTCTAACGTTCAAGTTATGCTGTTATAATGTTAGAGGTATCCAGTAATATTTTTATGCCTCCGCCCCATGGCATGACTCTTACATTAGCCGTTGCGAGGCTGGAATTCTTCCGGAATGTGGTGATTTGAAAAACAATGATTATTCGTATTTTGCTTCCACCCATTTTTAAGGCTCTAAATGCGGTACAGATGACGTTATGTTGAGTTTTTTGCAATTTTTCTTCTATGGTTCAGAATTTTTTTAGGATATGGAAAACTTCGACACAGGATTAGAGACTGGAAAAAAAGGATGGTTTTATAATCTTTAATTTCCCAGGGGCAGCTGCGTTTGGAATGTTATGGGGTTTGGTATAGGTATTTGCCATGTTAGTGGTCATTGACCAATTTCCTGCTGCAGACGTTGCTTAGAGTGAATGTTAATTGAAAAAAGCAAATTTATTTTTGTCATATTTTACAGAAATCTCGAGCCAAAAGAAATGGGTTGTTGCCAGATGGATTCTCTTTATAATATTCTGGGCTGGATGGGTCGGTATGTTGGTGGGAGCAATCATTATTGTAGTTACTGCACCAAGATGTAAGGAAGAACCTACTCCACCTTGGCATCAAGATACCGTCGTATATCAAGCTGATGTGAAGAAATTCGCAGATGATCTTGCTGGTTTGTTTTACTATATTATTGTTGGATTCAGACTTTTTCCCTCATTTTGATCCACAAATTGCTAATGAAACATTTTCAAGTGCTATCTAGCAAATGATGGGTCATACCAGCCATCATTTGCTAGATAGCAATTAAAAATGTTTCATTTGCAAATAATCCTATTATATGACATCGTTTCCCTTGTTCATAATTCATATTTTAAGTAAAACATTCTCAACGGTATTGTCACCCGATAGTTTGGTTAAATTGCTTAAATTGCTGATATTTGACTATGTCTGGTCCACTTTGCAGTAAAGTCAAATTATATGAAATTAAATTTCGCCACAGAGCTGTAGAATAATGGAGAAATCACAACTTTCATTTTAAATTCTATAATACCCGAATATTCAGATAAGGTCATTCTCGATTGTATATTTTTGTTGCCGTTCAGGTATGAAAAGTCATGCTGATTATATCAGATCGCTCAACTCCAGGGCTTTAACTATAAGTGGTACAAATGATCCACAAGACCTGACAAAGGTAATAGATGGAAATGATGAAGAATTTGCAGCTCTTGTCGAAAGCTACAACAACGACGAAAAAGATAAAGGTAAAAATAGAGTTAATGAATCCCCCATAGTCTTCAGTTAATGTTGTGTGACGTTTTGGTTACAATTTTGGTAATAATTTTGTCTTTAAGATTTTTTTAGCGACCCCTCTGAGCATCTAAGCGATTCGCCCCGAGCAAGGCTCTTTAAGAGTGGCCAATTATAGGCGGATCGAATATGCCAAAACAGTAACCACAGATCTTCAACTCGCGATAATACTCTATAACCACGGCCATCGTATCCAAATTTGTTAACTTATATATGTGTTCGATATGTTATTAAATATTAATTTGCCAAACTTACAGGTTATGCTCCGTCAGAAATTTTTCATATGCCCACACAGTCTGAGCCACTAATGGATCCATCTGTGGCTCTTGCTTGGCTGAATAACATTTCCAATTAGTTAACATTATCTTCTTTTCAAACAGATGTGAAAATTGTTGTTGACCTCCGCATTGATGCTCTTAGCACTGGTAGCCCACAATTCACTAGCAGTGCTGCAAAGGCATGTACTGGATCAAAAACTGGGGGATGTGGAATTTTCCATTGGGCAGAAAATGCATCGGTTCCAGCTGCGGTAAGATTCCCCAACTTATTCCCTACATTGCTTCAATTTTTTTCCGATGTACAGAAAATCTGTGATTTGAAGGCGATTGTCACCCAGACCATGTCACACTTCATACTAAATCATGGATGTCCAAAATGATATTGTTCAAATTATTTTTTTCACTGAACTTCTGGCATTCTACTTTTTCTTGTACAGTTGCTCAGCGCTCTTAAAATTGAGTATTACACTCACATCTTGCACATAACTGGTTTTGAAATCTAATTCAGTCAATAATTTATGTTCAGTCATTCGTCAGAGCGCGTTACTTCTTTTGTTCATCAAGGATTATTTTAATGACAGTTTATGCCAAATTACTTATTTTCTTATTTTTTTTCAATTCACTTTGAGCAAGGTCGGAAGCATAGTCTAAATGGGAACTGCCCAATGACCACCTAATAGCAAAGAGGTACTAAAAGATGTAGTACCAGCAACTGTACTCTAAACAGAAAACATCCTAAGTGGAAGGAAACCGCCATGGAAAAGCACAGTGAGAGTGGTATCTGCCCTGGTAAAACCATCTACCACTTATTTGCTTCCTTTTGGTCTCCTTTTACGACACTGAAAATACATTAGGATCATTCTAAAGCTTATACCTACAGGGCAGTTTAATTTATCATTAACCCTATTTTACCACACATAAATGCATAATCACTTGTAGTCTTCAATTTGTAACAGCAATTTTACTCTGGTGTAGTAGCGGACTTTTGTTACTCTAGACTTCAGAATAGATCAGAATATTAATCAGAATATTAATTTTCTCATCATTTTGATCGCAGGATGCCACCAGCAAGTGGGTATATCATGAAGAGAGAGGTGAAAACTACAAGGTTACCAGTGATGATGAAAACCTCGCTTACATAGACTATGCATCTCAAGCTGCAATTGATTATATTAAGGTAAATTTCGCTTATTGCTCTTGAGGTTGTATTTCGTCACCCCATTTCAACTGTGGTAAATATATTGGAATATTAAGGATAAATAGTTAGTCCCACGTTAACCTGGCCAAGACCATATTATTAAGAATTGGAATTTTACATACTGACTTGATTGCATTTATTTTATGCAGGATCTTGTCAAGGCATGGGTTGATCGGGGCGTTGAAGGTTTCCAGATTAGTGATTTTGCAAGAATTACCAGTGGTATGGATGTTGTCAACGCATTCCAATCTGCTATCAACAGTACCAACGAATCTCTTGAAGATGACAAAAAGAAGTATGATAGATAAAGATTTATTGATTAAACCACATACACCAGTTGCGTGGTTACGTTCAGGCCATATTGCTTGGTAGGGATGTTTTTATTAACATAATACGAGTTAATACACAATAAGTAGAGTTTCAGAAAATTTATTTTAGATAGAGTGTTCAAAATGGTCACCGTCCTTTATTGTTTTTTTCAAATTCAAGACATCAATGCAGCATGTTTGTTATTTCTGCTTGCAAATGTATTCCTGGGATATTTTAGAATTTCGTTAAAAATTTTATTTTTTACCAATGACTATAAAAAGAGTAGCTTCGTAAAAAAAGCTGCTTATGCTTCTGTATCCTTGCATGCAGTGCAGAAGGATCTCACTAAGAGGACATATTTAATCCAATTCAACCCTGTATGTGAAATTTCATTTGCTTTTGCAGGGTAATTGGTCTATTCGTCTTAAGCTCGGACCTCGCCACCCAAGAAACTTTGTTCCCAATGGATGTCAACAAAACTGAATCTGCTGCAGTTGTCATAAACACAGCATTATCCGGAATCTCACTTCCTGCACCCAGTGCTGCCAAACAAATTCAAGATGCCATTACTAAGTGGAGAAATGCGACCGAACCGTTTATCGGAGCATATTCTGTAAGTTTAAATGGATTTATAGGTTAATTTGAATATAGATGTCTGCTGTCAATAGCGATATTTATAATGTTGCCTATCGAAAACTGTTCTGGTTTTTAGTCGATTTTGTCAGCATAAGCTAGTTATTTTAGAATAAAATTTATCTACTTAAATTGTCTATTTTTTAAAAGTTGAAATTTTGCTTTCTTTTCGCAGGAGTTTTACAACTTGTTTAGATAGGAAATTTTCTTACCAGAATCACTGTCTATTTCTATGACCACTTTTCTTTTTAAGGTGAACACTCTGGATCTTTCACCTCTCGCATCTCGAATGACCAAGCAACAAGCAGCCGGTCTCACTCTTATGTCATATGGGCTTCCAGGTGTTCCTGTGCTGAGATCAGGAGACGAAGCACTTTTGGAAAGTGATAAACTCACTTGGAACGCTACGGTAATATATGTGCTGTTTAAATCCATTTTAGTAACACTTTATGCTAGTTGCATTGGACTCCATCTATACAACCATGCACTATGGATGGATGATGCCTTGAAGATGCGATTCTTTGCAAAGTGAAGACAAGAGTGAGGATAATGCATACGTTTTCAGAAAGTGAACGCAATTGACAAATTCATGAAGATGATATTTGTGCAATTTGTATATTATATTTGAAAAGATTATCGAATTCTATTCTAAATTCAAAAGTTAGTTTTGATACCACCTTAAAATTTACCAAGATTGCGTTTTCCAGTACATTGAATGGGACTGCCAAAAAAAAATTTGGGTTGAGCTAGTTTTAACACATAACTGGTATATTATATAATTTTATCTCAGTCAAATGTTCTTAACATCTGCAGGTGTATGACAATATAATATAATTCACCTTGTAATCCAGGCCAAAATTCATACACCAAACAATGCAACACAAGGAAATCTTGATATCTTGGAGAAAATGGCAAATATGAGGGTGAATCAACATCAGTCGAAACAATCACTAAGATGGGATGATGTCAATGCGGTGTTCAAGTTCAGGAGAACAAGTATGTCGGTTTTCTACTGTTCACATAGTTTATATGGACATGCCGATATCAATATTTCGAGACATTTTCGGCCGATAACTCATATTTAAAAGTCTAAAAGGAACCAACTAATGGTCACTTAATAGCAAAGAGCTACTAGAGATGTAGTACCAGCAACTGCACTCGAACATCTCTAGCGGAACTGAACCATCATGGTAAAGTGCAGTGAGTGGTATCTGGCCTGGATGATTGTAAAACCATTACCACTTAGTACTATGTACTATCAATAAGGCAATTTCAATGCAAAAGCCAAGGAAATGGCTGTTGCATTGCAATAACATACATCCATTTTTATAGCTTAATTCTTAAGTACTTCAGCCGATACATCGACTGGATGTGTCCGATATATGTATATGTCATATGCTAGTATCGACCAGCCGATTTATCGGTCCATCTCTTAATCATATACGCCTTGAAACTGCCGTACTAATTTCGAGGCGATCCATAAGTGCCACATACATAACAAAAGATGATTTCACAGAATTTTTCTGATAGGGCGTGGTAGCTGCCACCACCGCACTAGACTACATATATGTGTATATCTAACCTCGCTTTGAGTGGATGTTATTTAAAAAAAATACGAGTTTGCTGTTAGTGCCTTAAGTCTAAGTTAACACATACGCAAATTATGAATAGAGTCTGAATTGTGTCTGATCCATGAAACTCTTGACCGCCTGAAACTTTCCGGTGACTGCTATAATTCTATCCCAATCTGGAAAATATTGCCAAAATACAGTTTTAAGTATGAAGCTCTGATGGATCGCACGGCCCAGCTGTGGCTCATGCTTGACAGCATCGGATTTCAGCCTGGAATGTGGAGTTTGTTTTTATGGTGTACTTTTCATCTATCTATCCTGAGGAATTATAATGTTCGACCTTTGTTTTGTCAGATTCGACTGCTGTTGTTGCATTCACTCGTAAATGGGACACAAAACCGACTGTTCTTGTTGCATACAACCCCTCCGACAGCGACGTCTATGTAAAGATAGAAGATGTCATGGAAGATGAAAAATCATCTTCAGTAAGTGAAATTTTCTTTTTTGTTGTATTGGTTTGAATAAGAGTGATTTCAAAGACCAGACGGTTGACAGCTCCATAACTACTTGCCTTGTATATTTGCAAAATTTGGCTTACGCAAAAAGAGTTACCTAGGGGGACCTTTGAAACATTTTAACTTTGGCAAAAAGGCTTAGTTTATTCTATGTGGTACAGCTTCGAGTGAAGCAAGTTGATGATGTCAGTTTATAAGTTTATCAGTATATAAGTCAAAATACCCATAATCTGTAGCTCTAGCTGTTATAGAAGACTTTGATTTGTTTTATATTAGCAGGGTCATAATTTGTTATGTTTTAGAACTATTGGACTTCCTACAGATCAATTTTCATTTTGCTAAGCATGAGCCTATGACAGACAGAGTCTTGTTTCTTTATGGCACAATCCCTCATCGGCCAATGCTAGACCAAACGATAGTTGGCGCAAAGTTTACCTACCTTAAACGTACCTTTTTTCCATCTAGGTTCTTGTTGCTTCAGATCCACTCATTGTGGAGAAAACTGAGTATCCACTCACTGGTATTCCACTCAAGTCTGGTCTCACTCTTGTACTCGAAGTTTCTGCTTAGCGGAGTTTTTCTTAGTTTTGAATACATCGTTTGATAAATAGATAAATCATCAGAAATCAAAATATCAAGTATTGTTTTAGAATGAATTCAAAATTGGTTTAATATTAGTAGCAGTGATGGGTTCAGTCATGAATTTTGGTGATCTTTATCAGTGTGATCATTATTGTTGATGATCGAGCGATCTATGATAGGTCACCACCGATCAGAAAATATGAAGTAATAAACGAAACTAACATAAATGATGAACTAAGCAGTACTTAAACGCACCATTGCATTGTCGCTTTTGAACATGTTTGATCAGACTACTTTGAAATGATCATGATTATTAAAACTAGATATTTTCTGAAAAATTTTATTTTTGTGATTAGATTTTCATAGCTACCGAACATATTGACTGGAATGGTAGGATCTGTACCCATCACTACCAGTATGAAGCAACCTTGCCTCCTCTGCCTGTTTTGGGAGAGGATGTCCTATGACAAGAAATAAAATTGATTACATGCTCTATGTGTTCTCTGGAATGTTTATTGAACGGTGGAGGGAGGAATTCTCTCGTTTTAATTCGCTTGATTAATCGTGTGTTTTTGTGATGCTTCAGCCATACGTACTATAGATACCAGAACTGCATGAAGTAAGGACTGCTAAGCTGTTGATATAGTTTTGTTGCGATCGGGGCCTTTTTATATCACCGGATACTACCGTTGTCCTTACAATCGGCAACGCTGAGGTGTAAGGAAATTGGTGCATTTGACAGTTCGTTGCTTGTGTGGCGAAAATTGTCGTGCAGGCTTAGACATCGCTACGGAGTTTACGCACGTGACGTCGGAAATCAATTGAGTTTGCTAGTCCTTGGGGAGGGTGGCCTGTCACGTCCTTTTATCGCTCTGCAATACAAATGGTTTTGGCAGATCATTTATTGTTTGATGTTCTTTTCATTTCCACGGAGCTCTCCAATAAATCTGATGTATTTGGTCTGTATTACTGAAAACAAACCTAACAAAATACTTGCAAAACGTCCCTCGCCGACTTGTTATTCGGTGGAGCAAAGCGTGGGCTACACTACGCTCTTGTGTGGTCGAGTGTGTTATTTTGCAAAATCCAGTCATGTCTAATAAGAAACTATAAAATTCACTTGTCGATAATCCGCGTGAACTTGTCATTCAGTGTAGCAAAATGTGGGCTCACTACGCTATTGTGTGGTCGAATGTGTTGTTTTGAAAGATCTAGTTCATGTCGGATAAAAAAACTGTAACGTTCGTCATGATCACTGGTTAATACTACATCCATGAGTTATTTTGTTGTGTTTTGGCACGAGTACCTCTGTTTGAATTTCCATTTCAAAATACTCTCCCTCTTGTACAACAAATTATTCTCCTAATCGTAAAACGCGGGCAATACCTTTCACCTCTTGCAAATTAACTTCTACCTCGCTGCCCAAATATTTCCCGGATGATAATAATATAAAAGAAAGTATGTTAAAATGTGTGTGCTTGCTATTGAGGTGAATGAATATATATAAAATAAATAAATATAGACGATTCGGACTGCTTACTATAAAATTAAAAATATATAAAACTGAAGATCGAGCTCTCCGTGTGAGGGTATAAGAAAACTATCGTCACAATTTCCACTACCGGGAACAGACTACACAATCAGAAAATTCATTTCACCAAGCATGAGCCACAGATAGATCGCGTCTCATCGACGCGACCGATCAGTAACCCACGCTTAACAAAGCATGTTTGATCAATATTTTTCTGAGTGGGTAACCGCTCTAAATGTATAGTTGTTAGTGTCGAGCAAATTGTGCTCATATTTAATGCGATAGTTTCAGTGGTAAAATTTGCTGTTAACAAGCTCCCAATTACGAGTGCAAGAGTACTAACTCCTCATATAATGTATGGATACTCATTCCAAACTCCGCGCTTCAGCCTAATCTTTTCAAACTTATTTTTCACAATTAGTGGCTTAACCTCCCATTACCTAGCAGTCTTGGATGAAGGTTTCAAATTATATTTTACAGGAATTGTCAGACTCGGCGTTGAAAGTCGTTTAGAACTTTCTAATTTATATGAATTAGGACTTTTCTTAGGAAGCTTTTCCTGTCTCGGTGGAAGTTTCACTTCGGGCGACTTTGAATTTGCTTGCGTAGATGGAGATTCATCGCTTGAACTCACTGGCTCCACAACTAACGTATTTCCTGAAATAAATCGGGGAGTGTTTTCTCTGTTGCTCCGCGCAGAGGATGGGCGGCTTCCCCGCGCCGAGCTCGGTCGACTCCCGCGTGGCGAGCCAGTTGGTGACCCTCTCGGACTTGGCGTGGGTGTTGCCGCTTTTTGAATCGCGCTGTTCCATGCATCCAAGAATCGCTCTTGTTCCGCCCTTTTCAACTTTTCCATCCACTCTTGTCTCTTCTTCTCTTCGCGTTTGCGCATCAATACTTCTTTTCGACCAGAAAGTAATTCCCTGTTAATAATATAGCGAATGGTCGCTGTTTTAACACGAAATAGTTGAGGAAAAAAAGCATCCTTCTTTATATAATCCACTCAGTGACAAAACAGTTTTAACAATTCGGTTATATCTATGAAGCTGATAAAACTTTTAACTTTTGGTCATGCAAATCTGGCACAAATTATGTCGCACGTATATAAATTAACTCCTAAATCTGCGTTTTACGACTTTAAAGTTTTTCCCGTGTCTACATCATAATGTGGGGGGTAATTCCAGGTGATCAGCAAATATGGCTACATGAAAATATGAATACGATGAGAATTTTATCAAGTTTGTATATGTGACAAATCCAATGTCGCTTTAGGATTAATAAATGTTACGGTTTCAACTGATATATTTGTGCTGTTGCCAAATACCTGAACATTACGGTGAGTCCACGCCTAAAATATTTTTGGAAACACACGCCCCTTCAAAGTTTTCGAATTCCGTTCAAAAAATTATTTAAAAAAAATTCTTGCAGTGTTTGTTGTAACTTATTATCTGAATTAGCCATCTCCTAAAAAAAATAAAATAATCCCGTGGAGGGATATAATATGAGGTAGGTTGGCTGAACACCACACCGGTAGGGCTGGACAATTCGGTTCGGTGATTCGAATCGTTTCAAAGCACAATTTATTCGAATCAATCGTGAATCGTTCATAGAAACAGAAGTTGTTAAATAAGGTCAAATTTTTGTTTTTTAACGACAAAACCCAATCGATTTTGGTCAAATTGGGCCAAAATCGATTGTTTTTCGTTAAAATAATTTGAAAATTGTTTACATGAGGTGCGAATTGAAATAACACAGTAAACTATGAATATCTTGATTTTCACAATGAAAATGAGTTGTAGTAGTAAAATTGGGATATTGGTTATTTGCATAGAATTAATGATTCGATCCGATTCGAAAAAAATATTCGAGTCAGATTCCAATTCCAAATGATTCGGTTTTGTCCAGCTCTACTCACCGGCGATCGGTGGTTCATCATATAGGCGCTGTATACAGCTTTCTCGCAAGATGATGTGGTTTGCCATTTGGTTGAGCTATATTATCGACTTTCCTCTGTCGCCAGATAAAAATGAAAACCCTTTCCTTGCCTTTCTACCACACTCCTCAGCTTATCCTGCTAGTCCAGCGCAAAATCCAGACTAATCTTTTAAACCTTATCATCCAACCAACAATGTACAATGAAAAAATTATACACCAGTACAAACTCAGTCAAAAGAGATGTAATCGACTTTAACTTACCCTGATCTTCGCAACTTTATTCTTTTTCCGCACTCCACCCTTCTAAGCCCTCTGACACAAACTAATATCACTTTGAATACCCCACAAACGTAATGACAAAGACAGCATTTCTTTCTCACCATATCCGAACTTTCTACTGCATGAATAGTGTGAAAGCATCATATTGTACTAATTTTGCGATCTGCCACAGCTTACATCTGTGATTAACTCTTGACTGCCTTGACTCACCGATAAAAAACAAAAGTATTTTGGATCAAAGCATAGCAGTTACTTGGGAGCGAACACAGAACATTTAAAAAAAAAACCATAGCAAGCGATCAGTTATTGGATACTTCTTCTACCTCAGACTGATGACCGCTTATATAATATCTAGCTTTTTGCTCCATCCTATTCAGAAACTTTTGTTTATTTAAACATGCGGGATGGGAAACTAATGGAATTCATACACAAAACACTCTTCTCAAATCCGACTATAATTTATTTCAAAATAATGCATATCTAAAACTGAGCTTTGTCTTCACTTTACGTCTTTAACTGCAACTGCATAGCTAGCGGAGAATCATCACTGAAAAATACAGCAGAAATACAGTCAAAAGCCGTGTACCTCCTACCTAGAGCTGTCCCTGTAGTTTAGTTCAAACGGTAATCGTGATTTGCTATTTAAATACATTAATGTTTAAATATTGCAGATAAAAGTTTTACAGCACAATCATGATTCACGTTATAAATACGGCATATCAGGATTTCATTTTAAAATAAACCAATTTAGGCACAATCGAAAACGAAATTACTTTTAATCAAAATTCTAGAATACCCAACTATTTAGATAAGGAAATCGCTATTTTCAACACCATTCAACCCTGGAAATAAAAAGTTGGTGTAGGACAGTATAAAGAGTAACCCACTCAACTAACTGAATGATCTGCAATCGATATTCTCGAAGTTGATAGAACTGCTATCGGCTGGAATATACATCTGATTGTTAATATTTCTGTGTTCCTTAGACTCGACCATACTTTACTAATTCTAAATTCTCATGGTAATTCCTAATTTGTCATGCTACTAAAACTCAGGATGGCACCATTTTAATGTTTCAAAATTTCTACTCCAAATTAAAGGTAAAAGTTTAATGTGTTGCCATAATAATTTCGGCTCTACTCTGATTTTAATATTTAACTTATCGGTCCGCAAATTTCATACAAAATTTCTGCTCATTCGGCACGATCTAGCTTCAGATTATTACAAAGCATTTGCGACCAAATCTGTCAAAATTTTTTTTTGTGTTAAGCATGTACGATAAATGGGCCTTGTGTGAGCATATGTAGGTAGCCTTTCAACCCTGGGCCATCCCTGACCCATACTTAAAAAATAATATCTCTTTCTGCATACCCCCTGTAGTCTGTAGGATTTTATTTTTTATCTTGATTCATTATGCTAATCGGCATTGTTTTTTTTTAACAACATGCTCGGGATTTAACCTGGAGATGTACCGATACCGATATTGCAAAATGAGCCGATACTGGTGCCACCGATACTCAAAATTACGAATACAGGCCAATACCGATACTCATCGCAAATGCCTTCAAATAGGCTTGAAGTACATCCTAAAAGTTAAGTTGAAGTTATTTTTCAAACAAATTTCAGTAAAATTCTCTGTAGAAAAACTAATCGCGATGAAATATGCCCATAGTGGCTGTAATGTACTTAAAAGAATAAACAAAAAAATGCAGCACAAAGAATATTGGAGAACTTGATACATATAGAAGTATTTAAAAGCAACATCCAACATTAACGACAGCATTATGACACGCAACGAGGAACAGCATTTAATCAAATTAGTTCCCGGCAAAATAAAAATTCCTTGATTGGGAAAAATTTGCCCAAATTCCCAAAAAATATTTGATTTTTTTAAGTGTGTTTGTGCAATTCTTAAGTCTATATCGATTAAGGCTGAATTGCTTAAATCAATTCCAAATTTGAATCTGAAATAGGCGTGGTAGTAACTTTTTATCACCAATCAAAATTAAAAACCCGAATGCTATAGGAAAGGAACATATATTTGTCAATCCATTGTTGGTTCTCTTAGCTACCGATCTAGGCCTCGGTTAGAGCGAATTTCCAAAATTTCCCACATTTAAAAGTATCGATGGTATCGGCTATTTGCGGCCGATACAGATACTCCCAAAATAGGCGATGCTCGCGAATACATCGGTACATCCCTAATTTAAACCATAAACCGCCGAATGTAACTAACTATACTTACTTGTAGTTAACTTGGCCATCAACATCATAATCCAACTTTGACATTAGGTTCTTCATTTGCTGTTTACTCATTCTAATTCCAGCATTTTTTATTCCATTCTTAAATTCTTTCGGCGAAATTTTCCAACTCAAATCTTTGTCGAAGTTTCGGAAGAGATCGACAAGACGTAGCCTCTTTTTCTCCAAGAAATTCTAAGAATACAAATGTATTTTACTAAAATAGGACACAAGAACACAAGAAAGGTGGCGTTGCATCTGTCATCCGAAAGATTTTATTATCAAGTTAATAATGTATAACAATCGTCAACCACAGGCGCGCATGTCTTATTTAATGTTCCTAATTACAGAAATACCATGATTTCTTTCCACAAAATTACAAGTATACTTACAAGCTTTCATTAGGTATTAGCCTAACTTCTTCATACAAAACCGGATATGACTTGAAAAAGAGAATAATTTTAAAATCATATTTTATTTTGTCTGAAAAAGATAGAATAAAACCTAAGGAGATCTTACAAATATACTTGTAATATTATGGAGAGAAAACATGTTATTCCTGTGAATAGGAATATTAAACGAAACCTGCGGATATGCAGACCTGCAATATACCTGCAAGACGTCCATCGGATCAGCATCCATTCCACAACTATCGAAGTCAGTTCTCATGTCTTCCGTTCTATTGATGTTATATCTGAAGCTTGTTCTACTGCTGCTTCCACGACTGCGTTGTGCAAGTTCTTGAGCAAGTAATCGGAACTCTTCATTTACGCTGACACCCTGGATCGGGAAATTCAAGAGTCCGACTTGTAATAACTAAAATATCTTTCCTCAAATATAGTACAATTATTTCAAATATTTTTAGTTTTTCCTCATTGTTCACATAATTATAATAAACAAAATACAATTGTGATTTTCCATCGCCCACTCGAACACTTACAGTTAAATCCAAGTCTTCCATTGCTGACCTATCGTTTTCAGCAATTGCACGAAGTAAAGCCAATGCCCCCTCTGTATCAATAGGATTGTTGCCAATTTTCAGTGTTCGTAATGTGTCATTTACAAGTAAACCTTTAGCAAGTAACCGCGCTCCTGCAAGAAAATGTAATGTATAAAATGGGTAGGGATGAATCTAAATTTACGAGGTTAAATGTGTTGGAGTGTTGATCGAAAGGTCGCCAATAACGATGTTTGGACAAATTAATTACCGACTGCAGGGAAAAACACAAAACCGCCTGAGTGACGATAAAAAATATTTCTTAATGAAATATATAGGACCTGGTCCAACGTCAATGCTAAAAAATATTGAATGCGTTTTCAAAATAGAGGTAATATATGTACTTTCAATGTAAATTTCCGAGAAAAACATAACGTTTTGTGCGTATTTTCAATTACTGTAAAGTACCTTATTCGGTACTTCTGTTTACAAGTTAAAAATGGAGAACAAAGAAAAACTGCTCTGTATAAATTGAAGATTAAAATCAATTCGGCTATATAGTATGTTGCAATTTAATCATCAATTTTGATAACTTTTTTCTTTCCCAAGATAATGAATTTTCCCATTTTTCATATTGAACCAGATTCGGAATTATTCGATTTGAAAACAAACATACTTGAAAGTGGCAGCTTCAATCCCGTTATGATCGAAAAACCGGGCGATAACGGAAATAAAGCAGTGTCAGAAAAAAGTAAAAAAGTATTTGCACCGAAAGTATATAGTTTGTCAAGTAGGAGCCACTGATGTATTGCGCCGGTAGTGGATCATAATTGACAAAATATTCTGTTCAAATATACGAGCGTATACCTTCTCCAGTAATTCTGTTATGACTCAAATCCAACCACGTTAAAGTGTTGTTAGTTTTGAGAGCTTCTGCCATGGCTGCCGCTCCCTCGTTCGCAAATCCATTCCAGGAGAGATCCAATTTCTTGATTGTGATATTGATTTTCATTCCTGCACAAACCGCCAGTGCACCCTGTGAAAGATATTTATCAAAAATAAAAATAAAATATTGAATATATATAAATATATATATATGAGAGTCTAGTGGATTACTCGAAACTACAGATGTAAGTTTTAGAATTTCGTATCGAATCGATTCTAAGCATTTTGGAAAATTCGTTATGATTCTAATAAAATCCCATTGCGTCGCGTATGTGACGTATATTTTAAAATTCTTTGGGTATTTGGTGTTTTTTTTTTAATTTTTGCCAATGTTATTGGTCCTAGTCGTAAAATTAGTTCGCATTTTGTATACCTGTTCAATGTGGTTTAAATTTGGATTCCGAATGTGTTTCTTGATTTATCAACTAATATAGTATCTTAATGCCGTCGGGAATAATTTTTTTTCAAATATACTCTTATTCGAAAAAATTCGATTTGAAACTCTTTTATTAGAGATTCGATTCGGAAAAAAAAATATTCGAAAGTTGCATCCCTACTTGGGGCTGTGAACAGGGAACGCAGTGAGAAATTTTTAATTATAAAATTGTTACGTCGTAAAGTGCGCCACAGCTTTACAAAATCACCTTACACCAGATCCAGATTGTAAAAATTTTTAAGACGCCAGTACGTATACATTGGACCATTATAACTGTGCTGAAAATCGCAGAAATTTACTCCCCGAACAAACATTCCGATATCTTATTAATAGTAACTGATAAAATTTATAATAAGTGCAATATATTTTAGATACTTCAGTTTTTACCGGAGCAATTTGTAATCAAAAATTTTTCCCATTTTGTTTCCTTCTTTCATAGTTTAAAATATGCCAATATCCTCATAGTTGTATGCAATATCTGAATAAAATTTTCGAGATAAAAATAATATTAACAATAATACCCGTCAAACTATACTGCAATTTACCTTCAATCTCAAATGATTCCAACTCAAATTCAGATATTCGATTGATTCATTTGCTGCAATAGCTTGTCCTAAGTATTCGCCTCCTAGTTCACAGAATGCATTCTGACTCAAATCGAATTCCTGCAAAAATTATTCAATGTAACATTGATCATGCTGAGTTTAGGGACAAACGTTCGGTAACCACATACATTGTTATGGAAAAGTATATAAATTAACAAAGTAATCACAATCTGAAATTTTATTTTGTCGAGCATGAGTGTACAGAAGGACAGCGTCTCATCGACGCGATCCATCAGCGACTCGTACTTAACAAAAACTGATCTGTTAAACTTTTTCTGATGAGAGTAACATAAGTAAAATTGAAATGCATCAAGCCCAGACAGAAGAGTTGAAATCGGTGATTCAAATCGATCCGAGGCGCAGTTTATTTAAATCAGAAACGGTTAAACGAACATAATTTTTAATTTGGATTAATTAAGTTGGATAATCGTATTTTACGGACGAAATAGACTGAAGAAATATGAATATCGGTCAAATTCGCTTTCTTTAGTTCTTTTAGGTGGGAGTCGAAATTCTACGTACACATAATTTTCAGTAGTTTGCCTACATCATTTTTAATTCAATTTTAAGTTAATCCGTATCTTTGATTTATTCACAGAGACAAATAGCAATCGAATTTGAAATGATTCGGTTTCGTCCAGCCTTGTAAACATACATATATATATATATATATCATCAATGAAAAAATACTTTAAGACGTTATTAAGTTCTTGTATATTCCTGAAAATACTCATTTGAGTAAAGTAACGATGAGTAGGCTTATATGTAGCGGCTACGATACATTCATTGCCAAAAAATAATGATTAAAAATAATGTTTAATGTTTAAAATAAAATATATTCACATATTTTACCTTTAACTTAAAGTTGGCTCTAAACGCATCAGCAAAATACATCGCATCTCTATCTTTGAAATCATTTGCAGATAAATTTACTGATCTCAACGTCGTGTTATCAATCAACATATCACACATATATTCGGCTCCTTTCGTTCCTAATTTATTCTGGGACATATTCTGAAAAAAACAGGATGTTATTTGTGTCTCGTGCTTGACAAAAAGAAAGTTCAGATTGCAATATACATAGCGCATTGCGTACTGTTCAAATTCGTAACGTACGCTAAATATTTCCTCGAGGTCTACAGAAGAATAAATTTTGGTGGTTCAAATTTGAAAAAAAAATCCCACGTCGGTGACATAAAATATGAAATATTTGTCCATTCATGAAAAATGTAGTGTGAACAAGTGAGTAGAATTTCTACCGCATAGAGCGAATTTGCAGCAACATGCCCTTTCTCTTTCTTCATCTAGATTTCATTATAAAACATATGAAATGAAATTGACTCAAAAACATTGTTTTACGAATTCAGTACCATACCAAGTTTGCAATGTAGCAGTTTTCTAGCAACATATCAGCAACATCTTTAGCGCCCTCTGCTGTTATCCAGTTATCTTCAATGTCAAGATCAGTTATTGACGTGTTGACCTGCGGATTACATAGATATATATATATATAAAAGATTAGATAACGAACTGTCACGTAATTTACAAAAACATAAATAAGAAAATTTAAGGAACTTCAACGGAGTATGTCCAACAAATTAGAAAACGTGGACATGGGCAGCTTTTAGAACTTTTTGATATGGAATTCTCTCTAAACATATATAATATTAAACTGAATCAGTGCATTAGCCCAGTCAGAAATTTGATTTTGTCCAGCATGAGCATCTGATAGATCGCGCCACTGCGTTGCGTTCCACCAGCGCCACATTCATAACAAAAGAGTTTTGGTCTGAATTTTTCTGGTTATGAGAGTGTCCAATTATATCATTTGAAGTGAATTGACTGAATTTACGTGATTATGCTAACATTAATCCCTCAACAAAAATGGGTAATTGCGTTGACCAGACAGAGTTTAATTGAGATTTGAAACTTCTACTTTAATGGCAATAGGAATGTTTTACTACATTTGGAACGATTCAGGAATCATTTTTGTGTCTATTTGCCGGTAACGCAACCAGTTGAAATGTGGTTGACAAGTATCAACTAGGACTTGGGCAATTTCATTAGAAAATTCGAATCGATTCGAAGCACTAATTATTCGAATTTATTGCGAATAGTTTGTAGGAACAAAATATGGCTTAATATGGTGCAACTTTCATTTTTACCGACGAAATGCAATCGCTTTTAGTCAATTTGACCAAAATCGAATGCATTTTATCGTTAAAAATGGAAACTTTTTGCTTTAAACATGAAGTATAAACTGAAAAAACATTGCCTTTGAACTCTGTATAAGCTTATATTAGTAATTCTTAACTATAAATTTCTTGATTTTCACAATGAAGAGAAGTTGTTAAGTATGATATTAGTTATCTTTAGAGAATTAGTGATTCGATCCGAGTTGAAAAAAAAACAACCGAATTAGATTCCAATTCCATTCTCCCATACTTATATTCAGAGACTTACCACCAAGGGTGGAGAAATTGCTTTAGCTCCCTTAGGTCCTAATCCATGATGACTCATATTTAATGACGGATTATTCATATGAGCTAGAAAATATGATGCTGGCACGACACCGAGTTGTTCACATGATCTCAAATAAATATCCTTTCCGGTCATACTGGTGTAAGCTTTGGGCATAGCATCTAGAATTTTAAAAACATATGATTGAAAAAATATTAGTTTATCTCAAAATTGTTTATAGCTGGTATACATACCTAAAATGCGTAAACAACAATACCAAAATATAAATTCAAGTGTTCTTTTTTCTTTCTGATGTTTACGTATCGAATATGATGCAT
The DNA here is from genome assembly GCA_963675895.2 of Styela plicata. Classification (NCBI taxonomy): domain Eukaryota; kingdom Metazoa; phylum Chordata; class Ascidiacea; order Stolidobranchia; family Styelidae; genus Styela; species Styela plicata. The sequence continues at coordinate 6,788,006 of OZ023150.1, forward strand.
TTGCTTAATTTCCAATTTAAATATACCACACATTTAAAATATTTAAAATTTCTGCCAAAAGATGTTTTGTATGGAGCACTAATGAAACGGGCCGTCGAAACGCATGCTTAACAAAATAACATTTGAGGTTGGGATGTGTTCCACAAACTTGCCTTCGATGTCTAGGTCGGTATCATATGCATCGGAATCGGTTTGTTCGACAACTACAGGCTCAATTGGTGTACAATCTCCACTCTTATGTTTGCCTTCACCCCCCTCATATTCTTCTTCCTCCTCCTCCTCCTTTATACTTTCGTGCAACGGAGGTGCATCAGTAACATCTTCATTGATCACAGGAGGCGTCGTCACATCTGTCGTGTCGGGCATATTGTTTGCTTCGAATCAATTAAAAAGACGATTACTCAGTTCACCTCTGGTCTTTAATCTAGGTATTACCTAGTTTTAAAAGTGGAACTAGGTTATCTAGTGATACTATACCTAGTTTCTGATAAATTCGGTATACTTTGCTTAGTTTTAATAAACTAGGTTTGCTACACTGTAACAAAAGTACAGTAAATTCACTAGCTAGTTGCAGCAATTGCGTATTTCCAAAGTTAAAAAGCGTCATATTTAGTCAAAAAATTCCATTTTGGAGTTTTACTGTCAAAAACCAGTGATTTTGTTGCATTTTGTAACAGTGTATCACTAGTGTTTACCACCCTTATTTTTAAAATTTGTTTAATGATTGAATGCAACATAACTTATCGTTTGCTTCAGGTTAATAGGAACTTGTGAGATGATTTATAATCGGTGGTTTCTTCTAGATATCACAAAGCAAATTTGTTCTTTAATGATTATGTGGATGCGGTAATAACTAAATCATCAGCGACAATTTACAAATGTCGTCGGTTTTTCACGCTTTTCAAAAATGTCTCATTTGACGCCATTTGTTATGTTTAAACGGTACAAAAAAAGAGATTGCTTGTAAAGACTATTTCAAAGAAATATTAAAGTAAATTAAAGTCTCCACAACCACAACAAATATAAGTTTGGTTGTTCGATATAAGTACCCTTACATGTTATATATTATAAGGGCATATAAGGATTTCGGAAACATTCAAATTTATGATCTATGATAATTTATTTCATCTAGCATCGAAGGAGAAAAGTAAACCCAAGTTTGATGAAAATCCTCCATAGATTGTTCTGTGTGTTTATTGTTCCGGAATTAAAACGTTCCTGGAACACCTTTGTGGTTTGTGGTACAATTTATCAAAAAGCAAACAATTATCAGACCAAACGAACCTTTATTAATAGAACACGGCCCATTAACATGGCGCCCAAAATGGTTAATGCGCATTTAATGATTGGACAGAAAAATTCTGTATAGGTCATAAATTGAACAGACGAGCTAATTTATGTTTAGTAAATCTTTTCATTATTAAATAAATATATATCCGTTTGAAATAATCTTCCATGGATCCCTGGTTATCCAGTATTACCACTGTATCGAATAAAATAAAACGAAGTTCCTCGATACGACTGAAGACTGTTTTTTGGTTTGTATACCTGACAAATGAGTATACCGGTTGGAAAGACAAAATCAAATCTATTGAATTTGGTATCGAATCAACTAGCCTATTTTTTCCGAATCGAATTGAAAATAACGCCAGAAACAGATAGATATATATACCTAAGAATTATTGAATATTTCAAAATTTGCATTTAATTTAGCCTATGATATCGCGAATCACGAATCGAATATGTTCGTCAGCACTGCACTTTAACCAACAAAATTTTAAAGAAAAAATAAGCAAACTACTTTCTGCAATTCCCATTCAATCACTTATATGTCTAATAAAGAGTGAACTCACTTTATGCTGTCTCCTTTTATCAGTCCTATCGTCCTGGAATGTTTTTTGTAAATCGTTTTCTTCACAATTGTTTGTGACTTATTTCGTCATAATGGATAGTGTTTTGTAAAAAGTATGAGTTTTCTAAGAATCAGTCAACGAATCTTCACAAAGATATATTTGAGACTTACTTCAACAAACGATATTTGAATATTCTATTTCAAACTCCTCAATAGATTTCAATCCAAAGATGTAATATTCAGAGGGGACGTAAATGCAGAACGGCACTAGGGGTAACGACGACAACTACGTCTAACTCTGGATCAAATTTTTTTTTTATAGGAACAGTGAATGGAGCACCCTAACCAAGACACTGTTACAGTGGCCACGAACAGGTTTAGTGTTGAGAGGGAGGTGAATTTTTGTCGAGAAGTCACTTTAAATGAGGCCGGATGCAGCACCTATGCGAAACAAACCAATGGTTACTTACATCACGCAATAAGCTACTTTAAGTAGTACAAGCAGCTGCACTCTGGTACAAGCAGCTGCACTCTGAACGGAAAACACCCCCCCAAACAGAACAAAACGGCTATGATAAAGTGCAGTGAGTGCTACCTTCCCCTGGAAATTGGTAATGCCATCTGGCTTCTGCCACTTCTCTGTTTCCTTTTTGCAGCCTCATACATCTCGTCGGTAATGGGTCAGGTCAATTCTATTGGTATAATATAGTCAAGTATGTATCACTGATAAAATGCGCCGTCGAAGCCCAGTCTCTCTGCGACCAATGCTTGGTAATATAAAATATTTTGATTATGTGCGTTATTACGAAGTGGTACATTTTAGAAAAGAGTGAGATCAATTCCAGAGCCAAATCCAAGTTTCTCCAATTAAGCATGTAGTCATGTACACATATAAATTTACTTTTAGTTTTACTTCAACGAATAATTTTAATGGAAACGCTTTAAGTCTAATTGAAATTACACAATACGAATTTTTTTTCAGTCATACAGACTGCGAGTATATGATAAATAAATTCTCTATCTTTGGTAATTTTATTTGAAATATCACTTATACTGCGTAATTCTCTTTACTCATTCAAAAGCGCGGAACCAATATTATTTTGTACTTAAGAGCAATCCTGCTAATTCTTTGGTCGGAAAGAGCCATAATCGCGTACTGCTTATTATGTGCAGTACACGAGTGTGGCTCTTACCGACCAAAGAATTGGCAAATAGTTATCACGATCTATGATATTCTATTCCATTGTGAGTATCTACAATAAACATTTTTATTTCAATATTCATTCATTTGAGTGGATCACCCTGAGCAATACTGCTCAGCTTTTTTAAACTTTTCCAAGTTCTTGCTTCTGGAGGTGATGAACATCAACCATATATTCTTCGCCCTTGTATTAGACCCTGTAAAAATGGCAACGCCTGACTAATGCGACCGCGAAGATGGTCTAATAGTTACTATACTAAGTGACCGTGGTGGAATCCTGACTCAACTTCTAATTGATTTCGTTTATGTGTACGAAAACATATTGTAAAACTTAGCAAGACTTGTATCATTTGAAAATCTTTCTGATAATAATAATTCTACACCTGCCACTATTTTTCGATTTGTACCTGGATATTTTATCCAACTTGTTTTCTTGTGCATTTCTAGGCTATAAGACAAGCACAAATAGCAACGTACGCCCGATTAAACACACTTTTACATAAGATAAAACCGGGTAACGATTGTTGTAAATATTTGAACAACCAAACGATCACACTCATCTATTATGTACGAACATTTACTCTCTTGTCTTGAACAAGAAAAATATTCAATTAAATTTTTGTTTTATTAAACCCACAAAAACCACAATTTATTATTCCATTGTCCCGATAGCTCATAAATCGATGTTCATATCTAATTGGCTGACCGAATCCCATAACAGGATACTTAGATAAGAGTGTTGTATACAGCAAAGTATGACATGACTTTCTCCTAATAAATTTACATCTACATTTCAAATGATGATGACGATCGCAGATGAATAGTCGTGGGTTTTATATACTCTTCAAGTGCTGTGTAGCAAATGGCCTTGAAAAGAACAAAGATTACTATTGGAGCATCGCTCTTATTCCACCATATAAGCGCGGCTTTTGCATTTTTCTAGCGTATTCCCTGCGTTAGTGGTATATGGCGTTGACATCATCGAGGGCAGATATCGTTTACTGCATTTTATTATAGCCCTTTTCAGTCCACTCTGGGATGTTTTTTTCTTAAGAATTTAGTTGCTGGAACTGCATTTTGGTATAGCTTCTTGTTGCTACTTCAGTGGTCGCTCGTTGGTTCCGGCCTTGCTGAGACCGAATATCAATAAAATAATATACTTTTGCGCATGTCTCTTCAAATCGCTTGCATTGTATTCTATCATTTATTCTGTAATTTTAAATGTTGAGGAGTCCAGTTGGGTGTTCGGGAAAACGTGCGGATGCCTCATGCATTCATGTTTACGTAATAATTTGCTCCAACGGGAAGACGGAACTTGTTTTTTGTGATGCTACAAGAACAAGCCGTCAAATGCAAGCGGGGTTTTCAAATTTTGATGATTACGAAGCGTACAGCGCTCTTTTGTCAAGTTTTTAGGCGCCGCACAGTCCGGTACTTCCCTAGCAGCGGAACGAATCAGACAGGACACCCGGAACGAATCAGACAAGCTTAGTCGCAAAAGCGTTTGCAATAGCTTCATGCCACGCATCTATGATGCAGGATTATGAAGATAGGATATCATTTTCATTCTGCGGGAGAAGAAAGCCTATAGCTTAATCACATGGCGAACCACGGCACGCAGATACCAGTTCCGAATCGCGGTGATGGTTTTTTTGGATTATCACATTTCTCATTTTTCCTGTGCATGGACCTGGTTGGTGGAGGGAGCCGTAAGCATCGTTTGAACCACTGTGGACAGGGAGGCGTCCAGCAGATAATCATCATCACTCACGGTATTTGAACCTGCGTTATGACGATCAGAGATGCGCAGCTCGAATCGTATACCCAACGCTTTACCGATTGAGCTAACCGGGCACCCTATAAGCGTGTGAGAGATTTGCTGGACACTTCCTTGCGCCTATTCCGTCAATCATGTCCATGCAAAATAAATGTGTACAAGGTCAGACCGAACTTTCCATCCCTCAGCATCGTATCCACACGAGAGGTCGTGCTACGCCATATTCCCCACATTCTTACCCAGGGTAGAAGTTAAATCCTTTCAGAATTAAAAAGTGATCAGCTCTCTTCTCGTCCAACATAGAAATTGAATGTTATCCTGATTAAATAAGCATTTAATGGCCAACAATTTTTTACACGTCAAAGATGCACCCCACAAGAAAAATTCCTGCGAAACCTCCCAGCAGTAAGTAACAGGTTAGAAAATAGTAAAAATAAACAATTGAGTGAAACAATCCGGAACAAATTTATTATGAATATTTTGAAAATTCATGGACAATTCAAAAAGACATGAGAGACGCATGTCCTCACGAACATTAAGACAAGCCTATGTAAAGACTGAAGAATATATTTCCAATTTTGTCGACAAGATGTGGTCAATCTGTGACACGTACTTGATAAAACAAAACTTCCTGTCTGGTTACCAGGCAGGACACTTTCTCTATAGAAAGCCTTGCTGCAACATTTACAATTACATGTGATATAAGTAATTCAACACAAAAATATGGAATGGAATGTCCCAGAAGACTGGCATAGCCTCCTCTCCAATATTTGGCATTGGGAGGGGCCGACACCCCCTATGTTAATGAAAACATTCATTTCATTCATTTTGAGGCATTGTGGAGGGGACAACATGGGTATTTTGATATATTTTTTTGGTGTGAATGCCAATGCCAAATAGTAGAGAGTAATCCAACATCATGTGATTGAGGCATAATATGATGATCTGCAAGAATATCTAGTTGAATTGATGATTTTTTAGATAAACATTTGTGAAGCACCAAACGTACACTGCACATTATATGAACCATTTATGATCTAGGTCATGTGTGTGGTTGTAATGAACATTCAACTGAAGCAGCAAGTGTTACATGCATTGAAATAGAAATACAATTTAATTTGTTTTGCGTTTATAGAAGTATAAATAACCCAAAGTCTTGGGAGGGCTTTCAGATTCTGCTACTTTCTCATCATTGAAAATGACCCATTTTCCATTCTTTTTAATGTGACAGACATAATGTCCACATAAAGTAGACGTTCCCATATGACTGATGAATGCAAAAAGTTCATAATGTCCAACTCCATCTTTTGTGACACTTTCTTCTGATTGTGCGACTTCCATGGGTGTCGCTTCTTGTTGTGCATTGGGATTGTCGCCCTCTCCAACAGCTATAGTATCCAACTCATCGATATGACTAAAAATCCAATCTGCTGCTCTTTCCAGGTTATTGTTTGTAGCTTTCAAAGCCTTAATTGCTTGGTCTTTTGTGAAACCCATTCCTACAATCATGTTGATGCTTTCTTCTGGTGGTCCATCAGAACTGCCGCCACCAACAGCCCCAACGGGTTCTGGTCTTGCTGGACCAAGTTGAAGTGGTTCAGCATAGTCTGGATCAGAAATATGTTCCATAAGCCAAGTCATTGCCATATCTGCGCCAGAGTTACCAGTTAAATGTACAGCTTTTACACACGCTTCATATGGAAATCCCATTTCTACAAGTTGTGACACAGTGGATGGATCTGCATTCGGTTGAGCCTGGGCAGGTGTTTGCTCTGCTGTATTGTTACGAGGAGGTTCTATATCCGGAAGCAATTTTTCACTATTTTGAAGACCTTTTCCGCGAAATTTTTCTAAATCCAGAGTTTCAGGCATATCTACACTTACGTCAAGTTTCTTAGGTACCCAATCAGCTCCTACTGAAAATTTCTTTAGCTGTATCACTAAATAGTCAGGAAATGATGCAAATCTTGTGCGTTTTTTCGCTGTTGATTTCTCTTGCAGTGCTGGGCTCCAGAAGTCATCTATGATATCATCCTGCAAAAATGCCTCAAGACATGATGAAAAAGGTATTTGCAATCTAACTTGACCACCAACAACAATGCCTTTGTCTTTTTTAGCATCCGTTTTCCGTGCTTCATATTTTTCAAATTCGTCTTTGTTTAAAGCAGCTTGTATGGGGATGGGCAGAGCCATGATGAACTCAGGTTTGGTGGAGTACCGGACCATTTTACTTTGTACACATTCTATTCTTTCCTCTGTTAGAAATTTAAATGAATTTGACGGAGACACACCAAGTAATCTACTATTTCTTTCAATTTGACACAAAATATGCAAAAGATATTCTTGTGCATCTTGTTGTCGATTTGAAGAGAACTCATGATGCCCTTTTCCGACAAGTCGCTTAAAACAACCTGGTGATATACCGTTGATGCTCTCAGGCGCGTCATCTTTTGGAGGCCGCGAATAATCACCAGAAGAAAGACCCAATAATAACTTTGACATTTGAGTGTTGAAATCCGAGGCAGGATCTCGCATTGCTTTATTAAATATTTCTTTACGTTTCGCATTGTATATGTCAAAAGCATCATCCATACTGCATAAGACTTGCATAGTTGAGTTAAGATAACATGTGTTCCCCATATTTTTCATGCCAGTCAAATACGGTCCATGCAAAGGCTTGAGTTGCTTTCCAGACTCTTGTAATATCTCCCATTCATTACCTAATTTCTGATTCAAATCAATCTCTAATTCTGTCATGGTTTTATCGGATTTCTCCATATTCATCATGTTGATTCCAAAATGTGCCAAATGTTCTGCTAACTTAGGATCTTGAACCATATCATCTTCATCATATGAAAAAACATCAGCTCCACTGGGTGTAATAGTACCAAGCTTAACAACCAATGGAAATCCAGTTTCTCTAAAATATTCTAATGCATGCTCATTTCCACCACTCCCATCAAAGTATTTCCTTCCGCATAGAATAGTGCCATCTGTAAGATTTGCCCAAAGATTGTTTGTTAAATCACACCTTGAGCATTTCCAACCAGAAGGAGGGATGCGAACCCCATTGTCCAATTGTTTTAAACTGTTGCTGTGCTTTGATACTGCACGAACTTCACCATCCCATTGTAGAAGCTCCTCTTTTCTTGATGCTGATTCTGATGATAAGACCGCCTGAACACTCATAAGCAATACTGCAGGTATTTCTTCAATTCTGTCGACTGATATTTCGACAAAATCAGGTAAAATAACAATAGTATTAACTTCTTCATATTGCTGCTTCTGTTCTTCGTCAGTTTTGAAACCTCCTTCAACACCAAGAGCTAACCTGGTAGGTTGCTGCTCTTTTGACTCGGTATCTACAGATTCGTCACACTGCTTCGGCGGGATTGGTATCTTCCGTAAATGTAAAAATACAGAATTTCCTGTGGATTCATGATACATTTCAACATATTTTCGTCCGAATGAAAGAAAGCTATTCAAGCAAACATACAATCCAGTTTCTGTGTAAGGTGTGTCAAAACTCAAACAGCATTCCTCCTTATAAATTCGATCCTCTGCATTTGGGACTCTGATATTCGGCAAATAAGGAACTAAGTACTCTCCGATATCATCCATTTTTATTCAACAACACAGTGAACTTTATGCTACTATTAAACTATTTCTATCATTTCAAAATATATATAAATATATATACCGGTATATATTATCTGTAAATAGAAATCTAATGATAATAGGCATATTTGGGAGCTGTGTGCGAGAAATAATTTCACAGACATAGAAAAATTTAGCTAAAATAAATCTTGTCATAAATGGGTCATTGATGGATCGCACCTCGATCCATCTGTGGATCGTGCTCGAATAACTCAACTTATAAGCAATAATATATTATAAACAAAAAATAAGCAGCAAAACATGCACCGATGATTTCCAATAATGGATTACCGTTTATGATCGTCCAAAAAAGTATGTTTTTTTGTCCTTAACATATTCAGTAACTATCATGGTCATTTGAGACAAAATTTGAAAATATTCAATTTTGAATATAAATATTCTTATTTCATGATAAGAGTTGGTACGTAATAACAAGCGCATCTGTTGATTGAAGAAACACTGGATAAATATCAGAAATTGAACTTATATAATACATCAGGAAAATGTATATTTAACAATACAGGTAACAAAATGAAAACGCAACAGAAAATGGGCACAAAATACTATGCTGCATACAATAAACAAAAGGGCAAAATTCAACAAATATCTAGTTTTCAGTCTAGGTTTAATTCACTGTAATGCATGCAGAAATGAGATATTACTAACGCTGTAATGAATAACATGTTTCAAAAATTCTGCATAAAGACTTTGATACAATTTGATATAACAATCATAGTTATTCACTATATGACAGTGGGAAGTCTTCATCCAAGATTGCTATTCAAGACACCAAAAGAAAAAAAGGCTCCAAAGATCAGATTGGAAGAAAATTAACCCATCAAAAAAAGATATTGTGAGACATATCATACCCAGAAGATATAAATACCTGGGCATTTTTAAAATACTGTAGTAAGGATATTCGTCAAACAGTATCAAGGATATTGTTACTTCCGTCAGACAGCTCTGCAGCAGCATCAATGCGCTTTAAAGCTTTATTAAATGATTTACAAGTATTCGTATCTGATAAAATGTTTTCATGTGGTGGTATCCAGTATTATACAATCAGAAATAAAATTACAACGTATGCCATACTCTGCACTGGATCATTTGTATACGAGATTGAAATATTGCAGCAAAATTTGCCATTTCAGAAGGCGAATATGGCTATGGCCCAGCAGCTGGCCAAGTATACTGGCAATTCTTTTTGTTGAGGCATTCGTCATTTCCTACATGAAAAACTTGACTCCTTCATCCCCAATCAATTCAGCTTTCCTTCTACCTTCCAAAATTCTGAGAGCTTTTATGAAAATTTGATCCTCAATTCCATGGAATTCTGAAAACACATAGGATCTAATATTTTAAGCTCTAATTAAAAGTAAAGATTTTTAAGTTTTATGAAATTTTGAATTATAATTCTGCAAACTAAATAAATCTTTTACCTGGACTGAGTTTGTTGTTGATGAATTACGAATCTTAAAATAATTGCAATTACCACGACTCTCAATATTCAATATCATTTGAAAAATTGAAATGCCTTTTAAGTACAACAAAGGCTTGTTAGCCAACATCCGTATACCTGTTTTGGACAGTGATAAAAATACATGAACACTTCAAGATAAAAGCAGTGTTGTCACTTGTCAATGTTATAAAATCCATACCTTGATTAGCAGTCTCCTCTCCATGACATAATTCAAATATAGTACACACAGTATTTACCATCCCTCGTTGAAAAACCTTAAATAAAAAATTGAATGCTATACTAGGAAAAAACTCAAATTAAGAAGCATGAACTTCAACTTCAAAGAGATTTACCAATCATTTTGAGAAAAATGAAATGTCTTATGGGATACAATAGCAATTTTGTCAACATGGACTTGCATGTGAGCAGGCCATAAAAATCAAAGAAAAACACAGTACAGTAATTAGTGCCCAGTAGGCGAAAAATGTATAAGCGTGTTTCATTGAATATGGGTCACTAATGGAACGCGTCCACGCAACACAGCCCACCTCAATCAACCTACGAATCTTCTATTAAAAAACTAATTACTACTTTTCTTGACTATTTGAAGGAAAAGAACATAATTCGTAGTGCTTATAAGGCCGGTGGAAAGTCAGCTACTCTGATACTTATACCAAGAGGGGAAAACAGATTCCATCAGGAGAAAATTTAGCAAACATGCAATATTCCACCCTTGCAAGAAATGCTCTGGTATCGCCAAATTTTAGAAAAAGATTCAAAATTATTAATACTGCTACAAAGTAGTGCTTATGAGTAAAGAAGTACTTTTCTCCCTACCAGACAAAAGCTGATTGATTTTTATTCTTCACTACCTACCCAAGCATAAATAAGATCTGCCCATTGTTCAACTGTTTTCCAGACGACAGTGCAAGTTGATTTTGTTTTATCCGACCATTCTAAATTCCCTTTTTTGTGTAGCATGTTCAAAACTTCCATGATTGCTTCTTGAGACAATCTTCCTAAGCAGCATAATGAAAAAAAATTAGGTGTACCAATAGTTACAAGTAATAGGGATTCTTGAAGTTGAAGGGTCACAAGAAACTAAAAATTATGAATTACAGGAAAGCTGAACATAAATGAAAAAAAAAATGTGCGAGTTCTTCATTATTTTTAATGTGTGTGTACGTATTTCACATTTATTACATTATTAAAAGCTGAAACAGAAAAAAAATGTGTGTTTTCATCTTTTTGTTTGTGAGAATTTTCAGTTTAAAAAAGAATTTAAATAAAAACAAACAACATGAATCTGAAGCACCGCTTAAGATGAACCAGAATATATATTGTTTAGTGAACTGACCACAATTCAACAGTAACGAATACTTAGCCTCCATGAATGAAAGTTACAAATGCAATATCTTACTATTTATTGTCTTATTATAAAATAACGAAGAGGATTGAGCATCAGCAACCCGTAAAGTTGACTTGCTGTGATGTTTGTGATAATTTATAACTAGTTGACACCATGCTTCCATCTGTTTTGCTTTAGTGTCAGCATTTGGCTGAATTCTGGGAAATATATTCAAGATAATGCTTTAAGTATTTTTAATAAACAATAGGCAGGACATCATGAAGGAAAGGTTAGAATGGTTGCTCTCAGAGCAGAGGATGAGGAAAGCAAAGCAGGAAAAAGGATGACAGCACAGAAATTATTATCTGATGATAACTTCTGAATGGAGCTCATTAAAATGATGTGTATCGTTAGACTGGGTGACATCAGCTATTTTTTGTTACAGCATGCCAGTCTAGCAGAATCTTGGTTTCCTCAGGTGTCCAAAATGTTCCAAAGTCATTTTCTTCAGATGAAAAAAAATTCATAGCAGTATCATAATTTCATAGCAGTATTGATGATCTGCCCTTTTCATATAGCTTAGTTAGTACAAGACACTGAAAAAAGATATTTAAATCTATCAGACACAGATTTGTCATGAAATATTGCCCATTTGCTAATATTCCTTCTGACGGAACCTATTTTCTTCAGTGTCTAAATACTGCTACGACAATGTAAGACAAGTTCAAATGGGTCAGACGGTTCATTCGTGGTTGACTTAATATAGACAGTACTGGTATGTCACTCAACTGGACATGGTTAATATTAATATTAACTCAACATGTATTTTCTACGTTATCATTACCTCGTCAGATATATTTGACCAATATTTTATCACTGATGGATCGTTCCGCGAAAGTGCGGTCCATCATTGTTACATATTTGGCGAGATAGAATTTCTGATATGTAATACCCATTTAAAAAAAAATCACTAATGTGAAGTCAAATGCAAAATTTTCGAGATACGCTTTTAATATTATAAGTGAATTAGCAAAGATACATACGTGAAAAATGGCGGAAAGTTGTATTGCCATGGCCACTCAAATGAAGCAGGTGACATCCCAGGTTTTTCTATCAAATATGAAACCAATCAATTTAAATACTGTAAAACGGACAAGTGAAAAGCAAATAGACAAAATAAGTTACGCAGCCCCATAAATAGTAATACCAGTATATCAAATATTGTAAGGTCAAATTGCAATACATATTTCATACGGTACTATTTAGTACATAGCTTGAGTCATGAAAAGGTCTTAAAATAAAGTTGGGTGGCATTGCTCATTTGGTATTCCAGAAATTTTATTAAGTTGATTCCACTGCCAATAATAGATGGCAAAATCATGATACCTCTGGCATATAAAATCTACACATGAAATTTTATTGAAAAATGAACACAGACTTGAATCAATATACAATGGTCAAAATGTTCACAATTTTGTCAAACTACAGAATAATTTTAGAGATATTTTATGGCATTAGCCCTTTGTAATTTGTGTGAATTGAATCTTCCAATATTGGATATACAACATGACAAGGTTTACAACAATTACTGGTAGTCATAAGTAAAAAAACATGACTTTGATAGATAAATATCGAATAAACTATGTAATAAATAACAGGAGTACTATTATCTGAATATTTACAAAGATTTCAATGAAACAATTTGGTGTTCAAGTACAGTACAGACTCTCATATTCTCTTTTAAACCTGGCTTCTGGACAACCTTATATTCTTGCAAATATTCAAGGATTTTTTTCCACAGTTGTGGAAGTAGATTCTACCTCTTGGGGCTTTGACTTCTTTTTATAGTTGTAAAGCGCATAACCCAATATAGAAAAAGTAAGAAAAAAGGATGCATATTCAAAAAAATATCCATATTTGAAAACACTTCCAAGCATGAGATGTTTTATTTCTCCATCCAATTCCTTCCTCTTTTCAAGTGTCTTGAATGTTAATTGGTCGGGAACGTCTTTTATATTTTTGAATTTTCCAATAAACACAAGTATCATTTTGTCAATCTTTGTTAATTTACGGACTTTCTTCTTATTCAAATTCATTTCTTTTCGCTTTTCCAGATATAGATCACTCTCAGTTTTTTTCTTATCAACGACAATTTGTTCTTTAATTTCAACGGCTTCATTGTCACCTAACGCAGGCTGGAACACTTTTTTTGTATATACTCTTTCTGCATAATTACAAACTGGCGTTATTTGCCAGTTTTTAGTCTGATTCACTAATGGTAAGTTCCTCAATTTAGTAATACGTTTTATTAAGGAGATATTCCTCGAGGTCATACTTAATAAACTCATACTGGTACAAAATTGTATTTATAAAATCTAAGAACAAATGAATATAATTACTAAAAAAATTGCACAGCAGAATACCGGAATGCTTATGTCCGACACCCGAAAAAATTGTGTTCCATCAAATGAATATTTAACAAATAGACAACATTTTATTATATATCTGTTGACAGAAAATTTAAATGTTTTTTTTCCAGACACTCAAAAATAATCTATACTTAATCAATTGGCGTAATACCTACCAGAATACACGGACAGTACAGAGTATACACCCTTCAAAAACTCCAGCATAAATAGGATAAGTTTTCTCCTGAAATCTGGCACACAAAATCTACTGCACGGCCTTTTAAAACTGGAAATATTTTGTCAAAAATCGCAGAATTGCACTTGACCATTCAGAATTAAGTGGTTTACTGGTTTGAGCTAAATTTGAGAAAAATCAGAATTTTTCTTGTTCCTTCGACAGTTTGATGCGAAATATACAATAGCCTGGTTATCTGATTATTAGCCTAGTTCTGAGTTAAACTTTAGTTCTGAGTTGAAATAATTTTTTCTGATTTCTTCATCATACTGCATAATTCATTGTTTGAGATCTCGATCTGCGATACAGATAAAGATATCATAATACAGAGTTATCAGGAAAGCAAACAAAACCTAAAATAAATGGGTCTCATGAAGTTTAATACCATATATCGGAAAGTTTTAAAACGTTTCGGGAATAAGAGTTTCAGGGAATATTCAAAGGAAGTAATAAGTTAGGGTGTTTGCTTATCTCAAAATAAAAAAAAATTATAAGTTATATGCCTAAGCCTATTCAGTATTACTAAATTAGGCCACACATATCATACGCTGTACGGAACGTGGACCCCGACCAAAATATAAAATAGAGAGGCTCCAAACACTGAACACGCATACACTCACACTCACAAACTGGTTATAATTCCACTTTGCACAGGTACGGTACCTGGTATCATTTAGAGTTATATCGCCTATTACGGTACCGGTACGACACGCAGGAATTACGTTAGGACTATTCTAAATACGACAAACAGAAAAGGTTCCGAATACAGAATAGTCCACAGGTCGCATCACGGACAGTGCAGAGTGTAGCATGTTGTGAAGCCTTCATTCTCAAGCATGACGTCACGAACAATTGCGTCACTGACTATGACCTTTTCAACGCGGTGGTGAAATCAGTATTAGTACTCTTGGAATGGAAAATAACGCGCCTGCCCCAAGGTGAATATACTGTGCTGAAGCCGTCATATTTATTTTGACCTTTTATAGTTTATAAATAGGCAGCCGAACAATCCTGCACATGCTCTGATCAGCTCTATTTATCTTAAAATCCTCTTCTATAATGGGCGAGCACGAGTAGTGTTCTATTCATGTCTTAAAGTCATAGGCCAACAGGTGGGGGTGGGGTGGAAGGCGGACATGTCCCCCAATAATTTAACAAGGGGGACGGATATGCTTCCTATTTATATATAGTATAGCGCATAATATAAGAATGGTAGACCGGTGGTGATGAATAGTAGTGGGATGAGAACTCACAAAAAAACCAATCGACATGAAGCAATATTAAACATAATAACAGCATTGTATCGTCATAAAGAATCCCCTCACTGCGAAATCCCTTTCGTTGTACATCATACATGGGTTTCGTGCAGTCTTATTCAAAGGCGTGGATATAAGAACATAATCATTGTGCATTTTGCATCTGGCATTTCTGGTACAATTCAAGTTCTCTTAACATTACTGAATAACGCTATTTATTTGTTCATACCGGGCAGACGTATTCCCGACATGCCTCGTAGTCTATATCTTGATTCACCTTATTTTTTTTTTTGCAAAATATAACTTCTAATTGAGATGAGCATTAGCTAACATTCAACTCCGAACTGCCTAAATATATCATTATATCCTGATGTTTCTGCTCTGATAATATACCTCTACGTGCCTGAGTGCAAACAAAACGTAACGGTGGTGGTTACTGGTTAACTTAGTTGCCTAGTTGATTAGGGGAGAGAGGTTTTTATTTCATTTTCATGAAATTTTCGCGCGCCTGGAGCACGCAATTTTTTGCCCTGATTAATTTTGTGTATTTCGTAGCATTTAGCCTTTGAGGTGCTAGTTTTTATTCATTTTTTACAAAAATATCAGCGAGCTTCCGGCGTGCAAATACATTTTGCTGATTGATAATGTTTATTTCGCTTAAAACATGCATTTTTATTTAGTTCTTTATTAAATTCTCCATTTAAATTTATTTCTCGGATCGCCCACTGTAGTTAGTATATTCCGGGCAGTGCGGACGTAGTTCGGTAGGTACGGTAACGCAGACATGTAAAGTGTCCAACGTGCCAGGTGCGTTCGAGATAATCTAGTAATTACCAATGGCCAAATACAACGCCCGAGAACCATTGATTGTCATAAAAGATTATACGAAGGAATTTCGGGGAATCGTAGTGCTAAGGCGGGAATATTTTCAGAATTAGATTACTACATTACACTGAGTATGAATATCGGCAGAGATAATGTGACGATAATGCTCCAGTTATGAACGAAAAGTCACGCGAGGGAAAATGTTATGGGACATGTCGAATTAACAAAGATTGCTCTGGATGAATAGAATGGAGTTTTTACTCGAGTATATGGAAACTTTCCATGTCCTTCCTCGATCAGAAACCATTTGAAACCGATGGAATCTCTTGTACCATTTGAATTTTATGGAAAAAGAGGGTGTCATCAACACAAAAGACAGAAGCCGCAGATGGCATTTCCCAAATGGCATTTATGTTGTTATTTTAGAACCACATTCGGTTGTTTAGATCAATATTTTTTACCAGAAATCTTAACAGTTCAAATTACAGGAGTTATTCCCTTTTTTGATTTTTTAAACTTGCAGATCCTTTTGGTCGTCGTACAGTCTGTCAAAAGAAATTGCAAGGAGATCTCTTTAGAAACGAATTCCATTATTACCAATGGATATCAATCATACCCATTTACTAGAAATCTGAATAGATGCAAATTAAATTTCTCCAAGAAAAAACAATTTGAAGAGAGGCCGAGAGAAGTGAAGTTATCGGGGGTAAATTCAGATAAAATTGCTTCTGACGAAATGGAACTTTGTGCAGACAGAACGCATTATGGGATAATTATTCCTACAAAATAAAAGAGTGAGGCAACATCCCGGTAATGAGACATTTTCTGTAACTTGGAGGACAACTCACAACCTATCACCTGTTTCTAAATCTATCTACAATGCTGGGCACAAAAATAAGATATTTATAGATTCCTCTAATCCTGCACAAGGGGGCGTTAGGAATACGCTTAGAGCTATATGCATCTCTGATAATCCTGACATAGGTTCGAATCATGAGAGGATTTCAGATCTTTCGAAGGGTCGTAGTTTATTACTCCAAGTGATTCGATTCGAAAATATTATCAGAATCAGATTCGAATTACAAATGATTCGTTTTCCCTCAGCCCTACCCTGTACACAGATCGATATTGAAAACTTTCTTAGTCAAGCACGTCTAAATTATTTATGGCTGGCTATTTCGGGGGAATTTCACTCTCTTAAGAAAACGAAAATATTGAAAATTTATAATATAAGCAAATGTGCAAAATGTGAAATGTGTTTAATCAATGGAGGATATATATAAATCTGAAATCTCAAGAACTGTCTCCTCTTCTAAAAACTAGGAGAGAATGCGCCACACAGCTTCCGTATAACACCCGAAAACAATCAACGTTCTATTTTCACCAGGCGACCAAAAAATTTCATCACCTTTCACATTGCCAATCTCCGTTCTGAGACACTGGTTTAAGACTAGCATACTGATATAGACATTGTGCTACATAATGAGAAACACTGGTCCATTCATGATTTCACGTTAGGGTTATACATCCTGTTTTCCAACGGGTGTCCAAAACCCCAAAACAATCTTGTTAAAGGGACGTTCATCAAAAGAAAATATGTTTTATTTAATTTTATAGGCATAGATAGATGAATTCATTTCGACCATCTCTTCGCGACAATGGTAATAAAAATGTTAAATCCATCACAGTTACGCTAAGAAATAGTGGGCTAATGAACAAAACCTCAAATAAAGTTTAAAAACACGCAATAAGTACGCGCGCCCGCTAGCCCTACAATACTTTGAGCTACACCAAAAATATTTTGCAAAAATTTCATGCACAAACAAATAAAGGGCGGACGGCTAGTGGACACGCAATAAATAAACATTAAACAACAGGAATTAAATATGTTGATGCGAAGTCATATAGTAAACATGCATGTCTTGATTATGTTTTAACTACCACACCAAGATAGTGGAAAGATAACATCAATAACGAGAGAGTGAAGTATCACAAGCAAAAAAAGAATTTGAATAGAACGCAAGCGTCTGACTGAAAGCGTAATGTATTATAAAAAGAGGTTTATGCTATCATCTGTTGTGCACTATATTTAAAGACGCACAGCCTAGTTTAACAGGAATTTTCAGTTACGGAGCAACAAGAAAACACACAATGTTGTTAATCTAGTAGTAGGGAGTGTTTTATGTTCGAATTGGGTCAATAAGATGGACAATTTCTCAATATCAGAATCTCCTAAAAAAAATCCAAAAATTGTTTTGTTATGACATTCGTTTCACTCTTCGCCATTCTCCATCAGTGCTGACTTTTACCTAGTTCGACAGATATCCGATTCACCTAGTTCAACCCTTACCCAGTTTTATGTTTCAAGCTTTACCTGCAAATTTACTAGTTAAATTCACCTAATTTTCAACTAGGTACCTGGTATGAAATACCTAGTATAAAACTAAGTAAATCATATCTTTATTAAGAAAAAGCATTCAATCGCAGATTTCATCTCATAAATCTATATAAAACGCCTTAACTGCGACCGGAAAATGACTACCTTGATTTTAATCCAGGTATTACCCAGTGTTGATAGTAAAAATACGTTACCTCATATTAGTTTATTGATATATGGTTAATTTCTTTTACTTTACCTAGCCGTAAAAAAACTAAGTTGCCATCACTATTCTCCACATACTTTTCTGCAACGTTAATTTTTGTATGCGAAGCAAATTCGTTATAGCTTTCCCGTAAATTCGGTAACTTTTAAAATATTTTAGGGAAATTTTACATCAAATAATGACTTGATTCGTCGACTGAAATGATCTCTTGCAAATAATAAAACAGTTATTCATGTTTTAAAAAAATTGTATCAACAAGGCTTTTTCTGCATGATTATTGGTAAAGTTGTATAAAGTACGATATTTTGTTTAATGAGTATGATTTATCAATCGAGGAAATGACGAGTCATACGTGCATAATTTGTACGAAAAATATCACTATTTGTCATTTTTGATTTCGGCACTATGAACATCAACTTTACGTTTGCGCTTTGTATATTTCTTTGCACTGCTACTGTGGAAAAATCAGGTAAGGGGAATAAGGGATAATCAATATATTGTAATTATAAGTAATATAAATATTATTATTTCATAAGTAATATTGGTTTGACCCGTGGCCATTGGGATTATTTAGTACCTTGGCCTTAGCTGCATAGTGGGTACAAAACGTTTTATATACAGAGAGTTCAACGCTCTAAGTAGCGGCTAAGTATCCGGGCCTTATTCGTATTTCATTTGGTAACTTCATTATAACGATAATTACAACATGTGTGTCACTGTATTAAACTCAATGTTAAATTAATATATCTTTTGGATAGGTTTAAAGGATAACCAAACACTTGGAGATTTATATACGCAAACTAAAATTTCTTTTTGTGCGGAGTAGAATATTTTCAGACCCTTCGTAGAGGCGAATCGAGCTCCTTATTCATTCCTTATGTAACACTTTGATTACCAACAGAGTTCTTCTGGTTTCAGTTGCAAAAGTTGTATATCAGCGTACAGACAAAAGCACATACGCCGGTCACTCAACGCCAGTGGATTTTGACAGTGCCGTAAAAACATGTACCGACAGCAATGGAACCCTTTTGATTCCGCAGTCTTTCCAGGACATTATAAATAACTTGGTGCATCTTGAGCGCATGCCTGCTGAAAGTTGGATTTATGCAACACGCGGAAGAGTTGAGGGGACTTGGGAAAGCAATGGAATTGTTTTAGCATTTTTCAACTGGGATTCAAATCAGCCAGATTCTTCATCAAGCACACTGGATTGTGTTTATTACAAAAAAAGTTCTCTGTACAAGTGGTCAACAGCAGATTGCTCAAGTTCCAAACCGTTCGTATGTAAAGGAGTAGGTACGTATACTATTTTGAATACGGCTAGTATACTCGTATAGTCTGTCATCCTTACTGCCTTGCTAAAATCGTCGGAGGTTTACGACCTGTAAAACAAAAAACAAGTTTAAAAGGCGATAGATTTCATCACGGAATACATGGACCCCGAATAGCACATCTCAACATCAATGCATCGATACCCATATCGATGCATGCAAACAAATAAAGTGCATACATGCATGTTTTTTCATACGCAACCTTTATAAATCAGTTCACATAAGGGGCTTTAAATATAAAAAAAAAATTATTGAATCATGCCATATGAATTATGGAACATTGGCTGCTCTCACATATAGCGTGTGATAACTATTTGTGGCAATGATAACGATATTTACATCAAAACGTTATTATTAATTAAATCTATGACATTTCTGTAAAATTAATTATTGCATATTTGGTTTCCGCAGCGATATTTAGAAGTCGCTTTAACAGTGATTGGAGGCAAAGGTATTGACACTAACAACGGAAATACTTAAGTATACGCACCTATATTCTAATATTTAGCTTTACCTATGTGGACTCGGAAGAAGAGGACCATAAACTTGCCTAATCCTCTTCAAAATTATAGTTGTTTGAAGCTTTCGGACCAGAATTGCGTATTATTTTACCCGATGTCTTCTATGAGACCATACTTTGTGAAACCGTATATAAAAATTGAAGCGAATATAAAAAAAAAATTAACTCAACGACATTGAGAATTGCCTCACTTTCCCTTATTAAAACACTACTTAACATTGTACAAGTACACAAACTCCCCGGGAATGCCTGTTATTATCCAAACTAATATTAAACGTTATACTTTTTACAATATCTATCTGTTCAGTTAACATCCCAATGTAATGATGGCCAACGATTCTCAACTACTCGCATTAGTCGACTACGCGAACAATTTATCAAATAATTAGTGAAAGGCGCGGATGGTGATGGTTTGGCGACGTTATTACACCGTTTTAACACTAAAGGATGCTCTCGTTGTTAGGTCAAATACCCATTTCTCAATTTTCTCTTATATCAAGTCCATCCGTTTCCCTAACATTTTTTCATGAAAGATAGGAAGAATTGCCCTAATTTCAAGTTTTTGTGACAGTGCAATATTAAAGAAAAGAAGCTTCAATAGCCGTACAAATTGCATGGACCCGGCTTAGGCAGTGGTTTTGGCAGTAATGCAGAAATAAAATTTCTATCTATCCGCAGATATTTCAAATTCTCGAGGACCTAGTGACGTCGATAACAGCATTCGACCAAAATTCTGCGTTTGGATTACAATAGGCCACTGAACCATCCTGAAACCGGTATAACTAACATCGATTATAATATTTTGGCAACGTAATTTATTTATTTTTCCTGCAGAGATTCCTAATATTCCAACAACAGAACCGAATGTTAAAACAACGTCACAAGCAAATGACATAATCACTACTCAGACATCCGAAGTGGGAAAAATGACTTTCCAATCTATATTCAAGGATTTTGATATTATGCTGAACCTGTTCCAAGATAGCAATGATATTTCCAAACTCATTGCTACTGTAGAAAGAATTATCAGTTTGCAACTAGCACATGTGGCATTCGAGTCAAATTTTCGCGGAGTTTTAGAAAAGAGATTTCCTGGCATTCAATTGAAGGTTGTCAATGCAACCGATGTAAACGAATTAGCTTTCGTTCATCATAATAAAAATGTATTGGACATATCCTTAGAAAGTAACAACCTTGTAATTCTGATTGCGTATCAAAATGATTTAGAATGGTGGAATGCTTTCGCAAATCAGCAGAAAACAAGAAAGTTCATCACAGAAAAAGAGATATCACTTCTTCCTGTTAATGGAAGTATATTTCATATAGCTTCGTACAAGAAAACAAATGGCACCGTGTACAAAACAAAAGGTCATGTGAATTTTACAATAAGCTTGGAACAAGATTACACGGTGTTAAAGTAC
Organism: Styela plicata; assembly: GCA_963675895.2. Lineage (NCBI taxonomy): Eukaryota > Metazoa > Chordata > Ascidiacea > Stolidobranchia > Styelidae > Styela > Styela plicata. Next base: position 6,809,899 of record OZ023150.1, read on the forward strand.
CTTCACGACAATAATGCATTTCTACAAGGCGGAGTTGAGAGAATGTGTGCAGCACTGAGTTTATCCACGGAGATGTGGGAAGATGCTGGCTGCAAAATCATTGCTGAGGATGTTAGTAAAATTTCATGTAATTGTGAGCATGCAACTACGTTTTCTGGTGTTTTGTCATTCAACGTGATCACAATTTCCGAAGATGTGTCTTATATGCTTACAGGCGTTCAAATTATTTCGATATTGTTTCTTGCAATAACGCTTGTATTTTATCTTGTTTCCAGAAGACGTTTGAGGAAAGATCGCAGTTTTACACAAATTTATTTGACATTGTCATTGCTATTCCTCAACGTCGTGATGTATGTATCTCGCGAAGCCATTGATGTTCCAGTATTATGCATAGTTACAACTGCTTTGACCCATTATTTTCTGATGACATCATTTTGCTGGATGTTTAATCACGGTTATATTTTGTACATCAAAACATGCGAAAATCCGCTAGGTTTCAACATGGGCAAATACACACTTTGGCTACATGTAATTGGGTGGGGTGTCCCAGGAGTAATTGCTGCAATATGTGCGGCGGTGGCTATTCCCACCAATACGTACATTGCAAATTCCGAGAACCACGATTTTCAAATCTCGAAAAATATAACAAACTTCAATTTTCCCCAGTACAGATCATGTTGGTTGAGTACGGAATCCCTGGTTAATCTATCCGCTATTGTGCCTGTTTGTTTGATTATGTCTGCCAACTTTGCCATACTTGCGAAGGTATCTTACGTAGTATGGAAATTGTCGAAATCAAGTGAAAATTATCTCCCAAGTTCTGGCTGCAGACTGACACCACAACAATGGGATAATGTTATGAAAGGATTGAAGGCGTTCGCAACCTTGGCTCCGATCCTTGGCGTTACATGGATATTCGGATTTTTCGTGAACGTACCAAACGCAGAAGAAATTTTCGTTGTCATACAATCAATGTTCAACGGTGCACAATGTCTCGCACTGCTATTGTTTTTTGCCATTCTAAATCCTGATGTTCAACCGACAGCTATCCGTAGATATCGCGAACGCTCTAGCATTCGAAGGCAAGCAACTATCTCGGGAGACACAAAGTTTACAAACGTAGGATCAAGAAGATTACAAACAGTGTCGGTGACAGTAGGATAATCTAAATTATTCTTTGAATTTAAAACATTAGTAGATTTATCTTATCGCTACTCTACAATCATCTATTCAGTTGTCAAATGAATAATAAAAGTTGTATATGTAAAACTAAATTAGCATAAAGTATAGTCAAGTAAAAGGTATAATAATCTTATCGCAGTCCTATGGTAGGTAAACAGTGTTTACTAAATACTATCTTCTTTTAAGTGCTAATTGCTTTGAAAGACTTGCTTGTTGCTTAATGTAAGCGCAATCAACTGGAATCAATATCGGTGATGTTTTGTATTGAGCAGCGATGAGACTACGATATAAGTTATAACAGTCTAACAAATTACATTAGTTCCTGCCACTGACAGTCTTATTACGCCGAACTTACAATACCCCAAACTGGTCTGTTTACTAGGAATAATGCTGCGGCGTGACAACAAATTACACAAACTTAAATACAACAAAATTTAACTGAATTTTACTGTCACAAGTTTTTTGTCAAAACACCCTCTGTCAAGCACGGTACGTTTGTATCATATGCTCGACAAATTTGAGTTTCTAATTCGGAGCAGGTTACGAAATTCATACAACGAGTATTTCGCCAGACAGAAACTTTTTGTCTACGTAAACAGGACCATCTCCCCTGTATTCCTACGGCTTTCGTATAAAACTATTCCGCAGAGAAGTATATTAGATTGCATCGTATAGAGGCATTTGACAAAATTTAGACCAAACGGTTTTAACAATGCGCAGAATTTTATTTTTTTTCATTTTTGGGCAGAGTTATAACAGCTTTGCTAATACGTATAATATATAGTTAGTATGATTCCTGCCGCTTTTGTTTTGTCTCCAACTAGAAAAAAAGCGAACCATTTAGAATTCGAATACGATCCGGATAACTTTTTCAAATCGCATCGAATCATTCCATATAAATATTCCATCTTAGTAATAGAAATTGTCTGCATTACGAAAGGCAGGAAGTTTATAGTTAGGAATTACTGATACCAGCATAAACATACTTTGCCATGTCTAAAAGCAGAGTTTCATATTTCATCCACATAATTCAATCGATTTTGGTCAAACCTATTGTTGTTAAAAATGAAACTTCCACCTTATTTAACGAGTGTTAATTCTCATGAACGATTCACGATTATTCGAATAATTTGTGCTTCAAATCGATTTTAATCATGAAATCATATTGTCCAGTCCAATCTGAAACGCAATACTCAGGTACTTAACGTCCGTGTAGAAATGGGCAATGTCAACTTCCAGCTACACAATACAAAGGGAAATTTTCTGAAATACAAGAGGCTACAGAAATGCAGTGACAGTTTTGCGCACTCGGTAGGCTTGCTAATTTTTTTAATATTCCCGATTCCGAAATACTACTAGGCAGAATGTCGATTCCAATTATCCGTTAGTCTCGTGACGTTTGTTTTCATCCCTTCAGGTTGAAGGTAAGCTACTTTAGCATAATGCGGAAATTTTCCTCGACTGTTGAACGTTAAACTCATCTCTGCAGGTACTGTACCAGGGATTGCTGGAAGGTAATCTTGTCTAGCTGGCCTTTTCGATATAGCGATACCAGTATTGCTAATTTTTGCATATTGACCTACCGGAGCCTCTTTCTACCCAGGGTTAAGTTGAGTTGCTCGCAAAATGTTGGGTCTTAGTTTGAGAGCTCATGAAATGCAAAGCATTAAGGCCCGCTATTATACAATCCGACGGTCGTTGTCGGAAAAATCGATCAAATTCGGCGCATTACTGAAATTACGCGTTACCTCACCCTAACTTCAAAAACAACAACAAAAGCTAATGCCGTATTTTGCCGAGAAGAAGGCTAGCAGACGCCATCAGATAATAGGGTACCAATTGGAGAATAACATTTTCAAGGTACCATAACGCTTATACCAAAAAACGCTTATTTCTACGTTACAAAGTGCTGGAATGATTTTTAAGCCAGTAAGATCAGCGCGATGCTGATCTTTGCAAATGTATAGGGAAATCCCCGAAACGTCACGACACTAAAAACCAATCAGAACCGAAGAGGTATTGACTATCGGCCAATCGTAAACGCCCCTATAATTCGTGAAAACGAAAAGATTTGCATCGGATCCGCAGTCTTTCTTTTCAGCGCTTCAAAATAGACCGAGCTCAAAAATTTTCTCTCGCCTTCGAAGCACTAGTTTTTGGCTTGACGAAGACTTGCGATATAAACCATTGTTTTACAAAATTTTAAATTTGCTGAATGTTTGCCTCCGTTCTGCTGTAAAGGTTCATATTTTGTCTAAACTCAAAAAACTTTCATCTGCATGGAGTATAATGTCATTATTCGATTATTTAACCACCTTCTTCAACCGCGTATATCTGTGAATGATCTAAGGTTTACTTTAGAGATTTACCCCGACAACAACAATACGATTTCTAAAACACACTCACAAGTCTACAAAAATGTATAGGCGTTGGCATATGCATTGTTAAGTATGTTTTATAAATTAAATTATAAATTGAAGTTGAACTTTCTCCAGAATTTATACATCGAAATCTGATTGGCGTTCGCTGAACACGTGCAGCTTTCTGGAGTTATTCTGTGCAGCAATAACTCCCTCGAGTGGTTACTCAAATAGGGTCAGCTATGTGTTAAAATTAATTGGGTGTAGTTTCAATTCTGCCTTTCAAACTAGTTTCTAATCATATTTGGTGTTGTTAGACAATTTTTTTTTACCTTCAATAGTTAGACCGAAAACTAATTTTACTTTTGCCCCGATTTAATTTGTTATTGCGAAATATACAATGGTAAATCCGCCATATTGGCGTAACATGCTCTCTTATAAATATTAAGTGATTTACATTTGATAGAGAATGACCTGGGTTTATTGGACGCTAACTTATTTAACAGAATGTTTTAACTATGCCAAATTTGTAGTTATCCCAACCGCTGTTACTGACAGCAGATGTGAAGTATTGTGAGTTTTCCTTTCCCATGAAAACTGAAGACCGGTACAACGAAGGCCAAAATTGCTTGTCATGCAGTGATGGGGCGCTGTGTGGACGATTTTTTTTCAAAGAGTGAACTGAATTATATCCTCATTGCCTATTACTTCGGAAAACACGACGTTCTTGACGCGATAGGTAAGTATGGGCCAATATCCCATTCAAACAAACATTTACATTTTTATCTTGACAATTAGTGTTCCAACAAGGTTGTCGCTTATCCGGCCTGTCAATACTGAATACTTGCAAACTTTGATGTTCGGTTTTTATCATATCAGCTGAGCAGCACGAACGCTTTTTTAGATATTTCTCAGCATTGTGCATTTTAATATCACCATTCATAAATATGGCAAAGTGCTGCATGAGACAAGATATATATTACATGAAGATCTTGAGTTACTACCTGAAACATCACAATATAATACAGAAGACCAATAAGTCTAATTTGACACGGAAGACATGGCTTCTATTTCTTAATGTACTATAATACAATTTCAAAACAGAAATAGAGAGAATTAAACAACTTCAAGTTGTAATTAATGCTACAATTCACCAAAGATGTAAATGTACAGATTTATAAATGATTTTTTATTATTTACTTAATTATAGTGAATAATTGATTGGCATATGACCTGATAACCTCAATTTTCTGTAATTTGATAAAAACTAGCGTTTTGAGTGTGGATTCATGCATCTGAAGCATTTTAGGTATCTATACTCCAAATGAAAATTTGTCCTAATTCTATAACTTGATATATGTCAAAATAATTTGGAATGTCCATTTAGCAGAAAAATGGGATAAAATTTAAGGATTTAATCAATTTGTTGAAAATACCTGAAAACAATCAAATTTTTCACAAAACTATGGAAATCATTAATGCACCCGTATACAAGGATCGTTGACTGGACCGGATCCTCAATGCGAAATGCAGTGGTCTGACCCCCCCCCAAATGAGCAAAAATTAGATAATTTTCTAATGCCTTTGGCACGAAATCGTGCTTTTTATGACCAAATTGTAGTATCATCAAAATATGTTTTTAGCTAAAGTGTGTTGGAGGTGGAGAACCGCCACCGCTGTTTGCTATGTTAATTGTTGTCCATGTTAATTAAACCTATATTATACTATTTGTCAATTTTTGTTTACCGATAACAGAATATGCCTTGTTGTCTCTCTAACAAATAATAGATTCTGAATTATGATGAATTGTAATTGATTCTCAAACCATAAATGTAGGTGAATGCATATTAGTATAATTTATCTCTTCAGCCCATATCAGAATTCCAATTGTGGTTTAAGGAAATAGCAATAGAGGTATTGAATGGGCTCTTTTATTCTAAAGTTAATAGGGCTCACAGTATAAATATATATTATTTTGAACACAACTTTTCAAAGATGTTTAGGAACATGTGTAGTTTGGGATTAGCATGGACCAAGGAAGTGCTGTCAAGAATTTTGAAAATGTCCATTTTGGTTGTAGGGAAAACACAGTGCTGATAATGCAATTCCCTCTTGTGTTTCAGCATGCACTGATGGCATAATCTTGAGGAAATGCTCCCCAAGTGTTTGTCACTTTTTTGTAGAAAATTTACCATTTTGGGAACTAAACTAAAAGAATTTATAAAATTGATCCAGACATTTCTATGAATTCTTTTTTAGTTTTTTTTTTAATTTTCCCACAAAATGTGAAATTTTTTTGCAATCATGCACAATTTCTCAAATTTTCCTTTTGTTTATTTATTTATCCCCCACTACATTAGGGCACCACTGGCATATATTTGAGGTGAATGTAATGTTGGTAAATATTTTCTCTGAAAATCCATGGAAATCTCTTTCTGGAAATCCTGTGATCGTACTGTTTTGAGAAATGATATCAATATTCGTAGCTAAACTAAATGTTATAATAAAATTAAAAATCCATATACCTAATATATAACAAGTTTTTTTTTCATTATGCACTGACTTTTACAGCATTTTGCAAGAAATGAAGTTTCTTATTTGCTCAGCTAGTTTTCAGAGATTGCTATATTGAAATTTATTATACCTATGGCCATTGTATTTAATAAATGATTTGAATATAAATTATATCATTAATGAAAGCATATTGAATGTCATGGATCCTTCCAGTGGAAGAATCAACTTGATAATATAGCGATCACATAGTTTTTTTGCTGTCATTGTCTGGTAAATATCAATCATGCAATCTCTGATCTGGATTATACTCAGAAAAGTCATTGCAGTGCAAAAGATTTATGTTATAGCATACCTCTGTATAATTCAATGTGATTAATACAGAACAGTTAACTCAAAAAATGTCCCACATTGCTAGATCCTACTTGTCTTGATTATGATATAGGTGGCATCGAAGAAGTTATAGCATTCATTAATTTCATTGAAATTCACTCCCGAAGGCCCGGAAGCAATGCCCATAAAAAATCAACTAACGACTACTACAAGATGTTGCACCAGAAACTACACTCTAAACGGAAAACATCCTAAATGAAACTGAACCATCATGGTAATGTGCAGTGAGTGGTATCTGCCCACTTCTTTGTTTCCCTTTCATCTCTTCTTACAACAGAAAATAAGTTACCTACCCGATCCTACAGCTAGGTGACCGTCTTATTGAAGATTATGGAATGGATATGGATAGATAGAAATTGCATATTATTTGGAGTCTAAAAACAGAATAATACCTCTGATCCTATATATAATTTTATGAGTTGATAGTTAATTTGACATGGAATTTAAATGGAAGGACAAACTGAATAGAAATAGTGTTTGGTGCAATAAAGGTCAATTTTTTTGGTTTTGCCTCTGGATTAATGGAACACCACTTGACAAATATTGTAGACTAAATTTTACCTTATGTGAGAGGTGGCAAGAAAATTGTTTTTAATTATAATAAATATTCTTATTATACTAGTGGATGTTTGGGCATGTTCATGGTTCTACTACTATTAGCGACCGATTATTTATTATTAATTCTCAATAAATAAATAGTTTTCACACAAGTTATGCAATGTTGTTTATTAATGCCAGATAACAAACATAATTCCATTTTTAGCTCTGCATCAAATAACAAGTGATCTTCTGAAAGCATTCAGAGAAAAGCCAGATAATAATACAACAAAATATTTCGAACCTGCCATTAAATGTTGTGTTTGCAAAGAAAAAGAGATTATTTTTAAGGTTTGTTTCAAGATTTTAGTATTTAACTTTTTCAACTCCAGATCGATATTTCTGCCACGATACCTACTGGGCAAAAGAATAGAAATTCTCATTTAAAAGTGAGGTAACCTGTTCTAACCTGATGATTTTTTATTTTGGCTTGCTGGTTGCATGATTGTTTGTTTCTGCAATCTCTTGCGGACACTCATAAAACTCTAATGAAGCTAAATTTAAAACATAAAATATTCATCGATTCCTGGGGGTTCCCTTCGTCTATTTTCTATGTGATTGAGTATAAACTTCTTAACAACACTGTGACCCAGCACCTCTAAAGTGGAGATAAAATTTTAGACTATGGAAAGTTTGCCAGCGTAGGTGTTTAGTATTTCTGTGTAAAAAATTTATAACATAGCATGGAATAGCCTGTAGTATGATGAAAATCAGCCTGAAACCTGTGGCCAAGGGTATTACCTATCGGTTATTGAGATATACAAATAAGAGTTTTTTATGTTTGTTGGAACTGAACTCTATTGATTGGAATTTGGTTATTAAAGTAAATAATAAGCTCTCGAGAATCTTGATCCACAACCCACTTTTAAATGGACTTATCTTGTAATACAGGGACTAGTTTAAATTTGTGCTATTTATTTTTTCAGGTGCTGTGGAAGAGATTCAGATCTAAAGATGCAAGAAAGTCTGATCATGCAGGAGGTTAGAATCTAACTTTAGCTATGAAAATTGTGAGAATAATATGTTTAGCTAAAATCAAACACCCTCAAAATGGACCGCATTTACATTCCTGATAAGTCACTAACAAAAAGAAATGTCACAAATTAAATTTTTTCTTTGTTGTGTATGTTAGCAACAAAATTGTACAAAAAGGTTCAGATTCTTTTACATATATATGAAATCACATTGCCTAAGGTTTTGAAGCTTTTTCGTCCATTTGTTTATCATCTGTTTGTGGGTGCCAATCATCTTACTGTCCAACGTCCAATGCATGGTTGAATTAGAAATCACTCAAAAAATTTAGGCCAGAGATGGACCGCATTATGGTGGTCCAAGTCATCAGTGGTATTCGCTTAATGGATCATGTATTTTTTCTGATGAGGATTATGTGTTCAAATTTCAATTCCGTTCCATACAGAATATTGTGAATTTCTAATGGTTTTCGATCTTCAAAATATTCAATCAAACTAATAATTTTAGATGTATCTGAGCAGGTCATTTGTCTAAACGTAACAATTCGGATAAAAATGCTCATTATTTATAATCACTGTGATGATATGTCTTTGCTTATTATCTAAATAGATGGCTATATAGCTCCATCTTTAGGATATAAAATGTTAAACTTGTTTAAAGTGGTTATAATGTTGGTCATAAGAATTCTTTCAACTATGTGGAAAATGTTTGTATATACCTGTTTCATTGAATTCAGACAAAGCGATAGTGTGACTCTGTGTAAACCGAGCATAGGATCCATTGAAGGTTATGGAAGGTTTGTGAATCATACCTAAGGATTTCGAAATCTAAACAAAAAGGTTTAACCTTCGATGGAATCTAATCTTCGAAACTAATTTTTCAAAATAACCCTCACTTCAATAAGCAGTACCTGAAAGTAACCAATTGGCGACTACGTATGTGGCAAGAGCTATATAAAATGTTAGAGTGCAGTAACTTGCATCTGTCATGGACCTCAGTAAAACAATCTACAACATGCTTACTTTTATGATTGTCTTTTATGTAAAGCAAGGAATATGTTGAAAAATGCAAGACAAAAATTTACCTACTGATTAATATCTATGGTATTTTCATTTGTTTCTCATTCTTGTGTGAAAAAAATTACAGATTTTTCTGTAATTATTTCTATTGGCCATGAATCATAGATCGAGCCTAAATGATCTAATCCATCCGTTGCCCATACTAAACAAAACATTTTTTTGTCTTCTTCTGATGGGTTAGTTAGATAAAATCCAATTGGGTCATAATTTCAGAAAGTTTTTCGTAATTTATCATTTAATTCAAAGTACCTATCCGCGATTCTTATGATTGGTATTTCCACCAAATATTTGTTATGTTGTTTGTAACGTAACTGTCATCAAAATCTGGTATATAAAAGTATATATATATAAAAGTATATATTCAAATCTGTATTGCATTGATCAGATTAAAATTTGACAATTAAAATTAAATTTTTATGTTGTGAACCAATCAGTGTTGTCAATGTAAAACAGTGATAGAATTTTAATAGAGATGTTGTTATCTAAATAACTAGGTCTTCCGAAATTCTTAATATTAATGATTGATTCGTTTTGTAGTAATTTGGATAGGTTGTAATATGAGAATCATGATTTTGCTGCAGAATCTGAAATTAAGCTCATGGGACTCTTTATCCATAACCTGTTTTTAAACTGACTTATTATATCTTGTTATGCAGTACCTGATTTAAATTTGTGCCGTTTTTTGTAGTAAAATTTGATAGTTTGTAATGTAAGAATCATGATTTTGCTGCAAAATCTGAAATTTCAAAATCAGGAGTCTCGGTAATATATAAATTCTCAAATAGGGACACCCGATGTTTCGAAATTTGAATCAGCCAACTATTATGTTTATCCTATTGTAGCAATATCATGACCTAAATCTGAAATCGTGCACTTTGGTAATGGTATATTAGCTGTTCTGTTGTTTAATAAGAATGAAGTTGGTCTATGTCTTTACTATATCAATGGAAATTATGATATTGTTAAAAATTTGATTGGGATATATGTATATATATTTTGTTTTACCCACGCCTTAGAGTTGATCACTGTGACCAAGACCCTGTACCAGCGATCACTCATAGATGGCAGAGCTGTTGGAAAAATATGATCTTTTCTGTTCAGCTCAGCCTACCCAAATTATAACACCCTGGGTTAAGTGTTTGGCATAAATTAACGAGCCGCACTCATCAGCACTCGAACCTGAGATCTTCAACATGCGATGCAAACAAATATCATGAACTCTAGATTAGTAGGAATTTATATTTTGGGTGCTTTATTTATCTATCTCATCTATTGTTAACCATTTTTATGATTCGGCATATTCTTCATATTGAGTTCCACACATTTAGCTGAGATTTGCTATGCTTTTGCATAAATTTGTAGCATTTCTGTGCAAAATATAGCAGCGGTCGGTACCTAACCTAGCGGCAACTCAACTTATTATTCTTCAACAGTTATATACTATTGAGTGCAGATCCAAGGATATAGTATCAAGGGTATATGCCTGACTCTGTAGATGTATTCATTCTGTCTCATGTTCTATCAAATATCTTATTCTTATTTTATAGCATTTAAAGAACTATTACAACTGTGGGAAGATGATACACATGAAGATGATATTGACAGCGAAGTGTTCATATCAAAGAGAAAATTTGTTGATCCTGATATTAGCAAATGTATGTTCAGTCCAGAATGATGTAATCTTGTTTTCCTTCCTGTGCTCAACTTTTACATTATTGTCTGTTCAGTTTCCATCTTGTTTTTTATTTTACCCTTATTTTCAAATCGGAAATTGTGATAGGAATTTTGCCAGAAATAGCATTCTGTTGGTCAATCATTAAAAGAGAAATGATTTTTTATGATTTGGAATGGTGCATACTTCAGTAGTATAAAATGCATAGCTTAAAGCGCTATTCTGGTGTTTTTACAGACTGAGCGAACTGAGTGAAAATTTTCACCACAATGACAGTTTTCGGAATTCTATATAGCATGCTTTATTAAATGAGTATTTTTTAATAGCTCTCATCTTGAAGCATGGTGTCAAAATTAAAGTTGCATTTGATGATCCGCAATGCTGGAACCAGCTGTATAACAGAGTCAAGGTTTGTTTGTCTATATTTTTATCCCCATTAACTAATATTGATTGACACTTCAGGAAAATTTTTTTATTTCATAAAGCAAGAAAAACATGACACTTACATGCCATAGCAACACTTAATATAATGTTAGTACTGTTAAACAAAATCTAACTTGACCACGTCTTTGTATGTGATGACAGTTTTCCATGCTTTCCTGTAATATTTTTTGCTATTTTTAACACTGGATAGCATTCATATGAACTGTGAATAATGTGGTCTCATACGCATCAGTTTGCACTTCTAAATAAAATATTCCAGTAGCTTTAGAAGTGTTTAATAAATTCATGTTTAGTTCATATTTAAAATATAGTCAGTTATTAATATATTCCCAAAACTCGTGAACACATGAGAAAACAATGATAATATACAATTTTCAAATCATTATATCACCAAAAGCAAATTTACATGGAACAAACGAAATCTTGTTTATTGTAGATTTATTTTTGAAGCTAACCGGTTTTTGGACTTCTTTTTTTAAGGCTTTCTGTTGTTTAATTACCTATAATAAATAAGTTTTTGTATTAAACATACCGGTAATCTCTCATTTCCGATACATGCCTACTTTGCTTATTATGTCCTAGAAATACCATTGCAGTCAGGTTTAACATTTTTTTTGCATTCCTCAACAGAGCTTGATTGAACAATGTCATTCAACTATAACTCAGTTGAATGGTAAGTATCAGGATCAAATATTTTGTATTGCAGCTAGGAATGCCTAATTCTCAATCCAATGACTACCTTGTTTGAATGTAATTTAAATATATATCTATTGTATAACAATACAATTACATATGCATGAATTGTTCTTGAAAGTTTTCAATGAAGTTCTCAAACTCAATAAATTTCACATATTGTGGGTGAAATTTGCTATTTCAGATTTATTCAATAAATCTCTGATATAATTTGCAATTAATAAAAGGTATTTATTAGAAATATATCAAATATGAAGACAGATGTATCCAAAATTAGTGATCCATATCATTTCAAATGTTTTTTTTTATATATTGATTATCATTTCTGCTTTAATGTTATTATTAATATTTTTGTTTTTTTTACAGGTCAACACATTAATTTATTAGATAAAGTCGGACCTTATCAAAAGAAATGGTTTGTTATTCTTATTTTAGGATTCCTTCTTGCAAGGATATTTTCCCTAATCAACTCGTTCAAGTTGTGTGCATCTTCTTGAGAAAGACTGTATATCAGAACCTACCTAGAGAGACGAACAGGCGTAGTGTTGTTAAATATACACATGCTTTCCACTTTCTCCTAACCCAGGAATTACCTGTAAATTCATTCAACTCTGAATCAAGCGCAAGATTTCTTCTGTGATTCTAACAGATAGTTTATTATGACTTTACATAAAGTTTATAACAAATTTTACGAAATATGTGACAAATCAGGAATGCACAGTGGGCCTAATCGACCCTCATGTATTTCTTGAATTTTAAGTACTATTTAGATTGAATTCTTTAAGAAATTGAATATAAACAGCTTAAACTTGCCTCTATTGATGCAGAATAATGTGTTTTTTAAATACTTTTGTGATTACTATGTATATGTTACAAACAAGCAATAGTAAATTATGACATCAATTTCCTGTCTTAAGCATGGCATCTAATAAGTATCGTATTGCTCAACTCATTGAGGTTGATAGAAAGTAAAGAATGATATTTTGATGCTGATATGCTTCAGGGGTTTGGTGAAGATTTTCATAAAGTTTTATGATTAAAAATGTAAAACATTATCATTGTACTGATAAAAGTCTGATCTACTGGGAACACAAGTTTATTTGTGGGTTCAAACATAAGAGGTAATAGGCCCAAACATTTTTGTAGTGTTCCTATGCCAGTCTAGCATATTGCTAGATATACAAAACCTTGTTTTCTACACATTATATCATCTTGTTTGTTTATTCAGTAACTTTACAACAACTGCTGCTATCACACACTGAGCAGAATTCTGCCAGTGCACCCAATCATTATAATATCCATACACTTCATACTAGCTTACAATTTCATTAAAGATCATGAATTATTATAAATATTACATTGAAATGGAATTGAATTAAGAAAGTATTCGAATATGTTGGTGTGTTTCAACTGCATTCTAAGCATAAAACTAAAATGTTACCAGGTGACTAGCTGCTTGAGTGAGCTGCTCTGGTTGGAGCGAAAATATTCCCTACTACCTATGGATGGCCTTGTATAATCTTACTCACAGCAAGCCTCTATTTAACAATACATGTCACCAGCTTCTGCATATGGTTTAACCATTGCACAGGGCAGAAACCATTCATTGCCTTTTATTATAGTAGTTCAGTTATGTTTGGCATATTTTCCTCTCTACTGCAGTGGCTAGCATAACATTTTGTAGTTTTGTCGTATGAATTCCCATTAGTTGGTTCTTTCAAAGCACTGCTTCCGGCGTTATTTCAGCAAAGAATGGCGACAACATGGTAGCCTGAGTGGATTATCACTTAACAAATTTTATTTAGGTCATTGGTAAATGTATACTTGACGATGGTTCAATTATCCAATCCAAGATCACATGCAAAGTATATGCAGAGTTGCAGAACTACCGGTGTCGAGATAAGAGCTTCAAGAGATCCAAATGCAGTAATGGTAAGCTCAATAGCCTTATAAATTTTGATTGAAAATGAAAGTTTGGATTCCCAAGAACTGATGAATATTAATTTGAAAAGTTCGCGTTAATTCATTATTTCTTGTACGATCACCAAGAAATTATTGTACACATGCATGTGAGGGCCTTTACATCACATGTGTAACTTTCATAGATTTTTCCACATATTGACTTCTCACATTGAGCAACTTTTTTGTTGAGGGAAGGAAATAAAATTGAGATCAGAGAGATGTCCAGAAATAATAAGTTGAGACTGGCAACTCGATCTTAGTATTTATCAGTAATTTCTCTTCGATGAATATTTATGATTTTATAATTTTCAAAATTTATTTTTGATAAAAGATCCGAAGATGGTTGCAATACCTAGCCAGAAATGGAGCTCCCTGAACGATAAAAAAAAATGATAAAAATTAGGCATTGGAAATATATTACCTAGAAGTGGATGTATTTCTATGCTTACAGGAGGTGCGGTCTCTGGTCATATTAGGGATAGGCACAATTGTGGAAAGAACGCTAGCGATCGACTTTATGGGCATATGGTGCAGGGTGGGTGATTTAGGTGAATACTAATTGTTGCAATTCCATCAGCCCATCATAAAGAATATACATTTACTGCAAAATAAATACTTTTTAATCAAGTTTCTGTACATTTGCACGAATCCCACAGTCAAAGAATTACTGTAAATTCATCCTAATCGTCCTGATCTTTTATGATGATTAGGAGCACAAACAACTGATGAGAAATTTAATTTTTATCTCTTGTATTTAAATATCCCGATTTGAGGTGTATTTTAAGCTCTACTTAGCTCTACTACTGCCTTGGAAAGCCGTGGATTTTATGTAATATTATTAAATAAAATGTTCAATTAAATGATTTGTCATGACTTTTGAGATTTTTTTTTATAAATGACTGGCGCTACTGAAGGACTTTTCACTTTCCAAAGTTGGTGTATTACAAGATATTTACTTGACTGAAAACAGACTTGAAAGACCCTAAATTAGTTGTTAAGTTAAAATCGGTATGATATGGAAACTCGGATTGAGGCAAAAGTTTTGTAGACATACTCATATATGTTGGCGAAGAAAAACATCAACTTTTCAACCTTTTGAACATAATAAGGATTCAAGCAACCATTGAGATGTCAGAATGAACAGAGTTAAGTGACATCATGGCGATGCAAGGAGTCTTGCTGAGTGTGATGCACCTTCATACTATTTAGAAAATCTGAAGTAGCCGTTCTTGGCTTTTTTGAAGCGCGAATTTATACTAGATTTGATGTTAATTTTTATCCTGTGCACTAAGTGACGTTTTCTGTCTGCCAAATGTAAATAGGTGTGAATGCTCCTCTTTTCTTGCCATGGGTTTTAAATTGGGTGCTAGTTTCTTCAACATAAGTTTTGTTTTGGGCGCCTAAGTGGCATTAAAAGTATTTACATTCCCAGTTTTTAAATAAAACTCATCCTTGGGCACCTAAGTGACGTTTCCTGACGAGCTATCGGTAATCGTAACAAAAGGATTTAAGGTGGTTGATGGGTCGCGTCCACGGACCCCTTACAGCGACGAACATATCGATAAAGCATCTTAAACGCGATCAAAATTTCTGAATTCCCTATTGCGTTTAATTGGACAGCAATAGACCACGTGTTTTGATCGGACATATCACGTGTTAAGGCCACAATACACGCGAAGTTGTCATTTCACGTGAATTCAAGCTAGTATGATAAATAAATAAATAGGTTTTCCCGAAAAGTTGGATGGGACTGATGGATTCTCAGAATATATCGTCAGTGATTGTTGCGTTGTTGAACACCTGATATTGCCTCGAACCTCCATGTTTGTTGAAGTTTAAATCAATTTTTGTCTTCTAAAATTTAGTGGTAACCTACTCGTTGTTAAGCATTTTGTACGCCAATCGTGTGCCAGCAGTTTTGTAACATTATTTTAGCGTAAGATTTTGTTCGAAGCTATGTCTTTTTCTCCAAAATTCCATAGGAATTTTATCATTTCTCTTATAAGTTTGACGAAATAATCTTTGATTATTATTTATTTTTGAATATTGTGAAATTTCCGATTTTTGTCGATCAGCTAAATAACGAAGCATCCGCGATAGACTGCACTTCTTTCCTGTGTATTTAAACAACAAGCATGTTCATTAAAAAATGCTCTATTTTCTGCTTGTCCCTTTCGGATACATATATTTTGAAAATCGTATCTTAAATCATTTCAACAAAGTGCCTAGTATCTCAACATAATATAATTCAGAGGTGTTGACAAAAATATCAAAGCATACAAATGCAAATATATTAAATCACGGATCTGAATATTCGAAGTATTGGAATTCATTGAAAGTATGATTTTAAAAGTGGCAGCCACACTCGTAACACACACACACTCTGGTTGAAACACACCAAAAGAAAAATTTCGTCGCCAACAATATTGTAATCACTTGTTTCACGTGGAGTATTTGAAAGTTATTCCACGCCAAAAAAATTATTTTGTAAAGCATGTTATTAGTGTGTTATAAACCAGTTTTGTACTGACATATAACACATTTTTTGGTCTGAATCACAATCACTTATTAATGGACAATCTCTTATATGATAGCAGTTGAACACGACACCTAAACCCATCGAGCTCAATGTTTTGTAACAGCCCGGGCAATCTTGTATGCGTCAAATTAAAAGATACTTGGCCCGAATATGAATTCGTGTAATATCTTTTTGGTGTGCTGTGTGTGTGTGTTTTATATGGAGTTCATGCGCATGGATTACTCGTGTTTTAAACCGCATTCGCAGTTTTACGTGTTCCCCTGAATCTCTCCGATCATGATTTTTTTGGTTTGTGTCTTTATATTTTCTGTCGTGACGTGTAGAATTCGAAATAAATATGTCTATGTCTATGCGTGAACCTTGGCGGCCGCATGCTTAGTTAATATTTTCCGACTTGGAATTGGCCGCATTTGGGTGAAAAAAATTGTTGTCAGCTTTTCGTAACTTTGTAAATTGGAGTTTTATATTTATTATTCACATAAAGCATGTGAAATCACTGACTATTGGATTTCTGGGTTTGCGCTATGTTTGTACTCATTTTTATAATAATACTAATAATATACATTGGACCCAGAATCGCTGGAAAATCTTTTAAAAGCAGAATTTATTGACCACGAGCAAAGTCAATTTTGGTCTACGCTCTCGCTGATGAGGCTGGGAATGATCAAACACTGTTGCGAAAATACCCATATTTATTGGTTCAACAAACTATCCAACCTTTTTTGTTATTCAAGAGAATCAATTTAGCTGATGAGGTCAATAGATTTTTTGCTGAGATAATAGAGGATTGAATCTGTCGATTTTAAGGTTATTCTTGCAGCTAATAAGCGCAACGATTGGTTCCAAGTTTACCTTGGTCAACTTTTGCACAGATATAAAATTTAAGTTGAAATTATTGATTTGTGCCTCCCAATCAAATATCATTTAATTGTTCACAAAGGTCACAATGAAGGCCCACACAATTGCTCTTTGAAACCGCATAGTGAAACACGGAACTATACTGGTAGACCACATGTTCGTCTGATTTCCCAATCAAAATGTTTCTGCCACAGATGGACCGTGCCTCGACGTCTCGTTCCACCAATGTGCTATACTTGACAAAACATGTTTTCTGACCGGTTTTTGACGTCTCAGTGTGGAACGAAAATGCCTCGTACATCAAACGCATACGCCTGAGTCGACCTCGTTCAAGAATTTGCCATGCTTGAGACTTCAATATATGATGTGTAAAGTACATCAATAGAGATTTCGATATATAAAAACAGTCGTTTGTGTAGGTTTATTTTCTGTACAACTTATTCTATGTTTCACTTAAATCTGTGAAAGATCGTATTAGAGTGGCAATATTTATCAATCAACAGGGCTTTGCATATATAGAATGGAAAATCATACACCTCCAAGAGTGTTATGTGTGATTTTAGTCATTGGGAACCACCTTGTATGAACACAAATATTCAAATTTGGTAAGACTTTGTCATGTCATCCCTGGCCCCGAGTCTTCAGTATCACTCAGAATAGTCATCACTAACTTTTCTTGGCGTCAATTCAAATCAAATACCAATTTATTTCAATTTTCCACCGGAAAGTAATACAACACATTAATATAATTAAACATGTTTAATAATGAAATGCATTGAAATGCGCATGGCCTGACTGTAAAACAACCGCAGCAACAAGGGTATTTAACATGAAACTACCACATCCATGCCATTTTACTAAATTCCCTCCCAGTAAATACCTACAGCATTGCGGTTTCTTCCTTCCTTCTTCAAGATAGCCACTGACAAAGAGACTGTATGGTCATATCATGGTTAACCTGTTGACTGTAACTATTTGCAATACTCAATCATTGTTATGTTTTTTTTTTATTGCTATTATTTCCTGTTGTTTTGAGCTACATATATAATATATGTTAATGTATCTTCTGAGTGACAAATTGATTGGATATTTGCGTTCAATGTCATATAACTTTGCTTGAATGAGAGTATGTTTTTCTTACATTGTATATTGAATTCAATTAAATATTTTTTTTCAGGCCAAATACATGTTATGCAGAGATTGTCTTCCTGGAGCAGATAAAAATCTATACAAAGCTTGGCCGCTTCTCCGCATATTTTCACTCTCTGTAAAGTTTCTGAATAATAGTTTGGATGCACAAACAAATACTGATAAAAAAATGAGATTGGAAAAATTTGAAATACCTTCATCTTTTGGGGTCCTTGATATTGCTGTGCAACAGAATGATGATGGGGAAGGGGGATATGTAGTTTATGATAACATTGGATACCAAGGCACAGAAGGTGTATTAAAATCCAAATCTGGTCGAGTTCGTACTGTAAACAAAAAATATGATTCCTTTCTATACCATATGGAAGGCCTGCCTGGGACTTCATCAACTTCAGGCGTGCAAAAGTTGACTTTAAAAAGAAGACGATATTCCCTGCCATCGAAAGCACCAAAGCCCATCATAATGACTTCGGAACAAACAGCCACAAAACCGTCATTAACAGGCATGTATACTTTGGATAAGTCTGCTGTAAATGCAATTAATATTGATACATTTGCACCAACAAACACAGTGAGAAATATTGCTAATACCTCAATTGCTGAGAAGAAAAATGTCAGTGTTGTTATAGTAACAACAACAAAACCCCAATTTGTTTCCTCAACTTCCTGTTCACAAGCTGTAAAACGAAGTTTGCCGGCTGCAAATGTAGTTTCTATCGCAACTTCTTCAAGTAAAGTCGCTGTGACTGGAGTGTTAAATAGCAATCTCAGTTTATCAACATCAGTCATTCATCAGCAGCAGCCTGTAGTATCAAGGGTATTCAGTAGCATTGAAAATGCGACTAAAATTGCACCACAGCCCATGCCTAGGAAATTGATAACTATCCCTGCTAAAACAGGGACTCAGATATTGAAAAAAATAAATCCCACTCTCTCTCACAGAGTGATCTTATTGCCATCTTCAACAATTGATCAAAGTGTTAAACAAAAAGTATTAGTTCCAGTTACGGTCATGCCACTACAAGCAACGGATGTAAGACAACGAAGTATCTCTTTAGATGGTGTCCCTGCCCCAAAAATCATTGTACCACTTGATGGCAAAACCTATGCAAAAAATGATTGTTCAAAATATCAATGCTCCAAGTCTACAGCCAGCGTCGATCAATACAGGACTCAAAAAGCCAATTTTAGTTAAAATCATGAACGGTCAAATGACTACAAACAGTGGAGTTCAACATCATATTCAAAGGAATGTAAAAAAACATTCTGCTATTATCAAAACTCAGAAGTCCATTCCAACTAATGTGGTAAATAATATTGGTAATGGACTTCCTGTTTGTGGCAGGGAGGCAGTTATGAAGACTATTCCACTCAGTCGAAATCAAGTTAAGTTTGTCAAATCTGTGTCTTTGAAAAGCCCATCCGTTAATGGTACGAGCTTTTTATGCGAGAATAAATCACAGTCAGAAGTTCCTATAAAAGTCTCTCCTGCAACACAAAATATGCTGAACAATGGTACGAAGAACAAGACAGTTGTCATCTCGAACAAAAATTCAGTATTGCCAATTGCTCTGCAAAAACATAGGGCATTACCTATTTCCAAAACTTTGCAGCAGTTCCAATTACAGGAAAACCAACGTATGATGCGAATAAATAAAACAGGAATGATTTACATTCATAACACACAAAAGGATCAATTACAAAATTTTGAGATAATTTCACACAACAGTAAAGTATCACAATCTGGTATGAAAGTATATCCAAAGCTTGCTCCCCGGTTCGATACAAATGTGAAAACTGGTGAATCTCCAACAACGCAGAGAGCAGTTTCAATCGTTGGGTCAGTATCAATCCCTCACCAATCATCTGGATTGTCATCTATGAAATCTACTTCACTTTCAAAGTCTAAATCATCTGACAATTTCTACGCTCATTTCAAAATGCCAGTGTCACTTTCAACAACGACTTCATGTGCAAAATTAAGCATCAGTTCACCTGCAAAAACACCAACCAAACGAAAATTAATAAAAGAACCAAGTAAATCAATGCCCACTGTTGTTGCGGAATATTTTTTGAGCCATATGCCTGCAGCTCAGAGAGAATTGTGGGGAAGATTAAAAAAGCCTGTCAAACGTAAAAGGTGATTTACTCCTAATAGTTTTGTTGTTTATTATTAAATGTGGAGGGTAAAGGCCACCTTATACATGTGAAATTGCCCTTTTGGTAACTTATATATGTGTTAGTTTGCATGTAACAAAATAAAAACGGTGATACAAATCTGTATTACTTGGCATTAATAATAATCAAGCATCTGCAAACCCCAAATCTATGCAATGAAACAAGTACTCCTCATCAGCAAACTGTTACTTGTATCGAAATATGTACATAAATGCATGTGTACTCCAACATAACAACATGTTAAAAACACATCTAAAAAATGCAACCTACACAAACTTGTATTGCAGTATTGAACCAAAATTTTGAAAATCTTTCGATGTATTTCTTCGCCTTATTTTTTATTTCAGCCTTATTTTCCTGACCACGAACCATAGACGGAATGCCCGAGACTATGTGATTATGTTTGACTCAATATATATGCATTAACTCAATGTATATGAGAATACATCTGGGCTTTCAAAATTTTGGTTTAAAATTTTAGTTAAATATCCGATTTCAAGTTCCTTCTCTAATCGTTACTGTGTACGGTGTAAATAACTAGTGCTTCCTGTTTTTATCATTGTTCAGGAGACATCAAAGGACAAGTTCACTGATTCCAATTCCATATGAAACTAATTATTTATGCATAAACAATACAATTGAGAA
Organism: Styela plicata; assembly: GCA_963675895.2. Lineage (NCBI taxonomy): Eukaryota > Metazoa > Chordata > Ascidiacea > Stolidobranchia > Styelidae > Styela > Styela plicata. The sequence goes on from OZ023150.1 coordinate 6,831,133, forward strand.
ATTTGGTTGGAAAGCCTATTGGTATAGAAAGTGCAGATGTTCTAAAATCCGGGAAAAAGATGCTGAAGGATATCAAGAAGATGAAGAAAATCAAGCAAAACCTGATGAACTTGCCAAGTGGGTTCCAACAAAACTAGGCGAAAGATCAAGAAAAGCTCTACTTGGTGATTTTGTTCAAGACCAATATGTTACAGAGAACTCTGAAAGGACCTTGTTGAAGGCCAAGTCTGAAGAGGATGAAAATGTTCCAGGTATGCCATTGGAATCTTATTCTACCTCTAACTGTACAAAACCTTGTGTAGACATACCATCTTGCTCTTCCTCAGAATCGAAATATATTTCATCCAACATTGACGGTACGTCACATACAAAGTTAAATTTGATTTCAAAACTGGATGCATGTGATGAACAAAAGCCTGCATTACCTATGCCTGTAGGTGGTAAGAGAAAAAGTTCAGAAACTACTAATCAAGATCCTACAAAGCCATTCACAATGTGTTTGAAAGCAAAATATCGTAAAGACAAGGATGGAAATTGGTCAGCAATGCCAAGTACATCATTTGAAGACCAAGCTAATACGGAGAATTCTGTCATGCTGAACATCAAATCTGGACCTAATGTGCCAGCCCCTGCATCGGTTATGATGGAAGATAGAATGGGAATGACTCATGATCATGGTATTAGACGATGTGCTCGTGCTACAATGATGCGAAGAAAGGCACTTGTAAAGCGAGCATTGGATGCTGAAATGAAGCACAAAGCGAAGAGAGAGAAATTGGAGTCCTTCGCAAGTAAGTCTTTCTTTTTCAGTGCTAATGAAGATGCTTCAATGTCCAATTCTTCACTAAATTTGGTGTCTTCTCATCCATTGTGCTATAGAGATGATCCTGCAATAATGAGTAGGATTTGTTCAATGCAAGAGCTGAAATGCAAATATGCGCAGTCTCTTTTAATTAAAGCACCTGATAATGAGGGGATAGATTTACATTACCGTAGGAAAAAGATGGCTGATTCTTCTATCCATGATTACTTGTCTAGTTCTGTATGTGAGGCTGTTTCTAATAAATTAAACAAAGTGAAAAAAGGCAAAAAATCTTGTGTGTTTTCTGATAATGCACCTGAAATTCGTGATTACAAAGGAGTGCTAATAAACAAACTTGAAAACATGTGGAATCACAGTGCTACGTCCATTGCAAAAGATAAATCAAGTATTGTAGCAGAGAAAGTTAAGGGAACTCCAAAACCAAATACTTCGGTTAAAATGAAAAGTTCTAAATGCAGAAAAGTTATTATGCAAATCACTCCTGATGTAGCAATCCTAAACCTTCAAATCCTGAGAGGCATGTCCTTCAAAGATCCTCCAAGTAACATTATTTCTGAGGAAAGTGCAAAATTTGTTACTTCTGCCATGAAAAACCCCAAATCAAAAAAAGAAACTGGAGTCCAACGATCTGCAGTTCCGTCCAAATTTGAGGATGGTGGTTTGCTTGCAGATATCAGCCGAGAAAAATGTGACATAATTGATGTCAGCCCGTCGGTTATTGGTGACCACGTTTCAGTCGATAAAAATCCCCTTTCGGACATTGACGGTGTCGAAGACAAAGAAGAGCAAGATTCAAAGATGGCAGATATTTCAGAGCAAGTAATTGGTGAAGTTGTGACTGAAAATAGTACTGATCAAATAAATGTTGACATTGGTTCAAGCAACGTTTGTCAAATTTCCCAGATTGAAACTATCCCAATGGTTACTGAAGATCACAAAAAGCCACATATTCTTAAAGAAGGTTTATCGGGTAATTTGAATTATCCAAACAATGTTATACCTAAGGCATTGATAGCTGATCTCAATAATCATGAGGAATCATCTACTGTATTTGAAGAAAAAAAACAAGGACAAATTGTAAAGGATTTGATGTCGGAATTGTTGAATGTTGTGGCATCTGAAATCAAATATGAAAGAGCTGCAGAATCTAAAAGCAATTTAGTTTCACATCTGCCAATTGCAGTGAAGAGAGAAGAAGTATTTTTTGAACATAAACCCGAATTCAAAGTCAATGATAATTTTTGCAATACTATGAGTTTTGACAAACTTGATAAAAAGACATCTTTTAATTCACAGCTTTGTAATAAAAATGACACAGAAACTAATGACATAAAGGGGGTGGAAGATTCGTTGGAACTAACAGATTCACCTGTTCTAGCAAATAGAATCATTATAGCAGGTGAAGAAATGACTAAAGAAAGTTCTGTTGACTCTCCAATGAATAATGCTGCCATTGAAATGAAAGAGGAATCGCTAAATAGTCTGCTTTTCACACATACACAACTCACCTCAAATTCACCTCCACTTGAACCTAAGGATTGTTGTCCTGGTACAAGTGAAAGTACCACTGAATCAAAGATATTTCCTGAGAAGCCATTACCCAGTTTTAATGAAATTTATTTCACCCTTAAAAAAAGTCTCAAAACGCCTCTAGGTAAAATACCTGATGGTGTATCGTGTGAACAATTTTTGTCATCATTTAAAAATGTAGACTTTACTCAACTACACAGGCGCTTTCGATCAATCAACAGACTAGACAAGTATTTATCACCAAAAATCAACTTAGCAAAATTGGAAAAAATGTTTCCTGTTGATGAAAAGCAAGGCTCCAAAAATTCTAAGAAGAGCAGAAAAGGTAGCTTACTTAGTAAAGAGAGATTAAAATTTAAAAGATTTTTAAGGCGACGAGAGTTTCATAGCAAAGAAAAAATTGAAACAAATGTGGGTCAAGACACTGTGACATTGCCAACTAAGTTTGGCAATCACTTTGAAATTTCTGAGAGCTCGTCTTCAAAAATGCACTCACCGATGAGAGTTATGCATAAGTCACAATTAGACCTTACAGCTGGTTCACCTGTTGAGGCTACTCCAGAGACTGTTCGAGGCAATATTTTCACCAAAGTATCTTCCTTATTAAATGATAGTCCTGCAGCTTTAGAATCCGACGTCTTGGATTCTGGTGATCTGGCAGTGTGTAGTCCTTCGCCATGTAAATTTGAAACCGGTTCTACAAGTGAAGTATCTTTGGTTGAAGAACAAATCAGTGAAGCTATTATTGGCGCAGATGATTTGCAAATTGCTAACTCTCCTTCTGATTGTTCTGAGCAAACATTGGAAACTGATTCCAAAATTGAAGAAACAAATTCCAGCCTTTCAAGTCAACAAAAAAGGAAAAAATCTTCATACATAGCACTTGATGGGATGTATTGGTCGAATCTTGTTGATCCTGTTGAATCAAAGATTAAGAAGACTGGAATTAATTTGAGAAGAAGAAGAATCAATAGTGAAGAGTGGCTTATTGGAAAGAAAAAAGAAAGTAAGGTTATTGAAACATGCTACACAATCGAAAATTTTTTTTGTTGAAACAACTTTTGTGTTAATTATTTGTCACTGATGGATCGCAGCAATAAGACGAGATTGGCTAATGAATAAGTGAATATACAATGGCTGCAAAATTTCTTTCCGAACCATTTTGAAATAAAGGTGCCAGAATCTTGGCCTGTTTCTGTTGTTATGAAACTCGGCATTGATGATGGTTTGAGGCATTTAATGATTCAAAACATTTTAATCTTCTAGTATAGCGTAACATAATTCTTTGTTTATCATTTTTCATCTGTTGGAAGCCATTTTCTTTTGTTGCCCGAGTAGCTGATAATGTGTTTGGAACCAATATATAGTCATAAAACGATTTACTTGTAGATCTATCAAGACACATTTGGTCCGCGACAATTAAAATTTCTGATTTGGATTTGTTTTGTTTTTACACTTTTGATATGAAGGGTATCTTACTAAAAGTACTACTTATTTACTCTATAAAAATTGAAATATCTTCTTGTACTTCAATCAATTGAATAGACATATGCTTACTTAACTAAATCAGTTCAGTGAGTTGATATTTCACTATTGGGTTTTAATTACGGATTTTCAATTTAATCTCAAATGTCATGCCCCATTTTTGTTTTTTCGGTTTGCCTTGATACCATAATTTCGTGGCATACTGTCTAAAATGGATACAGGTTGATGAAGCTTACACAACATTAGTTGGTCAATAAATATAAATATGCTATAACACATAAATTCTGACCTTGATCAAACACGTGCTCTACTATTATTTAAAGTAAATCAACCTTTTTTTATCAAGTTCTTAATAAAAGGAAGCGATTTAGTAGTCACCATGTTTATCCACTGTCAACACAAGATGCATTGAATGCAATCATTGAAATAGATGACGTTTCACTAAAAAAATTTGCTCATGGAGTTTTCGACGAAGATACTGATGAGGTAGGTATATATTAAAGTGTTATATAGTATATTCTTTGCGTTTGCCAGTGATTCGAAGTTTTCAAAGAAACTTTATTTTTGCAAGCATGAGCCACTGATTCCTAAGCGGCACGAAGCATCAGTGACTCACACTTAGCAAAACAGGTTTGGCAAGAATATATCCGACTTGGAAGTTCATTATTGCTTTTAAGCAGTATTGAGAAGACTCAAGTCAATGACTTGACTCGGATCGTAATCACCTTTTCAAATGACTTTAACTTGACCGAATCGTCTTGTTTAAATAACTTGACTCGTATTCGGGACAAAATGCAGATGCGACTTGACTCGAAACTAGTCACCTTTTGAAAAATCAGATTGTCTGTTATTGCATGATTCAACGCGCCAATCAGAAGGATATAGAACACGCAATGTAACCTGCTGTGAAATCCTATTCTATACCCAATAATGATCAGGTGATTCTAAGAGGGGAATTATGAAGTAAGAAGTGGCAAATTAATCTATTACTTGCTGTTTCATGACTCTACTTGCAACTCGTAAATGTATGGCTTAAGACTCTGAATTTAATTTTAGTAAGTCTCAGATTTGACTCGCACTCGCATTTATATTGCTTCTTTTTTGTGCATATCTACTTATTGAGCAGCAATAGATGTAGTAATTTTAAAATAAAACCATCCAATTTAAGAGTATCTGATGTTAATGAACTTCGATCCAATCTCTTGCCTATTCTGGTCAGAACGCTCCACAAGTACATGCACTTTATTCCAAAAACTTTTTTCGTTTTGTGTATTTGTTCCAGGATGAAGAATTTTTGTCTGCAGAACCTATTCGCACATTATTTTCAAAATCACTCAACGTTGAGAGAGTACGGTCATGGATGTGGGATTCTACTCTACCAAAACCATTGTCTTTAATATTTCCTCAGCACGCTGGTCATTATCAAATGCCCACGCCTTTGTATGACATTGAGCATTCCCAATTTGATTCTGTATTTTCTAGTCAAAGCTTAAAGAGACATAGGAAAAGCAAATTAGGTATGAATAACAATTTTATTGAATCTTAATGGATGTTGTTTAACCTTTATTATTCCTAATAAGACTTTCATTCAAAATAAATCTTTGTTTCAATGTTGCTGTGTTAGTATCAATATAAATGCTGAAACTTAAAATTAAAGCTGAACTGCAGAATTTAAATAATCATAGGGGCATGTAGTCTTCTGTTTTACCACAATATTTAATAGTTAGCAATAGTCCGTGTTTTAACGATCATTGGATGATTTACAAAAAAAATAGGTACCAAATTTATGTTGATTGCTGGTTCTATTCTAAAGTCTGTACCTACAAGGCTATTAAGTGCATATGCTTGAATTCCTAAAATCTCTATTTGATACTAGATAACAAAACAAAAAAGAGAATTAGAAAAATTTCTCTGAAAGGGAGATATATTATGTTTTTCCAACAAATCCTAAGCCTATGCAGAAAACATAATAAATCAGTATTTGAATTGAAGGCAACTGAGTTAGTGATAATAATTCTCTCAGATAAAAAGGAAAAGATAAACAACAGTGAACGACAGTATCATTCTGACAGTGAACAAATGGACAGAGATCAATCTGAATCAACAAACCTGGAAGCAAAATATTCTCCTATTGTATCTCAAGCTTATGTGCCTTTAGTGCGATGCTCAATGCCAGAACTTACCTCATCTATAGTTGAAGACACATTTTCTACATCAAATAAAACAACACAATCTGTCATCTGTGACCATTCCTCAACAACTAGTGAGTTATTTGTGGTTAAGCGTAATTCTCCTGATGTGAGCCGACCAAAAGGTATCTCAGGTGTACATCGGAGAAGTTCATTGAAAAACTCCAAGCGGTATTCAATCTTTAAACTTGAAGATCGAGAGGAGAATGTGAGCGCTTCAAAAAATGATTGTGAGGCTTTATTATGGGAACCACAGGTGTCTCTAAGAAAAATTACAAACCCAAAATTTGCGGACATTGGGCAAAGTTCCACCCTTTCGTTGCCGAAGATCTCAATGTCACAAGATACTGCGTCAGAAACGTCCGTACAACTCGATGTTGTAGGGAAAGATGAAGGAAGTAATTTGTTGAAAGAACTGTTGGATAATGGCGATTATCGGAAGTTTTTCTTCAAAAATTGCAACACTGAAAGAAAAGGAGGTTGCACAAAATTAGGTAATGGTACAGTTTCAAAACTGAAACAAGTTCGTAGTTGCAGATTAAAAAGGACAGACAGAAGTAATGAAAAAAAGGTTTCTACCTCCAACCTCAAAAAAGTGCCAAAATTGAAAGAAGTTCATCAGATTGTTGGGAAAAGACCTAGGGGTCGTCCGCAAATTAAATCCATAATCGCTAACCGCTGTGATGATGTGTCAAGTAATAATAATTTGAATGCCATGCAATCCAGAAGACTATTCAAGCGACGCTCCCAACTACTATTGTTAAGCAAATCTAAGAATCGTGCGAAAGTGAATCTACAAGCATTGAGAAGAAAGGTGTTCGTGGAAATGAAAAAGGCAGAGCAGTTGCGTAGCCAAAGAAATATAGAGACCGTTAACAGTACCCAACGAAGGCGTCCGCTTTTGCAATCGCTCTATTCCACAAAAGGTTCTTATATCAGTCGCTTGCTCGAATGTGATCCTGATGTGGTCCTTGGAAAAGACTGATCAACAGTGCTTATTCCTTTTTGCAAATATTCAATATTTCGTTCAACTGTGCTTTTCTCAAGATATTTCCCTGTACATGATTTTGATTAAAATTTTCGATGTGTGTGTGCCTTGTTTGAAAATTGGCCCATTGATCGCAACTGAATTGTAGAGTTAAGGAAACGGATGCAAATAAGTACCATTAAGAAAGTTTACGGACAACTTACTGGTGCGAGGAGTTCCACAAACACTTCAGTCACGTTTTCCCCTGCCGGCAAAAGATTGCCACATCGATTTCTCTTTATGAACAGTGTTGGGAATGGGACCTAATTGAAACTGCACGTGGTGGAAATCCTGAGGCCCCGGCGAACTAAGCCCCGTCCGCACGATCCATGAGCAAGTACGGTACGAAGTACTACATTTATTTCGTACCTACATCACATTCTTCCCGTATGAATTTGAGAATAAATTTCGTTTATCATCTACGCCGTTTTACAACAAAATCATGTCCGCATTGAAACATTTCTAAAAAAGAATAAACAAAAGACTTACTGTACGAAATTTTGAACCAGGTAGCAGTAAACTGTTTAACATTGATCTAAGAACCGATGGTGGCATTACAAGCGAGGCTTTAGATTTTTTAAATAAGGCTTTTTTGGTAGTTAGTACGGTTCAAAATAAATTGCTGCCTGACGCAGTGTTTTTGCTGATTTAATAAGGGCGGACCTCCTCAATATGGCATTGGGAGATCCGGACTGGTGATGGCAACCTGGTGATTTGTTAAATTGGGTTAAAGTATTACTGGGTAACCTAATTCTACTTTCGCAACCAGGTAGTACATAAATTAAAACCTAGGTAATTGTTGTTTGCCTGCATTTAAGGCCTTTTTAATAAAATTGGAGTATGAAATTTCGAAAGCTTTTTTATAAGGAAAATGTGATTTATCTAGTTCTTTATACTAGAACCTAATTGTAAAATAGATAAACCTACGTAGTTAAATTATTAGGTAAAACTTGAAATTGAAAACTCGGTAAAAGTTAAACCAGGTAAGTTTTATATTCTTGAAAACTAGAAAAAAGTACTTTGACAATAAACTAGGTACTTTCACCTAGACTTGCCAACACTTATCCGGACCCGGCGCCAGTGCTGGCAAATTTCACTTGTATGTTTTACTACTCGTTCGGAATTTAGTAGGATAAAAGAAAAATATTAATCGAACTAAACTTTGCACGCCTTGTTGAGCCCTGCCATTACTTCGCTGGAAAGATTTCGCGTCTTCGGCATGATCATTCATGTTCTTCCTCCTTTGCCATTATAAGTTTTGCAGCACGCATAAAGTTATAAATTTGATGATTGAATCACCCCCTCTACCGTGTTCTTCTGAATCCAATACTGCCTACAATATCATGAATTATGTGTGTTGGTGAGACTTCACGAATTTTTATTCACATCGCTACTTGTACAAAATAACAAGAACAATCGAGGCAAATCAAATAAACGTCAGCAACAAGTTGGTACGAAGAACTCACATAATATATGACGAAAATTCGAACATACATTTTAAAATTTTTGAATCGAGTAGGCTATGTGCATGGTCCGAAGTCCTAAAAATACGTTAACAGAGTAGACGCAGGTGAGTGAACTGACATCACGGACAGGTATTTTTATGTTATCATGCTCTCATTGGTCTGGTATGCATGTACTGTCAATGACACGCATGGAATATAAAATCAGTCATATGTCAACTTTTCAAAAAAAAAATATCTAAATTTTTTTTTTTACTCATGCATCACGGACAAATCAAGTCTCAGGACGGTATGAAAAGTATTTGAATTGTATTGGCATTTATTGATTAAAATGATCTAAGTGGTAATTAGTAGGGAATTCAAAAAATTTTGGGGTTGGAAGAATTAAGTTGTCAAAATTATGATGCCATAATGCGCCGCAGGCAACAAATTCTTGAGCAAATCATACAATTTTGCTGCCGAATAGTGAAATTATTTATATTATAAATATCGCACGGAAGAATCTAAACTTTTCACCGAAGCAGAAATTTACTTTTCATGAAGTCGTAAAAACTTGACTTTGGGCCATTTTCGATCCATAATTAAAGTGGGCCAACTTCCAACTTCAAGTCCTTGAAACTGCGTTTTTGATGTTGGTGATTTAACCCCATACTCAGTCAAAAGTTTAATTTTGCTAAGCATGTGTCACAGATAGGGCTGGCTAAAGCCGTTCATCATTTTAAATTCAGATTCAATTCGAATGTTTTTATCGGACCGAATCGCTAATTCCATAAAAGTATCAAATATTCCATTTTTACCATTACCTTACCTTAAAAAATCTTAAATGTGTTTTTTAATTAAACTCCAGTCTGAAAGCGAACATTTTTATTTTAATGACAAAATCCAATCGATTTTGGTCGTTAAAAATAAAAAATTCTACTTCATTTAGCAAATTTTTGTTTCTATGGCCATTCCACGATTGATTCGAATAATCTGTGCGAATATAATAGTCACAGCTGGATCGCACCTAAACGGTGCGATACAATGGTAGTGATTCATTCATACCAACATGTTGAAATAGAGTTTTTCTACCATTGTGTTTGCGTCCGGTCAGAATTACCCATCTGCATCGAGTCGCCTACTAGTTGGATATTCAAAGAATGAAATCTTTAATTTATATCGTATATATTAGTTTCGCGACGTCGTCTGTAACTTAACTTTCGTGTATTGAAATGAATGGAATTTCAAATGCAACATTATAACAAACATTATATTTAATACAAGTGTCAGCAAATTTTGAATAAAAATTTTTCCATACATAATTACAGGTTTTAATACAAACTAGGAAACTTTAGTCGTCATACGTTTGCGTAATTACGTTAAAATGCGTAATTAGTCCGATAATTTGTCGTCAAAATGAGAACTTGGCGACGGTGCATCCATATAAATTAATAAGAATCGAAGCTAAATAATTGCTTTAATGGGAAATGACGCGAAAGTTTCGCTTATATAAAAAAATTGTGATGGGAATTTGGCGACAGTTGAATTCGATGGTGACGATACTCATCTAATCAGAAATCGAGTATGCATTTTCGGACTAAAATTATTGCAGTGTGTATTTTATTATGCTTGTGTATTTTTGAAAACACATTTGCCCAGAAAGATAAAAAGGAGGATACTAAAAAACGCCCGGATAAACGGAAAAGATCGTCAAACAGTAGTTGTCTTCAGGGATGTTGAGCCTGTGAACGGAAGATTTGATGATGAGTCGGAAAGTGTTGATGATGAATTTTTTGAAGATATGAGGTCATTTCGAGAAAGTGATGTTCTTGATGACGTCAGCAAAACAGGTCCCGAAAGAAAGCGAGAAGCGCAAGCACGATCGTTGGGAGGTAAGTCAAACGTAGTTAGAAATATATATGTTTTGTCTAGTATGAGTCACGAATGGATTGTGCCACTTACACACGCATCATTTACATCTGAAAGTTAATAAACAAAGCTTGTAGCGTAGGTTCTACGCAGTCGTGAACAATATTTACTAAACTTAATTTCTGTCCTGAATTACTCAGATCATCGAAGATGAATTTTACATTTGTTAGAAGAAACATTATTTGAGTCAAATAATTTGTGAAGCAATTGCCTTGATTCTAATTAATTTTACTTCATTACATGTTGAAATAACATTTTAAATAAAATTTTAGGATTGGTCATCAACGTCAATGGTCTTTTGCCCGGAGGAAAATTTGTTCCTGAAAATGTTTTTGGTTCAAAATATACCACTCATCTGATAGAAGAACCGTGTACTCCTGTTGGATTCCCATATATTTGCGAACTGCGTGAAATGATTGACAGAAGATTCAAATGTCCAGTGAATATTCCATATTGCCAAAGGTACAAATGCATGTTTTGCTGTTGCGCGATTTATCATAGCGTTTCAGTTCTGTTTGGTATGTCTTTCACTTCAACACAGTCAATCCGGTCCCCCTTTTTCACATATAAGTCGGCATTGGTTCTTCCTAAACTCTTCTTCGGCCTTGTCTGGAGTGATTGAACATTTAAAAATAAGTATAGAGTGTTTATTGTTCTAATGTAATAATGGACAAAATGCAATTGCGTTAGCTATTTCCTTTTGGTAGATTAGAGATAAAAGTGCACGTCGTTGTATAGTTTTGGATTGTATTTTATATAAGTTCTTTATTGTTTTGTTCTCAAAATGATGGGTGTAACATTAACAATATGTATAGTATTAAAAATATTTATTATAAAAATATGTTTTGTTAGGTATTGGGTCATTGATGGATCGCGCCGTTGAGGCGCGGTCTATCAGTGACCCATACTTGACAAAATAATTTTTTTGATTGGGTAGAGGGAACGCTTATAAACAAACTATTTCATTTAGGTATTCTCTGTATCTCAAACACACCAAAATATTTTTTATGAACTGATTCAAGATAATAAAATAATTATTTTGTGAAACTATTATCATTGCAATTGTCACGCATATAAACACTATCATTTATCACAAATTAAATTCTGTATTAGTTATAATTGCGAATATTGGTCTGAGCGTCATTTTCTATTTAATTGGTTCGTAAAATTCCGACTTAAATAATATGTAGCTGAAATGAGTTTGACCTTTTACGTTGTGGTGACATTTTGGCTTTTTGACTAAATATTAAATATATTTACATCGTTTCCCAAAAGGTTGTCATTTCGAAATCTAATCAAATTTTTGATACAATTGAAAATGTAAAACCTCAAATTGGTAGAACAGCTACGTTAATAGTGGTCAGAATGAGCACGAGATTGTTTTATCTTTGCAAAAAATGATGATTTCTGTAAGATAACGCTTTTATCTGATAATTTTAATTCTGAAACATATTCATATATTCATCTGGTGCTTTTTAACAAATTCAATATGCCTAAAATTGGAAAACGAATCTGAGCCGATTAGGAAATTCTCAGTAATCAATAGACTTAAACTACAGTAACAAAGCTACCAATTTATATCGCGAAGAGAATTGAATGAAGCTTATATATATTTCGAAGAGGTTTGGCGGCGTGTCCTGACTGTGATATTTAGTAGTGTAATATCAAATTATTACCTATATAATATTTTCACAAAATGTACTTTTTCGATTGATATAGACTCGGAAAGCATGATTAGAAAAGTAGTCCAAAAGAAACCGAAAACGATCAAAATTTTAAAACTTTTATGTGCGTCAAGATGATCGGCTTCAAGTTATCAGTTTGATCATGGCATTGCCAAGACCTTAATAAATTCGTTCTAATGACTTCATAAATTTTCGCGAGGAATCCAATAATTATGCCCTATGCATGTATATATGTTTGAAAAAATTTACTTATAAAAATATTATTTCACAGAATTCCATGTGGTGGCAACCCAGAATTTAACACAGATCAACACAAATGTTTGAAACAACCAGGTTGTTGTTTTGATCAAGTATTGTACAACTACAGACGATATTATGGTCAAACTGTGTTGCCAAGAGTGCCAGTATGTCATATGGCAATCAGAAACCAGTATTTTCATAGAGTAGCAAGGCAATTTGCAGACAGGGTGGGTAAATTTAGTTTGTTAGTCTCCTATGTATATTTTTTATATACGCCTGCTAAAAGTATTGTTGAGAAATGTGCAATATACTCTGGACAAAGGAAACTTACTTGCACCTAAAAAATCCAATTTTTTATTTGTGCCTTGATCAATCCATGTATATTTTCTAGTATCGAAATTGGAATCCGTTGTTAACAAGTTGCTTGATAAAATCACACAGAAATAAAATAGAGAAGAATTTAATGGAATGTACAACATTGGATATCTTAGAATACTTTGGATACAAGGCAAAGCATGCTGGTTGGACTGGTAAGAAACGAACAAGTGGTAATCGGTCTTACTATCGAACATGATAGATAACACTTACTGCACTCTACAAAGGTGATCCAGTTATGCGTGGAAAGTTTTTTTGCTTAGAGCGCGGGTCAACGTTTTATAGAAACTTTTACCATGTAAGTTGTCGATAACCGGTTCGTTTTGGATACTGCCTTGGGTCTTGCTAAGAGTGCGTTTAATAGGAAAACATAGCGATAATAACATTTTAAATTGTCATTAGCAACATTATGATTTTCGAGATTGATAGTGGCAAAACATAGTGAAATATTTTATATAACGTATAACGCGAACGCGCATTAAACTTGGGAGAAAATTATAGTATTGCTTATTTAAACACAAAAGTGTTATTTTCCAGTTCCGTTACAACCATGGTTCATAGTTTGGTGTATATTTATTGAATTCTTTCTCCGCGTAACATATAGTTATTGGATTCAATACACTTTTCAAAGACTGTCTTTTGGTTTTGTCTTATACAGATATTCTGCCAAGAGAATGTGGATTGATAGGTGGATGTTGGAGACCTGGTTATGGATGTTTTTATCCACCTCGTATGACACATATTCAATTGCGATCTACATATGAGCATCCAATATACAGGCCTTATTCTCCGTTCGATTTGTATGGTCAACCAATGTGTCTACCTATGGATCCTTATGGTAGTTCGGAAGACTTTTTAGCGTCTTACCACCAATGCCTAGCATCTGGATGTCAATTGGATCCTGCAGTAACTCCCAACGTTATTTTATACCATCTTTACAATGTCTCATCGCAGCTTCCGCCTCATTTGGTCAATAGTTTCAAGTATGAAATTATGCTTGGAAAAGTCAGGCCGGATAACTGGAAGGAACAGAAACAAAACTTTATGAAATACGGAAAAGTGCATCCTCATGCATACACACCAAGACAGGGTGGTCCTAACGCTCATCCAAACGTCCCTAACGAAGTTATCGCCCTGTTGGGGAAATTTCCAGGACCAGCGGCGCCAATGGCGTCACCGCGAATGTCAGCACACCCGCCACCAATGCAACCTTATCCAAGAACGATGAACGTCCCACCACCTCAATCACCCGTTCAAAATCCTTTTATGATGTTGTCCATGATCACAGGCGGGCAAGTACCTATGCAAAGACCAGGTCCTATTTACGCACAACCTCCTTCCCAATTTCGTAACCCGAATCCAAATGCTATTATTTCATCACAGACAATGGGACAACCACCTCCTATCATGCAACCTAATGGCCTCGTGGGTGCAGCAAGACATTTTCAACAACAATACCGACCAACATATGCTAGTGGGAGTATGTACTCACGACCAAGTCCGCGAATGAACTTGTACCCAATGCCGTGTCCGTATACTATTATCAGAATTCCTAACTTTCCTGCTCTTGACGGCAAAGTTGACGGTTGCTGCGATAGAAATCTGTGTTACGTCGGGCGAGAAACGGTACGACAGCAATATTCCGGAGCAGCAGCTTATTGGGGACCCTGGGGCTTCTGGTCAAGATGTAGTGCAGCATGTGGCAACGCAGTCCAAAAACGCTACCGCACTTGCGTAGGACCACAGCCCGCTTCATGCGCAGGTCCCAGGGAAGATAGGCGTTCATGTTACAATTTACCTCGATGCAACGAAAAAACGACAAAATGGTCCCAATGGACGACGTGCAGCAGGTCTTGTGGAGGTTACCGTGTTCGAAGTAGAAAATGCTTAAGCGCGGTATGTCAGGGGGAAATGAGAGAAAAGAGGGCGTGTCCAACAGCGTGCGCACGTTCACGAGAAAAGAAGAAAGATGAAGATAAGAAAAAGAAGAGGGATTAATTCTTTTCATATTAGAATATTACCACGTCAGAGGATAAATGGTTGTTTCTGTGTAAATGAAACGCAGGATATAATGATCACAACAATAAATTGTTTTTTATCTGTTGTGATGGACTGAAAATTGTAATACAAAATTTCGCACTTCACAGAGGAAATGTTTCATGCCTTCCTATGTGACTGACTTCCACGAAACAAGCTGCAACGGCAAAAACTACAACTTTTCATCAATTTATTGATCATCACGTTCTTCGTTTTATTGCTTAGTTCAGACCCTGATTCCTCTCAATTGTGCTTCCAGAGAATCGAAGCTGAAAATTTCTAATGCCTTTTTTTCCTCGGTGATGGCAGCTAGACCATTTAGTTGGCGTACAAACACACATCGTCACAATATCTGATCATAGTCTTATTTATCCTTGTTTTTCATTTGTATTTAATAAATTTGATCGAAAAAAATGAATAAATTTGTTTTTGTAACGGTAGAGAGCCTGTCCTGTGTCAGATAGGTAGGGATGCTATCACTACAAACTTCCATCGGTTGGAAGAAGAAAAATTATTTGTTGAGATGTGTTTTATTTATTCATCAAAGAGTTGGGCAGGCGGAGGTAGTTTATGGTTTTACCGTGATCCGGCGTTGGGAATACGCTTCGAGCCACGCATGGTCTGATGGTCACAGGTTCGAATCCTGTGACTGATGATTGTATGTATAGACCTGCTGGACAACTCGCCGGTGCGCGGATGTTCACGTAAGCACTGCTTGCGGCTTTCTTCACCAACCAGGCCCATGCAAAAAAAAATGAGAAACAGGATAAGCTAAAAAACCTTCGCCCCGATTTGGAACTGGCATTTGCACGAGAGGTCGTTGTTCACCATATAGGATTAAGCTGTGTTCTCAGCTTTCCTCTCCCGCAGGATAAAAATTGAGTCCTATCTTATCCTAATATCATCCAAATTGAACTATAAAAACAACTTCATCCCCATAGCTACAAAAACAAAGAAAAACGATGCAATCAATTTCATTGTATTCTAAAAATGCAGAAATAAGTTTTTATCACAAAAATAGATGCTAAAAAAGCGGTTGCCACGTTAATAAAAAACGAAAAAAAGAGAAATATTAATAGTAATAATAATAATAGGTTACCAGAAAAAAATGAATAAATATTTCATTAATTTGGTCACAAATTCAACGATCTTATTTACTAACATCTGGTCCTTTGTAATATTCCCATCATTTCTTTATTTAGCCAAGCATGTGCCACAGATGCATTAGGCACATTGGCCTAAGCCATCAGTGGCCCATACTTGACAATAGCAATTTGACAAGCGGTTGGCACCAAACGGTATTACAAGAAAAAGGATATAAATGGCAAATTGAAGCAACGTATTTCTTTGACAACTGACTATCTGTGGCTCATGCCTATGACGACTATAAACAGAAGTGTAGTCCAAAAGAAATATCTGATTTTTTATTTCTTCTTTGTAAACAAGTCAGGATGAGAATGTTGTATTATATATATATTTTACATCAGGAATGTCCAAACCGTATTTTTGAATTTTAGTATACTTTCGAAAATGAACATATTCAACAGAGTAAAATTCTTGATTTTAGTCATATACCAAAAGATGTCGTTTTGTTGTAGAAATTTGCACAGACCCGTTTTGCCGCTCCAAATTGCATCCTTATATTGAACACTAAATAATTTTCTAGGTCTTGCAAATAATATTTACCTGTGAAAGTTTGGTATACTGTTTTTCATCAAAAACATGGCCGAATCATTAGGCAATTAGCCGAATATTCAGCTTTGGCCAACCCTGATATATATACAAAAAATTGATCGGACTTGAAACACAACGGAACAAGCACAACGCTAACCATGATATAAATATATATATAATTCAACATCAATGACAATTATGCTACCAATACTGTACCAAAATATTGACTCCAACAATTATATATTTGATTGAAACAAACTTTTTTTAAACATCTTTATTTTGTTTAATTTAAAAAACCAATTCAACCAAAATAGAAAAACTTTTTGAGTTTTTTAAAATTTTTAACAAAAAATGCAAAAGAGATTTTAACGAGAATTATTTTTACCAAAATTCGTTTTCTCATGTACCATATTAGGCCCGAACATAAATCAAGTCATTAACATACATAATATGTAGTGTCAGGCTGTACTATTGGTCACAGTGAATAATGTGCAAAACGAGTTTAACCATCAAAAAGTATTCTACCTTTTGAATTTCATTGGTAATAATAACTAATAACCCTTTTGCTAATATGTTAAATTAGGGAAAAAACAACAAGATTGGTTCAATTGATAAACAATATATGAAACATCGTATGCACCAATGATAATTCAATTGTAATGCAAAGCCATCGAGAACGAGGGCTGGATCAGGATGACAGAATCTTTGTTTTCTACATACGTCTGAAATGTTTGTCATTTTCGTTGGGTGGCCAACAAAGCTTCAAAACCTTCAACACTGCTATTTCATACAAATTTTGAATATTTTGAACCTTTATCTTTAGTTCGCTTAACACCAGACATTTGAAATGAGACATTCAATTTTTTTAACATGAGATATATCATTTGCTAAGTCTTATTCTGATGACAGCCGTTTGGCTTTGGGTGTTCGGAGTAGAAAAGAAGCTGTCATTATGTCAGTCTGGTCTGAACTAAAGCTGCCAGTTTTAGATTGTTATTTAGATTTTAGATCAGTGATTCAAACACTCATTCTGTGATTCAAATATCTTAATTCTACAAAAAATTATGATTACCAATTATCCAAAAACGTTAGAAATTTTATTTTGTTGAGCACGAGGCACAGTCTCGGCGGCGTGATCCATCAGTAACTTAAGCTTGACAAAAAATAATATATGCATAAATTTTTTTGACTGATCTGAGCAAAAATTTCATTTGGTATGTCATGAATATATAAAAATATATAATTATGTATGCTTAAAATTTATAATGGAAAAAATTGACCATTCATTGAATTTTCCCATTAATTTTTGTTATTAAATTCCGATTCAAGGTGATTTGAATTTCCAATGTCTTCTTTCGTAGTTCGTAATATACATGCTTAAATTTTCAACTACGGTAAATCATGATTTTGCTACAATATGGGTTAACAAGCAATATTGTACATCCTTCCAAATTGTCCTTGACTGCATCTATCTATTTCAATGGGAAGTGAAAAAATATTCAGCCCTCATCACTCACAATCGAAAAATTGCCCTCCAACAGGGGAAATATCTTTTTTCAAGTATGGGTCACAGATGAATCACGTCGATCAGAAGGCCCATCTGTGACTCATACTTGACAAAATAAAATTTCTGATTAAGTCACTCAAAATTGGTTTACTCGAAACTAAATTTTCAAAAACTAAGCATAAAAAAATGGAGAGAAGAGAAAGAAAATCGGAGTGCAGGCATACACATTGTACAGATTTTTATATAAAAACAGCAAAAGCAAAAAAACATTATTATTATAAAAAAGGTAACGATAATAATAATAAGGAAAAAAGCATTAAGAGTTGTAGTAGTAAAATTTAAAAATATAAATATTGAATTTTGTTTGACCGATCAATATTAATTATCTCTGGCCAAGTCTTGAAATGGACATAATGTACAGAGTTGTAGAGCACATTTCATCCATTCCATGACTCGGCCGGAGATGAATCCAGCATAATGATATTATCAACTGTTCATACATGATTTATACATATCACCCATAACCTTCATGGTTATTTTCTTCCATGAACCTTTTGTTCATCAGTTCAAAACCTCACGATTGCATCTCTCCATGCCACTCCGTTCTTTGGCAATTTTTGGAATGATTATTTTTCTCTTGAACTTCATTTTTTTTTCTCATAACATTTGCTCTTGTTCACCTGGCAATGGAGAGTTCCGCACAACCTTAATTTTTTCCAGTGTATCTCTCTTTTTTAGTAAACCTTAAAAAGAGGAATGATTGCATGAAAAAAGGAATGAAAAACAAAAATTTGAGTTTTTAAATAAAAAACGTTTTACGAATCGTTTGTATTATTTGCTCGATATACTCGATAATCGACTTATTGTGTTTCTTATATTCTACACGTTAACGAGATTCAATAGAATAGACTTCTATTGAAATATTGTCTGCAATGTTAAAACATCGAAAAACTCAAGTTTTGATTTCCACATAATCTCGTGGTAAAATCAAAGAGGACTTCATACCAAGTTCCAGTCAGAAAATTGTCACTCAATAATGTTTTGTTAAGTATGGGCCAACGTTGGAACGCGTCGACAAGGCGCGGTCTATCATTGGCACTTACTTGACAAAACAAAATTTGTGATTAGGAGTTACCGAAAATATATATTCGACATCATAATAGACACAGATTAACTGCAACTCACAAATTTCCCTTCAGTGAACAACAAACAACGCTTATATTTAAATATTTCCTATAAAATATAGTAACATAGAGGCAGCTCGTACTTGTTTCATCTGAGCCATACTCGTGATTTTCACTTGGTGAATGCGTTCTTTGTAAGCTATCAACTCTGACAGGCGTGGGTGGCTTACTTCTTCTACCATTCTTTAAAATACCTGGAAAAAATTTGAAATGTATTTTATTCATTTTAGGAGAAAAGTTTGCTCATAGATGCATTAGAACAAATATAAAAAATATCTCCCCTTTTCAAAGTTACACTGAAAGCTATGTTCAAGATTTGTGAGACATATATTAGGCTTGCGAATTCGCAGGGTTGCGAATTCTAGAACCTCACAAAGCTCTTCAAGAAACAACGATGAAGGATGAGATATTGATTGATTCCTTGAGGTTCCTTTTGCTTATTTAATGTGTAATCCAGTATTGAT
Organism: Styela plicata; assembly: GCA_963675895.2. Taxonomy (NCBI): domain Eukaryota; kingdom Metazoa; phylum Chordata; class Ascidiacea; order Stolidobranchia; family Styelidae; genus Styela; species Styela plicata. The sequence continues at coordinate 6,850,724 of OZ023150.1, forward strand.
TTCTTCTATTATATAGTATGCTCCCCATGAGAAAATAAAACAAATTTGGAAAGTCGTAAATTGCAAAATTTGCAAGCATTTACTAGAATATTTAAAAATTGTGCTGCTAAAACTATCTACCACCAGTTGCTTCTTATTAGTCTTCCATTATGACATACAGGAAGTACATCAGGGCTATTCTAAAGCTCACACAAGCAGACTCAAATCAACATCGAATTTGAATCCCACCTTTCTTTGGTAATGAATCCATACTACTCATTTCGATCATTTCGTATTTTTCTTCCTTTGCATTCCCTTGATCTTTTCGTGAGCTGTTAATCGCAAGATAATGCGGTTCTTCGATAGGTGGTGGGCGCTCATCATTCGTTTCCGAGACGGTGGGTAGACTACTCTTATAACTGTCATTTTTCGAAGAAGCACTCCCTCCATTGTAAGCAGGTGGATACTGATTGTTATCTAGATCTTTGTCTTGAACTAAAATATAAAAGATAATCATATTTTTTTTTAAATTCACTCTGAGCAAGGCCAAAAGCAGTGCCTAAAAGGAACCACCTAACGACCAGTTAATAGCAAAAAGCCACTAAAAGATGTAGTACGAACAACTGCACTCTAAACAGAGAACAACCCAAATGGGACAGAACTGTCATGGTAAAGCGCAATAAGTGGTATATGGGTGAACTATCTACCACTTGTTTGCTTTATTTTAAACACCTCTTAGTTGATCATTCTAAAACGTGGACCTGCAGGGCTTACCATACAGGACGGATAACACTTTCGGTACAGTTATGATTGTAATTTTTCCACTTATGAGTGCAGTTGCTAGTCTACTTTTATATAGATCTTTGCCATAAAAGTGACCTCTAGACATCTCCTTTTAGAGGATTGAAGAGAATTTCCAGTCTAGTCACAATTCCACCATACCACAGGATACCCCTAAGGTATAGGTTGGTACAAACAGTTATATAGGCTTCATTCGAAACATGGTTTAATGATAGACACTAGTAAAAGAGGATTCTAGTTCGATAAGAATAATTCATACAAACTGAATCGATACCTTTAGGTGTACTATGAACCACCAGTCCACTTTGCTGGGATTTCCTGACAGGCAGGTGACCGTTCTTATGATGCCAACTATTACTGTTATTAACATTTAAATAAGTTGGTTTCTCTTCGATGTCGTCTTCATCAGACGAATGAGTAGATGCGAGTGAGATTGAACTGTTCGACAAGTCGGAGTCGGAATCATCAGTGTGATCAGAGTCGCCGAGATCATGGAACATGGATGAATCCTAAATCAAAAAAAAAATTTTATTACGATGCCAAGAAACAAGAAACTTGACTACATGGAGGGTGTCATTTTGACAGACACATTTTCATAAATTGAACTTAGGAAAATCACATTTTTATGGTTTCCAAAGTAGCATTTTTAGTTATAATTCACATGAATTGTATATCATTCCTGAATCTTTCCAAGTATTTAGCATTTTCAATTGAAACCAAATAAGCCACAGAGCATAAGCCACAGATGGACCGGTCACGGCGGCGCTATAGGTTAATTTATCTGACTGGGCTGAAGGTGCCATACATCATTAGACCATACATAATTAATGGAACGTAATTGATTCATCAAAGCATTTTTTTCAATTTATTCAATCATATCCAATATTGCAGCAATTCCACAAACAAAGTCAGAGTTAATTTGAATCAAGTTACAATACATTTTGATGCATTTCAATGTGAACAATTCCCACAATACCTGATGATTGTTTCTCCTATTAGCTGTATTTGTTGTACTAGTTGAAGAAGCACTGGTGAACATATTTATACGACGAGGTCCGTTACTTGTGTCAGGTGTTTGAGAGAGTGACTGTAATAAAGTGATTATAAATTACTTATAATAATGAACATGCGAATGATGACAATTTCAGCAAGTTGAAACTTATCTGAAAAAAAAAAAAAAAGTTATACAGACAAACTTACATTTTTCAATAAATGTTGTTTGGTTGTATTAAGTTCAGCACGTTGCCATCTTCTCTCTTTAACATTTCTAAATGCATCTCGGATTTCTTTGTTGAAGACGCAATGCAGCAATAATAGTAATATTCCCTAAAAAACAAAAAAAAGTTTCACAATTAATTTATTTGTCAAACTTGTTTACCAATTTTATTTGATTAAGCGGGAATAAATACACAGTCGTTTGAAGCCTTTTCACTGGGTTTTTGATTTGTCTAGATTTTTTCAATTAAAAACTTTACAAATGTTGTTCCCACTGTTGTGCAATAGTGAGAGTAATCTTATAGATCATACATCCCTTAGATCAGTTATATCAGTTAGATCAAAGACAAAGCTACACTTCGACACTACTTGACTGACTGCAAACGGTCCATTTCATCAAAAACCTATATTCCTCATTAACACAAGCCATTGAGAGAACAGAATTCGACACTAACATAAACCAAGCACTTACCAGTAGAATATTAGTAAGAGAAAACAAGTAATAGTAAATTTCTTTATTTTCGTTGACTGCAAATAGAGCAAGAGCCCAGAGTGCTGCAACAACTGGTAAGAGTACAAAAGATGCTCGAAGATTTGTCCGCATATCCATTCGCTTTGTATCAGGAAGTTTTGAAGTAAAATATTGTTCGAGCGTCATGAAGAACAGCAGAAGGTAGACAATAGCACAAAATAGGAGTGGACCTGAAATATGGTTGTATTACAAATTGGATCCGATACTATTTGTTACTCATTGTTAACGTTATGGTGCCATTTTCAAATACATTTATTTTCGAATCGGATTATGTAATCAAACACTTCATACCAAATCTTGGTGTTTAACAATTTTTTTCAAACTTTTCTTTTATTTATTTATTATATTATTGCTGATTCGAAACATTTGAATTCGATTCGTAAAAATTATTCGATTCGATTCTGAATTCAACAGATATATTTCATTTTGGACACCAATATACAACGGTAATAATTGATTCAGAAACTGGTCCATTTTACCTTCCCAGCCAAAAAATAGTTTTTCCAAAGCGTGAGCCACTGATGGATTGCGCCCATTAGTTGCTCATGCTTTACTAATTATATTTTCATCAGATGTCTGAGTGGCTGATGTTACCACCTGACATTATGTCAGCCTAATCCCAGTCAAATGCTATTTTAAAAGGATCATAAAAAACAAACCTGCAAAGCTCCAAACGAGAAGGTGATCTGTAGTAATCCAACAAAAATTAGCATTTCCGAATCCTTTTGCATCAAGTCCGACAGAGAGAGCGGTGATAATAGCAGGTATGCCCCAACCAAATAGATAGTACACTCTGAAAAACAATCGTAGGATAGTATAAATACCCTATTTAATTCAACATAATGGTGAAAAATAGAATAGGAAAAAACTTCCGTCCTGCCGTAGATGACACCTACAAAATGAGTTGATAATTTTGGCTTGTCAGCATTTCAAAACACAATTCGCTTCTTGCTATATTGAGATGCAAGACACCAAATTCAACAATTGGGAAAGGTGACAAATCATCATGGGTGTCAAAAAGGTGTTAATGGGTGTTAAGAGATACTCCATAAACATACTCTTGGTGGTTTGCAGCTACGCTCTGTAGCTCATGCTTGAAAAAAGCAATCTCACCTCATATTTCCACGATTCACATCTCTCTTTTCTTTCAACATTCTATATAAATGAAGTCCTTCGACAAATACCCATGCAAAAGTACTCATGAAGAAGAAATGAATGAAGATTGCTACTGCCATGCAGACATATGTATTTGCAGTTTGCTGAAAGTAAGATATTTTTGTCTTGAAACATTTCTTTCATTCAGTTAGCCTTGCAGCATTGGCTTACATTAAGATCTTAATCCCACAAAAAAGGCAACATATCAACCAGGACATGATGACTGGTGCCCTTTAACTGAAAGTTTATCTGGGAACAGTTTACAATATGTGGAAGTTTTAAAACTTGATCATCTGTGAGACAATATTAATCACTCGTCATCAAGTGTGTTGGTGCAGTAAGCCCCTAATTGTGTTCATTATATCCATTATGATAAAGTTTATAGGACTCAATGGATTCCGTTCATTTCCATTTAGAAGAGTATGCAGAAACCCAAACTTACCATTATCCCAACAACAAAACACAACTCTGAGAAGAAAACAGAAATTGCAAAATTGTTGTGAATCTTCGCGTGATTTGTCCTGACATCTTCGAGACAGCAAGAGAATCCGAGACACACCATGATACATGAAAGAATCACGACAACACTGACGTAGAGTATAATTTTGACTGGAAGTTCTTCAAGAACACTGTAAATGAAAAATGCATAAAAACGTTGAATAAAGTGTATGAAACAATAAAGAAATGGACTAGAATTAAATTGTGTTTGACCAACTTTTCTATGAATTTCATGAAAATCCACAATATTAAAACAAGTAAGATATTTTAAGATTTACTGCAAATTAATTTTATAGCCAAGCTGATTCAGATCGACTGAGCAACTAACGTTTTACCATTGTCCAGGGCAGATACCATTCACTGAACTTTACCATAGCGGTTCAGTTCTGTTTGGGATGTTTTCCATTTAGAGTGCATTTGCTGGTACATTTTCCAGTAGCTCCTTGCTATTAAGTGATTGTTAGTTGGTTCCTTTAGGCTGTGGCTGTGGCTGTGGCTTTGCTGAAAATCATCACTGGCATGAGCTGCCAGAAACTCATACTTGACAAAATAATATTTATGATCAGATACTTACCTAACAACTTCTTCATCAGAGACGATGGCAAAACTCGTGAGATGCGAGCAAGAACATGTAACATGAGTCTTGTTATTTTTGTAGGTCGTGCAACCTTTTTGTGACCAACCGCCAAAACCTTCACCATTCCTAAAACACAAAGTAAATATAGAAGTTAGGAGACTTAAAAATATAAGAAACATATTGAAATAAGATTACTTTACTTTGGAAGAAATCATCAAAATACTAAAAAATTCCCAGAGATCATGATAAATTTCATCATACTCCTATTCATTAATTATTGCTCTCATCTATGATACATACCTTGATGTAAAATTCCAGAAAACACATTGTGGATCACTGCCATCTTTTCTTAAAAGCGGAAACGTCAGTTCTACAAGTTGTCTGTTTGATCTTGTAGTTCGATTCACCCGATTGTGAGTAACAACCGTAATGACTGCGCTGTTGATGAATGGTCTGTATTGATAGAAACAAATTAAGTATTATGTTCGACATTAATTAAGTATTACAAATGTTGAAATCATCAGCATATACTATATCCGAGCATGAAGGGAAATGGAGGTATGCATATATTATGGGGTTATGCTGCTCTCTTGATTCACTCTTAATAATGCTATATACTTCAAAAATCCTCCAAAGCTTAGTTAAAAATTTCAGAAACAGAACGCTTTTTCTTAGTTCTTCAGAACTCAATCTAATCATTTACGGTCATGTTTAGGAATGTCTCTTAAAGAATCAAGATTCAAATTCATTCGGATAAATTTTGGATTAGTATGATTTGAATCCTATTACATAATAAAACATATTATGATTTGATAACATTTTTCTCTAATTGAAAATATATTTTGTCAAACGTGCGGCATTGTGGCATAAATAGACCTCGTTTTCACGGCACAATCTATTCGTGATTTGAATATGCTAAGAAAGAAAGAATAAAACAAAAAAGTACTTTTAATATGTTGTGATTTAACACATATTCCAAAAATTTTCAAAATACAATGGTATTTGGTAAAATTCATCATCAATTTCTAAAATAAAATCGGCTTAGGAATGATTTCAAAACAAAAGTATTTCAATTTCGAAGCAAAAGTATCTGGAAACAACAACATTTTGTATCATTTTAGGATTTCAAACAGCAAAAAATATTTGCTTTTTTGCACCAGCATGTAATTTTCGTGGCAGTTCAATTGTAACGAAACAAATATTACTCACTTCTGTGGGATTCTCATGTCCAATCTACTATCATGGAATGACATCGGTAGAACTGGTCCCAAAGTAGAGAAATCGATGACACCAACTGTTCCAGTATCAGGTACGCTAACCCCCCTTTCACCCTCAGATGGGAACAAAGTAAGAGTTACAGGTTTTCTATCCCCAGTAGAGTTGGGATTTGAACCTGTGACAAATGCAGTTGAAATTAAGAAAACTTCATATATATAAAAAATGATGTTTCTATCTATATTGTTATATTATGTATATTCAGAACATATCAATTATATCAAATGAAGTCAAAGCAATCTGATTGGTAGCGCATTCGCCATCAAATATTCGAATGATAACTTTTTCAAATGATAAAAAAAACTTTAACACTTTATGAATGCTTGAACAAGGATTTCATTAATATTCTGTATCAAAACAAAATATATCCTACCACAATAAAAAAAGCTGGAATTATCGAAACAAAATGAGCATCTTCCATTTTGTTTCTATCTTTGAAAATGTATCTTGGGGTTTTTGTTTAAAGTTCACTATGAACGGTATTCAAGATTCATCGTATTAATAGAATACCGTTCTAATATTTCAGATGAATAAAGTTGCTGTTATTTGAACATGTTTTGCAGTAAAAGCATGATTCATGTAAAATTTTACAACACAAAATTTGATTTCACTGCAAAATGAATCGATTCGACAAAAAAGTAACTTTTAATCAGATTTTTTTAAATATATGTCCATTTAAATAATGACATCCCTAGCCTTATTACTAGTATACCAACCCATATCAATATGTTCTTCGTCTTTGTTGGACACCGATTGAACATGAATTCTAACATTTTGCGCTACAGCTGAGATAGAGGTATAAAACAAATCTTTCATGTTTCGAGTCAACGTATCAATATATTCTTCATAATTTTGTAAAAGAAGCGCAGAGTTGACGAGTTCCGGTCCAGTGCTCTTGTGTCTCGCGTCATTTTGAAGCGCTAACCAATGATCCAAATTTCCAGATGAGAGAGAGTGAGAAGTCGCTTCAATTATATAATCTATGTAAAAAAGAGGTTTGAATTTTAAATGTGACCTAATTGTTACTTAGCTGAATGATATTTAGATTACATTTTTAATTCATTTGGTGATTTCATGATTAACTTCTAAAACCTACCGTACTAATAATCAAAACAAAAATCAATATTTTGTCTCTGCACAGGGTAGATTGAATGTTTGTTTTGTGAACAATCCCAATAAAAGTGTTTCTTTATATTAATCTGTTAATTGGATAAACACTTGAAGCCTCCTGGAACCACCCGTGCAAAGATCAATATGAAATGCAGGAATAAGAGCTAAGTATCTGCAAGTAAATTCCAGGCACAACAATAATTGAAATCCTTAAAACAAAAAAATCAAATTATTTGACATGTCCTGTCAAAATGACAGACAAAAATTAACACAGCCAGTCACTGATAAAATCATACAGGTTGCAAGTCACATAACTTATTTTTCACACAACTTATTTATACAAACCATTGAAATCAGTCCCTCGGGAAGCAGACAAATCAAATCCATTAAGTGACTTTTGCATTGATAATAATTTGTTGATCATTTTATAGGACATCAGAACATCTCCTTGGTATAACTTATCAGTACTGTTGGAAGCACCATGTAATCGGCGTGCTGCATCTAACGAAGCTCGAACGCTGTGAAAGTATACATTTAGAGAAAAGGGGCAAGAATATTTTTATATTCTAGTTGAGGAAGATAAAAATTCAAATTTCAAGAAACGCAGATCAGTGAAAATCCTCATTGAATAGCAAGTTGTGGCTACTACAAGAAAATAACCTTAAGTGTTCATATCATACATATATTTTATTAAATCAGATATATTGGAAACCTACCTGTGTTCATTAATATACTCTGGATTCCTCAGCAAATTCTGTAAATCTTTTTCCAAATCAAAATAAGGCAGACTAGTACAATTCCCAACCATAGGTTTGAGCCAACCATTTTCTTTGTTGCAAACTCTGGTAGCAAGACCATGTGCATCTTTCGGACATCTAGCCGGAGTCGTTGTTCCGAACTTGGCTCGACGCCAAGTTATACCATCTTCTATTACTTGCGGACATTCATTATACAGAACTTTACACCCGTTGTCAGTCACCTAAAATATAGAATACAAGTTATTGAATATCAAGTGTGTGTAATTGAGGATCCCTCATCTTCTTTGGGTACTTGTTGCTAAAACCCCCTTGGAAAATTCAAAAAAAATTTGTGCACACTGGATCATTCTGTTGAGCATGTGTCACTGGTAGATCACGTCGCATCGGTGCGATCTAGCTGTAGAAAATTCTTGACGAAACAAAATTTTCAATTAGAACTGAGAATCCTAAATATTTGGAAATTTTGAGATTGTTTTATGACAGCTATTTAAAGCATGTGAAACATGCTTTTGGTTGTGAATGCTCTGCCTTACTTGTGACTCTAGTTAAGTGTGCCACTTTTATCATTTGAACACTTGAACATCATATGGCAAGTCAGGAACAAAAATAGCATGATCTCCACAGTACAGTATTTTTGATATTATAATAATGGATTAATATTATATAATGGAAGTTCACAAGCCACATCAAACACGAGTGAGATGGTAAAAAAATAGTACTGTGCCTGGTTATTTCAAATGGTAAAAGCGTTGGGAATATGATTCGAGCTTTGCATCTCAAATCGTCATGACACAATTTCAAATCTTGTAGGGGATGAGGAATATATGCAAGAGATCCGCTAGGCGCCTCACCGGTGCGCGGCAGTTCACCTAAGTACTGCTTACGGCTTCTGCCACCAACCGGGGCCACACACAGGAAAATAATACAAATGAAGGTTTAGGGAAAATGGCAAAATGCAACTGGAAAATGGGAATTTCATAAGCTCCAGAATATCCCAAATCTTTTACGGACATCGGATTAAATTTATTTGATACACACCTCAGCGAATTTACTTGAACACATATTGCATTGTTTCCCCACAACACCAGTTTTACATTTACATTGTCCGATTTCATCTGTACAATTCAAATTGACAGATCCGACATGGTAACAATTACACGGAAGACACATGTTCTTTTTTGAACTGAAATAGTAATTTTTCTGAAAAAAAGGAATAATAAAAGATGAAATTAGCTGGATGCTTAAACATTCGACATGAACCATAGCTTTGATACATAAATAATATTTTCTACTAGTTTGACATCATATATACGAGTATTAAAGACGATAGTTAATTCGAACAATATTCCAAATTCATTATTATTTAGTGCACTGTTGTTGCATATTGGGCAACAACAATGTTGGCATATGTCGTAATTTTACTGATAGATGAGTAGAGTTATAAGTTTAAAAACCAATAATAATAATAATCGGAATTCTGAAATATTTGACTCTTTTGATGAAGACATCCCCATAAAAGAAAATGCTATTTTTTTATTAAATGTGATGATTTCAGAACATACACAAAAATACAATTTGCAGAAAAAATTGTTTTATTAGCCAGAATAAACAATTGAATAATATACGTTGAATCCTTACCTTGCACTTGCATATTCCTTGATCATTATTGCAGTCGGCATCAAAATTTCTATCAACAGGGCAATTGCATGGTTTACATATAGGATAACCATGCCATCCTTTCGGACAAGGCTGTATATGTTCCGAATGGCATGTTCGGCCATAATATAATGGGCTTGAGCATTGACATTCGTATCCATAGGGTTTCATTGGGTTCAGAAGGCATTTACTATTTTTCCGACATGGATTTATAATGCAAGCACTGGTGCATTGATCACCAACAAAACCTGAAAATATAATTGTGGCGAAATTGAAATACATCACTCGTTCGCATGGAAAACAATTCCTTTTCAACTTATTAGGTATAAAATAGAAAGCAAAGTTATAAATCAGGACATAGCTGCAAAATGGTCAAAATATTGCCAAATATCATGTACTTTTTAAAGTAGTGATTTCAAATTAAAGATGGATTCTGGGAAACTCATCATTCATTGCAACACGCAATCATACAATATCACAGCAAAAATTTCTAAATATTGTCCATTACTTACCAATATCACATTTACATTCATATGTATCGAACTTAGTTGTACATTCAGTGTTCCTTGGACATTTCGCATTACGACACGGGTCACCCACATTGCATCCCTTGGTTATACGAGCCCCCCTTGTGCTTCGAAGGCTTTCCGCCGGCACAGAGTGGATCATATTTTGAGAAGAAAATTCCAGGCCTCGGATGCATCCAACAAAGCCGAGAATGACCTTTGAACCAGTCCAGTAGCCCCCGAGATACAACTCTGTAATTCTGCTTCTTGATGGTGTAAGAGTGGAAGGCAAATTGCTGATAATGAAATCATCCTAAAAAAAGTTTCAATATAACTCCAGTACTTTAATGCAAACGCACAGACTGCAATTTGTGTAGGACTTCAGTGACATGAATATCTTCAGAAAACAAGTTGAAGTATCACTACTAACTTACTGGTACTGCTGAAATACCAATATAAATTAAGGATATAATAAACCAATTCTTCAATTTTTTTAAAAGTATCACATCTATTAAGTGTCTTTAGAGCATTTCAATGATTTTTACTTAACCACTAGTTTTATTTGCGTTATTAGAGCATTTGCAGTTGTTTGTAGTAGCTTTTTTTTGCTTTTGGCAATAGAACTGCATATTTTGTTTAAAAACTGCACCCCGCATACATGATCCTATACTAAAAATGGGAAAGTCAACACACCTTTGCCAATCCACCATCAATAATTATGTTGATTTTTATATTTCTTTCAATTCTTTTCCATTCCACAGTTATATCGTGCCATTCTCCGTCATTTATTACCATGTCTTCTACTTGATCCTCATAATTACTTCTTCCTATTCGAGCCGTGTATGCAACTTTTTTATTTTGAGTCTGAAAAAGATAAGGATTTATTCAATTAAGTTGATAATTTTGATGAAATATCTCCACAAAATGAAGTTTCCCTTTCTATTATCTCAAGCATGAGCCACAGATGGATCACACCTAGGCGGTGTGATCCATCAATGACCCAAACTTGACAAAGCATGTTTCACATAATATTACTTGTTGGAATACATCCTGTGATTCAACTTTGGAGTGATACAAACCTGTTACCTTGATTTTTTGAATCTTGAAACCTAAATTGTTCAAGCTGTGTATTCGATGCCTGTATTATTTTCTAAGATTTTGGATTGATTTATAGTGATTTAATACATGATTTTGAGATAAAAATGAATATTTTACACCAAAAATAACCTTCAGCGATTATAAAAGTAGCTCGTCTTTTTTATTGCATTCCATACTAAAATACATTGCATCTCAAATTTTGCCTTTTGTGACCAAACTCTCCCATAAATCCCAAACCTGGAAATATTATTCTTCATCTGTTTTTTAATACATTTAAAAAAAAATTAATGGTCTATGAGAAAAATAATGAAATAACTTACAGAAAGCACTATCTCCAAATCCCCTGTTACTTTGATCTGTAATATTGTTCCTGAAGACTGTGTTGTCCGTATTGCGAGAGTATGTCTCCAAGGAAGTAACATAGGGTTAGGCAATACTCCGACTTGTTGATGTTTAAGACAACCAATGCCTTTGAATCTAGTTATGTCAAATAAAAAAATAGATTGAGAGAACCTTCATGACAATATTAATCTAATCCAAAATTTATGCACGAAATCACCATCTTTTAAAATGACTCACAGCTCAAAAATGAGACAAAAATATAGAAGTCCACACAGAGGCGGTAATTAGAGCCTGAAATCAGTAAGAGATTTTATTTTGTAAAGCATTTGCCACAGATGGACTGCGTCCTCTTGTTGCGATCATATACTCAACAAAATATGCTTTGATATAATTTTCCGATTGGGGAGCGACTGTTAATGAATAATTAACAAAGAATATACATTAAGGAATTGCTGTATTTTATCGTAAAAATCGTCCAAAATGAAATGGAATTATAATTTCACATTTCTCAACAATACCTGTTAACTGGTTGGATCCTCTCACATCGTTTTCCGCCATGATCATCAGGGCAATTGCATTTGTATGTTCCCCAAGAACTTTCACAAGTTCCTTTTGAGCATGGACTACCTTGACAATGATCTTTGAGAGCGAGACAACCTGATTGAGAACCATGGTTTGCCACGTAAGCCGACATATCGATGCGACGATAATCGATTTCAAGATCTCGAATGCATCCAATGAAATATCTTGATCGTACTTGATAAGCTTCTGGTAATTTCGGCACTCCACCGATCAAGAGAGGTGTCGTCAAATCAAGTGATCTAAAAGAATATTGATTTACCATTGAAATACTATAAGAAAATAGTTGGTAGCCTGATTTCTGATTGATAAAATTTCTGACCCCCAAACAGTTGCGAGTATCCTGTTAACAATTTGAAATACAGTAATGATAAGTTATGACACATAATCTATCCCACAGACCACAGAAGTGACTTCTATTAAAGGATGCAGAGTATTTAGAATAAAATTCATCCGTAACCAACTCACTTGGCTCTTCTCTTAGGAATGAGAGTTTTTCGAAATGCAGCTTTATTCAACTTTTTTTCTTCCAATGCATAGCATGAAGAAAAAATTATGTAAAACAAGATTCTGTGATTCAAATACTGTACCATGCAAATCTTTATTTAGTTTCAATGTTTATTTTCTGGTTGTTGGGTGAATTAGGCTAAATCCAAGGATTCCAAGTTTTCACTTGATTTCAAGTTCCTTGTTTTTTATGAGTTTATTTCAACGGGTTATTGTATTCACAAGAAAAAACTAATTACATCTAAAAATACTTACGATTTTGTGCCACCCTGCTCAGCAGTCCTTGAACACGTGTAATTTCCTAATGAAGAATGCCATCTGGATGAGATAGCTGAATCACAAGTTTCTGGATCAACTGTGACAGTAACTACTTTGATGTTGGATGGACCAGAGTAACCAGGACCAAAAACTTCACGTTTAGGCTGAAAGAAAAAGCATAAAAAGGGATAAAAATGGTCTTGTACCAAAAAAGACAATACCTTTTGATGACTCTCAGGAAGTGGGTTCTATCAGCATAAAGCAGTATATGTGAACATAATAAGTGTCTAAACAATATATTCAAATAAGAGCTACAGCCCGAAGAACAAAAATGTGTTTGAATGAACTGCGTTATGCAAGTCCAGAGTGGACATCTCATGGAATCTTAAAGCAAAACTTTATTTTTAGCATAAATTTTGTGTGCAGTTGCTGGTTTTACATTTGAAATAACTTTTGGGGGTAGTGCTTCAGCCCAAGGCAAACTTCCAATAAAAAAAATTTGAGTAATTTCAAAATATTCAATAAGAGTTTCATAATCATCATCCTAGCCTCAAAACTCTGCATACAAAGATATTGTGGAACACAAAACTCATAGCAAAAAGAAAAGCACGGCATTGCAAATGAATGTCATTGCTCATAACATTATTTATGTAAAGGGTGAAAACAAAGATCATAATGTCATGATAGTCACATTTATTTGGGCGCGTCAATTCCAGAACAATTATTCATTTATTTCATGGAGTATATATAAACCGGAGTCGAAGACCCCCGATTATATATACTCCATGCTTTATGGAACAAAACTTGTTTTTACCCAAAGTTCGTTTACCATGACAAAGTTTCTCACGTCTGCTCGTCCATGATTCAATAAAATCTGCGAATAAAAGATGACGCCTTACATTATGAACGCTAGACAGACTTTCAATAAACGAGGGCAGTCAGAAAGATTATGATAATTATATACACAAAATATTAATATAGAAGTTTGAAAAATAACAAAGAAATCAGAATGTTGAATTTTTGGCTTCATTTGGTCAGAATAATACAATAATTTGAGAAGAATGTGAAACTAAATACCAAAGATTTAAGTTAAGATTCACATCATAGGACCAGTTGTCAAAACAATTAAAACAAGAAATGACACAAAGGAGACACAATGGCCTGTAATTTTCACAGGTACGGTATGGTCTAAAAGGCCTATTTTATTCCAAAACAGCCATGTCTAAATTTTAAAAAATATTGGAAATTCGATGTCAAAAATCGACAGCCCTATTTTTCTCGTAGCCCAAAAAAGGGCTACACCTCACGATTCATCAATGTCGATTGTTAATTCATAAATGATAGTCAATAATTTTGACACAGTAGATTTAACAGCTATAGTCTCAATAGGCCTATTTAATCCTGATATAGCCATTTTCGAGTTGAAGAAAATTGGAAATTCCGTGTCACAAATTGACAGAATCCTATGGCAGCTCGAAAAGGGGATTCACAAAAAGTTTGAGCCAAATAACACTTCATGATACATTAATGTAGATTATTCAATTTATAATAGATAGTTAAGAATTTTAATAATGAAATTTTACGAGTCCTGTCTTCAAAACAAAAAAGTTAAATCCTTCTCAAGTTCATCAGGCATGAGTCACAGATGGACCATGTCGTCAAGACTTAAACCTGACAATGTGCTTAAAATATTTTTGACCGAGATGTCATGTTTCATTTTTCTCACTTATAGGGTCATTTCATTGCGAGTGTCTCCATGGTTGATTACTTCGTATACCCGGTGGTAGGGTTTCAGAGCCCCATGAAATCGGGGGTGACCCAAATTCCTTATTTTAGCAAAAATTCAAATCAGAAATTTAGACCGCCAAACATATACCAGAGATACTCTATATTATTAACAATGACACATTGTAATAAAATTTCATGCCCGGACAGCCATGACAACAATAAAGTTCAAAAGCTGATTTTGCAAATATGAGAATAGATATATTATATTAGCAAATATATGAATTGAATTACAATCGATTTTATTTACGCAATATGTGAAAAATATTATCGAAAATTGACTGAAACGATTATTTAATCCGTAATTACACTTAAAATCAAATCCAATTTTCCAATAAATTACAGTTATCAACGACAACTACAATCGGCAAGATTGGGATTAGGCGGGTCAACATGGTGGAAAATTGGCGGGGATAACATATTAATCTGCGAAGCGCATCCCAGCTGTGCACGACAGCAGAAAATGCCAGACATTCGCACGCATGGTGCTGTCATCAGACTCCCATAGAATATATCATCAAACAAACCTGTTCCAAAGGATAAATCTTGCTATGTGGCAAGATTTATCCATGGCACATGCTTGGTTGAAAAAATATGAAAATTTTGACATGGCACTTGAGTAATATTGCAAAAACATACTGTATCGCTATCGCTCAGCAAAAGCACTTATGATTGTCTAAACTAGGTCACACTGACTGTTTGAATAACATAACTGATAGATAACACTATTAGTAATGTTACATTAGTAGACATTTATGTACTGGTAATGCAAACACATTCGTTGCAGCTTGGGATATTAATATAAAAATAAGCTGAAATAAATTTTAGTATTTCCATCTAAAAAAAAATTGTACGATTATTACGGAAAAATTAAGATGTACAATACGCAATATCTTGTACAACAAAATTTTAAGTCAGTATTTTATTCAAAAAAGTATTTTGCCTATCCAAACACAATTTGGCATTTCAGAATAAAAAAACGTAAAGTTCTAGTTTCTCAGGACATTCAAAAAATAAAAGGAATAATTGTTAAAAGAACAAAAAATTTGAAAAGATGACCTTTTTTTATCAAATTTCAATTTTGTTACTGTATCAAAATTAATATTAAAACTTCTAAAAAGAAAAATATACCTTATTATGATATTCGATGAGTACAGTGTGCCAAGTGCCATCATTCACACCTCCCTCAATAAAAGGACTGACCACAGTATAATGTTGACCAGTTGAAAAATTTAATTGAACTTGACCCTCGACGATTTCTAGTGAAAGGTAGTCATGTTCATGGTTGAATCGACCGTTATAGAGTAGGAGTCCTGATCGTTCTCTGGTAGCAAAACTGTAAGTGGAAGAAAAAAACTTTATTAAACTAACTTGATAGAATATTACGATTGGAATATTTTCAAACATTTAGATTCCACAATTCAAATCAAAAATAATTTCTTTTCGTGGATATTCTTCAATTGACTCATTATGCAATGCAATCATGACACATTACGTTGTAAAATTTGGCATGGTTCATGATTTCACAGCAAAATGGGCAAAAATCAGATATTCGGTCATGGATTATGTTGAAACATGATTATATATATCCTGAATGCTGTTCAAACCAAACCGTTATCATAGTAGATATAATTTATTAGAAAAATTTTCTAGTAAATGTTCGTGAAGTCTATTTTTTTCATCAAAATTCATCATATCAAAAAATGTTAATTAACTCGCTTCTACTAACATCGTTGCACCACAAATGCAATTTTAAAGATTTTAATTCAATTCTTATTGATCAAGTTGATTCGTGATTTTTGCATCCGATTAAGATTAGTACTTCTGGCAGCATTGAAAAACTCATTGAGCAAGCATAGCATCCAAACATGAGTTGTACCTATCATTTAGTTTGGAATGTATTCAAAATTCAATATATGAATAGAATATGTTTTAACATTCCAGATAAATGAAATTTACAATATTTTACCATGTTTTTGTGCATTTTGTAGGAAAATCAAGATTTATGTCAAATTTTACAGCGTAAAATTTGGCATATATCATGATTTCACTGCAAAATAAATCAATATAAAAACAAAATTGAAGAATAAAACTATTTCGATATAGACATCTCTTATCCGAACAATGTCATCAATGGCAAGAGCGGCTACTTTCTAGCGTTCAACCACAACAAAATCATTCATTAAATTATGCATGACCTATGTCAACACACAACCTTTTTTAGATCATCATTGAAGTTAAAAATTCAAACATTGTCGACACGGCTCTTGTAGCCAAAATGTCAGTTGAGTCACATTAAGAAAACAATGAAAAATGAGTCTGTCTCCTGCCTAATGACCTTGTAAATGTTCCAAAACATTGAAATAACAAAGACGAAATACAAAGTTAATATACGGATATTTTTAGGAAAATTTTATAATATTTTTTTAGTAAAACAATAAGGATGGGCAATTCTGAATACCGCAGCTGTGTGGATTTAAATCATTCAGCATTCGAATATAAAATTTATATTTCAATCGAAAAATAGGATTCGATTGCTAATTCACAATTGCCGAGTGCACGCAGAAAGTCAAGAACTTTAAAAAATGTGAGTTACAGCCTGTCACAAAAGTAACTTCATTACGGCCTGCGTTACCCAATGTATCAACTAGCTTTGTTGGTGTAGGCTTAGAATTGCCATAACATAATTCTCGCTTGTTGCGAAAGGAGCTGAAAGAAAGGAAGCAAAAAATTCCCCAATATATCTAATCCATATTTGTACAATAATCAAGATCAGAAACTCCTCTCTTGCAAAACAGTCATAAATTTTCCCTTGTCAGAGAAGCCTTGATTATAGCACATTATAAATCAGTGGCATTTACTCCATAAGATGATGTTACAATACTTTCTGAAAAGTATCAATGTCCTGGTATATATGCTTTAGGATTCATTTCCCTTTTTCCATTTGCAATGCAGTAAATCAAAGACAGCGTAACGACCAAACAAACAGTTCAACTTTCACAACAATAAGTTCACAGGTGTTCCGCATCACCGCTATATGGAATAAATTTCAATTTTCCCACCCACCTTAAAGATAGAGTAAACCTCCATTGTCTTGTAATTCCCGAAAACATTGCAAAATCACCCTTGCGAAAAGATCGTCCCCTCAGTTCGCAAAATGGTGTCAATTCGTTGGAAGAGAGGCCACCCGGTTTGCAATCGCATCGAAATCCACCTGCAGGATAGGGATGACACTTTGCGTCGTTTCGACAGATGCCTCGTGCTTCACTGCACTGGCTGCCGACCAAGTTCACTTCGCAATGTTTCCCTGTATAAGTAACAACAAAATATCAATATGTTGACATGCAGAATAATTGGAACTGTACCAAAATAGGAAATCGGTGGTCATATCATTTGAAAGTACTGCTATATAAAAATAAATATGATATAAAGTATAAGAATTAACTGACTTCGGACTGGGGCTGTCGAAATTATTCGATGCGATTCATAATATTCAAATCATAAATTATTCTGCAATAATCGGAAATAAACAAGATGATAAATTTGAACTTTTGCCAAAATAAGTATGAACTTCCAAGTATAGTATTACCTCGCAAAAGGATGTCTTGTTTGTTTAATATATGAGTTCCAACTCAAATATTCGATTTCGACAACCCCTATTTTTGAAAGAATTGGTAAAAAAAAACAATTCATGTGAATTAGCTAGACATATTCAATAGAGCATAACAATATTCAGATGAGAATTAATACATGTCAAGTTTGGGCTATAGATAAAGCACACTTTCAAGGCCCAAACTTGGTATATCCCTACCAAACTATCTGTAAAATATGATGTTAGTATAGTAATATGATAAATTTTTGGTTGATGAAATTTACAAAGGAATTATTTTCAGTGAACCAATGCGTAGTTTAGCACTAATCCCACGTTTAAGATTTCAAAACACGAGTTTTAAACTTGTAAAAAAGTGGATTACAAGATTCAAGTAAATATGATTTTAACTTGAGCGTCAACCAGCCACAACCTAATATCGCACACAACACACAAATTTAAGCTTATTATAGGCTTATAAATGGATTATTTTGGCTGTTTGGGGAATTAAAAAAAATTCTTTAAAAAAGTTATAAATGAAAATTTTAAATACTTATAATATAGTTACACCAAACTGGATCTGTCATTGAAGGAAAGGTAAAAATAAATTGATTTCCCCGTCATATGGCAGGCCGAGCTTATTTAATATGCATGTCTGTAATCATAATGTCGGCCTGTTCCCTTTTAGCCCATATATAAAAAAAGATCAAATGCTAGCAAGCAATTTTTTTATTTAAAATGAAAATAAGAAAATCAAATATGAACGTTGCATTGGAACATTTATTAAAACTAATAAGGCCTATCAATTCAACTCATTATTTCGACAATATATCTGATATCTTTTTGGCAATCTATATTCCATACTACATAAAAAACGATTCATAAAAAAGTAGTCTTTAAGAAAGAATTTTATCCTTCTAAAAGCACCCTGAGGCACCAAATTTCAAGATAAACATTTATAAATCTATTGATGAATATACCTGCAAAATTTCCATTGCATTTACATACATATCCACCCTCCACTGATAGACATGTTCCACCATTTTTACATCTAGAGGAATGACATAAATTCACTTCATTTTCACATCCGATTCCAGCAAACCCTGCAGGACACTTGCAGCGTAGACCACTCACAGGATGTATCGGACGAAACAATACAGTCTCGGTTGAGACAAAAGGTGCAGAACTGTTGAAGTATAGCGCTGATACACATCTCATGTAATTTTCACAAGGTTCTCGTAAACATATGTTGTCATCGAAAGGCATAACATTTTGCATCGAATAATTGGTCAGGAGAGAACGGTTCAGGTATACCTAAATGAAAGAGAACGGTTTAGAATTAGTGATTATCATATAAAATAATTTGCAAATTAATTTGATGGCTGAATATTGGAAAACTTCAGATCGAAATCTCAAACTATACCCCCAGTCAGAAATTAGTCCACACGTGTGATGTTACTTAATACGCATAATGGAACGCGGCGTCAGGATGTGGTCATCTGTGTCACACGCTTATCAGAATAAATTTTTTGGTCGGAACATCATAAAATAAATCCTCCCACCTTTATAATACCCTATAATTGTTTCAATATCTTAAAAAATATGAAGATTTGTTTTGCATGAATAAAGCCATTCGAAGAAGATTTCAACTGAATTTATAATCAATCATCCGAGTGAATCATCCTATGCAATGTTCCGGCACAAAACCACATACATTTTTATACTCTAGGTTGGAAAGGTGAGAATGAATCGATCAATTAGAATAGTAGAGATTTCACACATGATGCCAATACCTCCTCCCCCTCACATAAATGAAAAAAGAATTAGCTATGTTGACAAACATGTAGAGCAGCAACTCAAAAAGTAAAATAAAAAAGAAGAAAAAAAATGAAAACAATTTTAAAGAAACTACAACAAATCATAGATGAATAAATAAAAGCTTGAGAAGAACATGTAAACTTGGCATTGGTTTTTCTTTACAAACATCCAGTAATGGTTGGTATTGACAGTTGGTAATTACAGAAAAGATACCCTCCCGCCACATTAGTAAAAAATTTGTAACTTAGCTACGCATGAACAAAAATGTTTAAGAGATATTTTTTAGTCGGTCTTGAAAAAACGATCAGAACCTAACTGTGATAATCTGGTACGATAGTATTATTTAAGGATAACATTTGAACTAGGAACTTTGAATTGAGTGAAATATTAAATCATAAAAAACGATGACCAAATCACAGCTGTCCTAATATGAAGCAATCACGCTACATAACACATATCTTAATTTACAGAGTTTTAATCCCTAATAGTCCACTTTCTAAGCCTGGATCAAGGGCAGGTGTTGGTCAAAGGAGTTATTATCTCTGAAGAATGGCAATTACCAATAGAAAAATCAATGAATGAGGCAGGTGGACCTAGCTTAACAGACTCTATATTTATAACAAAAAAAACAAATTATATCAAATATAAAGATTTGATATAAGAGTATAAGAGTATATATCAATAAGTTAAAATAATTGAAGGTTTTGAGCAAAATTGAATAGTACCCATTCGGGTTTAACTTCTCCAAATAATTGTGGTATTTATAGAAATCAGAGTGAAATAAACTCTGCCTTTTCAACTAATCTCTAAATTGATTCATTTTGCAATAAAATAACGAAGTTAAATCAACGGCATGTCAATATGTTGCTATGCTAATTGGCAAAAATAATAAAGTGACAAGTAATTTCATTTTGATCTATCAATAATATACTCGAACGTATTTCAGGAAGAATGTTCAATTACTAATACCGCTTTTATCCCAAATTACATGTAGCATTTTATATTCTTTTTGTATGATTGGTTTTTAAATATTTAATAATTTAATTTGGAATTATGTTATTATTTTTGACCCCACCCTCAACTAGACGATATCTAACTTATGAAAATAGAGAATTTATTAATTTTGCATTTATACATCATGTCAACCAAAAATTTTATGAGATCAAATCCAATTTTTTCTAGTTATGCATTTCCAAAAAAGCTACTTCAGTTATCCCCCCCCCCCCCCCCCTCCGCTACTGTATTGGTATGATCTTTATTTCAACATTTATACTTCCTTTACCTCATTATGGAACCAATTTTTGATGTTCCAGATCATTAACTAAAACATTTTGCTTATTGTATAAAAATCAGATCAAAAACCATCTCTGGTAAATTGAGGGATTGTAAGATTAATAAACTCTTTGATAGTTTATTCATTCTAATGGGTTTTCTCTTCCCACTTCACAAACCATCATGACTTCATTTTTATTAAACCAAGTATGAGCCAATGATAAACTGTGACTCTCAGGCACAGTTTATCAATGACTCATTCATGGTAAATGGTAATTCAAGCAAGCAAAGCCTAAATTTCAATTTTCCCAAGAGTTGGGAATTTGCCTATTTATGCGGACAGAGAGAATAATATTATAGAATATTGAATTAATATTGTGCCCCCTGGGGCTGAGGCGTCAAAAACCAAATTTCATGAAATGAATGATGAGGTCGGCCACTAAAATACTGATAGCAAACAATATGAACGTGAGCACCCCGGAAACCTGATCATATGTCAATTTGAGAGCTTTTTAGACATCCCCAAAAATAAATCTGGGTTCGTTACAAACCATAAAAAAGTCAAATAATTGAAAAAAATGATGTATTCAATTCTGAAAAAATAGATGATTTTTAGATAGACTGCCACATTCAATAGAATGTACATAATAAGAATAATGGTGGCTTGGTGAGCAATTTGATTTCATTGGTGCCCAAATTATGGCTCATGCTATACAAAATAAAATTCCCAATAAGGTTAAAATTTTTTTTTACATAATACAATTGATAAGGAATAAATGCAATGTTCAGGTATAAATAATAAGAGAAAAATAATGACATATACCCAAAATATAAAAAAGTAGAATTTTTAAATACCATAATGGAAAAAACTGAAGTAAAATATACATTTCAAAACAATATTTAACAAAGGACTTATTCTAAGCAAGTTGAGCATTCCAACTGAAAAAGAAAACTATCAACTTATTGTGGAATACTTACATCACACCAATTTTTGAACCATAATCAAACAGACAAAATACCACTTTGAAGGCCGCACTGTAATAACTCACGCTGAAAATGGATTCGTAAACATTTTAAATCCACATCTCACCAAAGTAAACAAACAATAATTTTCATAAATAAAGTAAAAATTCCTTGGCAGATTTATTAGTAGCAAGATATTTGAGTGAACTAATTGTGGTACACTTTTAGCAAAGGTAAATAAAATACAACAGCATTAGAGAAACACAAAATGAATACTGCAATGTATGTTTTTTATACCGAAAGCTCTTGGAGAAAGTTAATCTAACGTTTTTGATGTTTTCACAGCACTAATATTTAGCATACCTAAAGAAATTGATTTAAAAGCACCATAATCTAATGGACAATAATCAGATAATTGAATTGAATAATATTAAATGTTCTTGGCATGCTAGTATCCAGAAATTTTAGGATAAGATTTCATTTTTATCATGCGAGAGAGAACAGCCGAGAATATATATCTTAACCATATAGCGAATCATGACCTCTCGTGCAAAATATCAGTACCAGATGATGGATGAGGTTTTTGCTTATCCGTTTACAGATTTTCCTTTTGTTGACTAAGAAAGCTGAAACCATTAGTTACGTGCAGCCAGCAATTCCCTCGCATATTATCGTTCCGTGTTGGATTCAAACCCAGGATGTCAGAGATTGAGCGAAGGGGCACGCATAACATTATGAATGTCAAATTTTACAATGTTCATGCCAATTTTGTTGAAGCAGCATTTTGAATATTAACCAACCAATTCAAACTGAATGAACCAGTTTCTCAAGGCGTACTGCAATATATATATATATATATATATGTTACAAGCTCTATAAAAAGAAACATCTTTTTAATGTCGCACCCTTGTAGCAATAAATAAGATAAGAGGTCCATTCTAATAAATTTTCATTTGGTCTAGCATGAACCACAGATGGACCTTGTCTTATCGACATGACCCATCAGTGACTCATACTCGATGAAAAATGTTTTGACAAAATTTTTTCTATTGAGATTATTTCATCTTAATCTTATAACTTGTTGGATAAAAATAAAGTTTTTTTCTAATATATCACGTTACCAAGGTATAATCTATCCATGGCGCATGATTGACAAAATAAAATGTAATCGCAGTATATAAACAAGACTTTATAAAAAAAACTGATTTCCCTCAATAAAGAAGCTGCACATGTTGAAATTGAGCAAAATTATAAAAGTTAACAAGTAATTTTTCTTGCTGCAAATTTTGCTGTTTTTAGAAAATATCGTCATGGTTGACAAAAGTTGGGTGGATCAAATTACAGAGTTAAAATACCGGAGGCCAACCAAATTTGTTTAACCAGGTAATTATATAGGATCAAATTCCTGTCAAGATACGACAGAGATGGCGGTTCTTCACAAGCAAATATTTTGATCAATTCAAAACGATTCATATAATTTTGCAGTGCAAAATAAACTTCAAGATTTTGTAAATAAAAACAACAATGAACCAGCCTTGTGTTCTTACCTTATAAATTCTACAAAATCTGATGTGAACCAGAAAAAATGGAACATTTAGTACTTTTTTATATATAAGCCTTTTAACAGATAGTCTTATGAAAAGTTTCATATGGTCAAGCATAAACCACAGACCGACAGTATCTCATCGACACGATCCATCAGTGACTCATACTTGATAAAAAAAATGTTTTGACAAAATATTTTTGATTGAGATTATCTAACCTTAATAACTTGGAAGAAAGTAATGTTTCATATACCGCATTATAATAGTATACTGTATATGTAATAAGTGTGGTACAATTCCATTCGGAAAAAATTTGTCAAAACATATTTTGTTGAGAATGTGTCACAGACGGTCCATCCATGACCCATGCTTGAGAAAAAAAAATCTCAGAGTAATTAGATTCTGTTTTTGAAAACAATAGATAATTTTATATCGGACTTTATTTAACCACTGTACTGATTTATTTGCTCATATTTCAGTCTCACTTAGTGTGTGATAATATATTATGCACCTTGCTGGCTGACAATATAAATATAGAACAAGTAAATGACTGTGTGTGCACAACACATGATATAATATATCAGACATTTAATAACGTTAACACCAAAGTGAAATTAAATTGCGTATTCGGCCTTAATAAGATTATTCTCAAAACTTTTGTGTCATAAAATTTGACATAAATCATGATTATGGTAAGGAATGTACCAAAATATGCCCGAAAAGCACCAATATCAATTAACTGAAACTTTCCAAATTCCATAATTCTATCTAATACATACTATATTAATTTTTTAATTCGAATATTGTTTAAACTATATTATGTACTGAACCACACTGAGCCAACTAACACCGATAAGCATTGCGGTGTTGATTATTATGAGGTACCGGTAGTCAATATTATTTTGTAACATTGACATATTGCATGACTGCGTTTCAGACATATTGAAAAAAACTTCTCATCGGTACAAGCAATATATTATCAAATGTTGAATTAAGATGATCGAAATTAGACTTAAGAATATTTATTAAAAAGCTTTTATTGAGAAAAAACATTTTACAAGTACCACATTGTCTGTTGGTACAAATTATCTCTAGCCCATACTCGATAGAAAGAGTAATATGTTAAAAGGTGGTAAGCAAACGTGACCGCTGAAAGACGAACGAACACGTTTGAAAACAATGGTGGTGATGTGTTCGCAAAGCAAATATTTGAAACTACGATAAGTTGACAGTTGCCAAAAATCAGTGTTCCCATAAAAATTTTTTTTTTTTCGGATAAACAATTAAAATTATAAAACATTTTTAGAAACCTAAATAACTTCACATATACTCAGAAATGTTTCTAATAAAAAATTCTAAAATCCTATCTTGGTGTTTTCAGAATACTATAAATATTAATTTTGAAAACTTGGAATTTTGTCACAGTGAACATCCGTTACTTGAGCAAATATAAAGAACATTTGTCATTTTATAAGAGTGGAACACTTCAAATGTTGAGCTTCTTTATCGGAGGTAGTAATATTTTCCAGACCAAGCGCAACCTTATAAGCTATTGTATAAAGATTTGAAGAGCAGCTCAGATAAAATTGAATAAGCGTTTTAAGTTGACTTCACTTTCAATATGACTTTAACATTCGCGCAATCACAGATTAATTGTCTGAAACTTTTTACCCAAAGCAGGACTATGAACACTAATGATAAAAATTATATTATGAAAATTCATTTACAGAATATATAAATATCGAAAATGTTCATTCTGCAGCTGCAGACATTTTTAATATATATGAACATCAGCTTGAAAGCTAATCTACAATACTTTGTTAAAGGACGCAAAATAAATTAGTCGTTCCATGACGAAAATTTTTGTTGATTTGAAGCAAATCTTTATCACATATATTAGTATGTCCCTGGTTTGTAAGCAGTTCATTCACATTTATACAAAATTCATTCCAATACTATACAAATTTCAACAAAACTAAAGATGTCATACATTTTCCCAGGATGTATACAAATCAAATTTGTTAGGTACAAGGCCACAGATGGACCACGCCTTAGCGGCGTGGATCCATCAGTGATACATACATAACAATTGATGTTTAGCTATTTTTTTCTTACTTGCATTACACATGCATCACTCACAGTCTTACTGATCATCCAATAAATAATAGATTAGTTAGAAGTCAGATCATTCTAGTGCGAGATGCTGTGAGTCATATCCAATGTATCCCAATCAAAAAATTTCCTTTCTAAATACCTTTTGTTAATTAGGTACGAGTCACAGATGGATCGCACCGTTTAGGTGTGATCCATCTGTG
Source organism: Styela plicata (assembly GCA_963675895.2). Lineage (NCBI taxonomy): Eukaryota > Metazoa > Chordata > Ascidiacea > Stolidobranchia > Styelidae > Styela > Styela plicata. The sequence goes on from OZ023150.1 coordinate 6,876,856, forward strand.
GCTCATGCTCATCAAAATAAAATTTCAGTTTGCGATAACATATCTGTTCTGTATATTCTGAGCACCTTGAATGCACCAATGCATGCTTTTATTGAATGTCATTTGAAATTCAATATATTTAAATGGAATAATGTTCCAACAATTCAAATAATCGAATTTGCTCATATTTTGCAGCAAAGATGTGATTAATGTCAAATTTGACTATTCAGATGACAACGTCCCAACTAATCAGCGAAATATTCGGACCATATTATTCACATATTTTCAATACAGTGATAGTGTTCACCATAATCAAATGAAAAACAGTGCAACACATCATTGTTTATCAATACCACTGTCTTTTGACAGCCTCAATTTAATACATATTCATCATATCCATACAGTATGCAGTATGCATATCCAAAAATTATATTATATACCTGTTCTTGAAGATGTTGTGTAGTGAAGAAATATCCAGCTGGATGTTTAGCTGAGAAACTAACATTTACCACAGCGTGCGGTGTTACATCAGTGTCGTTTTGAACATTGAAAATATAGACATCCTGCAAAAATTAGAGAGATATATCATATTAGTTGGAAATATTATATGCAAGTTTTAATTTTGAATTAATACTTGCTAAAACGTTTTTATACCAACACTTGAATGAGAGACACTGGGAAAACTTAGCAGAGATAATGGTGTTAAATAAAGATGATTTTAAATCCAAAAAGTTTGATTTAAGGAATATGAGTTATCTATTGAGAACTATACTTGTTCTTTTTCTGAATGGTTGAAATGTGAGCAAAATGCAAGGGTGCAAATAAGTATTTTTGTACGGGAGTATGCTATACTCTCGTGTTTTTCAACACACAAGTATTTCAGAAATAAATCTATGACAGTTTTGTATGAAAACACTTTCATTTCACTTCTGTGCTTTAATATTAAGCACTTTATGTTAATTTCCCATTATCATAAACCAAGTACGATCCAGTACATTTTAAATGGTCGTAGGAGAATTAGTTAACACATTTCAAAGATGGAAATGCTTGTTCAAAATTTGCAGAGTATATGAATACTCTCTTAAATGTCTTGATGTGAGTACAGACGAGAGTAATACCCTCGTACTCTTGTGTTATTAATGTTAATGTACAGCAGAATTTTGGGTAAATTTTCTATCGTTTACGTTTTATCCCTCAATTCATCAACCAATACAAACTTTACTAAAAATTTTCTATGATTTTGCTGCAAACATAAAAATTTCTTTCAACATGCACCAGTACCGATAATTTGCAAATGTGACAAATCAGATATTCATACAACATTAATTTTTGTGTTAATATTTTTTGATAATGTGAGATTAGTAATTAAAACAAGTTTTACCTGAGTTGAAACATTCAAAATCTGCCCCAGTCCATGAACAAATTGAGACATTGCATTCGAGAGAAAATTTTCTTGTGACATTTCTTGTACTCGAACTGTTACACTGTTGGTCAACATTTCATCAGTAATTGGCACCACTTTTAGAATACATTTTCCAGTGACGCTGTATTTTCCATCTAAAAATAAAAATTATGATTGACCATCTCAAGAATATCAATAAAAGTTTTGAAAATTGATTAGATTGTAATTTTTCGTAGTGTAATCACCAGTAGGGTGAACGCTTGTTTCCATCATACAAAAATTCCTGATGAAGGTTAGCTGAAAAGATTAAGGAGCTTCTTTTTAAGTGATTTGTATTGTGGTAATAAAACTTAACAGAAATCTTTAATATATATTTCTGCCGCAATAGTGTAGTACCGGCAATAGCATTAATGGTTTGATTAAAAAATAAAAGCTTTGTTCCGCGCAAAAAAAAGATTCTGTCACCCTGCAGTCCAATTCTACCATTGACAGATTGAGTTTGGTCTAAAAATACAATATTTTTTTTCATAAGATTGCCATAAAATGGCTTAAATTTTCCACTCGAAAAAAAGACCTATAAAATTGTATAATAGAAAATTTGCCAAATCAATGGAATATTCTCTATCATGCAAATACAATACCACGTTGAATTAAGCTGGACTTTTATTATTAATATAATACTACATAACATAGCAGTAAAATAATATAAAATAAGAGCAATTTTCTTTAATATCATTATATCTTGAAATCATTATTTACTTATGCAATAATTTCGATACCCTGAAATTACACACTTCAGCTATTAACATTATGACTCATTTTTAAAACGAGATTTATCGTGCTGTTTTTCAGACAAAACAAGAAGCGAAAAGGATATGTAAAAGTTAACGAGTCCATAAAATCGAACAATTTGAAAGTCAGTCCTGGGTTAACCCGAGACGGCCCTTCAAAATGTTCAATTTTCAGAATTTATCCGGGGCAATATCAAAACAAAGCTATTTGTATTACACTCGAGCGTTTAATATCCAAAATAAAGTAAACAAAGGCAGACAAAAGGTATAGCACACACCGAACGCTCAGAACAAGCGACGTGTTAATACAAAACGACACAGATTTTAAATTAATACATGGTAATATGAAATTTTTGAAGACGGGTCGAAATATAAGTCAAGAGAGCATAACCATTTTGTCTTGTTGATGGCATTAAAAGGCAACCGTGCATCACATGGTGTATGAATTTTTGACAACTGGGAGAGAGTATATCATTTTTTATCGCGAAGATATGTGTTATTTGTGTATAAAACAACTAATAAGTCCAACAAATATTTTGAGAACAAACTTGAGAACCCCAATATCCCAAAACATATTCAAATTACACAATGAGGTAGATATTTTACAATTCCAGCATGAGCAAACTAACATTTAATAAAGCCACACTATCTAGCTGATTAATAGGTTTATAGACTTTTATGCATTAACTATTCATTTTTAAACAAATTAGCTGAAAACATTCATTATGTTGAACTATTTCGATTTAATTCCAATTTCATTATGATGAAAAATAATCCAGAAATAATACAAATATATTTGAGGTAAATAGCAAATTATCTGAATAAAATACAGTGCAATAATGCTGAACCTACATTCACGATTAGATACTCAAGATAGTATAGAGAGAGAAATCAATCTAAAAAATTCAATCATGTACACCAAAGCTAAAAAGTTCAAATCATGATTGAGGCAAGTAACAACAATGGCTGGTTCAAATACCCATTCAAAATTTTGTATCTTTAAAACGAGCATGTAAGTTATGAAACTAAAAGTTTTGGCATTTCAAAACAAAAACACAAAACTTGGTGATGAGAGACAAAACGCCGTAGAAAAACACGATAGGAATTCTTATATTACATTAGAACAGATGTGAAATTAAACTTGAGCAGTTTATAAATTCAATCGCACTATTTTATTTCCTAACCACATCTGCCCTTTACGCGGATCACTTGGAAAACACAGGAGAGATCAAATAATAAACTCTATCAAGTATGTGGTATTAATAAATCAAGACTGAAAGTCTTGGTTTATTAATGCCACATGCTTGATGGAAGAAAAGTAATCACAAACCTGAAACGTCTACGTCGAAAGTTGCAGTAAATTCTCTGTCGTTATCAAGTTTCGAACTAAGTCTCAATTCACCAGTGGTTTCATTTAAAATTAGTAGACTATTGTTGTTGCCAGATGTGAATCTGAAAATGAGACAAAAAATCGTTAAGAGCGGAGAGAAAGATCATGTTGGTGATAAAATTGAATAAACTTGAGGAATAATTTTCAGAACGATGATATAAATTTACTAATTGTATACATGTATAAAAGCAAAAAAAAGCCTCGAATAATTGCCGAATGAGTACAACTGGTCCCAAAATACAGTTATAAAAAATAAAAGAAATTTTTCATCATATTTTTTTTCTTAATAAGTAAAGCTTCATAAAACATTTTCTAAAAATGACTAAGAGTAATAATTTGCCGCAACAGCGGCAAAGCACCAATCTGTTCAAACACAACGGTCTAGTGGTTGACACCACTGTTGCCACCGCAGAATAATAATCTCAGGTTCCGAGTCCCTGCATGTCTGTCTCGTATACCTAGGTTTTAATAACTTTGGTGTGTAAACTAGACAGAATCAGAATGTACGGCATTCATGTCTTTCTAACATTATGTGTATTAATGATTATTAAATGCCACTTAATTTCTGCTGTAGTATGGCACAATTGACTCAATTTTAAATGAAAAAAAAAAAGGATAAAACTGGTCACCTGTAATTTAATACACTTGACACGTCTGGATCATAAGCTGGAATTTTTCCGATGGGTCCAAATGGGAATGTGTAAGGTTTGTGAGTTCTGTAGTTGTTGAATATTATTTCAAAATGATTGAGGACCGGTGGATTGTCATTAACGTCAATCAAATTAATGTGAACCATAACCTGCAGAAAATTTGGAATAAATATAGATTCAGGAATTGTAGTCGAAGGGACAAATGCGGTTGGATATTTGAAACTAACATTGTTCTTGTATTGTTTAAGCGATATTCGAATTTTGTTCTTCGTGTATCTTAAATGTCCTTGTCATTTTCTTCAGGTGACAAAAAAAACATCAGAACTGCTCTTTCCTACAGTACTTTTACTATTTTTCTGTGACTGGTTATATCATTAATATTGGCTATTTGTTGAATTTTCTTTTGATGATAATGATTTTCTTCAGATGTCTGAGTAGCAGAGCAGCTGACATTCTGCCCAATCCCATTTTGCAGCAGAGTCATGATATATGACAAATTTTACAATATAAAATTCGGCATATATATCATGATTTAACTGCAAAAAGAAATAATCCAATATCGAAAGTACCATGCAAAACACTTCAGATTTATTTTTCAACCATAATACCATTATTTAATTTTGAAAGACATACGTAATAATTTTTTAGGACATCCCTTTTTGGAATGTGAAATCTTGTAAAAATAAGAATATGCTACCAAGTTAATAGGAAAAAAATCATGCAGTAACATCAGTTCTTTGATGTGCAACTCAAATGTGGTTCAAATACAAAAAGAAAAAATGTCATCCCCAATGGCCCATTTATCTTATCTTAAGCAGTTTAAAATCCCACAGAAAAAGAAATAATCAAATCCTTTCTTGAAACCCCTAATCAGTTAAGTCATTTAGGCCAGAAGGTTTAGGTCCAAAACATAAGACAAAAACATTCCACAAAACCAAAGGATGTTTTGGTTAAAAACAGTCTTATAGATTAGGCAAAACACAAAAAAAGAAGAGTCAATTTGGTGGGGTTTGATGATTTTAAAAAATCAAAAAATAGGCTGACAGTGTAAAGCGAGACAGAATTGCTTTTCAAGTACGAAAATGCCATGTTTTTTTCATAACATATCCAGGATTTCAGGCAAAAGATTTTTCAGTTTAATGAGATTGAGTGATGCACAATTGGCTACCGGTATATTGAAACTAGATTGAATTTTGAATGATACTCCAATGAAAATCTTAAGAAAAATATTATTGTGATAAAAAATGCTCCCTTCCAGCAATTTCAATATGTCACACCTGACCCTCAGATCGGATGCCCCTTATCAGCTTGGCCTATACTCATATTCACAAAGCATGTTTTAATAAAATTTTTACGATTGGGCAGAAATGAAAATGTAGTCTATGTCGTTTTCAATAACTAACAGCACAGGAAGACAATTTTCATAAATATCGTTAAAAACTGAGACAAAATGACAAAATATGCGACATAAGCGACGACTGCCTGGCAAAGTTTTAAGTAACGCTACACCCTAGTGGAAAGCACCCATAACAACAAAGTCTGAATGGGATCACGTCTTGAAATGTTTTGCCCATAAACTAAAACTTTTTGTCATACAATGCCTCTCTCTATTCTAGTTGCTATGCACTCTGGTTTTTGGGCAAAATATTTGTTAAAAGTATCTATGTCGGCTAAGTACATAAGCTGGAGAAAGTCAGTTTCCTCACAAAATTAAACCAAAAATTGAAAAAACATCATAAAGGCGAATAAGCTTTCGAAGCAACTCACTATTCCTACATCCAATAGCGTAAAAACACACTTTGTGCAAAACCATGATCTGTCAAATGTTTACATTTATACATAATGGATTGGATATGGAAAAATGCACACTATGTGCTGAGTTTTAGTTATGTACTTATATCGATGGTTACACGTCAAATATCATGTTGACTCACCTGGCTTAAAAGTTGGCCTGAGTAGGCTGACACAATCAAAGTGTAATTTGCCTTAGTTTCATAATCCAATGGAAAATTTGGGCTCAGCTCTCCAGTAACATAATTTAAATCCCAATTTGTGAGCGCGTCGACTCCCATTGCCAGTTCATACAAAACTTTCGACTGTCCACCTTCATCTGGATCAATAGCCTTCAATGTAGCGACAATAGAACCCACTGGACTATCTTCAGGTACTTCAAAAGTCAACTCATCACTTGGAAATCTTGGTGGGTTATCATCAACATCTTTCACTGTCACGATTACAGAAACTCTAGTTCGTTTTGGAGGAGAACCACGATCAGCAGCATAAGCAATGAGGCGATATTCGGCAATGTGTTCTCGATCAAGCCTGTAAAAAAAATTAATTGAATAAGTCTCTTCTTAAAGTGTTTAAATGTTTCAAATTTTCTTCACATGAATCAAAAATCTTAAAAATTGTCAACATTGCTTAATTTTTCATGCTTTGAAAGACATTTGTACAATTTAATCATTTTTGACATTCATGACAGACCTGGCGCCAAATGTAGGAAATTTCTGGTAAAAATTGAGCCAACATACATGCTTACTTTGCCGTTACCTCCTGTGCCAGAAAATATTTCTTGTTTTTGACCAAATAGACTGGCAAATATTTAAACAGATTTTTTAATAAACACAGAGCAGTAAAAGATTAATTTTTACATCATAAAAATATGAGCTCTCAGTAAGAGTTGTATTTTTGGTATCTGTAAATTGCCTACTTGAATTTTTCATTTTTTGAGCTCTCACCTTAGGAATATGATAAAATGTAAAGAAAACTGTGGTTACTTACTCTGCTGTTGTACGAATAACCCCGCTTGATTGGTCAATTTTGAAATAACCACTTCCATCATCCCCACCCCTAAATGTGTAAAATATTTGACCATTTTTGCCATCGTCTTTGTCTGTAGCATGAATACGAGTAACGCTGGTTCCAACACGCACATTTTCAGAAACAGAGGCTGAAACAAAAAATGAAGGGAGGGTGTTTAAAAAAAATATCTCATACAGTTAAATATTAGGCATGTATGTATACTATCAAATGATGGGAAATTTTAAACAAAATCAGGCAGTCTCTTCAAATATTAGTGAATTTTGAGTACCGGTAAGTAACACTTTAATTGAGATTAAAAAATCTTTTCAATGTTCAAATTCTATACAATGAATTAAATTGGATATTCGATATTGTTAAATTAAATTGAATATTGGATGTTGTGAAATCAAATTATCTTCAACCTACCATATCAAGGAGGTGCGTACCTGAATATTCTGGCTGATCAAATAACGGAGGGTTGTCATTCACGTCTTGCAAATACACTGTTACAAGAGCTTCCGTTTGATGTTGTGGAACTCCATTATCTTTTGCAATAACAGTAAGATAAAACTGATTTGTTGTATCATAGTCCAATTTAGTTTTTGTTTTGATCTCACCGGTCCGTGGATTGAGTGAAAACTCTCTGAAATAAGAGAGATAAATTATGAAGATCCACATCCGAGTCATTAGCTCCCATTGAAATTCACTATGAGCATTGTTTGGGGTAGCACCAGAAAGAAATCAACTGAAATGTACGGACGGATATTGCAAACAGCAATATGAAAAACAGCAATGTGAACAACTGTATCCTGGGTAGAAACAATCCACAAAGAAATGAATTGTAATGTAATTGTGAAAATGAAATTTTTTTAAATTTTTTTTTTTTGGGGCAAAATCCCAATTGAAGATTAAAATTAATCAAATCCAATAAGTTAAAATGTACTTTTTTTGATATAATTGATGTAATTTGACCTGAAAATTTTGACGAGTAGTACTCCAAATTAATTGTAACATTGTTTGATACAAATGTTACATTGTGTTTTACAAATTACAAACAACTGTTGTTAAAAGGAAACAGGACAAGTAACACATGGCACATTTCCAACTACTTTACACAATGAATAGAACAAATGAAATAGAATCCGAATCTTTTCTAAGTTTTGTTACAAATGGGGCGCCAAAACAGACAGGATGCTTTTAATTGAAACACGTAAGGGCGAGCATAATGCACTGATGGATCACGCTTCCTGGCGTGGTCCATCAGTGGGTTATGCTCGACAACATTTTAAAAAAGTCACTTAGATATTCAACCATAACCAGCAATGTCACAAAATACCTTTGTTAGATGGAAACATCAAAGATGAGGGAAAATTGGGGTCGGGTTTCGTTTTAATTAGCGAAGTAGACAAGCGTGAGACAAACGGAAACAGAAGATTATTAGCAACTATTATAATAGTAATGGTACCAAACAGATATATACAACCTTTTTGGTACATGATTCTAAGTTTTCCTGTGTGTGTTAAAGGTGCTGACATTTTGCCAGCCCGGTGATGTGTGCTTTATTATAAAAAAAGTTTGAGAAAAATTATTTTTGGAAGAGTTTTTATTCAGTTACAAACACTATCATAGGTTATTGTATATTTTTTAACAAATTTCTCTTAACCAGCAAAAAATAATCCTTATATATATTCAATCCTTTGACCATTTCATCCACAAACCTGATTGAAAAAAAAATTCAGTGATACTTCCAATCAATCAATAATAATTTATCCTATAATAAGCACAGCCCTTTGAAGTTATCATACCTCTCATGACCAAATTTATATTATTCAACAGAGATTATAATATTGTTCCCTTTTATCTAATTCCTATTCTCAATTTCCAATGCGCTATTAAATAAATAAATAAACGACTCAATTTTTCAAAGTTCTAAAACAATTATCGTAAGTGGAAAAAATAAGGGCATAGTAGTAGAGGAAATAACAGTAAGTTATCAATTGCTGCCATCGGCTATGGAATAATGACTCGTATTATGTCAATGAGTTTCAAACTCGAAAAAAGATGAGACTTTGAGATAACCTATCAATTTGCTGCAATTATGAACTACATCATAGAACATATAGCCTCCAAACTGGTAAAGAATTATGACTGAATAATTTTTAATATCGAGTCTATGACATATTACACTGTGTCTATGGAGAATATTTTCACATCACAAAATTTTGAAATTCCGTCAAAACAAATGCCAATAACCATTCTTGTAGGAGTAATACTTCAATTTTACTACAAATCATCCACACAATATAATATTCAAATAAAGTACCAGTACTGTGGTATGTGGTCTGTGGTACATTTTCCAAAATGAAGAAGCTTATTTTGTACAAAAATTAATTCATACATTTTGTGAAATGAAACAATTATATGGAGCATCAAAAAGCGCAACTTTGAGAGAAATGTTCTATATAAACAATATTTTACTAAATATTTGCAACCTCAATTCATCCAAATCTATAAAATAATTAAGGCTTTTATTGAACCTATGATTTCCAACCCATAAAATATGTCAATTAATTAATTAATTCGGTATAGACCAATTTATCCCAAGGCTACAGTCATAAAAGATTACTTGCATCTCCTAAACAAATTGTAGCTAGTTTTATTAGATTTGTCATAAATAAAACAACCTTACATTGACAGGAATAATTGCTATAGACTATGTAATTAGAGAATTTACCATGTCATTATAATACAATCTAGCACTAAATTAACACCTATTTCAAGTTAGGAAAACAGGAAAACTATTTGTTTCACACAACCCAATATGTCATTATCCAAACTAACTTTACATCAAGTACATCTGTAGTAACATTTGTTAACTACCGGTAACTGTTAATAATTATAAACTTCAGTAATGAATCTTATCATTTCAAAACTCAGATCTGCAGCAGAAATCAAGCCTAAATAGCTAACAAATCAGGAATCATAATGGTCTGTCAAGCATGTTCTGCAGATAAGCCGCATACCGACAGCACTTTTATCAGTGACACTTGCATGACAAAACAAGTATTAAAAAATATTTCTGAATTGTATACATAGACAAAAAATGTGTCAAACATGTTTTGTTGAGTATGTGCCACAGATGGATTGCGCCCCTGAGGCGCAGTCCAACTGTGGAGCATACTTGACAAATAAAATATACTGGTTAGGCAATAATAGGTATATACATACCATTCAATAAAAATGATATTCAACATATGTGACTTGTGTTAAGGTTTTAATGAAATAAATGTTGTAAATTGGACTTGTAATTAAACTACCCTAGATATAAATATATTATTATTATTTATCAAAAATCAAATTTACACCATCAATTTACGTTTTAAAATAGATTGTAAAGTAATATCACAAGCAATAATAATATGGCTTTCTCTTTCTATTTACCAAGATAGGGTCACAAAAATGGGTCAGTTGCTAAATTTGAGTATGGATTTAAGAAATTTAAAACTCCAACTCCTTGAAATTTGGTCAAGCGGAAAAAAGTGAGCACGCAATGTCACGATTGTAGCAATGGCAGTGTATTTAATGGTATTGAATCGTAACTTGACGACAGACATTCAAGATAAAAAATTTTAATGATCTAATTGTAAGAAAATGCAAAATTGTAACATTTGCGTAAGAGATATTTGGCATGAAGGGCAGTGGTTTCCCATTAAAACAGTATCTAGAAATTTTAATGTCCAAAGATAAAATTTTGTAATCACTGGTAATAAATATAATATATTACTCGTTGATATATTAATTAGTTTACTTTGAACAATCAAGTTACCGGTACTAATACCTAAATAACAAAAAAATTTTGAAATATATACAGAAATTTGAAATATTCTTGTTTTTGAGCCAAATTCTTTCAAAATCGCCGACGAAAAAGCATAAAACAGCATAGTAGTAGCTTAAAACATATATTAATGATATAATTTGGTGATAAAACTCAGAAGAAAAGCAGTTTGTGTGTGAAAAATTAGCAATTTCATGGGGGCCGCCCCCACCCCTAAAAAATCAAGCCAAACAGAGAATGGAGATTAGTTTTAAAATCGTTGTCATCATTCATCAAGCCATAAGAAAATGACCCAATTACATATCGACTTTCATCGGTACGTCGAGTAAAGATAATCAATTGAAAAAAGAAAATATTTCATTCAACTCTGAAAAGGTTTAGCTCAGTGAGTTGAATTTTTTAATCAACAAAAGAAAGTTTCATTGTTAAAACGTGATGAATAAAAAACAGGGGTCCTTGACACCCACTCAGTCAGAGACGAACTGGATTTCTCCGTGAAAAATACCACAAGTCGAGAGGTACTCGACTTCATGAACAAAAGGCTGAGATATGGAATGGATTGGAACTTTTTATCATAAACGTACAGAAAAAAAACGGTAGAAATTTTCACAGTGCGACTTTAATCCAACTTTGTTCTTTTGTGTACGTTTAGAGACTAAAAATACACATTGGGGAATCGTGGGAATTTGGAGGTAAAATGTGAAGTAAAATAGTGAAGCATTTAAAAAATCTAAACAACGGCGAGAGTGAAAACTATGATCGAAGTAAATATTTATCCTATAAACACACTTTTACACAGATATTTCAAGCGAGAATTTTGTCTAAAAAACTAATCAAACATAAACCAGTGATAATTTGAGTTTACTGAGCTCATATTACCAATGGATCATGCTTGATTAGAAAACAGGCTAAAATTGATTTTTCCTCCCTGGCCTAATTATCTCAGACAATAGACAATTTAACATCTAAGATCTGAAGGTTATTCTGGAAATTGTGTATTACCATACTATGAAAACCAGACATATGAATTTCATACTCTCTGAGGGATATTATTTCAAAAACACTAATCAATAGTATAAGCCAATAAAATAGATATTATATTATAAAGCAAAATGCACTGAATTCAATAGGGTAGGAATTTTAAAAGCCTGTCGATGATATTAAAATCATTATCCTATGCCCACAGGTAATTTATTTTGTGAAACTTCACATTCTGAGGTCGCAGTTTATAAATTTATTACGCAATGAGATCATTTGTTGATTTGGGGAAATTGTTGCAATAAAAATAGTTTTATTTGGAGAAGTGTTCTCTGTTGGTAAAAAAGCAAGACATGAATTGCTTTTACATTGTCTAGATACTACAAATACTTTTTAAGTACAGTTTACCTTTCCTTAGCCTTATTAACCTAAAAAATAAAATTGAACATGATGTTTCCTCTTGAAAATTAAAACTCAAAAATCTTACCTTGACGGGGATTGAAGAGCATAGGTGATCTTTGCATTCTCCCCTACATCCATATCGGTGGCATGAACTTTCAGTATCATGGTACCAATCTCGACATTCTCGGATTGTGTAACCTCATAAGACGATTTATCAAATTGTGGAACATGTGTATTAGCATCTGTAACGTTGATTCGCACTTGAGCGGTATTTGTACGGGTACCATCTGAGCACATAACAGTCAATAAATAAAATCGTTTCTGATTGAAATCTAGTGGCTGTGCAAGTGATATTACGCCAATATTATCCCGTGTTATTATTCCGAATTTGTTGTATGTGTTTCCAGATAAAATAAGATAATGTAGAGTGGATCCTTCATCAGCATCTCTGGCAGTTACTTTTATCACTTCTTTGCCTATACGTGAATTCTCCGCAACACGAACTCGATAAACAGGCAATGTAAATTTTGGTGAATTATCATTGATATTTCTAACAGTGATTTGAACAGTTGCAGTAGAAAACTTACGAGGTGTCCCATGATCCATTGCACGAACTGTAAAGCGATAGATTTTCACCTTTTCATAATCCAACCCTTTAGCAAGAATAATTCTACCGGACGTGTTATTAATTCGAAATGGCATATCTGCAGGGGGATTGACGAATGAATATGTTATTCTCGCATTTTCTCCGGCATCAGAATCAACTGCTTTAACTTGCAGCACTTCCGCATCAACATTTAAATCTTCTGATACAACAGTGAGATAAGATGAACTGAGGAAAGTAGGAGTATTATCATTTACATCAACCACAGTTACGACAACAACACAGTTGCTAGATAAGGGTGGCCTTCCTCCATCTTGAGCACGAACCCTCAATCGAAAACCAGTGGGATGGTTCTCAAAATTAATATCGGAAATGACTGTAATTTCGCCCGTATTCCTGTTGATCGAAAAGAAATTTCGGTCATTACTCATCATCAGACTATATGCTATTCTACCATTGTTCCCAGCATCACCATCCGTTGCAGTAACTGTTTTGATCTTAGTGTTGCGCTTGGTATCTTCGCCAATTTGAACATGATATTGTGATTGAGAAAACTTTGGGGTGTTATCATTGACATCATCAATCGTAACAATTACTTTAGTTTCAGATGTTTGTCGTAGCTTACCACCATCAATTGCTTGCACCGTAAAAGAATATTGTGCCTTCTTCTCTCTATCAATTTGACCAGCTAGTGTAATTTCTCCATCAAGACCACTGATTGCAAACACGCCACTTGGTTGAAGACCTTTGATAGAATAGGTTATCTCTTGATTGATGTCAGCATCAATATCAGAAGCAGTAACTTTACCAATATAAGCTCTCGGGTATTCATCTTCAGGTAAATGAAAGCGATACTCGGATTTTTCAAAACTTGGAACATTATCATTAATATCAAGAACTTTGATTAATAAAGTACAATCAGCAGATTGACCTGTAGTGCTTCTTGCAGTGACTCTAAAAGCATGTGAAGCCATGTCTTCTCTATCCAAAATTTCGGTTGTAGTGACAACTCCAGGTACTGGAATCTAGCTTGAAAAACTGTAAACTCCGTTTATTAGTGGTCGCGTGCCATGTGTACTTTAGCGTAAGTCCTGCTGGGTTATTAGGTGTCATAGTTATAACTTTTGTATCAGGTCGTTGATTTTCCGAAATCTCAGCAATTTCCATATTGGGAAAGAAGCCCAATATGCTGCTAAAACTACGTTTCCGCCGCCTTGGGATTCTTCGGCTTATACGAGACGCTTTTGATTTGTGACGTGTATGATCCGGTACTCTCTGCAGTAATATAAACGTCTAGAACAATCTTTTGGTCAGGAATTTCAATTTTTGAATCAAATGCATTATGACAATTTGATATTGACTGCTTCAAAGAAATAACTTGGTGATGATCACCGCATAGGTTGTCATGCGACTCCAAGATACTGCCATGTTTTAGTTTGAAATTTGATTTCAAGTTTTTGTCTGTGAAATGAGTCCTCACCTCACAACTTTGTAATGTTGCAGGGAGAATGTCTGAAATGTCACCAGTTGGTAATACATTGACAAATGATGTATTACGAGAAGATGCAAAAACTTCAGATTGCATATGAACTGATATATTTAAAGGTGGTGCCTCCACCCCTGGAATGCTTTGATGAAAGTCTTTCAGTGATACCATTTGTGGCAGTATATACACTGATATTGGAATTTCAAACTTTGTTGAATGATGACATTCAGTCACAGTTATAATGAGGGAACATATCGAAGGTATTTGAAATTGTGCATACTCATATTTATGAGTTGTTGTAATTAGACCATTGTCTTCTCCAACAGAAAATTGTAAAGGAGACCTCAGACATGGCCTTTCTGATTTCAACTGGTAACGACAACCAGTAAGTCTGTTAGACAAATCGAATATAACAGTACCATCTTCAATGTCACTTATGGTATAGATGTTATATCCCAGGGCCACACATGGCAGTAACAATATAGTCACAAGTGAACAAAATCCACTATTTCGTTGAGATATCATGGTGATAGTTATCCAGTTATCGTTGGCAACAATGAATAAAACATTTTATGTCATATCTGGTATAGTTTTAAATCAACGTACTTATAAAACTGCAAGTATAATATTACAATTAAGGTGCACACCAAACAGAATAATAGCAGATCAAATTATCCCCTGTTATTCCAATATTTGAGTTAAGTTATTTGATGTTTTGTCCAGAGCATACTCATGGAGTTTGCATTTCACTAAAATATTTACAACCTGTAAGCCTGTTTTATTGAATATGAGCTAACTTACTAATAGATCACACCGACAATGTGCGAATCATCTGTGGCACATGTTAGAAAAATTAATTTTCATATTGGCATATTTAGAAGTCGCAAAGTGTATCTTAAAATACTCTGCGGTAGCTGAGTTGAAGTAGTGGTATACAAACGATAAAACCAATGGGAACACTGTCATAGGTCTGTGCTTCAAAGTCGCCTATTACACCTGTCCTAATTTGAAAACATTTCATACAGAACTCAGCTCAGTATCATAACTACTATAGTAGAGTGTAGTGAGTAGTATCTACCCAATGACTGACTAAAATCTTCTTCCACCTTTTTGCTTCGTTTTCGGTTTTAGTCATCTCTTAAAATTACTGCTTACTCAGTATTACCAGGCAGTATGCCAGAGTATTTCTCAATCGCATAAACTGTAGATGCAACCTGATAATTCAAAACACAGAACATAAACCAGATTAAAAAAAATCTAAGTGAGGCAAAGATATCCTGACAGAGATCATGATCATGTCTTGTCGACGTGATCCACCGGTGACCCATGCTTGACAAAAAAAATTCTGATTGGAATTCTGAATTGATATTATATCAAAATGCAGTGTTACATTTTCAGACAGTAGCATAGGACTAAACTCCCGCCAGTCCTAATTTACTAATCTTATCAAAAGATGATGTAAATAAACAACTGTTATCAATTAAATATCAACCCCATCAAAATCCGGGTCTTATGAAGTTTAGTACCATATATCCGATTATCATAAAAGTTTCCCATGTTGCAAGCGACTCATCCTAACCCGGGAGACAATGCCAAATGCTTGCAGCATTGGCACCCCCTAGTTAGGATGGGAATATTCTGCCAGTTTTTATTTTGATGACATTTGGGAATATGGTACTAAACTTTACTAGACCCCAAAATCCAACCAAATGCAAATGCAGACATAAACTGACACATACAGTAGACAGGAACACCAAAGAAAGAAATCATTGATACCTTTATAATATACTAATATCTGCAGAGATTTTGTCCACATAGACAACATAACGAAATTTCTTTAAATCGTCAGCTATGCCTGGTTAGCTTTTTACTCTGTACCAGCGTACTGTCATATGAAATAAAATAAAGGAATAACTAAATCTGTTTATCCATATTGGTCTTTTCCATGCGCTGTACACACACTTATACTGTCTAGCGCGTAATCACGTTTCAAGCTTGATCAAACCATAAATACAATAAAGATTATAGTCATGTCATTCGCGGAAATAATAAAATGATGATCTTGGTGTTGTATTTTAAAATAAAATTAGCTCTAGCTAAGTCCTTTGTCCTGTGTCCAGACTGTTCCACGTACCCCAACTAGTATTTTTGCCTGCCCAAAACTACCTAATGTGCCTTTGACGAAACACCAAAGCAATACTGAATGATAATTTATTCGCGAACCTCAAAATCTGAAAATATTGAGCAGAGAGAAGCGCACATCCCCGACCAACAGCGAACAGGAGCGCCGGACAAAAACTCTGCCTTTGACCGATAAATTTATTTCAGTTTTTCCAAATTTAACAAATAGCCTCAAATCAGCAATGATAGATTCCATTGCGGCCCTTTATCTCCGCCACACGAAATCCAACAATATTTGCTAAAACTTATCTCGAAATATTTTCATAGGAAGCGTAGATGTCTCTCCAGGTAACAACAAAAACGAATGATCTCGAAATGGATCGGGTTTTCGTAATCGACATGCTTGGTTTACGAATTAAAGACCTCGATAACTTCACCCCGAACTAAAAAAGTACAGCACTCGCGGAAGCAGTTTATTGCTTGCTAATGAGATAAAACATGACAATAGACTTCACGCAACTTTCAACTAATCCGCTCAATAATACCACGGCACGCGTCGCAGTGAAACAATGGGGAGAAAATTGCGTACTGAGAGATGCAAACCATTCCTGGAAATATCGGACCCCGGGGCACAATTGAGTCTACTAGTGCAAAGAGATATGCCCTTTCGGGCTATTTGTTGTACAATGAAGCTCGGATGTACAGAACAATCCCTTCCACGCACAGGGATAAATCCGTTTAATCAGAAATTTTATTTTCTTAAGCATGCGGCCACGTGTCTGAAACGTTCATGTCATTCTCTTATTTTTTTTATAGCTACCTTTTAGAGTGGATCACCCTGTCCCAAAGCCCTGTAACATCGGCCACCTAATAGACGAACAAGGTTACAATTCCTGGAAGTCTATGATCTTCTCCTGCTCTACCCATTTAATAGCAAAGAGCTACCCTCTCAGCGGATAACATTCCAAATAGAACTGAACTGGTACGGAAAGTGCAGTGAATGGTATCGGCCCTGAATGACGTTAAAACCATCTACCACTCACTGCTTTGTTCCCTTTCTCGACATACGTTTTAGCAAGAGATGTATCCCTGACATATTGGCCATTTGTCAATCTTCCTCAGTGATCACTTTTTAGGCGTCTGAGTAGTAGGGCATCTGACATTGTTTCAGGTTGGATGAACCATGATTCAACAGCACAACCCTTCATGTACGTGAATTCCATCCATCGTAAATGATAAAAGCGAACCAATAATGGACATTGGACAAAGACTGTCGATTGACGAAATACTCCTAATATACTAATTGTTTAAAACAATATTTCCAACTGGCACGAGTGACATTCATGTTTTCTGCTAAGCGCACACATTTTGCCTCTTATACCTTTTAGGCATAGGCTGCTGTATCAGACAGTATAATATGCTTATTCTCCTATGCGATTACAAGATAATACTCAAATAATAATTTATTGCTAACATGTGAACACAAATACAAAAATAAATCATTACAAAACAAAGCCAGAAATGATAAAAATCAAGCACTATGCATTTTACAGTGTAATCTATTGTGCAAATTTTAACTGCGAATTAATATATTAAGCAAGTCTATTTGACTACAAATAATGCCTCTATTAGGCGAGTGCTTGATTATGAGATTTACAAATACTTAGCCAAAAGCAAAGGTTTTCCATTAGTGACTGAAATCAACTCAAAAAATAAAATATTCAAGTGAGGTACCAACTACCAACAAACTGTGCCAAAGATACCAACTCGGTTGGAAAAATTCAGATAAAGATTTTTTGTCAAGCATGGATCACTGATGGATTGCACCACAGAGGCGCGGTCTATCAGTGGCTCACGCATGACAAAATAAAACTTTTTGATTGGAAACACACCGGGTGCACACACTGCACTTACTATAGCGGTTCAGTTCTATTTGTGACATTTTCCGCTTAGAGTGCACTTGCTAGTTCTTCATCTCCCAGAAACTCTTTGCTTTTCAGTGCCCGTTAATTGCTTCATTTCAAGCACTGCTCTTCTGGCCTTGCTCAGAAAGAATCTCAATATAAAAAAATTAATTGAAATTACTGTCTTGGAGAAAATTTGGCCCGTATTGCAGCAAAATCATGATCCAAAGAGAATTTTACAAGGTAAAATGGTTTCAAATATAAATATGATGAAGAAAATGAATTATTAACACAGAGCATCACCAGTAAAGTAAATAAAATTCTATGAACTTGAATAGATTTCACTTGAGCCCCCCCCTATTTTTCTACAAAAGAATATTGTTTAACGCAAATGCTTGACATAGTTACTTTTCATGACAAAACTGTCATCAAATTTGTCAAAAAACATAAAATATACAACAGATTACTAATATTGTCAATGATCACAAAAACCAATAAGAATAACTTTAAATTTCACAATGAGTTAGTTGGTTGCAATATGTAATTTAATACAGTTTGAAGTGGAACTATTTATTTAGATATAAAAATTTTACCAGAAAATTAGATAAAGACTTGTCCAGTCAGAAATATTCTGTGTGGCTTTTGTTAAACATGAGTCACTGATGAATCATGCAGACTAGGCGTGGTCCATCTATGTCTCCTGTATTACAAAATACAGTTGGAGTTGGGAGAACAGACTGGTAGAATGTCACCAAACTATACTTACTGAGATATCGAAAAAAAGAAAACTAGATTCGATGAAAAGAAAATTTGCAAAATAGGCATATTTTATTATAAAATACTGACATGAAAGAACACAAAGTTTTAAACCACTGAAGAAAAATAAGATTCCAACATTGCGTTCAGTGATATATATTGTCCAAAAAATTGTAATTTTGCCGAATTTTATTCTGATGTGACCAATTTTCTTTGTCAGGTCAGAGGTCAGTGGTCAGAGCGAAGTAGCTGACAGTCCAACTGTAGGAACTTGAATGTTGTCCATATTGATTAAGTGTTTGTTTTCACCAGCGTGTCGTAAAAATTTTCTACCATTTTTCTAATGGCACAGAAGACAGGGAAACCGAAGAAAGTATACCAGAAATAAATATTTCTATAATTTTGAATTTTACTACTGTTAATATCTCAGAATTTTCAACATCTGTTCTGTTTTTAATTTTTTTTTTTTTTTTTGATGAGGATCTTTTTTCAAGGTGCCACAATAAGTAGACTACTACCCCACTCTTTTCGTTTTCATTTCAAAATTGTCTACGTATAACTACATGGCATAAATATCATCTGCGGTGCTGTCATAAAATGATGGAGATTCAATAACATCATCACCAGCACTAAATATATCATCGTTGCTTTTTGAAGAAAGTGGCTTGACTACCATCCCTGCCGGTTCTAGATTAAAATTTGTGAAACAATAGTTAATCAATCATTATTCTGAGGATATTATTTTGTGTTGTGCAATACAAGCCAATTCATCATATGTTTTTTTCTATTCAATTTCAAACTCTTTTTTTAGAGAGACTTACCCCAGTTTGATACTTTTCTTATGTTACACATCGAGGCATTTTTTTAAAAAAAAAAGTGAGCTTTATATACATATCTGCTATGAAATCAGACCTGGGAAAATAACGGAATAATTCAGAAATAAGGACCCAGCTGTGGCTTCCAGTGGAGTACAATTTTTATGTTTAATCGAAACATGATTAATGAATGATTGGGTTTCATTTGGTCGTGGTTTTTGAATGTCTTGAAAGGATTGGCCGTTATGAAGTTAATAGATCAGGTTGACAGCATTCGACTTCAAGAAATTAATAGTTTATAGAGCAACAATTTTCATATTTCGATGACAAAATATAATTTGACCAAAATCGATTGCATTTTGTAGTTAAAAATGAAAATTTTAGTCCATTTAAAAGGTATTTGTTCCTATGAACAATTCACGATTGATTCGAATATATCGTGCTTTGAACCGATTCGAATCACCAAATCGAATTGCCCAGCCCCAACCATGACCAATCATTAAGGTTACTGGTGGCGGTTGATAGATACTTAATAGATCTATAGCCAACGAAAACGATATGAAATAACATTCAACTCACCCTCTTCAACATGAGAATGCAAATATTCTTTATTTGAACTTTGATATTTGTCTCCATTATTCTCTGTTGAAACAGCAGAATTGTCAAAAATTAAATTAGTTTGAACATTTTGAAAGAGTCAAGATAATGAAAATGAATTCAAGAATAAAAAATGTGCTAAATATCAATATACAAATTAAAGTCACGTCTCTACAAAACATTACTTCGTCTGCCGGACAACAGAGAGCCAAAAAGATCAATATCCCCATAACATACCCAAATGTCCATTTTCAATTGAGGGTTCCAAAGGTTTCAATTTATGGGGTACTGCATATAGTGGTTCAGGAGTAGACAATATATCATCACCATCATCATCATGTTTTTCTTCTTCTCTTGTCGAGTTAAATAATGAGGGAGGTTTGAGTGTGGAAGGCATAGCTGGTGTTGATCTGAGACAAAATGACGAGGTAAATCGTTAAACTAGTAGAAAAAAGAAAGGTCAGGCAAAACAAGGGCAACAGAAACACTCTGATGTCCAAAAAGCTCCAAAACCATCAACACTGCTATTTCATAGCAGTGTTGATTATTTTGAAACTCTTTGTACAGTGTGGTTGCTATCACACACACAATAATGGTAATTTAATATCCTAGCAAAATATATATCGTGAAATTATGCTTTTTCGTTCAACTTTCTTACTCAAGAAATCATTTTTCTCAGGGCGACTGGGTAGTAGAACAGCCGTCAATCTGCCAGTCTGGGCAATACAATTGAAAAATAATATAATAAATTAGTGAAAAATGCTTTGCAACTAGTAATTACTGAATTTAGTTTTTAGGATTCGAATAGATTCAAATACTTATCCCTGTGATTCCACAACGACTTTTCTTAATCTAAAAAATCTCGTTTTGTCAGGCATGCGATGCACATCGAACAGGGCTTAGGCAGAGCAATCCATCAATGACTAAAGTTTGCTCCGAACAAGGTCGAAAACAGTGCCTAGGAGGAGCTAGCGACCAGCCACTCAAATAACAAAGAGATGCTACAAGGAAAAGTGCAACCAACTGCACTCAAAGCAGAAAACATCTCATACAAAACCACCATGGTGTGCAGTGAGTGTATCTGCTCTGGGCAATGATAAAATCATCCATCCCAACTTAGTTTTCCTTTAGTCCCTCTTATAACATACAGGTTAGGAATATTCTGATGCCTGTACAGCTTACAGGGCTTGATATAATTTAAGATTCAAATTTGACAATAAATGTATCTGGAAGGGGCAACACTATATGCTACACCAAATTTTTCATCGTCTTAAGCCTGATAAAGAGCTAAAAAACACCTTTTCTGATAAATTGAAGTCCCTTTGAAAGTGTTAAAAACTCACTTCATGATGTCATCAATAATTGCTGATTCATCTTCTTCCAAAATTGCTGAATCATCATTACTGATACCTCTTGTAATAGGTGGAGGTTGGCGATGTTTTGCTAATATTGGTTGTATAAAGTCATCCCTCGTTTTACCACCAATAGAAACTAAAATTTAAACGAAAAAGAAGACAAATTGATTACTGCAAATAACATGGAAAAAAGCACAGCTCAGAGTGCGGGTGTATTTTTTTATTTCTTGCTATTTTTTTTTTTTGATAACTGGAGGCTGGAAGCATCAACCAAGTCAGAAAAATGTAGAAATATCTTTTTTCAAGTATGAGTTACTGACGGACCGCGCCATGAGCCATGAAGGTGCGGTCCATCTGTGACTCAAGCTCGACAAAATTAAACTTCGCAAAAGGAGCGAACTGATAAGTACTCAATGAAGTAGAACTTGACTGCACTGAAAGCGGAAAACATCTAAATGAGAAAGAAAGATGGGTCGTACAGCTGAGGCGCTGTCCATCTGCGACTCATGCTCGACAATATGAAAACTTCGCGAAACCAGCTAAGTGATAGTTACTCAATGGCACAAAGGTGCAATAAAGGGGTAGCTCTCAACTGCATCGAAGGTGATAAATATCCCAAACTGAACTGAACTGTTAGGAGAATTGGTACAGTGAGTGGTAATCATACCCTGGAAAATAGTAAAACTCTTCCTTTTGTCTTTTCAGTCCCCCTTACCAAATAGAATGTGCTAGGGGTTAATTCTAAGCCGCACTTACAGAGCTAAGATTCAGCAGTAAAGCCGCTGCAAGGATTCTGTGATGGGTTCTTTAATAGACCAACGTTAAAATCATTGAAATAGAAGTTTTGTACAACACTCACTATTTGAAATTGGTCCGGGATTTTTGTTGCTCATTGACGTAAAATTTGATTTGGATGGTATTAGTCTTGCTCCTTTAGAAAGCCGATCAAATACGATTCCTATGTATTTCTTGATCTGAAAAAAGAATGACAACTGTTATTTGGTCGGGCGCGATGGCCAAGCAGGTAAGCTCTTTGGTTCCAGTCTGGCCTGTAAATTTATGCCTGGGTAAGCTTAAATTTATATAAAATTTCATAACATTAAATCTGATGGCTTCACTGCAAAATGAATCAGAAAATAATCAAAAATAAAATTACTTTTTGTCAGAAGTCTAAGACGCCTGACTATTGATATCATGATGACAGAATCTCGATTTTCTTCGGGTGTCCAAAAAATGCTTCAAAAACATAGCAGTGTTGATGATTTTGAACTCTTTTTTACAATTTGGTTGCTACCAGACATCCAAAGAGAACCATTTCTATCTATCTATTAACAAGATATATTTATATTATTATAATCATGAAATAATTCACATGTGATAAATTTTATTCTGACGAACTCATTTCCTTCGGGTTGTCTATGCAGCTGAGTAGATGAAATCTGCCTGTCTGACTTAGATAATGACATCCAACATACCAATTATTTACCAACCTTGCTGACATCATCTGGCAATTCAAGAGATGTTTTTGATGTAGGCATACTTGCATTAAATGAATCTTTGCCTCCTTTGGATAATACTGTACGAATTAATGTTGAGAGTGAACATTCCACTGTTTCTTCCCATCCCTTAAAAAAAAAAGAATTGTATACTTACCAAAACAGGGAAAAAAAACTCAACTCTTTCTTTTATTATCTATAGACTATATATATATATAAATACAGGAGGCATGATGAAATTCAATGAAGGACTATAGCTGTCATCATTATAAATATTTTTTACTTAAATGGCTCAAAATCCCTGATCATTCTCGTGGCGCATACACGGTTCATGCTTGTCAAAACAAAATTTCTAATTAGACAAAAACATCAATTTGTTCGCTATCGTCATTCTTCAATATAAAACAGTGCGACACTCGTGCTTATGATAGTCTATTTATCTTCCCCACAGTGCCAAGTGCGTGGGATGGTTGAATCCTCTGTCATTTCATATTTTGCCGAAGCTAAAAAAAAACCTGAGCAAACAATCGTGGAAATGGTACAGCCAAACCCATGTACAGCCAACCCATCATAGCAAAATTAAAATTTGCAGTGACAATTGGGCAATTATTTCATTGTTACGTGATATTATGTGAGACAAAAGAGACAAAATTATGATTACACTATTATCAAGTTGGGTCATGCTTGTCAAATTAAAAAGAGTCACTGATCATGGATCGACCTTGATTATCAGTACCTCACTAAATATTGACAAAAGCTCGCTGCACAAAAATTTTTTGCAGACCGACCAGTTAAACGAGAACCTGGGTTGTCGACTTTGTCGCACACTGCTCTTACTCACCATTTCAGCATCCCTCAGATCAACACAAAGAACTGACTCCAGAAGAGAAGTTTCTTCAGGATTTAACTCTAACCACAACCGAGTGAGTAGAATAGTTAATCTCATAACGCATGAAAGCTCAATATTACTCATAAGTAATGTTTGAGCATTTTCTTCACAAGCATCAGCCAGAGCTAAAATCTGAAAAAAAAACAATTATGATCACCAAGAATTGAAACAAATATGTGAAAAGAAACTCCTTTCGAGCTAAAACCACAATGAACACAAGTAGGGGTACAACCGAGAGAGATTGAAGCCTCTTCCCTTTTCAAAAAAGTGACAAATTCGCATAATTTTTATGTGTGATTGATTCCTTTGTAAAACGAATTTATGACATTTTAACATGACTATTGATAATGTTTTAACGAGCAATTTTTTATCAACAAACACGTGGACATGTATGTTTCACTTTAAAATAGTCACCAGTTTACATTGTTATTAAATGAGCGCTGCACACACTTGAGCTCTTTTGTCATTTCCTTTTTTATTCCGATTGATTCAGACATGCATGTAATTGCCTTTCTACGCAATAATTTTAGTTTTACATCTGTAAAGTAGGATTGCACACACAATACCTTTTTCTCTAACTTCTCTTGTCTGTGTTTTATTTTAAAATATTCAGCCATATATTGTGAATATTCTTGGTACATGTCTTCGAATAACATGCCCATGTTTAAAGAACATTTTGATTCGTGCTTCCACCATGGCATTGAGTTGAGCCAGTGGTATATGTCTTGAGTGTTAATTAGGGCTGCCCTGAATATTCAATTCGATTCGTGGTCATGATTCATTATATTCAATTTTTACACCAATTCGAAATCAACAGATGGAAAAAATTATTAATTTCTATAGAACAGATATAAATTTCGGCTTTTTCGTTTTAATAGTCTTTATAATGTCTTTGTTTATTATAATACTTTCGATTCTAATTGTCAATTCGATTCCGAATTCAACAGATTTTCGATTTAGGCCACCCATAGTGTTGATAAGCCATCTCGCACTTCTTTGCTTTTCTATCTTATGATGTGTTGATAAAGCAATTTTAACCCAATCACAAATTTCATTTTGTCAAGTATAAGACACAGAACGACCGCGCCTCGTCGGCGCGTTCCATCAGTGTCTCAAGCTTAACAAAACATGTGAGCACAAATATTTCTGATTGGTAAAGAATCACAAAAAACGGGAGGTCAAATTCCCGCTTTCAGCTTCAAATACCTGTCTGTATGTTCCTTCCAACAATGTATCCAAACAGTTGAGAGGAGCTGGTGTTTTGTCTTTAAACCTTGTTAGTAATCTTCGTTGAATTGCTCGAAATTGTTTTGCTCTGAGATCTAAAATTTGCCGCACGCTTTCTTTTGATGAGCGCAGCTGAATTTATAAAAAAAAAATTAGTTGAAACGATATCCAAATTAAAAGAAAAAGAGTCAATTTAGAATCTCATTTTTTTTGGGTTCACAAATTTCCACACCATTCTCTTTGGATGAACAAAGCCTTCAAAAGCAAGCAACAATGTTATTCTATAAAAATGTTGGGTAATTTTTAGGCTTTTTGCACAATCCAGTGAGTGGTATCTCCCCGGGGCGATGATAAAAACAAAGAAAATGACAACTGAGAAATTTTGTACCTGAAAATGCCTGTCAATAATAGGTGATAATTCTTCTAAATTGACAGGTTGAGGATGAGAAATTTTACAAGATGAAGTGTTATGCAACCTTTTAACTAATTCATGAGTTACAAGCCATAATCCTGCATAAGATTCACTCTGTACCCTGTACCTATCTGGAAAACAAAAAATAAACAAATAGGAAAAATAAAGTGAGATAAAAAGGCTTTTCATAACTAAATGAAAGATCGCAAACTCAATTTGAAACTTTTGAGCCTCTCCGGTTCTGGTCTTAACTCAATGTTCAATTCTGCTTAGAACATATTCCACTTAGGTTGCTGAATTTCAATTTTATGTAGCTCTAAGCCACGTACCAGTAACTGATCGCTAGATGGGTTCTCTTGGAAGCCGTTTTCAGCCTCGCTTATAGTTAGTTTAAATAAAAAAAATTATACACAACACTCAGGCCTAGCTCCGTTTCCAATAGTGGATCATATGCCAGGCCAGGCATAGAGGTGGGCAATTCAGAAAAATTTACTGAAATTGAATACAGAATACTGAATCTTATTCCTAAATTAAATGCCTAAATTATCATCATTCAGCACTAAATTTTGCGCCGAAACACCAAATTTGCTATTAAAAAATTCAGAAAGAAAATATCCAAATCTACCTGGATTCTGTGGTCTGAACTGTCCTAGCTAAAAGTCCAACAAAGTTTAACTCTACAGCAAGGTGGCAGCAGGTGGATTACTTCAGGAGTCTGAAATGTTCATGTCATTTTCTTTCGATGGACAAAAAACAATTAACATAATATATTGATGTCCACAGTTAGATTGCTGCCAGACGCTCCAAAAAGACATTTTGATATTCTAGTTACAGATTTATCATCAAATATTGCCCACTTCCTAAATTTTCTTCTGATGACAGACCTTTTTCTCTGGGTGTCTGAGTAGCAGAGTAGCGGCATTCTGCCAGTCTGCTACACAGTGTCTGAACAAATTGTTTTCCTTCGGATGTCAGAAATGCTCATGCATTTTCTTCGGATGGAACAAAAAACCTTCAAAATCACCAACACTGCTTTTTCAAAGCGATATTAATAATTTTGAACCTTTTTTGCAGTTTATTCACTACCAAATACTCGAAAATATACATTTTTTTCTCTAGATATATATACATAAATAAATTATTGCCCATTCGCAAATTTTTTTTCTATTGGAAACATTTTTTTCCTCTGGGTGTCTGAGCAGCAGAGTAACAGGCATTCTGCAATTCTGCATTGATCTTACTTGACGATTTGGAAGTCAATATGGTAGTTCTTGGTCCATGTATCAATCTCAACCCCACACAATTCGGACCTGCATCTGCGGCAGTGAGTTCTGTAGAAAAAAAAATAGATGAAATTCT
This sequence comes from Styela plicata, assembly GCA_963675895.2. NCBI lineage: Eukaryota > Metazoa > Chordata > Ascidiacea > Stolidobranchia > Styelidae > Styela > Styela plicata. The sequence goes on from OZ023150.1 coordinate 6,904,106, forward strand.
TCAAAAAAAAAAATGAAATGGTTTGTAGTTTTTGGGTCCAATTAGATAGTAGTGTAAGTACAACCATAATCACAGCATAAAAAACGTTCTTAGCATAAAAAACGATTTTGTTGACCAATGAGACATTTCATGAAATGATATTGATATCAAGTGCATAGAAAATAGAATGAACTATGCAAAATAATGTAAATAACAGCATTAATCTTAATAAAGGTTTGTTGTTATACCGTAACAAATTTATCCAAATACTCGTTTGAATAAGCAAATGGTTATTATTTATTCATGTAACTTAATTGAATTTGGAGTGAAGACTTTGCCTGAACAACTTCTATTTTCAGCATTGATAAATATTTATATTCTAAAACAGTAGCCTTCGGCAATTTTAATCACATCTTGCTGGGGTTGTCCAAAATATTTGATTCGTGATTCGCTATCATAAATTATTCGATTCGTTTTTCCCAGTGATTTGGAATCAAAATATTTAAAAAAGTATTCATTATCAGAAAATAGGCGTATTATTTTGGTGCTTTATCAATTTTCTGAAAAAAATCTTTTTTTTTTTTTTTTTATTATAAAACTACCGATTTGATTCATAAAAATTGTTGGATTTGAATCTAAACTCAAAAGATATTCGATTCTGAACACCCATAATCGACACCCACCACTAGTACTCAAACAAATAACAATTGGGAACACAATTAACCAACCTGGAAATAGTTCTAATAAATTGGAGCATGGTTTATTACTTTCCAATGTAATTTTATAATCCATTACTTTGACAGGATCATGAGGCCATGATACTAACGACAAAGGCAGCTCAGCACTTTCTGTAACTACTTTTGGATTACCTGAAAAAAAAAGCATAAATTTAGAAATAAAATTCAGAGTGACAATAACTTCCGCTTAGTGAGTGAGATTCCTTCTTTTTCCCACCTAACGCTCGTCATATTTTGAGGTGGTTTCAAAATGCATGAATAATTGACATAATTTTGTGACCATCAATTCAAAACAGATCCCAAGTTTGGTAAAAATACCAAATTTACATGACATTCGAATCCATGATCTAAACCTATGATATGTAAGTTGCCAACCTTTTCGCAAACACATTGTAACCTTTTGAAATAATATAGAAAATAAATCACTTAAGAATAAGAATAGCCAATCCTTTAAAGCCTTCTGTGATGTCCAGACCTTATGGAATGATACATTTTAAATCAATTTATCTGTTGGAAGATGATATTCTCCAGTCATTAGTAGTAGTGAATTGACATTATGTTGTATTTTATGGGAGCAATTTCTGACATAACTCACCAGTTACACTCTGCTGGTAATGAACGACAACTTCAAATATTAGATTAGACGGAGCAAATTCTTTGTTGAGAAAAAATGATACAGTTGCACATGGTGTTGGATCACTTTCCGCTGTAATATAAAATAAATATATGGAGATTGCATATGGGAATAAAAAAAAACACAAAATGATAATAAGAAACTAGTATAGGTGTAAAATCTTGCCCAGGGCAGATATTTTGGGCGCGATGGCCTAGTGGTTAAACATGTTGGCATCGCAGGTTGAAGACCTCGGGTTCGAGCCCCGGCGAGTCCGGCTCGCTTATCCACGCCCACCACTCAACTCAGGGTGTAACAACTTGGGTAGGCTAAGCCGAACAGGAAAAGATCATATCTTTCCAGTAATTGTAACCCTGTCCTCCTATAAGTGGCCGCTGTTACAGGGCCTTGGACAGGGTGACCCACTCAAAGAAGTGGCTATGAAAAAAAAAAAAAAAAAAATCACTCACAACATTTTTCTATATCAAATCAGATTCTTGGAAATGCTGTGTTTACATTTTATTCATATTTTATTATGATTCAACGCCAACTCGAGAAACTTTAAATGATGAAATAATATAAAGACAACATTGAACAATGTCCAGCAATTCAAATCATGCTGGCAGATTGTCAGTAACTCAGACACCTGAATAAAATGGGTTTAATCAGTAAAAAATTTACCCAATGAGCAATACTCCTCTCAGTAGATAAAAATGTCACATTTTGACTGCCTTGTGCAACCAAACTGAAGAAATTGGTTCAAAAGCATCAATACTGCAATGAAATAGCAGTGTTGATGGTTTTGAAGCATTTCAGTCCGTCCGAAAAAATATATAAATATGGACATAAAACATCGACTAAGTTAAACCAAGTACTTACATATAGAAGGAATAGAGATGTGCTTCTGAGAACATGTAAGTGGCTCATCGACATGAATCATGACTGATACATTTGTCACCCTTCTTGTGGCTTTCAATATTATCTGGTGACATAAACAATATAGAGGATACAATTGAGGCTTTCCGACTACCGTAATATGTATTTTAAATAATGCATTCACTAATCAGTATTATTTTTAGATATTTTTGACCTCTATGAAGAAAAATTACTATTGTATACTATGACTGAAAGATGTCAACCAGTCTTTTTCAATGTCTTTTTTTGATTGAAAATCACTTTGAGCAAAGCCGGAAGTCAACTAATGGTCACTTAGTAAAGAGCTAGTACATGCAACTGTACTCTAAAATATCCCAAATAAAACTTAACAGCTTTGGTAAAGTGCAGTGATTGGTATCTGCCCCGGGCAATGGTAAAATCATCTACCACTTCTGTTTCATTTTAGTCGTGTCTTACGACACACAGGAAATGTGTTAATAAGTTTAATAAAATAATAAATGATATTTCATAGCAGTGTTGATAATTTTTTTTACAGTTTTATTATTAGAAATTTATTATAAGCCTTGTAAGTTTCCCTTTACAATAGTCCAAACGTATTTCCTGCATGTCGTAAGAGGCGTCTGAAAGGGAACAAAAAAGTGGTAGATAGTTTTACCATTGCCCAGGTTGGTTGTACCATTAACCATTGAAGGATTTTCAGTGATTTTTTTCATTCAAAGTAAATAATAACCAAAGGCTGGAGTGACCAGAGGAAAACAAGATTCTTACACTCTTTTGTCATCATTGGATATTAAGTTCATCTACGGATTACGTTTGGTGATTGAAATTATTGGTATGTAGAAAAGTAAACAACAATTTGTACCTGTACTGTAATTGAAGGAACAATTCCCTCTGTTGGAATCGCGGAATGTTGAGACGCAACCTGAATTTAGAAGTAAAATAAAATTATTTTCTCCTTTACTTAGTTTTAGAATCAAGTTTTGGATCAATTGAGATACACGTCTGATCGGGACGATTTGAACATTTCATTTTTGCGACGTAGTGGTATGATGCGACAAAGATAAACAAATCAAATTAAACAAATCAAACCACAAATCAAATTAAATGAAAAATAAAGATTTAATGAATTTGAAAATGCAATCTTTTGACTACCTTGAATGGAACTGTGTAGCAAGCAACACAAACACATTCTATTACATAAAAAAGAATATAAAATGCACAGTGGCACTGGCTGCATGCTTGCCTAGAGAGCGAATTTACGCTATTGTATCATCATCTAGAAGCAAATTTGGATTCTTAATTACACTTACCGAAACTTTGTCAATAGCAGGAGGTACATTTATTTTCACAGATAAATCATCAGATTCTTTTGCTTGTGATAAAACGTCACCTAAAAAAATTGATAATTTATTTTCGTTATCAGTTTTTTATTACCGTTTTAAACAAACAATCATTTCTTGAACCCCTTTGAAGCTATTCCGATTGCAATAAAAATGCCAAAAGAGGCAAGGTTAGCTCAATCGGTAAAGCATTAGAAGTACACTTTGAGCAACTCAACTCTGATTATCCTGATGTAGGTCAGATCCTGTGAGAGATGATGATTATGTGTGCGAGGATTACTGGAAGCCGCCTTGCCGTTGCACGATGCTTCACGTAGAGTCCAAACTGGCCCATTTGCAAAGAAATGAAAAATCTACCCAATTTGAACTGGTGCCTGTATCAGGTTGTGGTTAACCATAATGGTTAAGTCGTCGTATTCTCAAGCTGCAGAGTAGAAATGAAATCCTATCCTAAATTACACCCTAAAACTGACACAACATTGAACTACCGGTATATTATATATCTTCTTAATTAGCTGGATTGAGTATTCTATTCAATTGAGACATCGTCAGTCACATAATGGGAATAACACACACACACACACTGTCATTTAATGCCATTTAATGTCGCACACCAACAAGTCTCTTACAGTCCTTGAACCGATTAACGCAATGAAATCACCTTTGCTTATATGGAGCTCTTTAATTCTGTTATTTATTTTCTCCATCTCACGATCGATAGTTGCATAGTCTGGTTCTCTGGTTGTCGATTGAGGAAGATTAAATACAGCAGGATGTGTTCCAAGATATGAACATGATATGTGACATTGGTCCGTCAATGTAACCAACATTCCTGGAACTTTGCTGTGAATAGAAATGAAGTAAGATCATAGTGTGGCACAGACTGTCAGAATGCCATCCACTCCACTATTAGAAACCCGAAGAAGATGGATTCCATCAGAAAAAAATGCAGCAAATGGTGATATATTTCATTCATTTTCATAATACAACTCTTGCTAAAAGAATAAAATTAATCTTTTTGAGTGTCCGGCAGCAATCATACTACACAGAAAGGTTCAAAATCATCAATACACTATGAAATAGCTTGCTGACCATTCAAAGAAAATGACATCAGCAAACACTTTTCGACACCCGAAAAATAACAAGATTTTGTCACCCTTGTGTGGCGCAGGGTGGCATCAGCATGTTCTGGCTTTCTTTCAGATGCCCAAAAATTTTAGGCTATTCGTTCGTATGAAACAAAAAGATCCCAACTTTACATCTATGTATTTGGAAATTCCCAAAAAAAAAATATTTGCCAGACAAAAGGCTTAAAATGATTTAAAACATCACAATCAGGAAAATGAATGTGACATATGGTTTCAGATCGCCAAAATAATATCCCAATTGGAAATTTGATTTCTTCAAGCATGAACCACAAATAGACCGCTTAGACGACGCGATCCATCGGTGACACATGTTTGGTCGGTATTTTTCTGAGACGAGATAGATATATTTACTGGGATGAATACTATGCTAATAATTAATAGTAATGGCTGTTGACAACAAATTTCAAGAAATCTATTGAAGAGGACTCACCCTATTGTGCCAACAGATACTTGGACAGGTGTTTCATTCAATAATGTTGCCCATTTCAATGAAATTCCTTCATAAAGTAATAGTTGCCTTGTATGTGTGCAAACTATACAGCTGACGAGGCTGGATTCTACAAAGAAAAGACAGTCCATAATAATTTTTCTCCAAAGGGAAAAGTACTTGGGACAGGATTTGGCAATTTTTTCATTACATCATCGTTTCAATGTGACTCCGAATAGATTTGACACAGAAAAATCAACATATTTTACAAAAACCCACCATGTATATTACTGTGAATTTGAGGGAAACAGACAGTGGCAACGGAAGATAACAATTCTTGGGAAGGGGACATAAAAATAAAAGTTCTGTCTTTTTTACTAAAACTTGTGTGTCGAAGGCATGCAAAAATTTTTTGACCTTTTTGTTGAGAATTACATAATTTTGGGGGGAAAGACGACAAAATCATGAACAATGTTTAATTGTGCAACGAAGGTGCAGGAGAGTTTTGATTATTTTGATACTATTTTTGTTAAAATTGGAAATCTTGACAGGGGTTTTGTCCCCTTTCAGAAACCTTGGGGGGAAATATCCCCCGACCCTAGTCCAACCGCCAGTGCAACAGATAAAACTATGGCAACTTACTGAGTAAAAAAATTTCATAAATTATTAATTATGATCATTTTTCAATATATTATTGCTTTAATTACGATATTTAAAAATCATCTATTTATATTTCCTTCTTGATAAGATTTTTGATTCACCTAATGCACAAATTAAAAAGTTGTCTTTAATAGTAGAATGATATGAGTTCTCATATTCAGTAATATAATACCAATTACTTCCTCAATGGTGCCAATACTATGGGTGTTGGGAGAATTTAGTCAAACAATACATGAAATTCAAAAAACATAATAAAATTATTTCACACTATCATTTAATCAATAATAATTACTGCTTTTGATCCGTATTTGGCCCATTTCGCAGCAAAATCATGATTTATGTCAAATTTTACAGCACAAAAATTGGAATAAATCATGATTATATTGCAAAATGAACTAATATCGAATACCGTATGAAAAAACAAAATCCTATTAGAAGATTATTTTCTTCATAAACAAGACTTTTTTAAAAAGATTAAAATGTATACTTGAGGCAAAAAAAAGACGTAAATAGCTTTGAAATTATCAACTTGACTTCGGTAGGGTATGTAATAATATCTGAAAAATGACACAAAAGTCTTGACTACCAAAAAGATGACAATACTTTGTTGGTCTGCCCATTGTCTATATATTTATTTATTTATTCTACCTCCTGCCACAAAAGGGTAGAAACATGCCGGATTGTATTCAAGCTTCTTCATGTATGCGAGTTGTCCTGATTCGTGCACACAGTATAGATTTCTTTCCCCTGAAGTGATGAAGAACGATAAAATATATTCTTTAATTCTTCAGAATTTCTAGAACTTAATATATTAATAAAATATTATGATTTATTAATAAACATGATCAATCCAAATTCAGACTGATGAAAATTATATGTTTTCAATTGGATTAGCTTGCCAGGGTTACAAATAACACTAGAGCCCGAGTGCCTTGGGGCATGATCCATCAGTGACACATACTTAACCAAAGATGTTTGGACATCTTTTTTCTGACTGGGATATATATATTCAATAATGTGTAAATTTAAACCCCCCAAAAAATTTGTTTTTTTAAATGTGTTGAATATTGATATTTTTGAAATTTCAATTCCAATCACAATTTTGCCAAGTAGGATCCACAAAAGTGCTGCACCTCTGTGTCTCAACTTATTGAACAAAACAAGTTTGGGTAAGATATTTGTGGTTAGGATTTTTAAAGAATCCCCAAAACCATAATTTAAAATAACAACAGGTGGTGATTGCATTTAAATGGAGTTTCATGCCGTGTGATAAAAAATATTAAAACCTCTTTCAATAATATTACAGAACAAAAGTAAAAATCACACCTAGGACCATGATCACAGAATTATTGTTCGGTATATTGATCACCCGGATATCAATTGCACATTCCCCAAGATTAAGTTGCCAATCAGCCTGAAGTAACAAAAATCAAGAAAAGAACATTTAGTGTTAGTGTAGTATAGTATTCCATGAAATACTACCATGGAACTAAAAAGAGGAAATATCCTTTACAATTTTCGAAACAAAATTCTACTGAAGATCTATTAAATAATTCTAGCTTATTGTTTAATGGTAAGTCTCCTCAGTATTAATTTCCCTATCAATCTTTACTGTAGCTTCGATTTAAAACGAAAGAGAAAAAAATAGTTAAAGCAACTCGGATTTAAAGATTTTACGTTTAATATAAATTGGTTGCTTCTAGGGCTATCCAAAATATATACGATTCGAATCGGAATATTTGAATCATAAATTATTCAATTTCTGCAACAACTCGCAATCAACAAAAAATGCTTCTTAAAAATAAGTTTGAATTTTCCAGTAAATTATAAGCTGACGTGAAAACATGTGTTTGTTTTTTTATTATATCATGTCTGATTCAAAAATTCGATTCGGGAAAATTATTCGATCCAATTTTGAAACCAGAAGGTATTCGATTTTTGCTACCCCTAGTTGCTTCCTTCATAACTCAATATCAAATTTATTGTGGAATAAGGCTTAGATATAGCTTACATAGAGATGTATGAAATCAAATTCAAACCAAATAAAAACCGAAAGGTAAATAAATATCCTTGCAGGGTAGCAGAATCCTGTTCTTCTTCAGGTGTTTAAAAGGGTTTTAGGAAGGCCAAAAGCCAAAAAAAAAAAAAAAAACATTTTTCCTTTAGTTGCTTGCAAACTCAAAAAGATATATATAGCATAAAATATTGGGCAACTGAGTTACAGAGAAGCTGACATTCTGCCAGTCAGTATACTTGCAATACTGCAATCATTTTGCAAAAAGTGAAAAAAAATTCAACAACAATTTTTGAATATTAATTAATTATTTTATTGATCAAGGGCTCGTTTTATACATACTTTTATTCGTTTGCCAGTTGTAACAGTCTGACTTTCCTCTTTTGTTTTGGAGTCGACAGCCACAGCAAGAACTTGATAACTGAACAAGATAAACTAGGTAAAGATGTCTTTTTGGGAATGAAATACCAATGGGTGAAAAAGTGCAGATCTCAACACATGGCTATAAAGTTGACATTACCACAGTCAGAAAAATATGTGCATGTGCAACATGTTTTTGTTAAGCACAAGTTTCCTGATAGGTTGTGCTGACGAGGCACTGAAGTTGGGCTGGATTTACATTATTACGGAATTATGTAATTTTGACAGAATTCACGCAATGCAGCATACTTAAATAATTGAGCTGATATTAGATTAGAATTGTTATGTTAACTTTTGGTTTTGAGGAAGCTCTCTTGAGGTTAGTAATATTGTAATAGAGCATATGCCTTGTAATATTGCCCCTGTCGTTTAGGGACATACCATGCAAAAATTTGCACTAACCAGAAATGTTAATATTTACGGAATTAAGTAAATAAATCTGACATAATTACATGAGCCCTACAGCTATTACAGCCCAACTTTACAAGGCACTGCCCATCTCCGACTCATGCTTAACAAAATGTAATTCACGATTGCAACGAGCAAAGCCTGGTCAGTGAATCCATTCAAATACCAATAATCTTTAAGAATGCGTTTTAACAACAATTAACTATTTTGTCTTTAAAAAGTGACAAGCAGTGCTTATAAGGTTATCTACTTAAACTCAAGACTACAGACAAAAAAAATGTATGTTAGATATGACCAGCAGTTTACATGCAAGTTCTATTAAAAACTCAAGACTACTGACAAAAAAATGTATGTTAGATATGACCAGCAGTTTACATGCAAGTTCTATTAAAAAGACAATCCAAAATTAACATCAGTTGTGGCAGATACCACTCACTGCACTTTACTTATTCAACTTTACATTTTAACTATCACAATAAATTTGTTCATTTAAAACCTATGAAAGCTTTTTTATCAAAAAGAATAATCAACAATTATTTAGTGCATTACCTATATGCCTCTAAACATCTATTTGAAGACAATGTAATAAAAGAATCTATCCTTGGACTGTATGCCAAAGGCCCGGGCATCAAAAATCCAGGTATAAATCTTGTGAAAGCAAAATTTTCACTCTCGAATATCGATAATGTTCCATCCATGGATTGTACACACACTGAATCTTTGTCTGAATATAAATTGAGACCGAGGCATTATAAAACTACTACATACATTCTATTAATGCGGTTCAGTTCAGTTTAGTATATTTATCACTGTACCACTCTGCTAAGTCTATATTATCATTAGCCACAGTTTAACAGATTTGTGACTCATAATATGCTTTAGTTGGATAACATTCTATTTTAATTTTTAATTTGCCACCCACATATTATGGTAATAAAAAAAACCAAATATGAATTAAAAATAAAAGACAATGTTGTATATTTATAAAAAGTTGAGTACTAGTTTGTTAAAGAAGTTAGGACAATCCTGGTTGAAGACCCATGCGATAGAATCATGCTTTCCTGCCGGTGTCAAAAGCTAAAGATTTAATTCTGAAATAGAAACATTATATATTTATTGACCGAAATATTTTAATCATCCTACTAATATGAGTTATGTTGGACTTGTTGCTAATATTCTAGAAAAGGTCATTATTAAGGTGTCCAGTAGCTGGTTCCTAATCAGAAATTTTATTCTGTCAAACATGAGCCAGACATACCACGCCTCAATGGCACAATTTGTAAGCCACATACCAAAATTGGGGTGTTGGCACTCATAAAACAGAAATTTAATCAGCTTACTTTGAACTCCGCCAAATGGTCCATATATCATATTAGCTGCCGTTCTTTCAAGTTTATGTTCATAAATTTTATTCATGATACATTGATTTCCATGATCCACAGCTCCATCTTTAATTGCAACTGCATATATCGTGAGACTGCGAGGTTGGAGAACGGCAAGATGAAGGTCTGAAGATACCCTGTATATGAAGCTACATTGTCGGCCAGGCTTAAATAATATTCAACAGGCTTGGCTAGATAGATAGATAGACAGTGAAATTTCTGTCGAATATGGATACATATATATTGCTATACACTAAAATGATAGATCTTGAGTTGATATTGATGGCCGAAGTATCAACTTGCTATAATGGGTTATAATTTCAAATGCACAACTTGAAACCATATGGCATCATTACACTAGTTTTTTAACAAAAAGTCTTGAAGTGTTAGGGAATAGCAAGAGGCCGAACCGAACTGCGATATCAACATAAAAGATGGGGTGATCCTTTCTTGGAAAGACAGTAAAATTAGAAATTTTAAAGTTAAAACCTTTTGGAAATGTTCAAATTCTTTCCCCCTTTGCCATTCTAAGTAGAACAAAACCAAATACTTTTGATGCGATAAAATATATTTTTTACCTCCATAAAAACAAAAATATCCCATATACAACGATAAAAATCGTTAGTGCTGCTAAAACTGTATTATGACATCATAAACAAGAAAATGAATGTGTCGCATTTTCGCCTTGAGAAATTTATATTTTGGAGTAATTGCGCAATTTTCAAGTCCGGAGAGTAAAATCTAAATTGCCTAACAGTTGTGTTGCCATGTCACCAACATTTTCCACAGTAAATCTAAAAATCTAAAAAAGTGACTTACGCAATTTGGGTATGAGGGTGACAATATGATTATAAAGACCGGTATGTGACAAAGATATTTTAGTGACATACCATGCAGGGTATTTAGATTTTGCAAAGATATGGGCTCTTTTGCACGCGGATGGACGGTGCAGCTTTGAAATCAGGCATGTGACTAAAAATTGGAATATTTCACTTTGGAATAAATAAGAATAAATTTTTTTTGACAAAGGCACCAGGATATTTATGGGCTGCATGTTGCCATGGTCAACCCTTGCTGATTGAAAAAATATATAACTATATTTTTTTTTTGACTTCCCCTTTCATGGTCCTTTTGGCTTCCCCTTTCATGGTTCTGAATACGCCACTGGACACATACACGTGTAATTGTTACTTACGATAAAAACCTTCCAGCTTCTACTTGTAAAATAGGAGCCGAAAATTGAGATTCCAATAAAATATCATGTGGGTTTTTTCCTCCCTCACTTGGAAGATAAATATGCAGAACTCCGTGATAACTTCCAACAATAACTTTGTCTAAAAACGAAACATTAAGACTGAGTCATCGTAAACATTGACATTTGAAAAGAAATTCTGTCATCATCCGAATAAAGGAAATCTAGAATTCTGTTATTTTATTGATTATTCTGAACTGTAAAATCTGAGAAAAAAACAAACCTGCACCATCTGCAGCATTATCAATATTTGCAACGCACAGGCATCCCAAGTCACATTCTTCCTCTGACGAAGTCTGGATTCCCCACCATTCGATTGATTTAAATAAAGAAGTCATCTTTTATGTCGTTTGATCTTGAAATACTTGTCAGATGCTACAAGAAACCATCTGACAAGAAGATGTGTTCAAAGAATTATCCTAACAATATAATATTCCATCTCCAATACAAAGCATATCTTAGATTTTCCTATCAGAATTCTATCCTAGTTCTGCAATTATAAAACAGTTACGGTAGATAATTTTTTTGCCTTTGTTGGTGTACCAGTACCAGAGCAGTGAATAACAGTATTTACCCATCTAAAAAAAACTGCCTGCGCATAATGCATGTGGGTAATAAGTAGGGATATAGGCGTATAAATACGGTAATGTCAGTCCATATCAAGATTTTGTGAGCATGTTTTCATTAATGCAACATAATTCGGATCTAAACTAACAATTAGAGCCCGACCGATATACCGGCAGATCACAAGAGCGGCCGATAATACCGGCCAACCGAAATACACATTCGGACACGTGGAATTCTTTTAAAATGATGCGCTTTTTGTTCAAATGAAAAAAATTGCACAATGCCTGAGATGGAATCTTTTTTTGACACATTTAACGTATTATTTCAGATTATACATGAAAACAAAATTTTACTACTTAAATAAATAACCAACGAATTCTATGAGGGGTCTTTTTCTTGCCAAATTAAATCATTGTGGGATTTTCAATTTTCAATTTATGTTTAGACCAATTATTTAAATCAATAAAAACCCCACCAGATATATAATTCTTTTATGAGTTCATTAGTTTTTATTAGTTCATATAATTATATATAGTAGCAAATACGTCATAAGTACGCATACAACAGAATAGAAATAAAATCGAATACTAGTATATGAAATGGAAAAAAAAAAACGTAGACCAGTATTACCTAACACCAAAAGGAGTCTGTGCCAATCAAGACTGGCAGTACTGTACGGAGTTCGGTATGGTACAATTGGATTTTCCGGTACGATAGCAAGGTACGGTATGAATTTAAAAATAAATTTCATTTAACATCTATGCCATTATATATAAAATGGGCATAGATTTTGTGTCAATGAAAGGATTTTTTAAACTATAGGACAAATTTGAAATGCTATAAAGTGGCGGCAGGTATGGCAATAAGAAATGCTACTGAATTCCCTAGGTTTTTTATTGTAAACTCGTTCTTAGCGAGTCAAAATCTGGATATATTCGTTTTTTTAAATCAGTTAAATGATATCACCAATCGCAATAAGTTTAGCTACGACCCAGTCTGTTTTGAGTGGTAATTCCGAACTAACGTTGTTGGTTATTAACAGGTTACGCCAAATAATTTTATGGAGTATTTCGTGTGAGTTTATCGGCTCATTGTATTGTAATCCTATATCTTCAAACGAGTTCACAATGCCGGTAACTTATATCAGTATTTCTATATAGTCGAATACTCTGTACTTACATGAAGACATTCAAGGTTGCCTTTCAAAAGAGAGTCACAATAACTCTTCATCTGTCATATAATACTTTGCCTTCAAAGCCCAACGTTTAGAAGAGCCATTCAGCACTTTGAAAACCCATTTTATATTGTTTCCAATTTGTCCCTGATATTCATTATTTCTAAACCCCCTTGGTTGAAATTTAGGGTCTAGTGACCTTTAGTACCGTACCATACCATATTCCCGAATGTCCTCAAAATAAAAACTGGCAGAATATTGTCATCCTAACTAGGGGGCGCCAATGCTGCAAGTATCTGGCATTGTCTCCCGGGTTAGGATGAGTCGTTTCCAACATGGGAAATTTTTATGATAATCGGATATATGGTACGTACTAAACTTCATGAGACCCGAAATTTACACACATATTGAATAATTTTTTCTATTAGTAAACTTTCTACCGTACCCTACCGTAACTATACAGTATAACTATATTTATTGTTTACTACTCAGTACTACTTTTTTGTGCCAAATAAAATCCAACGTTTACTGCTACTACAGTACTACTACCCTGGTGCTAATACAGAATACCAACTGGCTTTTTTTCTTATATTAAAATTCCGTTTAACAATACCGGTACCCAGTTTACAGTTTAAGATTTTTTTTTTTTTTTGTGCCAAATAAAATCCAATGCCAATCCGGATTTTTGTTTCATGATATTGACATGATACAGTTTAAGAATACCCACTCTGCACTGATAAAACTGAAAGTTGCGATGTTTTTCAAACCCTATTATGCAGTGTTGAGCGGAGTTGTGAATTTAAGACTCCGTTCCCTTCATGTTCCATATGGAATGCGGATCAAGAGTCATGAATCCTGTCTGATTACCAGAACTCCTATTTTTACTCAAAGTTAGCTTTAAAAAACAGGCGAAAATCCTAGATCTTTTTTTTAATTTATTTATTGATGATGCCAAATGTTTATGTCCAAATTCGGCTTGATTGATCCGATGATATCAAACCCCACAAAACCAATATTAAATAGGATTAAATTTAAAACCAAATAACATTAATCACATATTTATTACCACTACCGATGAGTTATTACAATTCCATATGAAGTTGTTTCATTGAAATTTTGATCTGCTTATATTCCATCCATTGTTGTGTCCATGTATCCAGTTTTACAATGACATATTTACGTATTCTAGATTTCCAATCCTAGGTCGGCTCTATCAATTCCAATATACTCAAAATTCCAGCAGGAGTCCTGCTCTATATGTAGCGTGCGGAGTCAATAATTGGAAGAATCCAGATCTGGGAGCGGATCATAAAAGCTGTTCGTGAACAGCAAAAATACTAATGGACTGCTCCTCGGAATCGACGTTCACGAAACACTCGTGAACCGATCATAGAAGCATTTTCGAAATTCATGACGTATCTGGTGGAAAGCAGTGTTGAGCATGAATAGGATTGGGATTCCGGCTGGATTCAGGAAGGACAGGAGTGCCAAATTATGTTACCATCATGCAGGAAGTCAGAAGTCAAACAGGAGTGGCTTCTGGACTTATTTGGAGTATTCAAAAAATAAAATAGGAGTGAAAATGGAGGTGTATTTCTGAAAGTTTTGCATCTTTTGGATACGGAGTCCAGTTTTCACTTTAAATATAAGACGGATTTTGATTCAAAATCTATGACCCCGCTCAATACTGGTGGAAAGGTTACCTTGTACGTTTTTTGACTACTAGCAACTTGAAAATTTGCTCTCGTTAACGAGTTTACAATATCGTGTGAGTTTCTATGATCAGTACTTCGATCCGAAGCTTCATATTGATTCGATCCAGATTGAAATAGTTGCGCCTTGATCCTGTTCAAAAACTTTTATCCCTTTTTAAATGTCATAGCTTAATATTATTTTTTACTGCGAGATCGATTCCTCGAACAAAAGACTAACATGGAAACTAGTGGGCTTCAAATATTATTTACTCTCTAATCTCTTGAGAACGAAGAAGTCCAATGAATTTGTGTTGTAGTAACAGCTTTGTTGAACTCGACTCAAACAATCTGGTAAATCTAAGATATAACCTAGACAAAATTGCAACAGTTTACCAAAATGCATCGAAAATATGCATTGTTCAAAGTTAGACCAAACTAGGTATAATATGCTCCTAACGCTAAACTGCAAATAAACGTATACGAATTACGCGAAATATGTAATATATAGGTTTCGAACTTTTGGATTTGCATGGCAATCGGCTTCATTCATGTTGCGCCTTTCTTGGTGTCACCTGTTTTCGACGAAAAAATCCAACATCGTTTAAATTATTCAGATGGAAAAGACAATGGCACTTTCACATGTCCTTTTATTCATATTTATTCATTTATGCATTCCAATGTGTGTAAAATATAATTGTGCTATGAATATCTAAAACGAAATGATTGAAGTTTGGAGACTAATTATAAGGGCCTATCATATTTGCTCTCGCTCCTCCGAACGAAGCTTTGGAATGGGCCAAGCGACTGGCAACTCATTCACGTATATTGTCAGTTCCACCGCAGTACGACAATAAATTTTACGTAAGCAGCTTTTCCCACGAACTTTTGTGAACTGGAATCCATTTCCTTTATACTGCTTTCTAGATCGTTTTAATCTGCAAGGCTGGTAAACTCTGATCAATAAGTATTAGTAATAAACATATATACTTTTAAATACATTCATCCATGGCTATAGCGTGAAAAAGTCTGGTTGGGTCAAATTTATCAAACGCAATACGTCATGCTTTGGGGTAGATGATGCTTAATATAAGGGGGATGAAATCAATTCTATAACACGGAATATGATATGAGGTGTAAGTGCAATGATAATCTAAAAAGACAAATACCGTTGCGAAATTAGCAATTTAAGCAAGGGTACGAGTTAACCAACGGCAAGTTTTTTTCAAAGTACGAATTGACCAATCGCTCTTGATAAAATTTTATAGTTGTAAGAATTGACCAGGGAAAATTTGATCGCCATCCAAACTTGAACTTCAAATTGTTCTTTAGTTTTTGGCCTGCTGTCGTCGTCAAGGACGGACGTCAATTATGGCTCCTCACTCACGATGACGATTTTTCATAGTTTTATCCTATTTTTTTAAGTGGTGGTTGGAAGGCTCGAGTCAATTCGCATCGAGTTCCACGTAGACTACGTATTTTCTCAGATATCATACATTGTTGGGAACGAATCAATTCACTTCGAGTCACAACTCGAGTCGAAAAAAACGCGTGTTGCTAGTCGAGTCAAGTCTCACCAAAGTCTCTAACCAAGTCGGGTCACTGTACTTCTAAGTCGCAAGTCGAGTTGATTTCTAAATCTATTCAAGGGCAATAACAGATAAATTTGCCACTTTGATGTAAAGAAGGAGGGGGACTTAAGCAATCAGTTTACGATGGAATCGATTTGCGAACGAGATAGGCTAATAGGTCATAGAATTATCAATAACTTTTTTTTACCGGATTTGAGACCCGTTTTCTGCTAGGCCTTTAACTTCATCCAACAATCACACGCAATACAATTTCATTCCTTTTGCCATACAGACAAAAAACCGTGGATCATGGATCAGTTTCATGGTGGATCAGTTTTATGTACAGGTTCTTTCGTCATAAAACCATTAGGGTTTATCTATCGACAAACTGCATTCAACTTTTTCTCCACTCCAAATATTTCATTTCCTTATAAATCAATGTCGGAGATCTTTCGCCGCTGGTGATCTTGCACCACGTCTATATAGTCCGGTCGCCAGGCCTGCCTAAATTTTTTCTTGATGGTTTTTAATAGTTTTAATCCGAAATCAGTTTGTCGGTAACCTTGAGCGTTTTCAGATATTCCAGTTTGAAATTGCAGTTGAACTATTAAAAAATCCGTAATTTAAGCTGCAATTCTTAGTATACCGAATGCTCAAACTAGAGATAAGACATTGAAAATGACGAATTTTCGAGAAAGCATTTTCCAAATTATTCAAAATTACTTAATTAATGCTAATTCATGCATTGTACCCAATATCATGATTTGATTGTTTTGAGGAAAAAACTATTTTTCAACAGTTTACTTTATTTTGTGTGCGAAAGTTCTTTTTCACAAAATTCATGAATTTGCCAATACAAATACAGAATATCTACCAATAAAAGAATATTGGACTATTATTTTTAGTGGTATCTGAAACATAAAACGAATGTTCGTATGGAGAGATATTGCCCCTCTCTCACACGTTATAGAAAATTATTCCAAAATAATATGAATGCGATTCCAAGTTCATGACATGTTTTCCACGTGGAAACCAATTGTGCGTTGCCGCTGGATAAGAGTAATTCATAAGAGTAATTTTATAGCCACTTCACAGAGTACCCTCGTGTGGGACAGACCTTCGTGGGATTAATGCACATCCTATAAAAAGTCAATCTTTGGTGCAGACAATTGTAGGTGGGAAGTTAAAAAAACCAAGCGTGAGCAATCCTGCATGAGGATAACACCGTGGGCCATGAGCATTCAAGACAAGAATTCGAAGAGATAATGCGAATCCTGCGTTTGCAATCCCCAGTATGTTTTATCCCGTGTGGAGACAATTCCGTCCCGTGTTTTCTTTTTTTTTTTTTTTTGGACGCAATTCCGCGTAGGAGCAATTTGCTACAGTGACAATTCCGTGGTATTTTTATCAAAATTTGCTCAGAGCAAGGCTGCAGGAGACATCATCCCTAAGGAGGTATGGAGGCAACATACACTACGGTTGCAAAAATTAATCAAAGAGTACATATTTTTATTAGCCATTCGGGCAAATGTGGTAAATAAATGAGAGAAATAATTCAAATCAGTAAATAAATATTATAATTCGTTGGGAATTACTCGTTCGTGATACAAATATATTTACTTATATTCGACAGAGTAAATACACAATGACAGTGTGTGTTTCAAATTCAAATTACTGCATTTTTTTGGCAGCATTATTAACGGATGGAGCGTGTTTTTCGGATAAATGTCTGGGTGAAGGCACTAGTTCTTTTCCACATTCAATCTTGCCAATCTTATCCCCAAAGTGTGAATGGTGCTAAAATTCTCATTTTTGAAAACGAAATGTCATGAAATACGAAAAACTCGACCCGCCAGTGCACATCGACTGAATTCATCAATGTCTCTAAACAAACAACGCATAGCTTTTTCAATATCGTCATCATCATGACTTTTCAGTTATACAAAAAGAAAATTTTGCTGACGTGGTTTCATAGTTACAAGGGTTTGGGCCACTTACATCTTTGATTATTACGATAGCTAGGGGCACAAAATGAAAGTCTTGGGTATGCGCGTGAGCATGACGTGATTCATGTTAATTTGTAAGTATAAAAAAGTAATGTCTACAATGCTTATTGTGCGCATGTCTCCTTTGGCTAAACAGCCGTCACGATTTATGTTTTAATGCGGATTTGTGGGATATTTTCGCACTTTTGTATGTTCTGGCAGAAACACATTCTATTGTTCCTCTGTTTGAAAGGAAATCTTCTCAGATTATCTTGGTACAACATGTACAACTCGGTGACGTACGGACATCATTGTTGATTTGTTTACATGGTAGTACTTAACTAGGAAACCTCGATGCTTATGTCAAAATATATTTTAGGTTTGTTGAATTTGAATCCTTTGTATTGCAAAAATAAGTACATTCTATATTTCACGTTTATTCAGACAACTGAAAAAAGGAAGCGAGATAATAATAATAATAAGCTGAATTAAGCACACAAAATCCTAGGGGTCTTAAGGCTGAATAAATGTGCAGAAAGAGAAAACAAGTGCACATGTTATCCCAGTGTTTTACTTAACTTTTAATACGTAGCATTCCTGTTAAATCTGTGTTAAAATTACTATCATTAGTATGGAAAGTCACTTCCAATTTAAAAGCAATGACGCCTATTGTTGTTTCCCATTGCTTTTATGCCATGATAATAACTCAATAATGATAATAATTTTTAAACTGAAACGACTAACCACCGGAGGTCAGCGTGAACACGTTAATCATCATTGTAATATTCAAGTACTGGGATTGTGCCCAGCTCGGGGCTCAGTCGCTTAAGCGCAATGGTATTGTCCGGAAGTCTAATGATTGAACGTTTCACCACCGAGCGTGCTATCAGCAAGGCACTTTGGTTAGCTGTAACATAGGACAGATAAACAGTCACTACAACGGTCCGTGCTTGACGGTTTTTGGGTATGAGCCTCCCTCCCTCCGAGGTAGGTTCACATACAGGCCATAGCAAATAATTCAAAAACCTGGAAAAAATTACTGGGATTGTACTGGGAGATGGTACCAATCATAAAATAATATGTCTTAACACACTTTGTTAGATATGGGACATTTATAGATCGCGCCGAAGAGGTGCTTTCTATTTGTATCGCATGCTTGACAAAATGAAATTTTTGGGAACGGATTGAAATTTCAAGTAGTCATAGTAGAAAAATATTTAGATATTGTATTATTTTATATAATACTTCAATTATGTTGGATACGACAATTTCATTCTGGTGAAAAATTATATGAAATTTATACTATTATTAATAAATAGCCTAATAAAAATATTATACCTGAGACAATGAAGGATGGCGATAAAAGACGCAGAACCGCACTTGGTCAGAATTTCCCAAGCCATAACATGTTATAAGTGTTGAACTAAAATCATCCTGTCTGTAAAATTTTCTCATCTGGACGGGCAGGATATAATGGTGATTCAACACGTCTGTTTTGAGGATGGTCTTACCGTCACTTGGCCTTATTGCTGCTTCCGCGACTGCCTGGGATATGCGTTGGCACAATTATAGTAAGCAATTAAGTTATGACGCACAAAAATAAGGTTATAATTTAACACTGCATTGGTTAGTTTTTTGAATTAACTAAAACGATTATACTATTTTTTTTTTATTTCTACTTATTATAACTTCCTTGTTCGAATGTAATATATAGCTAGTCTATTTTAGAACATTCCCTTCAGGGTCACAATTTTTGGTTACTTTGAAGTTAGGCGTCGGTTAGCACGCAGTGTATTTCGTTGTGTCGACTTATAAAATTGCTTCTAAATTTAGCTATAATCGAGCTTATTAAGATATTTTCTACGAAAATTTGTAATTTTTAGATTCTTAACACCTTTACTGATTTGCACCAACACGGAGTGCGAATATTCGCTCCCGAATTTGTCTACCGCCCATTCGACACCTGAATCAGTCTAATAACAACCTATTTTTTCACACTTTCGGATATTATTTGTTTTCGACGAGCGTGTGAACAATAATATTGATTATCCTGTTGTTTTTCAAATTTTTAAGAAAAATATTTTCTTGTCTTGCCTGGGTTTTTATGCTTTTACAGAGCACGGGTCAAATATGGATCGTGTCACACACAGAAAATGCGCGGTAAATTTGGGGTACAGGCTTGATTTGGGGCTGGTTCCTTTTTTATAGCCAATCCTCAGATCACCCTGACCAAGGCCCTAGGCCAGCGGTCACTTATAGACGAAGAGGGACAGAGTTGTTGGAAAGATATGATCGTTCCGGTTCGCCTTAGCCCATCCAAGTTATTACACCCTGAGTTAAGCTTAGCTTGCCAGATAGTTTTTGTATTTTTAATTTTATTAATAATCGGCAGACTGGCTCCGCGGAAAACCAATATGTCGCCCATACCTAGGAAAATATAATTTGGCGGAATCTTTCCTTCACAGTTATGCCATTTTCTTGCCAAGGCACATTAATGTGTCAAATATACACCATAGCACGTCGCTTTATCGTTGTCCTGTCTCGAGATAGGATCGCTAATTTGCCATTTAATGCACATATTGGGGATCAAATTTGATCACGAATTTCGTATACATTACTGTATATAGGAGATCTGATAATCGGGATTGGTCGACAAAGAACGCAAATGCGGAAATTCGGAAAACGGCTTCCGGAGTGGTAAACCATTCCTCGGTCATTAGGAATGGTATTTCATATGGTTTGAAATAAACTTTTTGAACGGAAGAAAAAAAACAGTGAAATTTTACAATGATTTATGGTCTTGAAAATATCGAAAATCGATCTCACATCAAGGGCACTTGGCCTTGGGAGTTGAACACTATTTCTGTGTATCCCAGAAGTAGCTTTGTTAAGCCTGAACCACAGATATACCACTTCTCAACGGCGGAGATAAGTCAGTGATCCATGGTTAAAAAATTGACCATTTATTGCTAATTAGGTTTTATCGATCGCAATCAATTTATTAGCGAAGTCCGAAGCTGAGAAATTATATTCACTCAGCATTGTTTAATTGAATTGAATACAGTGTGCCAGTGGTTAACTTTTTGATGATTTCTCTTTTTCGTCCAGCGTGCCACTCATGTAATTTTTTCAACCATTACAGTTACACCTCTATTTTACCAAGCGTGTGGCGAAAAATACCCTATATACTTGACGAAACATTCTATGATAACATTCCTCCTATTGGGTTGATTTGTGAAAATTTTCCTTTTTATAATTCTCACCTAAAATATTACTCACCAGAGTAAAACAATTAACATCTCGTATATGATTGTTTATGTGATTTGTATTGCAAACACGGTAGGAAAAAGTCAAGTAAAAATATCAAAAAAGACACTGATAAGACAGTAAAAAATATAAAGAGATAATAAAGCAGCGTAAAGATGCGCAATAATAATAATAAAAAATTCGACATTATAAATAGGAATTTGTAAAATAACGTTAATAAGAAGAAATATAGCAATATATATTCAAAGAGAAATAAAACCCTCATTTTTCGCACTCGGCATAATTTATAGTAATATATAAAAGTTCATTCCACGCGGAAAAAGTCGTCGGATGGCAAGCGGAAGATAATAGTAAGAATATTTATTAATATAATTTCGAAATAACAGATGGTAGACTGTTAGTTGGTGTTGTGCGCGATGCAATAAAATAAAACTGCATGATAAAGCTGTGTTCTACTCATTATATTTTTTTCGTCAAGTTGTGCAATATGTAAGGTATCAAAAATGCTGTGTCAGAATACAGTTAGACAAAACAATTTTTGCGTGGGTGAAAAATCTATTTCTAACGTTTTATAGAATTAAATAAATAAATGTGTGCATATGTTGCTCCTCGTCAAAAAGTGGACTAATTTTTTTCCCGATTTATAGACGCCAACAATAAAATATTTTAATTTCATTATTGTAATTATTATATAGTGTGGTGATGAACTACTAAAATCATAATTAAAACTTGTGAAGAAAAATAGGCATTTTTATTAATAGTTAAAAACGTAAAATTTTTGATGATGGTGATAACTTGCGATCTTGAATTCTTAGAGGCAGTAGATAGGCGGAAACCCCGTGAAGTCATGGCTGCATAAGGTGGAAATATCTTGTGGGTGATGTTTAATACATTTCACCCTCATAGTGCCATGGGACTTTTCTGGGGTCCACTAGCCTGGGTAAGAAGTGGGTGAACTTTTGAGATCTCTTTGACCGACATCCTTGACGAGCATGTCCTTTTTGTGTGATGGCGACAAAGCAGGCCCGTGTTTTTGAGTGATGCCGGTGTCGAAGTGAGGAATAAGTGTTGTATTTGTTTTGTTCGAAGTTTTCTCTGAAGAAGCAATTTTGGTCGAGATTTTCCTGTAAGAATAAAAACATATATATATTTAATAAAACTTGTAAACATTTTTGTGAAGTTAGGATGGAAAATGGAGAGAAAGATATTGTGTCAATCAAGGTATTGTTCTTGATAACCCATATTGAAAACATTGAATCTTAAAGATATCGTTTTTATCTCTAGTCACCACCTGGGTAGCACCGATAATTGGCATGTTCAACCACTAAATTTTATTATCAAAAGGCCACAAAAAATTTCCTTAAACCTCTATAACCTATAATGAAATTTTGGTATCCGGGAAAATTTTTACTTACCGAACCATAAAGTCTTCCTCGACTGTCCATGGCAAGATAAAGACCAGTTTCGACTCCTCTTATTGTCACAATCCCGGCATTAATAGAAACAAATTCAAGAATACCTGTAATAATAAAATAAACGCTTAAAGTTTGAATTGCTAAATAACGAATATTGAAATGGCAAAATTTTGTGTGCCCAAGTATGCGCCTTATTAACACATTTCATTAGTGGCTCACACTTAACAAAATTGTATCATTTTATCTGAATATGACATTCCAAAGTATAAAGGGTGTGAGAAAGTATCTTTTGCTCATTCGCCAGCCTATTGGGAGAAATCGTATCTGACATCCCGTGTACAGCCAAACTATTGGCGAGATCTGGTTACATTTAATTTGACCATCGCTTGCAGGTTCGCGTGTGGAATATCTTTGCCGTATCTCAACTCATATGGTCGCATTGTCCTAAAATAGCTATCGTGTTCAACTATAAATCACAAATAATGACATTAAGTCCGGTGTTGCCCTACGATAACAATCACAAAGTCGTGATGTTTCGCATTCAATTTTTTATTCTATTATGTTTGTGGCTTCCTTCGAATATCAATCATATTGAAAATAGTCATGACTGCGACATACAAATTGCCTCAACTTTGTACGAAAGATAAATAGGTGTTACAAAATTTGCGAAAATCCACTTCAACGCAAAGAATGTAAGTATGTGTTATAAAAATATAACAAAACTTACCATAACGACTGTGATCTTGTCTTGTTCCCGTCACTTGACCGCGAGGTAAAATTTCCAAATGATATCCATTACGACAATATAATTGTCTTCGTCGGGTAATTCCTTCCAAACTAGCTGAAATATTTCTTTTCGATAAATTATGAACAGCTTGATGCTGAAGTACGTCCTTTTCTGTTGTTACCAAATCGGGATCGTCGACTTTCTTTTGGTCGGGGTTTCTCGAACTATCGATTATTTCATTAATATCGAGTTCGTGTCCAAGTTTGAGTTTTTCCCACATTTTAGGATCTGGTAATCGATCGTGGGTCATAGGAATAGAATCCTCTGTAATCCGTTGAGGTACAGTGTCGTCTTCAGTGTCGAATTTTTCAACTATAATTCCGGATGACTTTTTCAGTCTCCTTGACGCTCTTCTTTCGCGCCTTGGCGTCGATAGTTTATCCACTTGGGACGCGGGAGCTCGAGCTGCTTCTCCGAACACAAAAGCTGTTTGGTCCCGCGGAGTCTCACTTGGAGTCGCGAACCGTTTCGCTCGCAAAACGGCGGCGACGATGAGTGATAATGCACCAGCGTTTGAAGCTCCAGCAACGTCCTGCGTCGCGACTGCAGTTGAATGCAAGTTTGGCATCTTATAGAAGGTAATAAATTCCAAATATAATTCTCAGCATACGGTTGTGGTCTTGTTGGTTGTAAGTACGAAATGAACAAGAAGTAAATAATGCTTGAAGATTATATAGCTTACAATGCTAAAAGATAAACAAAAAATACATCCTTATCAGATATCGTTTTGATAACGTAACATTTTATCAACTTTGTTATCAACATTACAGAGGCTACCATACTTTATTGCCTTTCATTACTGATATCTATAAAGTTCTTATGTCATTTTATCATTTAACTAAAGCGGCACACGACCTAATTTGCTACACGTTTTTGGTTTGAAATAGTTGTTTGATTTGCATCTGAACAACCATTACTGATACTAGTCAACTTCAAGGGTACGACCTCATCTCCAAACTAAGTACGCGGGGAGAGATATGAAATACTTTAAACAGCCCGAAAGAAAAGTTCTTGGCCGACTAATTGCGAAAGTGCTCTAATTACTAGGTATGAAAGACTTAATTTTTAAACGATCAATTTGGTAATCCTATTTCAACGTTTTTCTCTTCATAACTTGTTTCTTCTTATGACAGAAGGTTTTGTTAACTGCACTAATTATCACAGAGACTTATACGCATTAAGCTGAAAGACCAATTATAAAACTTACAAGGACACCTTTTACGATTTCAAGCAACTACTACTTTGGCACGCGCACTGCTGCCCAAGTTTACGGACCGCTCGACCCTGTTCTGATAGACCGATCAATAGTTTGCGGCAATAAGCCGCGGCACACAACATACGCGACTCGTAAGGCACTGATGAATTGTGTACGGCTGACTCTTGAGCGCGCCCGTTTTTAAACGTCCACGAAGTTACACCTGACTGCACCTATGACTAAAAGTGCCTTCCTGACCTCGACGTATTCACGTTTTCCCAGCCAAAATACATCTTTGAAGGTGATAGTGACTAATAAAGGTTCCGATATACGGAATTAAGAAAATAAGTCTAATAACGGAAAAACCACACAATCTGCAAGCCTTAGCATCCTCTCTCAATCAATGACAAATATATCCAGATGTTAGTATCAGCCGGGAATGACTTCATTCTTATTTACGTCTATAAACGCCTTTGGAGTCACCAATACATCACTAAAATTGTGCCGTCGTAGCCTTGGAGGTGCGATCCATCAGTGGCTGGTACTCAAGGAAACAAAGATTTTCAGGGGGAGAGCCGTTTCTATTCAGTTACGTTACGTAACAAAACTATCCCTCAAGCCAAACAAAATCAAACAATAAGATTGATGACAAATCAATAGGAACCTAAATACATGGACGTCGTGTTTCGACTGAGCGTATTCAAGAAATGGTTCTTTCCTTGCTGCGTCATGTGACTATGAGTAGTGGAAAATAGCTTTTGTAGAACGCGCGAAAAACAATGTGCAAAGACGAGATTGTTGATCGCGGATTATGCATATACGAACAAACAACGCTACGGGAGAACCGATTTCGTCCCCGCTGGATTTTAATTTTTCTTTCACACCCTTCGTAATATTCGAAGACCACCGCAGCGATGCGCAAGCCAGTCGCGCATCTCACCTAAGCCTGAAACCATTGATTCGATATTAATTGGAACTAATCTTCGGATTATAATTAATTCACGATCGAAGCGCGATCGATCTCTCTAGGATTTACTCAAGTGGAATAAAGCGATCGAAAGCTTTTAAAAACTTTATAATAGAACTTCCATTATGTCACTCGAAGAATAGAGGGTAATCCGTGGATTATTTCATATATAGCTTAAAAGTTTACAAAGCCATTTTTTCTTTCCAAAATATGACAGATATTGAACATTTTAGTTTAAAAGTTATCATATGCAGGTATCTAAACTATATACTTAGCAAATACAATATGTTTGTGTTTAACAGTCCGGCAACAATGCCCATGGCCGGTAATGTTTGCTCTGCCCATGGTCGCCGCTCCATGAACTAACAAAGTCGCATGCCGTTATCACTTTCGTTTTCTTCATGCTCTGATATGCAATAAGATCGTTTGTTCTTTCAGGAAGGCGCGTGTCCCCGACCCGCTTTTGGGGCTACAGTCAACCTTCTAAAGCATGTTGTTCACTTTTCCTTAAGGAAAGTTCTTTTTACACAAAATAAAACTCTTCAATAAGCGAGTCGCGATTTTATGGTCCATATGTACCATGTTCTATTGGTACTTTATACAATACGTGTGTTTTCAATTGGACATGCACAGGGAAGGCTAAGAATCATGCGTGTTGTTGATAATGTTGGGTTTTATATAACAAATATTTTATATAAATGGATTTTTAAATATTTTGATTTAATAATAAGCTCTTTTGTATAAAAATAAAGTATAGAATATTGCAAGTGATAAGGAACGTCTAGATGCTAGCAAAAAGTGTTTGTATTATAAGAAGATGAACTAACTACCTTGTTGAAGTGAGTGACTATAGGGAAGAAATAACATAATTGCATACTATTTTTATGAAAGAAACCAGACAGTTATAGTTCGCTGTAAATCGAACATGTTTAAATTGAAATTGTCACAAACGATAGAAAAAAGGGCAGTTCGCATAAAAAATGTATATGCAAGTGCACTCTTTCGTCTGGCAAAAACTCGGTAATTTGAGCCTCTGTGGTTGTATGCACGCGAGAGACCACTTTTCACCCTTGCAACGTATTGTAACGTGCAGGTATTTGGAATTCTTTTTGTACATTATTGGCAATATTTTGATCGGTATTTGATATTGTAGCGATAGGTGTTACATATAAATTTTGTTTTGTTAAGCAAGGCCCACACATCAACAGTATCTCGATCGCCAATACGTTACGGAAGTATAAGTATCACATATGTTCAATAGAACGTGCCATAAAAAAACGATTTATTTACGATAAATGCCCGACATAGTTATCCGAAATTCTATTTTATTAGGCATGGGCCTATGCCACATGAAGAATGATTCATGCTTAATGAAATCTGTTTGGGTGAAGATATTCTGACTGGAATTGTTATGGAGCTTGATAATGTACTTATACAATGCTCCAAATAGTAAGATGCGATTTATTAATGATGAATCCTGTACATCATCTCAGTTCGCTATATTTCGACCGAACACGTTTTGCTAATCATGGGTCACTGATAGTGCCGCTTAGGCACAGACCATCTGTGGTTCATGTTTTGCAAAATAAAATTTCTGATTGGGAGGACTTGACTTTTTTTAGATGGAGCTGTTAAAAAAAATTGTCTATTTTATATCAACATAATATTCGGTATGCGTATATCACGATTCCATTGCAAAATCATCTTTTTGGAATTATCGGGTTGACTCTAATCATACTTCAAGAAAATTTAAAAATCAGGCCTATCTATGGATCAAGCTACACAAGAAAATATTTTCTGATAAGAAGGGCGGCACTAATTTAAGTTTCGTAAATGCACTATGTAGATAGCAGCACACAAAATACTTCAATTGATCTAAAGTGTAAGTGTTTCAGATTTTTAAATTTCGCGGTAGCTGTAGCTGGCACGCCGCTGAATAATATTATAGTAACGATAAAATACTTTGGGTTATAACATATATCACCCGTGGACTGGGAACACAATAAACATTTTCAATTGATCTCCGTTGACTAAATTATCTGCTGTGCATCTTTGACAATTGAACTGATTTCCAAACTGTTTATTTTCCCCTCTAAAACGTTTTTTTATGTCACAAATTCTTTTTTTTCCAACCCCGTTGCTCATCGATATTCTGCCTTACTCTACAACTGAACTGCCGAAACGTATTACATTATATCAGAAAGATGTCGCCACACGTAAGCCACGGAAGGACCGTGACTGAGCGGCACGATTCATCGGTTACTTATACTCAACAAAGCATGCTTGGCTCAACTTCAAAATATCCCTGACTCTCTTTTTCTCAAAGAGCATTCTCCAAACGCATCGTATTTGTCAATTCTCATATGACGTGGGACTGTTTCTATATGCCATGATTGCGTCACAAATTGGCATTATTATTACGAATGAAATCTTCAAATCTTTCGGACCATCAAACTAATTATTATGCACTTGGACCCACTTGATGTACCGATTGGACAGAATATGACGTTTTCTGACGTGTACTGACTAATAAATGAATATCAACTTACTGTTAAACAGGACGCAAATGTGCTGCATTCCTTTGGTGATAGCAAATCGAATACTCGTTGGTGAACACGAGTCACTGGTGGACCACCTAAAAGAGTCTATCACTCTTTATAAATTATATTTAAAGAAAAAAATGCAGAAAATGTTTTACGAGCATGCGCCACTTGTGGATCGTCAGTGGTAATACGGTGGTGATTCGGCCCATTTCTGTTAGAACAATTACTGAATGGGTGGGCGCCAGCGCTGTTTATTTTAATCCTTTTCGTCTGTGCGGTTCCGCTTCAATTTCACATCTCAACATCTCTTCATCACTGTTTCAGATATATATTTATATATATACGATGTTTTAATGTCATATTACAAATGGCATTAGTTTATATTAATTTGGGAGTATATATGAGAATATCATCTGCAGAATTTCATTTCAAAATGTTCAATTTTAATAATTTTTGTATCATATTTCGCGTGCCATAAATGTAATTCTTTGGCATGAAAAAGCTTATATAAATTGGGAGCTGAGTTGATACGATCGGCGACAGGTATTTTAAGTAAATTTATTTTGAGGATGTTAATTCATTTGACAATTCAATTCCGACTAATTTGTTCAAATTTTGTTTCTCTCTCTTCTCCGATTTTCTAGCTTCTGAACTTAGCTTACGCTCCCGTAAAGAAAAAATGTTCGACGCCATATTATTTTTAAAATGTGGAATGTAGTCCACCCATTTGCGGCTTATGTTTGACATAGTGTTGTTTTCGCTCGATTTTTACATCGTTCAATTATTATTATTACAGTATTAGGGCAATTTCAACAAGAATTGTGGAAAATTAAAAATACGGTTGCTGGTAGCACCGCAGACACATAAATAATTTTCATTTTTACTAGCTTTATGAGGTCAATGCAACTCAAAAAAAAAAACATAACAAATTGAATTTTTTGGAGAATTTTACCATTTGTTTGTGTTTTCAATTGGCATTTTTAACAATATTTTTGGCTTAATTTGCCGGACAAAAGGTTGAGCATTGCGCCTGTTCTATATCAGCCTGAAACGCGTGCCAAGTCGCCGCGAACGAGACCTTTCTCTTGTTTTGTATTACAATTTAGGCATTAATGGTCCTGTTGCTAAACAACTCAAAGTTTTGTGATCTTATGCCCAGAAAACGGTTTTGTTGGTCACTAGCCGTAGATGGATAAACTCATTCACAAACGGCCCACACTCGATCTTACACACACTTTTGAATTCCGTTTCAGTTTACATGATTACTATTGGAATTACCTTCTTCCGAGTATCCTGTTACGTAAAGCACGGGAAAGGAGTGACATACTAAACGCTGGCACGCATCAAACCCATATTTCATCTTGACGCTGTTCAAGGGCACCCTTATCTGATACCCCTTCGGAGAGGCGTGAGCTATTAATTCAGACAATGCCTTCATGATAAGGATGGACGGGATAAATTGTTTCATTTGGCATTATCTCTGACTCAATGCGGAAGAAGCGTGTCGAACAAAGTTATCTGGAGTATTCAATATCGATTTATGAGTGACTTTGAACCTAATTTAAAATACGTGACGCATCACAATAAAATATTTCAATCGTTGTTATCAATGACACGGACTCAAACTTAATTACGGGAGTATAGGCCGATATAAGTAATATAAATATTATACCAATATCGCAGACATCCTGATAATTATTGAATAAAATATTTTTACTATATAGCAAATACAATTGAAAACCCCCAAACTCAAATGAAGGGTGTTTTCAACAGAAATTTAAAATACTCTTTAATCCATATGTTTCAACAAGATATCAGATTTGTAAAAGCAATATTCGAAAATGGTATTTCTGAAACCTTTATCAACTCACTATTTGCATGTGCAAAAGTATCACCCCATTTCAATGAATGTTGTATAACGTTCCTCTGTATATAAGTGTGCTATAACTCATGCTCAACAAAACTTCGGCTCTCTTTTAGATATGTTCGTCTTTGTAAGTCTGCTTTGAAGAGAAATCCATCTCCTATGAAAAATTCCCCTAAAACCTATGCCCAATCTTGCCGAATTACGAAATATGTAGTCGAATCATAATCGGTTATGTTCGAGTTTAACTGAATATACGCATGATATCTAAACGAGGGAGATATGAAAATCGAAGTGTTCACAGTCAGAAATATATTTTTCCCGACATGGCCCACAGACGATCCGCGTCTCAGCGGATCAAACTGTTATGGACTCATCCTGGACAGAGCGGTTGATAGGTTGGTTTTATTCAGACATATTATGTTATCTCTGCAACAGTTCTGCTTCGGTCAATTTATCCCTGGCCCCTACTTACGTTATCGCGCTTACGTTGCAAGACGTACGCTCGCAATATCACCGACGTCACGTAATCAGTCAAACGCTGAACGTAGCGACGTTATGGTTGAGTAGTGCCGGATAATAAACAAACTCAACCCAATCCTGTTCGACGGCTGTTCCGTATCGTCGATTATCTGCGTCGTTTTACTGTTTTATGGCTCTTAAGGACTTCAGTAGTGGTGGAAAGATGGTTGATTTTGCTCAGCACAGTACAGGTTAGTGTGCTGTTTTAGGCTAAAATGCAGAATGATATTTAGGTTGCTAATAAAGGACACTAAACCAACTGCTGAAAATAAGAGTTATGGTTTGTCAGATTAGTCTAACTTATAAACTTTTAGCCTACTTTCAGACTTGTCAGCAGTCAACTTGATTTGTTCATTTGCAGGCTTGTTTTCTGTATTTATAAGCAGGAATGGCCTACCAAGTTATTGCAATCAAAAATAACGTGTAAGTTAGTAAACCGTCGGTCCCTTTTCTTCATTTTTAGCTTTTCTTCCAATTTTGGATAACCTATTGTAAACTTCACTAGATCCTTGTACTGTGTAGATATCTCTCCAAAATGCTTGAATAGGATGGTACCACTATTAGAGTAATAAAGCGGACTGACCGCAGAATCTGGAAAAGTTGGCAGTCTTAGTGTGGGCTACTAACTTCTTGAAAAATAGGCTGCAGAAATAGGAATGGGAGGCACATTTTTTAGATTTTACCACCTTCACCAAGTAGCCTAATGTTGATGGCAAACTGGCTCGCCACGTCTCATTCCATGAAAAAATTCCACTTACTGTTTAATGAAGTTAGGTTATGCCCTGACTAAAGCTCACAAAAACTTCCCTTTTCGTGGAATGAGATGTGGTCAGTCTGTTGTAACTTATTTGTAAGTCAGCAATTTTAGAATGCTCAGAATATGTTCAGAATTATAATTGTGGTATGAATTTTACTGTTGTTATTAATGTCATTTTAATTAATCTTAATTCAACGTAAATTTCCAAGTTACTAGTTAACTTATTGCTTTCATTCACCTTAGGTGTAGATATCTTACTAGACTGTAGATGTAAATAGTCTGATATCTTGAAATTTGGTGCACAAATAATTCAAGTATAGTTTCTATTTTTTCTAATCCCTTTTTTATTTTTTATGCATGAAATGTATAAGTTAATATTGGATCAATATATTGCATAAATCGGTCCTCCATGCCTTTGACATCATGTTCACCATAAATTTCATCAGAGTACGTATTGCCTTTTTCAGGTACGAATTGACCCATCAAAAACATACTGGTACTGAATCGCTCAATCACTCAATCTTAACATACTGGTGCGTTTTGACTGTCAACCGGTGAGAAACTGCATATGCATATGAAATGTTCGACCTAAAATGTTTTCAGGGTTCAGGTTAAAACGATTTAGAATTCTATGAATTGAATTTGGCGTAAAATATGTTTGAAAATGTCTCTGTTGGACACCGATCTGATTTCACAGCACTAACATTTATGCAAGTTATTCGTTTCTCGTGCTATCTTTTACTCATTCTTCAGTGAGAATATCTAAGTTACTTCAAATTTGTTACCTTGCTTTGTATGACGTCAGTTTATTCTGTATTTAATCGAAACCAAAACAAAAAATTATATTTTGTATTTTTCTTTAAACATTCAAATTGGTACTGATAGTACTTACCTGTACATTAATATTGAGATGTGATAGTACTGTCTACTTTTGATTGAATGCTGAAATCATAAAGCTATGCTCTACTGTTGCAATCTGATCATTTCAGATTGATAATATTTGCTGAAAAATATATAGAATTTTAAATATATTACGATTCTAGTGCTCAAGATGCGCAATGAGACAGACAAATGCACGAAAGATCTTGCACTTTTGATCATCTGAAATTTAAAAACTAGCCCGCCAAACTGGGCGATTAGGACCAACCCTGGGAAACATTTAACAGTCTCATTCAATGTTCATCCTTCCCAAGAAAAACTTTTTATTTTATTTCAACGGGAGTCACAGATGAATTTTCTCACTGAAGTTGCGGCCATGACTAAATCGAACTGTTATTTGTGATTAATTCTTTTTCTGTTTCAGCTTATTTTAGCTTAGATTCAACATGTCATTCACTCGAATATATCCTCGATTGTGCGGACAAGCACGCAACATATGTACTTCACAAGCCAAGTCACAAAATGTAAGAAAAGTATTGGTATCTGCTGGCGTATGTACAATGTGCGGACTTGCACTTGGTGGAAAGCTGTTGTATGATCGATCATCTGGCATGATGAAAGATTTTCCAAAGATGTTCATTGCAAACGGATTGCATGCCGCTACAGCATCAGATGTAGCAGATCAAGATGATGTTTCAAAAGATGAGGTATTTACGATTATTTATTTTAATATATTTTTACATAATAGGCTAGTGCAATTGCAAGTAATTAACAAGCGCAATTGCAAGTAATTAACAAGCGCAATTGCAAGTAATTAACAAGCTATGTAAATCCAAAAGTTTTATAAAGTTTTAATGATAATTGTGAAGAACTTCTGAATTTGAGGATTTTTGTATCAAATTCCAACTATATTGATAAAAAAAATTCAAAATAAGAACTGTGTAGATTGAATATTAAATAGCTGCTTGCCTCGACTTTAGGGCTGTCTTCATAGTTTCTTTTGAACACTTTTCAAAATTCACTATATATTTTGAGAAAATAATGCTTCATGATTTTAGTCAGATTAATGAAATTGCTCATATTTGACCATATTTTGCAGCCAGCGTGTTTCATATCACAATTTTTATCATAAAATAGGCACATTCCTTGATTTCACTACAAAATAATTTAATTTAAGAATGCCGATAATCGGAGATAATACTTTCAATCAGAATTCCAGAGTATCTTCCCTACTTGACTTATTCTTATGGGTTCTTTCTGTACTTTACTGCATAATGCTTTTCAAGCAGCAAAGCTTCCCCACTACCATATGCGATAGTCTTTCGATTCTGGCCCACTGATGGATCTGAATCTGATCATGACTTTTAAAAGGCATCATGGTTCAAGGGAAGGGAATGGAAGCTTTTATTTTTCTTCAAGTGCATTTTTGCTTTTGCTGATTAAACCAATAGACATTTTTCGTGTCAACTTAACGAATATTATGAAACTTGTTAATATTTTGCTACTGTACTTACCTACATTTCTTAATATTATATCTTAGTCCTATGATATTCAACCTTATCAAAAATGGACCACAGATGGTCGGTGACAAGACGAAAAATCAATACCATACCATAACCATTATGTCGTGTGCAATTTCATTCTTCAATAATAGATTATTCTTAGAGATTTGTGCTGACCTCTCTTCGTCCGAAATAATCACTAAGTTATTGATTTTGATTGATATAAAGAGTTTGTGTCATCCATTCATAAAAGGGACTTATATTATTTTGATTATGTGGAAATGAATATACAAATTAACAATCAACATCAAGTACAGATTTAAAGTTTGTTTAAATGCATCTAATGAAATTATATTTTATTTTGTGAAGCATATACCGAAGATAGTCCCCTCAGTCCATAACTGGCGTCCATTTCTGATAACCGAGCCGCCGCATAGTAGGACATGCGTAATCATTGCAGCATCGATTTCTGGTCTCTCGGGATGAGATCTCATCATTTCGATTCATTTCAAATATTGTCAAAATACATTAGATTTGGTTTAGCCAATTCGCTAAAATTTAGCTAATCAAGCCAAGTCAATTATTTACCCCTCGATCGAGTTGTTTTTGAGTGTGGTTATTAAATGATTCTGTAGGTCGTACCTTATTTTAGTCTATTATCATCTTTCATTATCATTATAATCGACCTTTTTATTATGCTGTGTGGAAGATTGTGTACTTGTTGCAACTTCAAAAGAATTTTTTATGGTTTTGTATTAAAAGTTCAAACGTATTACGTTAACATCTGCGGCTTTGTAAGCGCGACTGTCACGAGCCACCCTCTTACTAG
Source organism: Styela plicata (assembly GCA_963675895.2). Classification (NCBI taxonomy): domain Eukaryota; kingdom Metazoa; phylum Chordata; class Ascidiacea; order Stolidobranchia; family Styelidae; genus Styela; species Styela plicata. The sequence continues at coordinate 6,938,898 of OZ023150.1, forward strand.
TGGTTTGCTAATCCATGCTGAACAATCGAAAGTTGTCTGAAATCTGAATGCGGCAAGATTATAAATATCTACATCGTGGTTAAATCTTGTTGTTCGAAACTGTATCTTTTGTAATGGTGTTTTTTTTCTCAGTAAGATAATATTCACGTTTAATTTCTCTAAGATTATTAGGACACCACAGCAGCGCGACAAACCAAAAGTCTTAGAGATAATGAGCCTGATGAGCTGATTTCAAATAAAAAAAAACTGTCACAAATATTGTCGCTAAGACGCTATCCATCTGTGTCGCATGCTTGTCATAACACGATTTCTGTCATTGAAAGTTTCATGTTCCGTCAAATACAGTCTACTGCTTAAGTGTGTCGCTAATATGAGATTCAAACATACTTCATTGTTCTTGTCGATGGATCTGCTTGTTTCGTCTTAGTATGTACGGTACGTTCTTGTAAATATTGTATTATGCAACTAACTAGGAAAGGTTTACGCTCTAATGCCGAAATTTGTCTTTTATTCGTTATCGATATCGTTGTGTTCATTTGGTTATTCGAACATTTGTAATCTGAATTTTCTTTTATGAAATTCAAGCCTATATTATCTTTAAATCGCTATACATAAAATATAGAAATCACACTTAAAAACGTATTTCAGCTGATTTTGGGCAGCCCTCCCTAGCAAACAATATAAAGATTTGAATTTGTTGAAAGTTCGAATACTCAATTCTGTGATTCGCATAGATTCCACGAGGCTTTTGGCAGAAGTACTCTGACCATGTTTAAATTTTACATATATTTTTAAATATTCCGCAAAAAATATCGAAGCAGTAGCCCCCCTTTTTTAAAATGTTTTCACAATTTATTGGGGATAGAATCATATTCGAAAATATTTGATTTGAAATTACATCTTTTGGGACACGATGCGAAAATAAACAATACATCTGGAAGAGGCAAGCCTGTCGACAACGTATCTACGGTTATTTTAGATCTTTCAGTTATCCCCGAAGCGCCGTTCTGAAATTAATACGATCTCATTGTACACAAGTTGGCTACCTCGCTATAATTGATAAATTGTTTTTAGGATGCTGAGATACGCGCCCGAGTCGGTTTTATTGTTTTGGCTGGCCTTTTAAAATCTAAAAATATTAGAAATGTCAATTAACGGATTGGAAATGTCAAGTGGAATCTCTATAAACCTGAACTTCAAACGCCTTTGTCAAGCAAGGGATTATTCGTTACAGCTTGAAAACCACACGTTTTTATGCGATATGAATTGAATATCATGTCCAATATGGGCTATTGACGGATCGCGCCAAGACGGCGCAATCGGTCAATATTCCATATTCAAAAAAACACGGTTCTCTAAAATCCTTGCCCATCTTCAGGCAGCTGTTTTCAGTCGGGCCTTCAAATGAGTACGTACGCCTTCAAAACACTCAGAAATTTTAATTTGTAATTTGAGCTATCGGCCAATGCCCTTGAAGTGCCCTAGTCGCATGGGTATGATTGTAATGGATTTTACAGGATAATCTCCAGTTTTGCCCAAAAACTTCTACAACCAGTTGAATTTTGGAATATGATAGACTTTTTACCGCACGCATTATCTTTAGCTTTACCATGAACATGTGAAACGATTGATGGCAATGTGGCATAATGTTATTTTCAAATGGGTTATAAATTTTCTGCGATCGATTTTTTTTTCTTATTGTAGTTCTGATCCGATATGCGATATATACCTGGTGGCAATCAAGCATAATCCTATATTATGTGAGTCCGCTACTTTCTAACTATTATTATCTGCTTTTTGTAGTCAAAAAGCATACACTTTTACTTTGGTGCATGTCTGTCAGAATACCTCATATTATGCATTCTGATTTATGTTGTAGGTTTCATTAAATCCAATAAAAACATATCTATACTATAATTGTATTAACATTCCTACCCCTCCTGCTCTTATGTTGTTTTAGTCCAATTAATTTATGAGTAATTGAGTCTCTTTGTGGATGTATTTTTATTCTCCATGCATAATTATTTGTACGTGTCTGAATGTTTCGTGTTTGAAGCAAGGGCCATCGATAGACAAATCTTGGCGATTTATTCCGTTATTCAACATAGCAGTGAATCATTCGTCTGTATTTACTGTCTTTTACCGGGTGAATATCGACAGAAAATCTAATAGCAATGTATCCTGAAGGAGGTAAATTGGCAATCGGCATAGTTCGCGTTATGGGCCTTCCTTATTCAGTTGTTTAAGTAACGGTGTTCGTAATTCACTCAATAGTATCAATAGAATAATTTTCTATATTTCAAATAAAAGAATTTGTTGACATAGTGCCACGTGACTATATTTTGCCCCTTCTGCAACAAAGTCATTAATATTCAAACCAAATTTTATAGCGTAAAATCTGGCATATGTCATCGTCATAATCTCAATGCAAATGAATCAAAAAATCGAAAAAAAAGAAAGTTACTTCTCATCAGCATTCTAGAATACATCACCATTCGGACATAAAACTTAAATCCGTATAAAAATACAGAAGATTCCGAGTCAAATGCTTGTTGGGTATAAGCAAAGATATATTATGGGCATATTTTTTATATCACTAGATAGTTCGATCCCACAGCAAAAGGCCTACGTCAAATAGTTAAATATGACTCTTTAAAGTTGATCTTTATAGCTGGCCATTTTGATTGATTTCTCAAATATATCCTTACAGGCAGACAATTTTTAACTAGTTTTTCTGCCCCGTATTATCGTCAATGCGGCATGAAACGGGCCGAAAGTACTTCTTGAGACAGTTATAGTCTTGTTGTGGTCAGAAAGTAAAAGTCAAAGAATGTCAAGCCGCGCTAAAATAATCATTCGTTACGGCCTCTTACGATGCTGCATGTGATGGATGGTTTTTTAATGCTCTCTGAAAACGTAATGGGATGTTGTATTCCACTTTGCATGACTAAAATCTTCTTCATCCTAGGCTTAACGGGAAGATGCCGACGAAATTTGTTCTCACGCCCATTATAAGAAGAATTCTCAGTAGGTAAACATCTTTGACCCGGCTGTTGACCGCCCGAACACACAGAGAAAGAAAAATGAAATGTTAGGTGATCGACGACGACTGAACAATTGTGATACGTTTTTTTAATAGGACTCACAGGTAGAACCACGGTCATTTATTACTGGCCCCAATTCGAAAATTCATTGCCAATGGACTTAGCGCGTGTAATTTTGCGAATTTGTCATTTTCCAGTCAAGTGTTATAGAACAAATATGTGCTATTGTCAGTTTGTGTGTAGTTTCCGAATTTTTGAATCAGTAGTTCGTTCCACTTTATAAGCAAACGGAGCTTTATCGTGAATGGTTAAAATATCTCAATTTTCTGAAGATGTTATATTATGATTATTTCAACTTTCTTACTCGTCAGTGTTTAAGACAGCTGAGTGGGTGTGAAATGACTTGGTATCATTACCGGTATGTCATATGTGTGTACTTTGGACATCTTTTTCTCTTCGGTAGAACTGGATTGCACTTTCAGATGCGGAATGCCATATATTTAGATTTAGTAACAAGTTAAGCGGATTGTCCCCTCTGTCACCCCTGTCTAACCTTAATCCGGGAGGATTCAATATTGCTCTCTTTCTGGGCTGAAGATCTTTGAAGCGTGTCATCTGGATTACACCCAAACAATAACTTGTGTCTACGAAAATGATTCCGCCTCGTGCGAGATTTGAATACCGTAAGCGAATACCGTAAACGCCAAATAGAGTGTGTAATTAGTAGCCCTAATACTGTTTTTGGTAACCAATTACCCCATATGATTGATATTCTACGGCTTTAACTGTTGTCTTTTCAAAAGTGGCGATCGCTGTAATAGCGATGGTAGAAAGGCGCTAATGGTCCCATCGATCTGTAATATTATTGTTAGTCATTGTTGTCTAACCCAGTCAAAATTTTTTCCTGCAAGCATTCCTGTATAGCACGGTCCATCGATAGATTGCGCTACATCGCGCTACTGAAGCGCGATCGTTTAACGGCCCATGCTCTAAATAGGATATTTTTAACTGAGAAAAGGCATAGCAAGAACACGTTCATATAGTTAGGTCATAAGGTTGCGGTAAATTCACTTTGTTACAATCTGTTCATTGATGTTATGGGGATTTTCGCGAAATGTCACAACTGCTATTCTCCCAGTTCAGATCGCTTTCTATAATTGACAATTTACGTCCTTGATTTTACTAATGCGCTGTACCGACGCTATTCAAACGGTCACATTTGATGAATTGTCTCTTTTGATTTAAGCCGACATTGCCTTGCGTTGTCTTTTACTGACTGATCAGATTGAATTGATGAATTAAAAAGTACAATCTTGATTAGGTTCGTGATTGATGATGTGAATATTCATTCAATCCGCGATCTGCAGGACTCGATCTCTGCCTAGTGATCTGATCGTTCATAGTACTATCGTAGTGTCTGGAAGTCCGATGGTTCAATGCTTCACTATCCCACCATCTCTACCCTATACCCATATTCGCCCTAAAATATTAGGGGATCAATCACGAAAGATATTGAATTGGAAGGAAGTGGTTGATGAAATCAATGAAATGCGAACCTATTAATTGACACATGACAGAATTCAATTTAATAAATCTTGTTGATTCTGCCTGATTCGGGTAATTATTCTGATTTTTAAGTACAATCAGTTTGCTATTCTATGTACTATTTACAAACAAAAAACTCACTTTTAATTGCACGCCTGAGATCAATTTGGCTTTGTTATTTCGAATGACTCGAGAAAGTCCCGTCGCAAATTTTTCGATAATGTATCTGTTTTTTAAAACTTTATTTTGTTAACTTCCATCGACATTAGTCAAAATAATGTTGGTTTATGGATTTCCGATAAATACTGAGTATCGGATCAAAATCTAGAAGATTCGATTTCACACAGTACTATTCCGATATTCCAGTCGAGTATAGAACGTGCTAACTTCAAACAATAATATTACAAATTCCTCATGCTTTTTTTGCTATCTATGTTCATGCTGGTGGCGTTCACGACATCCTCTGGTCATTTCTCGACTTCGAAAACTCGCATACTCAAATCTGCAAATCGAAAGTTTTAGACCGCCCCGTGAAGTACTTCAGATATGAGAGGAAAGGTTTTTCAGAAAAATATTAAATGCATCAAAATTTTGATATTATAATCAATTTTTTTTCTTACAATACGATTGTATTTTGTTGTCAAAATGAAAATTTTCGCCCTTTCGACTCAAGCGATTGTAAATTTCTTAATTATCATAATGGAGGCAATAATTGTAATAGCAAAATGGGATATTTGTGTATTTCATTTTTATGGAATCAGAATTTATCCGAATCCGATTCGAATTCCATATGACCCGGCTTTTCCCGGCTCTACATATTAGATTCAAGAATCACGAATTGATTCGAATATTCTGGAAAGCACCGACTTCCATCCAATATTGCGATAGAAAAGTTATTTCTAAAAGCAACTAACGTAATTTGTAAAACAAATTATAATTATTTATTGGCCAATTACCATTTCTAATTTGATTTTATGGTTGTATCACGCCAGTAATTACCTCAAGGAGATCCAATACAACCGCTATTTGAATGTGTAAATAAACACACGCTCACTTCCATTCTATTCATTCAAATCATAGGAATCAATTGAACTAATGATCGGGTATTGTTCTTTCGAGTATATTATTCTTCGGAAAACAAACCATCCAAATCATCTTCCTTTCTTAATCTCTTAATGTGCGAAATTCAAAGTTTAGCAATATGATTGTCTAATACATTGTTAACTGCGAACCATTGACGGGTCGTGTCGCTGAGGCACAGATATTCCAGCTCTGCCACATACCAAGGTTTCCTAAATATTCGATTCGCCATTAGCTAAACGTAAATTTTTGGATTCCATCTTTCTAGTGATTTGAAATCAACAGAATTCATATCACAATATTTTTGGAATATATATATATATATGTTTACTTTTATTTATCTAACATCTTTCTGAGAAGATATATTTGCACGTTTATGGTGAAATTTTTTTATTGGAGTGTTCGATTGGATTTGAGAAAATTATTCGACTCTATTCTGCATTCAGCAATCAAGAAATATTCCATTTTTATTCACCCCCATCGTGTACTCTTGACAATTTCGGAAGAATGTCATCTGACTTGGATCGTTTCCTCGTTATATTTATTTCTCGATATTGGATTCGGGACCTGTACTGTGGTAAATGTTAAATCGCGGATGCGCGATTGCGCGTACTTTCAGCATTGGCGCCAGTGGCACGTGTACAACATTTTGAGGTCGTAAATACTTGACCCGGGTCTATTTTTGGCAATTTCAGAGAATAGGAAATCAAGAATAGTTGCTTCCTCTCAATACTCGGTTTAATCCGGACAATACAATGCGTTTTTAAAATTCCACTTCCCCTTTGCCGCCATTTTTTTCTGTATGTATTTGTTGTATACCTTTACAGAATCAATTCTTCTGCTGAGCTTTGTGTCTAGAAATTTTAGGCGATGCTTGGACAAATTCTTTTTCCAACTCGGCAAATAGAACATGCTAACAAAATCCCCTGCATATATAAGTGAATGACATATGGTTGGAAAAATAAAATTTATCATTTGTAAACGTGTGCTACGGTCAATAAAAATGTCTCGAAGAAAACCAATTGGCCGCATTCTTTGACACTATCCTACTTCATAAATTGAAGGACAATTTAAAATCCGTTAGTTTGTGGTCACGTTAATCGTTTCGCAATTTTAAAAAAAATTCTTATGGTTGAATTCTGATTATTTTACAATTCATTTTTAAAATCCGTTAGTCTGTTACCTACATCATTCATTTTATCATGAATAGATAAATAGATATCAAACGAAAGACCACCAGAACAAATTGATATGATTTTTTTATCAAATGTTGGGAGTTTTGATTCCGCTAATTTAACCAAATACGCATACACCATTTCCCGTTCGTGAGAAGACTTTTCCGTTTTAGGTCGAAACTAGTGAATTTCAGATGCATTCTCACGACCAGCGGTTCGGATATGCTTATCGCCCAGAGAATGTCCCGACTGATCATGATAAGAAATAATTTTGACGCCTTAAATCTTCATCTGACATTGTTATTCGCTAACATTACCAGAAATATGATATTATGTTGGCGGAGTAAATGCCGACGACATTAAACGATTTGGACATTGTCACGCAAGTCGTTATCTATATTTTGTTACTGATCTTATTTTTAGTATATTAGGTTTTAGAATTAGATCTTGAGCAATGTTCATTATCCTAATAGTTTTCCAAAATAATGTTCATTTATATTAAATTTTTTTCATTCGAGTTCGGGACACATTGCATCCAACGGCAGGGATTACTATTCATCGGAATTGAGGGTTCTTCATGTTCTTGATAGCAATGCAGAAGCGTCTTGTTTATGTCTTTCTGACAAAGAATTTTTGTCATCTGTGAGCAACATAGCTATATTTATACAATGTGAATATATAATCAGATTGAGGTGCAGTTATAAAACTCTTCAAACGCCGTTTCAGGGCAATTATTCAATTCCGGAGAACGTCGTCTTACTAAGAGAATGATAAAGAGAAAGAGAAAGAGAGAGAGGGGGACACATGATTAGAAATTTGGTTGTCATTGCGGATACTGGGCTAGCGAATTCACGATGTATGATGCTGTCTGTATTTTATGTGCAATCGAATTTTTTGAAAAAAAAAAGAAATATCACAGGATTTCGTGGACTGCACCAGACCACAATCCACCACTGAGAAGATTATACGACGGATATAGTGTTACTGATCCTTTCCGTACTTCTTGTCCCATTGATTATTCGGAGACACGCAAACATATCCATTTCTCACGAAAAACAAGATTTTCAAATAGATTTCTTGAATCGAAAAAATTGTTTAATCCGTCCTATTGCACGCTATACCATTTGGATTTTCCACCAAGGTGCGTGTCATTGCCGAATTAAATTAAATTTGCTTCTCTGGTGAATCAGTACCACGATAAACTTCTTATGGTTTGTGGTTTTTTGCTATCTATGTTCATGCTGGTGGCGTTCACGACATCCTCTGGTCATTTCTCGTATTTCGAGAACTTTCTGTACTCTAAATCTGGTGTTCAACGCCGTTTTAGACCGCCCCGTGAAGTACTTCAGATATGAGAGGAAAGGTTTGCGTCATCTATGTGTTTCGTATTTCATACTTCAGAGTATTTTCATCGATAAATTCAATTTCTAGAAAATATGATGGTTGTACAAGTTTAGCCGAACTGAAAAATATAATATCGCCGTAACAAAACCACCAGTACTGTGGCAATCTCAGGATGTTGAATAATCCTCTGGGTTATTCAACGTCTTTGACGGAAATGTCAAATTACAATAAATCATTGACTATTTCAGGCACTGTGGCACTAGACTGGATAATTCAAATATACTTGAAGAAAAAAAATTGCCGATAAAGCTGTAAGTGTTCATGGGGAGTGGGGACACCATTTTTTCATGTCGCTCACAAGATTTGAGAGCTCCCATCGGTAGTGATTAATTATCCAATTGATTTGCATCATGTTATTATTATCACATTCATGGCCGCAAGTCGGTAAATATATCCTCTATATAACTGGGTTCTAATGTATCACATTCTTATATTAGACACCATTTCTTGTCACCGAAACAGAGGACTGTCATTACAAAAGTACACAAACAACAGATTCGTTTGTATTATGCGGTTTTGCGTAACAAGTCATCTTCGTCTTATGACGTCACGAACTATTTGACGCACCTACACCAATTTCCAGTCAATAGGCGGTTTGTATGTATCAAGACAATCGACTTTAAACGATATCAAGATATCTTCAAAGATTCGTGTCATGGTGAAATCTCCAGACCACTTACAATAATATAATATAAATTTTATTTTGTCAAGCATGCGACGCAAATGGATCGCGCCTACTGGGCGCAATACATCAGTGTCCCGTGTTTACCAAAATTGAGTTTCGTCAATATTTTTTTGACTGTGAAATAAATACTCTTTCCAAATTTCTCTGTCGTGATATGTAAACTAACACTGCCCGGTTTACCACGTTTTTTATATATGTATAAATAATAGTTATCACATCCCACATGTTTATTTAGTTTTTGACGACCTATAATCCTATTTAATACCGATCGAAAAATACAGGAGTGTTCCCTGAGGGTGTATTTTTGGGGTTAGGTGTGAATTGCAATAGAATTAAAACCATTTCCGTGGTGGAAATTTGTGATATTTTTCTTTCAACTTAAATATACAACATCTTTATATAAATAAATTTTATTACTATAAATTTCTATGCCTTTCTCATTAACAATTATGGTAAAATGTATCATTTTTTGTGTATTTTATATATATATATATATATCGTGTGTTAAATTTGTTACCGTAGATTTCCATGCCTTTCTCATTAATATTATACTGAAATGTATAATTATTTGTAACAAAATATACTATGGGTGTGAATAGATGCACGTGACAAAATAGATAAGTTGCGTCACCAATGCTTCTACTAAAATGACGGAAAACGATAAATATAAAACAAAAACTCTAGTTTTGTAATTTTGGTTTAAATTTTTTTCTTATAACTTCGTATATCTACTACCTTGGTGAAACGACGTGCCGCTTCTTTTGTACCCTTCAGTCTGCCTGTGATGCACGCGCAGGAAATACATTAGGGGCATTCCGAAAGGAGCCCTCTCAGGACAGAAAATTTATATCGAATATTTACTCCTTGCATTCGTTCTGGATATTCTATTCCTCGTTACCACCAAATAAGAATAATGATTTATTTATTTATTTATGTAACAGACTTTACTGGGTTGCGTAATCCCTCTGTTACAATGTGGCTTTTCATATCTGTTGTTGCCATGCACCGGTTAACATGGGTGTGTTATCTCAAATGTGAAATTGACCTTGATGTTTTACGATATTGGTGAATTCATGTTGATTGATCGGTCACCATTACCTATTTGCTTTGTCCCGTTTGAGATATTTTTAGAAATCGCCCACATTGATCGTTCGCTACCTGTGGTGCACATTCATTGTGTTTAAAATATCAAATTCTTATAGCATTGAGCGTTTGAGTGGCCGCTAGTACCAATCAGAAATCAATTTTGACAAGCATGAGCCAAAGACAGACACATACTTGACAAACCGTGTATTGGTAAATTATTTCTGATCGGCTAAAGGGGCTTTCCGACGTTGACTCTCTTACTCATAAATATGTTTTTCGTTGTTGAAGAGCTGCGTTTGATGAACTTGATGAATAATTCAATCATTACATTATTTTTGTTCAGAAACAACCAGATGTATATCAACATGCGAGAGAACGACGCTTCTATGAATTCGCGTCCGTGATAGTAGACGGAGAGAGATATATGACTCCACAAGATTTTCTTGAGTCTGTAACCGAGGAAGAACCAAGACGTGAGTATACGATTATCTCATTAGATACACTTGGCAATTATTTCATAACTTGATATGATGTATTGAAGTACGATACAAACGACTGCTTTTATAATCCGACCTTGATCACATCTATAATGAGTTCATACCTCGTTTTAGGCAGATTTTTCCTGTTCATGAGATTCATATGTAGTGGTAGGCAATCTGGATCAATAAACGCATCCTAACTAATCGAATCGAAGTGCTAGAATTATGGGATTCGGTTAATCTTCATAATAAATAACATAAAATGGGTATAATTTTTTTTTTATTTCTGATGAGAGGCGAAAATAAACTGGGAATCTAGATAAAGATTGAGAAGATTCATCAAAATCCCTTAGTTAAAAGGAGGAAACTGAAATTGACATATTAACATGCTTAACGTGGAAAGAAAAAAGTATATTGCATATATATATATATATAGTACACGATACCGACACCAGATAACACGGTATTTTATTAATATTACCGAACCACATACTAAAAAAGGCAGACGATTTGTTGTACACTGATTTTCTCAATAGGACCCCAAACTATGGCATCATCATAAGTAAGTTTATAAAAACTAATCGTTGTAATAATAAATTACAGTAATAAAATGTTAACAACAACCCATCGAATCTAAAAATGACTACATGAAATGACTTCTCCGTATTTAAAATTACTAATTTACATCGCCTCATTCATTGACTTTTACATGAAATAGTTCACCATAGTAAGATTTCTAGTGTCAGCGTGACATTAGCAATTGCATTTGATCTACATTTTTTGTATGTTCTCCAGACATCATATAAAGATTGATTGGTGGACTGGGTTATCAAATCGTATTCACGGATTTCCCCGAGTTACGACAGTGGTCGAAAAGTTACCGCGTTAGCATACAAAGTTTTTAAAAAGTGCTCGAATCAGCCCATGCTTCAAACACCGAGTCTCGCTGAGTGAAAGAGAAAGTTTTGTTCTTTTAAATTACATAAACGTATGGGTACCCACGGGGTAAACCTTTCTCAATCCTCTCTATTTCATCCACAATAACTGTCATCTATACATCCATTTGTAATGACTTGAGCAGTGACCGCTTTTCGTTGCTTTTCATGGTTCAAATTACTATGGTTAGTTCATTATTGTGCAGTAATATCAGATTTTATGCTTTAATTACAAATTAATTTTATGTAATCGATGAACTAAAGTTTAGCAGAAAGCGAGATTACATATATGTGCAGACAATTTCATCTGTAATTAATATTTGAGAAGTTTATTTTATCGCCCCTTCCCATTTCTAATGGTGATTGCGCCGGCAAAGCCGACCCGTCGCGTCGGTGCTCTTCCTTCACTCGTGGTTTGTGGTGGTTTTTGTTGTTTTTCCTAATTCGTGTATCGTCAGCCGCAGCGCGAAAATTACCAGTAGAGTATATTTGATTTAAAGAACTTGAAAGCACTCTGCTGCTTCTGAAGAATAATTCAGGTTAAATGTCAATTTCGTCGAGGAAGAAAACGTTTTGAAGTCTCGGCTTTGGAAAGTGAACGTGACAGTTGGGGTCAGAAAAAATCGTTAATATATGCTGTGCATATTTTGTCAAGTATGGGTCACTGTTGACTCCCGGTACCATCTGTGATACATACTTGGCAAATAGATTTTGGGGGGTTATTTATTTATTTAGGGGCATTTTTTCTGGATTGCAAAATCAGACAAACCACTAACGTATTTTGAACCTTTGCGCAGCTGAGATGTACTCAACATACTTGGAATTTTTCGTGGTAAAAATAATTGATCGAGTAAACATTTTGTTTGACAACAATTAGTTCTTATGATGCGCCTCCCTGGTTATTAACTGATCCGTAGCACCGCCATTGGATTTGCAACCCATTTTTTAAGTTCGAATACCAGTTTTTAATATTTTTAGTGATAATTACATTGCAGTTTGTAATCACCTGAGTTCATTGCTTTTATATTACCTGCTTTCTTCATAATGACAATATTCGATTTTTTTTATGATGATACTTGATAGACATCCTTTGATGAAAATTTAGTCATGGCTGTCCTATTGCTAAGATGGAAGGGCTTGGAAAAATGTTTGGTAATACTTTTTGGAATTATCGAATGGTAGAATAATTGTATATCGAAACCGTAAAGAACTTTAAAATTTATACCTATCTTCTGCGGTAATTTCGATTAATTTTTGCATTTTCGTTGGTAAATGCAGCATTTGGCCACTTCTTTTGTTCCAATGTATGTAAATGACTTGCGCTACCGCAATGCAGCGTCACTCTGCCGCGCCGCTACTATGATCCAATAAGCAATAAAATCATTTGCAATTTGTTGAATAAATCGAGCTGTAATTCTATATTATTTCACGATAATATCCTGGCTCTGCGACCGCCTTCGCACATCCGTTAAACATAATAACTCAAAAACCTTATACGGCCTGTTCCATATGCTTATTAACTTGACCGTAATTATCACCTTGTGCACAAGATCCCTATACTACGCAGTTCGATTAACATTCTTAGCAGGAAAATGTGCTTTAATCGTCGTCTATTATAAAGTCAGGGGTTCTTTGTTTTAAAACATTGTCAAATTGTTATAACCTGTATTTTTAATCTTCAATTTTATTCCCTATATAAAAGGATTCGCGGAATACAATTATCACCGAATTTAAGGGGAAAATTGCTTTTATGACATGTTTCTATAGAGATCGTGACGTATACGTATGACGACCAGCCACTTGACCCTCTGGAAAGTCATGCGTCCTCCGTAAGGCTCAATTCAACGCAACGCAATACAACGCAACGAGGAGAATGTCAAAAAAATGTATGAAAATTTTTAAGAAGAAAAATTTTGGTTTCGATCAGATAGTTTCCTGCTCGAAGTTTTTGTTTGGGCTTGATTTAGTTCGAATATCACATCAACATCATGGCGACCAATGGCATTTATAAATGTATATGAATATATTATAATATATATTATAATACATATCATAATATATATTTGTATTATTTTGTCGTAATTTATGTTTACAGTTGTAAATTCAAAAAGTAATTTATGACTTTTGTGCACAGTGGGTCGGTCTGATGTGCTTAAGAACAGTAGTTTTCATATTCGGAAATAATGCAGCACAATTCACAATTTCGAGTTTCGTTTAATCTTACATTTTTATACGTCCGTAACGTGAACAAATTTTATTTCGTTAAACATGATCAACAGGTAGTTCGATCCTCGACGGTGTGATTCACTAGTTGTACCAATCGGAAAATGATGAGCAAACATACTTTGTTGAGCGTGGATCACTGATGAAACGCGCCGCGGACTCATGCCTCACAAAACACACTGGGATGCGATAATCATGTTTTATTGGGTATGGTCCAAGTGTGGTACAATAGTACAAACTTTGTGGTAGAATTGTCAACAACGATTTGGTATTTTGGAAACACATCACATCCAACTTCAATCAACAATTTCTTCGGGAAGTCGCGTGACACAATGTGAGATAGGAAATAAAACCGATTGTTGTTTTCTTCCTTTTAAAACAACGCTTTCACAACCAACAATTTTAATAATTAATGAGGATTTCCCAGACTAATTTCATCAACAACATCTGAAAATCTGTTTGTGGTTTTTAAGTTTTTATTTCAAACTTGGAGACAATGTTTTCCCAACCTACTTTTCTAACCGGTAGTTATCGGTATGATGACTTTGATCGTAGCATGCAATTTTGTCTTCTTTGACGGAAACGACTCTTCGGCTTTCCAAATTTAGCACATTCTTCTACAATTTCGCTGAATGCTAAGGGTCAGTAATTATCGTTTTGGTATCGTAAGTTGAAGATCTCATGTTCGAATCCCGGTATGTCGAGTTAATTATCGATTATGCCCACAACATAGTCCAGCGTGTAATAAAGCTCATTTTTTTCTTGTGTATTAACAAAATGAAATCGCCTGGCCAATGTTGTTCGTGGGCGCCAAAATGAGATTTTCCGACATTATATTATTATGCTTTTATAGTGTTTAATTTTTGATTTCTTTGAGCACGAGTCTAGTGATGATGTAACCTATGTCCATTTTGGCCCATTGCTGAGTTTTGCTGTGACAAGTCAAAGACGAACACTCGAATTTCGATTTTTAAGTGAAAAATGTCGAACTGCCATGCAAATTTACTTTGTCGAATATAGACCACGCATATGCTGTGTAATACATCAGTGGCCCATGCTTTAGAAAAGTGTGTTGATACAAATATATTCTGACTAGGAACATAAAAATTGATTTATTATCTAATATTGTTAAAATGGTTCGTTTGGAATGCAAAAGTTAACGTCATGCTTGACCGGTTTTGTCGTTCGAAGTAGTCTGTTGGCAGAGATTTATCTTTCGATTACGTGACATTGCAGTTGGAAATTGGAGAAAGATGACACGCGAATCGCTCATAAAATTGCCCATCGGTACATTTTTATTTGAATTACGGTGCTGTTTTGATCTGCGGATATTGAATATTGTTAAGGCGTGGGCCATCGAGTCCTCTCACTAAATTCAATATTTTTAAATTGAATTCGGACACTATATAGTATATCTACATTCATAAATGATTGAATTCTTTTGAAAACACATATTTCTGTCGAGCTTCGTAAATAAAAAAGCTAGCATGGATGGAACCTATTCTAAACACTGACTAGCCAAATATCCGCGCTTGACATGTTTTTGGTCCAAAATTTATTTATTAGCGTTGCTTGTATGGCATTTGTAAGCACAATCCACGCATTAAAGCAAATCTGTTGTCAGTCCATGATTATCTATATCCATTCTGATGCTCGCGAATTGTTTTATTTTATCTGGAACAATCATGTTGGGCGCATATTCCGAAAAAGGGGGCAGGAAGGGGGGCGCATTTACTGTGATACTGTAGTGGATTTCAATCGAATTTCCAGTCGATATCCTTTTACTTATAGTTAACCGAGCTTTAAGGAATTCAAACTTCTCTTTGATAGATAGCATATTTTGTACTCTCAAAATATGCTTTTGATATAATTTCTATATGGCGTGTGGCACTATGTGGGAATCATTTTATCATTAAGCGTAATTGGTTACCATCACACCATGGGAAAATTGTTCCAGTGCAGCGATATAAGAACGGTGATTGAAATTACCACTGTAATGTCGTATTGCTATTCTGTTGGGACGAAAAGCAAAATCCCCGTAAAATCTCACAATGTGTCAAAACGAGACTAGCGCACCTGTCCCAGTCGCCTTTTCGACTCACAGAAGTTTAATTCATTTCCTGCCAAAGTTGGCCCTAATGTTCTTTTTAGGTCTCGGTTATTATTTATTAATATCGATTTGATTCCTTTTTTTGTTTCTATACGTCATTTGTGACATAGATTTTCAATGAATTATCATTTCTATTATCACATTCTAATAACTGTAGCTTAATAATCACGTTCATATGAAACAGAGCGTGCCGCTAATTTATAGTTGGGCGTTTTGATTTTCCCGATATTAATATGTATATCTATTTAAGCCGATTTTGATTGCACGCTAGGGCAACAGTCAGATACTGAATCCGCTTTTGGTGTCCATCTGAGCGTCTCTCGCGAGTTTCGACTTTCCGGATATCGATAATTGTTAAAGATGAAAGGATTTTTCGTACGTCGTTTAAGTTTGTATTTTTTAGCTCACGTGGTGTTTAATATCTTCAGCTCACCGTGGGCCATGGATGGACCGCACCTACACGGTGCACTCCATCCATGACCCACGTCAAGCTGAAGTTTAAAAATGCGGCGAAAAGCCTTGGCGCCCTCGCGGTATTGGCGGGCGCATGTACTTCACTTGTGGTCTGTATTCTGAGTCAACTAACTTGTTTCTTAAAGGTTTCGGCTTAATCGTTGTCTGCCCACAATTGTATTTTTCTTTATATCACACGGCCCTTTTTGCAAAATTGTAATCTGGCCAACATTTATGTTCAATTAATGGAAAGCTTGATTTACTGGTTATAAATGGCATTTCAGCTTCCTGTTAAAAAAGGAAGGGGTAGAAATCGAATCATTGCATTTCAGAATCCCGTAGAATCGAATATTCACATCCGAAGTTATTATAACCACAAACAAAGTTGCATTCTTGAGAAAATTGGTAATTTGAAAATTCACTCATATTTCAATTCAAACCATGAAGTTTTTAATTTTTAATCGATTCACTTGCAAACAACGCCGCAAATCGTGTTTGGTTTGAAATAACCAGTTGCCTCCCGCAAGCCCAGTTCGCTTGAAAACAACATATTCCCTCCCTTCCCTTCGTGTAAATTGTTAAAATAGAGTTCATACACAAAAGAGACAACCTTTTCTATGTTTTTAGATAATTGAACGGTGTGGTGCTCGACAGTAGTTTCGAGTTAGGGCAATGTTGCGGTCAGGCGGCCATTATTCATTTTTCATGTCGACCGAATAATACCCTCCTAATGACAAGTACTATCGAGTTCTAGTACGCAACACGGCTCTAAGCCACTTTAATTATATCATTAAATCAAGATGTTAAATAAGCCTTTCACTTTGTCCTCAATATAGGATTAATTTAGTCAACTCAATAGCGGCATAAGTGGTTAGAATTGTGATAAAACATTTTCTAAGATTGTTTTGGTCAGACGTTATTGTGCGACACCTCTTCATCAACATGCCACTCTCTAACAGGAACTATCTTTTTAAACATAGTATTTGATATTGACGATGTTTTTCAAAGTTGTATGTGCCTAGATCTAAGATTACACTATTCCTAACAATTAAAGCTATTCATTTCTTTTATAAAAATTTTAAGCGTCTTTGAAACGCTTATTTTTTTTACCTTCACAATCGCATGCATTTCATATTCTTCATTATATACCAAGAATCACCAAAAGTTTGCATTATTAGTAATCTAAATTATTAGTCTATATTATACTTTTATCATTCCTCGAGTAAAATTCCATGTGAACTAAAATAGGTCAGGTTCTAAAAATACACCTTTGCGCCCTAAAATTTCTAAATATGACATAGTTTTGTATTCATAGACCATAGATGTCTAAAAATTGAAATATGACAAGGAGCTGTACTGTGTGCCTATTTTTGTCGAACTCGTTACTTTTTATTTTTGTGACATTGGGGTTTGAGGAACACCGCGTCGACATGAAAAGAAGCTTTGACATACTTTCACTCATTATCTTTGTTTTGCATTGAGGCGTTGATCCGTGCGAACATTTTTTGACTTCTTTAACCCTGGAGGTGTGTATTTGTTACGCCAAGATCTACTTGATGCGGCCCATAGGTAAACGTATTTTTGAGAGAGTTCATTTAGCGTGGACCGATTTGTTTTGAAATCCCAAGCTTTTGAAATCTAAAATATGTACTTGTTTGATAGTTCTTGTTTTGTTTCTGGTGATTGCATTCCTTATGAAATGCTTTTGTTCAGATTGAGTATTTTTGTCATTTATCAACCAGGATTCCATTGGTTTTAATTTCGGTTCAACTCACGAAGGGTGGTCTGTGGTGTACTTGAATCAACGCACTTTCAGCGATCGTCTTTGCAACTTTTTCCCATGACGCTACGTGAGTGACACACTATTGTGAAGAAGACCAATGTCGCGCCACACAAACGAGTGAGAACTACTCTTCACAAAAGAGGGTCTGAAATTGCGTTCTGCAAGCTTGGGCACAGATGGACTGCACTCCGGCAGCGCGATTCACCAGTATCCCATACGTGACGAAAGGTTCACCTTATTTTTCTCTTTCTGATTGAGAAAACTGATGTACTCGAGGGTTTTGCCTTCTTCGATACCCCGCACACGACCTTTCGATACAGGTGTGGTGAGGCGACCGCAGACTCCTCGAAATTCCTGTGACATTGACCCTATTTTTCGATGACGTGGAACTGAATATGGAATTTGATATTGTCAGCTGCCATTTTTGCGTCATCTCTGACGTAATATACCAAGTTTTCTTCTGAATTGCGTGAAAACTTAGTGTCACAGGATTCTTCAAAAGAGCTGATACTTAGGTTTTTTTCTTTTATAGAAAGGAAAATACAAGCATTTAGCGTGATGTGTACATGAATATGCGTGTGATAAAACGTTTATGAAAGAGTATACTTTTCCACAGTGTTTCAGAAGAGATAACGTACGTCAAAGTTCAAACCCTTCAAACGTCTCTACGCACGAATTGTGCACCGTCAAAGTGGTAAATTTCTATTTCTGTTCTACAGACTTATGGGGTATATTTTGGTGCAGAGATGCATCTGCAAATAATATAGGAATATATTTTGTAAGTTTAAGATACTATCAATTAACATATGTTCGAGATTTTATCTCTCGAATCCCATGACACAATAATGAAATAATCATCCAGACCAATTTTTGAAATTTATTTTGTGGGCGATATAGGCATTTTCTTGTCAAATCAATAAAAACTCATACAGTTGACCTAAAAGGTAATAATCATTACGTAATATGTGAAGAGTTTTCCCACGTTAATTATATTCTTACCGTTAAACATTACGTTCTGTGAATATTGGACTGAAAATGTTAATTAAAAGGTCTGATGTATGGACTATGCTTATGAAGAACGATGGGCAGCTTGTATGATTCAATATGCGAAAGGACTAGGACACCTCTCTTCCAAACACTGTGTTGAACTGTGTTATTTTTTCTCGTCTCGATGTCCGAAATGTTCATGTCATTTTCGGATGAACCAAAAAGCTTCAAAATCATCAACATTGCTAGTTCATAGCAGTATTGATAATTTTGAACCTTTTTATTCAGTTTGGTTACCATTAGACACTCAAAAAGAGACGTTTAAATCTCCTAGTCACAGATATATCACGAGTTTTGCCCGTTTGCTCAATTTTCTTACGATAGAACACATTTTCTTCGGGTATGTGAGTAGCAAAGTAACTGGTATTATGTTAATCTGATTCAGTCAGAGTTTTATAATTTCCAGGGTTATAGAAGTCGAAAAATTTCCGCACGAATCAACGTCCCAATGCAAAACAAAATAACAAGTACCTATTGGATAATTTTACACCAAAAATCATATTCGCAACATCTTTTTGGTATTTTTACAGGCTTTGTCGGAATTGGTGTGGAAAAATTGCAAGCTCGCGTTGCGTCTACTCGTTTGTACAGATCATGTCTGAAATTTTAACACCGGGTGGTGCGATTCATCATTGACCCATACTTGAAGTGTCGTTTGGAAACAAAATATGCTTGGTGTTGTCATCAGACCTGAAAACACGAAATCCTAAAATAGTTTGGTTCATTCCGCTTTTTCTCGAATCGTGGTGAATTTTTGCGCGCACACTTTAACTAAGAATCAAGATTTCTGAATGTCTCAACAAATCTCAATCGAAAAATTTCACCATGTTTTGTGAAGGTGTATTTTTAAAAGTCACTGATAGTTCGCGCCGTCACGTCCAACTGTGTCTCTTCCTTGTCAAAATACCATGTCTGATGAGGAACAAATAAACAGCAATAAAATCTGCATTCTCCCAATGCTCTTCAGTATTAATGTTGATGAAAAGTTTTAGTCATTCTGTTATCGCTATCAATCAAATGTTACAAGTGTCGACCCCGATGTCTAATCAACCGCTGTTTTTTTTACGCCAAATCATCCATTTGGGTGAGAACACGCTAACAAATTAACGCGGTCGATAAATGGCGCACTCTCCCGAGCGTATGACACACACCATGCAACGGTTGTGAAAATTACTCGTATTTTCATGTAACTCGGTCGTTCTAAGTCGTTACAAGCATGATCTTAGTATCCAAACGCATGATATGAGATATTTTCGACCAAATTAACTTTGGAAATCCAACCTTTGAAAACTTTACGCACTTTCCCTTTAACCAATGATTTTGAATGTTTTAGTTTACATACTATTCGTTATAACAATCAGGGGTTAAATAGAACGATGAAATCATAAATGCATTAAAGTTGATGTATCGTTTGCTCCGTGAAATTTATTTACATGTCATGACACAAATTGCCTTACAATAAGACACCGCAAAACCCCAAAGGGACCGCCCGGAAAAACGCCCAAGTTGCGCGCCATATTATTCACATAATTCGCAATTGAATTTGTGTCTCACAATAATCTATCGTTTGGATTGATAGACTCTGTTGTTTGTAAAGAGAATTTAGTTTTGAAATGTGGGGCTTAACGTCATGTGAAATTATCTGTTCCGATGTGGTTGAATAAGTTTATTTTTTATTCTTATGAACAGGGGCCATCTGCGGCTCATACTTTACAAAAATGGTTTTGACATTTTTTGATTTGTCTAATGTGGTGGAGGCAGTGATTTTTATTCCCTTGACCCATTTCGTATCTTTGGTCGGTTATTTTTTCTTAAAGTCGTGAAGCATTTTTTTTAATATTCAAATATGTGTTCACTCGCGGAAAATTTTTTCATTTATCCGATGGAAAACCTTAGTAAAAAAATGAATTCTCTAATATTTAATAGAAACAAAGGCATCACAATAGAAAATATTCACTTTGAATTCATTCATTATTTTTTTTCGAGAATCGTTTTTTTTTCGAGAATTCGGTGTCTCCAGAGAAAACCCGTTCAATGTCTTCTGATTGTCAATAAAATAATCGAATTCGGACGTTTACGTAGGCGTGTATTTTGACTGCAATTCGGGTATAGGCCATATATATATATAATATATATATTGGGGCAAGAAGTACAAGCCATATGGTATATTTGGTCTCCTTGTTCCTAGAATTTGATTGCGAGACAAAAATTATATAAATCCCACTGTATCAAATTTGTTGACATGTTCCAACATGTAATTAAATTCAAAGAAGTATGTTTACCCGACACTTAGTACCACCTTGTGACCAAACATGCTTTAAGTGATAAAAATGCAACTCGCGGTCGAGGTTAACCACGAATTGAAGTCGGCAAATATATCTGAAATGTGGACGTGGACTATGCTTGGATGCACGTAGCAGCTGATAAGGCGAATTATTTGGTAAATATCTTTAAATTTTTGCTTTACTGAAAGCTCTAGGTGTATCATTAGACTATAATTTGTATTCCGTGGCCCCCCATTACTGTAAGTGTATTCAGGTTTGGCACCAAATGGATTTAGATAAGTGTGAATTAACTAAGACGCGAATAAGCCACTGTTATATATCTTATCCTTTTTTGTACTGCATTTTCTGAAATAAAGTTTATGAATCACAATACAAAGTGTTTCTAAGGCAGGGGTGGTCGGATTTCCTGTGCAAAATTCACAGGAAGTAGTTCGCCACGACCTTTGGCTCCACTCTGTTCAGAGTTGATCGGTCCGAGTTTAGACGTAGTTAAGCTACACAGTACAAAATTATACAGCAACGCGGTCTTACTCTTTCCGTGGCCCATTTTATATGTGAGTCCATGCTTTCGAGATTGAAGGTGTTAATCTTATTGGCATAGGTATTCGTTAAATTTTTTTTGATAATAGCGTTCTAACTATGCAATTATTTTGGGTTATAGGCAGATGACATTTGATAGTCACATTTTCCTCGTGGTATCTGCATTTAACCTATTATCCGATTGTTATGTAGGCCATGACATCCTTATTATCAACAAACCACATGCATTTATCGTTAAAACCTGTGAAATTTTTCACGTCTTTCAGTATTGTGGTTGTGAATTGAGCTAACTTTTGTTGTTAGTTGATAACAAGAATGTAAATTGTTGTCATCTTCTATACTACATTTGTAAAAAAAAACACAGCTGGTCGTATTTTAAGAAGGTCTAGTAGTTAACAGTTCTACAGTTCTATAGTTATCCTATAGTAGTGAGTCCGGTTGCTAAATCTATGCCCTTGGACATCTCGTGGATACATTGTGCACGGTGCCGCAGAATCCAGACGAGAATATTTCCAATTATGACAGTTTTATTTTCATCAACTAAACTCTGCGATCAAATCCTATTCATGCATCCAGAATTAACATCATTTGTTAAGTATGAGCTACTGATAGATCGTGTTATTTGGGCGCGATAGATCTGTGGCGCATGCTTAGCAAAAGGAAATTTCCGAATGGAATTTGACAACCTAAACCTCAAAAATCAATTGGAAACTGGTATCCTTAATTTGAATATCGTTGAGTTGAAATGTATACATTGAAATGTAATGTATTTAACCAATACACTTAGGCCTGTTAGGAGAAACCTGTCTTGAAATGGTTTAAAAAGTGATGATGGCAGTGTATATGTACATCAGTGTAGATACTCGTGTATGCAACACGCTATGACCTTAACATTGGGTTCCTTATGACAATTACCTGTTTAACCTATTATTCGCTTCGTTTATGAAAACCCCTATAGTCTGGGTGAAAGTTATCTTTAGCCAGTCCATATTGTATTCATCCCGTCACAGGATACTGACCCCTGCAGACCACCCCACAATTACCCCCAACCACAAAATTAAATTACGTTATGTACAGTTAGTTGCCGCTCGGTTGAGTTCGTGCGTTGTTAACAATGTAGTTAGTCGCTACCCTTTCATCAAAAATGTGGTGCTTATTTGCCAATTGAACCTCCATTCACACGCGATTTCAGAAATTTTATATGTATAAATTTCTGGAAAGCAAATTGAAATATCAACTGCAGGAAAGCTATGCTTAAAGAACACCCGAAGCCTGATATTAGGCTTATAGTGATTTTTATAATATTTAAATCAGATAGTTATACGTTCTTATTTTTTCACTTATATTCCTTTCGAAATTCAGCTTTTGTGTCGATTTGAATTTGAATAGCATTAGGCTTGGCTACGACCATAGCTTTTGGATTCAAGATTCGAATAAAATGGCATTCATATTTGTTTGGGAAAATGATTCGGATACACATTTTTGTGATTCGGTATGTTTCGGTTTTGAGGGATATTTCTTCCGATTTATCGTTTTCCAAGGACTCATTAAATTTAGCGTTGTGAAACCGAATAGCTTGTTCTTAGCGGTAAATGTTAGTTCGATGACGATCAGCAAAACTGAATTTACAGTCTTTCTATGGTCTTTTATATGAAAAGTAAATGGTTATGTTTTTGTGGACTGACGTTTCTTGTTCTCTTTGACAAAGGCTTGTAAATAAAATGCTAGGAAATTTATTTTACTAGACTCGATGCATAAACCATTTGACTATGACTCATATCTTCATAATAATTGTAAGATTGGGGTCGGGTATTTTTGCGACAGAAACTGATGACGATTTTGTAAGTTTTGTTTTATCTTTTTTATGGTGAAGCTTGGTAACTGCTCTTCGAAATACATTGCCGAATGTCATCGTTTTTAAAGAAGATTCCTGCATATAAAATTGAATATGGTAAAATTTTAATGAAAAAAAAAAATCGTTGGCTCCGTAATAACGACAGTGACATTTTGGTCTTTATTTGAGCTTATGCTATTCCGTTAGCCAAATTTTGTGGGACCCAATGGGATAAAGCAGGTGATGAAATATTTTCCAATTCTGGAACCATCGATGGAATCATCAGTTGGGCATTATTTTGTTATCGCTGAAAACCATCTATCCATTATTCCAAATATTGTTGTTTAGATTCAGTTTCAGCTATTGTTGTCTGCCGTACCTTCCGATGACGTTTTTCACGACAAAGTTCATATCATATCATATTTCAGCCAATTTTGTAGGTTGAATTTCATAGTATCGTTATGTAATGTCCGGTTTTGGAGTATTCAATTCATGATCAAATTGGTCGTCAATGCCATTTGTTCAATTTGGTGCAAATCTGAATTTTGCTTTATAAATTCTTCGGGTTTTCCCTCAACAGATAATGAATCTTTCTCGTAGGATTTAATAGAGTTGTGAAATAATGAAGCAGTGAAGGGCCGCCTACATGTTTTATAGATTCATTCAATCGTATGTTATCTTATATGGAATGTCACAATGCTTTGCTCAGTCAATCAACCAAGAATGTCAATTTTAAATGTTTTAATATATGTCATTAATATGTCTGTCATTGATATACTAAGATTGGAAATGAAATATTGAACTGTCCGTTCGAGAAAGCGGTCCCGAAAAGAATGTGAAGTAAATGAATAGGGAGTACCCGTCATCAATAAAAACGGAAGATTATTTCCGACCGTAAATTAATTTTTTGTAGATAACGCGTCTATTTTTATCCTGGCACGTGTTTTAAACCCGACATAAGTATGATTCATTTATAGACCAGACTGAATTAATTTCATTATCACAAAATCTTGATATTATTGAGATCTAACGGTGACATTCTATATTTTATTCAAAACATAACAGGAGTTTATTGTAGTGAAAAAAAAATTGGAAGTACACTCATCACGTAGGAACACCAACAAAATGAATCCTGTAACCGCACGGAATTTTTTTTTTTTCGAATCCGGTCCAAGTTTTTTTATTTTTTCATATTTTCGTTTCGCATTACAGCTGAAGGTTGTACCAAACGAGACTAAGCGGTATGAATGACGTAACAAAAGCAAACTGTTCTTTTTAAACAGATTGTATGTGCGCAGATTAACCGGCTTGGTAGCTCAGTCTGGTAAAACGCGTTGTTGCCCGGATGGTCGATGCTTGACCGTTTCACCATTGCGCGTGATTGCGTAATAGACGCATAGCTTAGGCACGATCTATCTGATGATCTTTCTCAATAAAATTTTAAGAAATCGAGTTGCCAAGGAATTGCCAACAGAATGCGTTGACGTAACGGACAGGCCTCTAAATTAATCTGTCCTCAGTTGGTAAAATTGGGAAATGGGGTCCACCTGAGATTGTTTTTATCTTGGCCTGACAACTCTCTACCAATTCTTTCGAGTGTGTTGCGGTGATTCAAATGAATATCTTGTTCTTGTAACGCATATCAGATCCTTCTTATAACAACTCTATAAACATACTCTAGGATTTTTATTATGGGGAATATTGGGATGGCATT
The DNA here is from genome assembly GCA_963675895.2 of Styela plicata. Lineage (NCBI taxonomy): Eukaryota > Metazoa > Chordata > Ascidiacea > Stolidobranchia > Styelidae > Styela > Styela plicata. The sequence continues at coordinate 6,964,320 of OZ023150.1, forward strand.
TCACGCACCCTGGATGTATGTTTACTGAAATGTTATCGAGTCACTCGATTTATTTGAGATAGTTTTCTTCTGCCCATTAGTCATTATATGAAAAATACCTTCTTGTGGATCAAGGTTATATATTGGGACAACAAAGCGGTGATGTTGGATTTTCGGAAGTGATTGCGCACTCTTTCAAATTATTAACATGATTTGCGTGCGAACAGTTTGCGTCTCATTTTTTGTAATTTCATTCTAGAAGCTGTTGATACAATACAAAAATGGGTGGATATTAAAGTGCAAAAATCTGCTTTGAGCGACAGAATTGTTACGACAAATTCTTTGATGGATCATTATTTTGCAAAATATGTCACAGTGCATCATGCATGCATGAATACACGGTTTCAATTTGTAAAATCATCCACAAGCATTTCAAAATACAATACAATCTTGTTACGTAGATAGACATGTACCATTTTATTTAATATTGTTTAATACGGCCATGGCCCTTGTTTGATCAAAACTATGCACGCATATAATATTATGTTCCCATCGGTAACAATAAAGAGATCGAATTCCTCATCCGTTCTGAGTTGAGCACATGAAATAAAAACCATGACCGTCAAAACAATAATATCAGCGGCAAGCTCCAAAGTTGACACCTAAGCGTTTGCTCGGCTCCCGTGACGTTACGTCATAATATTGCACGCTTGGGATTGCGATGAACCATATCCACCACAAAAGCACACATCCGCATGTTCTTCTAGCACCACACCGGTCAGGATGTTATTGTCCTTTCATGAAAGATGTGAAGAGGATTTAGGGACAATCGTATTGTTTTAAAGGGACACAAATAGCTTCTTTTGATTAGTGATTAACCCATAATTAAAATTTACTCTGCTAGTGCTGGCCGTAGTTCATTGGAACAAACTCTGATTTGTCTCCCTAATTTAAAAAAAAAAACATTGCCAGCGCATGTCCCGTATATGAACATTTGCAGAAGTGTTTAGACTTTTCGTTCATATGATAGGTAAATATAAGACCACACCTAGGTGCACATGAGTACAAGAAGTGCAAAAAATATTGTGCAAACAAATTGCAACTCACAAGAAAAGCCCCCCCCCCCCCCCCCCCCCCCCCTACTCAGACACAAAATTCCAAGTTCTTGTACATAACTATGAATGTTGCTGAGATTCTCGCATTCTGCTACATCTGGTCCAAATAACAATACTATTATCAGGATATCCATATAATAGATTTGGCGTGACCAAATTTTCCAAGAAGGTCACCCAAGATCCCGCAAGGGTTAATTTTCGGATCAAGTTTATTTTTCCACTTGAGCTTGTTTTCTTCACAACATTATACTTCCCAATATAATCAGTTTTGAATCGGGGCGCAATGTCACGAAATCGGTCTTTTCCGCCTGTAAACCGCGTTATGTCCCCTTTCGATCCCCAAGTAATCCCTTAGCATTTGTGGAATAACTTAGCCTGGATAATTTTCACCTTTAAGATTAGATAGAATTACTCACCGACTTTGAGTGCCAAAGGATGGGGCCGAACGGGGGTGCGGCTATCTGCTGTGACTCATACATATTGAGAATGACGCCAATGGGCTTTACCCAAATGTACGAATGTCGCTATTTCTCTGCATAAATGAGTAAAGTTTCCGACACCCTACTTCCGATTTTTGATGTAGACCGATTTATTTGGCGATATGTAAATAACAATTATGTCATCACATCTATAGTTATATATCATGGACTAATGGTTGTTTAAGGATAGTTAATATAAAGTACTATAAATATGATGATTTACTGTAATTTACATGGGAGCCTGATTTTGACACCTGCCCGACAATTTTTTCGATAAAAACTTGAAAAGCCAATATTTACCCTATTTTATCTTCCCGAAAAACATCCTGCTTCATTAATTGTTCGCCTTGAAGACGACATGAGAATTGATTTTGCCTTTTAGAATCAAATGTGTTTCCGTCAATGAATCAGTCAACTGTTCATCCGCTGATGATGTCATTTTGACTTGAAAGTTATATGATTTGACTACCTTCGAATGAGGGTTATAATTTATTACATAATGCGATTTTTTATTTCCAATATTTTAACCCAATCAGAAAAGATTGTCAAGATATGTTTTTTCAGGTATGAATCATTGATGGATCGCACCGGATAGACGCAATTACCAATTACTTCTACACCTTTTCATTTTTTCACTTGGATTTTTTTAATGCATATCAATCCCACCCCAAGGGTCGGTATGGGCATATTATGCGCGTTGGTGAAATTGGTCGATCCTTTCTCCGGCCCAATTTTTTGGGGTGAGATCAAATAAACTTTTTTATTAGTATCCATAATCACCTAATCCAGTCGTGATTATATGGGTTTGTCTTTAAAATAGTGTACCAAATATATATTAAATCGTGCAAATTTGCGTAAAAACGTGCGCACCGCGACACGCACGACGGTGCGTCGTTGCGCTGCCGCAATGCGCTATTATCCGTCGTGCATGAGTTTTTGCCGGGACGTAATCCGACCACAAACCTTTTTTAGTAATCAACTGGCAAATGTTTCGTTCAGGTACGATTGCAGATATGATCATGAGATGAAGCTACCTCCGCGCCAAGTATAATCCACAGCGGAAAGTTAATATATAAAATATTATTCAGTATCAATCCACGTTTATTCTATATACGTCATGAAGAGGCTATTCTTTTTCAAATATGACCATATATCCATTCGACTATCTTCTCATACTTGTTAAAATCCTTGATCAAGTATGTACCTGGTGGGCGGGCCGTGGTGTATTTCTGAGACGGAGTAATTTCCATACCAAACAAGCTTAAAATAGCTAAATTTAGATACCTCGATATAGAATATAATTTGCGTGGAAATTAGATATTGTTTAACAACGTAAAAATATTTGTTCAATTAAGTTTTTCCCCAAAATCGGCGTGCGGACCTTTGTTATGATGAAATAACCTCTCGTGATCGTCAGTCAAAATTCTTGTAAATGCACAATGAATTGATTGCACAGCCGAGATAAATATAAATAATAATTGGAATTGAGAATCGGCAGAAAATTGGACAAGCTCATGGGAGTGCTGTGACTAAATGCACGTATATAATATTGGGAATAGTTCATACTTCTGGGAATAAGTGACACCGCATTTCATGGTTTAATAAAAAAAATTTGGTTTTTGGGAACATGTTTAATCAAAATCAAACTAAAATTTTAATGAACGATAACACTTTGTTCATTGTTGCGTTTGCACAAAATTCCCAGCTGGATTACAAATGAACCGTTTTGTTCTATCTTTATTCCATATATCTTATCCGTCCTATGCTGCGATATATGTCATTGCCCTACTCAATTTCATTGATTTGATCTTTCAGCTTGATTGCTATTTGCGATACTTACGGTTACGTCATGTTTTGGCTACACTGTTAAAAACATGCAACTACTTCATTATTTTAACCGTAAATTGATATACACTCGTTAACGACGCACTCTGTTTGTATCACCTCCCAGACAGACATATTTTGCCCAAACCTAGACCTAGGCGGCACCGCCCATTAGTGGCTCATACAAAATAAGATTTTTGATAGGCCATATGTTTCGTGAAATCACTGCCGTTATTTTTTATTTTTCAAAAACAAACATTAAATTTATGGTTCCTATCTAAACCCGATTTCCAAGTCGGCAAGCAATTACCCCCTATTCCTTGGGTGAGCGAGAGCGAAGTGGGAACACTTAACATTTGAGACACCGCAAGAAAATTTTATCATGCAGCCAATTTATGACGTCATACCAGTGACTGGTTTTGTATGACTGACAAACAGTGACTAGTATGAGTTGGTGACTAAAAGGGTCTAGTTTTGTGATGATTTTTATTGCGTCTGATGTTGTACTTAAATGTTCAGACCAAGGTCGAGTTCGAATAACTTGAATATATATTTTTTGAAAATGTCTAATTTGGAATCGAGTCGGCTCGAAATGAGGAAGCATTTCACCCACACGTTTAAAGGCACCACACACGCTAAGTCACGTACCGCAACGTATTTGGAGCACTGGAGCACAAACGCTACCATTCATAGAGAGTTTATCGCTCAATGGTGACATATTGACTTTGACAAATATCAGACCTATCACAAAACGTTGTGTCACTCATCACATTGTATTTTTCAATCCATCACACTAATCAATCATTCATAAAAGGGGTGTCAAAATACAAGTTCGACAAGCGAATTTTGGGTACTGACTTTACGGCTTGCTCAACAAGAGTTGATTTTAGCTAGAGAGTGTAAGGCTGAAGATATCTGGTTCGAGTCACGGCGAGTCCGTCTCGTTAATCCATGCCCACCACGCCCGGGGTGTAATACCTTGGTTAGACTAGGCAGAACCGGGAAGATTATATCTGTGTTTTCAATAACGCAAACCCTGTCCCAGGGACTTGGTCAGGGCAATCTACACCAAAAAGTGGCTATAAAAATGAGAAAAATCGAGTGAACAAAAAGTGGAAAATGGTCATAAATTGCATAGTTGGAAAATAATGAAATGAAACGGTTGGAAAAATTTTCAAGAATCGCTGCTGTTTTCCAATCACTTAAGTCATTGTTTTATTTTGCAGTTGCCGAACAGTTGCATAACATTCTCAACGATACCGAATTTTGGGTTTTGAGGTCGGTTCCGTTCCAGTGTTATTGGTAAACCGTCGAAACAAATCTGCTTTCGCGTAACAAACCCCTTCAGCCTTCTGTACATCCATACCTTGTTTTATCTTTTATTCACGTCGACTTGAAAACAGATTGAACAACATATTTTTATCAGGGATAACACCTGTCTTGCATGTTTGTTACGCTTATGATTTTTCATACGGCTGCCGTCTCTCACCCACGCCCCAGACGCTGTTTTTATTCAGGTGGTCTTGTTTAACAAACGTTTTATCATTGCAATACCCCTCTTCTATTTTGTTAAGTATGCGTCACAGATGGACCGCGCCTTGACGGCGCTATCCATCAATGACCCATACTTGACAAAAGATATTTTTGGAGATTAATTCAGCATCAGATCTTCACTTGGTTATTGACAATAAACAATTTAACTGAGTCATCGTGTTCAGTGACCCGTTGCTAAACTCTTTTTTTGTTTTTCTATTTCCATATCAAAACATTAATCCAACATACAGTCATCTGCAAGAGTATTCATGGACTTCTACGGTCCATTCCTTGCATGATTTAAAATCATAACAATTATTTGAATTTATTTCTAGTAGAACAAATTCGGATCAATTTAAGGTTCTCGCGATCCACTTCAAAATCCTTGTTACTAAATAATTGAACAATCAGTGGGGTGTGGTGCGTATTTTTGCTTTGTAATTTCTCTTGTTTCCATGGTAATAAACCAAATTGATGACGTCATAATGCGTTTATCGGTATCGTATGGAAATTCAGCCTTGATTACATGTTGATATTTTCAGTTGCTGTACAGTTTCACATTCACATAATATTTCTCTAGTCTATTTCAAGTATTCTTGAAGGATGGGGTAGCATCGGCTCTTTTAACTAATTCGTTTCAATTAAAGTAAATGATTCTATTCGATTTCGAAACAATCAAATATTAGAAAATACTTAGCCCAAGTACCGTAACAACATACACATTCTCTTTACCCGTTATCTTTGCCTTGTTCTAACAATAAAGTTAACCGCAACCGCGAAAACACAATCGGCTCAAAAATAACTTACGCTATTTCAAAAATATTTTTGCTCTAATCAGGTTCTCTGATCTCATACACTTTTAGAAAAAACTCAAATTTGCTTAAATTTGTATGTTATTTCGACGAAAGATCAATGATTTAAACAGATTCGAATCGCAAATAATTGGAATCAGACGTTCGATAGGATTTAGGATTCGCATTATTTATATTCGATATCTAATCGACAGTTCGGCCCGCTCCATCAACAGACTATACTTTAAGTTGTACGACGCTTTGTTCTCAATTATATATGTCGTTCTGTGAATATGCGCCTCAGATGGACCGCTTCTCATCGACGCGATCCATCAGCGACCCATACTTAGCAAAAAGTGCGTTTCAAAACTTTTTTGATTGCATTGCAGTGTATAATCTGTCTGCCAAAAAGCGCACCATGTTACTCTTTGAAAATCACTTATTTCACTCTTTTTTTATTTTTATAACAGTGGAACATTATTACATTGAAGTTAAAGTATAATGTTTAACCTCTTTAGCGCCAATTTAATGCTCGATTACTCTTTTTTTCAGCAAGAATTGGTCTTCGCAAAATACACAAAGATGAATTGAAATCCTTACTCAAACGAACACCTGGTCGAAGACAGGCTTCTTCAAACTTGTTCAGAAAAATTCACGAGAACGGCGTCATCTCTTACTCAGAATATTTGTTTCTGTTGTGTATTTTAACAAGTAAGCATTTACTGTATTTATTTCTTGTTAGTCACTTCAGGGCTGTACAAAATAATCGATTCGACTAATCACTCGGCGAAATGTCAAATGTTCAATACAATATTTTCGATGTTTTACGAATTTCTGGAAGGATGTTCTATTTGCTTATAATATTTTTGATTCGATTCGAAGCAAATATTCAATTCGAACATATTAAATTCGATCGATTTCAAAAGATATTCATTTTTTCCGCCTCTAACAATTACTTAAGAATGAATCGCGAATGAAAATATCCAAAACTCGGAGCCAAAAAATTTTACGTCATCCTTTTTTCCAACAACCGCAATAAAATGAATGCATTGTGCTACGCTGTGACAAAGTTACAGTAAATTGGCCGTTCATTTGCAGTAATTGTAGATATTCAGTATTTTAGTTTCATGATTTATGCCAAGTATGGAATGGTGATGGACCGCGACTCTGTCGGCGCGTTCCATCAACATCACATAACTTTACTGGAAAGTTGAATTTTATAGTATGATATAAATATCACAAGGTGAAAATAACAGTAAAATCGCTGATTATAACGCTGTTTTGTCACAGTGTAAGTTCCTAAATTTACCCCTAACCTCACTGCAAAAATTCTCAGACAACGAAAAAATGCATTGTTTTGATTCCGATTTGTGTGTTTTCTCTTGTTGAAATTATAGGAGATTTAATTGAGCGTATAAAAACATTTAACAAACAGATGAATGACGGAGATTCATGCGATTTAAAAATACGCACACAAATATCTAGACAAATTTATCATTTTTATAGGTTCAGTTATATCGCTTTATGTTAAATGGGGATTTGTAGCCGCATTTAATGCTTGAAGAATTTTGACGTAATCAATTTATATTTGTCCCGATCTTTACATAGTATGCCGTTGTAGGGAAGTTCATATTGAACAAAGATATAATTTAGAAAATGGTTGCATTTTCCGCGAAAGAGCTTATAAGGTTGCCACCATTAGAATCAAAATTCGAATCGATTCGGATGCGTATTTCATTTTGCTGGTTCGGTATGACTGGACGGTTCTTGAGCAAAAATTGAATTATTGAAAAATGCTCAAATTTTACTTACCGGTACATATTCCAAATTTCTAAATTTCTCGTCAATATATTTAAAATGTTCTATCTGCATTTATTAGAATTGCCGCTTCAATTTTGTAAACAGAATCATATTCGATTCGAAAAACAATATTGTATCGCTTATAGACAATTCTACTTTTATTCAATACGATTATATTTTAAATTCTTTCATATCGCCTGAATATGCAATTTTCCAGCGAGAAAAATATTGAACAAACATGCTTTGTTAAGTCTGCTTGGCAAAATAAATTTGCTGATTGGTTTTTACTCCAAATATAGTATTTAATTACCAGTTCCGAATCGAATATTCGTTGTATTCGAATAGAAGCCAAATTGCACAAGCGTTGTTTTTTTTTTTAATCTGAACTTCGAATTGAATCCAAAACTTTTGGTCAAACATCGTGGTATCTCCCCCTTTTTTAGGTATTTCTGTCAGTTTCGATTGGTAAATATGTCACCAGTACTTAATGGGATAACTGAATAAACACTGCTAACGGGGCATGTCGTATTCACTTACAATTAACCGGGCCATTGATATTTTGGCACGGAGTCATTTTTTAGTTCCCAGACCTATTTCGCTCTATTCTCACTATTGAAAAAAAATAATTTGGGCCCAATTCAATCACGCATTTTTTTCATCTTTGGGCCAAAGTTGAGTCGCGCCTCGGTGGCTTGCACTTTTAACTAATGACTCATACTTGATAAACGATATGTACACGAAATATAAGGTTATTTTTTTCAATTTGAAAGCTGCAGTTTTTATACAGTGTGTAGCCAATTTGACCATGTACTATCGTCAACGCACACTTGGCTTTAGATAAATTCACGCAAATACAAAAGTACGGTGAATTAACTGTTTATTGGCAGTAATTGTATATTTCCATCAACATCCTATATTAGCTATAAAAGTGCATTTTATTTAACTGTCAAGGTGGGCGCCAAAAGATTTCCCTGCGTTTTGTCACAGTATACTATATTTTGCATGGTTTTGGATAAGAATTTTTATTTGCTTAATAATATATGCTTAATTACATTGGATATTGTGCAACTTTATGTAGGTATATATCAATACAATGAAAAACGTAGGCCGTTACTAAAATTTACCCATGATGGGTAAATTTTCGTAATGGCGTATGTTTTTCATTGTATTGTATATACAAGAAGTTGCACCATATCCAATGTAATTTCTGCGCAAATGGGTCAGAAATATTTGTAATATTAAGCTTGGGCCATTGATAGAACGTATCTCGTGATTGACAAAATAAAATTTGTGATTAGTAAGAAGTCGAATCATCAGTATTAGACATTTATCCAAATTGATACAATTCGAATCTTGGAAGTACAAATTGAATCTTAGGTTCAAAGATATCAATTGTAAATTACATCAATTATTTCTTGTTTTAGAACCAAAGGCTGGATTCAAGATTGCTTTCAAAATGTTTGATACTGATGGTAATGAACGCGTGGATAAGCAAGAATTTTTAGTGGTAAGTTCTGATCAGAGAGAGAGCCTGATTGGAGTAATTGGATGTGTACAGTAGGGTGGCAGAATCTTGGTTTTCTTCGGGTGTCAGAAATGTTCCTATCATTTTCTTCAGATGGACGAAAAGCTCCGAAACCATCAACACTGCTATTTCATACCATTGTTGATATTTTTTAACATCTTCAAACAAATTGTATCAGTTTTCATTTCATGTAACCTATTTTCTCCGGTTGCCTGAGTCGCAAAGTAGCTGGTATGGTGTGTTGGTATAGTGTGCAGTTGGACTAGGATTTCCGAAGGGACTGATTGTCCGAATCCACCCGATAGCGTTTACTTATTTAATAGATATCTGATATCATATGTGTATGTCATGAGGCACAACAACTGGTAATTTGCGCTCAAATCACCAAGCAAAGCCTTCGAGATCAGACTATTATATCAATTCTACTTGTATTTACTTCTGTTTCGAAATGCCAAGTACCCGAAAATACTTTGTTTTAGTTTTTTTAATGATCAAAGCCGTACCCAACGGCTTTGAAAATTTTGCCAATAGCTCCGGCATCCAATTTCTTTGAATCCAGGCCACATTTTTGGCAAACCAAGTGTATTGATATTTATGTGACAACAGTCCAATTTGAATTTTATACATTAATAATTGAATATTTTCAATGCACAAAAATGACTCATACTTTACGAAGCTTAGATATAGGACCACATATTTGTATATATAACCGTATGTATTGAATTTGGGTCATTTGCTGACGCGCCCATAACGCCTACATGACACGCCATGAATAAGCTAAGAATTTCGTGGCTTCAGTGTGTTTGATTTACAGACGAATTGTGGCCGTACATGTGTATTTTTATCAGTCACGCACCCCCAAACACAAGGGGGCCGAGACATGGGAAAAATTAAGGCGGGGCGCATTGAAATATGAGATATCAAGTCAAGGTTTATCTTAGAATTCGAAGTTATTGACATTTGATCGGTAAGCAAATGTGTCTCTCTATTAAAATTTGTTGAAGCGTCTGTACTGTACTGATGTAAGGACTCGAACCACGCAATGGTCCGTAGAAATTTGTATGATTACCTTCCCTTAATGATGTACCATGGCATGTTTTCTTGGTTTTCAATTTATTGATGAAGTACTATTCACTCGCCATTTTCCAAGGGACGCCTGACTTTGAAAGTTTTTGGGCCACGGTGATTTTTTTTTTGTTAATTACTACTTCAATGAAAAAATTCCGCAATTCATAAACATTTTCTTGTCAATTGGATTATTAGATATTAAATTTGACATGATTCCATCGGTCTTAAAGAGACAACATTTCTGATACGATGTTTTTTAATACTTCTCGAATAATTTCTCATATAATTTACTTCCACACATTATCGATTAAAATACTAAGATAAATCCGAAGATATAACTTGTATTGCAATATAATACCACGAATCGTCTATTTTAATCTCTCTAAAGAACGTTCTCGATTTGCACCATTACCTAGTGGGCATTACTAACATGGGCACGCTAGGCCCAAGCAGAAAAAAAATGTCGTTTCCAAAAACGCTATGTCACTTGGTGATCGGTTCTCTGAGGGAACTATTAAAACAATGAGAGTCTACAATCTCTCAGTTTGGTTTCATTGAGCATGAGTCACAGATGGATCACGCCTTGGCTAGACACGGCCCGTCTGTGATTCTTACTCGGCATACTAAAATATTTAATTAAATCTAAGAGTCGCGTTCCATCCATAGCGGCCCATCTTCAAAAGATCGTATATCGAAGGCTTAGAAAACAAAACTTCAAATCAATTTTTACATACCGATCTCACTAAAAATATTATGCTTTGCGTGCCACAGATTATGCCATTGACAAGGTGATGATATAGTTACCAATGATCGATTGTGTTCTGTTTCCTTTCACGGACTTTTCAAACATTTATTCCCCTTATTTATACCTTTGCCGGCCGTTTAGGGTTTTACGCTTTTGCAAAAATCGACTTGTCGCTCTAACTGTGACCAGCACTCCTCGACCAATATTTACTCTGGGAGGGGCAGTGCCTAATCACTTTTATATGTAACATTGCTCTTGTCCACCTACTTGTATGCTTGTCAAAATTTGGGCTTTGTTAAATAAAATGGGTCAGTATTAAAAATGCCCCCTTTTGCTGTTCGAAATGTCGGGATTATTCATACTATTTTAGCATACTTTGTTGGACTTGTCCAAGGTGTGTGTAAGGTATCATATAGAGTTGTCTAATCAATGCGACTCCTGATTCGTGGAATCTTACAATTAGCAAGTTCGGCTCAACATCGATTTGAAATCAAAGATGTTCAAAAAATACACACATAGGCATTTAAATTCCATTGACGTTTTCTAAAAACACGCATTTATATATTTGGCCAAGTTTTATGCTCTTATTTAAATAATTTTCTTATCGATATTTTCGTATTAATTACGATTGTCCTTTGCCTAGCCGGTAACCTCAAAGTCTTGAATTTTTTGACTGCCCAGTCTGATTTTTTGCCATGTCAGCCACAAGCGACATGACTGGCCTACAAAATATGTTTCTGTAGCATTTTGCTCCGTTAAAATTCTTTAAAAAACTATACAGTGAAAATAATGGACATTGGACCGTGGTCACAGCTGTTTTTGACCAATGTCCATATTGACCATTGATTGAGTCAATCTACTGGATACATTATATTACTTATCATAACATTTACTATCTGTCACTACTGACCATCATGTGACTAAAAGTGACCATCACCTTTGTACGTTTTGGACAGCCTCGCCCCTGAATGGCTTTTTGTTGTATGATCGTGTATGACCCATTATATAGATTAGGTAAATTTCGATCGGGCCATGCTTGATCTGCGTTTTTCTTTCAGCTGGAGGAAATTTTTCGAAACAAAACTGAAAAATCGACCATAGTGCGCGAGGTATGTGTTTTTTACATTCCAAAGGTGTCAATTTTTGTTTTTTATGTTTCATACTCAATCAAACATGGGGCATAGATAGATCGCGCGATTAGCGCGCAATCTATTTATGCCTCATGCTTGATCGGGCGTAATATTTAATGTCGTGTTTGCGTGTCGGAAAGTAAATTGTCACAAAGTTGCGTGTGAGTGTTGATGTATCACTTGTAGTGAATTTATAATACTTTATCGAGCTCGATCAAGCATGATCTCAGGAAAATACTTCGATCAACAATAAGCATTCATTAAACAGGATCATGCTTGATATGTGTCTCGTGTGATTGTAATGGACATTAGATATTTCCTATTATCAACTTTCTTTCTCTCGCCAATGCGTTTTTTTATTCACAAAACATCCTTTTTTAAAACAAAATCTCTCGATTTTACGCTAAAATATATACTAAGACTTAAAAACATCTTATGCAATTTATTGTTTTTACCAAATATCGTAGATATTGAGACAATGTTTGGGCCGCTGGTGGATCTCGCCGCTTAAACTCCATTCATCTGTGGCCCATGCTTGACAAAGTAAAAATTTTCACTAGGTACACATCTATTACCTTGTTCAATTACATTTCCAACTAACGTATCGCATAATTTTTTGATTGGTCTTCAATGAAATATTTCGGCATTCTCGATTTTTGCGCGTCGCGGATTTATTTGATTTCAAATTTTCTACTAACTAGCATCATATTAAGATATGTTTTATATATATATATTTGTTTGAGAAATCCGAACAGCAAAATTCGCAGATTGATTTTCAATTTTGGTTTGATTCTTCTTATTCGCGCATCTTGAATAAAAAATAAATTGAAAACTTACTAAGCAGATTTTTTCCAACATTTTTTTTTTATGTCTAGAGCGAAATCGAATATTTTAGAATAGTTGGGTGAAGAAATTATCTTTTACTATATTTTCAATTTTTTCACAAATTCAGCAATGAGCTTGATATTTCTTATCCGAATTAAAATAATTTTTATAAAAAAGAAAAATATAGAAATGACAATATAAAAGACAGAAAATTATATTTCATCATAAACATGGCTAAATTTGAGATAAGTTCGATATTCCATGTTAGAAACATTTTTCAGAATGTATTCCAAATATCAGAATAACAGTACTCTACTGGATTGAAGCGAATTTTTCTCTTTCGTTTTTATGCCGTATTCCTAAACATTCCAGGCGATCATTTCAACCATAATTTTTTTTCTTTGGAAATAATATAATAAACCCAAAACTAACATTATGTTAGTCCACAAAGTCACTTTGTAGCATCCATCAGACGATAATAATCTGACCTTTGTGGTAAATATATTTCCCACAAGTTTGCAAATATTGTTTGCCCACAAGAATGAAAATATCTTATCCCGAACGCTACAAATTTATATCTGGGCCATACGAGATTGAATATAATTCAAAAAATTCTTCATTTAAATTTCCCGTTTTTTGGTAGATCGATCATAAATCGATGATAAACCGTGGATATAATTTTGGTTTTTGATTTGATCAGTAAATATTATGATTTGTACATAAAACAAATTTAAAACCAAGTTTTTGAGTCGAACTCATTTTCGTATCCGGGCATGAATCAAGGACGATTCAAACATTTTCTTTTCCCGTATCATATGTGAACCAATTTACCAGCATGCACTTCTAAGGTTGCCGATTCCAAATGCAATTATTTTAGAATCTAATATGCTTCGAGCGCATGACAATTTCTTTTCGATATTTTGAAAAAAGAGTATACATTTGGGAAAAATGAAAATGACGAAAACACAACTTCGACACGACCAATTCCTATTCAAAATGAAAATTGATCCAGATAGTTGGAATTAAAAATGGTTCGGTTGATTCGAATAATACTTATCAATATTCCATAGTTAGCCCGGACTGAGCTGGTACCTCCTCAATGTTCTTCTGTGGTTCATGTTGTGCTCTTTCCTGAATTTCTTATACCCTGAATCATTCAATTCGATTTTTCGGTAATTCGAAATCATCAGAATCCAAAACGTACGATTTTTCGAAAAATATATGTATAATTTGGCGTGTTTCGCATTTTTCTGTAACGCTTCTTTGTTTGTTATTTATCAGGTTATGATTCAAATATATTCGATTCAATTTGCAAAATTAATTCGATCTCATTTCGAAATTAAAAGGGATATCTATATTGGCTTCCCCCAGATGTGACTATAGCAATAGAAAACCTGTCCGGACGTATCATAGTAATCTTCATTTTATCCCAAGTTTATTGAGTTCAAACATACTCTCTTAAGCCAACTCAGAATTCTATTTTGTCAAACATGAGCCACAGATGGATCGTGCCGGAGACTCATACTTTACAAAATTTCTCAGATATGGGAAAAACACCCTACTGTATTCCTTATGACCTTCTGTAGAAAATATATCATTCTCATACAACAAATCCAATGCAAACGAAAAAGACTTGAATACTGAGATAAGTCGGCGCTGTTATATTCATGTGGTTACCGTAATGGCTTTTTCAAGAGCCATTTAAAAATGATTTATCGAGATATTTGGAAGATATTTAATAAATACACGTATAACTATATTTAGAATTTCAAATTCGGTCATGACGCAATTGCCAACATGTTCAAACAGTCGTTGATTTTGAATCCTTTAGTTTGGTGACTTCATCGATTGACATTATTTCTATTGTAATTCTCTTTAAATCTAAAGCAGGGTGAAATCACCACCTCAATGGAACCAACTTGCAACCATTTATTTCCCTAAGAGATACTACCAGCTACTACCCACAATCCCCAATAGAGCTGAACGCCTATATTAAAGTGCAGTGAGTGTTATCTACTCTGGGTGACGGTACAACCATCTACACTTTTTTATGGAATCTTTCAAAGTCAATAAATGGACACAAATATTTGGTAACAGGTGGTAGATGGTTTTACCATCGTCAAGGGCAGATATCGCTCACTGCAGTACACTTTACTATAGCGGTTCAGTTCCATTTTGGATTTTTTTGCCTAAGGTGCAGTTGCTGGTACTATATCTTGTAGCAGCTCTGTGCGAATAGGTGAACGTTAGTTGCTTTTTGGGGTACTGCTTCCGACCTTGCCCCGAGTGAATTTCAACGATAAAAACCTTTTAATTTAGATAATTGATTCGAATAAAATACGTCTAATTTCGATTCGATTCTAACAATTCGTGAATAAATATTAAAAAGTTAATATTCAATCAGCGCGAACGCGACTTTGTTTGGATGGCTTTATTTTCATTTTATGATTTTTCAAGGAATCTAACAATGCACAAAGACTGGACGTAGCTGAGGTATGAACGCGCTCGGCATGACCTCATTTAACATCTTTATCGTCGGCCAAGTGTGATACCTGCGCGATTTATATTCAATTCCACGAATCGCGTAAACTTTGTGATAAAAACATTTCGAAATTCAAACTTGGCCCATGATACCAGCTAAATGGGTGCTTGGCTGCATGAGATTTGCCACTGGTTAAGATTTTATCTTAGACTGGCATATAATCGGAGGCTGCTGAATAAGTGGCGCGCCGTAGCTACGCGCAAACCTTTCACGTAGTGGTAGATGGAACCCCTGTCAGAAATTTAATTCCGTCAAGCATGAGCCGCAGATGGACCGCGCCTCGGCGGCGCGTTCTATCAGTGACTCGTGCTTGACATGAAATGTTTTAGCAGAAACTGGAAAATATCTCTATTTCTAAAATTGGTGTCCATTACCAACTAATAATACTCGTATTCGATAAAACTCATCGGCGGAGCGCTTAGAAGCCGAGCTCCAACTATGGCCAATGGTTAGTATTGTTCGTGGTAAAATACCATTCCTGGATTGCTTTGCCAAATTTTTTAATTACCATTTCAAGTAGTGCCGGCACCAGTATGTAATAATAAAGCACTTGAACTTCAGAACTTGAAGATAAATTATTATAAATATTTCAACTTTCCGTTTCCTCGTTTGCTGAAATAATAATTATGTACTTAGCTGAAACCTGGTAGTGAATATAGATAGGGATGTCCGAAATGATCGATTCGCGCTTCGCCAGTTTGTAAATTATTCGATTTGCTTCGTTCGTTTCGATTAGATTTGCAAAATTGAATCGCTAAAAAAACGGTGTCGGTATTTCAGTGATTCGAGTCACACAACTGAAATGCTTATTCAAATCTCCCACGCAGAAGATATACCCGAATCGATTCGAAAGTTGATTTGGAAATAGAACTCCCGTACTCGATTTTTAAAAGCCTACAAACCTTGCTTGCAAGATGTAACACTTTTTAGAAAGGTGGATTTCTTTTCCGTTTTGTTCTGAATTTTAACAATATTATTATTTTATGATTTATCGATAATCTGCATGTACTTATCTAATCAATTACACTGTAACAAAAATGCAGCAAAATCATGGTCTTTGACAGTAATTTCACTTGGCGGAATTGATAAAAATTCAAAATTGTCTTTTGGCCAAAAATGGGGTTGTTGATGGAACGCACAGCGAAGGTGCGGTCCATCAACGCCCCATAATTGGCATAAATCTCATCAACGTGGCGTTTTTCAACTTTGGAAATATGCAATTACTGCAAATGACAAGTAAATTTACTGTGCTTTTGTTACAGTGTAATCTTTATATGGGTGGTGAAAGAAAACATCAAGATTGGACCTTTTTACCATTCGTATAATATATATTGTCTACAGTGATTCGAATATGTCTAATTCCTTCGTTCTTGCAGTAATTTCTCGTAGTTGTAGTTTGTGTGCTTATTATTTTGATGTATACAGGAAAAGTCGATCGGCGGAATCTTGTCTCTTGCTGATATTAAAGGGGTAAAGTAATTCTTATCATAGATATGACAATTCAACTGGTTTCAAAATTTGTTAAAATTTCATTTGCTAATCGTGAGCAACTGATGGACCATGCCTCAACAACATGACCCACCAATGATCCATGGTTGACAAAAGATATTTAGGGAAACAAATTTGATCCGAAAATGTTCGATTCCACTTCTAAAGATCAATCCAAATTCATCATCCATTTTATATTGTTGTGGGATATTTGTTTCAAAAGCTCAATATATCAGACCAATAAACCAGAAGTTATATTTATTCGGGCATTGATGCTCTCTCACGTTCAGAAGTAACAATCTAACTACTCTATGCCACCATCTAGCGACGATGTTTAATTGGGTCACTCTTCGACTTCTGTAATGTAGTACTGTCATCGTTGATTCTTAACCTATTTAATATTGCATGTGCTAACTAATTAAAATCAAACCAATTTCTAATTTATTGATTGCTTGAAGATATTCAAGTTTCAATAATATGCGTATTTCGAGGATGGCCACACCCAAGTTTCGCTTAAAAGTGTGGCGAACCTATGGGCCATGCTCGGTTGCGCATAATTTTAGGATACTATTTACTGAAAGCTTTGACATTTTTCTAAATTGTGATAACCAACAGATACTTTCCGGAAAAGACAGTTCTATACATGATACATCACTTCTTGTACATTTCTTTGGACAAAAAGGAGATCAAACATTGAGTTTTGAAGATTTTTACCAGTAAGTAACATTGTTTCATAAATTGTCGTTGGAGGAAAAATCAAACTACATAACATCTATACCAGACTGGCCAGCTACTCTGCGGTACCCAAAGAAAATTGGTTGAATCAGAAAAAAATTTAGTAAATTTGCAATAGTTCATCATACATTTCGGGCTAGAAGATAAAATGTATTTTTTTGAATGTCAAGAAGTAACCAAACTGTATAAAAAGATTCAAAATCACAAATACTGCCTTGAAATTTCTGATGTAGGCTCCAATCTTGAGAGGGATGATTATATGCGGGAGGTTTGCTGGATGCCCCGACGAGACACGGTGGTTTGCGTATGTGTACTGCTTATGTCTTCCTCGACCAAAGAGGTTTATACACAGGAAAAATGAGGACCAACCCTCTTTCCCTCAGATTCGAAACTGGTATCCCATCCTCACAGGAGATGGTGGTTCACCATATAATTGAGCCCTACTATCAGCTTCCTCTCTCACAGGATAAAAAATGAATTCCTGATCCTTGAAATACTATTCTGTATGTCTCAATTGCGTCACTTTTTTCAGGTTCATGGACGATCTACAAACAGAAGTACTTGAGATTGAAATATCCTTTGAAATTTGTGAAATATTACTTTATATCACAGTAGGCAAATTTGACTCGTTTTTTCGCATGTTTGTTTAAGATAAGTATTTGGTACATGCCTACTACTATTTATCAAAATTCCATAATTTCTGATAGGAATATTAACTTTACATCAAAATAAAAGATATTCCTAAAGTGCTGTATTGAACAAAAGTATAATAGATTACACTTTTGTTTAATAAAACACTTTACGAATTTTCTTATTTTGATGTAAAGCTGATTTTCCTATCAACCTGTGGCAGCTACCCCTCATTGCATTTCGCTATAGAATTTCAGTTCTTCATTAAATATTTTCTGATTAAGATGCACTTCTTGCTCAATGCTTGTCATTGAGTGGTAGTTATCCTGCTTCGATATCAGTGAATTCAGATTAAAAATATTTTATTTCCAATTCAGTGTTGTTTGTTAACGTAATACAGAACGAGAAATTTCCTTTCATCATACACGGACCTCACCATCTATGGACCCTTCTTGACAAAGCCTGCAAATTGTAAATTGGCTTTCTTTCACTCACTAAGAAAGTTTTCTTACTCGTCTCTGAATCGTTTTCCTTAACCTAATTATTCCTGTGTACTTCCTGACGTATAGTCATGGTATGCCTACAATATCAGAAGAGGATTTTGCTCATGTATTACTAAGATATACTGATATATTGGATGAAGGAGAATATTATAGGAAACTGAAAGTTCGAATGCCAGAAGAAAAGGTATAATATTGATATTTTTTGCAAACTTGAGCTTGGTTTAATAAATTTTAATAGTTTCAAACTATTTAAAGACTTTTTTACATGAAAAAGAAGATATTTGTGTTTTTGTGATTCAATATTTTGTAGTTTTAATATTTTTTGCCTTTCCAGCTTTGTATAATGTCAGCTACTCAGACACCTAGCCAAAAATCACGGACTTAATTTTATCAAGAGGTCAAACTTTCAAACTCGTTCCTGCATAGAGATTAAAACATCTTCTCTTGATTCTGTGAGAGAAATGAAATTGTGCATATTGTAAAGCCTTGTGATAAATTTGAAAAGCGTGATTTAATAACCGAAGCAAAATTAAAAAATAAGCTTTCTCATTCCAGTCCTGGTTTTCTCTCTAGTTAAAGAAATCTTATTCCGAATTGGATCTAATATTTCAGATTTTTCAATGTAATAAGATATTTGAATTAATGGTCTAATATGTAATGGAAAAATTCTCGAATATGTCACAACCATACCTATTTCTTGCAATATATAAAGATTTCTTTTTCTAAAGTGCAAATCAAATGTAGTATTATGTAAAGTCCTGCCTCTAGATACTGTAAAACAGTTTTTATGCATTTTAGCTATTGATGTATTTCTACAGGGTTTAAATTTCGAAGAGTTTCGATCATTTTTTCAATTTCTGAATAACTTGGAAGATTTCTCCATCTCAATCAACATGTATGCTATTGCAGGAAAACCTATTGGAGAAGGTATGTTTTTATCAGGGATGTTCTAATCCAAATGTTTGTGTTTTATTGATTAAATTTGCTCACAAGAACTTTTCAGAAGTTGAAAAATTACAGATTCATGAAAATGTCCAGGATAAAAGGGAAGGAAGACTTTTTATAAAATCTCTTATTTTGTAAATGTTATGTAAATTATGTAAATGTGACTGTTGAAACCTTATACAACTGTTTTTGGCCAATTGTTTTATTTTAATTAAATTGAGTCTGATTTTTGCATCATCATTTTGGTATGCAGGTCGAAGATGTTGAGGGCATCTCGGTTAGTCCGTCTGATGTATCTATGCCCACCTCAACTCATGGTGTAATAGCTTGACTCTAAGCTCAGTTGACCCGAAATATTGATGTCTTTTCTGAAAATATCAACTACCTATGTGCATCCTACTTAAATCAGCTCAAAATAATGCTTTATTCATAGTGACATTTTTCAACGTTTTTTTTTCAGTTTTTTTTTTTTCAGTTTTTTTTAATTTCCAATCTTTTCCTATAAATTTAAAAGACTATGGATATCGTTGACTGAGTATGATTTTTAATTACGGAAATTTCAGGGGCAGTGTTATTTTTGCAGTGTCAATATAAAAATTTCTTATTTTCATACTCCTCTGTGCATTATTTTTCAGACGAATTTCACAGGGCTGTCAAGGTGACCACTGGTCAAGATTTATCTCAACATTTGATTCATACTTTATATCAACTATTCGATAAAGATGGAGATGGAAAGTTGAGTTATGGCGAATTTATTGGAGTGATGAAAGATAGACTACATAGAGGATTCAGGGTATGAAATGCACTCATTTCTTTCTTTTATATGCTGTAAGGCCTGTGAATTTTTTCAATATAGAATATTATGGTTCCATTCATTAGTGACACTTCCATGACAAAATAAACTTAAAAATTGACTTGAATTTTACATGCCGAGTGACCTAGAATTTGAAATATTCTAATGGGCGTTCTTCTCTATCCATATTGGATGGATGACTTTTGAATCATGAAATTCAGAACTATGTATACCAGCCCATCAAATTATCTAAAGTTGCAAATTTTGGGAATTTGTATTCGAAAATTTAGGTACAATGCTTCTGATGTGCCATAAACTGTTGCAGACAATTAAATATTGTTTTTCTGGGTGTCTGAAACATTTATTCATTCATATTATTATCTTTGGGTGATGGAAAAGCTTTAAAACCATCGATCAACACTGCTATTTGATTGATGGTTTTGAAACTCATTACTGCTATCAGACACTCAAAAAAAGACATTTTAATTTCCTAGCAAGAAATATGTCACGAATAATTTCCCATCTGCTAAATTTTCTACTTGTGGAATGTATCTGAGTAGCTAGTGTGCTACCAGTCAGATCTGTTGGTCTGGCTTCAGTTCGCTAATTTGCGATGTTATTAAATGTTGCTGCTCATATGTTAAATCATGTCTTAGTGCTGCCTTATTCAAACATGTTTAAGTGTCTAGAGTGCTTTTAGAGTATAATGATAGTTGGCTAGGAATTGACATCTTTTAACTTGATATCTAAAATCGAAATCAAGTTTGTGAAATTCAAATAATTAACAAAAAAAAAATACAAAAAATTCTATTCTTCCAAATCAAATTAATGTCGGTTTTTTAATTATGATCTGATCTTCCCATATCCCAATCAGAAAAAGTCTGCCACAACATCTTTAATTAAGTATGAGTCACTGATGGATCGTGTCGCCGAGGCATAGTCCATCTGTGGCTTATGCTCACAATTAAATACCTGATTGGGATACTAGGTCACTCGGTGTGTTCTGACTAATTTTGGTGTTTTATCTATCTAATGGCTTAGTAATGTACATCTGATATTTAACTACATGTAGTTTTGAAATTTTGGACACAAATTGTGGTATATTCTAATCATTAGTATTTTCAATTGATTGCTAACTTCCATTTGATTGTGCTCATTAAATTTTATCAGTTATCTGAATTTAATGGTTCCAATAGTAATAATTCCAAGGTTTGATTTGAAGTTACCTGAGATTGGCTTTTCAACCAACATTTATCTGTGAATCTTTCATTTCCCATTTTTCTTCAAATTATTCTGAGCTATGAGTCTGCCTGGTGGCAACCAGTCGACATCCATTATCACATAGGCAAAAAATTTGATGAAATGCAAAATTTCTTGTGTTGTTTCTAAAATTATCAAAACCGTAAAACTGCAGTCAAAAGCATCGGACATTGTTCGACAAGACTACATTTCGATTTAAGATCTGAGTACAGGCACCCCATTCAAAAAATTTCGCTGATCGCAAAATTTTCTGTGATATTTCTAAACTGATCGAAATAGTAGAACTGAAGTTAAAATCATCTGACATTGTCCTTTATTGACGAATTGTGCCAATAAGAATTCGTATGTTCAATTCTTATATATCTTTTGATTCGATTCGGTTCTCGAACAAAAAGTATAATACCAGCTTGTTCAGTTGAATACTTTTTTTCATTTCACTTCTCACAATCTCATTCAAACATCTTGCTTGAAAGACTCACTTTATTCATTGGCCATTAAGACTGAGATTCCGTTCAATGTTTCATTAAGATTTGATTTGCTTACCTCCATTTCATGTTTTCGGACACTTATCTGTTTTTCCAATGTATTAAAAAGTGTTCAATTTTTTGTCAATAGCCCCAGAAAGTAAGTAGAAATGTCTGTATATAAATGTAATGATTTAGCTTCAAAATAAAAAATAGTTAAACGTAAAAATGTGCTGTATATTTGGTTGTAAACTAATTAATCTGCACAACTAACAAATGAAATTTGATAATATTTTTTAAATTTCAATTATTTTTATTAATGTTTAGTAGACAGGCAGGCTCTTAGCATTGAAGCCAGCATATGGATTGAGAGCTATTGCCGATTTTTCCTATTTCTTGCGGCTAACTTGGAACTTTTTGGACTTAAAACTGCAATTAGTCTGGCAAGAAAATATTTTGTCAAAAAAATTTTGTACATGCACCTTTTGTTATGTACGAGTTACTCATGGGTCACGTGGATGGGATGTGGACCATCTGTGGCTCATACTTGGAAAATGGAATTTCTGATTGAAACTTGTTCTCAGTTTTTGCACAGGAAAATCAGAAAATTTTGGTGAAAATCACATTTTTGTGACACTCAAGTCTCTCTACTTTCCACTGAAACATGATGTTTATGTTGGGTGGAGGGAGGAGGCATTCTGTTCTATTGCCTTTCAGACTAATGGTGTTTTCAGTCCATAAGAAACAACAGGATTCAAATTTGAATCTGAATCTAGTTTCAAACCCGTCTTTTTTGTATAAAAACCTGAAAAAATCAATAATTATTTTATCATTACATAAAAATCTAATACGAGTATATGTATATATATATATATATATATATATATATATATATATATATATATATATATTGATACTTTTGCTGATATTCATTATCATAATATTATATAAGCTCATTGAAAATTAGTGCTGGGCAATCCAATTTGGTGATTCGAATTCGGTAGGAACAAAAACTTGCACAGTGGAGTAGATTTTTTTTCATATTTCACCATCAAAATGCAACCAAAGTATTTCATATTTTCGCCAAATTTTTTCTGCTTTCTGATAGAAGTGTGATTTGAAGGCACATTGTCTTCCACAGTTTGTTCATACCATATTCAGTGCATTCGTGGCTAAGGATTATTTCATTTTGATAATTTGGGAAATTGACTTGGTAAAACTGGTAATCATGTAAAAATATAATTATATAGAATTAGCAATTTGAAAACCCTATGCGAGTTTGATTCGAATTCCAAATGATCCGGTTTTGCCAGCACTATTTAAGAACTAATGATAAACCTACTAACTCTTTCATTTTTACACATCTAACTTTATTTTTTACCTGCTTACTCAAAATCTTGGGATATAACAGTTTTACGATACTCATTCGGTAAGTTTTAGAGTGTCTGATTAGTTTTATGTATTATGTATGTTTTTATTAGTTTTTGCCTATCAAGTATTCTATTTTGTCAAGTATAGATCAGTGACAGACAACGCTGACCTATCAGTGACCCATACTAGACAAAATAAAATTCTTAATTTTCTGAGTAGGATTGTGTGTTTTCCGTTATCCAACATGGAATTGTTATATATCTCCAAGCGATATATTTTAAACGACTTTTGAAATTCTACAATTTGGGAGGATTTCTGCACCCTCAATCAAATATCTGAAATTATTGATTTTTGGCCCATTGTTCAACAAAATCATTATTCAGATTTCAGATTCAGAGTCAGATTTCTTTAAAATTTTTAGACTTCCAACCTTTGACTTGCATATTGGTGATAATTCACAAAATGCATCGATTCAGATAATTCGTCAGATAGATTCGTTAATATTCAATTTCTAAGGCCAAGAGTTTTTGGTAGTTATCTATTACCTTATACAAATCGATCTGGAAAAGCCGATGTATACAATTGTTTTTTTGAAGATTCTCTTGCATGGCATCATTCATTTCTGTTACACAACTGTTTAAAGCATGTACATGGTCACAAGAGCATGTTTTATTTATTTATTTTTTATTTAGATAGGCGGTTCTGTTGGAAGTGTATATATTTTGAAACTCTATAATTGACTTCATGGTTGATTAGTTTCAAAATTTCCTATGTTTGTTGCTCGGTTTTGTGCCAACTTCCCACCATGAACAATTTGTCGCACTGAGCAAGTCATAAGACTTGAATTTCATGCATCATAAAAACCAACTCTTGTGTCAAGCACTAGTTACAGATGGCAGTGCTCCAGCGGTACGAACCATGGGCGACTCATGCTTAACAACAAAAAAGTTTGAGTAATAGAATTTTTGCTGAAAAGTAATCTTTTACAAATTTGTATTTTTAATTTTTTTCGGATAAGATGATATTATTTGAATGTTATTTTCAATCAGTCATCTTGAACTGATCGTCCGTGGCCAATGCATGTCCTGTCTTGTTTTCTACATTTCAGTTACAATGCATGTATGCACTGTAGCGGTCATATGTCCATAACCTACTATATCAACGTTTGAATGCTTGAATAGTTTAAAGGATTATTTATCCTAGTTGGAGTTTATTCCCCTCCTAAAAAATCATTGACTTTTATGTCATTGTGAAACTCCCCAAAAAAAGGTTTATGTTACAGAAATACATGCACGTATCATGAAATTTTGCCCATATGCTTTCTTCTGATGGAACCCTTGGCTTGGTGATGTATAACCATAAATTATATCAAATTCATTATGCACAATACAAGTTTAAGGCCATTTTCATCATTGTGTTCTGTTCATTTTCAACAATCATTTAATCCAAGTTAACCGTTAACACATTCTCTGCATTGCGTGGCAAAACTTCTTACAATATCTCTCACAAATGTACAAAATGCATGTCTGCTTCTTGCTCGTACTCGATTGTGGCCGCCCAATTTTTTTCGGAAATACTATACTAAATCTAACATTATATTCACTTCTATTTTTTCCTCATTGGAAACCTTTCATGGTCGTCGTTTTTTCAGTATGGCGCTGAGAAATATGCGTCTTCTACTGGAGACAATATTTGAGTGAACCACATATGTATGACCCAATTCTGTTTCACTATGGGTGTCCGAAACTTCTAATACTGTGTGACCGTGCTATATGCTAGGTTAAATAGTTGGCATAGATTTATCATCATGACTACAAAGAGTGGAACCTCTGGTATGCTAACTACTAGACTAGGCTACGTGTCCACAGCTACAATGATTTGCGTTACCATTACGGTTTAAATCGCATTTGATATACCTGTAAATATGTTGTACATTTTCATGTTGTCATTCCATTTTTTCAATGAATGTATCACCACTATTTGTCAATATCCAATAAAGTGTATTCTCTCATTTTTCGTACCAAATGTCCCACGTTGTCCATTCTCTATTTCCCATCATCCTAATTTTCTTATTTATTTCTAGTCTCACGTTATGAAGCACGTCGGTTGGAGCGGATTCAAAAAATGCATGAAACATAATATTAAAGTCAGCAAAACATCATAACGCTTATGCTAGGCGTTTTACACGGAAGATTTTCTACTTAGAAGAAAGAATAGCTCAAAAGAATTCTTTGCAGAACAGGATTCCCAAAATGACGAACTGTCAAGCTGAATATTAAAATATTTTTTTAAATGTGTTGCTATCCCAACCTGAACACTCAATCAGAGATGTTATTTTGTCAATCATGCGCCACAGATGGACCGCGTCTCATCGACGCGATCCATCAGAAACACACGCTTACCAAAAGATGGTCGGGTGCAATTATTCCGATTTGATAATTATTCCATAGCGTATTTTGTTAAGCGACCTACTTTGTGACCTACTTATGGTTCGTTCTGTCTAGGTATTGAGAAATATTAAAAATTATTCTATTCTACCATAAGTAGAAGGAAGGTCAATTCGATACGTATAAATTCGATTCGATTCAAATTAGATTTTTACGTAGCAATATCATGAGTTATGCACATTATTTTTCTCAAAAACGCCTTGAAAATTTAGCTGACAGCTTAGAGATGACCAGGTATTTGGTTTGAAAGACCTCTCTTTAAGCTTTTTGGTTTTCTGTATATTTGGAAAAATGCTGTCATCTCCTCAAATACAGAATATTCTTTGTTGGAATTCTTGGCGAAATAAATGATTAAACTGATGATGTCAACATTGTATGTGAAAAACCGTATTTGGAAACCTCAAATTTTCAAAGATTGTTTTTTTTTTTAGACAAACAAATTTGTGTGCTAATTTCCGTATGAATATTCTGTGAATTTTGCTTCGTACTACATTTCACTGAAACTTCTGGTTTTTATGCCGTACCTGAAGATTTTTAGGTGCAGTTGGAATCTCTGTATTGTGCTTTATCCAAAACAAGACTTACGTTTGTCTGTTCTTTTATATATAAACTTTTCAATATACCAGAAATGTCATTTCATCAAGCATGAGCCACGGATGGACCGCGTCAAGTCGGCGCGATCTATCTGTGGCCCAAGTTTGACGAACTTTTTTCTGAATCTTTATTCGTTAGTCGTTTTTATTATCCAGGATAAGAGTTTATACTTTTGAGTTTATTCATAGTAGTTCCTCTCCGTTAAAATCAAACCTTTTCTGTATTACCTTGTCTAGATGGCGCCAATAGGGCACAATGTATTCACGGTCCATCTCTGGACCTTGCTTGAAATGCTTTTCCTATGAATATATTTTGGAAAGAATTCACTAATGAATTCATTATAGGCCTTTTGCTTCGATGGCCATGTTCGGCATAGCTTTAAACTTTTTACCTATAAGGGTTGTGTGTACATTTTTTAATGATTCACCGATGATAATTTCCCTATATTGAATGTACCTATATAAATATATATTATATCATTATTATTCTGATCCTGGACATTTTGGGAAATGTTCTTTGCGAATTCGACTCGAAGATTTCGATCGAACGAATATTCTAATATTTTTTATATGGGTTTATTGAAACAAATTGCAGGTGGTTTAGATTTGATTTTTGTGTGGATAATTGGAAAAGTGACTGTCTATTTCATAATTGCGCTTCTGACTATCATTTCTTGGAGCGGAGCCAAATTTATTGATATGTGTACAAAAGATTGGATGTGTTTTTTTTAAATTTCAGCCGATATTTAGCTATTTTTTAAAAAGAATGAAAGTTCGTTTGATTAAATGTAAGAACTACCGATATCCAAGCGCATTTTGCAGCAAAGTCATTCATTTTGCAGTGAAATCATGATATATGCCAAATTTTACGCTGTAAAATTTGACATAAATCATGATTTCACTGCAAACTGAATCAATTTTTGAACAATAAAAAAAACTTGCTTATCGGGATTTTAGATTAGCCGACGATTCAGATAAATACACCATACTCGACTTGCTTCACTAATTAAATTGCTTAATCGCAGTTTTGTTAAATCCAACCAATCCTTATTGAAGATTTAACCTTTCCTTATTGCTATGTACTAGCATTTTCTTGTTTTAAATAGTTCCGATTTTTCGAGTGAATTTTTGTGGGATTGGATTTCAAATTATCGATAATATTTCCATGTATGCACTGTAACAAAAGAACAGTAAATTCACTGGTTATTTGCAGTAATCGCATTTTCCAAAGTTGAAAAACGCCATGTTGATGAGATTTATGCCAATTATGAGCTGTTGAAGGACCCCACCTTCACTTCGTATTTGGTCAAAAAAAAGTCGATTTGGAATTTTTTATATACCGCCAGGTAAAATTACTGTCAAAGAACAGTGATTTTGGTGCATTTTTGTTACAGTGTTTAAATGGACTCACTGCAAAATTCGACAACTTTATATGAATTGTCTAACCTCGACCACTATGAATACATGGCATTTGTCATTGGTGAACCGTTCATCTACCGACTTAACTTTTGAAATATTGCAGTTGAATTACTGCAGAGTGATGCATTGTAATTTTGCTCATCCATAATTGTTTTGAAGTGATTGTACAACCATATATGGTCATTGATGAATCGCGCTTGAAAGCTTAACAACATCCCATACAGGGTTCTTTAATGTTGAAAACGTTGGGTTATATTACGCGACTATCACTTCTGACAGACTTTTATGGTATTTATATAAATGTTTCTGTAACCATATACATGATATTTATATTTGCACATACTTGTATTTTGATAATATTTGATGGAAAGAAATCGGGGAAAATGATTTAAATATAAGGTATTATGCAACTTTTGTGACTTCGTTTTCGTCTTATTTGCATATCAGTGCGAGTTACATACTTCATTCCCAATTTGCATTGACAGTAAATGATGTCTACTGTTGTCAAAAAAACTGCTTTCCTCGATTGTTGTTACGGATTTGAAAAAAGGGTTTAGGAAAATAGTAGTAAACCATTTACCGCATTTTAAAACACGCTGCCACCTTCATGAGTGTGTGTTGTTCTCCGGACAGAGAAACCGGAAGACAATATCCTTCACTTGTCAAGAATAGGTACAGCTGACCCAAGCGTTACAAGGCTGCGGATTGTGCGACGCAAGGTGGCGCCACAGAACTTATTTTTATCACAAAAAGCTTTTGGAATAAACCGCACGGAGACTTCAATAAACTGCCTTTATACAGCCAAACAATGATTATCTAGGCTATCTACTATACTCCGCATAGTTAGAAGCACCAAAAACCCTCTATTGTGTATATACATACGGTCGATTCAGTGTTGGCGAGACTCTAGTCTCCTTTTTCAAGGACTTTATTCTCGTCGTCCCAGCTGAATAATCCGACCTAGCATAATACGGGCGGGACTTGATAAAAATTATCTCGAGTTTGCGATAATATTATAATATTTTGTGTGACTCATCTGAGAAGAAAACGCGCCTTCCGGAGGATATAAAACATGCAATGTGTCCTGCTGTGGAATTCGTGTTTGCCTACGATCAGATGGTGAATTCAAGCGGATACTCACAATCGTTCATTGATTCGAAAACTTCAGCCTGATATAGAGGCCAATCGTGAGCGTATAATTATTGAACATGCATTTCCTAGATCTCCCAATGAGATCCGCAACGCGATATGATCATATATAGTCTTAAATGATTTATCGAGAAGTAATTTTTACATAATTTCCTTGTCGTTTTAATAGACCTCCCGATTTTGTTGTCATGATTCGTAATGAATTTGTAAAAGCATAGCTGAATTTAGCGGTACGGGAACAGAGCTAAATGTTCCCGTAAATACTTCTGTTAGATGGCAACAGGGAAATTTTGTAGCTAATCTTTGGTTAAAACCCGACTTTCCCAGTATGAAACATTTTAAAGAAGCGTGTTTTGTCAAGAATGAGTCATTGATGGATCACCGACTGTGGCTCTTGCATGGCAAAATAAAATTTCTGATTGGGTTGGATCTATATCACATTCACTGCCAAAGAAATAACGCGCATTAGAGATAAAGATTTCGACTGGTAATGTGGAAAAGCTTTCCTTGCTTGTGCCAAACAAATTATATTCTTTTCATAAAAAACAAAACGAATTCCTAATTCTCGATTCCTAACAGAAGCTGGGTATTTCTGGCTACCTGTTGATTTCAAAATCTAATCGAATACTCCACCTAAATTACCACCCATTAAGAAACTAACAATGAAAAACCTGGTCAGTGTCTACATAAAGCCATCAAACATCTGCCACTATGATTAAGACCCCTTCAATTGAATGAATGTATGAGTCAGCATCTAAGTGAAAACCAATTTATGGAAGTGGCGGAAATGTCAAATGAAAACGAATGACATCGGAAGAAGATGTACTATACATGCAGACTGAGAATGTGAAAATAACGATAACGCCATATTTTAATAAGTACAACCCGACTGAAGTACTATAAATTAGGAAGGGGAATGTGTCAATATTTGCGCGATACCAATGAATCACAGGTGCAATGAACTTTTGAGGTTTAGATACTTGAAAAAATAGAAGAGCCAGATATGCTAGTTCACAGTTTGACATTTGTTCTAAAAACTTTAATGCCTTTAGTCAGGCTGGATCTCATTCAAAAGCAAGGTTGAGGACCCTACTGAATTCATTATATGGAGTCCACGTATCTTGCACCTATGGTCAAGTGCTGTTGCCTTCCAACTTGGATCGGTGTAGCCAGCTTTAAAATGGTTTTCCAACTCATCTTCTACCTTTTACTAAATAAGCTAAATAGGTATTTTATTCTATGCGCGCCGTAGGTGTCTGGAAAATTTTGAGATTTTCTACGTTTTGAAGACCTTAATATGTCATTTTGGGATTTCTTTTCAGTCGACGAGAGGGGTCCATGCCCTCCTAAATACTCTTGTGGTATAGAGCAATTGAGTTCGTGATGGCCCAATCGTTACCATGCTATATCTCGGATTCGAGTTATAGCAAGTCCGGCTTACTTGTGCATGCCCACCACTCGGTTCATCATCTTGGGTAGTCTTGGCCGTCCCACGAAGTCCATGTTCTTTCAACAATAATAACCTCTTTCGCCTATAACTGGCCGCTTGTTCATGACCTTGCTCTGGGTGATCCACTTAAAATGAGTGGTTTTAAAATTTAAAAAAATATTTATTCTCATGGATGAATAAATTTTATGACAAAAGTAGCATAGAATAAATAAAAATTTAGCCATTCATATTTTCATTCTCGTTTTGATGTCGAAAATGAAATGACCTCACCCTAATCAAAAATTTTATTTTATCGAGCATGAGCTTCTTACGGTTCGCGTATTAGCAGCGATCCATCAGTGACTTATACTCAACAAAGCTTGTTTGAGCTTTTTACCACTGGATCTAAATCCTACGATATGCGACAATAAGTCGTTTCCATTATTCTTGACGTCATCATAAATATACCAAAGAAGAAAACGCTTACAACGGAAATCAGTTCTGCAAAAACTTTAACAACGTAAATCTGCGTGTAATCACTTTCAAAAGATCAAAACAAATGTTTGAACATTTTGGAGTAACAGTTTTACTGAGCGTAATTAATTAGAATCTTATCAAGTATGATTTGTGCGTGGAAGGCACATTTAAGTCAAGTATTTCCTAGTATCTTACTAGGCAATTATGATTACTAAGCAATTTCTTTCAAAAATCTGATCAATAAAATATCACAATGCATTGTCAATTTAGTTAAATTTACGTTTTTCCTTAAATATAATTAAGATGTTTTAGGTGGATTGATTAGACAACTTTTTACGAATTTTTAATTCAGGCATTTGTAGTAGTATGTATAATTTGGAATTGGAACAGATAAATTCAGTCCTTTGGTAAATAGAATATTGAAAGTGGCATTTTGTGGTTCGCGATCAGACTGATCTGTCCAGATATGAACAAAATAGGCAAAGATTTATGTGAAACGAAACTTGTGCGTACGACGTTAAGAATCCAACTTGATTGCTATTTGTTTGGAAGCATTCAGGAAGTTGTTAGTAATACAAAGACAGAAAATATGTATTTGATAGTTCACCAATGCGACTTCCACAAGCCATAAGATTGCATTTTTAACTGAGGCACCAAAGCAGTACAAATTAACAGAATTTGGCAACATGAGTAACCGTTATTTTTGAGATGTATTATATAGTGTTTCTCAGTAAAGGAATAGAATAGTGTAACGTATTGGTACTATTTTTTCAATACTAATCAGTCTATATTATTGAACATCTTTAAATGAACGAAAATAGTTTGGGGGATTGTCCAGAAATTACAAGCAAGATATTTGTTGTTGCGCTATTCATAAGTCATTCGAGTAATAGAACGCGATATATACATAGTGGTGGAATCGACTAAACATGTTCGGACAACGTTTTGCCTGACCCTCCCAATCGGAAAAATTTTGTCAAAGCATTTTTTGTTGAGCATGCGTCACTGAAGGATCGCGTCGACAAGAGGCGGTCCATCTGTGGCTCATGCTTGACAGAATAAAATTTCTGACTTGACTTGTCCGCAGAAAACCGAAAACCTCACTTCTTGAAACATGTGCCACTTATGGAGCATGCTCCTCCATTTATTTGCGTTTGTTTAAAGTATGATACGAAAATATTCTTTGAAATAAGGAGTTCCGAGTCCAACTTGGCAGGATAATCTATCAGTGGCTATTAACCATCAAGATATGTTGCATATTTGAGGTTCAGAATGTTATGTTACACTCACTGAAATTCGGAATTGCAGTTTTCTACTGTTGGATAATGTATATTGATAAATGCATGGTTGCTTCGTTATTTAACACGAAAAGAAAATGGGTTCATTCATTCTCTTTCAGCATTCCAACGAATCTCTTAAATTAACAATAAGATTGCCACGTTCAAAGTCAATACAATTTTAGACACTGAATTCTAAGAGTTCTTCAAACAAAGTTATCTTATTCAAA
Source organism: Styela plicata (assembly GCA_963675895.2). Lineage (NCBI taxonomy): Eukaryota > Metazoa > Chordata > Ascidiacea > Stolidobranchia > Styelidae > Styela > Styela plicata. Next base: position 6,996,886 of record OZ023150.1, read on the forward strand.
TATTGGAAGTGACACCTGTACCGGCAAGGAAAGTCAGTAAACTTGGAATTATTTTGAATACAGGTTCAAATATTCAGATCAAAAGGGCACAATCTTTAGGGGAGAGGGGGTCTATGAGCCTTGTGAGCCTTGAGCGTTAGTTTATAAGACATGGTATGTCGGCAGATCTCACGCAATTATTAATTAAAAGTAAACTTTCACCGTTTATAATCAAAAAAGTTAAGTTCCAAAAAATTAGATTACAAATTGTAGTCGTATGCGCGCGCAATATTCTAACTGAACGTTTTTGCAGCTTAAGCCAGTTACCAGTGTCGGATCTATTAGTTAGATTTTGAAAAAAAGTTGGTGACAGTTGAAGAAGAGGGGACATTACGGTAATTTTGAAATTAGCATATCCGATATTGCATCTATAGCAAAAAAACATATTAATTAAGATGAATCCTAATTTTGGATCAAAAACTTTTTACCCCACATATTTTCATTCATCTTCAAGTTAACTTAACTATTTTGTTGAAAGTAAAATAATACGAAGTCTTTGGTCCACACAAGTTTCCAAACTATTGTCTAAGCAAGATAAAGTAGCAGGGTCCTGAACTATTCTGGAACTTAAGTCAATGTGTAATCAATAGAATATTGTTTGCATTTTTATCGGCACCGGTCTAGGTATTTACACTAATGGGCGTATTAAGGACGACACATTTCATAATTTATATCGATATCTTATTGTGGGGTCATTTATTGAATATTGGCTTTTAGAATGGGGTCGTTCTAAGAAGTAGCACATAGTTAAATTGGAAAAGCGAGAGTAGGAAGTCGTAATTTTCTGAATATGAATGCTTTTCAATTTAATGTAATCGGAAAGTAATTTTGTCAAGCATGCGGCCGCAGATAGACCTCGCCTTTGTGGCGCGGTAACGACGTGGACAAAATGGAAACACTAACATCTGAAGAATGATTACTACGACCGGAGTGGAATTCTAGAGGCACTATAGAAAAGCATTCACAAGAGTCCTTTTTGCAAAATTGCAAGTCATACGCTAGGTTGAATAAACATAACTAGTATTCGGTGACAAAAATGTGTTCAAAATAATCACGACAAAAGTCGTTTGGTTATAACTTGTAAATTATATTATAAATATTAAACTCTAAGTTGGACATTCTTCCCATAAAAAATGTTATTGAAAAACTTAAACACGTCGTTACTCAGCTTTACTTTTCACCGAATGTAGAAACCTCCCAAAACTTAGAGCGGAAAGCGTCTTTAATACTGTTTTATCACAATACAGTTTTAAACCCTATAGCCATGTAATTACTCATAATAGTAAAATATTCCGGTTGGTATATAAAATAGGATTTCTGTATTTGACGTCATCATGTCAACATCTGTATTCACGGTAAAGATTCTCCGAGGTATTGGATTACCCCAGATTGGGAGTGACGTCACCGATGCATATGTTTCTGTAACTTTTCGAGGTGAGTACACGGTATCCTATTTATATTGAATAGATTTAGTTCTGTTATATTTTGTAACTATGTTGGAATCGACTGTAATTTTTTCATGGATACTTTTATATTGTGTTTTCTGATAAAAAATGAACATTAATATAAATATGTTTATCGGAATAGATCTCTTCCATGTAGGAGTGAGGAATTCAATTCGTTGATTTGAGACGACCCAATCCGAATTATACGAAATTTCGCTTGCAAATGAAGTGTAATTTTATATTTCAAGGGAAAAATTTACTATTAAATATTTACGATTTTGTTCGAATTTGTTTGTGCATTCGGGATTATTTAAATGAAAGTAAATTCCTTCTTACGGTTAGTTTATTATTTGTGAATTTGTATGGCTATTCTAATTAACGCCTTGCAATGATTATAACGGGGTGCGATTCCGAATGTCATTCGAATCCTGGATTATTCAACTTTCCCCAGTCCTAATTATATATTGTCAATCTAAATTAAAATTGTTGTTTTTTATCGATTGATTTCTATACCCAAATACAATTTTCATAGGACAATTAAAACTTAAGTTTAAAATTCTGCTGTGCAATGATAATGTATATAGTAAAGCTATCTAATATTCAGGCGTGAAAATAGAAAAAAAGCGCAATTATAAACGGCGAGGTTACTACTCTAAAACTTAAAAGCACATATAGGGGCGGCAAACAGAATTGTAACAGGTCGGGTTTCAAATATTCCTCACTTAATGCGCCAAGGATTACGTAAATTTAGATTTAATTCAGTCGAACGACCGGAAAGCTCACGTGGCTGATAGTAAGAAGATATCATAACAACAATTGTTGTTGAATGTTGAACAAGTTGAAATTTAAAGTTTATTGTTGAGTAGATCAATTCCATTTGAAATTTCAATCATTGGATTCGAATTCTTAAAGTTACATTGAGCATAAAATTTAACTTGTAGGAATTATACTTGAGCGTAGTGTAAAATTGTCAAAAAAATCATATATTAAAATGAGGTATAAAACAACCCATAATTCAAATTTCTACGACATTTTGATGTTTTACAGGATTTTTATACCTCTACCACATATAACGTCATCTTTGACACTTTATTCCATCGTTTTTTTTTTATTTCATAAGCAGTTTTCCGAGGCTCTTTTAAACTTTTTTCTAATGGAATTTTATAGACCAATAATATATATTTTACGATGTGTTTTATACCCAAGCGATCAAAACTTCATCAAAATTTCTACGTCCAAAGAGTTGGTTTGATAAGGAGGTGTGGACGATCAAGTTATTTGTTCTTTCTTAAACTCTAGGCGAAAACGCCTACAATAGCCCGCTTTGTGTATTTAGCTAAAATACTAATTTTTCAAGCATGGAGCATAGATGAAACGTGATTGCTAGGCGCATTCCATCTATGGACTGTGCTTGTCGAAGCTTGGTTGTAGGTAAAGTCTACCGGAGAATTCGATCATTGTTTCCGTTGTTTAATATGTAAAAAACATATAGATATAAGATTTTACACTGACTATATAAAATTTGACTTTCATTTATAATGGTTACTACTTGAATGAAGTGTGAGGTAAAGAGAAAAATACTTTGTCTTGAAAAACAACACAATACCGTCACTTTATATCACACGGACTAAAAAATTTCATGAAAAAATATGCAAATATCTTCCATATTACAATATACAGAACCAAGTTCAACGTTATATTCATGATTTGTTTTACTGAAAATTCAGTCTAAGCAACCTTGTAAACTTTGCTTAAAAGCACCCAACCAGTAACTACTGGAAACTCAATCATGATTCCATACAATCGAAACAGTGTAGCGCAATGAATGATATATTTCCTACTAGGGGCGGTCTAAATAGAATATTTTCTGCTTTCGGAATCGAATCGAATATCTGAATCAGGGCCATATAATAAACAAAATAATACATCCTTTTTAACGGATTATAATTTGCGTGAAAATTCACAGTTACTTTGAAAAAAGTTTAAAATCATTATTTTGTTGATTTTGAAATGTTGCACAAATCGAATCGAATAAATCATGATTCGAATATCGCGAATCGCACCGAATATTTTGGGTAACCTTACTTTCTACGACATTTTATTACTAGTTAACTACTATGTCGGGGATATTCATAATACTACATTAGATACCGCCTTATACTATTACTTATAACTATGAATACATTTAGCTTTTGAATCATTTTATGTTTTATTGCATTACTTTATAACTGAAGCCTAATGGTTGGTGGACCGCCTAGCGAACTCTTTGCGGGTGATAAAATGATACAAATTCCAATTAGGAAAGCACTTAATAAGATTTATGGTGGTAAAGTTGCGGTCAGAACGAATAAAAACACTAGAAAAATGTATAAAAAGTTTGCATAATAGTTTTTTTGTTCTTTCTGAACTGTCCATATTCAATATATTTTTAAAGGAAAAACGAGAAAGACTACGGTGAAAGAAAATAATACAAATCCAGTATGGAACGAAGTAGGTATATTGGACTGCTACTGTTGGGCGTTTTACGACGATTTTTGTACATAATACCGACAACAAAATTGCTGCCGAGTCTGATGTTGCTTTCGCTGGTCAAGGATCTTGGGTTTAATGAGCCAGAGTGTGATAGACAAAATGAATCTTTATATCGCCGCGTGCAGTTAACAACTAAGACATGCTTAGTCGAATAAGAAAACGTATCCTAATGAGAAACTTTATTTCGTCAAGCGTGAGTCACAGGTGGATCGTGTCTCATCGACCTTTGACACCAAGTGTTTATCTGTAAGTGGCCCGGTTGAAAAACCTTGCTTAAATTGGCCAACCAGAAGAAATGCTTGCCCAAAAGGTAGATTCTGATATACGTCCCTGCTCAACGTCACTTACTCAATTAAAGGGCTACATTGACTCATTGTCAAACAGCCATTTGTATCGTTCTGTGGATTTTTAATGTTATATAAAGTAGCACATTTTTGTAAAGCTTCACTTATTTTTATAGGAACTTGGTTTCGAAATGAAAGGAGCGTTAAAGGCAAAAGATTCACTGAAATTCCGTGTTTTTGACAAAGAAGGGATGTTGTCGAGTGATAAGTAAGTTTCGTTTAAGTTTGTGTATCTACAGGCCAGACTCGGACAGAGCATGCCTGCGAGTAGCGGTCGAAAATATCCTCGATGAGGATGATCCACTCAGAATCTTAGATGTATGTATGAGAGAAAATAACATTAAATCACTGCGTATAAATCCATCAACGTAGTATGTAACCAAGATTTCTACAGCTACAAATTTTGCTTGTGGATAATGGAATAGACTATAAAATCGACTCCTTCGTCCAATTATAGTCTGTTGACGGAACGCACCGCTAAGGTGTGTTTCATCAACTTTCCACACTTTTGGCATAAACAAGACTATTTTAGAGTTTGGAAATACAAATTTACTGCATATTGTATTTTTGTTAGTGAGAACCGATCCAAAATTTTGTCATTGTACTTAGCCACAGTTGGATCGCATTGGTCATTGATTGATATTTGGCAGATAAAGTTTTCGAACTGGGTTTGATAATATTATACAATGTGAGTTGTTCAATTTGTTATGAAAAGGTTTGTCTATATTCCATACATAGTTTCAATTATTTCGATTGACAAAAATTAGTGTGGTGAATATCAATTTGGTGCCCCCCCCCCGTTTCCGACTCTTAGTAATAGTCTTCTTGAAGTCGTATCATCGGCATAAAATATTTTAATGAGACATATTTTATAGACATTTTTTAAAGTTAGGCTATTTTATAAATAACATCTTGCCTCCCTCCCCACCTCTCTAAAACCACGGCAGATTAACATGTTTTGCGTCGGAAGGCAATTACCGTAATATGAGAAGTGGAAAGTAAACCGTCCACTCCAAGTCCGTGGTTGCATTAGTGCAGTTGAGCGTATTTCTACCAATGTTTAGAAGGGGAATGGCTAACTAGGTATTTTCAATCCCCTTTTTCAAGATACCGGTAATTGTGGTAGGAGTTTTATGAATAGAGACAACTAACATGGAATTTGTAAATTTAACGAGATTTAAAGCATAACAAATATTAATTTATTCTACACTCTTTTGTTTCACGAAGTCATTATTCAGCACTCAAACGTGTTTTATTATCGCGCGCTAGGATCTTTGAGCAGCACGATTCACGACCAGTATACACGATTTTTGTTGATCGCATAATCCAATAGTATATTAGAATAATAGTATAATCCATTTAAAAAAAATTTTCAGACATTTTTTCCAGACATTTTTTGTTAAGTTCGTTTTACTAATGGATCGCGCAGTTTCTCTTGTATAACAAAATTAAATTTCTGATTGGAAGCTTCTAGAAATTGTGTCTAATATATTAACCAATGTCTTATTCATTGTCGAGCATGGGCGTGCGATGGATCGGGACGTTTAGATACGCTCCAACACGAGCTCATGAGTGGCAATTAAAAGTCAGAACTATGGTAAAAAAATGAAAACTAACCTGAAAACTGTTTTATTATATTTTATTTTGAAATCACTCGATTTGAAAACCTTCCAGTCTTAATTAGAGTGGATTTCAGTAAAAAATCGTACTTGTACATTTGATTTTTTGGTTTAAAAACTGACTGTAGCAAGTTTTTGATTTTTCTCACGTTTTTTTTTTCTAAAATATGGTATATGGTTCAATGCGATTGCAAATTGAAAGATATCAGATAATGCAACGTCGTTTACATTAAAACCCTAATTTGAAATTTAATAATACTCAAATGTTGTCAGCTTTCTATTAAATACTATAAACAGAATTTTTTTTATTTTTTTATTTTTGTTTGACATTACCCTTGTTAGAAATCGTTTTGGTAAGCATGAGCCACTGATGGAGCCCATGTTCAACAAAAAAGGCTTTTCATTTTTGCCCAGATAAAAATCTTGCTCGTATGTGTGCAAGTGTGCATCGGGAGATTCTTTCTGGCATTGATAAAATATTAGGACATTCTATTGTGCACGCGGCGTTGATTGATTGCGAGAACAGTGAAGCTTCCTGCTGTCATGCTGATGTGCAATGTGTGCTAATATAGTGTTGACGTTCTGCAAAAAAACGCCTTTGACGTGCCACCTGCCAAAGTATTTTTCAATAGGTTCGGCTTTTCGCTCACCTAATTCGAATTACCAAACCGAAAGATTTTGTCATTGGTTCTGATTCATCTTGAAAGCAGTGCCGTGCTCCCGTTCATACTTATTTTAATTACCCACAACTAGTTCACAATCGCCCTGTCTGTACGGTTTTAAATAATCCAATTCTAAATAGTGGAACACTTATTTATTTTTGAACATTTTCCAATATTGGCCTCTGAGCTGCTCAGACACGGTCCAATGTGTGTCTATGCATCAGTCCAATCTGGTGATTCGAAATAAGAATTATTGGAATCAGACCCGAATCGGTCTTAGAAATGAATTGACAAAAATAATAAGATCGTAGCAAATATTTCCTGATTTTTTTATGGGGGTTAATCGTAATAGTAAAACGGGACTTTTGTTATTTATATGATATAAGCTTTTAGCACAAATATTCGAATTTCAAATGAATCGGTTATCTGCGACTCATTCTTGACAACAAATGATTGGGATGTCTACAAAGTTAAGTTCTCGATTATGAAATATATTTCTTACCAATAATATGGGATACATATCCATATTATTGTAAAACGTGTGATTATTAATATGATTATTATCCTTTCCGGTCTAAAGGTCCTCACTTGAACAATTTATGGAAGCATTTATTACGGGACGAATCTTGGATATGAGCTGTGATTATTTGTCCGGAATCTCTTTGGCATTTCTTATATATTTCAGGCTATAAGACAAAAAGATGGATTTGCATAGGTAGGGCAGGGCAAAATCGAATCATTTCGAATTCGAATTTGATTCGAATATTTTTCTCGAATAGGACCGAATCACTAATTCTGTATAAACTGCAAACATACAGTTTTTACCAACACAATTTGTACTCAATATTACACTCGAGAAATTTTTAGTTACGAAAATATTAGAAAATTTTAGAGCTCTTTTTGCAAAATTGTGTTGTGTATGTATGATTCACGACTTATTCGATTAATTTGTGCGTCAGATCGATTCGAATTACCGAATTAAAATTGCCCAACTGTAGATATGTGTTAATGATATAGCGAAAACAGAGGCGCAACTTATTATATAATGGACAAGACTAGTAAAATTGGCAGCTCTTGAGTAAGATTTTTCTTTTGGTATTTGATATATGCAGACTAGAGAAGTTCATGCCTTGCTTCACACTTACACAAATTTATTTCTGTAACGTTTCGTCTGACAAAAGTCAGACTTCTTCAGTAGAGCATTCAAAAATGTGAAGTAATGGATCAAGTGTAAAAGGCGTCCCTGTTTAATTAGTAAATTTTTTGGCGAGCGCAAGTCGTAGATGAATCTCGCCTCCCTGACCAGGTGGCTGACACCTTTCGCCCACATTGGACGAAGTTAGTTAGAGGTTGGCATCGCTGACCCCGTGTGATTTCTGTGGCCCGGCTTAGTATATTAAGCTAATTTCATGCAATCTTCAAGATATTATGATAAGGAATCTATGCATAAGCTATAAAAAGTGTTATTTCATTGCATAACAGTGTTACAACCTGTGGTCTTTTCGCTATGAAGCATATATATTGCCAAAAATTGCGACTTGGGACCGACTTGGACATGAATTATCTATTTGTCATGCTTGGTGAAGCTAAGTTACAACGGAAATGACCAAATTGACTATTTGACGCAAAGCTTCATGACTTTTGCGATTTAAATTACCAGTCATCAACCTAATAAGATCAATCAAGCATGGCTCGCGGATATACATGCCAGTGCCATGGTTGATCAATACCTGCCCTGTTCTGTAGAAATATAAGCTATCCGTAAAAAAACACTTTTCGTCGGAAGGAAATGTTAATTGGTTTACCGTTGATATATTATACTCAGTAACTTTTTAAACGATTTCCTCTTAATGCAAGGTAGATAACAACAGTGCAATAGATTCATTTGGATTATACTTCAGAGGCAAAGAGATGTTTGGTATTCTACATGAGAGAGTTTGCTGCAATATCAGTCGGTAGTTGCCATGTAGTTGATATACTGTGATAGTCGATTTGACAATTGTTTCATTTATGAAGTTATGCCGTTAAAAACCACACACCTAACTATCAAATAAAAGTAAGAAATATTGGGTTAAATTGGGATCAAAAAATGATGACACACTACGAATGACTTTTTTGGCGGATTCAGTATTTTAAATTGTTACTTTATTAGTGAGGCTGCAGAGTAATTTATATATAAGTATTCTTATTATACATACCAATAGCGATTACAGCGGGCAAAAGAAGGCAAATTGGTGTCCATTGAGTCTCCGAACATGCATTTGAGAGCAATACACTCCACAGGGCTGTCGAAACATTCAGAGATGAACTTTAAGCATATTGGGTATAAGATTTTTAAACTAAATAAAGATTCTGTCCGTAAACAAATCTTGAACAACCCCATATAAATGTTTTTGTCGTCGGGGAACTTAATATAATATTTTGAAAGGGGTAGAAACAATCTGTATATTGTTGCTTTCCGCGTCGTGCCTCACGTAATTTAATTGCTTTGGTACTATTTATTGCATACCTATAAGAATGTGTCATTTCATTTTCATCCTACAGAAGAGAAAAAGCAGAGAAGTATACGGTTTAACTATATGTGAAAATATATTTTTTATATTATTGAAATTGTTTCAAGAATTTATCCGAATTTCAATGGTTTAGATAGACGGAGTTTTAGATATTATCCGGTATATCAGATAGATCTATTTCAAATATTTGAGAGTACCTTTACCCACCACCTTATACCCAATATGTAGCAGTGTTGCGATTTAAAGCAAATTTCATACGATAAAATTTCTATATATCATGATTGTGCTACATAACAAGCGAATTAATGTACTGTAAAGCAGTTTAAAGTGTAATTTATTCGAATAAAAATTTCAGATTAGGTTTTTATACAGATCCTATTATGTTTAACGCTACTCGGTACTGTGGAACAGAAGTATTCAGGGTAGAAGTTTTCGAATGCATTTTAAGTGGTCTGAAAAAACCTTAATCAAAAATGCCGTGCGAGGTGTTAATCTCATCACATCCCAGAAAGATAAATTTGTTTAAACATCTTTTTGACGAAATAAAATTCATGCTTGGGATTACTCACAGATCTCGGTTTAGAGTTGTCATTTTTAGATTTGAGATTCAAATCGATTCATATACACGTGAATTTTATTTCGCAGTGCATTAGGCACAGATCCATTGTACGCGTGTAAAGTTCAACAAAACAATTACCTTATTGGTTTGGGCAAAAACTTCAACTTTCGAAAAGTTCTACCAATATCATTGAAACTGTTTGTTTGTAGTGTATGAAATTCAGATTTCGAAAGATTTGATTCAAAATGATGTGATTTGACAGGTGATTCGAATATAAATGTGTTTAGAATTTGGAGCTTTAATGTCCATGTTGACGCTTCGGGAAGATCAACAACTTAATACGTGGGGAGAGGGTATAAAAAAAGTATATTGCCGCATAAATCGCTGAATTCTCGTCGTAATCTTTGGCGTACAGTTACGTTTTCTATTGTAAATATTGCCTTCAACGGATTTAATAGCGCCCGTGACATAGTGATGTTGTAAGTTTTAAAAAGAATCACTACTTTACAGAGCCCCCACCCCCTCCCTCCAAAGTGACTAATCAATACATACTTCGTTGGTGAAGTAATCGAGATTTTTATTTATGTACTAGAATCAATTTGTTTTGTTTGTATGTATATTCATTTTCTTATTTGCAATATGCGTTTCCACAGATGACGATGTTGAACGTGCGTTCGTGCGCAGAATAGGTTTCCTGATATAGATAGCTTGTGTTCACTTTTGCTATGTGGTGCAGAATATAGATTATAGTAGCATAGCTTAGTTTGAGGCGTGTAGAAGAGTCGCTGTGGATAGTAAATGTACTGTGTCTTTCTGTCAAATTCATAAATTTTTGTCTGTCGAATGCAGGTTGAAAGCAAACGCCGCAAACTAGTTGCCCAGGGTAACAGTATCTTGTTTTTATTCGGGTGTCTGAGCCATTTAGGTTTTAGCCAGTTTTTAATACACTACCCCTAATTATACTACCCATCAAGTAAAGCAATGTGTTACCAGTTGCCAATGTGTTACGGAAGAAGATATGATCCGGTCCGAGTCTAACCAAGTGTCTGCTTCTCACCTGGAAGATTTTTGGTAGCTATAGATGACTGAATCGAATTTTCCTTAATTTGGAAAAGCTTACCAAGCTGTGAAAATATGTGAAACATTGCGTTACATTTCCTTTCCTTGCGTTTTGAATTAATTCCTGTACAAGCGTGAAACATTTCCGTTCCAAGATGATGGATCTGCATACAGAAAAGCGGCTGGTGAAAGCAAAATTGATTAAGATGTATTTAACAGGTTTAAAGTTTTGTCTATAGGAAGTTAGACTAAAAGTTATGCAGCTATAGTTTGGAGTCACAGCGCATAGTTGAAATAACGTAGGAATAAATTAAGGAGAAAGTAACCCAATCATATTTTTTACTCAAACAAGTTTTGTTAAGTATGAGTCACTGATGGATCTCGTCCAAGACGAGGTCCATCTGTGACGTATGTCTGACAAAATAAAATTTGTAGTTCTTGTGAGTTGGCTACTTTGCAAACCCATGTAAAATACTATTTTGGCCCGCCGGATGAACCACCAAACGCTTTTGTTTTAGTGGTCTATGTTCTAGTCAGGCGTGGTGACTGATAGAACACTATCAGTTAACCTCGTTGGCATGCAGGTCTAAGATATCAGTAGCCTACATGAAAAGAAATATTTAGCGGAATGGCAGCGTTTAGGGAGAGCTGTTGTTACTACCTAAAAATTATTTGGTCTATGAGAATGTGTGAGCATGTTGATTTTAGATAAGCACGATCGATTTGTATGGAAGGCCAATGCTCATCGGTCATCAGTGGGTATTAAATATAGAGTTGCAGGGGGGAAATAGGCCACATGAATGGACATAAAGATAAGACAAGTTTCCAACGTTGTTTTTGTGGCGTTGTTTTTTTATATCAAGTAGGGGACCCGTAAGGGACCCATTGGTTGGGCAACCCTGCAGTGGATCGCGGGGAGTCTCGTTTGTAGAATGGATTTTTGACATGCATGGCGGCGGGAATTTACTTTTATGACGTGTCTTCATGTATGTATCAACAAAAATAATGCAGACTATATGTGCTTTGACTAAGAATGCCACAATATAGTACATTTTGAATGCAACATAGTTTATATATATATATGTTTATATATATATATACCATATCATACATATGGCATTTCAGCGCGTCGCGCTTGTTCCATTCAATATGAAGTATTAAATTTGCCATATTTATATACCATATTTTGCTGTTAATTTGCAGGCCATCTCTTTTTTAAGTATTCGGTCTGAAAACAACATTTTTAACAAATTAATATATATCAGGTTTATAGGCCAAGCTACTCTTGAATATCGAGATTTTCATGGTGGTAAAAAACATCATCATCTAATGTTGAAAGGAAAAGACGGAAAGTCCGGAGAGGTAAGCTATCGTTTTGATAGGAGAAATCTTTCTTCTAATCATCTTAGACAAATGGCATTAAGATATTTAGAGAGTCCATAGTTGTACATTAATATTACTTAAGCTTGAAAGCTGTAAATTCACGATTTTGCAATTTGAGTGAAATAGATCAGCTGTATTTCCCAATCGGAAATTTCATTCCGCCAAGTATGAGCTATAGATGGAGCGGGATGATAAGACTTGATAAGACGTGTTTAGACATAAAGATTTTGACTGCGTTAATACCAGTGTTGGGGAGACTTTCAACTCGTGTTTTCATTTACTCGACTTGACTTGGGAATCGAAGTGCAATAACTCGTTCCCAACACTGGTTAATACATGAATCTTAAAAAAAAGATTTGATCGAAATCTTGGAATTTTGATAAAAGTTACCCCGAGGAATGTTTCTGTGTTACTTTTCGCACTGAAAAATTTTGTTTGTATCACTGTATACAATATCAATTTTTAATAATTTTGCTGATTTAGGCAAAAATGTGGTCAGACTGGGAGTACGTCTTAAAAGTTGAAGTTCCATGCATGGCTTACGACTCACATTGTTTCATAGACACGTTCAAATATTTTTTCATTTCCAGTAATTTCGTGTTGTAGCATACCGATTATCCTTTTTACGCATCCTCATTCAATTTCTAGGGGAAGTTGGCGGTCGTCACTGATGACGGAGAGAAGAAAGATGGAGAAGAAGGGGGTCAGAATCAGAAAAATATAGAGAACGGAGGTGGGAAAGTTGAAATCTTTTGTGCAATTTTGTTAATAATATTGATTCTAGAATATTTTGGAAATGTTTAACACCCCTGAAGCAGCTCGATTTGAATTAAAATTGACTCCGATACCCTAGTAAAAAGTAAAGTGTGTTATAAGCGGAATGCATTTTTGCTAAATGAAAAAAATATTAGTGTCGTAAGTTTCTTCGAAACATGGCTGTGCAATTGCGCTCTCACTGCCACTACAGTAAGTAATCCAAGTTCTGCAGTGCTCTGTAATAGGTTTCTAGCAAGACGATACTTTCTCAAACAAAAGACTCAAAGAAGTTTTCTGGTCAAATTTTATCAACACAATGGTTAAGGTTCAGAAGTATCACTAAGGATTTTGGCGAGGTGATGACCGGTAACATCTAGAAAACGAAAGCATTTCACTGCCCAAATCAGATATTTTATTTTGTCAAGCATGGTCCACAGATGGACCACGCCAAGGCGTCGTGATCCATCAGTGATCCACAAGTGACAAAACATTATAAAAGTTTTCTGACTGGGACAGAACAAGCTAACCTACTTTTGCATTACACCATCCTGATCTGTTTAGGTGATGGAGATGGCCATGATACAGGGGATGATGGTGATCAAGATGACGAAGGTGTTGACGTCAATGGTGGTGGAGGGGGTGCAATGAAAACAACGTGAGAATAATATTTTATACGTTATTTTTGAATTATTACAATATAATGAATTGAAAACTGAATTGTAATACGCGAAATATATTCCCCTCTACAAATATCAATCCTACAACGTGAAGAATAAAAGGTAAAATATTCTGAAAGTGTGAGGACACATCAAGGGATAGCAAGAATAATCAAATCGATGCATTCAAAAGCATCAGTATCGTAATATCAAAGATATTCTTTTTACCAATTATACGACACGTTTTTAAATATATATTTCATTTCAGCACTGACAGAAGTAAATTATCTGACAAAGTAGAAGACTTCCAAATCCGAGTGAAAATTCATGAAGGACGACAACTAGCTGGATCGAATATAAAACCTGTTGTCAAAGTTAAATGTGGGCCAAATCAAATCAAGATCACAAGAGTCAAAAAGAGTTCGGCACCAGTGTGGGAGGAGGTAATATGAATTTTAGAAAAAGGCAAATCCAAATTGTTTTCGGAGATTCGAAATTGGTTTCGAAGTTGTTAATATCAGAATGCCAAATCCTATAGTGAGTCGATCGCTGTAAAATATCTAAGCTGCAGACTACAGTTGACTACTACTCTCCTTGATAAGCAATATTTTGTTTCAGATGATGATCTTCAATTTTAAAGAATCGTTGAAGGATCTGTATGATTACATCATCGAGTTTACTGTAAACAATTCTAAACGTCTTCGTTCGGATGCATTGATTGGATTTTTTAAGTTAGACTTGGGGAACGTCTATGATCAGCAAGGTACCGCTATAGTTTGCTTCACATCCGAATATTTTTTATAACTTGAATGGAATCATTGTGTAAGAAAATCATGACTTATCGATCAAATTTTTATTTAAAGATTTGAAATATACCCGATTCTGCTATACAATAGGCATGTTGATTTTTTTATATTTATTCATAATCAAAACAAGATTTTTTGCAGAAGTTGATTATGTTACAGTTTGATCTAAGTGCGACATTTCGTTCGTTAGGGTAAGGTGTCAAATATTTTTTCTAGTGAAAAGTCAGACACTCGAAATGAACTGTTATATTAAGTTTTGGTAAGCGGTATATGATATATACCCTTGGCGATGTTGGCATAGTTTTGGGACACGAGTGCATCTTTTCAACTAGCATTGTACGCACGTAGCACACATCAATAACCTGGTGTCATATGTTGCGAATACGAATTGCATATTTCAGATGGTGTCAACGTTTTTATCATCTCGTTTATAACTTTGAATTTCACTTATTGCTATCAAAATTGCAGGTCGTTGGTTATAACTGTAGTTACTGTTGGGTACTCCATCCTACTTTGACTAGAACGGATATCCGTAAAAAATAAGTCTTAACACAAGTTTTAAAACACTACTACAGGTCACGCATACGTTCGAAAATGGATTTTACTAACAGATCCAGAAGATCCTTCTAACACACCCAGAGGTTATCTCAAAGCAACTATATGTGTACTTGGTGCTGGAGACGAACCACCGGTCAGTGAAACTTGTAAAATGCAGTTACTTTCACGCGTAATTGAGACTATTGGCCTTGTTGATTGTCTTAATGTACGCGTGAATGCAAGTGAATTTTGTGTATAGATTATTTGCATGCATTATAGCTACGTTAATAATTGTTTAATGATTTCCTTCAATAATTTGACGGAATTAAAAATAAGATGTATATCCTATTATTGAAAGTTGGCCCAACATGGACATGGGTGAAAATCTTACGACTTTGTTATCTTTATCCCCATACCAAAATATGAATTATTTACTTATTTTTAAAAATTGCAGACTGACAGTGGAAAAGACGAAGATGATGACGTAGAAGGGTTCGTATTGTGATTTATCGACTACAATTACAAAAAATTTTCAATTGTGACATTATATTATTATATTTTTACACAGAAATCTATTGACGCCGGCTGGAGCTGCTCTGCGGTCAGCTATTTTTGTTCTGCGTATTTTTAAAGCAGAAGATGTCCCTCAAAGTAAGTGGTTTAATATGATGTCTTATATGGTGTTTGCATACTGTCCTGTATAAGCATTTAATTGTCCCTACGACATCAATGAAAAATAAAATATCACCCACTTACGCAATGAGTAAACAAATCCCTTTCTGCTGCAACA
Source organism: Styela plicata (assembly GCA_963675895.2). Classification (NCBI taxonomy): domain Eukaryota; kingdom Metazoa; phylum Chordata; class Ascidiacea; order Stolidobranchia; family Styelidae; genus Styela; species Styela plicata. Next base: position 7,012,586 of record OZ023150.1, read on the forward strand.
TCGCCTAATTTTACAAACAAAACACACGTTTGCAAGCAATAGTTTTATCATAATTGGGCATGGCAAGGAAAATGGTTAGGGAAGATTTAAATTTTGAGTGAAAAACTATGACGTCTCAAAAAATATTGAAATTCGTTGATTCGTAATATTTTTGTTCTGTACAGTAAAGCTCGAAATATTAAAAAAATCGAAGTTTGAAATGAAGTAAAAAATTTAGAAACTCAAAGAATACGATTTTGGATGCTTGTTTTTGTGTACATCTTTTACATTAATATTCCATACACACTTTGTTATCTAACGTCACTAAAAGACAACTTTCATCGTGTAATCCTATGTTCTAATTTTTTCTCACAGTGGACACAGCAGCATTCCAAAGTATGAAGAAATTCATTGGTATGGGAGAAGAAGCACAACGTACCCTTGTGGATCCATATGCCGTATTCAGGTTAGATATTTTTATTTTATTCAAACGGCTAACGAGGCCCTCAACTATAACTCTATAATGTGTTTGAGATGATTTTTTTAACTATGGGCGCCCGTAGTTTGCTCCGCCCAGGCGGGCTTGACCTCTGACTCATGCTTGCATGCAAAATTGCATGTCACTTTGATAATTTAATAATAAATAAAGTATTTGGTGCAAATCCTAGCATGTTGTCATCAATTACAGGTTTGCTGGAAAGAAAAGAAAGACAAAAGTAATTGAACAAAACAACAATCCTGAATGGAATGAGGAACTAGCTTTACCATTGAAATTTCCATCCATGTGTGACACGCTCCAACTAACACTATTCGACTGGTAAGTTTTCCTTGTGTTAGTTTAATTTTAGCAAAACCCATCAGGCTATCTACTCTATATTTGTCTATGCACTTTAATAATCTCTTAACCCAATTCACTTCTCATAGGGATAGAATCGGACATGACGACGCAGTAGGAACTTTTAAAATTCCAATTTCAAAAATATCTTCAACTGGAGAAGATTCTGATTCAGGTATGAATATTTCGCACCCCAGCAATTTCTTATCGTTATCATTTCCGGTTTGTTCAAATGTTCAGCATGCTTTCTAAATTTCTAACTTCTTTGGGTGTGAAGTTATTCTCTATCTTACATTATGTTTCATAGGCATCATTTGTCAGCAAAACTGATTTTTTGTTTGATTTGATGTTTTTGCTTTAAATTTTGAAAGATCAGTTTTAATGATCGACAGAAATATTTTTTATTGGTGGATCGGATGGTATGGATTTCTGTGGATAGATTTTGTGCCTTTCTGTTCTGCATGTAAGTATTTAAAAATGCATGTTAACATAAACGAGTGAAGGATTGTTTTCAGAGGGATCAGCTGTTCCTTAAACTATTGATGATGGAATAAATGCAATGAACCGGGGTAGAAATGCTTGTCTTTTCGAAAATAGTTTCATATCATATTGACGGTATGGCTGGCCAAAACCGAAACATTTGGAATTCGAATCCGATTCGAATATTTTTTTCGAATCTGATCGAATCACTGATTCCACGTAAATACCAAATATCCTATTTCTACTATTACAACGTATAACAATTTTCATAGTTTAACGGCGAAATGCTATCGATTTGACCTAAATTAATATCATTTTATCGTTAAAAAATCTAGTGTATTTAGCAAGTTTTTGGTTCCTATGAACGATTCAAGATTGATTCGAATAAATTGTGCTTCGAATCGATTCGAATCACCGAATCGAATTGCCCAGCCCTAATTTGACAGTCACGAGAACAACAAGAATTCTCAATTTTATAGTAACATTTACTTTTCAAATCCTATTTATACTTATGCATGTTAATTGTGTGCGATTTTATTTTCTTATTTTTCTTTTATTTAAATGCATGTACATCAAAAGAAATAGACGAATTTGAAGATGACGGTGGGTATTCTTGTATTTGCTTATTATTCACTTTCTCGTGGAGCTGTTCTTACGTTTTTTTGTTTGCATAAAACACAGAAAATTATTTTTCAAAGTTCTCCATTATTCACTTCGGAATGATATTTCAGTTTTATTTTGGGTTATTTCAACTATACTTTCAAAGTATATCGGTACCAAATGGGCAGCAGTGCATATTTATTGAATATAAAAACTGCTTAGAAATGACAAGAAATCATTCCATTTTATTCGTTTTGATTCCGCTTCCAAACACAGTTGCCATCTTCAGTTCATGAGATCTGTTTAATAATTTTATATTTTTCAAATCCCGCGAAATATTATTGGCCATGTCAATAATGAAAATTCTCGAAAATCCCGCTGAATCCGTTATAATCTGATTGCATTGCTCGGAATACCGAGAATTCGAAGCGTTGTATTGCACTTTGTATGGCGTGTTTGATAAAAGGTATTATTTGTTTGAAGTAAACAAAGAAATTGATATAAATTAAATGCATGTTAAATACAAAAAGGATTTCTACCTACATTTGGGCCAACGTTTGTCAACATCTATGGATCTCCAAGAGAATTCTCAGAATTTGGTGACAATCTGGAAGGAATGAATCTTGGAAAGGTCAGTTGTAAATATCTAATTGTATATATACATATAATATATGACTACACGCCAGTTAGTCTCAATATGCTGGCCAATATCTTAGGGCGGAAAATTGTATAATAGGAAAGGATAAATTAACACCACCCGATGTAATCTTTGTATTTTCTGTCAATAATATGTTTAATAAAAATCATGTATCACTTTAATTATTAATTTAGTGTGACGGATGTGCGTACCGTGGACGACTGATGATTGAATTACAAACAAAAGTAGAGGAAGAAGGAATTGAGAATCCGCCATCATCACAGCCTATTGAAGATGACGTCATAGCAGCCACAAAGGTTGGTATTATTAGGCCCCTCTATCTTTCTAGTCTTTCCTCTCCCGAAGAATATGATTAGAAATAATGAATAATGTATGGCATTGTGAAATTGATGATAAGATTGATAAACACGATCACTGACTTTGCCATTCAGCAAGGTCCTGTTGATGGACGAACACAACAACAACAACAAACTTGATTTATGTTTCTCACAAAATCTAAAAAATTTTGATTTTATTTTTAAAATTATTTTGTATATTCATTAAGAAATACTTGAGAAGGAGAAAATATCGTTTGATCGTTGCATTGCAAGAAGCAAGCATGATTGAAAAGGCTGATCAACCGATTGAATTTGAGGTATCGATGGGAAATTATGGGAACAAGTTTGATAATGAAACACAAGCAAGTTCATCGACGACTGAACCAACGCAAGCTATATTTGAAGGTAAAAAACTTTTGAAATAAATTTTGGCATTGTTTAGTAGTTATGGTAATTCAGCTTTTCATTCAAGATCCGAGAAATTTATTCGACAAGTGTTGTCCCGAAAGATAATATTGTTTTAAAATGCGGAATATGGACCAATTTATGGATGCTAAATTTCCAAACTAATATTTTATCTTCTTTTCGAATATTCTAAAACACCCAATTTGCAGAAAAATTATGATATTATGATGAGAGTACCGATGTATCGGTATCGGCGAGTATTGGTTATTTTGGGAGTATCGATATCGGTCGCAAAATAGCTGATACCACCGATACTTTTTACTGTTTGGAATTTTCGGGAATTCGCCCTAACCGAGGCCTAAATCAGTTTCTAAATGATCCAACTAACGCTCACTTTATGATAAAGCTGCTACAAAAAGGAAGCATCAGTCGGCTGAGAACAGGCCTTGACATATCAAACATTATGTAATGAAGTGGATCAGGAGCTTATTTGGGGATGAATTGTTAAACTTGTTATGGGTTGTTAAACTTATGTTCCTCTCCTACGACTTTCAGGACTTAAATTTTGAATAATGAAAAAAGTTATTACCACGCCTAGGGATACAATTCTCAGATTCAGAGTTGGAATGATTTGGGTAATTTAATCTAGCATATTTGAAGGCATTTGTAGTGAGTATCGGCATTGGTAATTTGTAGTATCGGTGGCATCGGTATCGGCTCATTTTGCAGTATCGGTGTCGGTATCGGCAAAAAGTGGTATTTGTACATCTCCGATATTATGTTAACATTTGCGTTGTAGATGTCTGTACCAAAATATGCTCAAAAAGTGGGAATAACTAAATTTTTCAAAACTTCATTCCATAAACTAAATTGAATTTCAAATACCGTTTAACCTAATTTATTTTAGGATCCTTTGTCAAGACCCGAGTTCTGGTTGCGAAACTCAGTGTTATTGCTCCCACATATTAACAAAATGAACAGCTTTAGACGATAAAAATCATTTTATTACTTTTTTTACTTGCAGGAACCTATTATTATTATCTTCCTTGGGCATCGAAGAAACCGGTTGTTTGTGTTACGTCACACTGGGAGGACATTGGATTCAGATACCATTCACTGAACGTTCTTCTGAGGCTAATTTCAACGATGGTGAGTACAGTATTGTTTTCAGTAAAGCAAAACTGATTGATTTTCTATACTAAATTGTTAAAATTCTCCGAGAATTTTTTAGGAATAGTTGAATCCTTTGAATACAAAATGCAGTTGTTCAAGCAATTTTTGAAATAATGAATCACTTCTGATAAAATGATTAGCCGTACTTTAACTTCGCAGTAGAAAGATGCAGTGGAAGTCAAATGTTGGTTAAAGTTATATATTCTTCTATTTTAGGAAGCAGACATAGCACGAGTGAAGAAGATGATGGCTGACGAATGCGATGAGATTGAAATTGCTTCTGAAATCGTCGAAATTCTCAACGAATTACTTCTCGCTTGCACGTAAGTCATCTCCTTCAAAGACCAGCTCAACTTCATTTCTTGAAATGGCGATTTACTTTCAATATATCTCGAGTAAAGTTAGGTATTTTCCCATCCGAATAGTAAGTTAGTCTAGAATTCCGTAAAAAGTAAATTTTTTTCGATTGTTCTGAAATTGATTCAGTTTTTTTATGGAAATTATATCTTGCAAATTTGGACATAAATCATGACTTTGCTACAAAATGGGCAAACTATCGTGAAGTATATGCAAGTTTGTTTATCTGAAAAGTTGAAACATTATCCTATGTAAATAGTGCATTTGGAATACCTTACTAAACTATAAGGCTAACCTTATTTACAGCAAAGGGGTGCCAGATCCTCGTGGAAGAACCGTTGCAAATTCCTTGGATTCCAGATTGTACGGACAGAGGTTGCAACAACTCGCTCTGATACGAGCAGAAGCAGTCGAATTAAGACAGACGTGCACCGATGCTAAACTTGCGGTCGTTGCGCTTGAAGATTATCTGGAACGACTCAAAGAAATGGCCTACGAGGTAGGCCTAGTCATGTAGATGTTAAATCAGTACTTGCCACTCAGAAAAATTGTTGAAACAGCCATGAAGATGTAAACATGAGAATAACACAAACATATTTCCTGCGAAGAGAGACTATACAAAGAGTAATGAGTGGTAGACCAGATTCCCATCGCATTGGACTAATAACACTAACCGTTATCTATACCGATACCACTCTCTTGTATCAATACAGCTCTGTATTAAATAATTTTCATAGAAACTGTAATTTTTTAGATTGAATTTGATTATCAATGATTGTTCGTAAGGAATATTGTTTGAGATATGTTTGTCATGCTCGGACACCTGATGCATTGCGCCGTCAAAGTTCGGTCCATCGGTGGCCAGGATTGGCAAACATGTCTTATTGAACAGAGATTTCGATCAAACTAGCACAGGTTATTTTTCTTTCATATTGTACATTAAGAATAATGATTAGCCAGGCCAAATCGAGTAATGTAATTTTCTAAAAACACATACTTTGCAAGTTGTATTTTAAAATCTCGAATTTTAACCAACATGAATCAGTTGATAGATGAGTCCTCCCAAATCACGTATATATTGAAATTATATTCGAAATTTAAGAACCTAATCAATTTAAATCATAATATTATTTCAGCCTCAAAGCAGCATGCCCGATGTCATCATATGGATGTTGTCAGACAACAAGAGGATTGCTTACGCAAGGTAGGAAAGTAATTGAACGAAAATTTATGTAATCAAGAATAAATTTATAAAATGTATTTACATAAAAAATACAGTCCAACATAAAAATTCATTTTGTTAAATATGGGCCTCAGGTGGACCGTGACTCGGCTTGAGAGGGAGAAAATATCGTCTGTTGAAAAGCATGTATTATGTCACATTTAAGGTGTAAGAATTGGCAAATACTATATAATGTTATCGAAAAAATGATCTATTTGGAGAATAGAAAATAGAATTTATTTTATTAGAATGGATTTCATAATATACAAATATTGAAGAAACAATTCTGTTGATATATTTAGGATAGCACTCTCCTCGAAGCCATTTTCGGCAGTTATTTATTCGGCTATAGTTAAATACTAAATTGATGGTAAAATTTAATACTAAAATTTTGAAACAAACGGAATCAGGAGTATTGACTTTCTTTTCTTTGTAGAATTCCTGCTAACGAAGTTCTTTACTCAAAAGAAAGAGAACAATATTGCGGAAGGATGTGTGGCAGAATGCAAAATATATTTTTGAAGGTATAAGGACCGTTTGAGGCTGCATGATGTTAATTTTAAATATTGAAGACATATTCAAGGAACAAAAAATGTCTAATGCGAAAGCAGTCAATTCTGGTTAATTTACGACAAATTCTTTCAGCACACGAAATCTTTATTAAAAATGCCGGTAGAATCTATGTATTTGTGTTTTCATCGTTGCCACAAAAAGCAAATTTTAGCGATATAACAATATCTCAGTGTATCCTTGAACTTGGTCAATGAAAATACACTGACACATTAAGCGTGATAAACCTGCCTTTATGAGTATGGTTTTAAAATTCAAAACTTCGTCAACGGAATGCTAACAAAATATTTTTGTCTTCCCAGTATCCGACAGCGAGAACTAAAAGTAAGAAGAATTACAAAATAGCATGCCAACTACAAGCTATGGTTTGGCTTGGAAGAGCTTCAGATCAAGATGATTTTGACTTCAATTCACGAGGAAAAATATCTGTTTATGCAGATACGGTAGGTGCACTATGGACTTTTTTAAACAAATATTGTGGAATCTGGTATACGTCAATTATTTACTTCGTACTTTTTATTATTGGATTATCGTTAGCTAAAAACAATAGTTATACATGCAATAATTACGTTACTCATTCAGAACTAGAAATACAATTTATTTAAAAGTCAAAGAAATTGCGTTTTTGATCAGAGACCGCTTGCGAAGCGCGACGAATTCCCAGAAAGTTTCTAAAATTTCTAAAAATTTACATACAAAGCTTGACAGAAAAATATCAAGCGATAAAGTAAAGATTAATTCAATTTTTAGAGCATTATTTTCTGTAAAGAAACATATGAAATTATCGATTCAACATTCAATATTTTTATTTTTCAGTACGAAACAGAATCAAAAGTTCCAGTAAAAGGGTGGTCGGCTGACGGTTTCAAAGACCGAACAATGGAGGTAAATTTACAATTCACATAATTCATACGGAAGGTATAATATAGATTTTTTTATTTGAAAAGGAAATTCGTTTGCTTTCAGATTCCACTACCGAAAGACAAGTTCAATTGTCCGCCTGGTTGGCAATGGGATGAAGATTGGTTTATCAGTCCGAGTACTAATCGTCTGTACGACGCATCATCTGGTTTTGATCTTTATACCGAGGTACGTACGTTTTAGTCGTCGAACCACTCATATTTGAGTTACTTTTTTGAAGAAAAATTTTCAACTGTTTCTCATTTTCAAGTTTCATGATACTTATTTATACAAGCGGTTTCTCACCCGGCTTCGCTTTTGCGGGATATGGCGTTACGTTTTGATTTTGAGACAGAGCAAATAATAACGCGCGGCAGGGACTTTACCTTAAAGTATGAGGTTTACAAATTCCATCTAAAATTTATTCAATTTGTGGTGATGATCATCTGAACATTTTGAAACTAACACTTAAAAATTAGGAGGAAAGTTTATATGCTTAAATTTTACTTACCCGCTTAGTATGTATAATTAACGTATTTTAGGAAGCTTATGAGGTGCAATATAGATTTCCTGGAGGATCTTGGGAAGATGAAGGAATGTTTGATTCGAACCAGGATGCGATTCCAAACTTGAATGCAATAGAGAGTCAAGAAGGCTGGGTGTGGCAGGATGAATGGGAAACCGATTGCAACAGAGCTTGTGATGAAGACGGTGAGACCCCAGTTTCTTTTACTTCACGCTCACTCATTTGAGTGGATCATCATCAACAAGGTCCTATACTAGGAGCTTGTTTTTAAGCGAACAGGGTTAGTGTTGCTTTAAAGCTTCCAGTGTGAGCTTTTCAGTTTGACATAGCCTACCCAAGTTGTTATACCTTAGGTAGGATGATAGGCATGGTTTTACAATTAGAACTTATCAGGGCTCGAATCAGAGCTATTCAAATTGCGAATAAGCCACTGGGCCATTTGTATAGCAGTCGACAAAACTAAAAGTCTATGTGAACTCATCTCCTTCAACCGCCAACTTGTTACTCTAGATTCAACAACACCCTAAATAATTCTGTCTAACATTCTAATAGCAACGGTGGCTCTCAGGGTACAATTCTTCCGGAAAATAACATTCAACTTGTATTTAGACATAAATGTAAAATTGATCACATAAATATTTTCTTTTGTTAGGCTGGGAATACACTATCACAACAGAAGAGCAAAACCCAGTTTGGCAAACGATGGAAAAGGTTTATCATCTCAATAGGAGAAGACGATGGGTACGAACAAAGAAGTGCGTTGACGCAAAGTTGCAAGCGAGGAAAGAGGTGAGCAATTGAATATTATATAAAAAAAATGGTCTTATTTCCACTCATTTTTGACAGAAGTCAAAGCGAGCATATTCTTATATGGACGTCAGCATTGCAACTGACGACCCACTTAAAGATTTTTTGCACCAGCTCACTTGTAATTTATATTCTTAACTCAGAGGGAACTCATGGCGCTGGAAGAAGGTTGGGAATATGCAAAAACGAGCGGAAGCACGTTTCATCCGGATTCTAAAACTTTTGACATGGTTCGTAGAAGAAGATGGATGAGAAGAATGGTTGCTGATGAATCTAGAGGATCAGCTGCCATATTCAGTCTCGACAGACCATTGGTGGTAAGTCTAATTGCAACTTGATTTTTCTTCTCAAATTTCAAAAACTAATATTGAATCATGATGTTTCGAATTCAATCTTTCCAATTCTGATTTGACAAAATTGATGAAAAAGGATTACCAGCTATTTTTATTTCAAGTAGAAAATTGTCAGAAAGCATTATGGGGCCCAAAATGCAAAATATAAGCATAATATGAAAATCTACGGGAATTCATTGTTTACATCTGAAATGGCCAAAATGTTATCACAATAATCATGAAAACGAATAAAAAGCATAACCATTCCTTCATAAACCATATTTTATTAAGCATATTTCGATAAATATTCTATATAAATTGAGTTTTTTTGTACAAATATGATTATGTGATTATCGATAAACACTTATCTCAATGAAACTCAAATCCGTTCAAAAATATTTTCAGCATCCAGACGGGCCTTTCTCGGACGAAACGTCTGCTATGTCGCCATCGGGTGAAGAACTATCACCGGGACCAGATGGTAATTGCATTCAAGATTGCATCAACAGCGAACGTCCAACTTTTTATCATCGCGAATTATGTTGTTAGCTAGTGTATCATTCGATTATTCGCTCAAATTAGGCAATTTTTAAATTTAGCGTAGCAAATAAAAATTTTACTACGTGCAATATATTCAATTTTGAATGTATTTTCATATTTTATTCATTTTGACAATCTCGCCTGTACGGAACGCAGTAACTTATAAACACTCATAAAAGCCTCCATCGTTGTTCCAAATATAATTAATTCAATATATGTCCGTAATAAGGTATCGGAAATGTCTGATAAACATGCAATATTGTTTTTCAAAGAATCTCAAATCCTCAGTGACCCGAGGCCAGATGAGGGTGCAATCTCTTCTGATGATCAAAAAGAAGAAGTTGAACAAGCTACTACAAAAAAGAAGAAGAAAAAGGGACTCAAAAAGAAAAAAGGAAAGAAGGATAGCGTGGCATCGCCTCACGCAAGTAAGTATTATGGCGCTATAAAATTTCATATGAACGAAATTTTTGAATTGTTCTATCAGCTGCTTAGAATTGTCCGTACTGTTATTGCATCTGGACCAGTACTTCTGTTGTGTTGTTCAACTTGCATGAGCGTTTTCAGAAAAAGATTAAATTTGATTCGCCCAAAACTGGCATCTTATAGTGGTCTTCAAAGTTTCCCCATTGACGGTCGACGGATGTCTATTCTACAGATATTTCAACGGTAAATGTTCTTCGGAGCTTCAATGTTTTATTCCATCCAGGAATGACTTTTAACGAATCACCATATGCTAATTCACGCTATTGTATACAGCTGATAATCCATATAATATCTTCAAGTAGTTCGGAATCCCTGTTAAACCCCACTTTGAGGCAACTTGTATATAAAAAAAAATCCAAGTAGGATTTTAAATGTTTTCGTTGGATTGAAGGGCATGAGTATAAACACGCAATCTTTAGGCTTTCTGCTATTGGCACCGGAAATATTTGCGTCACGATTCTAACAATTGTTTGCCTTTCTCAATCTTTGCTACTTCTTAGCATAACTAAACAAGGATATTGATTTTAAAAAGCTTTGTGACGCTTGCTACACTAGCTTTTGCTGTAAACGATTTGCTCCGAGCTGCTTTATCTTCCTTAGGCCGCAAATGGAGTCTTAAAAGCATGCGTGTTTTTTTATTATGGCGATCGCGGTTTTGTTAGTTATCTTTGTAGCGAATGGACCACTGAAGAATATCAATTCGGGTTATCTGTGTGCAACGTAGTGACAATATTAGTAATAGAACCGCGAAATCACATAAACGTCATCTAAATTTTGAAACTTCTTGCAAAGCTTGTCCAAGTAGCTTGCTTTGGCCGTGGTTTTGATAAATGCCCCGATTCTTATTAGAAATAACATTTGTTTCGACAGGAAAACACGGAAAGACTTCAATGTTTTCATTTGGGAAAGGTAGACATATCACAATTGAGTCAGTCATGACCGCACTCACTAATTTTCTTTCATCAAAAAACTAATTGAATACTGAACTAATCATTGATTTAATTTGCATGAGTTGTGCGGAAATATCATAACGCTTGTCAATTTCCATCATGTTACACAGGAATATCTGAAACTTGCATTTTGTTTCACCATCATTTTCTCATATTACTAGGGTAATACGTAATGTGATTTTTAAAACAGAAACGTATTTTTGATTTCGTTTTGATGACTATATAGTAACCCAAGACAAAAAGTAAACTCACTTCAGTAGACTAAATCACCAAAGAAAGATTAATGAAAAAAATTGCCATTTTTTAATACCTTGTTTTCGTAAAAAAAAACGTTTTTAAAAAGGTTCTTGTCTATAAATTTGGTCACCTATTTTTTAATATAATCACAGTATAATAACACACGAATTGCGATTTTTCATATTTAATTCAAAATATTTATTAGACATCCTTAATAAACTATGTATAGGGCAATTTTGAAGATGATAACATTGTACGTATAATTTCCAATAATTTATGTATTTCCGTGATCTGCAGTATTGATAGTTTAAACTTTTGTTTTGTTTTATTACTGTTGGACAATCAAAAAAAGATATCCTAATTCAATCTCAATTTTAGTGTATGATTTATCATGCTTTTCATTCTCTTTTGTAAGAATCGATCTTCTTCGATTTTCTCAGTAGAAGAGAATCATTTTGGCAGTCTGTTCGCTACAGCCCGTTGGTATACCACACTTGCAATACATGACAGCTATAGTTCCTACCCACAAGTAACCACTGTAACTTCCAGCTATATTCGACCATGTAACTAACTGTTTCGAATTTGAAAAAAATTAATAATACGCGACCTGGATGCGAGGATTGCTTATTTTTTCAGACCTCATCGATTTAGCACATTATCATAAATATTTAATGCATCACCTATAAGCAACGCCATTATTTAACATCATCATAATACTGCACAGACAAATACAGTTAGTCAATGATAACAATCATTATCATAATATTGAGAAATGGAATTTAAAGTTTGTCAGGTTAAAGTTTGCATAAATTTATACTTCGTTAGATATTAAGGTCTTTCCCCGATATTTGCAAAACGTTAGGCAGTGTATAAATTTCATCCGAATGAGTCAATTGATAGAGTAGACCGAATGAAACATAATCACACATTATATGAGACATGCTGGATGATAAGAAATTGACAATGCATTATGGATCTCGGGTATTCTTGAACAATATAAAGGTTGGAGTTCGAATCGAATCCGAACTCGAATTGTTTTTTTTTTAGTTGAAAATTTTGCTTGTACTACGAATTTCCAGCACCACAATCCGCAAAAGATTGTGGATTCCTTAGTTCTTATCCCCGTATGCCATGTAGCTCTTTGCACTTTAGTGGTTTCAGGAGACTTTTCAAGTATGAGATGTCTCCTGTAGCCTTGCTCTGAGCGAATTTTGATAAATAAAAAATTATTGAATAAATAATCGGCTGTTTTAGTGCCTCAAATAAATTTCCGTTTTACTTCTCAGCTAAGTCAAAGAAACAAAAAGTACCAAAGATGCCGACGCCTAGGATATTTTTAAACTTTGAAGGAGCAATAAAACTACAATTGAGAGTTTATATTTACCAAGCAAGAGATTTATTACCAATGGACCAAGACAGTTTTTCAGGTATGTATATTCGAAACAAGGACGCCACTACATTAGAATTTTTATTGGATTTTCATTTTCTTCGGCATACGCCACTGATGGATCGCGCCAAAGCAGCGCGATCCATCAAGCGACTCATGAACAACGGAAAAGTACGTCAAACAATAATAGGGAGTGACCAGCAAATATTTACTGGTGACGTACGTTATTGTTTAATGCTCAATATACGGTGCTAAATCATGGATTCTATTGTTTTAAATTTGAAACATGTTCTATGGGTATGTAACCCAATGGGCACTCCCTGAAATAATAAATCATTGGTGGATGCTAGGTAGATACGAAAAACCACGAATAGATCAAAAATAATTTTATATTTGGATTTTAAACACTCTTAACCGTAGAAATTCTCGATGTTTTCAAATACGAATATGATAAGATTGGTTCAAACTTTACATTAAGAAGATTGTAGAATATCGTTTTGGTCAATATCTATATTTCAAAGATGAAATCGCTATAGATCGCCTAATTTTTCAATCATTTTCAGATCCATTTGTTTACGCGACTTTCATGAGTCTGTGTAAAAGATCTGAGCTTGTTCGACATACATTGAATCCAATTTGGGATCAAACATTGATTATGGACATGGATTATTATGGAGATCTCAATCATCTACGTGCATCATGTCCAGATGTTATTTTAGAAGTGTTTGACAAAGATGACATTGTAAGTGTTGATCTGAAAAATTTTTCTTTCATTGTTCTTGCATTATGCATATTCAGCGTGCACTGAACAAATTATTAAATGAATATACAAAGTAGGATTGAAAATTAGGAGCTAATTCAGAGCATTTGAGAAAAAGTTTTGAAAAATTTATAGATAAATTATTCATATCATAGGATATTTCAGAACAAAATGTTTAATTTAACCATAATTATCGAGATGTTCCATATTATTCTCTGATTTTGTACAAAATAATTATATTATCGATAATCGGTATACAGCATTTGGTTTATCTTTTGTATATTCACTCTAAGCAAGGTTGAATGCAGCTATTTTAAGTCCGATTCACACATACATCGACCGTTGCTAACTTGCAACGGATTAACCCACTCATTCCATCCGTCAGTCGTTTTGTGTTCACTACGATATTGACCGACCGTCCAATTGGTCGGTTGGACATTGAGTAAAGACAGATAGCGCGTTCCAATATGCAAGACTGGCAACTGCACTTCAAATTGAAAACATTCCATACAGAAATGAGTGCTATAATAGAGAGTAGTAAGTGGTGTGTGGCATGGATTTTAGCTTAAAAAGTCTTCTCAGTAGTATTTGAAAAAGTTGCTTAACGTGTAATGAGAGAATTTATTGAAAGGTGCCAATTAATTTCACTGGCCGACGTTCAAGGACTAATCAAGTTGAAGACAAGAGAGGCCACGTGAACAAAGTAAAATTTGAAAAATAAAATCACTAACTAATCAGTTACCTACTGATTAAAAAGTTTTATTTGGTATTCATTGACAATGAATACAAATAATCATTTCTCATTTTAACAGCATCTATTTCAAGTTTTTGTTTCAGTTTTGTATTCTTCGCATACAATAAAATTTTCATATGTTTGTATTTTAATTTTAATCAATATTCATTAACAAACCGTTTTGATAGAAACAATCATATTCATGTATTTTATCCGCATATTATCGGCGTCTTTAACGTAATAGTTTCGAATTTAATGTAACCACTCATCACGACATTAAAATAATATTGAGTATATTGAACACATACGTCGAAAAATTGAAATGAAAAGTGATAAAAATAAGGCCGTTTGATATGTTTCATGTTCTCTGCAAATATCGAGGCAAGTGAAGTCAAACCAAAGTTTTTCACATACAAATTTTTGAAGTTGCATGTCGAACGAAATACGATTTTTTGACTCTTATTTTAATATTATTTTGATTAATTTCATTATTATATTTTAATATTAAATACCCTAATGTTTTTTTTTCTAATTTTTATTGATTTTTAAGCTCATTGGCCACATTTTATTCCTTATTTAATATTTTGGCAGGGATCGTTAGAATTCATGGGTAGAGCATCTCTTCAACCGATGTTCAAACTAGATCCAGAAGAACATGTTTCGCCAAGATTAGCTTGGTTTGATATCATGAGGGGAAATTTAGCAGGTGGAAGTGTTTTAGCGGCAGCAGAACTGCTCGTGGTGAGTTTAAATTGCATTGCGTATTTCGTCTTGCGATTGACGTTTCTTTTCGGACTTTTTCATAATTAATACAATTATTCACAAAATAAAATATGTTTAATACATTCACAGAAATCGGACGACAAGATGATGCCGTTTCTTCCACCACGGCGGCTAGAAGTCTTCAAAGTTCCTCCTGGAATTCGTCCTGTATTGCAAAGAACCGCACTTGAGTTTGTGATATGGGGAGTGAGAAACATGGAATCGTTCAAACTTTTAAGTGTTGATAGACCAAGTGTGGTTATTGAGGTAAATGAACATAATACAAAAATGCCACATACACTTCGTAAACGTTGAAAATTGAAGACATATTGATAATTTTGTAACAGCACAACATGTACTAAACTGATGGGGGCTCATCAACGTTTGTCACATGAGCATAAAGATTTGACGAATCTTCGATTTGAGTTAAAATGATTTCATTCATTTGAAAAAGTTCTTCATTTTCATTTCAGATTGGTGATGTAGAGGTTCGTTCAAAGGTCATCAAGAATTTGAAGAAATTCCCAAACTTTTCAGAGCCAGTCTTCTTCTTGGAAGCGGTATGTAAATATTAGTTTTGCAGTCATATTTGTGTTTATAGACACTGATTTTGGTATATAACTCTGATCAAAAACCTACACCACTACTCACTTTGAAGATCAAAGCATTATTGTATTGTAGAAAGTAGCCTCAGAGTTTGGCTGAGCCTAGCGATCAATACATGAAATAAATCCTGTAAGCTTGCGTGCAATTAGCAGATCGAGCATATTGGAAAACACTCGGATCATACAAATCCGATTACCAGTCCATTTGATCCACATAGAAGCCTCCACTAGTGTGCATTGAGCATATAGTGGACCCGGATTGAGAAAACTTTTTCTTATCGTGTTGTTATTTTCGCATATCAAATGAATTGCTGTAATTATGTACTGTGTGAGAAAGACAACTATGGGACTATACTAACCGACTCCTTTCTGTATGTATAATTCAGTCCGTCATTTTGTTTTTGTCACTTCAGAATTTACCAAAAGAGCAAATATATTGCCCTCCGATTGTTATCCGGGTGAAGGACAACAGGAAATTCGGACGGCGTCCTACAGTTGGACAACATATAATTTCTAACTTATCTACACACGTTGTAGCTGCTCCCCCTGTACCAAAGACAGATCTTCCTGAAGACGACGAAGGATTTGGTAAGTTTTTGTTCAATATTGCTCGATGAAATAAAAGGTTACTTCATGAATACAAGTATGCCGTGCTGTTTTAAGTCACTGTCATTGGTCTAAGCATTCACAGTTTGTCAAAACTTACCCTAAATTTGAAACAGCGTCCGAACACTTTATCCAACATTGGAACTTATCTGTTACGAGTGGATAGCTGCGTTTTTCGTAACACCCAAGAATAATGTAGTAATTAGCAGCAATAATCATCGAAGTACATATATTGGACCGAGATAGCACGCTCATCGTATATTGTACCAACTTATATTTTTTCAGACGATGAGCCAACCGTTATTGAAGTCATCCCACCGTCACCAACAGATACAAGAGAAAGCCAAGGCTTGGTATGCGTCAAACTGACTATATTAAAACTATTTAATATATTTTTTATTTTTGCCTATCTTCATTTCAACACTATGAATAAATGGTTCCATACCAAAATTACTGCCGACGCCGATTCAAATAATCCTAAATGAAAATTCTAGATTCTCTTATTGTGTAAAGAGTTAAATAGAATCGAATGTAATAACTGCAACTGCATCCTAAGAGGGGAGCATTCAATAAAGACCTGAATAGTGCATATAGTATAGTGTACAATGTTATCTACTCTGGATTCGTTCATAAAACTCACCTGCTGTACAAAGCTGTTTGTGTTCAGTGGCCCATACTCAACAAGAACTTAGTGCGGTAGCACAATTCATGAATGGGGGAGGCGTCATCAAATGGTAATTTAGAATCGTACTTGAGATTTGAAAAATAAAGTTTATTGTGATTGAATGTTCTAGCTGGATTCATTCAAACTATCTTCCATTCTTCCAACAACTACGGAAGCTGTGGTTAGTATAGTAGAAACAACATTATTTCGTCATAATTGACAATTTTTATAACCACAATCAATGGCATGTGCACTACCTAATTGTTAATTCTAGCGAGTCATCGTCAGCATCCATAATTATATAATATATTCATAATTGCTCAATAATCATCTAATCAATTAAATATTTTTAATTTCATGCACTACGAATCTAATCACAATCACCACAATATCAATCATTTTCATTCACTGACTTCACCCTCCATCTCAACTTATCATCAAAAAGAGAGACGAATTGAGAAGGATGGGGAGTGGGATTGCGAGTGAAGCACCATTTGAGGCTTATCGCGATAACAGAGCTTTAATGGACTATGAAGAAATTTCTCACCCAGAGCCTAGCATTGTTGTAACTGATACCACACAAGGACCACGTCGAACACCCACAGTCGGCACTGCTCGTTTCATTGAAGAACCCGTTGAAATATACGATCCTGACGATCCCGGAGAATATGAAATGGAAGAATCAGAAGAAGAAGAGGAGGACACATTTGGAAGAGGCATCTTAGCCGGCATAGAAGGATTCGGAAAGAAAATAGCTAGTGCAGTGCCATTAATTTCTTCGGATGAGGTAGATTTTAAATAATACGATTCGATGACAAAATAAAAACTTATAGCCAGCCTCGTAGTGAAAGTTTATATATGTGGATAACTTCTATTCCGCTCAAATTAGCACCTGCAACGTGCTTGCATAAAATAAAAATAGTTTGCAAATGGGGTTTCTTTGCGCAATTACTTTAATGATCCCAATGAGACGAATTTAAAATATATGCTCATGAAGTGGTTGATCTAAGATTCGTGCTTGACGAAATTAGAAAGTATAAAAAACAAAGTTCCAGATTAAAATAAATTTTAACTTTTTCAAAATTCATATGAATTTGTACCTTCTATTGTGCAATGTTTTTTTTAGAAAACAGGCAAAAACCGACGTGGTCGCTCAATGCTTTTCATTCAAAACGTGAGATAGAATGTCACCTTTCATAAAAATCTACATTACATTCATTTCATAATTTTGTTTTCAATGATCATATTACCAAGCTATTCATATGGTCACTTATGCACAGTGCACAGTTTGATGCACAAGGATTTTAGTTTGCATGAAACACAAATCAATTCTGGACCAACATACTAGTTTGGAAATATATATAGTTATAGAGTATAGGGTGTGCCGAAATCACTGTGATTTGCATTAGACCTGAAAACTTATCTTTATAAATTTTAATCTGGTATATACCATAATTTTACTGCAAACCAGAATAGATGAGAAATTGTTTTTCTGATATGCGAAGAATTTCAGGCCTTGCAATGTATCCGGTCGGACCCCTTCATTTTTCTTCGTTGCACTACTTTTTTTGTTGTTTCAACCAAGTCGAATATTGAATCAGCGAAACTTCGCATTCGAACGCACCTTTTAGGATTCGACAAAGTGTAACTACATATTACACATCAAACCATTATTATCATGTATCAGCATGTCATGCTCTGGAATCCGAACGGGCCTAATATGAGGAATTCACGAAGGCCTTCAATGTGGTAACAATTTAGTGTTAAGTGTGAATGTCTAGTTGAACATAGATCTAAAATGATATACTTATATATCCGGTGAATCTAGTTTTTTTTCGTTTAAAAGTAATTTGCACGGCTTAATTCTAAAGCACACAGATTGCATGATATTTTTGTCATTTTATCACTGTTTATTCATATTTTTTGGAAATATTTTGTATTAGGAATTTCGAGAAGAGGAAATTGACTGGTGGTCTAAATATTATGCATCGATAGGCGACGCTGATAAATGCGGACAATATTTACAAACAGGAATGGACACAATAAAGGTAAATATAAATTACTCCAGAAACCAATAAAAGTCCTCCTACATGTACCAAATGTTTTGAAACTAGGTTGTTCTTGGGGAAACTATTCTTTAATTTATGAAGTGATCAAGTCAGGGCAGCGAAGGAGCGTGATTTGTCGTGCAAACTTTCCCCGTAATTTCTAATATCAAACTGTAATATCGTATTTGGTCCTTTTTCACATTGTACAGAATAGGTATGGAAAATATATATCATACCTGGTATATATCATAATGGTATAAGGATCTTCATTTCCCCAGAGTGTTTACACAAGACCGCACCCAGGCGGCGCGATACATCAGTAGCCCATATACGGCACAACTTCTATCACCGATTTCTGGCTGGACTCATTAATAAAATTGATTAACTGGTTAAAACTTTATTTCAGGTATACAGGAGCGAACTCGAAAAGCAAGATCCATACAACAGATTCAGTGATTTTATACAGACGTTCGAATTATTCCGAGGAAAGCAGGGCAAAGACGAAGATGACGCACCACCCATAGTGGGGGAGTTTAAGGTATTGGTTTTACTTTGAAACTAATTTTCGGCCTTGGTAAATAATAAAGAAATTTGTCAGTTAGTTAATGTCTCATCTAACGACGCAGCGTATTAAGACCAGGGTAACTTTTGTTTTGACAAGCTCAGATCTTGAGTGGATATATGATCTCTAAAATATAGCGCAAAATTAAATTGCTAATGCGGCAGATGATTAGCTTAGCATTGAACTAGACAACTCTTTTCTTATGCTTCTATATTATTTTTAATAAAACAGGGAGCAATATATATGTATCCGTTACCCGCAGATCCCAATGATCCGATGCCGGAAAAAATTTTCAAGAACATTCCTTCTACTGATCCTGTTGTAAGTATTTATATTTTTATCAGTTATTCATTTTTGATAAAAACAATAGAATAAAACTGAAACTCGGGATGCTATATTTGAATATACACAAGTTTTCAAAGTAGATCGAATAAGCGGAAGTCGGATTGGTTTAGAAAAACTTAAATTCTCATCTAAAAGAGTTCCATTTTTCAATTGGCTTAAGTTTTACCACCTTCAGCGTTGCTCACTATTTGTGAGTAATCTAAAGACACCTGAAAATTGTTGACAATCAATATCGCGCGAGAGAGGCTACGATATGTGTCGTCTGATGTACGAAGGAATGGAGCGTTTTTAAGGCACCAAACTTATGTTGTGGACAACAGGACATTCCTTAAGTTATTTGTTCATTTTCAGGAAGTGAAAGTACGTATTTACGTTGTGAGGGCTTTTGACCTTGCACCACAAGATCCGAACGGACTAGCTGATCCATATTTGAAAATCAAGGTCGGGAAGAAAAGAATTCTTGACAGATCCAACTATCTGCCCAACACACTGAATCCTACATTTGGCAGGTAAAGAACTTCTTTCAGCCTATATAGCTATTTTCAAAAAATAGAACTGCAACCCGTGCGCATAACATCTCGGTGTATAGCTAATCTAGCAAAAATGCGGTCCAACATGCCCAACGTTTTCATCCTGTCCATATGCAACATCATGCTCTTTGCGATGTGCATCTTTTCAGATGTTTTGTTGGCAACGAACAACATTGCGGGCAAAATATAAACAGGGTGTTTGTTTAGTTTTTGTGCCTGTTTTATCAACGTTGTCCTAGACCTATCTGCTACATAAATTGTATTCGTCTCATCTTGAGAATTAAATATAACCCCCATGCTTGATGGCCACCCTCATGTAAAGGTGCAAAGTAAATCTAACTAGTATAAATTGATAGAGCTTTATTGACAGTATTTGTAACAAAACATTGCACATTTGCTTACGAATGGATAGGGAAAGTCTTACCTTATGATGTGCGTTTCCTTTTCTCCAGAATGTTTGAGCTTGATCTAATTCTTCCGATGGAAAAAGATTTGCGTGTTGAAGTCTTTGACTGGGATTTAATTGGAACTGATGACAAAGTTGGCGAAACCGTCATAGACCTGGAGAACCGATATCTTAGTAAATACAAGGCGTGGTGCGGATTACCAAAGTCTTATTGCTCGTAAGTTGTTATTTCTTGTTATCCTAGCCAATTTTTGTAATCCACGTAAAATAAATGAGTATTCGGTCATGCCTGAATTTTTAAAGCTGGCAGTCTCGGAAGCGCGTTCCATCAATAGCTAATTCTCAACAAAATTTCGAATCAAAATCAAATATCCGACTGTACCTCTAGTACGGGACCCTACTAGGCTGGCCTGGAACGGGCAGCATTACTCAAGCAGTATTCCTTTTCGCGCGCAAATGCCAAGATGCACTTTTGTCACGCATGGATGGAAGCACTTTGTAAACAAACAAACATTTTCACGATCGTATCCTACTGCAGTCTGCCTACGCCATGTCACCGTGGTACACAATTTTGGCCCATGTTAATTCTAGAATTATCTAATAACAGGTCAGGTACTAACAAATGGAGAGACCAATTGACACCTAAAGAATGGTTGCTACAAAAAGCCAAAGAACTTGGTGTCGATGAACCAGTGTGGAATGGAAACACCTGCGTTTTATTCAACAAGAAAAAATATTTATTGGAATCTTTTGAGAAAAATATGGTAGGTGATTTTTACTCTGATAAAAAGGGAAATTTTTACGATCAATTTATAATGTTCTCACCTTGTTGATTTACAGCTACCGTGCAAGGATTGGGGTCCAGCAGATGAACGTCTCGCACTACATGTATTGCGAACAATGCCCCATGTTACGGAACATGTCGAAACGAGGCCACTTTTTACTAGCGTCATGCCCGGAATAGAGCAGGTAATAAATTGGCCATACTAATTTCCATATGTTTTCAAATACCACTTGTTTGACATTCCTTGATAGAAATCTGAGATGTAAAGTATTGATAAATCATTTGATACTTCTTGTTTACAGGGAAGAGTGCAACTTTGGGTGGATATGTTCCCAAAACATTACGGGGATCCTGCTGACCCAATTGACATCACGCCAAGAAAAGCTTCTGAGTAAGTGTGACCTACTCCCTTCCCGAAACGGAAAATCATAAATTGGTTTTTGCTGATATTCCAGGATTTTTTTTGTACACTATAAGTTTAGTCCTACTTCATTCGACACTGCGCCTTCTCCGCCATGTGCCAGTGACTTACCAGTAAATATCGTTTATTTTTCGGTTTGCTTGAATTATAAAGCAAATTGCATAAACATATTCATACATTCTCCAAGATTAGGCATTTTGTAATTTATTTGTTGAAATACGTTTTCTCAGTGAGAAACCACTGTAGCACATTGGCATCTTGATACTGAGTATCACTTTATTTTACACGTGTCAATTTATTCGAACTAATATAATATTTCTATTCGAAAACTTATATATTTTCTATGTTGTTAACATAGGTATTTCATAAGAGTGATTGTGTGGAACTGTCGAGAAATACCAATGATGGATACGTCTATGTTTGGTGAAAAGATGACAGATATTTATGTAAAGGGATGGATTGGAGGCCTAGAACACAAGAAGCAGAAAACCGATGTTCACTACAGGTAAAGCAAAATATTGGTGTTAAATCTCAATGATAATAATAAATAAAATATGCATACTTCACTGAATGCAGCGCTTAAGGTTTACTTCTTAAGCACAAGTTTTCTAATTATTTCTCTTTTGTTAGATCACTCGACGGAACGGGGATGTTTAATTGGAGATTTGTTTTTCCATTCGAGTATCTTCCACAAGAACGTGTCGTTGTTGTATCAAAGAAAGAACATTTATGGAGCATGGATAAAACTACAACCAAAGTTCCACCTGTTTTGTATATTCAAGTATGGGACAACGATCTATTTGGACCAAATGAATATATCAGTAAGTCCTTGTACAGTATAGAGTATACAAAACGAAATGAAAATTGAAGAAAAAGGAATTCACCATTCGACTCTAGACGCAATTCGACAAGAAAATAATATTTTTATCGTAGTTGGTTGGTTATGAAAACATTCAAGATCCTCTTTATTATTTAAATTACTTACTTAATTAGGTTTTTTGTTGATTCAAATGATTCATCTTTCGAATTAAATTACCCATTCCTAGGTTTATATACGGTATTCATTAAATTAAATTACTTCAGGTGAAATCACACTCCCTCTCAACAAGACTCCAAAATGTGTGAAATTCAACAAATTTGCCACATTGAAGAACATACCAGATTTGCAAGGAAATTGTTCAGTCCCTGTTGTCAACTTATTCGATCAAAAGATGTTGAATGGGTGGTGGCCTCTTTATACGACCAAAGACGGTGAAAGAGTGCAAGCAGTAAGTAAAAATAAGTTAGTGAACGTGTATGTTATAATTATGAATATTTATTTGTTTCCGGATTCAAATTTTAATTAAATTAGGTTCGTGAGTGCTGGATAATTGACTATAACGCACTGTGTACTAGTGTTGGCAATTTTAGGTAAAGGTATCTGTTTACCTAGTATAATTAGTTCACCGAATTTATTTTCAAAATACTTTTACCTAGTTTCACTGATAAATGACTTACCTAGTTGTAACTTTACCGAGTTTTCTATTTTAAGTTTTACCTAGTAAATTACTAAGTAAAATTAGGTCAACTTACCTAATTTTAAACTAGGTACCTAGTTTAAAAACTAGGGAAATTATATTTTCCTTACGAAAACTAGGTTGAAATCACTAGTGTGTACCCAAGCAGATCTTTTTAACGGACATCGATCTGTTACTGATAGACATTTTATTGGATTCTCTTTCTGCAGAACTGTTGAGAGTATTTGATTTTGAATTTTATATAATTGATAGAAATGACGATTCTGTCAAATTTTTCAACGTTAAATTTGGACTTTATAATTTTACTCTAAATAAATCAATTTGCATTGATAAACAAAGAACATGGCTGTTTAAATATCACTATTCCTGAACTATTTAGATAAAAATGAATTTTTGGCTTTGTGTGCTTTGTAATGAATTTTTCATCAAATCTTCTAGTTTTAAGTTTTATTTTAATATATTACCTGGTGTCCACGGCATTTTTTTAAGTTGCGAAATTAGCCACCCATCTGAATTTTTGAATCTGATCAATCAAAAACCTTTTTCAGGGCAAAATCGAAATGTCAGTTGAAGTTATATCAAAAGAAGAACATGAGGAACGACCTGCGGCGAAGGCTAGGGATGAACCTAATGAAAATCCTAAACTGGAAAAACCAAAGTAAGTATTATACATACTGCTAAAAATACTATCATCAAAATAGCAAATTGGATATCTATGATAACAATGCAAAATGAATCGAATCAGACCAAACATTATAATAAAAATACTTGTTTTTACCCTCAATATGCCATCTTCACCAGCAAGCCCTATGACATGGTCATTTTCAAATGGTCGTGCCTCTAGAGCATTTTGTATCTTTAGGTTCGATGTATAAGTTACTACGCTGTAGGTAATGTGACGGGCCTTTATTCACAAAACTATTATTATAAGACAATTTTCATTTATAACCCATTATAAATATATATAGTATATATAGTTTATGGTCGTCTTATAGCAACATCATGATTTATGTAAAATTTCACAATGTGAACGCCATGATTTTGTCCGAAATACAAAATTATCTTAAATCAGACTAAAAAATAACCAAGTAATATATCAAGGCCATCAAATCTACACTCTTATAATGCCCCGGAACTTAATTTTCAAATTAATAATGTTTCTTTTTCAGACGTCCTGCAACATCATTTGCTTGGTTTACATCCCCCTGGAAATCCTTCCGTTATATTATATGGAAAAAATATGGATGTATTATTATAACTATACTACTCGTTCTTCTACTGATAGCATTCCTCGCACTATTCATATATACATTCCCGGTAAGCACCTTTCGTTTTTATTCGAATCGGAATTATGGTTGGTCAAAATCGGAATCCCTGATCGAATCTTATATTTTGGACAGGCCTAATAAGACATATAATTTTGTCAAGCATGAGACATAGATGGGACGCGCACAGGCGGCGCGATCCATCGGTAACACATGTTTGACAAAATATGTATTGATAGCTCTACATCTTCGTTGTCACGAATCTTGTTTTTGGTTGAACTGAAACTCCCTATGCGCCACGTTGGCAGAAGCACCCGAACGCAAATGTAACAACACATTACCCACCTACCAGGCTTTTTTTCGCCATTGGAACACGTATATTGAAATTTTAAGATTATTCGAATCCAGTCATTTTTTGTCTCGAAATTGTATGCAACAGAAAATTAGTGTCGCAATAGTAAAGCGCCGAAGGCCATACGGAAACTTACAACGATCAAAACAATACCAAAGCTTCCAAAGTGAAAAATCATATTGTGGGTTAGTCTCTTTTGGTTGACTAGGATGAGGGTTATCACCCAACGCTGCGCTGATGCCTAAAAAAGAGACGTTACTAAAGTTGAAACATATAAATAGCAATTTCATTTTATCTCGCCACCTTACACTGCTTCATGATTTGTTTTTGTTTTTCTTTACAGGGTTCGTTCACTTCCTGGTTCCTTGAAAAATTTTAGAAGGAAAAACCGAAAATATTCTGCCAAAGTGCCATTTGCTTCAAAGTTTCTTGCACAAAAAGAAGTCGAAATTCGTATTCGATAACTTTTTTCTGAATTTTTTCTTATCATACGTATTACGTTTTCAGAATTCAATAGGAGTACTCTTTCGCAATATAATTTTTTGTAATTCTGGCAAAGTCTGCCCGCTTTTAGCGAAAAGTATGCAACATTTAACTTTAAGTACACTGTTACAAAGGTACAGTAAATTTACCGTTCATTTGCAATAAACGTATATTTCCAAAATTCAGAAATATTTATAGAATTTATGCTTAAGTATAGTTTGTGGGTGGACCTTGTTGTTCTATCCACGCCTCACGCCGAAATTTTTACTTGGTTCTACTAAATTAATTTATTGTTAAATAACGATTGATTTCCCCGCATTCTTGTAACAGTGTGCTTACTAATCGCTAATGAGAAATACTTATAAGCCGCCGAGGCGTATACTTGATTGCGAAAAAAATTGTTTTAATGCGTTGCTCCTTATTTTATCATATAAATAAAACAATATATAACACTGAAGGCGCGGTCCATCAGCGTCTCCTGCTTTACAAAATATATTTTATTTTACTTTGATTTGCTGTCACAACAAATAAATATGAAAATGGTGACATTTGGGGCGTCAATAAATAGTACTCAATCTGTAGAAATTGCAAATATTGGCCCAATGAGAAATTTCCTTTTGCTAAGCATATGCAACGGATAGACCGCGTCTCATGGACGCGGTCTATCAGTGACATATACTCAACAAAAGATAACTTGACAATTTTCCTTAGTGTGTGGTACGATTCACAAATGGGCGTTCACACGCATACTTGAAGAAGACCTTCATTTTAATTGTCTATGATCGCTCGGCGAAAAACATTGTTTTAATATTTTTAGAATTCACTAACTATCAGTGACATATACTCAACAAAAGATAACTTGACAATTTTCCTTAGTGTGTGGTACGATTCACAAATGGGCGTTCACACGCATACTTGAAGAAGACCTTCATTTTAATTGTCTATGATCGCTCGGCGAAAAACATTGTTTTAATATTTTTAGAATTCACTAAAGTGGCAAAACGAATTATTATTTTACACTGTACGCATTTGACATAAATGTTTTAATATTTTTTCTATAAACACATAATGATTTTAGTGCTAGTTATAGCTTTTAGTAATATATTATGCCTTATGATGAATTACTTGTAAAATCAGTCTTTTTCTTGAATGGCTTTAGATGTAGTAAATCGTATCATTCTCGAATAAATGAATTGATTTTAAAAACTATTTGTTTTTTTTGAAAGATTATAGAGGGCTATGCGTAGGAAGTAATCTTTGATTATGAGCAGGTTAAATGACTTCTGCATCATTCTTAGGGAAACTGTGTAGAGAGAATAGTACATATCTCCAGAATAGTCCCAGGTCGATCATTTCATAGGCTATCCTATTGAACGATTCAAAATCTCGAAGTTTCAAGAAATCGCCAAACATTTTTCAATGAAATGAATGTCGATGCGCGCCCGGAACATGGAATAACCAAGTCTAAGAAAATTAAAAACACCGTACTAGGATTATGTTTATGGCGGAAGAGGGGATGAGATGAGTCGCGTGTTTCTCGCCTGATTATACTCAAGTCAGGTGAAAGATGAGTAATACGTGAGATGTAGTGAATAATAGACATGTTTTTTTGCTCTCAATATTTTTCGACATTGAAGTAACGATGACGACATATTTCTTACCGTAGGAAGTCTCGTGTTTATTGATGGGGGCCTTAACAACTGTGCTAATGCTGTAGGTAGATGGATATCCATACAATTTGTTGCAGATAATATTTCATTATTATGAAATTCCACTAATATTATATATATATAAATATCTCATTCTATTTACAAAACAATATAATTTTGGCATATTTGGCATTCAATCTTGTCTGTGACACTTATATCCAAGACAGTTAACGTAATATTCTGCAAATAAAAGATATATAACATGGCATACGATTTATATATAAACTCGATTTATATATATAAAAAAGTATGACAAACAAGTCATGGAACTTAGTTACAATCCCAGTTTTTATCCTTTAAGATAAAGATTTATTTTTATATATATATATATATATACATATATCGTAATTCATTTTTCACACAATGGAAAATACTACCAACAGCAATAATTTGTATCCAAAACGTATCCTTTTTCAAGCAAAAGACATGATGATGTTTTAAAATAAAACGATTGGACATTCCACAATCGTTCAACCTTTTCCGTGCGAACAGTCGTGTTATCTCTACGTCGATTTTCCACAAACGGCACTTGGAGCAACGAGTAACCTCCACTAATGATATGTGTTCAGTTCTGATGTTTCATTTTTAAAATTTCCCAAGAAACCAACCAGTGAATGCCCCCTGTAAATTAAAATACAATTTGATTAATGTTCATCTAATACATATACTGAGATAAAAATAAGGAAAATCTCTAAGCGCAATTTTGGTTCCTTCGAAGATGCAATATTGGATGTATGCCGCATGGATATATTTATCGTATGTTTTTTTTAGAAATAGCTAATTTGTGTAAATCTCACTGAATGAAAACCTATTAATGATGTTACCTCATGCATGCCCATGGTCAATAGTATCAAAAATAATACACTTTCAAACTCTGTCATAATCTATAAGTTTTTACACCCGAAATTGAGAAATGGACATGGGTTTGTTTTATGAGTCGGGATCAGACTAGGGATCTTTAATACAACGTTGTAATTATTAGTGATTTATTTGGCCAAGTACAAGAAAAGTGAAACGATCTTTTATTTTAGTGCCAAAGGTTGCGAAACTAAACATTGTTGATCTAGTGATTAGCTAGATCGTCAGTTTTAGTCTCGCAACCCACGGTATTGATATATTGATCTTATCATATACCTTGCTTATGGAAGAAATAAACTTACCGGGAATGTATAGATGAACAGAGCCAGGAATAAGATGAGAAGAAGTACAAGTAATATCGTTATGATGATACATCCATATCTCTTCCAAATAATATATCGGAATGACTTCCATGGTGATGACCACCACGCAAATGATGTCGCTGGTCGTCTATATTAAAAGAAAAAAATAAGTCAGCTAGTATTGAAAAGTGAAAAGTGCGTGTCTTATTTTAATTAACTTGAAAAAAACGATATTTATACCATTTGGTCAAAAATCTTAAAATAATATGAATTATGCGAAGAAGACTTTTGGACATTGTTGGCGTATAATTTCAATTCTGGATAAAATAGAATAAGGAAGCAATGTAGAATAATAATGGTATTTGCATGTTTGAATGTCTTTAATTATGTAAATAAAAAGTAGTTAGAATGAAAGTCATTATAAACTATTGGATTGGTTTTGTGTGGCGAAGGCATGATATCATCTACTCCGCTCAATAGCAATTAAATTTTACACTCGTGAAACAACATTAAAATTACAAACTGCATTGAAACACATTTTTCTTTGAAAATCTTCATTTTATTCACTGTGTAAACTGTAAATTAGATATCATGACTCTCACAAATGTAAATTATATTAGACTCTTCTATACAAATGTTCATTTATAATTAAATAATTTAATTCTTTTTACTTGGGTGGCTCCAACTTTGGATTAGCGTTTGGTTCATCTCTTGCCTTTGCAGCTGGCCTTTCATCGTGTTCGTCTCTACTTATAACTTCTACACTCATCTCAATTTTACCCTGAAACAGAAAATGTATATATATTGTGAAACGTTTTTAATATTTTCGCATAACCTGTTATTTTTTTTTTAGTTAAGCGCTTTTACTTTTTATCAATAGATAACCTAAGTTGGCAAAATATATTTCGATGCAAAACTATTCTTTAATTTCAAATTTACTCCGAGGCCATAAGCAGTGCATTAAAGGCACCTGCTAACAGCCAACTTATAGAAAAGAGCTACTACACAGCACACTACCAGCAACTGCACCCTAGCGAAGCACTCGCACGAAGAAAGTTCTAAATATCTCACACACCGTATTCACAGACAGATTGGAGGCTTCAAGCAACTTCTGGCGTATTACATTTTAACATAATACGATATACAAAACTAATGCATTTTTTAGCAAAACGATCTCGATATCAAGTAGTAATCCGAAAACCTTCAGCCATATTATCAACCCACCGCTTGTACTCTCTCTCCTTCTTTCATCTGATACAGTGGCCACCATCCTTTCAACATCTTTTGATCAAACATGTTAACTAATCCAACCGAACAATTTCCTTGTAAATCAGGCAAGTTTTTCAAAGTAGCAAATTTGCTGAACCTGACGCACTTTGGAGTTTTGTTGAGTGGTAGTGTAAGTTCACCTGGAATGAAATTAACAAATTTAAATAGATGAATATATGAATTTGGGAGCTTAATATTCAAACTCAATGTACAAAACAATTTTTTTCTTGTCGGGGAGAGAAGTCTAACATTTTTAAAAAAGAAAATTTATCTGCAAAACAACATAATTCACAGAGTTATAGTTTAGTATTGTCCTTATAGTTTTGTTTACACTTATATATATTATATCATGTTGTGAGAAACGAAATTGCAGACATTCGAATATACTTCGTCCATATTGAAGCAAAATCATGATTTATGTGGATATTTACAATGCAAAATTTCGCATACAGTCCTGATTTCTCTGCAAATTGAATTAATTAGGATAAAGCGAGAAATGCTAGATTGGTATGGTAGTTCAGTTCCATTTGGGGTGTGTTTAAAGTGCAGTATCGAATTACCTCTTGTAATATTTATTTTAAGTGACCGTTAGTTGCTTCCTCTGGTCGCTACTTCCGGCTTTTATCGAGTGAATTATAATAATAAAAATGAAATATTGGAAACAAAATCTTACTAATATATTCATTTGGTCCGAACAAGTCGTTGTCCCATACTTGGATATATAGAGAAGGTGCAATTTTCGTTGTTGTTTTGTTCAGACTGAAGAGACCTTCTTTTTTAGATATTACAGCTGCTTTTTCTTGCGGAAGATAATCAATTGGGAACACCATTCTCCAATTGAACATCCCAGTTCCGTCCAGAGATCTAGTTAAAAAAATAAAATTCACAAAATTGTGTGTTTTTGGTGCGGAGAGACCGTAAAACGATTAAAAGCGATTTTTTTAAAAAAATACCAGTATAATTTTCACTTGCGATACTATTATAGTCAAAGAAAAAGACTAAGAGTTCCAATCATATCTATTAAATCAATTAATCCGTTGTTTTATGTCAACGTTTGGTGCCGATAAATGGGAGAGACAGTATAGTCTTTTTTATAATTTGAGGATGGTCTTATCGTATGTGCGTATGTCTCAATTAGGTATGACACCTTGAGGAATAAAGTAATCATTTCTATTTGATTCGAGGTATATGTTGTGAACTTTTTTTTTGAGATAATATGATTTTATGCATATTTCCTAAGTTTTAGCTTTCACATATCACATAGGAGCATGATGCCTCTGTGGCGCGATCTCATCCAAACATTTTCTGTTTGCAGGAAGCATATAAAATTATAAAAAATACCTGTAATGAATATCAGTTTTCTGTTGTTTATTTTCCATTCCTCCCATCCAGGCTTTGACGTAAATATCGGTCATTTTTTCACCAAACATTGAAGTATCCATCATTGGTATTTCACTGCAGTTCCATACTATGACTCGCACATAATACCTGTTATAAAAAAGCGAATTATTTTTGATCAACTCGAAATGTGTATACTATATTTTACTTATTGTCCTAAGAGAACAACTATAGCTAGTGAGGGAATCACTCAGGCAAACTCATTACATATAGCAAACCAACCACAAACCAAACAGCCCTATTATGACGCCATTCGCAAACGCAAATTTGAGTGAATTTGCATTTTCCAATAAAATACAGTGAAAAGGTAAACCGAATTTTAAATGGGCCCAAAAAAGGAGAAAATCGTATTTATAATAATATCCCAATGGGAAAAATTTTAGTCAAAATATCTTTTCTGAAATATTTGTCATAGATGGATCGCGCCGATGAGATGCGGTCCATCTGTGACCCATATTTGAGAAAATAAAATTCCTGAGAGGGTTTCAAAAATTTTTGTTGAGTCATCCGGAGGGCTATTTTCCATTTTGGAAGCCGGGGTTTTTGGCCTTTTAAGAAAACTATAGTGGAATGTAGGATTAGCAAATTGTTCAAATTTAATTGGCAAATTCTGCTGTATAAAGAATTCTTACTCTGATGCTTTTCTAGGCGTTATGTCAAATGGAAGTGCTGGTTCTCCGTAGTCCTTTGGAAACATGTCAACCCACAATTGCAGTCTTCCCTGACAATATTATTGAGATATTAGAATAGTGTTGGCCGAGAAAATTTGGGGGACATGAGAAGATCTAAAAGATCAATTCAGCAAATATTGGGAGCAATAGTTCAGACTCAATATCAGAAGATCCTTTTCAAACTTTTATGAATAAACTGATTTATTCTTTTTCATTTAGTAGCATTTGGAGGGTATGAAGACTTGAACATGATTATAACTGGAAATACAAGATCTAAAGACAAAATAGTATATACCAAATCAGAAAAATATTACCGAAACAAGTTTTGTCAAGTATGCGTCAATGATGAATTGCGCCTTCAAGTCAAAATGAAATTCCACGCTGGGGAGAATTTGTTCTGTCACTGAGTCGTCAGAAAACTTCGAATGATAGCGTTGATCGCTCGCATGACATGAATATGGATATTAATAAAAGTTATATTCATGCAGTCCTAGAAAAATGGTCGAATCTTTACCTGTTCAATTCCCGGCATAGTATCTGTAAATAGTGGTCTTGTTTCAACATGTTCGCTAACGTGAGGCATAGTTCTCAGTACATGAAGTGCTAAACGTTCATCCGCAGGTCCCCAGTCTTTGCACGGAGTCTAAAATAACAGAAATTCGTAACAATATTTCCTAATACCTGTAGACATATGATTTATTGAAGCAACACCCAGATACAGGGATGTAAGTTCTGGAGCAAATTGGATTTTTAGCAATTACTTCAAATGAACTTTGAGTTGAGTTGAACGCTTTGTCAATGTATGTTTAAAATTATGAAGGGTTACAAAGGTGTTCGGTTAGCTCAGTCCGTGCACCAATAACACCCCAGGTCTGGATCCCATGCAAAAGGTTTATATGCCAGAGGTTTGCGAGACATTTCGCAAGCAAAGTGGTTCACGTAAAAGATGGTCACCAATTCCTCCACCGATCATCACTGGAAAAATCTGTCAAATGGTTAGGCAAAAATCCGATCTCCGCTTAGGAACTGGTATCTGCACGAGAGTTCGTGGTTCGCCATATAGTCGCTTTGCTCTCTCTCTCTCTCTCTCTCTCTCGCAGAATAAAAATGAAATCATATATACACTGGAACAAAATGCGGTAAAATCTCTAAATTTTGAAGCTGATTTTACGAAGTGATATGGAAATAGAACTATAATAATTAGACCGATTATCGGTTGTTCACCGCCCGTACCAGCGGACATTCATAGACGAACAGGGTTTTAAAGTCGTGTGAAAGATAAGATCTTTGTTGTTCGGTCGAGCCTACTCACAAGTCATTACACCCTAAGTTGAGTGGGTATATACAAATTGTGGTTATTAACTCGAACTATACCTAAGACGTTTTTAGTAAATTTTGATTTAGTTCAATAACTCACATTGGAATAATGCGACCAATCACAAAGCACAGCTAGCAACTCCGGCACTTACCAAGTTCCTTTCAAACGTTTCCAGCATATATTTCTTTTTGTTGAATAAAACACAAGTATTTCCATTCCAAACTGGTTCATCAACTCCAAGTTCTTTTGCTTTTTGAATCAGCCATTCTTTTGGTGACATTTGGTCCCTCCATTGATTGAGTCCAGAGCTGTCGAACAAAAATTGTTGTTGTCGATTCAGAAAGCGTTAGATACGTAAATCACTGCGCTAGGCAGATAAATACCACTCATTGGTCAATGCACTTCATCATTAAAGCCGCAATACACGTTTGCGTAAGTTACGTTTTTTTAGGTTCGTTTTAGTTGACCCTTGCGTTTTACGATAGCGCAATGCTCTGTATGTAGTTCCTTAAAGTTTCCACACTTTATCGTTGATAGGCATTCAGTTCCATCCGATGTTTTCCGTTTATGATGCAGTTGCTGGAACTACACCTTTTGAAACGATTGTTTCGGAAAAGTTTATTTTTGCAAGTATGATTCACAGATGGCCCACGCCTTAACGGCGCGGTCCATCAGTGAGTCATACTTGATGTATGACTGACTGTTTTATCGGCATTTTCGTTCAAATTATGAAGACGGAAGACAAAATCGAGAAAATGATAGCGGTATCTAGGCTATACTAACTTTCACAGAAACATGAAAACTACTGAATCTAATGAAAAATTAGTTGCTGCTGAGAACTAAAAGCACTAGATGAGATGTTACCAGAGCACAATCATCCACCTTATCAGCAGAAAATCTTCCCCAAAACTCTAAAATGAGAGGCCAAAGGTGTAGGCTTTTTCACGAGTCATAAAGGCGACCAAAAGAAACACAGAAGTAGCAGGTTCTAGTCTTGCCCAAAGCAGATACCACTCACTGCACTCAATTACAATGAATAATATCTGTTAATAAATGTTTTATGAATAATATCAGTGCACTTGCTGTTAATACATTTTGTGATGGCACTTTGTTACATAAGCGACCATTAGTCGGTACCGTTTAGGCACTGGCTCTGTCGACGATTAAGATAAATACCAAATTGAATGCGTCTATTTTAAAAGAAAGGCTTAACCAACTTACGAACAATACGATTTCGGCATTCCACACCAAGCCTTATATTTACTAAGATATCGGTTTTCCAAGTCGATGACAGTTTCTCCAACTTTATCATCAGTTCCAATCAAATCCCAGTCAAACACTTCAACGTACAGATCTTTTTCGAATGGCAGAACCAAATCAACCTCAAACATCCTGAAATTAAGAGTATATTTTGCACAATTTGATCTGGTACAATTGAGAAGAAACGTCAAATCGTGTGGCGGATAGAAAACTGGTAGTTTACTTGGTTTCAAGTTATGTATAAGATATTAACAATATGATTTTTAACTTGTCTAAGAGGGAGAAGGAAATCATATATCAAAGGAAATTGTTTTCGGTAGTAGCTAAATATCCAAACGAGTTATTGCATTGAAGTACCGTTATGATATAGTAGTTATTGCTATTTTTAATAAAAAATTGAGATAAAACAGCCGACAATGTTACCAGAGAGTAAATCTCAAGGATAAACATCAGAACACAGCATTTTATTTTCGACCCATCTGCGACCCATTAATCAAAATTTCTTATTGGGGTAGCTGGAAATGCGAGAATATTGTATTGGCTGATTTCGTATGCTTAAGTGGTATAAAATCCATACGTTTTTAATGCTCCCTTTTTAAATAAGTTAGTGACTTTTCAAACTTACCTTCCAAATGTTGGGTTTAGTGTGTTTGGTATATAATTATCACGATCTAAGATTCGTTTCTTTCCTGCTTTGATCTTTAAATAAGGATCAGCAAGACCGTTGTAATCTTGAGGTGCCAGATCAATCGCCCGTACGACATAAACTCGGACTTTGACTTCCTGTAATGTAAATTGCGGATAAAATTCAGTATAGTTTGTACCAACAGTGGCCCACTTGTTATGGCGTCATAATGGGCGCCGCAGCTAAATAATGTTTTGAGAGGAAAAGCATTTTTATTAAATATCGGACTAAAAAAGCTCAAAATGTTCAAAAAATGAGATTTCGATGTTTGAGATTGGATAGTTATTCAAAATAATAATTGAACGCCGAAGGCCTGCAGAAATGGTTGAAGGTCTTACGTTTTAAAGACAATTCTGCAATTATTTCCGTTTGGCAAGAAGTATTACTTTTCATGTAGCTCTTCGTAATCGAAATTTACCAAAAATAGTGCAATGTATAAGAATGTCTACTGAAGATTAGTTATTTAATCACCCATTTTTAGATCGACACTCATTTCACAGCAAATTAAATTCATTTTACAAAATATGATTTGAACATTTCAAATATAATCATAAAATATATTGGCATATATTGTCTATTATGTGGTAAAAAAGAAGCTTATAGGGTATATTTTTGTAAGGTAAAGTTTTTTAAACACATAATAATATACCATAATGAATTTATCACAAAACAGAATAAAAATAAGTAACTAAATGTATAGTCAACTTGCAAATGTAAATGTATTTTTCACCAATAAAATTACAAATATTCTTACCACAATATCGGTTGAAGGAGGATTCTTGAATATTTTCGTAGGCATCGGATCACCGGGATCGTCTGGAAGTGGGTACATAAATACAGCTGCCTGAAAACAAAATTGCTATTTAATCAATCAATTCGCTTTTAAGCAAAAATGTTTCTGTGGTTTACTTTCTTAGATCTTTCGCGCCAAGTATTAAAAAGAGAGAGAAAAAGCAGAACACAACATACTTTCAATTCTCCTACAACTGGAGGTTCATCATCATCATCTTTTCCCTGCTTTCCACGATATAGTTGAAAAGTTTGAACGAAGTCGAAGAATTTGTTGTAGGGTTCCTGATTTTCTAATTCATTCGAGTATACCTGAATATTTGGAAACATGAAGCTTATTATTTTTATTTAGTAAATAATTAAATTGTGTGCGAAGTATAGAGTAATATCCCGTTTTTAGACATAAAAATGTCAAATAGAAAGTCAAAACATAGTGCCATCTTTTCAATATAACTATTAATTTGCTTACGAAAGAATTTCAATTTCGAATAGAAGTCGGATGAAAAACCGAATGAAGAATCAATAATTTGGTCACTCCTGTTACCAAAAAGTAACTATTTATAAAAAAAATAACTTCATCTTACTTGTATTGTATCCATTCCACTTTTTAAATATTGTCCAGATTTTTTTCCATCCCCTAGTGACGCATAATATTTTGACCACCAATCCATGTCTTCAATCTTGATTTCCTGGATCGAAAGGTATAAGATAATGCAAGCTTTTATACAATTTAGGCCGTTTGTTGACACTTCGATATCAACCACACCCAACTTCAAGACTGATACCGACACCGCCGAAAATTCTTATAGAGATATACAAATTGCATTGATAGCCAGTCGCTTCTAAATTATCCATTTCCACTTGCCTCAACATGTTGCCATTTGAGTTAGAATTCAAGTTTAAAGTATCGTAATTATCATTTTTATGTTCTGCTGTACTGTACATTTCAATTTCAATGTCATTAAATTGTGTCAGTCACAATGCCTATTGTATTGTTCGAATGACTCAAATGGAGTGCAAAATCAGTGTTTTGACAAGATGCTTTCCGTTTACGCCTTGGGTTGAGTGATAGATATGGAATCAACATTCGAGATCTTGAACACTCTCGAGATCTTGAACATGAGATTTGCAAACTGTGATATTAACATGTTACATTTACCAAAATTCGAATGCTCATAAACAAGATCCTAACAGCATTTTCAATCTTGGACAATACCAACCTCTTCATTCTCCACAAAAGGAATTGTGTCAGTGATTTTCTGTCGCAAGATGTCAACTTTTGATAAAATGCCTTGTGCAAATCCTTCTTCATCACTGTCATCTTCATCTTCAGGTTCTACTAATTCTTCGTCAGGTTCATCGGGATCGTAAATTTCAATTTCAGTTTGTGTAGTATGAACAGTTCCACTTGGCGATGCTCTACCATCTTTTGGAGTAACTTCGTCTTGTGTCCTAGCTTGAGTTATATCATCAGATGGGGTTTCAGTTGCTTCAGTACCATGCACTATACCACTTGGACCAGGTACATCTGCATCTTGTGGCACTTCCTCCTGTATGTATTTATATATTATAAGAGAATAAATTAATGTAACACTCCAGTGGAAGAGATGGGACAACCAACTCAACTATATTGAGTGTATAAGCTGAAATTTTTGTTTGGATCTAGAATTCCCTATATAAGCTTTCTGGTTATAAAAATATCTCGTTTATGCGAAAAGTTGAATTTTATCAAATACATCTATATTCTTTGCGCGATTGTGCGATCTTTTGGGTGCTTGAAATTCCCACACATCACAAGACACTCTATAGAAATGACTAACAACTCAATCACGAGCAAATTATAGATTATTGAATCAAATACTTACAGTTTGTTCAGCATCGGGGTCTTGCGTTGGAGATGGAGCAGAAATTTCAATTACAGTGTCTCCTCCTGATAAAGAAAAATAATTGTTTAAGCTGTGAACACATATATTGGTATCGGCAGCGATCATCAACTTTAAAGTCATCATTATCGCCAACTTTTTTATTAACATCGAAATCGAATCATAAAAATGGTAACACATTCTTTTATCTTTGTTAGTGCATATTTCTGTACGATAATAATAATAAAAACATTCCTTCGCCGTAAAAAATCCGATACAAATTAACAAAGTATAATTCTCAATTAAAGTAGATAAGTTTTAAGAGTATTGATAGGACTTAATTTCTCAGTCGAACCTCTAGCCCTTACGGGAGAAGAAGGTAATGTTGTTTAAAAGTCAGGAGCTGATCTAGGCAGTAATCGAGTATATGCTTAATTCGAAATCAAATCGAAGAATTTTCACAAATCGAATCTATTGTTCGAATCATAAGTACTATATTAAACAAGCAAAGATATTCTCTCAAAACATTGTTTAAAACACCGAAATTTACATCTATTTATAAAAATGTATACTATTTTGAATCTGTCGATTTCGAATCAATGAGGAAATTGAATCGAATGATTTATGATTTGCGAATCGAAACGAACATTTTGAACAGCCCTCGTTGGCACCAATAGTCTAGTTTGCCACCAATCATTTTGAGGGAATCACAATAGCAAGAAAGAACTGCCAGCCGCGAATGAGGCACAAAAAGGAATTTTCGTATATGTGTACAACAAAAGTACAAATTTACCAAATCCTTCGTCGTCATCTTCAATTAATTTAATTTCCGGAGTTGGAACGATATTTGGAGTCAAATCCGATATTACATATCGAGCAACGGTTGGATGACGACCGAATTTTCTGTTATCTTTGACGCGGAATAAAATAGGAGGACAGTAAATTTGTTCTTTGGGTAAATTCTGAAACAAAAAAGTTTGTTTAGAATCAGTTTTGTTATCACTTGCTTAAAATTGACTTGCTAGATATAGATATAAATAAATAAATAGATATAAATTATTCACAACACGTAAAAGTAGAATTGTAGCTGTTAAAAGGAAAAATGTCATTGGCCTCAAAACTATCACTTTTGATAACTAAAAATTATTCAAAGTGAGTAAAACATATTTCCAAAAACATACTTTGATAAGCATGAGTCACTGATAGATCGCGCCTTCAAGGCGCGCTCTACCTGTGGCTCATGCTTGACAACATATTACGAGACAAAATAATACAAAAGGGTTTTTGAAGAATTTTTTAGAAAATCCATAGACCACTCAACATTTTGAGTTTGAGAAAAATGTAAAATATTCACAAAAATATATTTTCACAAATGGCAACTACAACGAAAGGTATCTGCGTAATCAAAGCTTTTAACCCTTTTTTGAGAAAAAGGCTAATTTTAGTTTATTTTTTTGTCATTTTAGACGGTAAAAGCACCCTGAGTATCCTGATGTTGATGCATTGTAACTCACCGCTTCTAAGAACATAATTGGATCTTTGAAAGTTGGCGTCTTCTTCAGATTTTTGATGACCTCTGTCGAGATCTTTACGTCACCAATCTAGATAATGGTATCAGGTTTATTTGCGGGCGCAATGTCCTAGTACTTGTCTTGTAGGTTTCGCAAGTTGAAGACATCGGGTTTGCATCCCGGCAAGTCCGTTTTTTATCTATACCAATCGCTGAGACCAGGATGTGATAACCTGGGTAAGCTGTTCGTATGTAAATGGCCGCTTTTACAGTCTTGTCCAGGATGATTTACAATAAGGATAAATAAAATTTATCTATGTGAAAATGCGAAGCACTTTTAAAAATATTTTGCATTTGGCGAAATATGATTTATTTAATTTGAAATTCCAACGAATAAAAATAAACAAATATTTTCAGAAAAAAATATTTATTTGACTCTGTTTCGAATATTTGATTCGATCCGAAATAGTTGTGGGTTTTAATTTCGACACAAAATTTGTGGATCATGTTTGATGAAATGAAAAGTATAATTATATTACAACGAAAAAGAATAAATCTGGCAACATGGCAAAAATACTTTGAATTCTTTTATTTACCTCGACTACAACACTGGGCTTGTCAACACTCAGTAGTTCGTATGATTTCATGTTTCTCACACCCCAAATCATTAGTTCTATAGCTGTTCTTTGTAATACGGGGCGGATCCCGTTTGGAATTCTATAAATTTCCTTTTCTCGTGGGGGAGGCAAAGGCATTATTCTCTCAGGATATTTCTGAAAAATTGTAGAGTGAGTTTTTATTGAGATCATTAAGTTTTGAATTTTTTGTATTATTAGGCCCTCCCGATCAGAAATATTTTTTTTTGTCAAGCAAGGACCACAAATGGAACGCTCGGGCATGCTCGACAAAGCTTATATTCACACGAGAATTTGCGGGTCATGCTCCTGATAAGGACTTTGAGTGGTTTATTTTTACAAACAATTGCTCAGAGCAAGGTTGCATGTGAGAATTACACATGGGATTTTCGCAAACTGTGCAAAGTACTACACAATTGCACGTATGAAAACAAAGCAATCTTCATCCTTGAATGATGTTTATCTATTGACGAGAGTCAATCAATTCCAAAGTCTGGAGATTGTAGAAAAAAAATTTTTTTTGTATAAAAATACGAAAAATCATTGCTGAATTTCATTTCGTAAAATGTATGTGATTTTGCTCATAATTTAGCCATACCGTTATTTTTATTATCTATACGTCAGTATAAAAAATACAAGATTCAAGTTCTCAAAAAACAGGTTGAAATACTCGGGTGCGAGTCTCAGCTCGTTAATTGAAGCCCCCTACTAAACCGAGGGTGTAACAACTAGGCTAGGCTAAGCCGAACTGGAAGGATCGGATCTTTTCAACAACTCTAATCATGTCTGTTTATAAGTGACCAATTGTCCTTGGTCAAGGTCATCCTATCCAAGGATTGGCTATAAAAACAAAAAATAAAAAAAGAGAATATTGTTTACCACTATAAGTTCAGCAGTAGCTAGTAGATTTCCACCGTCTACTTTTCCATGGTTTATATCAAACCAAGCTAAGCTAGGTGTTTTATCGTCCTCGGGATCAATTTTGAACATAGGTTGAAATGTTGTACGTCCCATGAACTCCAATGAACCCTGAATGTTATATAACATATTGCATTGAATATTGTCTGCGACGTCGTCGGGCAATTAGGGCAGTTTTTGGAGGCATATTTGAATTAAATACATCTACTTGATAGAATTTTCAAATACACATATAAACCTCACAAATACTGCCGTTTTGTAAAACTGCTACGGATAAAATTAAATAATTCAATTCGGTGATTCAAAGCACAGATTTTTCGGATCAGCCGAAGATCGGCTATAGGTGTTGAAAACTCCGAGAGGGAGGCCCAAACTAAGAAAATTGAATTAATAGCCAAATTCGATGGTTTCGAAAAAATCTAATTAACGGTTTTGCCCAGTACACAACAACGAAAATTGAAAGCAAGCTAAAATTGGATCGGATAATTGATCAGAAATTGAAAAATTCGCACAGAGCCTGTTTTGTTTAGTATGGTCGCCGGCGCGATCCTTCTGTGACTCATGTTTGACAAAATAGAACTTCGAATTGGGTTGGTGCAAGAACTCGTCTAAATCATGTGTGCGAAGCTGCCATCCATATTCAATCCGCTTATAAATTAGGAAAGTTGTATCAGTATACAAGAAGTGCGGTAGTTGGTTTAACCATCGTCCAGGGCAGGTACCACTTACTGAAATATTGCAGTTGCTCTTGCAATGTCATGTTAGATAGCATTTTGTCGTATTAGTGATTCTGGTATTTTTTGACCAATGCTGATTCCAGATAGCCTAAGAAATTCACAAAAAATTGCTATAAATTTGATATTCGACCATCACTACTTACAATGTCATCCTTGTCAAAAACTTCTATAATAACATCGGGACATGAAGCTCGTAGATGATTAAGATCTCCGTAATAATCCATATTGATGATGAGAGTTTGATCCCAGACTGGATTCAGCGAATTTTCTATGACTCTTGTCCTCTCACACCGATCCATGAAGGAGGCGAAAACAAACGGATCTGGAATATACCCATATTAAATACTGTTTAAGTAAATTCCAATGTCTCCTTTACGAAGATTATTAAGTGATGTTAATGTTTCAACTGACAATACTCGATCTATAAAAAAATGTTAGATTACTGTTAGATTGTTATGCAAATTAAATTTGATTTCAACCCCATGCTTTCTTACCAGATAAGCTGTCTTGATCCAACGAAAGTAAATCTCTTGCTTGATACAGGTATATTCTCAGTTGTAATTTGATTGCGCCAGCAAAATCCAGATATATTTTTGGAGATGGCATTCGTTGCTTCGGCTTTTTCTTACGTTTGACAGTCTCTGTTTGAAAGTAGGATTACATTATTATGAATCGGTAAATACGAATATATTATACAATGTTAATATGTTTTATTAATATATATATATATATATATATATATATATATATATATATATATATATATTTATCTAATTTCTGCATTTGGGTGACAAAGTGGGGTTATTTTTTGCTGTATTTGGAGGACCATATTTTTCGGTAGACATTTTCGCGTCCCCCAAATAATTTGAAGGTCATTTTCTCCGTGAACGAATAAAGCTGAGTTGTCATGATTGCAGTTACAGATAGATAGTCCATGATTTTACGCCCCTACAAGGTGTCAACGACCAGCCGACAGAAAAAAAAGTCTTTCATTTAGGCTACCAAAAATTTGTGGGCTATAAGTGCTGTGCTAGTTTTTTGATGATTTCAGAGACTTTTGTTCACACCACATTTTTAGTGCCGTGCACCGTTTATATCTTGACCAAACTTGGTCAGATGAAATAGGAAATTTTTATTTATGTATTGACACCCTAAAAATCCAGCGGAAATTAATCTGGCATGGCCTTTACACTAACAACGTAAAATCAGAAAGATATAACTTTTGTGACTGGTCACGTGATCTTTAATTCCCATTGTAAACAATTCAAGTTGTTTCCTGCGCTTTGTTTGGTTGGCGTTGGTGGGGTGTTGGTTGCTGTGTTTGGTGGCGGATCTAGCGTATATTCAAGAAAATGGGGGAGGGGGGGGGGGGGGGGAATGTAAAAGTTGATTATAGGAAGAAGCTATTAATTATTATATAGGTGAAGATGCTGGTCGGGACGTTGATAGACACCAAACTATGAGGTGTTTTGATCCAGGATATGCTGATGGCTGTGGGGGACATACCTAATGCAGGCACAAGTACGGTGCTGTAGTGTTACAGGTTTTTCCTTGTTTCTCTGTGTCTGTACTGGTAGGGCAATGTATATTACCA
Organism: Styela plicata; assembly: GCA_963675895.2. Taxonomy (NCBI): domain Eukaryota; kingdom Metazoa; phylum Chordata; class Ascidiacea; order Stolidobranchia; family Styelidae; genus Styela; species Styela plicata. The sequence continues at coordinate 7,055,705 of OZ023150.1, forward strand.
GTATCAATTTGCCGAAAGCTTAAGATAAGATTCCAATTTTATATTTTTGTACTCACATTTTTCCCTTCGATTTGGTTATGAACTTGGCATGAATCGCTAATCATCGAGTGGGAATTGGTCTTTCAAGAATGGCCTGACATAAAGCAATTGTCTACAATTCCCAATTACAACGCTAACCAAAAATTTAAATCATTTTGAAAAGTATTTTCAAAACAAAATAGTTAATTATGGGAAGCGAATTTTTTCTTGCCTCCTCTTGAAATATGCGAACTTGGCAATGTTATCTTGTGCTTAAATGATGGATTTTAGGATATCTATACAATGCCCATAAAACTTTAAAAGCAAGCAACAAAAAAAAATAATATTTTCAAAAAGTTGCAGCAACTCTGAACTATACTGTATAGTCAAATCAAAACCTCTTTATCGCATTAGAATTAGTCCTGTTAGCCCATGCCAAAATGCAACAGTTAAGTCTTGCTCTAGAGGGGGATTGCAGGAATAGTTGTGAGATTTACAGCACTGCTCTATTCTGTGTTGGAAAAGACTCTAGTCACCGTGTTCAATCACGTGAAATCACCTTTCAAAAATCATGTTATCTGCCGAATGCCGCTGCAAGTCTCATCAGGGAAGAAAATGCGCCCCATAAGGCTACAACACATGTCATGCAATGTAATTTGCCGTGACTTCTTCTGTATTCATCGACCCAATAATGATTCTAAGTAGATGCTAATAAAAGGCAAATTAACTTGTCATTGCTGTTGAAATGGATTTAGTAATCGACTTGTGATTCTTAAATATGTGACTCAACTTGTGACGGGAAAGTACAATGCAAGACTTTAAATTTTGGTAAGTCTTGGACTCGCAACTTGTGTGTTTTTCGACTTGGGACTCAAGCTCCCAACACTGGTTATATTCGCTTAACAGTCAGGGTGGGCAGATGAGTCGAATAATAAGTTGCCTCAATTAGTAAGAGTGTGTTACCCTTCTTATTGTCATTAACGCATGAAATAACGGCAGTCTTGCATGATCAGGAGTGTATTCAAGATGTTTTTTTTTTAGCTGTATTCCTAGTGTTTATCTGGTTGCCAAAAGGACAAAATCTTGCTTTCTTTGGGCGTCGTCCGAATCCAGATATGAAAGTGCAACAAGGCAGACAAAAAGTATTGCAATGCAGTTGATTCAATATAGGTTTTTATTAAAACCAAACATCGAAAACAGAAATTTCGATATTCCAACTTTACTGATTTATGATGAATTATTGTGCTTTTGTCTGTTCTTTTTTTCTATGTATACTCATTTTCTTGAGGGGCAGCAGAGTACCGATACATGACATAATAATATAACTATGAAAAGTCAGAAAGATCAATTGCCCATTTATAACTAACTTGGTTCTGAATGATACTAAATTTTGTAAATGATTTCCAGCTTTTCTAGTATCATGTAGAATGCTATGTAGTATTTTGCGGTTGAATATCATGCAAAACTTTTCTAGTGCTTTTCACATCAATAAATCCACAATGTTCCAAAATGACTATTAGCAAGCCAATAACGCAAAGTGGAGAAATGTATGGCCGAAACCTTGACAGGTGAGTTTTGAGTAGGTTTAGGAATGACAGGTTTTTAGAATTGAATTGGTTTTGTAAAATTCATTGATTTGGATGATACCTTAGTTTACCATTGTTGGAGGGACTCGAGTCATCTTTTTAAAATGACTTGACTGTCACCGTCTTGGCTAAATACCACTACTCGTACTTGACTTGACAAAATGCAGGAGAAATGAGGATTTGTCTTTAGACTTAAAAATTTAGCCTGGAATTATCCTCCTGAAAAAGCAGGTCGTCTGCTGTTGTGTTAATGATCAGAGAAGAAAAGGCGCCTCCCAGAAGTGTATAATGCATCACCTTAAACCTGCTATGAAATCCGCGTTGGTCAACAATTTGTCATTGTTGTTAAATGGATTTAGAAATCGGCACATGGCTCGACTTGCGACTCGTAAATGTATGACTTGACTTGTGACTCGGAAATTTAAATTTTGTTAAAACCTGGGACTCGTAACTCGTGTTCTTCAACTTGACTCGAAGTGAAGTGACTCATTCCCAACACTGATAAACTGGCATACATCATTCGTAGGGGTAGTCATAACCGGGGCCGACATTAACATCTACCTAAAGCTCCTATTAAGCAGCCATTATGTCCAGCAATCCTCGTGCGTAATCATACCACTTTGAAACTGAACCTGGTAGCTGGATCATCAAAAATCACAGGTTGAAAACATATTCTGCATTGATTTTACTGACTGTGCTGACCAGAAAAACTGTTCGATTCACCCAGTCCGAGGAACAATGTTTATTTCAATTAATTTCTATCTGATATTTGAGCATGTTCAACTTATTTTGCGCGAGAAACTGAATTACTGCAACTAGAAGTTCTCTTATTGTTCAGCACTCCATCATCATGGGGTGTTTTTGACATTCACTTTTACATGGCTCTATGTTGCATAAAAAGAATCTTAAGAAAGTCTGAATCATTAATATGTATTTTCTCAGAATTCCTGCTGTGCTAATTGAAGAATAATGATTACAATTGGGTGTATTGGTTACATTACATCAGTTTGCACAAACGCTCTAAGACTCTCCTATTCTGACTGAGAATTCGTCAGATGAAAGGGATTATGCGCTTAGTTCATCAGATTACATCATCATTGGTGTAGTGCTCTATGGCTATTATTATAGAACTACAGACCTACATATATGAAATTGAGAAGGATTATAATGGCATTCTTACATGGTACGTTTTTTTACTCTGATCTTCAACAATTATTTATTCAGTGTGTTTTTGCATTCTGTATATATAACAGGTCATTTCCCCTCGTTCTGGTATTTTTTTCAAACATATCTGTTTTGTTGGTAATAGACGCATCATTTTTCGCAATATATTTACGCTACCTCCAAGAGTACCATACCAGTAGCTTGAAATATTAAATCAAAATAATATAATTAGATCAATTTATACATTCTAAGTATTTCATCTCGTTTTTTATATAACCTATTTATTATATCTAGGTTCATTTGGATATATTTTGATATTTTGAATATTCATTAATATTTTGACAGGTCTAAACAGCAATGGGGTTGTATATGATTTATGATGGTACAGATATTCCTGATAAAGAATAATGATATCTATGTTCTTCACAATCTACATACAAATCTTCAACATTGCCGCAATAGATCTGAGAATGATCACTCACGAAAAGAGACAATTTTCAAATATATATTACGGAGAATAGCTATTTCTCATAAAAGCAAATGTGTTGATCGAAGGGGATACAATAAGGACTGCCTATTCAACTTGGTCATGAAACATTGAAAAGCACAAACGATTTAATTTTCACTACATTTCGAATGTCTGAAAAAATCTCCAGATCAGCTCTATTCTTTTTCGAAAGCTCAGCAAATTACATTGCTTGTATTTCATCAGTTGAGCATATCAAAATGGAACTACGAGTCTACCTGGTGACAACCATTGATTATTGAAAAGCACATAAGTTTACAAACATAACTGGTTTTAGTTAAAGTCAAATAGACAAGTGTTGACTCATAGAGAAAGTAAAACCCAATTCTATGTTTCCATTCATAAAAGAATTGTATGAGAGCGTGCTGTTGTACTGATCACTAAGCATGGATGTCTGCCTTTAATTCATCAAGGCCTTGGACTCAACCATTTGTCGAACTGACTGACTGCTTTTTTGCGCAATTTCGCATGATCTAACAACCAGACTGGCAGAATATCACCTACTCTAATACTTATACACCCGAGAGGAAAGGTTTCTATCAGAAGTAAACTTAGCAAATGCGCAAATTTAGGTAGCAACGAAACTAAATTAGGAGCTTTAAAATTGGCAATACTGCCATGAAATAGCAGTGTTTTTGGCTTTGAAGCTTTTATAGCCATATGAGGAAAATGATATAAAAACATTCTATTTCGTCCACCCGAAAGAAAATCAAGACTCTGCCACCCTGCCAACAACTATATCCGAAGTCCGAAAATAGAAATAGGAACTTAATCGATGATTAGTTGCATATATAAACATATGTTGATTTTGTCACTTAAACCTGAAGATAATTGACAATTGTATTTCCTCGAAATAAAGGAAATTTTTTCTATAATCGAAAATTTCAGGACATTGGGATTTATATTTTTCTTAACAAAGTTGGAATACTGCTTTTCATCAAATTATTGCCGAGTTCAAAATGTTAGAATTTAGAAGAATTTTAGAGAGACGAATATTTCTTATCCAAATTTGTTTCTTAGAATGTATGCAAGATAGTAAATATTCGCTTTTGGCAATCCCGATTAGCCAGTTTATTTTCATATTGAATCATTTTGAGTAATTAGTCGACTACTTTTTTATGCGAATTTAATTCACTCTAAGCAAGGTCGGAAGCCTCACTTAAAAGGAACCAATTAATGACTACTGATATGGCAAAGCGCTACTATAAAACTCCAGAATCAACATTCAAAACAGAACTGAGCAATTATAAAATATACAGTGAATGGTGGATGATATTAAAACCATTTACTACTTTTTGAATCAAGAATTTTAATACCTCTTATATGGACATGAAATATGTTAAGTATATTCTAATCCTGGCTCCCAACCAGCAAACATGTTATAAGTTTTTTTAATCATGCTAAAAATAAAAATGCAAATCACTGTTATGGATTCTTGAATATTCAACAGACTTCAATAAATGTGGGTGTGTTATTTATTTGAGAAATACGAGTTTTTCATTAAACCCAATGTTGAATCCATCACGAAAATGAACATTAAATTTCGACATATATCCAAATTTAATATAAATATTTAATCGTATTTGTGTTTTCAATGCATATAATTTTTTTTTTTAAATATTTGCATTTGATTTATAATTTACTTTTTTTTCAATCAACACGTCCAGGCTGTCGCAAAATTTTAAAATTCATCCCGAAATTTGTGTCGGTATTTTACCATATAAAAATCAAAACTAATTCAGTAATTAGTCCAGTCAAACTACATATCGACCCTTGAAAAATGGTCTAAAGCTGATTTTTACATATTATGTAGCCAAAGGCTTGTTTTTCAACATAACAAAAGTTTACTAAAATCAAACTTACGGAAACTCCCTAAAATGATCAGCTGGGGGTTAGCATATAACTATATGAAAAACAATCAGGATACTACTTGTGAACACGAAATGCCCCTTATTGTTACGTTATGCAGTTAACAGCATATTTAGGCAACATACAATCCCATGACCAGCTTTGTAAATGCTCTATATCACGAAATTTGTGAATGAAAAGTCTCCTTCCTTCTTATTAAGACGTCATCATTTCGGGGTGCTTTCAGACCATTTTTTTGGCGATTTTTGGGCTTTCCGCAGTATTTTGACTGGACTAGCTAGATGTTTTAAATTATCATCAGTATTTATCATAAATATTTATCAGTCGATATTATGAAATCTAACCGTAATCATTTTTTTTTTTTTTATTCCACTGTATAGTGTAATATTATGCAGCGGCGGTGGAAACATTTTTTCGCCCTTTTTTAATCATAAAGCCATCATTTTGCAAATAAAAAAAACAAGAAACTTATACAAAAGCAATTTCGTGCCAGATGTGCATGAAAATTTCGCCTAATATGGTGGTGAAATTTTTTATTTTGCTTATCGAGAATCGAAGCAAATATTTTGGAGCCTTACTTTTAGGCGTGGAAAATTCTCAAAAATTTGCGCAGAACTTTAGAGCGCATCAGTTATTCATGGCTGTTTTTACATTTTTTCATTCTGCCTGTAGCGCAAATATGACAATAAAATCGAATTTTTTATTTTTTTTTTTCTCTGATCGTTTTTCGGGAAAGCGCTTAAAATTGGTATACAATAGGATTTTGATGTTTATCTTGTAGAAAGAAGCAGAGAATACATTTATGAATGAACACAAGTAGTTGATCCCTAAAAACATCTTTGGGAGTCATCACATTTCACTCTCCAGTTTGCGAGAGGTGGAACTCGCCTCTCACCAGCCTCTTGACAGCGTCCCCCAAATGTGGACAATGTCGCCCAAATGCAGAAATTAGAAAATGACATTGAAATATAGAAATCGAAAATATTTGGGCGACATCATTTGGCAGACATTCAGATTATATTTTTTGTTAAGCCGTATATCTAGCCGTGACTCCAGCCTGACGTCTGACGGTGTTAAATAAGGGCATTGGAGTGGTCTAAATAGCTATATATGCTGTAGAAAAAAAGTCTCCCAAATGAAGAAAAAAATATCATGTACGCCAAGTACAGCAAATAGATGTATATATATATATATATATATATATATATATATATATATATCATCCAATCAGAAAAAATATGCCTAAACTTTTATTGCAGCATGGTCCTCTGATGGATCGCGACGGTGCGGCGCGGTCTATCAATGGCCCATGCTTGCAAAAAAATAAATTTTGATAGGAAGCATAAACATCGAGCAGAATTTGCCTTAACCGACATTTTCCGAACAAATCAGTAGTTTTTCAAGATTTTTAATGGGGATGTAACCATTGTTTAAGAATTCATGACATTAAAATATTGTGATCACGACCAAAATGCCCTTTGTTTAATCAAATTCGTTAGACAAAGTTGAAAAAAATAAATTGAAAGTACGGATGGATTGAAATATTTTCACCATCAGGTAAAATCGTTTCCCGTAGATATTAACATTGTTCTGGAAGGAAATGTGGCCTTTCTAGTAAGCGGTCACTGAATATATTGATCACTTTTTCACCGTACTCAAACCTTTCACCGAAATTCAAGATGGGACCCATCTTTGTTATAGGTATTGCATATTAACCTGGTGGTAATTTCACAATTCATGGTTATGTTCTTTCTAACCGATAAAATATTAATATAAGCAAGCAATGATACAAAATTTGCTAGCATTGAAATTAAATTAACTTTATTTCACAGTGTACAATTAACAATTTTTACAAATATGTCTGGTTAAGAGACTTATTTCGCGTCTTGTTATTCCATTCAATGTGGAACCAATGAGGAACCGACAAGTTTATCGTCCAAATCGTCCAAACTGTGAGACAATTTTCCTGAAGTTTTTCACATAATATAAACATGTTCATACCTTTTTTGGTATCGTCTTCAGAATCGTCGCTATCTTTTCCAAGTCTGCTTAATTTCTTGAAGAATGAAGGACTTTTCTTCTCTTTATCAGAATCTTCATCGTTACTTTTTGAACCTGATTATTGGAACAAACATTTTATCTTTTATACTCACTCTGATCCCCTACCAACGACTACTTAAAGACGAATAGTTTGGTGTCTAAAAGATATGAACTTTATCGTTTAACCGAGTCTACATATAACCCGGTAGGTATGGGCTTTAGAATAGTCCTAACGCATTTCCCGCGTGTCGTAAGAGGCAACAAAAGGAAGCAAATAAGTGGCAGATGGTTTTACCATCGCCCAGGGCACATACCACTCACTGTCCATTACCATCGCGACGGCGGCAAAATCATTTTTATGATTTTACTTCCCCTAATATTGCAATAATTGAACGCCGAGAATTTTATTGAGCAAAAGTTACTGATAGACCACGCCATCAATGCCTCTATAGTATTTATATATTGAATTTCGATACCTGTTCAAACTAAAACTTTGAAAATGGACCTTAACTCGTTGATTACGATTTTCATGTGTAAAAAGCTATTATAATTTCTTACTTTTATGAACTGGTGATTTTTCATCTTCAGATGGCTCTGATTCTTCTAATAATTCTTCATCTGATGCCTACAGAAGAACACAATTCGGGGTTTTATTTGAGCAATTTACCAAGCAGTTTAGAATTGAGCGATATTCGATTTTGCCCACCCCTATCGGTAGGTAGACAGTTGGCTCGTTTATGCGCTAGTTTAGGCTTTGTTAGAGCCAACTTTGATAAAAAATCTCGTTTTAATAAATGACGACTATACCAGACAGCAAAAGGGTTTTTAACGATTTCAACATTACCCATCCAGTGCAGATATACTCTACAGCGCACTATATAGGTTCAGTTCTGTATAGAATGATTCCGCTTTGCGTGCAGTTGCTGGTTCATTTTATGCTCCAAATAATATTTTATGACTCCAAAATATTTGATTGAAAGCATTTTGAATGAAATTGGATTTGTAATAAAAGTAGCGGGGTCCTATATTAGAAATGGTGAGAAAAATTTTTGATTTCGTTTCAAATACCATGCAAATCTAGTTCTTACCACTAGTGACTGGTCAAGACTAAAAATAATTGAAGAAGCATTCTCTTCTTCAGCTATCATTCTTCTCAGCCACTTTCTCCTTCGACACAAATCTAATGTCTTCTGCGTTGGATGAAATGTACTGCCGCTAGTTTTTGCATATTCCCATCCTTCTTCAGCAGCTGACGCGTCTCTCTGTGTTGAAAAATTAAGTCGACTATATATTTTATATTTTCTGTTATAGAAATCGAAACAAATTGATCTCGGTAATTTAGTCGAGGCTGGCTGCGTAAGAAACCTGAAACTACTGACTAAACTTTAAACTATTAAAATGATAGTATTTGTACTGGATGACAATAGGGAAGGAGCGACTGACGGAATGCCAGAGGATTCGTATGGACATGTTTTCTAATCGACACTATATGAATCCAGTTAACTTGTCAGATAGTTATGATATAAGTTCTGCTGAACATGAATGCCTGATGGATCGCGCCGTAAAAAATATTAGACGAGAGAGATTTGCTTTTTTTATAAACATTTTTGTTGTCTAAAATTGAGACAGAACATATTCGGCATACCACTGTCTATATTGTATATTCATGTCTATATTCTAAATTTTATTAATTCATCAATATAATCGTTTCGATTTATAATTCACAAAGTATGCGATAATGTAGATAAAACCATACCTCCTTTTTCGCTTGTATTTTAGCATCGACGCACTTTTTATTTCGAACCCATCGTCTTTTTCGATATAGATGGAAAACTTTTTCAATTGTTTCCCAAATTGGATTGAGTTTGTCCACATCTATAGTGTATTCCCATCCTATATATTTTTTAATAAAAAGCAAGCGATTGTAATTATCATCGTGAATACTTTGGACTTGTATGCAGGTTTTTAGTTTTTTTTTATTGAAATTTGCTTTGAGCAAGACTGGAAGAAGCGCATAGAAGGAACCAGTTCTCAGACAACTCAAACAGCCGACAGGTTTCACTATGAGTCTTGGGTCATGTCGAAGTGTACACCGGTACAAAATAAAATCATAATTCTTATTTATAGTCTTGAGTTAAAACCATTAAATGCAGCGTACATTCTTATCACAAGGCAATTTGATGACGACGCGAACAGAACATAATTCGGGAAAGATTTAAACGCTTGATGAGCGTCATATTACCCAATCTATGTTATTTACAATCTGCACATAACCAACTGAAATTGTTTTTTTCTCACCGTCCTCATCACAAGGTCTGTTATGGTCGATTTTCCACTCTCTTGTCCAAACCCAACCTTCAGTTATTTTAATGGAATCTAGACTTGTTATAGGTTGCTCTTTGCTATCAACAAATCCCTTTTCTTCCCACAACCCTCCTGCGAATCTATATTGGTTTTCATACGCTTCCTGAAAATTATTTTAGTAATTTATGTTCCAAGTCTAGGGTCTTATATGCTCAGTAGTTTATATCATTTAACAACCAAAAAAGGATATAGTATATTAGCTAACTTCCCTTCGCTAATTTGAGTAGTCGGAGCTCTTTAGACATATTATTTCATTTTGAGGGATATCGAATGACAACTACACTGTAACAAAAGTACAGTAAGTTTACTGGTCATTTGCAGTAATTGCACATTTCCAATGTTGATGCGATTTATGGCAATTATGGGCTGTTGATGGACCGCACCTTCGCGGTGCGTTCCATCAACACCCCATATTTGGCGTGTGAAGTCAATTTTGAGTTTTTTTCAATACCGCCAAATAAATTACAGTCAAAGACAAGGTGATTTTGTTGCATTTTTTGTTACTGTGTAGGTATAAATCGGACCAAAAAGCATACCCCGAAATTGCTTGAAGTTCAAAATCATTTTGTTGATGAGATTTATGTCAAGTTTGGGCTGTTGATGGGCAAGTTGTGGACCTTGACGGTTCGTCACACCAACATGTCATACTTTGACATAAACGTTTACTTGGTTGTTAATCAAGGTAATACCTAGTTTAGTGAAACTAAGTGCCCCTGCCATCACTACTGTTGAAGCGGGAGGTCTATTGGAATGATTCGATTCGTGATCCAATCAGACAGAAAATATTTGATTCGTTACCAACGGAATTAAAAAATCGTGTATGATTCCCAAAAAATAGGCAATATTGTGATGTAAATTATTTTTTTAAAAAAAATTTTTTTTTTTAGATATTTAGTCGAATAATCGATGTCATTTGATAATCAGAATATATTCGAATCAAGTCAACTAAAGAAGAATGGAAATGTGATAGGGTATTGTTATTTTAATTCATTCCATAAAAATCTTAAAACTTACCTCCGTGCTGATTTGGGATCCAAGTGAAGCATCAGTTAATCGTGCTGCATTTGGATTTACAAACCAATCACCATCCCACTGCCATCCTGGTGGACATGTAAATTTCTTTTTCGGTAGTGGAATCTGAACAAAATAAGCATGAAATTTTATTCTAATTTTTCTTCTATCTTGTAAATAAACCTTTTTAGCCTCGTCCTGTAGTGGATCACTCTCACGAAGGGCGAAGTTGAAGTTTCTGGTTCGGCTTAACCTACCCAAATTTCTACACCCTGGTTTGAGTGTAGGGCATGGATTAACAAGGCGGACTCGCCGAGATTCGGCCCAAGATAATCAACCTACAATGCCAACATGATTGATAATTGATAACCTTCATTGTAACCTTACGAAAAATTCTGTGAAGTTATCACACTGTGAGGCAAATGCACGAGACTGCAGTTCTTATTTCGAAATGTTAAAGAAATTTAAGGATCCTAATATAAGTATGGATAATTACTATAACATATCAGCATGTAAATTTGTATGCCCAACCCATATGTGTAGGCCCTATTGATTATGATACGTTTTAAAATCAACTAATTTCTTGTGTGTTAAAATTGCGTTTTGAAATCTACAAGGAATTTATATAACTTGAATCACTACTACATAAAGCGAATTGAATACTGAGTGGTTATCTGTACTGTGCAATAATCAATCATCTGTTTCATTCCGTTTATGACACGCAAGAAGTAAAGCTCTCACCTGCAGATAGACCGCGCCACCTAGGCGCGGTCTATCTGTGTCTCATGTTTAACAAAATGAAATATCTGATTGATTGCGTTTCTTCGTAATTGATGGATATACTTACTTCCATTGTGACATCTTTAAATCCATCTGATATCCATCCTCTGATTGGAACTTTGATTTGTGTTTCGTACTAAAATATTAATTAACAAGTCTTAGATGAAATATAGGAATAGTGAAAACTGTAGGAATACTCTGTATCGGGTTTATTTTATCTCTGATTTTACTATTCCAATTCACCACAATTGGTCTTTCTGAAAGCCACGCACGGAGGCTCGACATGCATTGAACCTCCGACCTTAACGCTGGAATGGTTATGCTTAATTATGCAAATCGAAAATTTCTGAAATACAAAGGAAGTTGATTTGGAATTTAGTTAAAAAAATAATTGTTATCCGGCGTTCGAATAAATTTAGGAATGCAGTAATTCGTACCAAAATTTTTTTTTTAAAAAAAGGAAAAAATTCCGGTGTTATAGAGACTTCGTACTGATGAAACCTCGTCCTTCAAAAACATAACATAAGTACCAGCTCCTCGCTACAAACTAGTTCAATTTCAGCGTTTTTTCTTCTGTTCTGGACATTTTTTAAATTCCGCTGCATAATTTTGCCATATTTCAGAAAATGAATTTTTTTTTATCGCTGACGTAATTATGACGCCAACACAGAAAATCAAAATTAAAAAATGGCACTTTCAAAGATGTCTTTCTTTACCTGTTTGCCAAGACCTATAACAATTGTATATTTCTCATACCGTGTCAGCATAAACTGATATTTGTCCTCTTGAATTGAAGTTGAAATCTTCTTGATCTGCTGAACGTCCTAACCAGATCATTGCTTGAAGTTGACAAGCTATTTTATAGTTCTTCTTACTTTTTGGGTTGGTTGTAGGATACTGTAATATAGCAACGCCGTTAGCATTGACCATAACAAATCTCAAGTCAAGAATTTTATAAAGACTTCATCCACAAATTTTTGTGGGCTTTGTCTCAACTAGGACTAGGTGGTTCATTTCGGTGATTTGAAGCGATTCGAATCCTCGATAATCAGAAATTTTATTTTGTCCAGTATGAGCCACTGAATTTACTACATAATGATTGAAGAACTAATTATTTTTTAATTAATTAAAATGTTTTTGAGTACGAACTACGTGTATGCTGTCTTGCAATACGCCAGTTTGTTCGGCAAAGCAATTTTTGCTCAAGCCTGAGGAACCCTGACTCTCAGTGGAGATGAAAATATATGAATAACATTCCTACCTTGAAAGAAATATTTTGCATTCTTCCGCACATGACTCCTGAATAAGTATCTCGTTCTTTACAATACAACACTTCGTTGGCAGGTATCCTGTCGAAAAGAATGAATAATATTACAAATATTAGTTTTTTGTTCAATAATTCTCTTTAGAATTGAATTTAGTATCAAATCACGACCATTCCAATATTTTCGAATGTACTAAAAAATGTTATAACAAAGCCATAATCATGTACAATTGCACATTACATTTACAATATTTTTAAATGTTACCAAACACTATTGCATCATATGGGAAAAAGTACGAAGCCACTAGCATTATCGCCTAATTCGAGGACTACCTTTTATAAAACCAGAAACGTTATAGAAATCACCTCGATATTTCTGAAATATTTAGTGATTATAGCCAATTATATATTAAAAAAATTATTTACATGCATTTAAAAATCATTATGAAAACCAAAACGTAAATTTCTGGTATAAACTTGAAGTTATCTTTATAGAATGTTTATTATTTCAAATATTACCACCTTTCGTTGCGTGTGGATATACTGAGTAAAATACCAAATACTAACCTAGCATAAGCTATTCTTTTATCGCCTGATATCATCCATATAATGATGTCTGGCATGCTACTTTGAGGCTGAAACAAATGAATATATTTAACATTTTCATTTACAAAATATTTCTTCATTAAAACCGAACAGCTTTCGGTTGAGCGGATATTTAGCTTCACCCGATATTTTTACCCTGTGAAGCTGGCGTGTTACCCTTGACCTAATAAAACATAAGGGGTAATTTGTGATCAACTACTATCTGAAATATTGCATTTTTCTCTGAGCAGCTACACTCTATAAAGCTGCACTCTAAACGGAAAATATCCCAAACGTAATTGAACCACCATGGTCAAGTGCATTGGGTGGTATCTGCCCTGGGCGCTGGTGAAACCCTCTACCGCTTCTTCACTTCCTTATAGTTGCCTTTTACGACACGTAGGAAATACTTTGGGACTACTCGTCAGCAAAATAATTTTAAATTTCGAAAATATACAATATTACCGAAAACGACTAGTAAATTCACTGCACTTTTGTCGCAGTAAGCACAAAGAAAGAGTCAGTAATTGTTTCTCCTGATGAAATTTACGCGAATTTAGATCAAATATAAACAGTATACTCACCTCATATGCCAGTTCTTTTAAACGTTCAAGATAGTCTTGAAGTGAAACCATAGCCAAATGTACATCTGAACATGTTTGGCGAAGTTCGATCGACTCATTTTTAATCAATTCTAATTGTGCTTTTCTTCTCTGATAAACTCGTTGATCTAGAGCGTTGGCAACATTTCTACCACGCGGATCAGATATACCTTTCCTGTTAAATATTAACATATTTTATTCTGCAACATTTGAGAAAAATTCTGTCAAGATAGCAAGTGAGCTGTGCTTCAGATAATGGTCATAAATGACGATTCAAAACAAAGAGTTGTTCCCTCAGTATTTCAAAAACCGTTTTATACTGTTATTTTGTTGGCATATTGATACGTTGTGTACTCATTTAAACATGTTTGGTTAAGCTCGGAGCACTGGGGATCGCGCTGCCAAGGCACGATCTACCAGTGGCTCATGCTTGACAAAATAATATACCTCAAGAGGTACGGATTGTGCCTCATATAATTCAAATTTAATCTATTGGTGTAAGTAATGGTTTAAATTCTAAATGCCCTTCATGTTAATTTAACAATAATGAATAATCTACTGCAATCATTTTCCAGACATTGGCCACAGTTAGTCCGTATATGGGTACCAGGATTCATTAGTAATTATATTGATATAATGGCGGTGCTCAAAGATTTCTTTCTGGAATCAAGATAATGACTTACGTGCAGCTTTCTATCAAATCATCCAGCATTTCAACAATTTCGGATGCCATTTCCATTTCATCTGATTCAGACTCAATCATATTTTTTACTCGACTTATGTCTCCTTCCTGAACAAATGAATGTCAAATTTGAAGAATAAGGAATAAACTTTAAAAGATTGATCAACAAAGAACGTACAATTGTGTACCGGTATGATCTATATTTTTAGTAAAATATACAGATTCATATCTTTATATTTAAAAAATATATTACACGTTTTTTCTGAAGTTTGAATTTCAGAAGATGAAATCACAATATTGTTGACATGCAATTCCACAGTGTCACAAACAATTCCAAACTTTGTAATTCGTTGACCCCACACTGCTTTTCCAGTCGCGTTGATGTACTAATCATTCCACTCATTTTTAATTTTTTGGTATTAACTTATACCTCCACAAATATAAATTTTAATTTGCCAAAAATGGTTCATAGATGGACCGCGCCTCAGCAACGCCATTCATTGATGATTCATACTTGACAAAACTTGACTTGACCAAAATTTCAGACTTCGTCACTACCGAATCGTCATATAATAAATGATTCAATTAATTGATTAGATTTAGACGATAATTTAGATTGGCAATACTTACCAGTGATGAAACCATTTTCAAAAGAACGTTTAATGAATGATAGCGGAATCCAACATCTTCCCAATGTGGTGTCAAACATATTATTGGTTTTCGTGCACCCCAGGACACATAGTAGTAATGGTTACCTGAGCAAGGTTAGTTAAATAATTTGTAAAAAAAATGATATATTTCTCTCTGGAAAAAGATTAGATGACTTTTCTGTTATTCAAGATTCTCTTCTATCCGATGTCATTGCCTTCTAGAATTCTCGCGTTCCAGACATTAAAGTTTGGCCCAGCAGTTTTCAAGTTACCCGTTTTACTTTTAAGTTACCACGGCTTTCTCCAAAAATGCCAACTATGCAAAACTAAAACGAAACAACTGGCAGTTTGACAACAAGGTCAATGTTGAACAGCAAACTTGACCATGTTGTGAATCTAGGTTTGTGGTTTTAGAGGAAAAGTGTGGCGGCAAGTCGAAAGAGGGAGAAGAATTTTCTGATTTTGAAAATGATTAAAAAATGAAAGAGGCAAAATGAGTGCGGAAGTTTTATTTACCTCCAAACAAAGCTTTGGTTGGTTCGGTTGTTGATACACCTAGCGGTGTATCGATGTCAAATTTATTTCCATAATTTCCCATCGATACTTCGAACTCAACTGGTTCGTCAGGTTTTTCAAGCATACTCGCTCCATGGAATGCAACTACAAGACGATATTTTCGTCGCCGGGTGTATTTCTTAAAACAAATTAAAAATAAATTAATTGATTTGTTGAATAGAAGTCGATCGCTTTATCAACATTTGTAGAACATTGATAAGCTAACGTTAAAAAATGTAATATTCCAATATTAATATTTCAATCTTGCCCCAGAAATGAACCGTACGTAAGGAGCAATCCAATATTGCGACCTTTAATTTCAGTTCGTACTACAAGTATAACCAAATCGTTTGGATTTTGAATATTTCTGCTAAATGTATTCAATTGTAAAAAAGCGATAACTTAATTCATAGTCTTTCGCCCCAAATTCACGTAAAAGGTATTTATTGAAGGGATTTTTGTAAATAACGCTGAATTGAACAAAATCGTGAGAAAATTTTATACTGACGAGAGATCCTTGTACGATTTAATTTATCAAATTGGTATTTACAATCAAATATAAAGTTTTTTCTTTATTAAATAGAAAACTTTTTAATATTTTAGAAAACAGGTAATTGAAATAATTTTTAAGCCATTTCGCAGCAAAGTCATGATTTATGCCAAATTTTACAACGTCAATTTGGCATATATCATGATTTTGTTGCACGATGTAACAATACCCAAAATATTCCTATGAGAACAATCTTAGTTTTAACTAACTTTCGTATCTATCGAAAACTAAACCAAATGTGTTAATATTTAGTACGATAAGTTATTTATGGCAAATCCTTCGAATATCGAGTCAGATTCAGATAGAATCACTGAAACCTATCATATTTCAATTTTTTTCAATTGCTTCCACATTTTGACTGTTGTTTTCCTATCGGGGATCGCTATTTTAATACCTAGCTTAAAAGTAATGTCGATATTACAGTAATAGTTTAATGATGAAGAAATTCACTGATAGTTTTTTCCTAACATACCCTGGTCGCTGCTATTATGTCGTCTTCGATTGGTATTGACTTTGGTATCTTTTCTCCGCTTTCGTCATCTACTTCAGTTTTAAGTGCAACTAAAAGTCTTCCCCTGAATGCGCAACCATCACACTATAAAGTTAAATTTGAATAAATATATTTACAATAAAATGCATAAAATTATTAGTACACTATTTCGGTTGTATCGGAAAGATTTCGGATATTGATATCACAAACACAGTAGATTCTAGATCTGTCCAAAAATCTTCTATTCCATTCGTAATTCGCCATTTCATATGTTATTCGATTCGATTTATCCAATTTACCCAACACTCATCAGAATCAAAACAAAATCTACTTTCTTAATATATACCCAAACACTTGGCGATTTTCAGGAAGATTTTGATTTGAATATTCGATTTGATTCGCGGAACTATTCGATTCAATTTTTGAAATAAAAACATATTTGATTTTTTCTGCCATTAACTGAAGCAGATTTATTGGCATCTCACTTATTTGGTTCCTTTTAGATGTTCTTTTCAACGTCGTTGATAGATCGCGCCTCCCAGGTGCGGTCCATCTGTGGGTCATGTTTACCAAAATGAAATTTCAGGTTGGGAAAGTTGAAAAACACGTCCCAAAATTTGATTTCATCATTAGCAATCATTTATCAGTTTTGCAGCCATAATATAAAAATTGTATATTTATATATTCTTACTTTTCCATAGTTCATGTCATCCAATTGATCATTCAAGTTTGAGAATTCTCTTGGTGATCCATACAAGTTGATATAAGTTGGTCCAAACGTAGGCAGAAAACCTATTATAAGAATTGTGGTTTGGTTTATTCGATAAATCATCATTAAATCATATTTTCATTAGCATGCATGCTATTAATTTGTCAGAAATACATTCGTAAGACTGAAATCAAAGACTAGAGACCGACTAATATCGAATTTTTTTGATCGACGAACTCGATTTACTCGATATTATTGTTTTTCCGTAGCATCAGTATTTATTTTTTTCTTTCTTTTAATATGTACACTTCATATAAGCAAAATATTGCAGGAAATTATCATAAGATGTAGGATTATATACAGTATATCGCGCCATATGTAATGGACAAGGTATTGTGAAATTCCTTTCCGTCATCGAGGATAGGGCAGATACCGTTCATTGCCCTATACTTTGAGGATCAGTTATGTGTCATATATTTTCGCTTATACTTTCACATCGCTTTCAGCACTTCTTATTTAAATATTTGGTTTCTAAAAAACAAATTGTTCGAATTGACTTTCAGACTTTCATTTGACTTTCATTTTCCCCAATCTTAGTATGAATTAAACAATGATGACTTTGCAGTATTTATTTTTCTTTGCTGTAAAACTTAAATCATAACTCATGATAAAGAATAGTTGATACCGGGATTTGCAATTCAAAAACGTGTACAACGCACGTCTTGCAACCTGTTGAAACAAATGTACCTGAATCCTCGTCGTTAGAAGAAATCTTCGAAATCATGAGATTGAATGTTCCTATAGCATCGTTAGTCCCCAACCTGTCCCTGTTTATCAATGGAAAATGAGAATTGGTCAGTATTGGAAAAACGTCACAAACTGCGCAGTAAAATGTAAGAAAAAGTTTGAGTTGCGCAACCTATATAATTAGCATAGTAAAAGTTCAAAACCTGATAAATGTGTATACCTCATTAATATTTGTTATATTTTCCTTTTTCCTCCAAATTATATGTTAAAATTACAGACTTAAAAAATTAAAATTATGTCGACTTAGTCTAATATAAGTGAGTGTTTTGGCCTAATGAATTACCGATTTGACTTATAAAATTCAAATCTAATAACAGAAAGAATAATTCGAATCATCCGATGCGGACATTCTTGACTCATTTTAGTCGCTTCGTTCGACCCTGCTCGGAGCGGACTTCTACACTGTAACAAAAGTACAGTGAATTTACTGGTCATTTGCAGTAATTGCATATTTCCAGTTAAAAAACGCCAAGTTGATTAGATTTATACCGATAATGGTGGACTGCTGACTGACCGCACCTTCGCGGTGCGGTCCATCAGCAACCCAAATTCGGCTAAAAATGTCAATTTTGAATTTATTTAGTAACCTCCAAGTAAAATTACTGTCAAATACCAGTGATTTTGTTGTATTTTTTTGTTTCAGTGTATAAATCATGTATTCAATCTTGAATCGAATAGTGAAATCCCCACAGCAATACAAAGAGAAAAAAGTCTTTCAAAGTAAAAAATCACTAGTGAACTTTCGAATCAATTGACAACAAACTAACACCTCTTACCAGTCATAAAGTCGTAGTTGAAGTTTATCACACATGGATGGAAATTTTAACGGGAGAGACAATTGTTCATTCCACTCAGGGTTGTTGTCTTCTTTTATTACCTTGGTTTTTCGTCTTTTCCCAATAAATCTATAGTTAGAATATTTCGTTTATAAGACCTTTATTGGTAATTTTAAACAAATGAAATATCAAATATTATTTTGAATTCACTATACGATACTGGATATAATAAGGCCACACAATTCTGGACATTTGAAACTGTTATCTTTAAACATATTATTCCTAATCATGGTTTAGTAAATATGCCGACCATATTCATCCTTGTTGGTGCGGGTTTTAGAATAGTCCAAACGTATTTACTGCCTGTCGTAAGTGAGGACTTAAAAGAAGCAGAAAAGTGGTCTTTACTATCTCCCACGGCAGATACTACTCACTGAGCGTTACTATAGTAGTTCAGTTCCGTTTGGAATTATTTCCGCTTATGCTACAATTGCTCGTACTACATCATGTAGTAGCCGTTTGCTATAAAGTGGTCGTTAGTTTGGTTCGTTTTAGGCAAAAGGTTCAAAGTTATTAACACTGCAATGAAATAGCAGTGTTGAAGGTTTTGAAGCTTTTTTGTCCATCCGAAGAAATTGGAATGAGCATTTCGGGAACTCGAAGAAAAAGAAGATTTTGTCAGTACGCCTTTGTATCCAAAAATAGAAAAACATTTGTTCCATCAGTCCAAGAAATCTACACTTTACTTATTTTTAAACTTTTTTACCGGTATGCTTGCATCCGGATCAAGTTATCAAACAGAAAGAAATAGTCTTACTTGATTTGTGCAAATGTATCAACAAGTTTTTCGTCTGCTCCCGGTGAATCATCACCCAAACCTATCAAGTTTTTCACACCCTGGAACGCAGCGCTGTCCACTATAAAGGAAAAGGGTTCAATTTTGGTCGCGGCTCTTTTGTTTGACTTGCACTCCTTTCTTTATGGCTCGTGCAAAAAATTGATCCTAGAATTGCGTCAGCTGAGCAAAATTTTCGGAGGTTTCCGTCTAGTCCGCAACTGACACAAAGGTCGCTTGCATTGCCTACTCATAGTCATAAATCTGTATGTCGCTTGTGTACTATTATGCATACGAGCTCTGAATATCATCCAAATATTAGTACTATTTTCTACCGGGAAAGATACCACGCTTCATTATAGCGGTTCAGACCCGTCTGGGATATTTCCACTGTTCTATTTTCAAATGAGTCCTTTGACATATAAGCGACCGTTAGTAGACTCTTTTCAGACGTTGCTTCCGGTGATACATAGAGCGAATTTCATAGTGAATTGACAGTAGAAATTTAGCCCTATTGGCTTGTGCGAATAAGCTATTGTGACATCACAAGAACGAATTTACAAATCGAAAAGTAATCTCAAAAGTAGAGAATAGTGAAGGGGTACACAAGTAATCTAATACCCAACTTACTCTGAGGGACGTCTTCTGCTTTATAGATTCGGAATAAGAAGTTGACCGACTGAAATATCGCCCCAGCTGGTGTTAGAAGATTTCTGAATTAAGCATATGATGTATCAACAACGCATTAGTTAAAATTTAAGAGAATTTTTTTTGATTATTTGCTTTGACAAGTATGGTACATACATAGCGAGAAAAATAATTCTTACCCTTCCACCTCGTCATCTGATAATCCAGTGTCCTTCTGGAAAATGAAGATATAGCAAAATTACTTTTATATTCAATGATTCTATGATACCAAATTATCTCAAATCAGAATTTTTATCAATCATTGTGGCGGATGCGACTATATGTTTGGGTAAAGAAGTTGCGATTTCTAGACTTTGTTGCATATTAACATTATGCTATGCATATCTTATCGCTGCGTACTTTAGAGTTGAGGACATCTCCCCCAACAACATTCATCGTTAAAATCAACGTTTTTAATATATTTGCATTCGTTACCAATGCAATAAAATCGCACGTGATAATTCGCTTTCTATAGTCAATTTTATTTTCTAGCCCGAACCAAAACTCAGTGATGTCGGCAATTTTATTGAGAAAGCCATCCCAATTGGGAATTTTATTTTGTCAACCATGCGCCACAGATGGACCGCGTCTCACCGACGCGATCCATCAGTGGCACATACTTAACAAAAATGATTTGACAATTTTTTTCTGATTCATCACATGACATTGGAATCGTTCCAAATCGATATTGATTAAAGACGCTTGATAAAACACTTTCGCTCGAACAGCGCCGACTTCACAGCCGATTTCCTTGAAGTCTAAGACGATGTGACATATTTACGGAAACGGTTTTATGTGTAATTCGAACTTTAATATTTGAATTTGAGAACTTGTAAAATTGTGAAAGTCACGATAGACAAAGGACAAAGAATTTGTGTAGCAATTAACAAAACACAAATAGAACTGCGCGTCTGCTTTACTTTACGTGTACTGTTTCTATATATGCCTGTAACACAATGAAACATGTACGTTCCGTTAGGAACCTAGAATAAACGCAATTTAAGCAAACAAGTATTGGGCTTTTACATAAATTCAATGTTTTATTGGTCAGAAAAAAGCATTAATTAAAGGATAATAAAGATTTTCATTCGGATTATTACAAGGCGTAAAAGGTAGTGCTGCAGCGATCAGTATGCTTCATTGATACCTAACATCTTCTACAAGGAAGCAAAACTTTGGAGCAATCGTTCCCAGCCAATAACCTGTAAAGTGCTGTTTATCTATCGATTATCTCAATTCACCAAAAGACATAAAGGAGAAAAATTTCAATTCACTTTGACAACAATAAATCGAACTTTGCTTCTCGGTATCTCTTAGTAGAATCACAGAACTACCTCCTCTGCTACTCACATATCCGGAAAAAATGTGTGTCATCAAAAGAAAATCTACCAAATGTCAATATTTTATGATTTATCTGTTGCTAAACGATAAAAATGTCTCTGTTTAGATGTAAGATATCAACCTAACAGTAGAAAAAAATTCAAGATCATCAATATCCGTAGAAAAGAACATTAGACTACCGATGAAAGCAAGATCTGTTACACTGTTTCTCAGTTAGAATCATTCGTGAGACAAGTTTTGTTGAGTATTGGTCACTGATGAATCGCTCTTTCAATTAATCATAGGCTGTATCTTACCGGTGGTTCGTCTCCGGCTCCTAGGGCACATATTGTTGCTTTCAAATAACCTTTTGGGGTAGTGGCCGAATCTTCAGGATCGGTTAGCAATATCCATTTTCGTACATAAGCATGACCTGAAAAATACATTCTTTTTATTTTAATTCACTACAGAGCAAGTCTAAAAGCAGCCCCAATCGGATATTTCATTTTGTCAAGTATGAACCACAAATGGACCGCGTCTCATCGTTTCACAAAATTCTTTGATTGGGTAGAGCTACAAAAATAATGTGACAACAGCTACACGATGATGGAATATATTTTAAACAGAATTGTATCATGAAACCAAAGTACAATGGCTGGAATCTGCCGAGAGATGGGAAAACTATCTACCGCTTTTTATAATTTCCTTATAAAATACACCAATTAATTACTCGATTCCATCGGACTATTGTGTATTGTTGTCAATGACAATGGAAAATATCACAACCTACAAACCTACAATCGAATATTACTCTCTAGAAATTTTAATGAGCTTGAACTTGTGCGTTTTTGTGTAAGCATAGTGGAGGAACGACTACGGATAATCAGTACGCTTTATCAGCTTTATATATATATATCAATCATTTGTTTATGTAATTTTATAATTTCCTCCCGAAATATATCCAGATTCGCCGCGCAAAATTTGATTTTTTCCCAGAAATTATTCGAATTTGATTGCACGCAGTAAACTTTTACTAAATCATTTTTTTTTTGTTTATCTTCTTATCTGAATTATTAAAGTTCTGGTCTAGGAGAATTTCCAAGACGTGGTTTAAAATTTAATTCTGATAAAAGCAAAATTTGAAAAATTCTCATAAATCAATATTTTCAATCAAACATCCCGTTATAGCTTGATTGGGGGAGATAATTATAACTCGTAAGGTGTTAATCAAAACAAACCTGATATTTCAAATGCGCAGTCGTGCTTAATGTCTATCCGGTTCAAAACATATCTCCGGGGAAGTGAGGAACGCAAAGTAAACACAAATTTATACTCTCTTTGAAACAACTGATTCATATATTCATATTCATTCGTATTTTTTCAGTTAATACAAAAATATTATTTTGTAGGACACTAGCCACAGATGAAGAGCGCTTTATCGGCGCGATCACTCTGTGAGCTTGGCCCTACAGAATAAAGGTGTCGTAAGAATGAATATGGAAATCGAATGTACAAAAAAGCCATTATCATTAGTGAAATTTATTTTTCTCAGATACATACGAATATAGCATTCTTCGATTACCGCAAATTAATTTATTGCATAATAAAATCAAATTAAATAGAAATCCTCAAAAATTTGCTGTTGAAGAGTATTAATTCCACTACTGAAATGCGCTAGTATAGACGAACAGGCTTAATGCAGTGTTGAAACTGAATGCTTTTTATTTAGCTAAGCCTATCTAATAATACCCATAATAACACCTATGACACCCTAAGTTGGTTTATAAGCAGGACTCAAATCTGAGATATACAACCTGCAATGAGATATCCCCAAGGCTATCACCCATTTTAATAAATGTTTTAAAAAAATATTCATATGAAGTACTAATGGAAATAATCAATTTTAATTACGACATTAATTTTTCGGTCAACCTGTGTTTCAGTCAAAAATGAATTACCTGGTTGATCGTAGACGTTTCCTACATCCAGTTTGAAGAATCCTATCAGTGTATCAGATCTAAGTCTTTTCGAATTATTGACAGTAAATTCTATAACATAGTCGTATAAATTCTTCAGAGAGTCTTTGAAGTTGTACATCAACATCTTCAAAGAAAACAATATACTATTATTAAGGAATAGGGTGATAAATTTTTTGGCGCTATCAAAAACTTTGAACGGAGTCGAATACGAAATTATTCGAATCCGCTAAGACGAAATTTGCAAACAAAATAAGAGTTCAGAGTTGATATCGGATCACAGATGAACATTGATGGGAATATGTTATTCCTAATTTCCAAACTCAATTTGTATTAATAAAAATATAAAATAGTTATTTATAGTTCGTTATTGACCCATACTAGTCATTACTTCAGTCAAACAATCACCAATTATTGTTTTGTCTGGCATGGGTCAATGATGGATCGCGCCGCAAGGCTTGAAAAAATAAAATTTCTAATACGGAATGTTTTTTTGAAATTTTTCATGAGGGATTTCCATCATAGCTTCAGGTCAAAAAATGATATATCAAACTAACTGTTAATGTGAAACGGCGAAGATTTGAACCTTCAACTTCAATATCGTGGTTATAAAACAAGAACTAGGAAGCAACATTTACAAACCTCTTCCCAAATAGGCGAAGATCCTTTTTTAACTCTGGTTATTTTCGTTTGATTCGGACCGCATTTTATTTTCACTACGGGTTTTATATTTGATCCAGCTAATTGCCGTCCTTCGTGAATTTTAATTCGTACTTGAAAATCTTCATCTTTGTCGGATAATTTACTACGATCAGTACTAAAATAATATTTGTATGTTTAATATGATTCAATTTGTTATGGCTTCAAATAAAATTGCAACGACGAGATTACATCGTGTAAAAATGTAGTCCTCAGAACAATGGCACTTTGCGAAATTGCATCCATTGGAATAACACACCCAATCATTTCATCCAGAGGAATTGTACTCAGTGGAATTTCATCGAGTGGAACTGCACCCAGCTGGAATTGAATCCAATCGAATTTCCACATCGCGAATTTCTACCCAGTGGAGTCGCGCGAAGTGGATTTGAATCCAGTGGAATTGGACCCGGAGGAATTGCACACGGTGGAATCGCGCCAAATGGAATGATAGTGGAAACTTTCGGGAGCTGCTAAGTTATTACGTCAAGTATTCCCCTGTCTGATAAGAACCTAACATTGGTACTGTAATTGATTAACTTCCATGCTTTCCTGCAACCATGTGTAAGAAAATCATTTGGATTAGGTTGATTGTGATTATCAATGCTGCAAATAGGAAATTATTCTCACGTTTTTTTCACCGGACTCCCCTTTCCCGTGACGTCAATTCCTTCATCATCCTGATCTTGTTCTTGATCTTCTCCGTCTTCATTTTCTGATTCGTCTTTTTCATCTTTTTTATCTTTTATTAAATAAATATTAAGAAAAGTTTCATTCAGTTTCACACAAACATGTTGCATGCGCATTTGACGCATTTTACAAGAATTTATTCATTAGTTGTTTTAGCGAAAACAATTTTACTTTTGTTAATGAAAGCCAACCGACCAAGACAGCATACACAAGGGGCGCGACAAAAACACACAAACATACAGGATTGGTGATTAGTGAGGTCGGTCGGTGATTTGGCGATCAAATTGTCCTTATTTAATGCCGATGATTAACTGCTTGGGAGTTTCATTTCCGAGTGTGCCATTCAGCAAGGTACTTCGCATGTAGCTGAAACATTCAACATGTACTCTGTCAATTCAAAGGTCTGTGCATATCGATTATAGGGTAGATAACTCCACGGACAGGTCATAGCCATTTTGTCGGAACCCCTTCTCCACCAAATATATTTTACAAATATTTCTGTGATTTTGAAT
Organism: Styela plicata; assembly: GCA_963675895.2. Taxonomy (NCBI): domain Eukaryota; kingdom Metazoa; phylum Chordata; class Ascidiacea; order Stolidobranchia; family Styelidae; genus Styela; species Styela plicata. The sequence goes on from OZ023150.1 coordinate 7,081,452, forward strand.
ATTTCATTTGAGTGTATAACGTAAATATTTTATTGTTGGATTATGTTCAAGTAAAAACTTCGAATTTATGTTACACATATGGATCCTGCTTCAAACAAGTTTTTCTGTTCCAAAGGATTGTTTGGATGGAAATTCGTTTATTATTCTTACCAGACTTCTCAGTTCTATTCTTAGAATCCTCCTTCTCATTGGAATCTTTTTTATCTTCCTTGTCTTTGCTTTCATCCTATAACATGTGGTATAATTTGTTTCAAACATTTATATTTAGTGAATCTCAATCTTCAGTAAACTGAGTCGTGTACTATAAGGAAGCTTTTGCGGAGAGAGGATTTTCGGTTGAGCACAATTTCATAGAATATCTTCCAGAATTAAAAAAAAAAGAATGTAATGTAGAATATTTTATATTGTTTAATTTGAAATCAACCATAGCTAAAATTGAAACTTTTTCTCGTTTCAAAATTTAGGAATGTCTTAGAAATAAAGGATTAGTTATAAAATGTTCTCATCCAAAAATCGAAGTAATCTCAAATCATAAGTAAGATACCTATTTCTATTATACTAAAAAAAAACATTTTGCAAAAATAAAAAATTATGATAATTAAGCTCCATAATATTTGAAGTGATTCCAAATTTTAAAAAATTGTCATTTTTTTATATAAAAATCAAAAATAATATTGCTTTCAAAAATTAACAATTTAATACTATTCAGCTTAAAATCGATTTTTGATTGAACTAAGCTGAAACAGAGAAAAAATTTAAACTGTGCGAGTTACATCAAAATTCGTGAACGTTTGCAGACGTTTTATGTCCATATTCCTTTTACTTATAATAAGGTTATATTTCTTACCTTTGTAGATTTTTCAGCTTTGTCACTCATGTTGAGTATTCCCTTAATCAAAGCATATGAGAGTCAAAGCCGAGGGGATTATAATATTAACTTTCTTCTCCTAGCTGCTGAACGCCTTTGAAAGAAAGTTGTGTTAATTATAGAATTTCTATCAAAAAAGACGAAACGGAAGTTGCATTATTCTATTGAAAATAGCTGAACATATTTTGTCATTCATAGTCACTGATGGATCGCACCATTGAGGCTCGGTCCATCTGTGTTTCATGATTGACAAAATTAAACTGGCGATTCCAAGCGTTACTGTTACAAATATAATTTTATCAAGCTTAATCCACATGTAAAACTCCTCATGCTAGCGCTGGTCATCAGTTGCTCATGTATTGCAAAGTATAGCTTGGCAACATAGTTCTGATTAAGCTTAGCACGTCTCATAAAATTTATATAAAAACCTTCATGGTCAAGTATGGTACACTGATGTATTGGGTCACGGAGGCGTGGTCAACATATGGCTCCTGTTTAACAAAGTTAAATGCAGCTTGATTAAAACGGATTGTTCAAGTTTTCGATTCTTTAAATGTTGTATAGTGCGTCACTGCAGAGGCAATATCTGTCGGTCGATTCCCCAGAGTTTTATGGACATTTTGATGATTGGTATAGCACGCAATGCAAATTAAGGCGAACCGCTACATTGGCGTGTACAGGAACGCAAGCGTGCCTGGCATTTGTCCAAGATGATCGAATTTGCTTAAGTGAAAACCGCTGATGTATACGTATATATTAAATATACTTTATCAACATGTTAAACCTGCGTATAGATCTCGGTAAAAATGAATCATATAAAATTCGAATCTAATTTAGGTATTTTTTTTAAATCGGATCGAATCGCTATATCTCTTTATACGACAAATGTCCCATGGTAGTTTGTGTCGATTACAAAAAAGAAGAAATCTATAGGCATGAATTTATCAAAAATTTTATAAATGAAGTGTAACGGACAAAGTAGATTCAATACACACTTGCCCTGTGGGGGCAGAAATAATTAGGTAGAAATCGGAAAATAATCGGTTGTATTTTGTAGGTGAAATATAAATGCCGCAATTCATTTTCAAGTTTTTTCTTAGTTCCTATGGCCGATTTACGACTGATTCGAAGTGGCCAGCTCTACCTGCTTAGCAGACCGAAATAAACTAACCAGAATTACTGCTGGTTAATCTTTCTAACAAACGCACAAGTCTCTTTTTAGCGTGTCGATTTTCCGAGGTGTCTTTAAGCGTTATATTGATCGGTGTTTTCACAAATACGTACGAGTGATAAAAAATTATCTACTGTATCATAATGTGTTAGGATTGAAATTGAAGTAAGCTTTTTAGCTAGAACACAGTGATCATGAATTCACTCTAAATGTGTTTTTAGCCAAATTCCAAGTTTCTGTGCAATTACAGAATTGAACACAAATTTTAAAATTTTCGAGTTGTATTCTTATCCTTTTATCCAAAAAATTCACACGCCATAAGCGCGTTTTTTATTTCAATCTTATTTTCATCTCAAACCACTATTTTTTGCCAAAATCTTTTTGCTTTAAGAGAGTTACATTATTTTTAGGTTATTGAAAACTGAAATGCCACAATTTAAGAAAATTTGAGCTAATTTTTCTTGCTAAACTAATTTTTTAATACTTCGTCATAGCCGAAGTGTCCAAAAATGGTATTACTGAATTATCCTTTATCTTTTTGAATTTACATCAATTCGAGCCTAAGCAAAAAGTTAATTTTTTTGCTGAGACTAATTTTTTTACTACTTCATATAGTCAAAAAGTCCAAAAATGCTATTCCTGAATTATCTTTTTTTCGCGAATTTACCTCAGCTCGATCCTAAGTTAAAAACCAAAGTTTTTATAATATAGATTGCACACCCCAATCAGAAAAAAAATTCTGCCGGGACATATCTATTCTAAGTAAATCTGATACCGTCAACAGCATGGAATGTAACAACGCGGCTTAAGTCTAGATCAAGGTGTTCCGAGTTTAACTCACTGATTTCGATTGCATCAACAATGATCACGGCTGAGCACCGAACAAATCGACGATTTGATCTTCTGGTTCTAATCCTTCGATGTTGGCGGTTTAAATTGTAAATCATCCTCGTTGGGCTTCGAATTCTCTGACTAGAGCCGAAACTGTCATATAGGAAAGCTTTCGGTTTTTAGGAGTGTAACTTTGAATTGAATTGTTTCAATGATAATTTCTGTAAGGCTTTAGTTGGGTACGGTAAGGAAAACGGATATGGTTGCCTAACTGGCGGATCCAGGCTGTACTAAGCGTTCGAAATTCATTACGCGATTATTTACTTATACTTTTACATGTTCGTTCTAAGATTAGTTACGTAATATTTATACTAATGTTAGACACAAGGCGAATTCAAGACATGAACGTCTATTGGGGAGAGCAGTCAAATTCGCGTGAACTCGAACGCGATGTTTAAAATCCGAAGTCAACGTTTTAACCACAATGACGGCAATCGAATCAGAATATTAAATTCCCTCAACCATGAACATAAAATTAACACTTTTTAAGTCACGTACAAGTCTCTGCACTTCAACATGTCGCGCAAACCTACGTCTACCTTGATATTCGCAGTGACAGACAAAAGAGAAATCGAGACGCACCTCAACCGTAAAATAACTCCTTCCCGATTATCTGTCAGAATCCTTCATTTTATTTCCGCTTTTTTACCTTGTTCAATTTCCGCATGTTCTGTTTTATTCGACTAGGTAAATTAATGATTTAAATTTGGCATAAGCGACAAAAAGTGAGATCTGCTGGGAAACGAGCTTCATATCCACCTGCTATTTCCGACAACGGAATGCCTTTTCCTAACAGTGATTATGTTTAAGAAAACCGCACAACTAACTAATATTCTCAAGATAATACCAAACGTGTAATAACAACAACTATCTAGTTCAAGTGTGATCCATTGATAGACCGCGCCCTGTGGCGCGATCTATCGATAGATCCTACTAGAATGTCAGAAAATGTGAATAATAGCCGAAGTTTGATTGATTGCTCATTGTCAAACATAACGCCATTGCCGGAATTGTTACCAATTTAAAAATCCCGGTTCACAAGATTTTTAAATGCTTGATTGAATATTTTCTAGTCATTGATCACAAATTGAAAATTGCAAAAACAAATTGTATTCTTGTCAAAAAATACGTGTAATTGGTTGAATGAATCAATCACTCCGTCCGAACAAATGCCGGTTCCCTTGGTTGTTGATTTACCAAGCGTACATTTCAGCAATGCACTTAGCTTTACAAAATATCTTGTATGGAGCTCCTATCTTCTCACTCTCTCACTCAGATACCTCTCATGCCTTTTCTAATGATAGGTTATTCGCACACAGCCACGGGTATGTAACAAATACTGTGGAGGAGTGTGGAGTCCTTGTCTCCTCCAAACTTACGTAAATACGATAACAAGTAAAATAATTTTGGGTGCCATCTCATCTGCGCAATCTTAAACTTACAGCCAAAGTTTTGTGACAATATCATCATCAAAATGAGTTTTCAACAAAAACTGTCCGTTTTTAAAAAAAATACTCCAAAATAACGCGCACGTCATTGGCTTACTAAGCAATTGGAACAATTCTAACAAAATATGAACTGCAAATAAAACCCCAAAATCCTAAAATTCCAACAAATGTCTTTGATGCAACAGGTAAAGTGACATGTGTTTCGCAATTTTATACATGTATGTCTATTCCAAAATTTAAAAAAAGCTTGCTAATTTGAATTATTTTCAACAGTAGTTCAATCTATCAACTGGAAAGATTAACTGAAATTTTGGAGTCAACTTTAACATGGGCTTACTTATGCAGTCAAGTCACGGTCCGTAAGATGTTATTTCCGTTGAAAATTATCAGAACTAACCAGTGAAAATAAGTAAGTTGCTTAATTTTTGAAACGCGTAATCAATAAATAAGTGTACACGGTTCTATTTGATATTTAGAAATTTATATTTTGCATATTTTCATACAATATTGACAAAATAGAAAATCCGGTAAACAAATCTGTACGCAGTTTTGCGATGCATGAGCCACTGATGGATCACGTCGTATATAGGAGCGATCCATGATTGGCTCGAGCGAGGTTAAACATGTTGGCGTCGCAGGTTGAAGGTCTCGGGTTCGAGCCCCGGCGAGTCCGGCTCGCTTATCCATGCCCACCACTCAACCCAGGGTGTAATAACTTGGGTAGGCTAAGCCGAACAGGAAAAGATTATATCTTTCCGGTAATTGTAACCCTGTCCGTCTACAAGTGGCCGCTGTTAAAGGGCCTTGGGCAGGGTGATCCACTCTAAGAAGTGGCTATAAAAAAAAGTGACGTTTTTGGATATTTTTATTTACTAAAAATATAAAGTTTTGTGCGTTTATATTCCACATTTTTAGAATGTACTTTCTCAAATTTATACTCAGTGGTTGGCAGTTGGGCACCAAATTGTCTTCGATATACCAGTTTTAAGGTGAAAAAAAGTAAAGAAAATAGAAATTCTCTTATTACTGATATTGTGCATGATTATGTCATTTAGTCACCGTTTTTATATTAATATTGACCTTTCAATTTCTATTATAGTCCCTGCAGTGTGACAAAAATACAACAAATTTACAGTTTATTTTCAGTAATTGTATATTTCCAAAATCCAAAAACGCCTTATTAATGAGATTTCTGCCAATCTGTTGATGAACCGAAAGAGTTAACAGTTTTACTTCATCGTCACTAAACGCGATGACCTAGTGCATTGTTATCATGTTGGCATCGCCGGTCGAAAATCTCTGATGGGTGGTGTCCCAGTGAGTCCGTCTCGATTATCTATGCCTACCATCAAGTCAAAGTGAAATAACCCTCTCCCACAACATTAACTCTGTTCGTCTAGTGGCCGCTGGTACAGGAACTTATTCAGGGTTATCCACTCAAATGAGTGTCTATAAAAAATTACTGTAAAAAGTCGGCGATTTTACTGCATTCTTGTTACAGTGATATGTACCTAAACCTTGTATAGTTTATTTGCTGATCAGAACATATGCAACGACTGATTATTAAAAGCCCCGAATGTTATCATACTGTGTTAACAAATTCAAGATATGCCAATTTTATAATGTAAATTTCCGGACATTGATCCGGAAAATAGTGTAAAATCCGGAAACGGGCTTAAATTGATGAACATTGGTCTTAAAAAATATTGACTTGTGCCGTTATCTTCACTTGCAATTGAAATGAACTACCATTGGTTCATCTGATTGATATTTAGAGAGGAATTGTTGGAATATTTTTTAAAATATCAGTATTAATTTCAGCTCTGTGCAAAATTATGACCTCTTATTCTTTTCTCTTATTTGGCGCGTGGTTATTGTTTTTCATAGGCAAAATTTAAATTCATATTTTGAGTAAAATGTACATATTATTTTTTCAAAAAAATATAAAGGCGAAAGCAACTTTCAGTTGTAAAACTGTCTTTTAATCTTCCATACCCATTTAGAATTTGAGTCCTTCCGCACTCTCTCTGTCACTACAAGGTCATAGTATTTTTGTATTTTCGTATTGAAAATTGCAGTTATATAGTAATATAACATAACCTATTTATATAGTTAAATAGTTATGATTATGTGTCGTCTCAGGAAAGCGTTATATCAATCATAAACCCATTGGCGTTGACCAACATGAGAGCGTCTCCCTTTATGAAAGTACTACAGAGATGGCAGACCAGAACCAGAATGACAGAGATTACGGCGCTCCAATCGACCACCGCATCTTTAGACTCTCATGCGCCACATCACGGAGTTTATATAGACGTAATTACACTGCCCGATGACGCTATATTGACGGAGAAGCGTTCATTTCACCGGACTGTGCTAAAACTCCAAATAAGTTTATTTAACTTAATTTCTTCTTGCGGATAACAAAAGCAAACGATAAAATGATTTCGACCATGCACTGTATACAGTTCGAAATGTCTCACTTAGACCTTGCCCCACAATGTCGGAAAAACGATTAAAAGTGCAGGTTTTGAATACTTCAATTGCACGTCATCCCAATATTAAAAAAATAATAATTTTGCGAAATTATTACATTTGGTTTAATTACTTTTTCAACGCAAAAAGTATATAAAACAAGAACCGGAAGATTGATAATTGAATAAATTGCTCAAAGCTTAATAAAAAAAATGTATGGTCAGAAAACAAAAACATTCGACACATGACAAAGTTGATTATTCGTATTAACGCGATACACGTATTCCGATCTCAATTCAACTTTAAATGGAATTCCGTCCCAGTCTTTTGCAGTGATCCAACAGCTGAAATGAGAACAACCAAATAAAATAATCATCTTTTGTGATTTTACCGAAATTCACCCTTTTGAAATATTTTATCATTGAAAATAATTCTTCACAGGACCTAAATTGAGTCAAGTATAAACACCGCTTAGATAGCATAAAGATACATAAATAGTTTTATTTCAAAATGAACAAATCAAATTATTGAAAAACATCATCCATTTTAATGCATTTTTGTTACAGTGTTACAACTGAATTGGTTACAACGATGAAATCTTAAAGAGTGAGCGCTATATGCGCTGGAAAAGTGAAAGCTCTTATTCCTGCTATTCATTGTTTAGCCCCTTATTGTACTACATTCCCGCTTTCAAAATTTCAGTATATTCATACGTAGTGGCCCAACAGTGAACCCATATTTAACAAACATTTCTCACCAAAATCAAACTACGTTACCTTCGGTCAGCTCTGGTTAGATGACACAAAGTATAAACGGCAAACTCCCATTCTACTGACGCGCCGACAAATATCGATGCAACTCCTGTAGCTCCCTTCCAGTTATATTTTAGCCTCTGAAATCCCTACATTCAATACTACATTCATATTTTTTATGTTGAGGAAAACTTAATTTAGATAGCAAGGGTACAATTATGTCTAGAAAGCCAATTTTCAAAACAGCTGGAGGTTGGAATCATTTAAGGTGAAACTTCACTTCAGCCAATAGTATAGGCATACATTAGTATCCAAATCAGAAATTTTATTTTGTCACGCTTGAGTCACTGATAGTCCGCGCATTGGTGGCGCGATCCATCTGTGACTCATACTTGACGAAACATATTTTGAGTATATTTTTCAGACTGGGATTACACAAAACATATAATTTCTTGAAAAGTCCAGAATTATAGAACTATGAAAACTTTCTATTAGATTGCTAAAAGAATTGTAGAAAGTATGGAAGCGTTATATGAGTAAAGTTTATTATCCCACGTAAAAAATAGACGAAAGGCAAGGAAATAAAAGGTTTTTCATTTGGTTAATTTTTCGGTGTGGAAATCAGACGTTGTGACTGTTTCAGAAGTCTCAATATTATGCTAAATTCTTTCTATCTGTTTTTTTTTTTATTTTATGTTAATATACTTGGTTATATAATCCCATAATTTCTTTTGTTTTTACAGCGTTTAATAATTGCTTATTAAGAGCTGATAAATGGAACTTATTCATACCTTTTTTGACTCTGAATTGCTGAAAGATTGTAAAGTAATTTCACCAGCTTTTTCTAATCGATAAAGTCGATGCCAGTTATTAAATCCAATGCCTGCTCTATTATGTGTTTCGCCAATAAACACATTTTCCAACCTATACGAAGAAAAAAGAAAATAGCTGAAAAAAATCGTTGTTCGAGTTAATCAAATTTTGTTGCTCGAGTTATGTTAAATTCAATTGAATACAGATTTGTTTCCCGTTATTATTTCCCTTTAAATAAATTTTCAAAAATAAAACAAATGATTTAATTCTTCTTTAAAAGTAAACATTTTAATAACTGATATTGCATGGATTGTATTGATTCCTTATTATCAGTTGTGAAACGCACAATTTAGGTCATTTCAAATTTCTTGGCCTCTTCTTATTTATTCATTACTTACCCACTTGAACCTTTTTCCAACATATCATGTCTCTTAAATTTATACAACCACATTCTTCTAAGCAATGTCCGAAATTCCCATTTATACCCGCAACCGGCTAGCCCTGCAACAAATAAAATCGTTATAAACAATCATCAACATTAAAAAACGAATTTGTTTGACTTTGGAAAGGTATTGTGTGCAACCATACCATTTTATTTATTTTGAGTTAAATTGAAATAACATGAAATAACAAGGTAGTTTTATCATTATTGTCGAACTAAAATTGCTGATGGCGGCGCGATCCCGCTGTGACTTTTTTAGCACTACCTTTATTTTCACGGAATCATGATTTCTACCCCCAATACTGCTAGCCCGGTTACTGATACTTCCTGTATTGTGCTTTCGTTGAAACATATACACAGATTTGAAACCATTGGAAATTTTGGGGGTTCCGTTTACCTTTATTGCGTAAAAAATTATAGACCATATTTCCAATCTTAGATGCTACAAAGTAGTTGATAAAATTCACTTCCTCTTTCCGTTCTTGATATTCATTTGGTTCTTTGAATTCCCAATCTTGTTCGTAATTATCGTAAAGAGAAAATAGTCGAATGAAACCCTCGTTGTTTGAAACTTCCTCACTCACAAATGAGAAGAACCTGAGTAGATCGTAATCCAAGAATTTTTTTTTATTTATTGTAATTACTTTTTTAGATTGGAATTTGCTTTAATCAAGATTGGAACCACCAACGAAAAAAATTAAATAACACCCGCTTATATGACAGCAAGCTACGAAGAAAATGAGAAATGGACGACTGCATTGTATGCGTGTGAGGCATCCCGTACAGAACTGAATATCTACTTCCAGTCAGAAATATTTTTGCCAAATAATCTTTTGCTAACTATGGAACATAGACGGATTGCGCTGCGGAGGCGCGATCCATCTGTGGATTATACTCAACAAAATTCAATTTCTGTCCGAGTAGTATAGTCTACAGTAAGTGGGAACGGTATCTGTCGTGCACGAGGGTAAAAATATATTTGTTACTTCTTAGTTTAATTTCATTTGCTTTTTTCGCAAAACTCGGAACCGATCGCCATGGCGAGTTTCATCTGTGGCCCATACTTGCCCATGCCAGTCATAGTAATGCACAAGGAAACACGTAGGAACAAAGTTCAAAAATTATTTTTCAATTCCGACAAAAAAAAAACATTTTCCTGAATTTTTAATATATTCACTTACTTTTCCCCTTCTTTTTCAACTTGGATATCTGAATCCTTCACTTTATAACTGCTTAGTTCCCATAGCGACGATGTGACGTCAAGTAATTCGTCATCAGAAACTAAATTAAACATAACACATTTATTCATAAAACGTATATTGTTTTATTCTATTTCATCATATCCGCACAGTTTACCCAAAAGAAATGATGTCAAAATAAAGCGGATATTTTTTAAATATTGTCATTTCGTAGTTTGCTTTCATATACTTAAGTAATATAAAATACTAATTTTATCATAACGGTATATAGCTAGCTAAAGGTCTACAACAAACTCAAAATAATCTTATTTCAAACGCCTTTTCCTCATTGTGGCTCAAGTTGAGAGGGTCATTCTGAGCAAAACCCTATTGAAGCCAAATTAAGCGAACATATCGTTAGTACTCTTAGCAGTTGGCATGGTATCTCCAGCTTCACCGAAACCATGGGTTTTTATACAAGGTCTACTTTAATATCCTCAACGCTTTTTAATTCGATCCGAGGCATCGAATGCACATGTAAATGAAATTGCCAATCGCTCAAATTCAGCAAATGTATGTAAAAAATATTCTCACCACAAGGATCACTGTGAAACATGCATTGTTCGCACGTCAATATATTTTCAGATTTTGATCGACAAGTGCTTGAACAAGAAAATCTGGAATAAAAAAATCACTTTATTCCAAAATTCTACGTTTATCAATTGTGTTTAAATATCGCAAAACTTTAACAGCCTCTAGACGTTAGAATGTTGTGGGGATCGATCTTAGTTATGTTCGATTCCTTTTTTAAATATATGTCTTTGATGGATTGATGGATCTATGCTTTGGTGCGTCAAATCGCGGACAGATATTTTCAAGATTTCAAGTCTGAGTGAAGTTGTTTTTTCTAAAATCATTTTGTCGACTGTTGTACAAAATTGTAGTACAGATACATATATTTTGATTTGAAATAATTTTGCATTTGCGAAGGAAGATGAAAGAGGCACGTAGCAACATATTCACATTAATCATATTATCTTCTACAATATTCTATATTTTTTCATGTTCGAACTTGCATCTCGATAACAAAAAATGTAGTACAATCTCCGTTTTTGCAGCAAATTGCTTGATGACAATGAAACAAAAACATAATATCGACTCTTTTCCCAGTTATGTATAGGACTGGGCAATTCGATTCGATGATTCGAATCAATTCGAAGCACAGATTATTGGAATCAATCGTTGATCGGTCATGGAAATAAAAACTTGGTAAATGATGTGAAAATTTCATAGATTTAACGACAAATGCAATCGATTTTGGCCAAATTTGACCAAAATCGATTGTATTTTGTAGTTAAAAATTGAAAACTTTTGCTCTTGGACAAGGAGTGCATTTGAAAATATATTATTTTTAAGCCTGCTTATGCTAATATTTGTAGTTCGTAGCTATAAATTCTTAATTATCACAATGTGGACAATTATAGTCATGGTAAAATGGCATATCTGTTACTTTTATGGAATTAGTAATTTGATTCGATTCGAAAAAATTATCCGAATCAGATTTGAATTCCAAATGATTCGGTTTTGCCCAGTCCTAGTTATTCGCTGTTGATGGAAATATACAATTGTTGTAAATGTACGATGTAAATTTACTGTACTTTTGTCCCATTTTACGATATGATAATGGTTTGCCAATTTTGATATTTTGGTATAAACAGAGTTAATTTATCAAATGTCAATTATGATACTATCGAAGGTCAGCGGTGGTCAGTCACGTCACATTTTGCTCACGTAAACAAAACTGAATCGGATAAAATTCAAAAAGTTTATTTTCGGTGAAAACTTCGATCTTGATTATTTTATCGCAATCTCAACAATTTAGGGTGCGCGATGCTAACGCAAATTGGCCCGTTTCTTAAAAAAACTTTTTAAACAGAATTTTTTTCGAATTTCAAACACAATTTTTATTTTTGTTAGAATCTTTCATTTTTGTTGCCTTAAAATATCAATCCCATCAATTCTTGAATAAGAAAAAAAAATCGACAATTGATCGTTACTGGGAATGATTCTTAAAGTTTTATTAGATTATATATATTATATTATGGATATTCGCCATTTCTTATTCGCATTTCAAATTTTCAATTCAGTTATCTCCCGCTATTTTTCGATGTGAGCTCTACAAACAATGTTTTCGGAGGAAATGCCCTTAAGAAAATTCAATGGAAATTTTTTTAATTTCTGATATAGGCCTTGATTACTTACGTCTTATTGTTATTACAAACTAATTTGAAGTCCGGACAACAGTTATCAAAGAACGGACAAGCATTATCACATTGACATTTTGCTGTGACGTTGTATTTGCTTCCACAGTTTCCAGCACACATTCGTTGATAACCTGTGGAGATGTAAACACATGTGGTTTAACATTGGAAACTGTAGACTGACTTTTATTCATTATACCAAGTTTATTCGGATTCATAACAAATCGCTATTACCCCTTTTTGATATTTCTATTCCACCTATTATTTGTGAACGTCAACCAAGTAATGTTATTGGGTAACCGAAATGAATTGTTCTTATCTGTTATAAATGTTCTCAAAAAAGAAACTTCGATGACTTGGTGAACTTCATCCACATTTTAATAAATATAGCACTCTGAATAGTTCATCAGATAGATATATATTTGCAAATTGTAGCAAAACATTTATTTATCACCCAGTTTGACTGCGGTTTGACTGAGGTAAAACCATTGGTTGATAAAAAAAAAAAATTTCATACTTTTGTTAAACTGTCGTTACGTTTTAACTAGTTCAAGTAAACAAGAAAAAAATAGGTTGCCAACATTTGGTAAAATAGGTCATCTCATTTTTTTGCTATTTACCCTGTTATCAAAAATGTTACTAATAAATCGCGGGCGTCGAGGAAAATTTCATCTAAGGCCCATGGGTACAACTATTAAAGCTTTTTCATATTTAGTACATTGGGCATAGCGGTGAAAAATTGACGTGTATTTTATGGGAAATGAAGGAGTGACATCTAAGAAGTATATATTCTGAATGATTATATTTTTAATCCGCAAAAACCGATTTAAGATATTGTTTGTTTACATGAGATTATAATTTTTCTAAAAAGGAAAAATATATTCATTGGAAACTTATACTAAAAGATACTTGGCATTGTAAACTTTTGTTGTCCAATGTGAAAAATGCAAATTTATAAGCACTTTCCACGGCAACGACCTCGGGCGATTCGGCAAGCATTTAATATCTATTTTGCACAAAAAATTTAATGGGACGCATTAAAACAGAAATACTTTTTATAGGAAATTGTTGAAATTTTGCCAATTAAGTAATGGTCATCGCAGTACCATACCTGTCCAATGATCTAAATGCATTAACTTGAGGAGCACAATTGCGACATCAAAGTAATAAATTACTATTTCAAAGGTCTGGCAGGAGACGATAATTTAATATTATGAAATGCAATATCTTCTCATAAATAATATCACGACTCAGAGAAATAAAATTTGATCATAAATTGTCTGATAGTCTCATGGGTATACGTATGTAAATCCTATATATATTTTGATGGTTTGACAAGCCATATATATTATGAAAAATGAGTCACAGATGGATCGCACCAATGAGGTCGGTCTATCTGTGCCTCATAATTGTCAAAAAATGACGAACGTCTCTCTTATGTGTAATTTTATCTGCATAGCTTTAAAATTGGCGGCTACATTAGAAGCTTCAAACGGTCACCAAAAATATATATAAATCTGTCAGAGTACTTAGTCAAACTTAAAGTCTGGTTCTATACAAAAAATGTAAAGAACAATTGAAAACATTCCATATTACTAAGATGTCGATTTTATCCTCTTCAAAAATCGTTCCATATTAGTATAGGGCCGAAATCTGTGGAAAATATAACTGAAAAATGTTGAATCCTATTATGTCGTTCTAATACGTCACACGGCGATTTCTTATATAAAACTGGGGAATTTAAATTTGATAATTTGAAGGGTTTGTAGCACAAATTATTCGAACCAGTGTTGAAACGATCGTAGGAACAAAAAACTTGCAAAATAATGTTAAATTTTCATGTTTGTTTTCTCAGATATGAAGTGTAAATTCAATTGGCGGCGCGATCCATCAGTGACTCAGGCTCAACGAAAGATGTTTGGGAATAATTTTTTGACTGGGGCATCTTATTTGTATCATTATTAGTGAATACATAACACTTTATTTGGATAATGCATTTATAAAGCGTATATTCGTTAATAATACAAAACTAGCGATTCGATGCGATTTGAGAAAATTATCCGAATCATATTCGAATTTCAAATGATTTGGTGCTGCCAAGTCCTGACTGTGCATATCGAACTTAAAACACAGTTGCCAATTATTGAATTTAACCGCAAAAATACAACACTTCTGTTCGTGCCTGTTTGAAGAAACCTCAATTCGATTATTCCCTGTTAAATCAAAAATGAACATACACTGTGACGATGGCACAGTAAATTTACTTTTTATGGTTAAGTTTATGGTATATTTCAAAAATCTGACCCTCTACGTCTTTAAAATATATTCCGAGTATGGATTGGTGGAACCCACCTTGGCGGAGCGTTCCATCGACAGCCCATAATTGGCCAAAAGAGTCGATTTTACTTTATTTTTTTTATTTCAATGTGTTCAAATAAAAATACCGTCAAAGAAGGTTTATTGAATACCGATGGTACTTTGTCTGATTCAAATATTTAAGAAAAATTTTGACGGTATTGAAGGAAATGAGTATGGTATGGCAATATTGACGTCATCGGAAATATTTTGACACCATTATACTTATCTCTTCCATTTTTTTGCAAATGCTGGAAATTTGCTCAAATTATGGATTAGTCCCGACCAATTTTAAAGCAATCATACAAAAATTTCAATATCAGCGATACTACAAACGTTACGATATTTACGTTGGGTCAACATCTTTGAAATCTTTTTAATGAATACGTACTTGCCTGAATTATATTGAGCCATACACGAAATGGAAGTTGACAATTTTTTGGAAACATCACGACCATACCAAATCAGAGATTTTTTACTTTGCCAGCGAGATCTATCAGTGACTCATACTTAACAAAACTGGTTTGGTCAGAAGATTTCCGACGGGGGATATGTTTCATATAAATATTTTGACCCTCATTTGTTTCTCAGGAATAATGTCGTAAAATATAGATCGACAAATAAATTCTTGAATCGTCTATAAACATGCTATGACAAGAATATCGGCCGCACTTCACTTTGGAACGCAAAAAACACCTTCTGAATTAATATCTATCCCTTTGTTCCAGGTTTTTATACTATAGCAAAACATAATAGTTTCGTTGAAAGTAAGCTAGCTGCATAGATGTGTTGCATTCTAGCAGTCATCATCAAAGGTATCGAGGAGGTTTCGATACAAAAACGCAATGCTAGTAGGTACAATACAAGTTTTATTTCCCTGTTATAAAATTTCCTCTTGTGCCTTGACGCCGGATTCTCTCAGCAATCCAAAAGTGATAAATTTTTATGAATTCGCAGGTTTGTTTTGCTTTGCTACGACTGAGGTTCTAATTTTCTACTTGTATTGAAACTGCTAGTAGGCCAAAGTATAGTGCAGTATTTCAACAACCAAAAGTTAATTGAATTTCAGAATATGTCCAATGCCATTTGTACTTAAACGACGCGTTTCACCAGTCTTCCACACTTAACAAAACCTTTCTAGATGAAGTTTTGGTGTAGTGAGCAAAAATAATATTTGGTCCAAGATGAGTCACAGATGGATCGCGTCTTGGTGGCGCAATCCATCAGTGACACATACTCTGCAAAACATGTTCCAGCAATAAATATTCGACATGGCTTCCATTTTATATCTTTTTCATTTAAAATACAAATTATTTTTAGAAACTTACTTACCATTTACTTGAATCGAATATATCCACACTAGCAAGGGGATGTATCCGAACATCTTGATTTATTTCTTGAACAATCAAAAATATTCCATCAACTGAAGGCTATCGAGCTGCTGTTAACTATTTATGGCATCACGCACCTGCGGCTATCATTAATATCGCAGTGAATTTTCAGCGTGATGAGAAAAAATATTCAACTGAAATATAATAAATTTTTAAATTTTTTGGTATTGCTGTCTAAATACGAAATTTTATTTTGCCAAGCATTAGTCACAGATTGATCGTGTCTCATCGACACGATCCATCAGTGACACATACTTGAAAAAAGACGCTTTGACAAAACTTATCCGATTGGGATAAGTCGTAATCTTCAATGGCATATTCATATTTTGGGAGTTATTTCCTATAATCAAAACTTTTTGTATGACTTTGTTTACAATTTATGCTTCACTGGTTTATGGCATCACACACCGTGATCAACAACTATTTATTAAGAAATATGTAATTTATACTTGATACTATTCAGTGTCGCACCCACCTCCCACAAAAAATAATTAAATACTTCTATAAACTAAAGTAAATGGAGTTGAGTTCTTCGGACAAGAATATTTCAAAATGTTTGTGACTCTGCGGCGCGTAAATATTTTTTCATCTAAAATATATAGAATTCACCTAAATTTGAAATCTTATTCCTCAAAATGGCGAATTTACAAAAAAAAATGCAACGATGACAATAGTTGTAACAATAGCGACGATAGACCGATTAAAATCTGATTTCTGCAGCACTCCAAGTAAATCAGTGATACGCGTACAAAATTCGCATTTGTGCCTGCTAATGACGTCATATATATTCGATAAACAAGAAACCCCTCTCTTCTCACAAAAATATCTGGTACTGATTGATCCATTGATTATAACTAGCATTATAAAACGATTGCATATCCGATAGGTTTCGCACGTTGTTGATTAAGATATGCTGTGCATTTTTATTAGTTAGACCTCAGATGACCAACTAGTCATCAGATCTCATTATCCAATCTCAATTGGAGAGAATGTTGATATAAATTTGTTTTATGTGCCTATTTCCGATCTATAACTACGGTGCGAAATTTATGCAAATTTTGCTCTATACTGACACCTGCGGGAAACGCGGACCAACTTTTGTAATACTATATAAAACTTCTCCAACGCAAATGAGCAGGGTACCTAGCTCGCAAATCATAATATTTGATCCGTTATCCTCATCTTATTTTGTACATTGGGTAATGAAATACTTATAAGAATGAACGTATTATAATGAAAATGATATCCACACTATATTAAAAATGAAAACAAAATGAATAACATTATATCACAATCAGAAATTTTATATTGCCAAACATAAGTCACAGATGGCTCGCACCTTGTCGGCGCGATCAATTAGTGACTCATAAAACGAGTAAACTTTTATACTTGTTTTAGCAGGTTGTAGAAAATTACATATCTAGGGGTAAAGCTGATATTTTTTCTTCTTGGATGACAGGAATAAATTTTCATGTGTTTGCAATTTTTTTGGGGTAGCAAAAATAATTCGATTTGAAGACAAAAGTATTATAAAAAAATGTTTGTATGCTGCGGAAGCGCTTAAATTGTTTTGATCAATTGAAATTTACAATGAAAAAATGACGAATTCGGGATTTTAGTTTCTTTCTACAAATTTCTTTTAAGAAAAAATTGGTAAAATATTTGACAATTTTTAGAGAAAACAATAAAAATCTAATTGCGATCAAGACACCAGAATATTTTGTCAATCATTACAAGATTTTCGACTAGAATATTAGGAATCAGGAGGATTCCTTCACAACATCTCATAACTCATAGCTATGGCACCAGTGAGATTCAGCAATCGTTATTACAAACATCTTCTGACATACCAACATTTCAATTGGAAATTTATTTTGCCAAGAACAAACTATAGATGGATCAGTAATTCATACTTGGGCAAAGATGTTTAGACAAAACTAATCCTCTTACTGGGACAATTTTTTTCTAAAATACTGCATTGCTTATTAGACTCAAGGCACGATTTTGGCAAATGAGTTTGTACACCCCCTTAAATGCTGAATATCTGGGTCAGAAATCTATAAAAAATCATATATTTTCATGTCTACAGCGCGATTTCTCTTTCTTTGATATCGAAACAAAAATGGCCGATAAATCAAATCTTGAAAATTATCTGTTTATAAAGTGTATTACAAAACGAATTTTTTCGATGAATCAAAGCCTGCCGATGTCGAACCTTACCGCGAACGCTGTTTATTACAGTATAGAAGTGACATGTAACACCTTTTAGTCTAAGTGAAAAGTAATTTTTCTTCCGCCTTTTAGAACAGTGATAGATTTTATTGATTTCGGAACTGCAATCTCCAACCCCTCTTCCTCTGCAACTCGTGGAGGACTTCGAACAATTTCTCTGTCAATTGGACGTCTTGATATTCCATTTAAGGTATTGAGGCGGGATTTTCTGTCCTCCGTGGTTTCCATTTTTGACCTTTTTGGTGACGGTGGATTTGAATCGCTATCTCGATACGAGTCTTCGTCGTGTTGTTTTGGTACGTAATCACCTTGAGTTAGACGTAACAGTGGTTTCATTAGTTCAATGTTTTCTTGAAGAATTTTTGTAGGAAATTTCGGTTGGTGATGTGGTGGAAGCTGCAAAAGTGGTGTGACGTAATTACCTATCGGCGACGCGCCGTGTCGTCCTTGTATTGTGACGTTGTACGCTTTTTGCCGTTGAGTCGCGCCGCCCACATCTATTAAATGTTTCAGCATTGCGCGCAGTCTGTTCTTTCCGATCCATTGATCCGAGAACTTAATTGATCTATCGACAATGGTAGGATCTACTGGGTGACGATAAAACGGCCCAGTTTTTGGAATGTGTGACAAATATTTTTCATAAATTGCAAAAATGTCTCTGTCGCTAGTTGCGTCTGAATATATCTTTTTTGAGGTTATACGAACGCCATTGGCTTTACCGGTAGCCACCATCATTGAAGTTGGGGAAGGAGTGAACTCCAAATACATAGAAGACTTTTCATCGTCGCTGGGATGAATTGCAAAATTTTCTGACCGCAAATTCCAATGGTCGTCGATGTACTGAATACCGAACGTTTTATGGTTATGCCAAAACACAGCATTGAGCAACCCTTGCGCGCTTTCGGAGTTCAAACCACGGTTCTTCCAGTCTATAGTTTCTCTATTATATCGATCATGAGCGGCTGAAAGAAGATCGCTTTTTGCGATTCTGCTAAGGTCTATATCACTTGGTTTCAAAAGTGCTGATCGAGGAACACTTTTCAATGACGTAGCACCATTATTTGTCAGTTCTTTTATGCGATAATCAAGCACAGACCGGAAATTGCTATAGATGGAATTGCTTCGATCAAGTATACAAATTTTTGGTTTTCCAGCTTGTTGTCTCAAATATCGTTGAATTCCCATTACAATCTGCATCAAAGTATGTGGTGGATATGGGTTACCGTCTTTTCTTCGAATTTCCTTGAAAAATAGAATGTAATATTGACAATGCGAACGATATATTGTGAAAACTCTAAATCTCTAAAAGTACGAAGGCTTATGATACTGCCCGGAAAGACTATTTTGGAGGTAGAATCAAAACTGTAGTGTTATCGACACGGTTTTAAAATTGAACGAATCGAATTTTTCATTACAGCAACTAAATCATTTTCCAAAAGTTAAAAAAAGACAAGCGTTACTGAGATTCCCGCTGTATAAGGTCGGGAAAAGCGTCCAGAACGAACTGACAAACGTCCACTTGAATGGCAAAAACCTAATAAAAATTGTAATAACACCAACTGTGCTTTAAGCGTAAACATCCCAAGCTGAACTGACTCGTTGCAATAGAGTGGCTAATCAAAAGGCTAATCAAAAATATCATTTTCTCATGTGTAAGTAACAGATTAAACGACCTAGTAATATATAGAATACGAAAACGATTTCAAGCATGCATTTGAATACTTTTTTGTACCATGCGAACCGAATTTAAATTTGGTTCTAAAAATGATGAAGTGATTTTTACACAATCGGTGGCGTGTTCATAACCTTGAAATGAAGAAGGCATGAAAGTTCTCTAACAAATGATGACTCCCTAAATTCCCTAAAAATAGCGCTTTCATTTGCTTATCAAGAAACTCAAAAAATTCAAATCAGAGCGCAAAACTGGCCTATTAAGTATAATAACTACTGTGCGCCGACAACACGCAAAATTTATAGGATTTCCTACGTTTTAAAGTCCTCAAAGAGTCATTCTGTAATTTTTTCGGGAGGCGAACTTGTTAGCATGGCTAACGTCAAAAACCTAATTTTATTTCATGACATTTTTTATTGAAATTCACAAAGCATTTTAAACGGAATTCAACTGAACCGCCATATTAAAGTGATCTGAGTGGTATCTGCCCTGTGCGATGATAAAACCATCTATCGCTTCTCTGCTTCCTTTCTGTCGCCTCTTACGACAAGCAGGAAATATGTTATGACTTTTCTAAATTCTAAACTCGTACCTACAGGGCCATAATCGTTTCTTTCAAGTAGAATGCTATTAAAATTGAAACAAAAACATATTTGTTGCTTAATACTAATATTGGGATATTACGTATAAGTATATTACTATTATTACATAAAGATAGTAATTATATGACGCGCGCCTCTTATCGTCTTTGCAGTCTGTCAATCGATTTAACTTAGTTAATTTGTTATTCTTGTTTTGAAAAGGGGATTTATTTTTTAAGATTATACATTAGTCTTATTAGTAATCTTAAAAGTAAATCTTGTGCAAATAAAAACACTTTATCAAGTATGTGCCATATATGGATTGCGTCTCTCTATGGCACACTCAAATTTATTGCAAACGTATGGTTATGTGTACTGTTACACTTTAAAATATATTGATATGGCACGTGTAGACGTAAATTCGGTGATTTAAATCGATTCGAAGCACAATTTAATCGAAGCGGTCTTATAACAGTCATGAGTACAAAACAGGTGAAACAATGTAGAATTCTCATATTTTCACGGTGAAATTTCGGGTGAATTTTTTTGCGCCCTTTTTCTATTTATTCTATTTGATATATGGAATCAGTGATCGATACGATTCGAAAAATGATCTGAATCAAATTCAAATTTCGGTTTTGATCAGCGCTATAGTCCCATGTTTCTCTCTTCGCTTCACAATACATGTTCGGTTCCTTATGAAAAGTCTTTCAATCACACCGAATTTGATTGGTTTACATGTCACTCTATTTGCCGTATCAGTGGTTGTTAAAGTTTTTCAGAATCTCTGTCTGATATGCTGATGGATCGCGCCATCGAGGCGTAACCTATTTGTGATTCATTAGTTAGGAAATCAAAAATTAAACTCGGAAGACCACGCTATCTTTTATCATTAGGCAATATTTTCCAACTGAACAACATAGAAAACTTATCTTATTCAGGTAATATGTCATTTTCATTTGTATGCTTTATTAGTATAATAAGATGTATTTTCTTACCATTACAAATTTACACAACCAGTAGTCTAGTTCTTCTTCAGTCGCTTGTCCAACATCAAGTGGAACACCTTTATATTGACCAACAAAACTATCCTCCTGTTCAAACAAATGATATGGTTTTCAAATACCAAAATTGATGTCCTTTTTCTTACTTTTTGGGATATACATGGAGCATTTTACCGAATATAAAATGTGAGCGATATTACCTTATCAGGAAATTTATTTTGTCAAGCAAGGGTAACTGATGGATCGCGCTTTGACGGCGCAATTCATCAGCGACCCATGATTGTCAAAACTTATTGTGACGCAGGATTTCTGACAGGAGAGATTTTGTCGTATAGACTATGGGCTTGAAAAAATCAAAAAATATTCGAAATTATTAACTAATATCAATGTTTACTATTATAAATAATTCCTATAATAAGTGAACCTGTGCCATAGAAATAAACGCCATGGATTTAAACTTTATTGGGAATCTATGATAAGATTGTGGCAATTATTCATCTATATTTCTTGAACGATGTTGATTCTGAAACACTATTTGTCAAAAAATGTCGTTGTAAAGGTGTAAAGAGTAACGATGGTATATTTCATTTTAAAATCAATATGGATATAAAATTAATAAATTAGTCTTGTCCAACAAATATTCAAGCATAATCTTAACACAACGAAAAATTCTTAATATAAATATTGCGCAGTAATTATCTGAAAAATTATTGAACGCCCCGTGGAAAACGTCGAAAGCGTATAGAATTATTTGGATTTTTCCAATAAAATTCAAGATATCAAAAAAGTGGTTTTGGTTGAAAATTTCATCCTATACTATCTTAATGATTCTATTTTTCTCAGAAAATCGAATTTTTCAGCCACTTTACCTTCTCTTGGTTGTGCTACTGAGTCACAGATACTGAGCATAAAATAAGTTGAAATTTTACAAAAAATACTGCCCTTCATAATGCAGAAAATCATTCTTACGAGCATATTCCTTTTGCGAGCCCATTCTCTCCAAACGTTGAAGGCCCAACGGTTTTGCTTCTTTGTTCTCTCTGGGATTCCTGGAGCTTCCGCCGGTTGAACATCGTCCAGATATCTTCTGAGTCTTTGCTGCATCAAATCGTCTATAGCAAAATTTCCTGAAGAAGATGGAATATGTGCAAGAACTAAATCACTAGCAGGAGAATGGGACTGAAAATCACTTTCGGATTCGTGTTTGTTGGGTGAAACTGGACGACCGTTAATGCTGCTGTTATTGTTATTGCTGTTGACTTCATCCAGACGAAATTGGCGGTGACCAGTTTCAAACTCTTGACTTTCTGGGTTGGATTGTCTGCTACGACTTTGTTGCAAAATCCGTTCTGCAAACTTAGACACAAAGTCAGGGCTTTCTCTTGACGGTGATGCGACTGGTCCATTATCTTCGGCGACCAGTTTATCTTCGTCAGACTTGGGCTCATCGCTGTTACTAGAATGCGGTGAAGGCACATGTAAGCAATCTTGGGTTTCAGGCATTTTGTCTCCGTCTGATAGTATTTCCGAACTTGGTTTATCGATGCTTTTCTCACTCGAATTTGACGTCTTCGAAATCCCTTCCATGTGTTGTCTTCTCTGCGGTGCTGCTGCTTTTCGTCGACTGCCTTTTGGTAAAAACTTAAAACCGCTCACCCTCTCCCCAGTCGTTAAATCCAGGGCGTCCATTTTGTGTCCAACAATATCAAATATAAGTGATTATATTTTCGGCACGCTTCCTAACACTGAAAGTGAGAGACAAAAAAAATACATATTTTAAATTCTAATAGTTAGTCAGTCAAAACCCCAATTCACATCCGGCGTCGTGCACCGCCAAAGCTAAGTACCATTCAAGTGGATTCATTAGAAAGTCATTTTGAATGTAATTTGTCGTTATAACGTGTATACATCTCTTAATTAGATCATTTAACGCATCACTCTAACGCATTCGCTAACTATAATCACTCCGAGTCAAGCACGACAATATGCCAATTATAAACTATACTGCAACAAAAATATAGTAAAATCGCCACTCTTTGACGGTTGAATAATATTGTAATATTGAAATGAAACAAAAAAAAATCGATTTTTCTGGCCAAATATGTGCTATATAGAAATGATTGCAAATGAACGGCAAATTAACGGGAAATTAACGGCAAATTAACTGTACTTTTTTGAAAGGGTATAACTTATAAATCAGTTGACTCTATAGTGGACATTATTTTCATACACGATCGACTATGGGAAGTTGATAAAACGTGCCTCAAAGAACGATCCATGTTTGGCCTATATTTGACAAGAGTCTTAGCTTAGTCGTTTGCTTATGAAAATAATACTTCAAAAAGAAAATCGTGAATTCCTAACACTGGTAGGTAATGTATATCTTAAATAGGACATCCAATGCAGCCAATCACTAAAAACCCCGTTACTGTGCTTGTTTTTAATCTTAAAAATAACTGAGTAGTCTAACCGCGGTAGAATAACTTATAACTTATGACCTCAGCCCGAGTAAAAGTATATTGTAACTAAGCATAACCCGAAGAAAAATAACCCAGTAGCAATTCAAACATTACTTCCGTGACCAATCTTGTTTTCCACTAACTTGTCAAAATGACACGTTTTGAGACAAACGTGAATTATGAAGAAAATAAGAATTATGGTTTCCGGAAATTGTGGGTGACGCACTCCCAAACACGATGACTTCCAAAAAACAGAAATGATTGAAAAGTGATAAATAATCCTAAAAGCTTTTGAAACAGTTTAAATTAATTGTTTAATTTTTGCAGCACACTTTTGTGTCCTTTATCTCAAATCTTTATAAACACTAACTCTACAGAAATCTTTAAAAACCCCAATCTGCCTGATGAGCTTAAATCATAAGGAGGAACAGTCCGCCGCCAAATATATTCCCTCAAAACCAAATGACGTCAAATATGAATTATCACAAATGTTAAGGCCTGATAATTATTCACGCGTCGTAGGGCCAGATACGTAATACGTGGTTGGGCCCTTCGTATATTAAAATTCCCATTCTTCGTCCATGATTGGATAATTCTATATTCATATTTTGATCGTATTACTATGGAATATAATTAAACTTATCTTATATAGTATAACAGCATATTCTCAAATGTACTTTCTTAAGATTCTGAAGCAATATATCTCAGAATAGAAACCTATATTGTTTCCGATATAGCTAGCTAGATATCCTTCTACTCGTGGTACAATTTTGCAAAGGTTTTTTGTCAAGTACGGGTCACTGATGGATCGCGCCTTCCAGGCGCGGTCCATCTGTGATCCACACCTGACAAAGATAAATTTTCTAATTTAAATTGCATTACAAATAACATATCTTCCGTTCATGGTACGCATTATTCACTCAAACGCCCGCGTCATCAATTTTAAATCTTAATAAGGCAAGGCATGGGAAAACGTGGCACTTGCACTGATTTGGCGCCACGGCGTTTCCTGCCAGGAAATACTTCATGGCTTATTTAGAGCAATAACAAGTTAGTACAGCTTACTGCAAGAAATCACGAAGAGAAAATGACTTTTCTTTTTCGATATAAATAACAAATAGGTACTTGGTACCGCAAAACCCGCCTATCCAGGGAAAAGTAATTGTTGCATACTAATACGTTGATACATTTATTTTGCAGACCTCGCACTGTTAAAAATATCGGTTAATATTTACTTAGCGTTTTACATCAATACGACTTTCTCGTATAGAGATAATTTATACAATTCCAAAATTGTCAAGTTAAGACAATTAAGTTAAATTTAAAGCAAAATGTTTGCCTCTCTAACTCTAAATGGGATGAAAATGAGAAATCGAAAAAATTTACTGCGACTTACGATTATTTGTCCAGGTGTGAGGCTTGACAATGTGCACGGTTTTTATATTAACTATTAAACATGAGCTACACTTAACCGTTCGACTAATTCATTTTAG
This sequence comes from Styela plicata, assembly GCA_963675895.2. Taxonomy (NCBI): domain Eukaryota; kingdom Metazoa; phylum Chordata; class Ascidiacea; order Stolidobranchia; family Styelidae; genus Styela; species Styela plicata. The sequence goes on from OZ023150.1 coordinate 7,106,938, forward strand.
ATTTCAAAATAATCTGAATTAATATTTACTGGCATTGCGTGCAAAATCTCGAAATATTTCAACAACCCCTATTAAACGGCTTTATGGATCTAACCCGCAAGATTAATGTATAACTCAGTATGTGTGTATTCATTCATTTAATAGGGTACAAGTTAGCCAGCAGCAGCCGGTTTTTATATCAGCTAACGTTAGCTGTAACTGTAATGTTTTAACGAGACAGTGTTTGGTTTTATATACTGTTGTAAACATGTAGATAATATCATCAAAATTTTACCGTAATAACCGAAAACAATTGTTTTGAATACTACTACTACTGTATAACTAATGGAAAACGCTATCAAAAACTGCCCAGTGTCTTATAGGCTTAAAAACATTACCTCGTCCTAATTTTATTAACAATTCTGACTTTGCAATTAACAGGAAAATCACATTGTATTTACTGCTTTTTAACAGCGCCATATTATGCACGCGTCAGTTCAAGTATACCCCTATACATGGTCTAACTCACAGTTCCAATCGCATAAAAGTTTAAGCAAATATTTAAGGTATTAAGTTTGATAAGCGTACCAATACATAACTTATATGGGACGTAAGGTTAACCGCGTCTAATACTTCTGACATTAAAAAACCTACATATACGCGTTATTATTAATTTTCTCCGGTTTGAGTCACTGACGGATCGCGCCTGGACGGTGCAATCCATCAGTGACACATACTTACTCGTAGCAGTATTCGTCCGTATGGCCATTTCGTTAAGTAATGCTTTTTTGTTCAAAATAGATACTAGACATAGGAAACATTTGTTGCGGATTTTCAAACGAAACTTAATATAGAAATGAGCTACTATAAAATGTATTTCTAGGAACTGCAGTCAACTTTAAAAACGTCCTATGCCAAATGATTAAGTGACGACCATTGATATCTAAGAGGTACCTGAAATGTAAATCTAACAGGTACAGCTGCCCTTTCTCGGAAACCATTCTGATATACTACCCATATAGTACTAAACCGGTATAGCAGAGTGCAGACAGTGCGATCTGCTCTGGCGATAATCTTTGAGTTGAATTTTAAGAAGTGAGATATGGTTTTACAATCGCCCGGGGCTGATTTCACTCGCTGCACTTTATCATCGTGATTCGGCCCTCTCGAGTGGCGTTACTGATACAACATTTTGTAATAGGTCCTTGCAAATTGCCATATAAGTTAGTCGGTTACTCTCGGGTGCTGCTTTTAGCTTTGCACAGAGTGAATTTCAATGAATAAAATTGGCACTGAAATTAACTTTTTAAAAGTATGTAAAGAAATAAAATCAAATTATCCAATCTTTGCGACATTTTTATGCGAATAATTGATCAATCTGCTTTAATACATTTTTTTCTTAAATATATCTTAAACACTTGCATTTTCTATGTTCATTCTGATACAGGCCCAACAACTATGTCAAAATAAGAAAACCGAGCTACTCAGCAAACTATAACGACGCCGTCAGACAATTTTAATTGTCTTTCTATATCGTGTTGTTTTCACGTACTAAGTATGTATAAAATACATCTATTGTTTAATTGTAAAAGGGACGGTTGAAACTTTTACTCTTACCAGAAACAAAGCCTGAGCGATTGTTGTTGTCATTATCGAAGACTTCTGGTACACTTTTAAAAAAATAAGTACAACTCCCTGCGATTTTGAAGTATCTAAAACTAATACGAAGCATTAAAAGTGCACACTTATTTGTCGTTGGTCAAGCATGGGCAATTAATGGAGCGCGACTTTTAGTCGCGGTCCATTTTCTGCCCATGCTTAATAGAGTTATGATTTAGGCATTAAAATTGGTATAAAAATTACTAACAAATGCTAGTAATTTTACTAATTTGTTCATAATACCAGTAGAATGTACCGTGGATAGACTCGCCGTATTTGTTAAGGCATAGAGTCGGAAATATATTGTAACGTTTCCTAATTACCGATATTTAATTGTCTTCTCACTGTAATTGGAGAACCGCGTGAGATAGTCCTTTATAATCATAACATTTTGCGACAAAAGATGTCTATTATTTTTCACATTGTTATATCCGATTTATAAAGTTGAGCTGACGCTAGTGAAAGGCATGACAACGACATAAGGCGTCTAAAATATCATTATAAGATAGCCTACAGCCAACCCCCACATAATAGGAATTCAAATTAATCATAATTTCCATGCTATACATTTATTATATTTTTGTCCTAGAAAATAAATATCAGCAATGATACCTGAATAATCTCAACTAAGGCCCTATTTACACGCTACTAATAAATTAGGTAAACCGGGTTGAGGTTGTTTTTAATGAGGGTTGTCGTAGATAATTCACAAAACCGATAAGAGGGAGCATTTAAAGCAGCTAAGTTGCGACGCCATAATATGCGACACGGCGAAGACATACTGGGTGATAAAGTATGAGTCTGGCCTGTAGGTGCGGGCTACTTGCCCTTACGTATTTCCTGGGTGTCAATTGCCTATTGATTAATATGTTGGCATCCTCAGTTATATATCTCGGGTTCGAAACCCGACGAAACCGACTCGTTAATCCATAGCCACCACTCAACCCAGGGTGTAATAACTTGGGTAGGCTAAGCCGAACAGGAAAGATCGTATCTTTCCAATAACTTTAACCCTGTCCGTCGATAAGTGGCCGTTGGTACAGGGCCTTGGGCAGGGTGATCCATCCCAACAAGTGTCTATAAAAAACCTAAGAAGCGGTAGATGACTTCACCTAATTTATTCACAACTGAAATGTTGCAAAAACAGAGTTTCTTTAGTCTATCTATGCTCGGGATGATGCACTCAAAAGTATGCGCATAAATAGGTCGATTCGTTTCTCACTATTTCTATCACAAACAATAAGTCCACTATATATCTATCTATCACTGAATGTCGCTCGTGATTGGCAAAGATATATTTTAAGCTGCTTTTAATAATTTCGAAATAAATAAGTTGGCAAATAGGATGAAAATGTGTACTTGATAGGTTTTGAACTTCACCCTACATAAACTGAAAACAATGCATAATACTATACATAAACTGCCCAACAATATTTTTTAATTGAAATTAACTAAGCAAGGCCAGAAGCAGTGCCTGGAACAAACCAACTAACGATAAAAAGATTTAATTTTTAAATAAAATAGCTTTCTTCCTTATTCGCGTTTATACTGTTATAATATAAGCACATTCTTTTTGTATAATTATTTCGTATATTCTATCTAGCAATATTTGACGTTTCAAAGCAGTAATAATCGAAAACTAGCGTTAACGAACACAAGCTTGCTAAATCATTTTAGACTGACTCTATAAGTGAATGTATAACTTGAGTAGTTCTCAGGAGTGTGCGACAAGAGCTTGGGAACAATAGATTTGTTCGCTAATGAATTTCTGATGAGTTTTGTTTAACGTTACCGTTAGATCGGTAACAGTTCCTTTGTCTTTGTTTGTAATAGAATTATTTTAACGGAAATTTCTAACAAGATCGGGCGTCTGAAAACACTCGAGAAAATAGGGTGGGTGTGTCGTTGAAATGTAGTCAAGACATTCATTCAGTCGGTTAAGCGTGACATTTTGTCTGGTAATCTCAAGCCTTTACACCACCTGATTTTGTCCGTTGATCTGAAGCCTTGACTCCCAGAATGTATGTGCCCATTCGTGGCATTTCACGGGTAACTTTGATCAGGGTTGCGAACTCGATTGCGACGTCAAGTGGTCAAATATCACACTGTAAGACCCTCTGGAATTCCACAAATAGTTTATGTCAATTTCACTCTCAACCGACCTCCCATCGGCCTTCCGACATAGATATCCCAAACTCTACCTGCTCGATTTATTCCTTTGTCACCTTACCTAGTTTATATCGCTGCAACACACTATCTTCTTATTTACAACCTAATAATCAGGAAAATCAAGCAAAAATCAGAAATTTAGAGCATAAAATTACGCGCACTAAACAAAATTAGAAAAAAAGACGAAGACGAAAGCTAAAGTTATGTTCTCTTCAAATTCTAAATATTGATAACTTCTGACGGAGCGCTCCGCCGAGTGGTTTATCTGCGTGGATCATGTCTGATATAATTATTATTTTTTGACTGAGTGGTGTACCTTGGGCAGCACTTTTGCCAACGCAACAACGCTATTATTTGTTCCAAAAGGATGACACAAAGATAGGCAGAAGAAGCAGACGGACATGGGTAGAGGAATAGTGGTTCATTCTTCATTCTTAATCTGTTATTGAGCAAAATTTTATTCTATTGGAAATGATGTTTTCCTTATTGGAATATGTACGTTAAACCTTGTTATAGATGATGAACAACTGCAACATGAATAAACGGGATTTTCGAAGTCTCTACAGCCATGATATGAGACAACTCTGGATGAATTTGATGCTTGGATATGTGGGGCAGAATGTAAAATGGAACAAGCCTACCCAAGTGCGGTCGCGAAGGGGGAAATTTTTACTGTTACAAAATGACAATGAAATAAATATATTGCCGTTACGTTGAGGGGTTAATTGTTTTTATGCGAGGGTTTATTAACCGATTCTTAACAAAGAATCCCTGAAAATGTGAAACAAGATTTAAATCATTTGAGTGATTGCAAATCTCCAAAACCATATACATCTATTCTTTCAAAAGTGATTATAGAAAGCATTTTTCTCATACTAGACAGTTAATTTATGAAATCAACATCCCAATACTGTAGTACAGTCTGCCAATATATACTGCAGAAAGTCAACTGGATATTTAATTTAATTTTTTCTTGGATTTGCAAATGCAGTTGTTTATTGGTATATTATTGTGCAAGCACTAGTATTTGTTGATAGGTGCATGCATTGGACATGGTGGGGTTTTCACATATGACGCATGCTTAATTTAATGATGAGTTTCAAGTTTTCGTAAATATTCAGTCATTTGCCAAACTTTTTTTCATGAAGTTGCCCCAGATAAGATTAATTCTTCAATTTGGCAACACTTTATTCATTATCACATTGCCGTTTCCCAGTCCCAATTATGACTTTAAACAATATAATTTCTCCAGCTGTGCATTGAAAATGAAATTCTGTTGATTGGCTAGGATTTAACACAAAAAGTTCATTTGCATATTCTGTTTGTATCTTCAACAACTAGGTGTCGATGGCTTGTCTTTTCACGCCCACCCTCTATTGCGATGTGTAATATTCACTATTATTTTTATTCGCATTTATTGCACTGTTGAATATTTATTGAATGTCTGAACCTAAATGTCATTGCCTATGATTGTGGTTTGATATTTTATTTGTATCGTTTTTTTCCACATAGCTTTATAAGCCGTGACACTCTAGTGAGAGCCAGCCAGGGCTGTGCAAACCGGCCTCCTAGAGCACCAGTCACGTATCCACCATAGCATCCGATATATATCTAATATTTGGCTAACGAATCATTTTTACCTTGATTTACCTAGTGTTTGTTTATATTAGGTACCTAATTTTTGAACCAGTTACCCAGTTGAAAAGTGAGTAAATTCACCTATTTTACCTAATAAATTTAGTTTGCAAAACTTAAGATGGGTGACTTGGTGCCTAGCTGGGCCTGTTGATTCCATAGAGAATCTGTATAAGGACTATGCTAAAAAGCAAGATACGTTTGAATTAGCTTTGCCTCATGTACAAGTAATATGAACCAAAGGTTGGGTTGCATGATTTCGGGAATTTTCATGGGAGGAAATTTACCATCGGGAATTTGTCAGAAAACGCGAACTTTCAGGAAATTTCGATAAATTTCAAACTTTATGTTGATAAACACCATTAGGGCTTTTTTCTGTATTGTCGCTGCGGCCTGGCATTCAATATTATAGAACGAGTATGCATCATGACCTTATGATATTTTGTTTCGTGCTACAGTAGCTCCAAAAATAAAAAAAAATAGTAATTACTGATTGACGATAAAGTAGCACGAATAAAACACTTCTGGAAAAAACAGGAAAATTACAGGACCTTTCTAGGTTTACTATCCATGCATAGTTTGAAACCTACAGTTGCTGTATAATTATGAGATATAATATATAAGGGGATAACGTATAAAGATGGTTTAAAATATCTTTTAGGGTTATTGAAATCTAAAAAAGCAATTATACGAAAATTCCCAAAATTTCCAATTTTCCAGGGCTCTTGAAAATTCCCGTATACTTTCCAAATTTCCCGGAAACATTCTAACCCTTTGCAAACCTAGCCAAGGGGTTAACGTTATGCTTGAAATCCACTTTGATTATACTGGAATATATGACTTATAACATCTTGGTCTTCTTTAGTTGACGTTACTCTAGTTTCGACAGGTGGTGAACAGATAATGCATTTTGAATCATTTGGATTTTTTGAATGAAAAATCTCCTAATACCAGTTTACCGAATGAGCTAACTAGGCAAAATCCCATCCATCTGCTCGGAGTCACGTCACGTGATCTGCACATTCGAAAAGTAGAAAGGGTGTGTGTTGGGCAGGACAACTCACTGCACATGCAGCGTGTTTTGATAAAAGCTTGAATCTTACCGCTTATCCTGTATACGGAAAATCAGAAGTGCTGAATGATGCCTCGGCTCCAATGCACGATCCGCACTGCGGCAAGAAACGAAAAGAGAGACACGAAAGTCCCGGACAATAGACAGTTCAGACCTGAAAGTGCACAGTACAGATACGGTAGATTTACACTCTTCACTGTACAACATTAACGAACATGGCTAAACTTTGAAGTTAACTCTGAACTAGGCCAGCAGTGAATGCCAGAACTACGAAGACGATAAGGATTTCGATTTGTGGTTGCCGGTATCTAAACAGAAAGTCACAACGTTAACATTATACAGTACCGATACGGTACGGTCCCTGTACCGGTATATAACGTTAGAGATAATTTATTTCGACAGGAACAGCAAAAGGTGATACTAATAGGCTAAAGATTTCACATTACAGAGTTAAGTTACCAGGAAAGCAAACAAAACCTAAAAGACCAAATAAAGTTTAAAATGGATTAACATAAAATCCTGTCAGGTACCGCTACTAGTCTGTAGTCATACTGCATATGAATAAGAATGCCTATGCACCTTTCAACTGCATGAATACAAAATGTATTAAAGTACCAGTACCGGTTGCCTATACAGTATATATTAAGTACCGTATTAAAGTACTGAGTATTGGTCTAGTTTTGATATTTTACATTATCTGCTATGGTACTGGTTAGCTAGCCTAGCCGAGATCCCCATTTTGTGGTTTCTCTCTCTTCCATCGTCTAACTTAGCCTATTGGCCAATCTCGGATCTACTACCTAGCAGAGATGTCCCGCTTCACGGTTTTGTCTCTTTCATCAACCATTTCCAACCCGCAACCTACACTGTACAGACCTAGCTAAGCAATAAGACGACTGCAAGATGTCCTACTAACTGACTCAGTAGTTCACCTGTTTAATAGTTTCTCATATAATCATCCCTTCATCACGAGTTCTATGTTGGCAGCCATGATGTCCCATTTTAGATTTAGTGGTTTATCTCTTTCGTTTCTTTTTAAATTATTAATTCATAATTTTACTTTGTTTTGGTATTTGAAATACAGCACTTGGCTATTCTAATTAATTAGATGCATATTTCAACTTCAAGTTTGTGTGCTTTATTGCTAGATTCTCCTAAAAAACTGAAGGTTGATATTGATAAATTTCAACTTGGAGTGGATAAAATTACTTTCAAAACATCGTACAATGATTTCTTTTTGAAATATCTATCAGAAAATAAACCATGTATATTTGGAAGTTGGGTAACAAAAGATTGGCTAAGCATTAAAGATTGGATTTCAAAGACTAAAACGACAGGCGGTGATGACAAATATTCACCAAATTTTGAATATTTGAAAAAACATTTCAGTCATGGAACAGTACCTGTTGCAGACTGCAATAAGAAATATTTCAACAGTCAATGTAAAACTGAATATACTTTTGAAGACTTTATAACTTATTGGCAAGACTATATTGCAAATGGCTACAAAAAAGAAAACCCATGTCTGTACTTAAAAGACTGGCATTTCTTCAAAATATTCAGTGATTACAAAGCATACGAGGTGCCTCAGTATTTTTTCAGTGACTGGCTTAATGAATTTAGTGATAGTAAGTCAAAATCTGATTCTAAAAATGATGATTTTCGTTTTGTATATATGGGGCCGAAAGGTTCCTGGACTCCATTTCATGCTGATGTTTACAGATCTTTTAGTTGGTCGGCTAACATTTGTGGAAGAAAAAAGTGGATTTTATATCCACCCGGTGCAGAAGTTCACCTCCAGGACATCAATGGTGAACTTCCTTTCGATGTTTCATCCCCTGGAATGAATGAGAAAAATGTTTACCCAAATGCAAATAAAGCATGCCCTGTAATTCTTACACAAGAGGCTGGGGAAATCATTTTTGTACCTTCTGGTTGGTATCACCAAGTCCATAACCTTGAAGATACAATTTCTATCAACCATAATTGGCTGAATGCTTGTAATATCAGTACAGTTTGTGACTATTTGTTTTCTCAATATGCCATGGTCGAGAAAGAAATTTCTGATTGTAAGTCATTGATGACTGAAAAAGAATGGGTCGAACAATGTCAAATTATTATGAAAGCCAATTCAGGGATTAGCTTGGCCGAATTTTTCGATTTTTTAGAGCACATTGCTTATTCACGGGTTGAAATATTATTGAAGCATATAAAAAACATATCAAAATCAAATTTTCGCTGCAATTGTGTTGATGTTCCTTTTGATAATAAATTGTCAAGTAAATTGATATCGGATCAAGCTGAATTATGCAAAATCCTTAGAAGTTTTTTGGAAAATGTTAGATTCAAAGTAGATGAAAAAAAATCCTCTTCATCCATCAATGATCAATCTGTGAATTGTCAATTTCATAATCTTAAATTATACGGTCTGAATCATAATTTGGATTATTGTGTAAATCATGTTATTTATGAACTTTGTATGGTCTTGGAAGTTCTGCAAAAAGCTTTACAAAACCATTTAAACCCAATGAATCAGAATTATTTGATAACTAATCTGGAACAATTACATATTGCAATTTGCGATGCTTTAGATAAGTTTTGTAAGTGTCAGAGTGAATCATAACTCTTCAAATCTCTTCATATCTCTATCACTGTGATAGGTTGTTTTCAATAGTTCTTTTATACTAAATGCTCGTTTTATTTGATTACATTTAGAAGAATATCATACTAACTAGTTCCAATGATAAAATTTATAATTTATGGATACTGCTTCCCATACTAGCATATTGCTGACAAAAAAGAATGATGAATTCAGAGCAGGTATAAGTCTTTTTCTGCTTCTGTGAACGATTATACGCAGAATTTTCTATAAATCATGAATTTGTAGTCCAAATACAATTTAGATTAGGTAAGTAATTTAGATACGGTACTTAGAAACGAAGTTGATAGCAAAAAAGATTCAGAGATATTTATGGCGAGTGTGTTTGTTTTTACTTTTTTATGTTTTGGACGTCACCCATGCTTTTAATGATCATTTCATAAACTTTAAAGGTTCAAGGGACAAACGACAGCAGTATTGTCAGCAAACTTTCTATGGTTGAAAAAGGATACTTTGAAGATGATTTTATCAAATATTTTGTGGAAAAACCATCGCGAAGGTCCCCTCTTATCAACAGATGTTATCATGCCAGAGCGGCATCGATTTTCCATTGTGTAGAGCAATTTGTAAGAAGCAAATCAGGTAGAGAATATCTTGCATTCAAGAAATATTTAATAAAATTGCCTATATCTTCTCGGAAGTTTTCCCCAATTCTCAGATGTCTTTACATCAGTAAAAATTAACATCGAAAAGTATAAAAACATAGTGTAGTATAAGAACATTCGTTCACTTTAGTGGCTCACTACGAGCAATGCGATGTTCTAGAGATCACTTAAGTGCTTATAGTTAATGTTATTGCTAAGTTCAGTTATGTTTCCACCATCAAAGTCTATTTCAGGGTTATACACAAAATCTAGTTTTCTTTATGTTGTTCAGTATCCTTTTCTTGTGATGAGACATTTTGACAGGTATTTTGAAAACTTTTGCAAAAATTTTTTCTGCGAAGAACCAAGGGATTCCAGTTTCACTGCACCCTGCCTCTGGGTTGACAAAAGTGATTATAATAGTTTACCGTAATCTTTTTTGTTCAATGCAATTGCAGATATTACAGATGCCAAGCAAATTGTATCACTTGGAGCTGGTTTCGATACAACATATTTGCGGTTGAAGAAAAAGGGTCTCACAAAAAATCTTTGCTTTTTTGAAATTGATTATCCGGAAGTAATGATGAGAAAAATTGCGCTTGCGAAAAGAGCCCACTTGTTACAAGAAGATGACTTTTCTGGGCACAGAACAGAGCGAGAACTTGGTGTACTCATTTTCAAGTATGTGAGTTTTTCAAATAACAAAACTTAAATTGGACTGGAATCAACGTTGCAAAAACCAGAAACTCGAAAAGAGACATTTAATGCCCAATCCAACCCCGTCATTTTTGGGATTCTGATCTAGTTCTAGGCATTATGTATCCTTGTCATAATGATTCTAGTCTTTTTCCGGACAACACTTGAGAAAAAATTCAATTTTATACAGAGCAGTATTCAGGCTGCTTACACTTATATATTTTATGTGAACAAAATGTATTGAAGCTGACGTTGCTGTCTACTGTAACTTTACTTAGATCAAGTCTTTAGCTGGGGTTCCGATTTGTCACATATGAGCATTTTTGGATTCTTCTTTCTATCGCACCGACCAATATCATAAGAATTTGCAATGTCAAATTGCTTCAAATATTATTGTTGTTTCAACGTTAATCTTACTTTTAATTGCAGATCTAATGATTATATAACACTGGGATATGATTTGCAGTTGGTTGGGAAACAGTTTTATGGAATTCTTCAATCTGTCGGTGTGGATTTTGAGAAGCCAACATTATTTCTGTCAGAGGTAGTCTTGACTGTAAGTGTAACCTTGATCTCTACATTGTTCTTTTTTAGGTTTGCGAGTTGCAATTAATATTTTTATCAAGCACATTTTCATGTTAGTGATATACAATATAAGAGTCTGAGTTACCCTTCCCTCCATTCAACAATGTGGCAACAAATTCCATACTCCCAACTTGATATATATTCACTTTCTAGTCCGTAAAACTGGAATATACACTGGCCTGACCACTGACCAGTTCCTCTTTTTTCAATACCGGTCCTTTATATTGTACCAGATTAGCGTTAGGATGACAGCATTTCGGCTATTCAGTCTTAGTTTGCTACTTAGACACCCGAAGAAAATGGGTTCCATCAGTAAGGAAATTTACCAAATGGGCAATATTTCATGATATATTTCTTGCTAGAAGGACAAGCTGTACCTTTTCGAGTACCTATTAGTAGCTACCACACTGTAGAAAAAGATACAAAATCATTGATACCTCTATGAAATAGCAGTGTTCATGGTTTTGAAGCCTTTTGTCCAATGCAAAGAAACTGACATGCACATTTTGGACACCACCCAGAAAAAACAAGATTCTGCCACCTCGATTTGCACTCGGATCTTTTTTGGTATCCAAGAAGGAATGTCATCATTCCGTTCTCTTTTATTAGCAACGAATAGATTTAAAAGAGGAGTAAAGTATCTTCTTTGCTTCCTGCATCTCTATCAACAAAAATTTTTAATCTGCATACAAAGAATGTGTCACAAGTACACTAATTGTTGCCAGCATGGTGAAATAAAATCTGTAATTGGTACATCATCCTGCAAAGTCAGGTGGAGTGATATTGACCCAATTCTACACTTTTTAATTTTTAGTATCTACCAAGCAAAAAGTCATCATCTGTTTTACAATGGATATCTGAAAACTTTTCTCATGCTGTTACTGTTGTTTTTGAGCAAGTCACTCCAAACGACAGTTTTGGAAAAGTTATGTGCAAGTAAGGCAGCATTTGGATGTATTTCTATTTTTGCAATGTGAGTCAGGAAAAAGCTGCACGATTTATGTCATGAATTTACTGCAAATTGAGGCAATTTGAAATACATAATTTCAATGAGGAGAATAATTTACTTTCCTTTTTTATTTAAGTTTGTTCCAAGCGAAAGGGTGAAAGCAGCTCACCCAAAAGTGTTCAGCTAACGCCTGCTTAACGGTAATGAGCTACTATAAAATGTAGAAATGGCAACTTCACTTCAGGTGGAAAACATTTCAAACAAACCTGAACTGCTGAACCTGCTATTCCATAGCAGTTTTCTGGATTTCGTATCTTTTTATCAAAAAGAGAAATCAACTTTTCTAGAATCAGATATTGCCTTTTTGATAAATTTTCTTCTGATGCAATCCATTTTATTTGGGTGTCTGCGCAGCAGAGTGGTTGGCATTCTACCAGTTTGCGCCACAGTGACATTCATTATGTGTTTGAGCAATTGATGGATCGTTTCTCAATCAATCGTATGATATATTTATTGCATTCATACTTTATTAGACATTTTAAACAGATTGGAAGTCCATTACTTACTATCGATGAGTATCCAACAATTGCTGACCATGTAGAAAGACATCACAGCTTTGGTTTTATTCATTGTAATGCTACAAGTCTGGATCGCTTTTACTATCGATGTCTACCTGAAGAAAGCAGAAAATTTGTAGAAAAACTGGAAGTGTTTGATGAATTCGAGGCTTGGCACAGAGCATGTCAACATTACTTTGTTCTGTGCAGTACAAACAGCAATTCTGAAAATTTGCAATTATTTTGCAAGAGTTTATTCAGGGATGCTAATGCAGCAGTTGATAAAGGTTGGTTGGTGTGTTGTCGATGTTGAACTAAATTTCCTTAGGTACTGAAAAAAAGGCCTGTCAAAATAACATATCATCTTTAGTTCAGGGACAGGAAAACCGTGAATACAGCTTGACTGAGCATTTCTGGCATTCATGACTTTTCTTACATCTTAATCATAAATCTTGTTTCGTTAAGCATAGGATACAGATGGCCCGTGCCTCGGCAGCATGAACCATCAGTAACTCATGCTTAATGAAAAGCGATGGGGATAGGCATTTTAACCTAAACAGCCCTTAATTTTCAAAACACAGAGTAAGGATAACCAGTGTTTATTTGAACCAGCCTTCGGCAGAGCTTGATGAGATATCTTTATTTGTTATGGTATTCAAACCTTATTCACCCATAGGACGGCCAGCGGTGTGTAGCTTCTCGCGAATTCCTGGCATTTTACCAACTGAATCGGTTGCAAAATTATCAAAATTTAGCGACACTATTTGATATTGAAGTTTTTTTTCTGTCTTTTTGGGATGTCCCCACCCCAGTCTTTACTAATCTTAATGAATTTTTCATCAGAGTTGTATCAACCAATTATTCCAATAAAACCCATCATGGATGATAGGTTTTCTCACATTAAAAGATTTGGTCATTGTTCGTCAAGTTTTAGATATGAAGAAAAAGTTTCTGGTAAAGAGAGGGAGGTGAGCTGAATGCCTTTTCTATTATTATATATTCTATGGTTTCGGCTGAACTGAATGAAATAATTTAATTTGAAAGATATCCAAAATTTAACAAATTTACTCGAATTTTATCATGATAATTCTTCAAAAAAAAGTCAATTTTTACTGCTGTACAATATTCATTCAACTAAACTCTTTTGTACTATATTAACCAGTGCAATTTATATCATGGTTTTACCAAATAGACAGTCTCCCTCGCTTTTATACTTGGCCAAGGGCAATGTTTACATTCTAAAAATTGGCAAATTCCATGATTTCACACTGTAAAGTGAATCAATTTAAGAATAATTGTAGAAATTGTGTGCACTTTAATCTTGTCTGAAGAATTGAGACTATGTTTTCTAACAAAAGCTTACAATAAACTTATATTTCTGTGGAATGATAGGTTATATATTTTATACATAATTAATATTATCTCAATCGTGTATCTTAATATCACTCACACATGGATCCAGGATTTTTAGGGAAAATGGATAGGTAGTCCACAGCAAGATATCAACGAATCACTTAATTACTTGTTGCGGAATGTTTTCAAGATGCATTTTTTCAGTTTTCTTTATTATTTTCAGTTTATAGCTGTCATTGGTGGGTTTGGCATATCAGATGAAAACTCGGCACATCAGAGGTTGCATAACGATATCACAGTTTATGACATTTGTGCTCGGAAATCATATAGAAGTGGACGATATGACACCTCATTCTCAAACAACAAAGCAATACCATTTCCCATGTTTGCAAGTTGTGTTGCTTGTAAAACTAACAAACCGAAGATTTTGATTTTTGGTGGGAAGATCTTCTCCTATTAAATGCACAAACTCTCTTTTTGAGTTAGAGATTTTTCAAGATCAACTTCATCATAAGGATTTTCTGTGGCGATATAAAATAGTTGAATTTAGAGCTAAAGATCATGAAGATTGGCCTGCATCAAGGTGGAGACAGGATGCTACCATCATTACTAATAATAAAGGACAGGAATTTATGGTTATATATGGTGGTCGAGATGCCGATACAATATTTGATGATTTATCGGGTATTCAATATTGAAAGTAGAAAATGGAATAAAATGTTACTGAAGGGGAATGAAATTACACCAAGGTGTGTTCATTGTTGTATATTTAACTGATGTTCATTGCAGGCAGAGAATGTTGTTATTCAAATTAATTTTTGAGTTCGCAACTGGTTTTGTCTGACTGGGGATACTGTGATAACCACATGATTATTTGGCAGTAGATGAATTTATATTTCTGAAGTTCTTATTAAAAACAACCAGGCATTCGTTGCTTTGTAGTAGTCAATATTTGGCAATATATGAATAGATTTGTGAATACAAAAAAAAACGTAATTCCAAGTTGTTGAAGTATTTGATCTAGTATTCATCCATTTAACAAGGACTGTTGTAACCTTTAGACCCAAATTGTTTTTGCTTTACTTTGTATTTACTGATTTTTTGTTGATTGATATAGCATTGCAATTCAATCTTTTTGTGATTTCATTTAGGCATTCACATTCTTTGTGCACCATGGAAGATGGTGATATTTTGTTGTCTGGTGGTATAGGACAATCTGATCACATCTTCACTGACATATTCAAAATAGTGCTTAATATGGATATTTTTGAAGCACATGTAGAAAGGTTTGTTCATTGATTTCTAGGCTGATTCAAAGCTTTAGAAATTAGTAAAATTATTATTATGATAGTATTATGTTGTTGCCTGGTTAGAACAATTGGTAAAAGCACTTGAAATCCACATCTCTGATCATCCTGAAGGAATAAATGAATTTTGGGCTCATCGTCGGTGCATGATAGTTCACATAACCGCTGGTTATTCCTCCCCCACCAACCGACTATGTCCATGCGCAGCAGAAAGTTTGGGTCAAAACCTCCACTCCTTTGACTGGTATCTTATGCTACATAAGAGGTTGCGGTGCGGCGTATAGTTAAGCTGTTTGAAATCATATTCTATATCTATAATTGATTTATTATTTTATTTACTTTTATAACATTTTATTCTACTTAAAAACAGCTGCATTCCATTTTAGGGTTGTTCTGCAGGTTCCAATGTCTCCTGTATACTCTCACACTTCGCATTGTAAGGGAGATTTCTTGGTACTGGTTGGCGGAGTGACATCTCACGTACACTCGAAAGTTTGGAGATGAGAAAAATACTGACGTCATTACCATACTGAATTTAAAAACTGGGAAACTTAAAACTTGTTCCGTTGTTGACGAAAGCAATTCAATAATTATGCTTCACAATCACACAAGCGAGCTCTTATGTTCAGGACGGAGTTGGTTATAATTGGTGGTGGTGATAATTGCTTTTCATTTGGTACTTGGTTCAATCTCTCCCCAATATCATTGTCTTTAAATTCACTTTTACCAATAAAATAAGTTTTGTTGTTAATCCCTTTGTTGCCATCGGTATAACTTCTAAAGGCTTGGTTAAAGTTATGTATCTTTGCCGCAGTGAGTATATGTGATTCAAAGTTTCATTTCATGTTCCTCCTTTATGTGAAGTATTTATGGTAACCACCGCCTATGGCTCGCTCTGCCAACCTTGAATCTGCACATTTTGGTTAAAACCTCTATTTCAGTTTTCGGCAAACACTGTGTTGTTCATGGTTAGCTATATGCTTGGCCTATTTGGCCCACATATAGGTGGAATACTATAAATAAAAGATGCGGCGTACCGAGATGGTTGCCAAGATTTAGTTGCAGTTGGGCATGGGAAATTTAATTCGATAGTTCGAATCCAATCGGTGTTCTAGTAATTGGTTCAGTCGTGAATCGGGTATATCCCTATTGGACGTTTTCTCGAGCATAAACCGTGGGTGGCCGAAGCTTAGTCAAATATCTTTTTATCAAATTTTTCGGAATTGGCCGGTCGGTCGATTTGATTTAAAAAAAAAATAATGTTCGACTCGATTCAAATGCCGTATGATTCCGTTTTGTCCAGCTCTGGTTATAATCCTCAGTGCTCGTTTAGTTCAATTCGGTAAGAGCGTTTGGAATACGCTATGGTGCTGGGTGTCTATCCCTGGTCACCAAGACGCAAGATTGAATCCCGTGAAAGATTATATATGCGTGAGATGTCTGCCGGGTAGTAGAGAGGTTCTACGACATATATCTCCACGCACTCCAGAGCTACGTCAGGAAATTAAGCAGATATGACAATTCTCTGCACCCACAAAATGTGCGCCGGGTCCGCGCACAAAAAATTTTGAACTCATTTTGTAGAAAACGCAAATTTTTAGATGAAAAACGTATTCCAATGATTCAATTTGATCGTAAAACGCAGAAAGAGAAATTCACACCGAAGGCTCACGAAAAATTGGCAATTTCAGCGATTTGGGGAGTCGTACCCCCAATATTGGCATGGGAGTGGTCCAGACTCCCTCGATTTTGCCGCCTGTGCGACTGAAAAATCAAATCTTGAGGGAGGTGAGAATAAAAGTCCAATTTTTTGCACTAAAACGTATGCACAGAACGCGCTCGATAAAATTTTGGTTGTAAAAACAATAAGTATTATATTATACGGAGCTTTTTATCATTCGAAGTTTTTGGATGGGACAGGTCCCTTTTTGCCCACCCGGATCCGATGCCAATCGTACCGGCTGGGAATACAATCTACTCTATTTTGCATTTTAAAAAAGCGATTTTCGAAATGTTTCTCGTTCTTCAGAGAAATATTATTTTTTTGTGTTCAAATCTCTTTTTTTTTACAACCCCTACTTGCGTTTTATCATTTTGTACCACAGTATGGACGTCCCATTTCTTCAGCTGTTTAAGAAACAAATTAACTACATAAAAAATATTACTAATTTATTCGTCATATTAAATATAAAAAATGGCGTGTCAATTATAATTTTTCTAAGTACACTAGTTAAGTATGAGTCACTGCTGGATTTCAGTCACTGTACTATTGTTTAATTCTTTTTTCCTGTCATTATTATTCTCGATTTCAGCCATAATGCTAGCGTGCTGCAATATCAATTCTTTATTGTTTCGATTTCCGTCTATTTCCAGGATCTTTCTGAGTATGTTTTCTGTACTTAATAAGTCTCCCTTTTTATGATAAATCTCAGCTAGTTTCCACGGATGTCCAGTCGCTCGTTTGTCCAACTTAGCGGCCTTTAACAAATAAGTCTCGCTTGCTTCTAAATCCTCCAAGTCATATTTTAACCACCCCAGAAGTATTAATGCTTTCGATGTCGGTTGTATTTCGATAGCCTTTTCTAACAAAATTGTCAATTCCACAATAGTATGGATTTTTACGGCGACTTGTACGTAAAGTGTATATACTAAATGCAGCTCATCCGTATTTGAAATACAATTTGAAGGCTGATACAATTTTTGCCTTTTAGATAATACTCCCAAAATCCCTTTGTTACTTTGCACAGAGCAGTATTGAGATAACGTTCTTGCAAGAAGTCTTTCTGCCTGTTCAGTCAAATTGTGTTTGTGGAGTAATTCTGCAAACGATATTACGTGCGTAACATGGGACCCATATTCGTTAAAAAGTCGGGAATATATATCTACTGCTGCGTTGTAACGTTTCTTCTTCATGTGAAGATCAGCAAGATTTTTGTAAGCGTCGACGCGACCTGGTTCTAGACGAATTAATCGCACATACAATTCCTCTGCTTTTGATGACGTCGAAGCATTCATTTCCAGAATTGTTGCTAGGTTGTTCATGGCTCCCGCATACCTAGGATATAATCTTAGCGTTTCTTCATATTCCGATATTGCTTCTTTATATCGTCCAGTGTCTCTAAGATAATTCCCCCAATTATATCGAATTTTTGCATTATGTGGCGCATCTCTCACACCAGACTTGAATAGCGATTCCTTCGTCTGCCATTCGAAGTTCCTCCGCCAAGTTCTGGCCCCATATAGAAGCATAATTACGAATATAACAATTTTCCCTGTGTTACGTAATTTAGGACAGCGAACGTAAATAATGTTCCACATAGTGACAAGTAGCACAATAAAACCCATGCTTGGTAAATACAAGGTTCTTTCCGCTACAACGAATCCTACAGGGAAAAATAAATTTGATATCGGTATATATGGAACTACTAACAACGTTAATCCATAACACAGAGGAGTCATTTTTCCCTCCTTCCACGCGATATACATTATATAAAACGATATTAAAATAAAAGAAAATACAAACAGTAATGTAAACAAATTGCGAATATCTGGTATAGTTGTTACTAAAGGCACTGTCGCATACGACCAGTCGTAAATTAAATAAAGAGGAAATGCCAACAATTTAAAGTTTACCAAAGTTAAATGTAAATACGTCAGCGTCCTCGTACGAAAAAACGGACTTTGTGACGCTGGATTATCTGGTTCAGCAAAAATTGGCTGTTTCCAATCCATCATCTTTAGGCGGAAGATCAATAACAATATTATCCAACACACAGTTATGATGGCACGTTGAATATGCCACGACTTTCTGTGTTGAATCTTTAATGAAAACGTTCGCTGTGTTATAATGTTGATGATGACCATGATACCCAGGACAGTTATTCCAGTTTCCTTTGACAACATTGCACAAGCCGCCAGAAACAATGACGAAATAAAATGTACTTTTGGGATTTCCTTGATTTTGATATCTTTTTTATCTCCAATACTTATACTTTTTCCCACGTGATAGCACATTATCGAAAGAAGATAGAAGAGGGATGATATAATCTCTGCTCTACCAACAACATTTGCAACCGCCTCTGTGTGAATCGGGTGCAACGCAAATAATATTCCGCATAATGAAGACATGGTCTGACATTTTTCCATACATTGAAATATTATGCGATTGCAGATATGTGAAAAAAAACTGATGTCATTGAGTGCATAAATATATTCACGAAATGAAACCAGAACGGATCGAATCCGAACACGAAATGTTCCAACCGGAACATCAGAATAGTAATTGGTCTGTAAGATTTGTGACTTGCATTGCTTGTCATCGGTGTTCCCCAAAAATCATTTTCGAAGACTCTCCATAATGATCTTGAACCTTGTACATCAGGATTTCGCAAAATAGCAGGGTTGTCATCGTGGAGGAAATCACCTGACAAGGTATTTCCATAAATTACAAATCCAGCTACAAAGACTGCAATATTCCGTGATAGATTATTGTTTTGAGATGTGGAAGTAAATGCTGATTCCTTAAATCCAGCGTCATTTCTTGCTGAATTATCTATAATAATATCTTCAGTAAAAATAGTATTGTTCGAACTACGATTAGTTAGTTTTCTATGGCGACTGCGGACGGAACTCTGCTTATCCATATCCGTGGGAATTCATGGTACCACCCACACCAAGAAGTTTATCCACGCATTATATTGTATTCATGAAATGGAATACAAATTCTGTTGTCGACTCTTAACTACCATACACCATATCAGAAATATATTCACAGTATGCTACAATCCCCTTTTCTGCATATCAATCAACTTCGAACCTGATACGAAGACTGTGTGGCTACACTATTAAACGCTTCGTTGAAGAAATAGCCCGGGGGTATTCACGCAGTCATCCCAAATTACGATTCCTGACGAACGTAAAGCACTGCATTAATTATCGCCAATTGTTTTCTCGGTTTGGCTCCGATATGTCTATTTTCTGTCGTTTCAGTATTGATAAAACTAAGAAAAAAGAGATACTAATCGTTTTCAATGATGTAGCCAGAGTTTATAAATTTATAATACGAACTTAAATAAAAGTGTAGCTTTTATTTCTCCAAAACATCGTATTTACTGTATTTCTACAAGCAATATGTGAAGACATGTAGACTAATTTTTAAAGTAGGTAACATGTAGTACTAAAGGCAGATTCCACGTTTAAAGCAAGAATGCGAGTAAAGGTATTTTATTTCTGAGCGCTTCAGGCAATTGTCATTCCTTATCTTTGTTGGTTTTGCCTGTGGGATAACAAATACATGGAAGACTTATCCGGAAAACAAAGGAAAGACGCGGACGAAATGACGTAAGTAAAAATTGCCATCTTAGGAATATTGTGATGATATTTAGCAACGTAAAAAAGTCTGACGCGGTTTTGTAGTTTTGACTTGCTCGAAATATTCATGTGAACAACTGGTGGATCAAAACATCGATGCTTGGGTTCATCTGTGCTGTGTGTTCGCATTCAAATTACATATTACTGAAAGATTTAGTATTTAAGTATCACTCCGTTTTCGTAAACAAGAGTTGAAGTTTACACCGTTGATATGTTTGTTTCTAGCAATACATTTACAAAAAAATACATATTGTGCAGACGATTTTGAATTCTTTTTGGCCTTGTATTCGACCTACGTAGATATTTGAATACATTTGTTCAGTGAGGTTATAGTCTCGTCAACCGAAATAAATGATTCGAAGAATGATTCTTTAACTTCTCGAAAGAGAAATAAATGTGTAAGTCCCGGGCATGCATCGGAGTATTCGAATATGTGACTAGACGGGCTCTAAATCTTTATTTCAATTTCTTTCGCCTGCCATGTCATTTTTACTGATATGCTATCAACGTGATTTAACTAACAATTAAAGTAAGTACTTACAGGCCCAGGTAACACAAAGGTAATTTTATTATTTTGTAATACCGGATAACAGAATAATGCAATGAATATGTTGATGTTTTTTTTTAACAGATGCAAATATAATATAACAAATGCCGCAACAAAAATTCTCGTTCTCATATGCATATTTACAATTACTTTATACGTATATGGTTCGATTCAGTTAAGATGGTTGCGATTTCCGTCCGACGAATATCTTTCAAACGGTGAGTGTTGCTGGTATTGAATATAGTATATGAACATTTTGGTGTTATTCTTATCAATATAGTATTTGGGCCCCTATGGCATTCCAAAAAATTGTTATCCAAGTAATATAAAGAAAGTAATATGAAAGAAAGTACCAATTACAGGCTATTGCTGTTTTCTGCAAACATTATAACGTCTTATAAATAAATGTATGATTAACCACACTTATACATTTTTGATATAACGGTCCTCATAATTGTGTAATTATATTATCTACGTTTATATTAGAAGTGGCTGTAATCGAATATCGATTTCAGAATCTAATCGAATTATTTTCCCGAATCGATTTCAATATTCGAAGTAATGTCATATAATAAACAAACAAAGAATCCTGCAACCAGATAATAATTTGCTTGGAAATTCACACATATCACAGTTATCGTTACATTGATTTCAAATTGTTGAAGAAATTGAACAGATTATGATTCGAATATTGCGAATCGAATCGAATATTTTGGACAGCCCTAGATGATATATATAATTAATTTATTTATTTATGCTTCTTATTATCTGAATGTGAGCAAAACTTGAAAATTCGCGAAACTGTTTCTTGGCATTATTGTTGATAACTTTTTACAAAGATGTATTTGACAAAGAACTGCACCAGCAACTGGATAAAATTTACCACAAACACTGGAATCTATTCTCCGGCAATGCAAGTACGGCAAGCCAAACGCCAACAAGTATTCCCGTTTCGCAAGGTTATTTTATTATGATAGTTAGTTAGAATGGTTCTTATAGTTTGATATCAAATTTACTTAAATTTTTTTTATTTTAAATATGAACAGAAAGTTGTTTCAACATTTCAAATGAATAAACAAAATTGTTGATATTTGATCATGTTTCATCACTTTGCAGCAAAGTTCATGTCAAATTAGGTATATATCATGATTTCACTGCAAAATGGAGCAATTTAAAGTAATCGAAGAACGAAATTACTTTTTGTAAGAATTTTAGAATACCGGACTATTTGGATGAGGACAACTCTAGTGATAGTACATGAATGAACCTTTATACACAGTAAAAAAAGTACAGTGAATTTACTGGTCATTTGCAGTAATTGCATATTTCCGAAGTTAGAAAAACGCCATGTTGATGAGATTTATGTCCATTATGGGCTGTTGATGCTTTCCATCAACACCCCATATTTGACCAAAAAAGTCAATTTTGATTTTTTCAATACCGCCAAGTAAAATTACTGTCAAAGACCAGTGATTTTGTTGCATTTTTTGTTCCAATGTAAGAATTATTCGAAATGTTTATTCTGCAATCAATAAATACAAATTAATTGTCGTACCGTACGGCTAAATATCGCTTCGTCTTTCTTATCAATGAAGACAGCTAATATGTGATTCTTGTTTTTTAGATAAACAACAACTCGGTTTGACTCCGAGTCAACTGCCACAAATTAATCGTATTGGTTTTCTGAAGACAAAAGCAAAAGTCTTTGTTTCAACAACTCACATAACCAGCACAGAAGAAAGTGTAACCACAGGTTTCACCATCATATACGATGAAACAACTAAGGTAGATGACGAACAGACAAGAGAAAACTACATTGCTACAACTGGAAATCCTTACAATGACGCAGAAATCACTAACTCCCATATTGCAATTTCTAAAAGCTCTCCGCCAAAACGACGAAAGTCAAAGCCACCAAAAATAATGCCAGAACATGATATCAAGAATTCGGAAGTGCTTGAAACAGGTAATATATATTTGTATAGTTTTCATGTGTAAACGAGGACTGAAAACTCGGTAGAAGTTAAACTAGGTAAATCAGATATCAGTGAAACCAGGTATTAGTATTTTGAAAGCAAACTCGGTACACTAGGTATACTAGGTAAACTCTGTACTTTTACCTAGAATTGCCAACATTGATACGGGCCTTGCTCAGAGTGAACTTCAATAAAAATAAAAACAAATGATTTTTTTTCCATCTTTAGATACAGAGTCGTCAAACACACTAGTGCACATTTTCAATCCAGAGATCAAAACAAGAAAAGAAATGAGGGAGAAGGTTGGAAGAGTCTTTAAACGAAGACGATCCGTGCTTAGAAAAGTATGCTTTAGACAGCATATCAATAGTAAATTTATACCTATTCAATGATAATAGTCATGATATTTGTTTTCAGTTCTGTGGACCCCGAAATGGATGGATATGGTCAGATACAATGCAAATGTTGGCCGTACCTGAGCGCAATTTAACCGTTTGTACTGTTCAAAAAGCTGGGAGCACTTCTTGGTATGTCGATATTAAAATGTACTCTTTCGTTTGAAATTGAAACAACATACGAATATATTCTTTACGTTTTAAGGTAAAAATGCATAGGTTCCCTATTTACAGTTGTATTGGCATTGACAGTTTTTGGGGGTATTTCAAATAGGTTATAGTTAGCTTAGATATTATCTTTGAAATAATGGTATCAGCAAAAAATTATGTTATCGATGCATCTTTGTTATTAGTTTAATCAACTAATTGAATCATGTCAGTTGACGTGCTTTGTTCCAAATTTTAAAATATTTGATCAATAATGTCACTTCTATCAACAGGCACAAACTCGTACATGATCTGAAATTTCCTGGTCAAGAATGGGACGGAATGAGAAAACAAAACTGGAGAGACGCAACAGAGCTGTCCGAACAAACGCGGAATAGATTGACTCGATCAAAAAATGTTACAAGAGTTATCACTGTGAGGCATCCATTTGCGAGACTTGTTTCTGCATGGAATAATAAATTTCAGAAGTGAGATCGAGAACTAGATAATATTGATTGATAATTTATTGATTTGTATCCTGTTTTTTTGTATATCTGTACAGCATGACAAACCACAAGGTCCCGCTACCAGCAATATATACCTTCAATAGGTCAAAATGACAATTAACCCTGGTAGGTACAGGCTTTAGAATAGTCCTAAAGTAGTTTCTGCATTTTAGCCATGTAAGAACGGGGTTTAGAGTAGTCCTAACGTATTTCCTGTGTGTTGTAAGACGCGTCTAAATGGGAACAAACAAGTGGTAGATGGTTTTACTATCGCCAGGGGCAAGTACCACTGTACTTTTCCATGGCGGTTCTTAGAGTGCATTTATATACATCTTTCAGTAGCTCATAGCTATTAGGTGGCCGTTAGGTGGCCGTTAGTTGGTTGCTTTTAAGCTTTCGACCTTGTTCAGAGGGAATTTTAATGAGGAAAAAATTCAAATTTGGGGGTTCTATCCTAATAAACTTCCATAATTGGGCCAGTAATTAATATTGAAAACATTCACACTCACACTCCCTTGTGTTTGAACAGGGACTTCGTAGAACAAAATGGAAACAAAATGCTGAATACCATGCCTGGTTTGAAGGAATACGTCGGGAAACATCAACCAGACAAAGATCATACGATTGCATTTGAAGATCTTGCACAATATGTGGCAGATGTTGGTCTAGCTGAGATAGATGTACACTTGAAATCTATTGACGAGTTATGCAGCCCATGTATATTTCCATACGATTACGTGATAAAGGCAGAAACAGCCCCAGAATATTCTTGGTTTGTTACAGAAAAAATAAATGCTACGTTGAAAAACTTTCCACGACATCTTCCGACATTAGAAGAACCTTATTTGTCCTCCAACCCTGTTACAAATGCGGACGTGAGACACGCAAGTGAGGCGAGAGTAATATCGCGCCTTTTTCGGAAAGTGCCTCGTGCAACCACGCGCGTGTTGATGGAGCTGTACGCTGATGACTTTGCGGCGTTTGGCTATTCTTTCGATGTTAGCACCCTAGAGGTGGGTGGTTATGAGTGAATTATGGAATAAAACGACTGACGCCGATTCTGTCCATCTTGGAGCCTAGGCGGTAAGGAGCGATTCCAGAGAAAGGATTTGAAAAAATCTTTGAATTCATGCGGGGGACTAAGTGATGATACAAAAACAACAAGGCAAAGAAGTTGCTAAATGATTAGTCACACAGTGAATTCGCGGCTTGTGGTTTCCAAAACAAATTTGACTTCACTCATAAACATGCTGGCGAATTATCGCTAGCTAGTTTCTTTCAGATTCCGCAACTGTGCTGAACGAACAATTTTCTATTCCGAAAAATCTGGCTGCAAAGATTATCCTCCACGTTTTATACATGAGCATAACGAATGTTTTAATATCGTTATTTAGTTTTCTATGCATTACACAAAAATATCGATATAATATTATACCAGTATGAAATTAAATAATATAGGTGGATAAGTTATAAGAGTACGAGAGACAAAGTTTAAAGAACATTGCGCACAGAAATTTTGAGGGCGACGTTCGGTAACTGGTAGTCTTTAGCTAACTGAACTTTTTATTTGGTTATGAGGTAGGTTTACATTAGTACAACAACGCGGCGTTATCCTGCTAATGTTCATGATTTTAATATTCACTTTTGATTTAACCGACGCGTTCAAGTCGCATTTCGATTTAGCCCAGTTTGTCACCCGCGACCATAGTATCCATATTAAACGTGTATCCAAATCTATCAAAATCTACTTTATACATAATATATAATTTCCTAATTGTTGCTAGAGGTAACCTTTTGAAGAATATAGACAAAATATTTTGTTCAGCTTTCCAAGGGTCGTCTTGCTTCTGTTCAATTTCTTCATATCCACTTCCCGTTGCCATATGCTTAGTAAATGTAGGCATCTGTCCTCCGACTCGATATAGGACATACCACGAATGTTCAAGTGAAGTTTCGGTTTTTGTTACATAATCATACGGAAAACTGCATGGCCGGCATAATTGCTCTATTGTTCGGAAATGAACATCAACGTTTTCCAATCCCCTGTCAACAAGATATTGTATGAAATCTTCGAATGCGATAATATGATCACTGTCGGCTCTGCTGCTGTTTATGTAACGTTCTATTCCGTGGAGTTGGCTCAATATTCTTGTTGACGCAAGAAGGTGATTTCTGAAACAAGTGAAGAAAACGCAGAATTAGTCGGCTGTGTAAGTTATCATTTTATGACTTTGCCTGAAAAAAGATAAGTTTACGTTGCTCTTTCTTACTTGTGAAACTTGTTATTCCAACCAGAAAGTAATCGTGAAAAGGGGTGACGAACAGTGAGAACTCTGGTCGCGGTTTTATTTTTCATCAGACTGTATCTAATTTTGTCATCAAGTGACATCCCATGCTTCCGATTTAGATTGTGTGTTTCCCCACTCCATGTTCCATTTGGTTCTCGAAGTTTATGAACCAGTCTGTGCCTTGAAAAATTCGAATGCAATAATTATCATTTTCTTGTTATAGAGTAATGCATTTAGGATTGGGGAATAAATCGAAATTCGAATAGGATTCGGATAATTTTTGTTCAAATTCACTAATTTCTTATACAAAGCAAATATCCCATTTTTATAATTACAACTTGTCTCCATCATAAATTTCAAGAAATTTATGGTTGGAAATTACTAATTATTAGCGTGAACAGACATGATGGCAGCATGTTTTCAATTCACAATCCATACCTCAGAGCGGGAATTTCCTTTTTTAGTGGCAAAATACATTGATATTAGTCGAATTTGAACAACATAGATTGCATTTTGTCGTTAAAAAGGGAGAATACACTTTTTTTTAGAAATTTGTTGTTCCTATGAACGATTCATGATTAATTCGAATAACTTGTGTCCTGCGGATCGACTCGAATCACCGAAGCAAATTGCTCAGTACTAATTGTAATGCCGATAATGACGAAGCCAATTTTAGATTCCAGATTAGAATCGGTTTAGATATACGCAATTTGAGTTGAATTCACATTCGTTTGATTTGATACGAAAAAGGTTTTCCCCGATCAGAATTTTTATTTCAAGCATGAGGTAGTTGTGGATTTCGCTTCGGCTGTGCAAGAAACATTCGTGAGTAAAACGTTTTTGACTTGTTTGAGCAAACATTTTCCGATTTTAGAAATATAATTTGGATACATCCATCCATATATTGAAGAAAATAAACAATTCATCAAATCTTTCAAATTATTTTTAAAAGAAAATCAGTTTCAGAATGCTGCGAACCAAGGTGATATGATATGAAATTCGATTCGAAGATATGAAATTGGCAACCTTAGGGCATCACAAATCACAATGAACTTTATTGTTCTATCCATAACACGAAATTGGCCGGTCAGTTTTATGAGCTAATAATACTCGTCCAAACACGACGATTTGTAAAACACGTGTTATGATTTCGAAAAAAAAACACTTGTCGAAAAGACTGGTGTGTATCGTTACCCAATCATATAAATCATAGTGATATTGACTGCTGACTTGAAGTTCAATCTATACACTGTATATTGACTTACCAGCTAGAACTGCCAGCTTTCTGAACCACACAAACGGTCAAGGCTTTGTCTGGCGCGGTTATAAGCTGCATATCATCTGTCCATTCGAAATCTTGGTAGCCTTCGCACGACTGCAAACAGGATGACATAGTTAACAGCAGTGGCAAAAACAGAACGGAGAGCATTAGAATATAAAATTTGGGTAAACTGAGTACCGGTAAAGGGAGTTATTTAGTCCATGTAGGTGGAAAAAATTCGTATTTTTGTTGCATGATTATTTCTTAGTATCTTGACATTTCTGCGGCAGTACAAGCAAAATAAATAACTTTCAAACCGACTACGCCCATGTTTGGTGTATCAACGTTGATTATCCGAATTATGTTCAATATATTATCTTGCAATCATTGCGATCAACCAAAAAAAGGTAACTATTTTTCTAAATATGTTTTGCTAAGCTTGAGTCACTGATGAATCGCGCCGCCGAGGCGCGGTTCATCTGTGCCTCATGCTTGACAAAATTAGGTTTCTGATTTGAAATTACTTTTACTGGGTAACTTCCCTGATCGGCCTGTCTAACAGGGCTGGCCAAAATCGAATATTTGGTGATTTCAAAAATGATTCGAATACTTTTTTCGAAACGAATCGAGTATTCTAATCATAGTCTTATGATAAACAAACAAACATGTCTTCTCAGAAACTTGGAAAATGCATCAAAATTTACAACTATTTTCTGAAAATTGTTCTTTTTTATTCAATTGACTTCGAATCGCCGGAAAAAAGCGAATTGAATAATTTATGAATTTGCGAATTAGTTTTAGTATGCAACAAGATTTATAACATTAAAATAAAACAATTGTAGAAAATCACCTGCAACAGCCATTGTTTTCTCTTCTTATAAACTGATTTTGCTTCCAATATCTTCTTCCGCCTCAGTTTTTCAGGAGGATGAGTAACTGATAGGAATTGTCGAATTTCTTTCAGTTCTGGAATGAAACTAAGCATTGATAATTGGTCATTGGTCAATTGATACCTTCTTATTTATTGCAATGATATATACAAGCACGTTGACCATTGTAGTCTGGAACATACGCACCCATTGTATGTTATTATGGTTGGGCAGAACCGAATCATTTGTAATTCGAATCTAATTTGAAAATTTTTTCGAATCGGATCGAATCACTAATTCTATAAAAATAACAAATATCCCACTTTTCTATTATGCCTTGTCTCCATCATAAATATCAATAAATATGTAGTTACAAATTACTAATATTAGCATAAACAGATTTCAAGAGGTATTTTTAAAAATATATGTATGTCCAGGAGCGTACAGGAGCATTTTTTAACGACAAATTACAAACGATTGTGGTCAATTTGACGCAAATCGATTACATTTTGTCGTTAAAAATGAAAATTTCACTTTATTTTGCAATTTGTTGTTCCTATTAACGATTCACAATTAATTCGAATAATTTGTGCTTTGGGCCTATTCGAATCACCGAATCAAATTTCCCAGTCCATACGATATTTCGTGCGTGTCTTTTATTACATAAAATCCCAACAGTGAATTATGCATCAATGCCAAATAAAAGTCCATGATTACAGTTGTTTCACGATAAACGTCATGATCATGTTATGGTACTAGGCAGCGGTTTGGAGGCTTTGCGTCATGTCATTTCTAATCGATGTTTTTCAAAACACCAATTTTATGATGAGCTGATAAAGACGAGCAGGTTAAACATGTTCTTAATTATAGGCATTTATATTATAGGAAGGTATAATTTCCTATTTTCTGCTTTTTTGGTTTGTAAAATCTATTTATACTCTGTGTATAAATAATATGTTACTGTCGCCACCGGCGGATTGTCACGTTGATGGGTATACTTCGCCTGCATTGAAATTTGACGAATAACCCCGCCTATGATATAATCAGCGCTTCCCAATCAAAAGCGCATGAGCCGGTTGAAAATGCAGATTTCAAGACCTAGTGAGTGCGTCTTGCGAATATGTGTCTATTACTACACTCGGAGTGTAAAAACTTGGGTAGGTTCGGACGGACCAAAAAACTCATATTTTCCCAACAACACAAACCACGGTCGTATATAAATGGCACGAAGCACATCAAACCCGCGGTTTATTTGTAGTAATTTTAAATTTGCCCGGTTTACTCAATCGGTAAAGCGTTGGGAATACGTTTGGAGCCACGCATCACTAACGTTCTGGGTTCGAATCTCATTGAGGAATGGATATATGTGAGATGTCTCCTGGACGCCTCGCCGGCACACGGTGATTCACGTAGGCGCTGCTTACGTCTTCCTCCACCAACCATGTCCATGCACAGCAAAAATGAGTGAAATGTGAAGCCGAAAACCTTCTGCTCCGATTCGGAACTGGTATCTGCACGAGAGGTCGTGGTTTGCCATAGGGTTAAGCCGTATTCTCGGGTTGCCTCTCCCGCAGGATAAAAATGAAATTCGGCGGTGCGTTCCATCAACAGCCCATATTTGGCTAATTATATAGTTTTCTTCAAATACGACTGAGAAAAATTAATGTCAAAGAGTGACGATTTTACAGCACCTTCGGTGAAGCTTGACAAAATAACACAATGACAATAAATTTGGACCAAGTTCGTCAAAAATAATTGCACCATTAGTTATTTTTATTGTTATAATGTTTGCACTGTTTTTTTTTATTTTTCCAATAGCTTTGCATGAATTTCCAAGAGCCGCAAAGTCGAGATAGATTGCAACCGGTACACTATCCAAAACGTTTTTTAACCAGGCCGAACCCCTCGAATTTGAAACGTCGATATTAAATTCGTGTATATGGATTTTTACCACTAATGTTTCAAGAATACAATAAAATGGCGTAAAATGTCCTCGAAGTTTGATACTGATATGCAATGTTTTTAAATACACTTGTAAAAATGGCGTCAAACGACGCTTTTCCCCGTAATTCAAAGAGAGCATGGTTAAACCCATGTACCAATTATGCATACATACAAACTGACGAAAAATGCAGTAAAATTACTGGCCATTTGCAGTAAATATATTTTTCAAATTTAAGATCGCATTATTAATAATTGTTTGAAGTTTTCAATTTTTTTGTTTTCATTATTTCAATATAAAATAAATGTCAAAAACGGTGATTTGACAGCAGTTTTGTTACATCAGTGTTTGTCGAATATACGATTCTGAATTGTATTATATACATTTTTGATTTGATTATGTTGATTCGATAATTTATTTCGACAAAATGTTTAAAAAATAAAATAATGATATCTCGCCATAATAAGGTTTTATTTTAAATTTTGCAAAACGACAGTTTAATTTAAAATGAATAATATTATAGCATTCTGTTATTTTTTAATTCGAAATTTCATCAAGTCAATCAATTATTGATATTCAATTAAATGCAATCAAAGTACAGATAAAATGATTTTGCCTAATGAGTTGAGATGCAGTAAAGAAGCGACTATTTATGGGAAAGTTAATAATTGAGAATTGAGATTCAAATCGATGTAAAATAAAACTTATCAAGGTGACGATTTGATAACTTGACTAATTCTGTTCTGCTAAGTATGAGTCACTGATGGATCGTGACAATGAGTCACGGTCCATCCGTGGCACATGCTTCGCAAAATAACATTTTTGATTGGTAAAAGGCGCGACACCATTATAGATTAGAAAGACAAAAAGTTGTAGTCGGGTATGGCCCATCTGTGGATCATGCCAGGGGCTCGTTAACAAACTTGATTAGTTTTCCTGCGACTGGTGCTGGTTGTGGCTTTCTCCAGCTAGCACAATGTTCTAAAACCTCTAATTACGACTTAGAACTAGTGTTTTTTTGCGTATATTCTATTTTAAATCAGCATATCAGAACAAACATCAAAAAAATAATTTTGAAACACACATCTCACTTCATGGATTGATTGGTAAAATTTCTAAATGGACTTTAGAAAGAGCTTGACAATTTAATTAGAATCGACGAGAATAACAAATTGTTCGACTCAGTCCTGAATCGATCAGAAAAACAGAGTATTGCAGATAAAAATGGAATTTTCATATTTTCAAAAATAGTAAGAATAAATAAAATATTTTTGATTTTGGTCAAATTTATCTGTCCTTAACGATAAATTCTGAATTTTAAAATACATTGTCTGTAATATTTTCTGGATATCATCATTGGCTCAATTGGCAAAGCGTTGGAATAGGTGAAAAACAATTGCTATTCTTTTATAGCCACCTCCTAGAGTGGATCACCATGCCCAAGGTCCTGTAACAGCGGCGACTTATATACGAACAGGGTAACAATTAGGGCTAGGGAATTGGATTCGTTGATTCGAATCAATTCGAAGCACAATTCATCCAAATCAAACGTGAATCGCAAAATGAACTAAAATTTTCATTTTTAACGACAAAATGCAATCGATTTTGGTCAAATTTGACCAAAATCGATTAGATTTTTTCGCTAAGATTATAAAATTATTCCTCTTATACATGGAGTGTGAATTGAAAATACACTAGAAACTATAAATTTCTCGATTTTCACAATGTTTTGTTGTTATTTACATAGAAAATTAATGAAAATTGAATGATTCTGTAGCCAATCAAAAATTTTGTTCACCATGTGACACTTTCTTATTGAATCCAGAAACATATTTCAGAGCTTTATAAAAGTTAGTCTATCATGAGCAACAAGAAGAGGAAGCACTGTAACAAAAATGCACTAAAATCACCGTTCTTCGAAAGTAATTTTACCCAATTATATCAAAATAAAAACTGTACAATCAACTTTTACGGCCTATTATTGCCTGCTGATGGAACGCGCCGCCCGAAGCGCGTCCATCAACAGTCCATCTTTGACATAAATATAATTAACAAAGAGACTTAAATTTCTGAAAATTTATAATTACTCCAAATGGACTTTAAATTTACTGTAGTTTTGTCACAGTGTGTCACTCAAAATGATTCAGAACTGTTAAAAAATGTTTTATCGTGTCAACACACCACCAACTCTATGTAAGTACTCACTCTTTGGCGGAAGATTTTTAATGTGAAATATTCTACGGCCACTGTTTGTATTTTCAAGAAAAATTTTGTCGTTTATTCTTTGAATACCTGATTGAACTTTGGATTGATTCCATTCTAAAATAAAAATATGTGTTATTAAATACAAATTTTGATGATTTTTACTGTTAACGCCGAGGACGCCACGCAGAACACATTTTTGAAAAAACACAGAAATTCCAAGCCACCTGGATAATATGTCTTGGTAGTAAACTTATCCATAGACTAAAGCTACATTTTGACGAAGGTACAGTTAATTTACTGGTCATTTGCAGTAATTGCATATGCCCAAAGTTTAAAAAACGCCATGTTGATGAGATTTATGCCAATTATGGGCTGTTGAGAGACCATACCTTCACGGTGCGTTCCATCAACACCCTATACTTGACCAAAAATGTCAAATTTGGAATTTTTAAATTAAAATAAAATTACAGTCAAACACCGGTATTTTTGTTACAGTTTACACATTGGGACAATTCGAGTAGCTTCGACAATTGATTCGTATCAGTCGCGAATTGGTCATGGGATCGAAACCTTCCAAAATGCTGTGTAATTTTCATACCCAACCGATGGAAATGCATGCAAAATATTATCGATTTCGGCCATTTTTTCTGCTGTCTGAAAAGCATTTGTAAAGTGAATGAGCATTGTTTCTTACAGTATATTTATATTATTATCCCAGTCCACTCTACTACACAATTTGATAAACATTTGTAAAGTTACACATTTTTATGGGTACACAACACACATCTTTATGGGTTCTGTTCATTTTTTTTTTTGGTTCCAACACATTATGGAAAGCGCCACGCCGTGCGAATCAAAAGTGATTCATATACATCTTAACAAAAAATAATATTTGGAACAACTGAAATAGGTAATAGTCAGAATGCAATTAGAAAAAAAGATTAAAATATAATTCATAGCTCTAGAATTATGCTTATTTTACCTTGTTCTGATGTGTTTGTAAAAAATATATTCATTCTTATTTCCTCCTTGTTGAAAATCACCGTTTCTTTGCTTTTTCGTGACATAACAAAAGGACAATGCCTTTGTATGTTCTGATAGATTTCAGAATTATCCACGAAGAAAACGAAACCTAGGACCAGAGTTAATAAACAGAAAACTCGCAACCATCCATATATTCGGCGAACATGCTTTACTTTTATCGCCATGATATTATACATACGTAACATCCCAATTTACAGCTCAATAAGTGATTAGAGTTTTACATTATCTGTAAATTAGAAATTATGTAGCATTGGGAATGAAAAGATAAAAGCCAAAGCTCCACACATTTATAAACATCATGTATTTTTTTTCCAAATTTTCATAATATATTTATGGTAATTTAGTCAGTTTTTTTTTTTCTGGCCATTGTGGTCTAGCAATTACTGTCAAAAAACAGCATTTTAATTACAGTGCAATGTGTCGATTATATATTCTAACAAGAACAGCGCATTTTACTGTTTAGCTATACTTTTCTTTAACATCACAGCCACCAGGGAAATATATTGTTGAAATAGGGCTGAGCAAGACCGAACCATGCGTAATTCGAATCTGATTCGGATAATTTTTTTCGAATCGGATTGAATCGATACTTCCGCCTGAAATGACAAAATCCCATTTTTAACCTGGATATTTCCTCAATTATCAAAACATCGAAATCTATAGATCTATTGATTTTTTGTGGTAAAATTTGAAAGTGAGTAAATTTTTTTTTTCATTTGCCTTCAATGCTCGGGCCATCTGTGGCTTACGTTTGGGAAAAAATTGGGTGATTGGGTATGATCGATCCACGACAGATTCAAATATTTTGAGCTTCAAATAGATTTGATTCACGGAATTAAATTGCCCAGCCATATGCTGAAAATCACTTCGATGTCTCAACAGAAATGAACATCGCTTGTTTCCAATGTTACGAGTGTGTTATTATACTTTTTAATTTTTTTTTAATGCTGTAACAAAAATGCACTAAAGTTTCTTCTTTTTGACAGTAACTTGGTGATTATGAAATAAAACTATCGGGAAATCGAACAAATAACAAAACTACGTGGATAATTGAAGCTTCTTAAATTAGTATTTAAACCGCAGCGACTGCGTTCCGAGCGGAAAGAATTCCTCAAACTAAACCTACAAAACTTTACATCTTATAATAGAACACAATTTGCTAGTTGAACGATATATCCACAATGTGAAAAAGTGCAATAAAGTTATCATTCATCTACAGTAATTGTATATATTTCCAAAATTCGAAAGCGCCTTGTTAATGATATTTAGGCCAAAAAAATATGGATGGATCTATAAGCATCTACAATTGAATAAAAAAAATATTATTTTATTTCAACATAGTGAATTCGAATAACTTTCAAAGAGCGGCGATTTTACTGCATTTTTATAAAGTGTACCGGGTAAAAGATAAGCTCTATATCACATCCAATAAATACCACGCCAAAACCAAAAAGGTAAGAAAAATAATTATAAACTACTATATTGTAAACTAATCCCAAAGCAGTAACCCATCACTACACTCATCATTAAAGTGCCAGTTCCTGTTTTTCACACATTTGTTTTAGGTTATTTACTGACCACGGAACACGGAATTGGTAACAACACGAGAGATCCGTGGTTCGTCATATAAGTAAGCTGTGTTTTCGACTTTTCTACCACGCGCGGACCAAATGATCTTCAAGATTTTCATATGCTAGTTCCGACCTTGTTTTTAGGTTCATTTCAATTTGTAAAAAAGAAAATTTGACTTTTTTTTTTATTAATAGCTTGTCTTAACCACAGTCGCGACTGTCCGACTATTATGCAATATTTCAGAGAATAAAGGTAAACAGAAAGAATAATGAAAAATTTCATTCGTTTTATTTTTATTTCTACTACTTACATAATTGAAGCTTCTGAAATTACTATACCAACCACAGCGAACTACATTCTAGGCGGAGACATTCCCTCAGACCGAACCTACAAAACTGAACATCTTTTAATAGCACACAATTACTAGTGAACGATGTACCTACACTGTGAAAAAAGTGGAGTAAAGTTACTATTTAGAGAGGCTCAAAGTCTTACTTCACACTTACACAAATTTATTTCTGTAACGTTTCGTCTGACCAAAGTCAGACTTCTTCAGATCTGCTTCAGTCATTTTGTCAAATTTTTAAAAGGCTTGTCTGAAGAAGTCTGACTTTGGTCAGACGAAACGCAAGACTTTGAACCTCTCTAGTTAGTCATAGTTACTCTTCCTACTGTATCCTTGCATTACTGCATACGGGTTCCGCAAACACAAAGGCACAGAGGAAGGATAAGTAGTTAGTCCACGTCTCCCAGACCAATAGTAAAGTTACTATTCATTTACAATAATCATATCGATTTCCAAAATTCGAAAATGTCTTGTTGATGAGATGTAGGCGAATATAAGATGTTGATTGACCGCACCTTACCGATGCGTTCTATCAACAGTCTGTATTTGCATAAAAATATTAGTTTTATAGTTTATTTAAATACAGTAAATAGAAGAAGACTGTCAAAGAGCGACAATTTTACTTGCATTTTTCTTGCAGTGTCATGGGCGAAAGTCAAGCTCATGTTATATCTTAGCTATTTCTCACTGATCCGTAACCCGATCGATAATTTTTATGTCAAAACATTTTTTTTTATAGAAGTTTACTCTAAGCAATTTAAAAAAGGGGCCCAAAAAGGGTACTTATACGGTTAAGTGTTACAAAAAGTGTAAACCCATTGATTGCACACTACCCAGTCAGGATATTTTGTCTATCATGTGTCACAAATGGTTCGCGCCGCCGAGGCGCGATTGATTTGTGGCACATATCTGACAAAATAAAATTTCTGATTGAGCAAGTGGAGAACAAGTGGTGAAAAGAATTGTTGATTGGCGGAAGAGACAATGAAAAACATTTTTGTTTACATTTGTTACGTTGTATAAAAATAGCCCAATCCATAAAACAATATCTTCATTATTTTCATAAATTTTTGCGATATTCTCACCGATTTTTCTATAAAAACTTTACCTCTGAAGCGCGATTCACCAACCACGTACACTTAACAAAGACTGTATATAGACAACTTTTTTTGAACTGTTTTCACGTTCAAGAATCGCATTTTTGTATTCTAGATTTCACGAAATTGTGCCATACCGGCCTCTTCTCCATTGCGGCACAACAGCATAAAATTCAAAAAACTTCGTCTACGGGTGTATGAAGGCGCTGTGTGCCGTTAGTATGACTAGGAAATACGGTAAAGTGAAGCGATTCCAAATCGAATCATAAAATTGAAATGCCCGACTCAGGAGATGCCACACACTGCACTCAATTCAAGTTTAGAATTTAAGTTTTTTTTTTTTTTTTTTTAATTTAAGTTTTAGAAGTTTAAACTCCTTTGAATTATTGACTTAATGTTTTATTCGACCTCCTGGCGGGGGCGATGCATCAGCGACCGACGTTTAACAAAATTTGTTTGATCGCCATTTTCTTACTGCGTCACCATAGTAATGACTAACCGAGCCAATGTAATGTGCTGTTCCCGACCTTGCTAAATCTAACTTAATTAAAAAAAGGATATGTGAATTTCATCTACGAATCATTTTCATTTGTCTTATGTTGTTAAAAATGAAACACAAGATATATATATATATATTTTATATTTTCGGGATTTTTAATTAAATAAACAAATAAATATTGAATTCCCTATTTACAATTTGATTATTGAAATAATGATAATAATAACATTCTAATTTTTGGATAAAATTAATTAATTTATAAAAATTCACATTTTTCATGAATTTTCGTATAAATACAAACTTCTTGCTCAAAATGGCCGTAAAATGAACGAAACGTATTTGACGCCTTCTAATTATAGAGCGTGGGAAATATTGATTTGTATACACATCAGAAAACCGCACTTTAGTACCACGAATATACGAGATCTTTATCTAAATAGAAAATAATCAGAAACGAAATTTTTATCGCTAAAAATCACTGATTCGTGTTTTTTTCCTGTGATAGCCCAAAATAAATGATTGAAACAAATATTTATGGAAATGCAAAACGATTTTTATTCTTCAAAAAAGTGATGTTGGCAAGCATGAAAATTTGATGGATCCAGCTTTCGTCCGCGACCCACTTAACCTTTTGAAAATCTTATTTTTAAACTAAAAAAACCTGGCTATAAGTAAAATGCCATTACGTTACGGCCGCATTGTTCTTTTATCACTGTGACAAATGTTAAGTAAATTTACCGTCCATTTTGCAGTAACTATATACATACAAACTTTGAAATCGCGCCGTTGATGATATTCACGATAAGTATGAGATGTGAATGGACGCACCTAGGCGGAGCGTTCCATAAACAATCCCTAAATAGTTCCATTTCCATTTTATAGTTGTATTTCAATATCACCAAGTAAACTTACTGACAAAAGACATTGATTGAACTGTATTTTTTCTACAGCGTATATTTACATATCACTTACCTCTTGAAGATGTCGTTCGGTCTTTCTTATAATATTAATATTTTATTTTGCCATTAATTTTTAGAGTAAGTTTAACCCCAAAACTTTATAGATTTTAATATATATATATATATATATGTATTGTCTGGGCGCGTCTCTGTGATGCAATTCAATCACGTCCCAAGCTTGGACAGAACTTTCGTCGCCTAAATATTTCTTTGATTGTGTACAAATGAACCCAGCCAAAATACTTTTAATCAAGCACGAGCCACAGATGGACCGCGCCTATGCGGCGCGATCCATCATTGACTCACACTTAAGAAAACATTTAACAATATTTTTCTGACTAGTAGGGTTGTCATTTTCAGTTACATTTATTTGGAAACGAATATCGAATCGAGTTACCTCATTTCGAATCGAATTTCATAATAAAATTCACTAGGAGGATTTATTGAAATGACCAATTTTTTATCAATATATTCAATTGTGGTTTTCTAAATGCTTCAGATCGAAATACTGGTTTAAAGCCATAGGATATCAGAAAACAAAATTGTTCATTTTGTATAATTTTTATGCGGTGTTCTATGAAATCCATTAAACCAAATTTAATAGATAAAGATTGAAACAACATGTGAACAATATAGATAACTTTATGGATTAAAAATGATGACGGAATTGCACATCACTTCTTCTCGCTATTGAAAAGAAATTGTGTTTACACTATACAAGAGCATATGCATTATGATTTTATCAAAAACTTATCCTGGCAGTACCGGCGTATACTGCTTTCCCATAAAACCAAATTTGATTTTGCTTTAGGCGAATATAATTTGCGAATAGAATCTTTTTATTTTGTCAAACATGGGTCCAGATGAATCGCCTTTTGATGAGATGGCAAAACACATATGAATTGTTTGACATATTTCGTAATTAGCGTTTTAACAGGGTTCGTGATATTTCTTCCATATGTGGATTTGTTTTTTATTTTAGCTATTCAATTTAAATATATCATCTTGCACAGAACATCGCACCAGTGGACACTTATTAACAAATAGGTTTGGTGTGGTTTGAAAATGATTACACTCTGGGTGGACTGATAGACCTGGATTAACAAGCGGGGTTGTCGGAAATCGAAGGAACCAGGATTTTAGCGTTTAAATTGTGAGTTAAGGAATAAATCCCACATATCACCGAATCAAATTTAAAAAAATAATCGCATAGAAAAAGGAATAAAAACAAAGACGAAATCAGAAATAAATCGTGTTCAAAAAGTATGAATAAAAGTTAGCCTTTTTATTTTAATATGTAAATAATGCGTGCAGATTGGTGATGGTAACCCAGTTTTTACTTTACCAGGTAAAGTAAAACGAATTCACTAGAAAACAAGATAAAACATCACTGGTAACCTGGTTTTCTTTCAGTACTAGGTAGTATCTAGATGAAAAACCAGGTAAACTAGGTGATCGCCATTTTATTGCATTTGAGACATTTTTAATAGATTTGAAGTTTGAAATCACCGAATTTTCTATTTCAAATATATATATATATATATATATATATAATACCTAATTTATCGAGTTAATTTACTGAGTATGATAGGTTAATTTTCCGTACCTTTTCCCTCATATTTTTGAGCAAGAATTTTGTAGTTATAGGCTACTTTATAAAAATGTAAGTATTTATAACTTGTTATTTATATATATTTAACAATATTTTTTTGAATGGATACAAGAGTTTTTTTTCTGCAATTTTCTGATACATTTATTTTGAAAAAAATATCGAATTTGAATTACTGCAGTCTTTGATCGATAATCGATTAATTCAAATTTCTGAAATCTTAAGAATAATCGTCGTCGGGTCATAATAAATCACAGAAATAATTGAATATTCGATTAACCTTATTTTTTTCAAAATACCGGTGTTGAAGAAATAGGAAATCGGAAAACCCCGATTATTTATTTTGTATAATTTTATGCGCCGTTACTACAACTTACTTCAATATATTTCAGGATGGTTTAATCCGATAAAATAAATTTAACGAAGAAAAAAAAGCAAACAATATGTGAACAATATAGATGATTAAATTGATTAAAGATGCGGTTGCAATTGCACATCACTTCTTTCCACTTTTGAAAAGAACCTGTGTTTACAATATACAAGAGCATATGCAGTTTGATTTTATCAACAAATATATCTTGGTAGTACCGGTGACGAGTACTTTCCCACAAAACCAAATTTGATTTCATTTTGGATAAATCTGATTTTTGAATAATTTTTCTTTGTTAAGCATGAGCGACAGGTGAATGGAACGTCGATCAGGTGAATCTTGTCTAGCGAAGAAGGCAGGATTGCAGGAGGAAGTAAAATGAATTTACCAGGAAACTAAGTATAATATTACTAGGTAACCTTGTTTCACTTGTTTCACAAACTAGATATTTTTCAGATTATAAACCCTGTACACTACCGCATTAAAGACATTTTTATAGACTCAAAGATGGAAATCATCGAATTGGCCATTTCAAAAACATTTTAACAATGAATATATGATTGAACTAATTTTTCATGCTAGTTACCTACATTTTTTTAACCTAGTTCCTAGTTAATTTTTTAACTACCTAATTATAAAATAGGTAAAATCGGTAAATGTTTAACTGAGTAAATCAGATATCTGTGAAACTAGGTAAAAGTAAAACTCGGTAAACTCGGTACTTTTAACCTAGTATTGCTAGAATATAACTATTTGGGACTCGAATTGTGTTTGAATTGTGGGTGATGGTACAAATTCAACATATTTTTGAAAAAATTAAAAAAATAAATTAATTGAATAATGACGTTTCAATTTTGTTTGTATGACAAAGAATGACATCAATTGAGCAAAAAATGCTAAATTTATATAACAATTGAATGAACATCCAGATTGCCTAAAAACGTCTACCGAACCGAACGCTCAACGACTATACATGATGTTTAATCCAAATCGCAAAAACTTTCTTAAATAATCTTTTGTTAAGTATCGGATCGCTGATGGATCGCGTCGAATAAAAAAGTCGACTGAAAATTATATCTTCCTTGGAAAAAACTTCCAAAATAGACTATTCTTAGATTTTAACCTTCAAATCTATTAAAAATGCCTCAAATGCAGAAAACTACCTATAGTTTCCTCGGTTATACAACTTGGTTTTGAAACGGAAACTAGGCTACCTAGTAATAATTTACATAATTTTATGGTAAATTCGTACTATTTTTCCTAGTGCAAAAAAAATAGGTCGCCATCACTACTGCTGGAACGAATAATTTTACGTTTATGTTAAATAGCAGATCTTACGGAAAAAACGGAAAGAACGACCAAAAGAGCAAAGTTCATATTGACGTTTCAAAGGTGGGCCAGGCTTGACAAAATAAAACTTTCTGATTTTTTGTATTTGTAATAATAAAAACTATTTTTTAAACAATATTTCGCCCCGGCAATTTTTCCCACGCAGGTTCGGCGTAACTGCCAATTCCAAGTTATAAATTTTTTTTTTATGGATTCGATGTGTAAATTGAAGACGACAGTGTGAAATTATTTGAAGTGTTGGATTTTGGATGTATGATATAGGTAGGCGCCATTTACAATCGGCATAATGATACTGAATGAAACACACGAGAACTTATTATATAAAGAATTATTTTATAATATACCAGTCCGAAATCTTTTTCCCGAACATGATTTGTTAAGCATGAGTCACTGATAGATCGCGCTGCTAAAGCGCTGTCCGGCAATGGCTCATGTTCGACAAAATAAAATCACGATCGATTAAATTGAAACCAATGTCCATTCTTCCAAATATGAATGGTCCATGGACACTTATTTTCACCATTTTAGATAATATTATTTTTGAATCGAATTTTGCATAATATTATTTTGAATCGAATCTTATCAAATTAATTTATATTCAAAATAGAAATGAACGGCCGAACTTTTCCTCAAAAATAGTTACTCGAATCATCCGAATCGCTACAAATTTTTATTCAAAAATCTATTCTTGTAGGGAAATGTGAAATCCTCGGAGACTGCTATTCTCGTGTTGCCTTGGCTAATCAATGCTTGGAAAAGTTCAAAATAATTTCAAAATGGCGCACTTAAATTGGTTGATTAATAATTCGCGGAAATCGCAACGTGTCAAAAAAAGATCTGCCGTTTCCGACCGCGGTATGAAGAATGCGAAGAAGAAGAATGCGTGTTTATACGTTGATGTTATCTCTCGCGTTAATTTAAACGTTTTGGAATTTCTCACGCTTTTCTGAATTTAACAACTACGTGTCTACTTCGGGCCTATCCAACAAGTTTTTTTTCTGAGGACGTTTTGTACACACATATGGAGGTAAACACAAAATTTTAACCCGAATTTTAAAAACATTTTTCTCTACTTATGCTTATCAGTGTCACTGAGGCTCACGAACGTAAACGAATTTTGTAAAATTATCAACGTGAATCACGTGAAATATCACGTGTCTACGCGATATTATACTGAGATATTAAGTACATTATTGTACTAATCTTATCATGATGTAATATTGCACAATTTCAAAACTGTGACAATTTGAACTTTGCGTCAAATAACTGCAAACAACGATAAGATTATTTGAAATACATTTCAAAATTAGATCTCTGATATTGTCAAGCACGAGCCACTTATGGCCCGCGCCTCGTCGGTGCCATCCATTAGTGGCCCATGCTTAACAGAATATTTTTGACGCAGAAATTTAAGCAAGTTTGGAAGTAATATCCGCAAAAAAAATTGATCGACCACTGATTCTACTAACCTAAATTCACTGAATTTTACAGCTTATGTACCCGTCAATGCAACTCCCAAAACTATTTAATTTACTTAAGTAAACTTGGGTATCGTCAAATACCGACAGAAGAAGTGGTATCAGTACAACGTGAGTAATGAAGGTTTTACAAATGTAGCGAACTGCCTGGTATGAGAAGTCTCCTTCAAAAAGTTCCGACAACCTTTCTTTGAACAAACAACCTTTGATTCAAAAAACATCTAGGGTGAGAAGTATCGAACTAACACAAGACACAAGCTTGAGCGGTTCACCTTGCATGTATATCAAATAAGAACATATAGATAAAAATAAATTATGGACCTTGATTTTAACATCTTAACGAATCAACATATCACCATGTTTTTTTATAGAATACAATAAATTGGGATTCCCGGTTCGGCAAAGCCTACCTAGGTTTTTACAATATATATTCTTGAAATTTTTTCATTCATTCACCAAAATCATTTGTTCTCTTTATAAATAATAAATTATCCCATTATTCCCTTAAAAACGTTTAGTATCTTTATTTCAGCTCGAATAAATTGATTCAATTTTGAGTATAAGTGAAAAAATGCTTACAAAATATTCTGAAATCAAGGATTCAGATTTGATGTGCTTTTCAAACATTTAAAAAATAAACTATTTTTTATTTATTTCTTCATAAAACAGAATAATTATATATAGCTTATCTATGGCTAGACCCCTGTGGCCTTGAGGAGGATAGAAAAATACATGCTTCAATCGAACCGAAAATAAAATTTTCTGGCTCCCGGCCATAATATTCGTCCCGTCGTGATTACTAAATAACCTAAATGCGTCTAAACGTAGTGAACATCTCAATCGTTATTTTTTCAACAATTTTTAGGTTTAGCCATCTTACGCGTTTCTGATAAATGTGACTGGCACGTAGGCACGTAGATAAATATTGCAATTATTTCTCCGTTTGTCGTGACATAGTTTATATAAAAGAGTTTGATTTTTTACAAGAAAAATGGATATGGGACATCATTTTAGGATCGCGGATTGATACATTTCGACGTTGATATGCGATTGGTCTAATCTAATATTCTAGAATTTAATTCAATCATGGGTAACATTTAAGAATGTTCTAGACGCTGGAGAATCAATCTAGATCTGAGTAAAGAGGCGCTATTAAATATGTTGTGCATTTTGTATTATATATTATGTAATATAAATATAAACTGGAATTTCGCATAGCAAGGATTCTGTTATGTATTATTCAATCAGTACCAGACAGCAATAGTAACATCACATTACAATTAACGCATCGGCCACAAACATTATACTATGCATGTTAAATTTTAGAATGTGAAATAATATAAATCCGACAAAACTCAACTTGGCAGATATATGTTTTTGATACAGATTATGTTGCATTTATAACTCTGACGTTGACCTCATAAAGCTGACTCAATCTGTCAATGTGTCATATTTTTGAATTGGAAGGCGCAGGCTGCTCTTATACCTTAAGGGTGTCTATTTATTATTTCAGTAATTTATTTCTAGTCAAATTTTATTCAAGTAATAACCATTTGCGGGCGTTTGTTTGGAAAATATACTATCTCTTCCCTAAATTTGTCAAACTT
The DNA here is from genome assembly GCA_963675895.2 of Styela plicata. Lineage (NCBI taxonomy): Eukaryota > Metazoa > Chordata > Ascidiacea > Stolidobranchia > Styelidae > Styela > Styela plicata. The sequence continues at coordinate 7,151,579 of OZ023150.1, forward strand.
ATAAATCCCACAGAAACACAACATTCGGCTAATAAGATAGCTTAATTACGACAAAGACATCATTTGATTTGCCAGCTGAATAAAACAAAAGCAAATGGTTAGAATTGCTGAAAAGATATGATGTTTTCTTATTCGGCTTAGTCTATCCAAGTTGTTACACACTGGGTTGATTGGTGGGTATGGATTAACGAGCCGGACTCGCCTGGACTTGAACCCAATATCTTCAACCTGCGATGCCATCATGTTTAGCCATTAGGCCATCACGCCCGCAAAAATTGTAATTTCGAAAAATTTAAATTCTGAAATTTAGGCTGGTTTATGTTATTCAAATCTTACTTTCTAGTTCGGAAAAACGCCAGAATCAAACCCTAAACAAACTAACTAACAGCACCATCATGTCAATGGGCTACTGTAAAACCTTCAACTGCGATCTGTGTGGAAAATATTCGATCAGAACTGTGAGTGGTTGATGCTCTGTGTGGTAGTGGAACCATCAAGCATGGGCCACTGATGGATCGTGTTGTCGAAGCGCTATCATGCTGTCATGCTTAATAAGCTGAAATAGCCTTTCGAGAAATACAAGATTATTAATAACTTATATTGACATGCAGTTTGCAGATTCAAGTTAGAGCCTTCACGTTTGTTCATGCCTATCAATCAGCCCAGAGTGTAATAACTTTGCGGTAGCCAAATCAGAAATTGTAAAATTATTTTCCTAAAGCCCGAAGGTTGAAGCTTTCGGGTTCGAGCCTCGGCGAGACCGGCTCGCTTATCCATGCCCACCACTCAACCCAAGGTGTAATAACTTGGGTAGGATAAGCCGTACAGGAAAATATCATAACTTTCCAGCAATTGTAACCCCGTCCGTCTATAAGTGAATTCTATTACAAGGCCCTGGACAGGGTGATCTGTGATAATTTGTTGTGTGGTTTTGTTTGAATTTAACAAGCAGTGGTGTAATGCGTCGTTTATGATAGAATTTACAACATGATCCACCCCTAAAAGTTTTTTTTAAAAAATAACCCTTGTTCATCTATGCGTGGTCGCTGTTATAGGTAGGGGTGCCCAGAAGCTTGATTTCGATTCATGATTTGCGAATTCATAAATTATTCGTTTTTGATTAAACAATGTATAAATTTTAAGGAAATATATGAAAACTTCGATGTACTTTGTAACTTTCTAAGATAAGCATCTTTGTTTTATAAATTATGAGACTGTTTCGAATATTCGATTGGAGAAAATTATTCGATTCTGAAATTAATAGATATTCAATTTTGATGACCACTAGTTACAGGACCTTGGTCAGTGTGATCTACTCAGATATGCAAAGGTAAAAAAGTTATGAGCCGAAATCCAGGCATTCTTTATTTTCGTTCATGAAAAACCATTGTTTTAGTGACGTGATAGTTCTTTGTGACGTAGTGTTATCGAATAAAGGTCTTGATGGACGCTGTGAACCATTATAGTTGGGATTGTAAATATCATCGATGTTAATTCCATGAACAATTCTACACATCTGACATAAATCATACTTTCTTTTGAATATCGGAAATTCTTCGATTTTCATTGTTCGCCATCTGAAAGGATAAGCAGAGATTTCTATAAAATAACTATTACTTTCATTTTACCAACGTTTGCTCAAATTAACGTCTAAAAGATTTTTTAGTGACATGCCAAACACAATATATATTTTATTTTGTCAAGAATGAGCCGCTGATGGACCGCGCCTTGCAGTAAAAAAATTCGGAAAAATTATTTTTGGTTGGGGAGATATAAGTGCTCTGAACTACTAAATAAAACGCAGGATTAACAAACGCACCCACGCCATAAATCTTTTTAGTGAAGAAATCTGACCGAAAGCTTAGTATGCAATCGCATTCAACTGTAAAACTCCAGCAGTCAGCCGACCGGAAAAAATTTGTCAATGCATAAATTTTTATGTAATGGCCACTGTCGACACGTGTCGATAAGACACAGCGCATCTGTGGCTCATTTTTGATAAAATAAAATTTCGGATTGGAGACAGATACAAGTTATAAATTGTTTTTGAAATTCGATGGCAAGATCGGTTTTAAGCGCAATTGCGTAGACAAGAAGACTGTCGGTTTGGTACTTCATCGCACGTGTTTCACAACCGCGCGTGTTTTTTTGCAAGTCACTGCACCGGTAGCTGAAACGTGTAATAGCTACACTGTCAGTTCACTAAAGGTCCGTGCTAACCGACTCTTGTTACACCTCACTCGAATCTTAGTAAGGCCACAGCAAATATTTGAAATCAACGTCCCCCACCACAATTGTCCATTGTATTTAGTGAAACCGGAGTTTGACAGCGTAACCATGAGGGATCCATACTCAACAACCATACTCAGTGGTTGTTACGCACGATCGCATTGTCCGAAACCCCTATGGTTTGTCAGTTGACTCTTTCCCACGGGACTTGCTTACCAGTAAGACACTTCACAGGTAAGCTTTCACATAGAAAGATAGATAATGTTTACAGGCGTGCCAAAATTCCTATTCTAATATTCAAAGTTGAACTTTTCAGGTAAATGATAAAAAATAGATCAAAAGAATACTCACTTGAAATATTCCAAATACGCTGTTTCATTTTTCTCCAGATAATCCAAGTATTGAATCAAATCTTTAATCGAAGAAAAATCTTCAAAAAATATAAACGAACCAGGAGGGGCAACTGCTAAGTAATCATCCTTAGTAGTGCCCCATACTATTGGTACAGTGTTGCCATGTAATGCGTTTTGAAATAATTTCTCAGTTATATAATCTCGACAATGATATGAGTTTTCAAAAGCAAAATAAAATTTGTAAGGTTTTAGAAAATTCGGAATCGAGTTAATCACTCTCGGAATTGCTTTCTTAAAGCAACCCCCATACAATTCCAATTTTCCTCCGGATTGGGAAAATATGTCTTTAATTAACTTTTCTCTGTAAGCAGAGCTTCTCGATCTTCTGCAGTTTGAAACGATCGCTGTTGCCCATAACTTTTTAGTTCCTGGTATCCATGATAAGTCGTTTGTGTGTAAATCTTTCATTTGGAGAGTTCGAAATATTCCAGTCAGATAGGGCAGATATATATCCGCATCTCTCCTGTAATATTAACACAGGAGTAGGTATAAGAGTCAGATATTGGATTTTATGCTGTCAAGTAAGGCTCGTCATTAAGATTCGGTGATGAAGTTCAAATTATTAAAATCAATTGTGGAAAGTTCATGGAAACAAAGACCTGCTAAATGGAGTGAAATTTTCTTTTTTTAACGACAAAAGGCAAACGCTTTTGGTCGAATTTGACCAAAATCGAATTGTATTTTGTCGTTGAAAAATGAAAATTTTTGTTCTTGGTCATAGAGTGTGAATTGAATATATACTCCTATTTATACTAATATTAGAATTCGCAACTGAAAAAATTCTTGAATATCATAATGGAGATAAATTGCAGTGATAAAATAGGATATCTGTCATTTATATGGAACGTGTGATTTGATCCGATTTGAAATTCCAAATGATTCGGATTTGCCCAGCCCTACTGTAAAGCATGAATCACCGTTGGACCGCGCGTCGTTGGCATGTTTGTGTCGTTGGCATGTTTTAACAGGCCCATATTTGACAGAACATGATGGTATATACTCATCTGTTTGTTAAAGAGAGATATTGGTCAACAATGGTGTTGGCAATTTTAGGCGAAGGTGCCATATTTATCTAGTATACCTAGTATACCAAATTTATTTTCGAAATACTTTTACTTAATTTCACTGATATCAAATTTACTTCTTTGAGTTTTACCGAGATGCTTGCAACTAGTGCTGGGCAATTCGATAAGGTTATTCTAATCGATTCGGAGCATAAATATTAGTCGAATCAGTTGTGAATCGGTCATACCTCATCATATATTTTATTTTCTCTTAAACCCGGAAATTTTCAATTAATAAAGATAGAATAAATACCTGTATCCCATTGTCGCGTTAAAATTTATTGAGTCTTCAAATTTAAAGGTTTTCCTCAAAACGAATTTAAGAATTGAAGGACTTTCGTTTGTCCAATAAACATATAACTGGTCATTGCGCCTTGAATTGAAAAAGAATATAAAAAGAATCAATAAATTAAGTAACGTTTCATGGGTATCATGCGGATATCCCCAAAACACTAAAACATACTTGCATGATTGCAATGGTGAGAATGAGTTACTTAACTTCGAGTCCCGAGTCAAGTGGAGCCAGAAAGAAAACATGAGTTGAGTTCCATTTCTACCACGATTTAAATTTAGAGTGTCGAGTCAAGTAGAATCACCGTATTTTCAAATCGCAAGTCAAGTTAAGGTAATTGCGGACTCGAGCTAAATTCTTACCAATTCTCAAGTAATAACGCGTCTGCATTTGGCGAATTGAGTTATTTTCTTAAGGCGACTCGAGTCGAGTCAAGTCATTGAAAAAGGTAACCCGAGTGCGAATCGATTTGAGTCATTAGGTCGAATCTCCGCAACTCTGGCATTAGGTACGATTATTTGAAGTTTCATAAAAATTTTTGTTTACACCGACTTGAAACGTTTTAAATAAATACAATTCTGAAAACAGTCTGATGACAGAGTATTCCTGGGTTTAGCTGTTTGTATAAAACCATTCTGTTATTATTTACAATTATTTCTATGCAATGCGTAGTATCGACTGTAAAAGGATGTATGTCAGCTCACAGTCGATTACTTCGTCGCTTAAAGACGTTTTGGGGTGGGGACGAGAGAGTTGCATGAACGGGCGGATCAGAGACTTTTTTCAGCAAGAGCAATACTTGCCAGCAACGGGCATATAAGCACAAAACAATTACAAAATAACATGAACAAATTATAATGGCTATGGTTGATGGTGGAATCCGTAACAAAGGTATTACGTGAGCCACCCTGTGGCAAACTGCCCATCGAACTTCTAGCAATTAACCATTCCCTACGAGGTTCGAACCTGCGTCGGGACGACCATCAGAGATGATCAGCTCGGAGCGTAGTACAAATGCTTTTACCGATTGAGCTTACCGTGAACCCTATGTCATTTTATATCGCGAACGAATCGAATAACAGTATCGCTCATTTTCAAACCCATAATCTGAAAATGACCAAAGAGAGATGCTCTAAAGATGCTCTCCCAAACCAGAATATCTATTTTGACAAATATGAGACATTTGGTCGGTCTGCGTCTCTTCGTCTTGAACCATGAATGACTTATTCCTAAAAGGAATATGTATGTATGATGTTTTTTAATACTCACCTTTTAACAGGCATTTTTCCTCGAACAACAAATTTGTAAAAAAATATGACGGCAGCCGTATTGGAGTCATTAATCTAAAAGATACCGATAATATTCAACAAATTAAAACATAGCAATTAAGAAATATTATTTTTGTAACCGTGACTCACATTAAAATTGGGCAGGGCAATTCAATTCATTGATTCGAAGCAACAATTGTTCAAATTAATCATACTCAATCAGAAATATTTTTTGACGGCGCGATCCATCAGACATCCATACCATGCTTAAAAAAAACGATTTTTTTCAATAAGTTTTTCTCATTGAGCATGAAAAAACTAACAAAATGAAGTGGAACATAAATACAAGTTATGGATTTCAAAGTTTTAGTTATTGAGGAAATATTAAAGACAACTATGATACATTCGTTTACTAGGCCGAATCAGCGATTCGATTCCGAATTAACTATCCAAATTCCGATTCGAAGTTTTATTGATTCGGTTTTGTCCAGCCCTATAAACATCAGCGCATGGTGGATTGACGAAGGATTTTTAAACATGGGTTATTTTTACGTTTAGGTCTGTCCAAAATATTCGATTCGCAATATTCGAATCATAAATTATTTGATTTGATTTCTGTAACAATTCAAAATCAACAACTAATAATACTGATTTTTTTTCTAAATAAGCGAATTCTCACTCAAATTATAAGCTGATAAGTATGTCTTTATGTTTTAATTATACGACCCCTGATTGGATTCGTTCCAGGGAGGTAATTTGATTTTATTCTGAAATTGCGTACTTTTTGCACCTTATAAAACGCATTCAAAGCACCATTTTTAACAGTAACTTTACTTGACGAGATTGAAATAAAATTACAAAATCGAATTTTTCGGCCAGTTTCGAATAATTAAAATCTTCAATTGCTATTAATGAACAGTAAATTTACTACACTGTTGTCACAGTGAGCGTGTTGTCTCCATGGCACTATGTTATCTAGGTTTAGTCCCTTTTGAGATGTTTTTTGCTTTCGAGTGCAATTTCTTGTGCTACATTTTAGGATAGGATAGGATTCCATTTCGATCCTGCGGGGGAGAAAACCGAAAATACGACTCAACTGTATGGCGAACCACAGCTTCGAGTGCAGACACCAGTTTCGAATCGGGGATGATGATTTTGGCTTGTCATTTCCATTATTTTTCCTTTCGCCTGGACATGGTTGGTGGAGGAAGCGCAAGCAGCGCTTTCGTGAACCAACGCGCGCCTGCGAGGCATCCAGCAGACCTCACACATATAAGCACCCAACACGGGGTTTGAACCCAGGACGTTAGTAATGAGTACTTCGAAGCGTATTCCCAACACTCTCATCGGGCATCCCATTTTGTAGTAGCTCTTTGAAATATGAACTTGTCCCGTAAGTTAGTTCCTTTTAGGCATCTGCTTCCGGCCGTGCTAAAAGTATTCTTGACAAAAAATGGTAAATTTTACTCAGAAAATTATAAAATTTGAAGCAATTTAGAAAAAACTCAAATAGTTTATCATAAAACCTTCGATTTATCCATTGTAAATATGCATTTTCCACACTCATCTATCGGACTATACAACTCATATGCCTCAGCAATATATTTACTTATTCTTTTCTTCTCATGATTGTTTCCATCTCCTACATGCCAGAAAAGGATGGTCTGGCATACAAAATGAATATAACAAGGTTGAGAATTAAGAATTCAATCAAAATTTGGAGGAAAGTATCAATCAGAAAAATTCGGTCAAAATATGTTTTGATAAGTATGAGTCACTGACACATGCTCAAAAAAATAAAATTTTTGAATAGGATAAGAAAATCAATCGTAGGCACAATTATATTTGGGTGTAAGTAATGCGGAATTTCAAGGTCATAGTAAAATTCCTATTTTTGTTTCGTTTTTTGAAAAATTTTGTTTCCTTCGTATATACTAAAAAAAATACTTTCAAAAATATAGAACACACGAGAAGTTTATGGGTAACAAAACATAGTCTGATAATTAAGAAAAGGTTTCTCAGCACAACGGAAAAAAATATTTGGTTGTAAGGGTCCATATCCGGACACCTCGACATCCAGGCAGGGTGCATTAGTGACGTATTTGAAATGCTGAAAGAAGCATAATGTGGTGAAATTATGGCATCATCGCGGGCAAGATATTTTGTTTGTGTTGAAAGGGTGGGTTGAATAATTTGAATACTTACCTTTGGCAAATTTCTCGCATTTACAAGTGCTTTTTGTAATTGTTTTTCAATTTCCTGAGTTGTTTCACCATCAATCTTCCCCTTGTTTGTTTGAGAATATAATTTCGCAATGAACTGTTCTTTTCTTGGTAAAAAGCAATTCAAAATGAACATCAAAATTCCAAGAGCACCAAAACATTTGAGTAATGTAAATTTATCAGGTACACCCATCATACACTGCCAAAAAAATAAATAAATAAATTGATATATCCCACTAAAATTGGACAAGCCCTGGGTCCCTGTTTAGACATGTTGGCATCGCAAGCTGAAGATATCGGGTTGGAGTCCCGGCGAGTCCGACGCGATAATTCATGACCATCACCAGCCCATGGTGTAATACCTCAGGTAGGCTAGGCCGAACTGGACAGTATCTTTTCATTAACACCAACCCTGCCTGTTTATAAGCGGCCGTTAGTACACATTCTTGGTCGTGGTGATCCACCTCAAAAATACTGTCTATGAAGAAAAAAGTCTTGAGGCTGCAATGAACGTGGCTTGTCTTTCCCAGATAGGAAAAATTGTCTCAACATGTTTTGTTAAGCATGAGGCACTGATGGATTGCGTCGGCGAGGTGGGGCACCTCTGGCTCATGTTTGACAAAATGAAATTTCTGATTGGATAACGATGCATTCATTGCGTTGCTATTAGGTAAGATAATTCCTTAAGGTTTTAGTTCCCGCAGTTATGTAATGTAGCTTTGTGTACTGTAACTCTTGAAAATGCCAACGCTCCATCCGCCGTTCATTCACACACACCCAAACTGGAATTTATTTTTTCAAGTATAAGCCACCGACGAACCAAGCCTCGATCGTGCGATCCATTAGAGACCCAAGAGTAGGGACTCCTGATCAGAAACAAGTATTATGCTGTTTACGAGGCGATTGCATCATTTTCAAACCCCTATTCAATAGACCGAGAAAAATTTTCTATAAACTGACAACAAAATCCAGTCAGTATGTACGAACCACTGATGCATGATAAGAGAAAAATTTTGTAGAAACCATATTTTGGCTTGGACCATGTAATTTTGGGGCTATAGCTTTCATCTTTAGGCGGTTCTTCATACAAATTAACCATCCGTAAAAGTAAACGACCCGTAAAAATCCTTTTGAGCATTTTTTAATATTTCATCTTGAAAATTACTTGCATCTTACCAAACGACACATACATTGAACAGCATTTTGTCGTATTTCAAAATTTTATTTTGAAATCAGAATGTGTTTCACAAAGGTAATCGCTTTATCCCAAGCGCAGTTATTGCGTAGATCTACCATTTATCATTACGTAATATTATTTCAGAATTTGAACCTCACTTAAGGTACAGAATTTGAACCTCACATTTTAGAGGTACTAAACTTTCACTTGGTCCAAGCAATCCACTGATGGATCGCTCCCCATATGAATTACTTCCTGCAATTAAAATTCCTTACTGGGAGTGGTGTTTTGAGAGGAATAAAGATAACTGTTATTACCTAAAGTATCACAGTCATTTCGTATAGCCACATAGAAATTGCCACACGCGGGATTGCACCACACGTAAATTATCTCCATATAGGATAGTCCCAGATAAAAATCTCATCACGCGGAATAGAATCCAAGCATTTTTTACAAATTACTTCGAAATTGAAACGGGATTGCTCACACGTGGGATCGCGTCGCGTCCAGCCACTTTTAGGTTCCTTCCCGTCATCTTTTATACACAGGAAAGATCTTTGGACAATTCCACAACCAGTACTTCCTACATGCACCTGTTTGGATGATAACGCCCAATCATAACCTTTTCTGTTAAAACTGTGTTTTCTAACTACCTGACAGTCTCGGCACAAATCTTTCAAGTACGGGTGATTTACGATTTGAATGTTATACACTGTTACAAAGGCACAGCAAATTCATTGTTCGTTTGGATTAATAGGGATGGCAAGCAAAACCCGCCACAAGTGGGCGTAGGTAGTTCTATTTTTTTTTTGTGATTTCGGTTGCAATACCAGTTGAACGAGTTATCGCTTATTGCAGTAGGCCAGAAAAGAACTACTGCGTTACGCGGAAGAAGCTGCTAGTTGTGGTTGCAGCAGTTACCCACTTCCATTGTTATTTATATGGTCAGAAATTTTTGCTTGGGACTGGCGCTGCGTCATTACAGTGGCTCTCAAACTTTAAAAACCCGGACTTCTATGTTAACGTGGCACACGCGATTGCCGATTCGCTTTGTCGATTTCCTCGCCCATGTTCATGCGTGGGTCATTTTGATAATTCATATGTTATTGTGCAAACACTTCGAGTATGCTCAGATGCAAATTAACTGAAAGATCAATTTAGTGATTCTACCATTGCACTAATGATTTCTTGGACAGAAAAGTCTGAACGTCCGTCTTGGGATCAGGTATTCAGTGACTTGGAAGTATATTGGTTTCAGTGGGATAGTGTGTATATAAAAGACGTTACATAGACAATGGCCTAGGGGCGACATGATAAAATGGCAGTTTTTAGTCTCAGAAGCGAGAAATCAGAGGTTCTAACCCAGCTTCATGATGAGACTGTTGCCGGTTACTTTGGTATCAATAAAATATCAGAAAATGTGCGTGAACGTTTTTAATGGGCCACTCTTCGAGGCGACGTAACAGCATGTAAGTAAACGCTCTCCTTACATCAGTATGACGTAGCCTTTATGTTATGGGGCCATTTCCGCAAACTGAATCTGGGAATCGCTATATGTCTTGGCTGCCAATGTGTGAATGCTCATGCATTGAGAAGACGAGAACAAGAGCTCATGATCCGCAATCTGACAGTATGATCGAATGAAACAATCTCTTTCTTGGTCTCCAGTTAGCTAATGTCTCTTGGTGAACATCAGACAAATTGGAACCTCAAACTCCCGCTTCTGTTGATGTCTTGTTGATCAGCAGTTCGAAGCGTCATTGGGTTTCCACCTAGTCAACTTACGTTTGGTCGTGAAATTTTGCTCCCTTTAGATCTGCTAAAAAAACCAAAGCTTAATCGAGGACCTCCGGGTCGTTATGTGCCCTGGTCATTCCATCTGACATAATTAATTATCATTTCAAATGGGAGTGGTCCAGTGGTCGTTCTACAATTCTTTAGTTTTCTACAATCGAGACGATTATATTTTCGGGAGAGGGGGAGATTGTGTTGCGAATACTGATATTAGCTCATTGTAATGCGTTTCCGAATAAATTTACTTTTTTGCTAAATTTTTTTAGATTTTCAAGTCATTCGACAGTGTTCACCTATCTGAGATTACAGATTTGTTGTGTCCGTGATTATTCCAAGTGTACAAGTTTTTGTTGATTAGAGTTTTTTGTTGTCGCACGCCGGGTGTCTCTTAGTTTAAGTTAACAATATAGCTGGCATATTTCTCTGTTTTATAAGTTGCGTCTTCTGCAAATCTAAAGGCAATGTCAGTAATGGAAATATATTCACTTGCTGTAATAAGAGTTTGCGTCTCAGGGCTTCTCGGTTTTTCGGACTGTTACACGCCCCAACTTTGAATAAAAACCAGGTAAACTAGGTAATCATCATTGGGCTACTTTTAATTTTATTTTTTAAATATATTTAAAATCATTAAATGGTCAATTTCAAGAACTTTTCAATAATGAAAATATGATTGACCTAGTATTTTATACTAGGTACCTAGTTGAAAAAATAAGTAAATATACTAGATAAAATATCAAATAGAAATCGGCAAAATATAAACTATGTAATTAATATATTCTTCAAACTAGGTGAAAGTACTTTAAAAATAAACTAGGTCAACTAAAAATTTTCTAGGTAATTTTGCCTACTACAATATTGCCCAGATCTACTGACAAGCTAGATATTGCATAAAGGTTTTCGTTCCGGCCTTGCTTTGAGCGAACTTTAATAATAAAAAAGCGTATGGTTCAATGACGATATAACACTGATAACTCTCTTATTAAGCACATGGTTGTCATCGAGAATAATTTTAATATAAATTCTTTTCCAACACCACACCAATAGGAAATTTCGTCTTGTCAACTATAGGCCACAGATGGACTGCACCTTTCCTGTGTACCGCATTGTTTACAAAATTTCTGTCTGGGTTATTTGAAAAAAACCGAAGGCCGTAGACGGAACGTCTCAACTCTTTCCGACCTTTTAATCTTTTTCATCAGCGTTGTGCGGTATGAAAACCTTCGTACAACGTTGTTATTAACACGGATTAAAACATTTATCAGTGCTGATGCAGTGCTATTCATACAGCAGAAGTTTTTTTTTTCTATATTTTTCTAAGACTTGAATATTTATGAATTAGTGGAAAGTGTGATTTAAACGAATGCACGCTCCCTAGAATAAAGATGTCCTGGCTTAGAGCCTATATACTCGAAAGTAGTAGATCCTGACTTAGGTAAAAAATAGTGATAATGATGAGTGTGATAACAACTTTCAAATTTAGGATGTTTGAAAATTAGAAAGCATAGAAGTCAAAAAGTTTGTAGAAAGTCTTTACAAGGTTTCTAACTTGCAGTTGCATTTATCCCAGATGTAAGTCATACACTCCTACATAACAATATATTTTTTTGAAATAAGCAAAGTTTGTTTGACTCGATTTTTGAGATGTTGTTGTGAATTTTATATGTATAGTGGAAAATAAAACATTTATTCTTACTATTGCCTTGTTGTTGCAGATAATACATAAAATGAAATGGTTAATTGTGTTGGCCGTTTTTGGTATATTTGTTAGTAATTTAGCAAGAGTTGGTGGCAGCATTTCTCTCGGTTCATGTAGTTTATCCTGCAGTGAAAATGAAGGCAGTACTCACAAAATGATTGGCAGGGAAAGAATGATAGGACCTCCAGGGAAAATCGGACCTCGAGGTCCGAAGGGCTTTCGGGGGCCAGTCGGTCCCAGAGGGGCAACTGGAACTTGTCAATGTGACAAATACGAAAAGTTGGCGGAAGAATTAAATGTTTTGAAGTTATCAATAGAAGATATGAGACGTATGTGGTATATGTTTTTACACTATATCGGTCCTAAATGGGTTGACCCCCGATTCGACAGTAACTCATGCTTAACAAAGTGTATTCAATTATAATTTTCGAGATTTGGAAATGTTGGACATATTTCGATATCTGACTCGAAGTTTGCAGTAGATGAATCGTGCAGTTCAGGACACGGCTGATATTCAACGAAACCATACAATAGCATTTACGTTTGAAAAACATAAGCAATTTAACCCGATATTTAATGATTTTGAAACTATGACCAGATACATTTTTTATGGAATAAATTGGCTCACCTGTTAAAGACATAATATACCCAGAATTTATCAAATTTTGAAAATATAAAATGATTACAAATGTACAGTAAATTTGACTTTGTCACAGCCTTGCTCAGAAATTCAGAATACCAACTTCTCCACGGAGCACGAGGCAGGAGCATCGGCACCTTATTTTTCTTATGAAAAAGCCATTGTGAAAAAATGTCATGCAACGATATTCAAACTTTATCTTTAGCAATATTATTTTCAGAGCGAATTTACTTTAAAGATTGCAAAGAGGCAAAGAAAACTGTCAAAACAAGCGGTGTCCATGTTATTTATCCCTTTGTGCCATCATCCGGTGGAATACATGTTTACTGTAATCAGGACATTGATGGTGGTGGCTGGATTGTAAGTTCAACTAGTAACAAGACATATGGAAAAATTCTAAACTTAAGTGGTTTTATAACCACGACTGATCCTTTATGTTTTTAAAGTTGATTGCAAGGCATTATAAAATATATATCGACATTTATGTGGCAAAGTAATTAGGGCTGGGCAAAACCGAATCATACAGAATTCGAATCTGATTCGGAAATTTCGGAAACTTATTGCATATAAATTTTTACTATTACAATTTGTCAAAACGATAAAAATCTATTATATTTACTTTTCACCGATATTAGCATAGCATATTAGCAGACTTGAGGGACATGTATTTTCAATGCATGATGCATATCTGATAGCAAATATTTTCACTAAATACGATCGAATTTGGTCAAGTTTGATTGAAATCAATTGTGTTTTGTCATTAAAAATGAGGATTCCACTCAATTGAGTAGCAGTTTTTATCTCTATTTTCCTTCCACGATTTGTGCTTAAAATCGATTCGAATCACCGAATCGAATTGCCCAACTCTGAAAGCTCTTGCTGAAAAACACTTCACGTCTTATCTGCACTCGGTGCTAGTCAAACTATATGGCTCTCATTGATTCCATTTACCCGCTTCGTACGACACACAGAAACTACATTAGGATGGTTTTAAATTCATTCAAGTTGTTTAACTATATGTGACACTTTTTGACCACAAGTTTAACTTTGACTTGGTTGCTTGCGAGCTGTGGCATGTTGTGACCGTGACCTTATTTTACGATAAAGTACCAAATGGAATAAAACGGAAATGAATATTTTAAATATTAGATGGATCGGTAATATGGTATTTGTATATTTTATTCATATCTTGCAGGTTATACAAAGAAGAGTTGGAAATTACGTTGATTTTTATCGAGGATGGCAGGACTATGTACGTGGTTTTGGCAGCAAAGAAGGAGATTTTTGGTTAGGTAATATATTGCATTGATTAGGAAAATGAACCATTGAAATAGAAAATAAGATAGTATAGGTCACTAACGCTCTTTCCTATTTGAAGGGCTTCTCTCTGCGTTTCTTACTAATGAATGAATATATATATATATATATATATATACTGTCAATGTGATGGTCCCACATTGAACTGTGGATTATCTTATGTATATTTATATATATATCACCATCACATTGACAGTAAGGAAAAGGAAACAATAAGAATTTAATACAACGCCGAACAAATTCATTTTTTAGCTTTATTCTAATTAAAGAACAAAAAAGCATGATTTTTTTTCATGAAAGTGGAAAAAAGATCATGTTATTCTGTTCTTGACTTTTATACTATTTCGTTCATGCATCGTTAGAGTAGCAGACGCATATGGATCCGATGTAAATAATGAGGTAAGAAATAATGAAGGTTTTATTTTTCGCTGAACGATTCCTATCTCTCTTCATTTAAATCTACTACTTTGAATTCAAAAGAAATTTTCTGATCATGTTTATATATTTAACGCAATTTTTTTTTTTAAAAATATCCGTTTCAAATAGAGGGCATATTTAATATTTTCTGGCAAGCTTGAGAAATTGGTCCGGACGTGCCTCGAGCTTGCTGGCATTCGTTGGCTATCCAATATCTCATTTTCATTTTTAGATTTATCTATCAGAAATGCTTATAATATTTGTGTAATTTTATTTTATATAATACGATAACATACATGAATGATATTTTCGAAACATTTAATATAATCTTGACATTAAATTGATTCATATCAGGCCTGGAAACTATTCATCGCTTGACTCATGAGAATCCGCATGAACTTCGCGTTGACCTCATGGATAGTGCTGGAAATAAAAAGTTTGCAAAATACAAGTATGAATCTTACATTTGAGATAAACTGCAATATCTTACCGAATTCCATTTTTTCTCGAAGTGTAATGAGCGTTGATCCTTCAATTATCTTATGTTTTGTATTTGAGCTAGTGATGAGTCGCTGATGAACACCATCTCGACGGCTCTATGACCCATATTTGACAAAACGTTTTTGGTTGAAATTTTAATTTTCCTTGTCAAATCATGTTTTATTAAGTGTGAGTCACCGATGACGCGAACTAAGTATGGCTCATATTTGATAAAATAAAATAATTTTTGATTGGGAAGTGTTTGCGGTGGCTGCTACACTGTAACAAAAATACATTAAAACTACCGATCTTTAACATTAATTTTACTCGTTCATCAAAGCCGAATTTCAGGCCAATTATGGGCATTCATCTCGTCAGCTATTCGCCTTTTGTGGCAATGCCTGAAATGAACAGTGAAATTTACAGCAAATTTATCACAGTGTAGTTAGCTCCTTTGGTGAGGTGTTTTAAACATGGTCTAGAACTAATTCCAATTTGTAATTTTTGTAGCCTTGAAAGCTACACGATAAAATTTTATTATTATGCTAGCGCCATTCTGTAATTTACTCTCAGTCCAATATTTGGCCTGCCTCGGGAACAGGTCTACTATGTCAGTACTTTGACATATTTTTATGCTGCTCTCATATTGTGATATTGTGTTGTTATTCCAGTTTTTGTTAACAAAGTGTGATGTCGACAAGAGTAGGAGATACAACAATTTGAATATATGAAATCAAAACATTGATTTTATTGGCATTGTAAATTCTAATAGACTTAGAGTTGAGATACATAAATAGGCGAAAGGTTTGAGAAAATCCGAATCTGACAGTCGCGAAATACGAAATTTTAAGCCTAAAATCACATATTTAGATTTACTATATTAACGACAATACTTATATTGACATCTCTAAAAAAATTATGCTTTCACGGAGCGGATCACAGTTTTTAATATGGCCATATTTGTCTTATTTCTCCTTACTTTTGCCATTAGCTCTAAGACAATGTATTGTGATGTCATAATGAGCGCGATGGTGGTTAATATGTTGACATCGCAAGATCAAGATTTCGGGGTTCGACTCGTTAAAACACACCCATCATGCAACCCAAGGTTTGATAACTTAGATACGGTTGAAAATTCATTATTTTCCAATATTCTCGTTCGCACTAAGTGACCGCTGCTACAGGGCTTTGATCATGGTGATTCACACAGACAAGTGACTATAATGAAATAAAAATAAACAGAAGAAAAGAAAACATTTTTCATATTAGGTATATCTCCCTGCCAAATATGGATATTTTTAAAAATACCCACAATAAGTCCGGAAATTCATGAAGTCTTTTCGGAGATGCCGCGCCTGTTTTGGTATCTTTAAAACATTACTTATGGGCACATGTTTTATAAAACAAATTTTCTTTGATTCATATTTAAACCATGTGTCGAATTATAATTTTAGAATTTTTTCAATAAAAGGAGAAGATGACAATTATCGTTTGAATATTTCTAGATATTCCGGAAACTCAGGTATTTGTTGGTACTGATATTTCATCCAAAGCTATTATTGATGTGTTAAAATAAATTTCATTCCTAAAAATGGACATTTCAACTTTTAAACTATTGCAGTGCATTGCGTTTAATGTAAGATTTTAATACCAAAACATCATGACATTCCCCAGATTTTGCTAAATGAACTCTAATTCTAAGGAATATCAAAAAGATAGAATGTGTAAACTATCTAAGCACAATTTATTCGAATCAATCGTGAATTGTCCATAGGGACAAAACTTGTTAAGTGAACTAAAATTTTCATATTTAAAGGCAAAATGCAATCGATTCTGGTCAAATTTGACGATATCGATTATATTTGGTCATTAAAATATAAAAATAGCTGTTCTCAGACATGGTGTATGAATTGAAAATACACTAAAAACTATAAATTTCCCGATTTTGTCAATTTGTAATATTAAAAATGGAATTTCATTATTGATATGGAATTAGTGATTCTTTCCGATTCGGAAAAATTATTCGAATCAGATTCGAAAAATGATTCGGTTTTGCCAAGCCATAGTTACATGACCATATTATATGTGACCGCTATCAAGTCAGAATCGGTAAATGTATGCGTGGATTACTCTTCAAGCCATCGGTCGAGTTTCTGACCGGCACAGTCACGAGACTTTCACTGGGAATGTAGGTTATATAATATCTAATCGGATCTATTCAAACCATTGGCAAATCGATCATTTCAATAAATCTTATTCAATTCTTATTCCATCGTGGTCTATATATTTTTTGTTAGTGTACACATATGTGCAGTTGTAAAATCAATATACGGCTTTTGGAACGTCGAATGCGTTTTTTTAAATAATGTTGTATTTCAGATATTTATTTTTGAGAATATTTCTGAGTCATATTTGAAAAGATTCAATTCCAAATTATTTTATTCGAGATTCGTTGAAAAAACAAATACATTCGAAATTCGCATCAGTAGTTGTCACCATCGACTATCTCTTAAACTCTTTCGTTTTTTTAGGTGACGCTCTCACTAGCCATAACGACATGCAGTTCACGACTAAAGATAGAGATAACGATATATACGGGCCAAATAATTGTGCCAGCTTGTACAAAGGGGGTTGGTGGTATAATAATTGTCATACTGTAAACTTGAATGGTATGTACGGTGGATCGACTTCATCAGCCACTGGGGTTTCATGGTATTCATGGAAAACAAACCATGAAAGTTTGAAATATGCAGAAATGAAGATTAGACGTGGCCAATAAATAGCATTCACCATTGATTGAAAATGTCAGCCGTGTTTAACATATAATACATGTTGATATAAAACTATCAAATGATTTCGGATCGCCTTTTAATTGCAGACTTATTTCCTGTGTTCTTATTTCGCAAGGTAACGCGACGCTAATGTGATCGTCAATCTCCGTAATCGAAAGTCGAAAACGTACTGCTGTCAACAATTGATGCGTTGCAAAACGTTGCGGTATTGACTGCACCTTATTGGAAATTTTATATTGTCACGCATGCGCCACGGATCAATGACACATACTTAACAAAGGGCGGAACTGTTTTTTGACATAAAATAAATCGTTATTTTTAGTATTTCAAGATCAAACATGTTGTATTGAGGCCTTAGATGTTATTATTGGCCTTTTATTATGTATACTTTATGTTAAATATTTGCTCAATGCTTCCATATTTTAATTCCGTCGTTAATTCGGTGAAGTTTGAATATTTGTTTAAAATTTTCACCAGTTGTGGAAATACATATCGCCATTGATCAATATGATTCTAATTTTCAGTTTTTTGTAGTGAGCACTGGCGACAGAAGCGGAAGGGGGCGTGCGAGTCGGCATTAAAAAAATCGTAAAAATTTCTATTTCGGTTTCATCAAAAAATTTTCTCTGTTGAAATTTGCTGTTTCTTGCAAAAGAAGAAATAAAATTTTCCCGCTGCTTCGGGGCGCATTTGCTTTGATATAGAAATGTTGACTTTACTCATTTCGTTGACGCCTCCTTCACTGCGACCATCTCCATCACTAGATCCATAAGTGACTCTTCTAACAAAGAGTTTTTTTTTCTGGTTGGAATGTCAGAAAAATTTAGTCGATTGAACTCCAACGACCTTTTATAAAAACGTATATTACGAAAACACAATATGCGTTGCCTGTCTATAAAAGTATGATCGAACGCGGTATTCGTATCTGACATCGAATGACGTTGTGATTACATTGAAAACATTCATCAGCGTTGCTATCACAAGTACGGTCACGGTAAACTTAACAAAAATATCGAGCGTTACGTGAAAGCATGACCGTAAAATATTTGAATGTATATGAAGGGAACATTGAAGCGCATAAATGATGTCCTCAAAAAATGTTTTACTGCGGAATTTTTTTTTTTTGAAGATTTATTTTTTGCTTGGTTGCTTATGCGCAACGAATATTATTTCCGCTCCTTGTATTGCGTATTTTCTTGAATAATACCTGGCTCTAAAGCAAAGGGATCTGGGTCGAGCGTTAATTATACGTTCTTGCGTAAAAAGAAAAATTGAAAAGTTTTAGGAACGGTTGAATACTAATTTTCTTAATATACACATTTTACTGAGAATACAAAAAAAGAATATGATAATTGTGTTGTCGGTAGTTATATTTGTCAGTAACCTACGAAAAGCAGGTGGCAGCATTTCGCTCGGTTCGTGCAGTTTATCCTGCAATGAAAATGAGGATAGTGCTGACACAATGATTGGCGGGGAAAGAATGGCAGGACCTCCGGGAAAAATAGGACCTCGAGGTGTGAAAGGCGTTCCGGGGCAAGTTGGTCCCAGGGGGGCGACTGGAATTTCCCAATGTAGCGATTACGACAAATTGGTAGAAGACTTCAATTATTAAACGTAGGTTGTATTGAATACACACATAAGAAAACTTGTAGTAAATTTATTTGCAGTAATCGTATATCTCCGAAAATCGGAACCGCCATGTTAAGGAGATTTATGCCAAGCATATGCTGCTGATGAAACGCGTCGATCTACCGAAGTCGAGGCGCAATCAGTAACCCATGCTCAGCTAAATTCCTTTCGCAAAAAGATTTCTGACTAGGTAACCAAAATGGTATGCGTAGCCTTGATTTCTTGAAGGGATAGGGTCATCAAATAAAAGGTGTGCAAATCGGTAGGTACAATCAATGCCTAAAATTTTGAAACAAAAATACTCAACGTTCCGCAGAGTAGTTTTCCTGTTATTGCCGATTAAAAACCCATGTTATTATTGAGAAACTTGGATGGTCAATGGCTATATCCGAATATTGCACTATTACATTCTGGAAAGATTATTTCGAATATGAATATCCAATACATTTTAGATTAAGCCATATTTTCGATGAAAAACTGCAGTGCAACTAATTTAGAAAAAAACTTAATAATCAAAAAATTCAGAAAATCATGAATATAGTTGACCATTTTATTGGTTCAAGAAACAACATTAATTAGGAAATCAAAATATGGTTTCTGCTAAACTTGTACCTCTTTATGCCATAAAAAGAACAATTTTTCGTAGGTCTGTTCTGAAATATATCTAAAATCAAGAATCTTACTATGTCGAATATGTTTATTTTCGAGTGTATTCGAATATTCGATTCGACATCTGTGAACCATGTGTATCAAAGAAAAGTAAAACAGTTAGTCAGCATATATAACATGACTGAATGAAAATACAATAGAGCAAACAACAGGTTAACGCTGAATATCAAAAAAAAAACCGCCCTGTCCTACCGGTAGGGATGGGCAATTCGATTTGATGATTCGAAGCACGATACATTCGAATCAATCGTGAATCGTTCCTAGGAACAAAAACTTATTAAATGAACTAGGATTTTCATTTTTAACGACGAAATGCATTGTGAATTGAAAATACGCTTTAACTATACATTTCTTCATTTTTACGATGGAGACAAATTATAATAGTAAAAATGGGATATTTGATATTTACATAGAATTAGAGAATCGATCCGATTCGGAAAAAATATTCAGATTTGAATTCCAAATGATACAGTCCTACCGGTAGGCCGGTTCACATGGCGCATTTGCAGTAAATTTTGTAATTGCCCTACTATCATTAGTTTATTTCGCCGTAGAAAGTATAAAAATATTTGGAATGAAATATAGCATAAAATAATTAATTGATTTGCTTGTCAAATCGACTGGGGACTTTTTAGCAGGCCATCAAAGCCAGCGACACCAAAGTGTTAGTGCGTGCATGGCTGGTGAAATGAGTCGGAATCAGGAAGGTAGGCTACATTTCGTGGAATATTGACAGTGCCCTTTTAAGATGTGCAATTTCTTATCTACAACATTGAGCCCATTTTTTGCCGAACGCAATTCACTAAGTATTGATAGCCCAAAGGCATGTTGTTTATTTCCAAGAATAATACTTTGTCTCGCCATAGATTTGTGGTACTATGATGCTAAAAATTGTGAAATAAATAATACGTTGGCCAAAGTGCTAGAATGCAAGGTACTCTGCTACTCAGACACGCGAGGAAAATGGGATCCATAAGAAAAAGTTCAGCTAATGGGAAATATTTCGTGATAGATCTTGCTAGAAGGTTGAAATCATTTTTATTGTCTGGTTAATGACTGCAAAATGATTCACTTTAAAAATGAGGTCTAAAGTCTTTGTCCAAAAAAGATATTACTTATTATAAGAAATCTAACGACATTGAAACTTTGTTTTATGCCCATTTATTTTCAGAGCGAATTTTCTTTGAAGATTGCCAAGAGGCAAAGAAAGCTGTAGAAACAAGCGGTGTTCATGTTATTTATCCTTTTGCACCCTCATCTGGAGGAATACATGTATACTGTGATCAGGACACTGATGATGGGGGCTGGATTGTGAGTTTACTTCTATTAATCAAACCGAGTGACGAAAAATAAACCAGGAGTCATTTTAATGACTACTTTGCCATATAGTTAGGTGAACCTGAACTTGATTTTATTTTACAGCATGCAATCAAAAATGTTTACAATAATATCTGGTTACGAGATTTTTCTTTCGTCTTGCCATTCCATCCCGTGTGGAACACATAAGGAACATGTAAGGCCTCCATCGAGCATAGTCCTAAGGCTGTGGGTTACGGTGCCTTGCCAAGAGACACCCCACCACATGTATTACCCATCGAAGCCCCTTCCGTTCGTTAATTATCATGCTTCGCTGGGGTTCGAACCCGCGTCATTCGTTAGGTGTTACACGTTCGGCAGCTATTGTTAATTTCATCACGCCACTGCGCCCACTGCCCCACTGTGGTTTGTTGGTTCTTTCTAAGCGCTGCGTTGCTTCAATAAACGGAAAAAACTGTACACGCAGTTAATATAACAAACAAAGTTATGCCATATTTTATTCTAGCAAATTGTAGTTTTGTCAAACATAGACCGCTGATCAATTGTATCTTAGTAATATTGTTTAAATCTGTCATATCTACACTTGAATTTAATCCAATATTTATAATTAATTGATAAAAATTGTCTGCAGGTTCGGAAATATGATGAAAATGATTTTTATGGTCATGTATTTTTAGATGAAATATTAATAATGCGCCGTGACCTTGACGTTGTTTAGTTATGTTCGACGTTTCAGCTAATTTTGTTTTGTTTGTGGCTGGCTGTGACGCCATATTATGACAATGTAATGACTTATTTTATGTTTTATTCATATCTTGCAGGTAATACAAAGAAGAGTTGGAAATTACGTTGATTTTTATCGAGGATGGCAGGAATATGTACGTGGTTTTGGCAACAAAGAAGGAGATTTTTGGTTAGGTAATATAATATATTTTTGTGGTTCTATTTCTCTCGAAATATATTTTGACAAGTGTGAGTCACTGGTGGATTGCGCCACAGAGGCGCGGATCATCAGTGACTCATACTTGACAAAATAAAATTTCGCATCGGGTCTACTACATTATTGTGTGTTGTACAATTTTTCATCGTTTCTTGGGCTATTTTTTTTTATTGAAATTTACCCTGAGCAAGGCTGGGCCGTGTCTAAAAAGAGCCAACTAACGGCCATTTAATACCAAATAGCTACTGAAAAATGTAGTAGGCCCGGGGGATGGTAAATTGATCAAAGACTACTTCTTTACTTCCTTTTAGTCGCTTCTTAAGACACGTAAAAAATACGTTAAGGCCACTTTTAAGTCCGTACTTTTGTACTTGCAGTTTCACTTTGGTCTACGCTAAACTTCCAGAATTCTCATTTTGTAGGTCCCTATATGATTAATATATTGTTAAAAACTTTTTTTATCATTGAAATTGTTTGTTTCATTAATTTCAGGTCTGAAAAATATTCATCGTTTGACTCATGAGAATTTATATGAACTCCGCATTGACCTAACAGATTATGCTGGAAATAAGGCGTTTGCAAAATACAAGTATATATCTTAGATTTGAGATAAATTAAAAAATTAGGTTATTGTGGATATATTGTGAATATATAGTATTTTGTACCGTTCAACCCTTTCTGCGATCAGAGGTTTTGCAAATGCTAAATGAAACATATGCCGCTACTCATTGTCACGTATATTGGTATATTCTGTTGTGTTGTTGGTAGTTTGTTTATTTCCAGAGGCTTCAGTTCAGGTGCATGCTCTATATGATCAACAGTTATTTCTTTTTGTGAAGTGCTATTATCCCTGCTTATAGTGGGTTTTAATTTAGAATATCTATGTATAATATTTGCACTTGCTTACTAATGACAACTCCTCCCTACGCACACGTTTATTAAATACTAAGGATAAAAATTTAAATGCATTAAAAGAAGCCTGTCAAAATTATGGATATCCTGTTCATCTTAGCTTGACATAAAGCACTGCTGATAAATACCGCCGCCTACAGTGCTTGTGGGCAAATTTTTATTAAAGAAAATATAATTGCCTTATCTAATGCAATTGAAATATTTATATCAATACATTCATAATTTTAGGACTTTTTCAATTAAAGGAGAAGATGACAATTATCGCTTGAATATTTCTGGATATTCCGGTAACTCAGGTGTGAAAAATTTCCAACTTGGCAAACAATATACATCCATTAAAAGTATATATTACACTTTTGAATAAAACGTGATACTACTTTTCACGTTGGTATCTCTACCCACCACCAAGGGTGTGATAATTAAGTTTGGCAAGAACAGAACAGCTATATCTTCTTATAGAGATTAAGATTCCTTCGTCGCTTAAAAATGGCGCACTTATGGTGCCTTTGTCAGGATGATCCACTCAAGTTTGTTTCTAGAAAAACAGTTAGTTGCCTTTGACAAATGGCGCAATTGTCGACCAATCGGGATACAAAGCAAACATCACTAGCTAACACTATCTCATATTTATCTTTAATTTCTTTTTTCCAAGGCGACTCTCTTTTTCAAATCATAACAATGTGCAATTCACTACTAGAGATAGAGACAACGATTTGTATTCCCCTAACAATTGTGCTGCCTTGTACAAAGGAGGTTGGTGGTATAATAAGTGCCACACTTCCAACTTGAATGGCATGTACGATGGGTCAGGTACTGGAGTTTCCTGGTATCCATGGAAAAGCAGCCATGAAAGTTTGAAATATGCGGAAATGAAGATTAGACGCACTCAATAGCATGGTGGATTGATTGAAAATGTTGAAATGTTTACCATGCAATCAGCATATGTAAATGTAATAATATGGAAAAGAGTTATTGGAGTTCCTCTTGAAAGTGCAAACATTTTTTAGAAGACAGCACCACGATCTCGTTACGCAAGCAATTTGAATTAAACCATTCAAGACTGCAATCCAAGTATATATTACCACGTTCTTAATCTGAAATAAAAAAACACAGCTTTGGCCAAAAATAAAATATTAAATTTTTTCACGCAATTATTTTTATAACTCTTAATCAGTTGGTAGCGCATGGTATAACTTAACAACTTATCTGTCTAAATTTGTCTACGACCTGACGCCTTACACAACGGAAAACATTCCGAACAAAAAAACAAAAGTCGCTTTGTCGCAATTTCTCACCTATTTTTCTTCGTGCATTGATGGTTTAGGTCTTTCTCGCTCTTGCAAATATCTTGCAACTTTGTATTAAACAAATTTTGATAAAAAGAGTTTTCTTACACAATTCTTTATAATAACTCCATGAATTAAAAAGTATGTCACTTTCGACAAATATGCAATTGAATCTTGGAATTAAATTCATTTATTTAATAAAAACACAATAAACTTACAAGAGCAATTTTTTCATTGATGTAAACAAACTGGATAAATAAATATATTTGCAGAAAATTAGAACGCGTTCCAAATCATGTTTTTCAGAAAGAAAGTCATTATTATTCGCCAGGAAAATATATTTCAGCGTTTTGGAGCTCGTTTTGACATTATGAGATTTCTTGCGTTTACATCGTCGTGTTTGTCTTCTTCCCCAGTGAATAAAAAAATCCCAAATATTTTTCGCGAAACTAACGCAGAAAAAGCAAATTATGTGACTTACATTTCCGCAAAAAAACACAAAAGTGTTCTCAACTTCAGTAGTCCATCCTCAACAAACTTAATCTAAGCTGTCCCTACTGAACTGTACTATGTTTTTATTTATCCACTTTGTTTATATCAACGAAACAATTGCACTTATTAGACAGTTGGCCTAGTGGTCGCATGTTTTCTTTGCAGGTTGAATACTCCGGTTGAAGTCTTCACGAGTCTGGGTCGTTAATCCATGTCCGCCACTTAACCAAGGGTGAAATAACTTGGGTAGGCTGAACCGAACAGGAAAGATACATCTTTCCAACAACTAACTATGTCCGTCTATAAGTGTACCTCCGGTACAGGGTCTTAGTCAGTGGATACACTCCGAGAAGAGGATTTGCATTTGGTCGCAAATGTCAAGTAAAGAATTATGAGTTCATCCAGTAATTAGACAGAGATACAGCGAATTAGTTTAGTGAACATTAAAACCTTCTTCCTTTTTACTTGTGACTTTGGAGCCACGTGTGGCTGTTGCCACGAGGATTCACGAGCGAAATGATATCAAGGTCCAGAACATAAACGGCATGCATGATCTTATTCCACTTTTGTGGGGAAAGATCATGCTATTTTTTTTCTTTATTAGACAAGTCTGTGTAAGAGATAAAATATTCGATGTTCCTATTTAATATTGTTACCCCTTGCAATTTATTATTATTTAATATTTAATATTGTTTTACACTTGCAATTAAAATGTAGTTGCGTATTCTTCCCTTGTATAGAAATAGTGTTACATATGATTATTGAAATTCTTGAAGTCAATACTTTAACATTACATTGAACGGTGAATTCCTGTCTACAAATTTATCGAATTCATTCAAATTATTTTGAATGGTTTGAACTGATTGCAATAAGATAAAGCTAGGATCGTTTTAGCAACTGGAAATGTAAATATTTGCAATACAAACGTCATCACTTCTTAAGCAAATAATTCTGAAAATGAATACGTTGCTAGAACTGAAACAAAGCTTATTTTTGCCACTACTATCCTACCGCACCGAAAACTAATAAACGTGAGTGTGAGTGTGTGAGTAATATTTTTATTGAAATTCACTATAAACATGACCTGTAGGGGGTCCCTGAAAAAACAAATAATGGCGACTTATATGGCAATGAGGTTTGCATGTAACTCAAATGCACTCTAAACAAACTAAACAAAATCATCTCAAAACCTAACTGGGGTTGGTATATTGACTGGCATAGTGAGTGGTATATGCCCTGGGTGATGATAAAACCGCTTTCTTTTTCTTTGTTTCCTTTTAGGCGACTCGCAGGAAACGCGTTAGGGGAAATCTATAACCTACAAGTTGTGAAAAGCCTGTATTTTGCTTTTAGAAATCAATGTACGCATTTATTAATATGCATTCATATAAAAATAAAATTTATAGCTAACAAACTATGAATGAAATAAATAATAAATTATATATAAACATATAAAAATTTCAATATATCATAAATAATCGTATCAAAAAAAAAAAAAAAAATTGTGGAAAATAAGCAGGTCGTAAAGTTTCATCACACAAAGTTGCCTTAATGAAAATTTAAAATACAGAAAATGCTAATAATGCATAGAAATTATTCAAATTGATGTTATATTTTAAAACGATATGAACATATACATTCGATGTCATGGTATTATAACTATACAACAAAGTAACGCACATCCAATTTATATAACGAACCTAATCACTGTAACAAAAGTACGTAAATTTTACCGTTCATTTGATGTAATTGCACATTTCGAAGCCACCCCGTTAATGAGATTTGAGCCAAGTATTAACTGTTGAAGCACCGGGCCACGGACCGCACGTTTACCCGAAAGACCATATTTGGCAGAGAAACTCAATTTTAAAGTTTTATACCCATATCACCATTTCGATTACTGTCCAAAACCGTAGTTTTTTTTGCACTTTCGTTTCAGTGTATACGTTTTTATTAAATACAATATGCAGATTTTAAAGTTACGTTGTACAACGTTGAAATCCTCGTATTATCCTATAAACTCTTTTTAAAAATGCACTACATGTTTTCATTGGATTATTCTTTAACGTGGCAAGAAATCGGCTCATCTTCGCATTCAAGCCAATCCTAGACATAATATCGATCGATGAAAGATGTCTTTTTAGAAATTTCTAAAAAATATTAGTAAGATATTTATACTATATCATATGTATATTATTTTAAGACTAGTTCAATAAAAGTAAATTTATTTACCTTGTCAAATCGACCTGACGATATATAACATTCAGTCGAAAATTTTTCCTGTAAATAAAAACATAAAACAGTAAAAATTCTGCAAATAACAACAAATAACAAATTACACTATGAAAAAAAAAATCCAAACAGAACTGAACATTTATAATATAATAAAACACATTATGCAGCTTCTGCTATTTGCTACGATTAGGACCAAAATGAAATAAAATATTACCTTCCGACAATTATGAATTATCCCTCCATTAACTAAAATGTGCAATTTGTGTTTTCCTGTTTCAAAGCATTCCGTTATTTCATTTGAATTCTGTAAACAAAAATATAGGTAATTTGGTTTTAATATATAGATTTTGTTGCTTGAAGATAATACATAATGCATTAAAAATGATACCGTAGTCATAGCTTCTCGAATAAACATCAGCACTTCAATCAACTTAAATACATTTGGTCTTTCTGGGTCGAAAAAGTTTAACATCGGTCTGTATGTATTGTCTTCAAAATTTGCGTCGATCGGTTCAAAACTCTGAAGGATAATTGGAATAATATGAATACTAAAAAAATGCTAAAACATACTTAATAAAAACTTTATTTGTGTTTTCAAACTCATGAGTACCTTGCTATTTTCGAGAGTATTAATTGAAGTCAATAGCTCTTCAGTAATTATATCCCTTGCATTTCTTTGAAGACAGTAACTTTCTGTGGTGAACCGTGCACAATCGGAAAATTGGATAATGAGCAAGACAAATATAAGATTCGGAAATGAATAGATTCCCATGTAGCCGCGTGTCATTTTTAGGCTATGATGAATTGTATTTCGTTCCGAATTAGTTGTACGATTGTTGCGACTTCTCAGTGTCGGATAATTTGTATCGAGTTGTGAGATCTTATATACAAAATGTTATCTTGAAGAAACAACCATGACGCAGTGACATGACACATTATCAATATCATTGATAACATTAAGATTAATTACTTTTATACGTAAAGAAACTAATTTGATTTTTGAATATAGGGTATTTTGCGCAAATTCTCCGTAGTTAAAACAAAAACAGAAAAACGATAATTTCCTGATGGCATTGATCAGTATATATAGCATCACGATATATTGAAACAAAATAACAGATAAAACAATTTATTTTGCTTGTATTTCTCCGGTAGCGAGATATTTATATATTTTTGTTTATTTAAAGCAAGAGCTTCGGCCAGTAAACTGTGACTTATTACAGTAAATTTACTGTTCATTCCCGGTAATTGCATTTTTCATAAATCAAAAACCCCACTTGTTAAGTATTCTGCCCATATTGACCCAAAAAAGCTGAATCATGGTTTATATTCAATAACAGAGTAAGATTCCTGCTGAACAGCGGCGATCTGTATATGATTTATAATATTTGCATAATTTTGATAAGGTACCAATTTACGGTGAACCCAACAACGCTGGAAAAGTTGATTCAATTTTGTGTCTCATACTGATGTCTAACAGCCAGTATCATAATTATAACATATTGCACGGAAATATTTTTTTAACGTTTTACTATTATGAAAATTTTGTGTATACATGCTTTTGTTAAGGCGCGGTTGGTCTGTGTCTCATGCTTGGAAAAATAAAATTTCTGACTGGATACTGATAAATTGTCTTATCAAATTGAAGCCCAAAGGCTGGATTATGAAACAAATTGCGATTCTAATGGGCATATGACAATATTTTCAAACTGTATATTATATATATATCCTTGAATAAAAAAAATTTCATAAATTTAGATTGAGATATTTCTATTTTCTGATCGCCAAGTAAAACGGATTAATTATCACGAGAAAACGCAGTATTACCTGCAGCCATTTATAGGAAAACATGAAAGTCGTTAATGGTAAGCATTATAGCCCGGGTTTCATTATCTATGGTTTGCATATTTTGCTACATGGTTCATAAAGTTTGGATGACAACAATATAGAAACCTATAAAGACATATATTTTTACTCCAGCTCACGTTCCGATTAGGATTCGTTTTCGAGTCCATTTACAAACATATATTAAACTATAGTTGTCGCAAAATGAATATTGAGATAGCTTACTTTCCGCTACAAAAATATACATGTATATAAATATTTCACTAGCTCATCAAAACACTATCAATTATATACCTGACATTGTATTGCATTTGGTTTTACTTCATTATGACGTATTATTTACTGACCCATTGATTCAAATATAGACTGACCTGTGAGAAATTCTAATTAATTATTCTTTGTTTCTGATTCAAGCAATTCATAGATCAAAACGAGTTTCGGGTCTGATATAACATTTTCACCGAAATACCTTAGCATTTACAAAATAAAATTATGTATTTGATTTGCAAATCATAAATCAATCATCAAATTTACATAAAACTCAAATCAAGTACAACAATAATATTTTGGACCCAAAGGCGCGAATATGGGCGCGATGGCCCATTGGTTAACATGTTCGTATCGCAGTTTGGATTCCCCGGGTTCGAGTCCCGACGTGTCAATCCGGTCAATCCCTGCCCACCACTCCACTGAGGGTGTAATAATTTGGGTAGGCTATGCCGAACAGTAAATAATATATCTTTTTAACAACTCTAGCTCTGTCCGTCTATAAGTGACTGGTGGTACAGAGCGTTCCACTCCAAAAAGTGAATATAAAAACGTATGATACAACATCGATTTTGTGAATCCCTCCAACTTTCATTTATTTTTTTATTTTTATCAAACTTTCTATATGTTCAAGGCCTTAAGTAATGTATCAAGCGATCGAATATACATTCATGAAAATGTTGTTTTTTAAGTCCGTTTCCAAATATTCACAAACAAATATATCATTATGCACTTGTACATTCATAAGGGTTTTATGAATGACGTGGTATATCGCATGCTACATGTATTTTATTTGTAATTAAAATAGGCGCTAAAAAATCATTATTTGAAATAAATATGCATACAGATCATAATTAAACTTCAATATTGATATCTTGCATGAATGTTGGGTTGGTAGTATCACCGCTAATGTTTTTTAGTTTTCCTGTATCTGTGCAATGCCTATTGTAGAGTTCCTAATTTTACAATTATTCATTGGTTTTCTATTTTGATAAACAGTTTGAAACAGTTTAAAAACCACGCAAGGAGAAAACCTGTGGAATTGAAAGATGTATTGCACTTTGCCATGGTGTTTCATTTTGATCATTCACCATGCAAATACGTTTTAGCATAGGAAACTTTCAAAATAACAGTCCAAAAAAGACGAGCCAGGCGCTACAACCAAGGCCAGGTTTTGATCCATAGACGGTAAACGTTAATATTACTCTGAAATCGAATAAGCCATTAGCCTTAAATTGATTGTCTAAAAAATTTTGTTTTATTGTTTTATTTTAATATCGTAAAATTGCATTCAAAGAATAGAGTTTTTACTGCATTTTGCAAAGCGCGAAATGTCAATTTAAGCGAAACTTACGACACATATTCGATCGCTAGGTGTGGTTAATGGATAGTCTTTTTTTCTGACAAATCAATCGATTTCACCGCTGATTTTAGTACCTCAAAAATTTATTTTTGATATAACAAATGTTTCGAACAAATACTTCCTGCATTGTTCAATTCGATTCTTGGGCACTATTTTATAGAATTTAGTTACATAGTCCTATGTTTTTTTTTTTAAAAAAAATATGTCATCATAGAGTAATAGCCGAGTATACATCGTCGGTTCTCTTATACTATTCAATATTCTATATATATATTATATTAAAACATTTTTAATGTTTATTATCGACTCAACTTTTGATGGCTTTCATCAATAGAATTTCAGGTATCCATAAACAACTCACCAATGTAATGTATAGAAAAAATGCATCACTTTTGTCATTGGAATTCGCTTTCAGCAAAGTCGGCAGCTTACAAAAGAAACTTTCTAAGAGCAAATTGATAGGAAAGATCTACTAAAAAAGTATCAGCAACTGCTCTCTAAGCGAAAACATCGGAAACAGAGCTAATCGGCTATAGAAAAGTAAATTGAGTGATAATTGCCCTGGGAAATGGTAGTTGCTACATACCACAACCAGAAAATCCTACTTTTCCGTTACCTCAATCGCGAGCTTATGTGAACATATGCTTATGTGCATGTCCAGAGGGCGTTTGGCATAAATATAAAATATTTAAAAAATGACTAATATATGCGACATGTGCTTAAAGTTTCTTGATATTTTGAATTGGAGTAAGTCTGTTCCAATTGTCCGAAAAGTATAATCCCGACACCATCATCTTGTTGATTCAAATACCATAATTAATGACTGAATTTCTTATTCAGATATAATAGTAATGCATGAATTTCGAATGTAGGACAAAATCTTCTGCTAAAATAGTGTAGAACAAACCCCCATCCCCCGAACGAACCTCACGTATTTCAGATAATCTTTTAACATCGTATGTGCATAAACCCAATTGTTTCCCGGATATTTTACATCAGCAGTTAACATCTATCCCAAGTATAAAAATGCTCAATGGGACCGAAACAACGAAAATATTGCTGCTATATGTTTGCACAGTTTATTCTGTGAATGTGACAAGATATCAAGATTATTATTAATTATTTCTTTCTTTTGTTCAACTTTTTGTAACTTGGATATAAACAATCATTTAGAAAACTATTCGAATCTTGAAATATATACATGAAGCAGTTGAATTTTAATTTACATGCGGAAATGCATTTGATTATAGAGTGAATTCCAAAATTTGTCACTGAGGTAAATCAGCTTAAAAACCAATTCACTTAATTGATAATTAAAATAAGTAAATATTGCGTCATGATTGAATGAAACCAAAAACATATGGAAGGATATCTGTTAAGAAAATATATTTTGTTTTGATTCAGGTAGAAAAATATTCATACAATCGTGTTGATTTAATTCTGTTTTGTATTTAAATTGCTATAATAAAGGTGTATGTGTCAATAGTATATGTTTGCACAGGTTTGCAAACAATTACCACAATTCATTATCCGAATCCGCTAAAGAAATTTTGTCAACTCTATTTGACGTACTGGAATTGAAACACATATATATTTCTTAGCCACTTCTTGGAGTAGATAACCCTGACCAAGTCACTGTACCTTCAGCCACTTGCAGACGGACAGAGTTATAGATGTTGGAAAGATATGATCCTTCCTGTTCAGCTTAGCCTACCCAAGTTAAACACCTTGGGTTGACTTGGTGGGTTAACACCAAGCCATCGCCTTTATGGTGAAAACTTCAATGATTTTCCTACTAATTAGTATTTCTGAATATGAACAAATATAATAAAAAAAATGAACAAACATACGTTTGAGAAAAATTAACATAAACAGGTATATCAATGGAGAAAATGCAAACATATTTATTATTAATATTTATTATTAATTATTGTTTCGTTTACTTAATTACATTACATTTGGTTTTACCTCATCGTGACGTCAAAATATTCGAATCAGGTTTGTATACTAAGTGATTGGGTTTTGCCTAGCCCTATTTATAATATGCAGAAGAGGACCGACCAGAATAAGGATCGATTTTTTGAATAAAATCCATGTATACTCTAACACGTTATTTGACAACGCTAATAATTACCGTATTTCTCTCAACTTATTTAAACTTTTTAACTGCAATTGAAGCATTTTGTAATCAGCAAAAATTAAAATGAAGCCCTGAAATACAGGACAGTAATGTCGTTACTCAATCACTATCTCACACATTAACATCTTTATATAAGCCTATTTAATCAATATTCGATACATAATGTCATATAAAAGAATGCAAATGTGTTCGAGATCATATAAAGTTTTATAAATCATAGACAGACGATTGCGCAACTTTTTCAAAATGAGTAATTTTCCAATAATGTAATAAGAAATACTTATAAACAAATAAAAAGACAAATATTAATAGTAGGCATTTATTTTAAAAATAATTAACAATGATGGTTTAGATTACAGTTAAAAACAATTTTTCATTCTTCTTTTATTGTCTTTAGTAGATTTCAAGTAAATTGTGATCATATATAAATGATATAAACGAAAGGTTTTCCTAGAGAAAGATTCGTGTCACATTTAAGTTTTGAAGTAGAGTGCTAGTATATTAAATATATTATTTAAAAAAAAAATATTGCTGTTGCTAAAACATTTACTCAATAAATCTAATTAAAATGGACGAAAAAATAAACAAAATACTTATACATTGAAAATCCATTTCATTTGATAGAAGTTCGCATCGAACAAGTGCGATAACATTGCCTAAAGGGAGCCAATAAACGGTCGCTCAATGACTAATAGCTAGTACATGATAAAGTACCAATAATTGCATCTTAGGCAGGAAACATCCCATACAGAACTAAACTACCATGGTAAAGTGCAGTGCGTGGTATCAGTCCTGGACGATGATAAAACCATTTACCATTTCTTTGTTTAATTTTATTCGCCTCTTACGACATGCAGGAAATACGTTAAAATTATTTTAAGGCCCGTACAATCAGGGCTAATTCATTTTCATAACATCGAAGCTATGACAACATTTCATTTCCGATACCTTGAATAATTCAATTGAATAAAAAATGTAGAAGGATTTCGATTTCTCAAAGTCATTAATAGATATTGATAGGTTCTTTTAGCTTAATTGTCTTTGATTATACAAAATGATTACGTTGTGCATATAGTATTGTTTACATTTTTTTCGTGTTACCTGTTTATGGAAATTACCAATCAATTCATCATACCCTGTGTTTTCCTTTACTTTATAGTTATTTATTAACATTAGCTTCTACAGGCCGAATAAATTTAGGAAACGTCAACTGAAGATGCTTTTGAATGCAAAACATTTTGGCGGGAAAAGGAAATAAAAAATAAACAACTATATCATTTTTTGCAATCTTGTTTCTTTTCAAAACGTTATGACACACGATCCCTGATCCACATAAATATGAATAGGAAACTGAGTGATTATTAGAAAATTTGGTCAGAATAATTTCGCTTTATATGTTGCACATGTTAGATAAGAATTCCAAAATATACAAGCTGGAAAACTAAAAACACCTTATTTTTACATATAATTAATAAGTTGAAAATTTTAAAATGTTGACGTTTTGGTTTCCCCAAGATAACGAGTTTTATAAAATAACACGATATCTTGCTCAAAACATCATTTAACGACATTCGTTTACTGAGAATACATCAAGAAAATTCAAGACCAAATTATTGAAACTTGATATTTATATTGAAAAGCTTTAGAACAATATGGAAAAGTATTTGCTCTCCACCGTTCTCTGCATGCTTCTCGTTGTTAAATCCTTTCGTTGTTCCAGATTTCATGGTCCTGACTACTGTATTCTAAAGCATACGAAAGATGATATCCAATATAAATTGCACGCCGCATTGGAATATAAAGTAAATAAATTTTGTTATGAAAAACGATGTCTCTGTTTGGGAATAATTTATTTAAATTTTCACGTAGTCACGTTGTGTATGCTTATCAAAAGGATAGGCATATACCTGATAAATAGTTTCACAATCATCCAGGACCGAAATACATTGTTTTTTATATTCTATGGAGCTATTTTGATTTCAATTGTTACTAAAGTGTTTATTGAAATGGCATTTAAAACATTTTTAATTTTTCAGAACATCGCATCACCTCAATTTACATACGAAGACCAGTTTACCGTAATGAGCAAAGTATTTATGAACTTCATGTCAAATCCAACAGTCTTCGATGTAGATGAATTGTTTGGTTTTATACAGAAAGCATCGTCCATGGTGTAGTGTTTTTTTTATTTATTTTGAGATTTTAGTTTTTTGGACTTTTTATGTTCTAAATGTTTAATACTGATATTTATTTTGCAGAACTCCAATGAAGTATCCGAATGCTTTGAAATTGGGAAGACGACTTTACACAATTTAGTTAATGGAAATATATTACAAATGTGCAGAAAGGTAAATATCAAATTGGTAATAATGTTACAACAATTAAAGTAAACTAACAAATCAATATTACTTTTCAGGACACTTCTTCAAATGATTGTTATCGATTTTCCAGACGTCATTCCATAGTAAGTGATATTCTTAAAATAAATGAAATTATAATATCATATATTTATGTAGTGAAAAAAACATTCTTTATAAAAATTTCAGAAATACTTGGAGAAACGCCGACAACGAGTGTATCACAACATGGCGAAAATTACCTTCAGATCAAAGTTAAGTCAGTTTGTAGCAACTTTAAAGAAACGACCAATTGCTACCTGCAATTCTATGTTGAAACAAATTAACAGGGTCATCAGAGGAATTCAAATTTGTACAATTTAATTTCCAATCAAATCAAATCAAAGATGGATCATCAAAATAATTTATTTTATCGCTTGTTGGAATATATTATTTAGTGTCTATTTTATATACTGTACGAACTTTTTTATATTTAATGTTTGTATATCTTTACTGAATTTAATTGGCAAATTTTACTATGCAGGCAACCTTTTATATAAATTCAGTTTACTATTCAGGCAAGTGACTTTTAATATATATATATATCTATATACTTTTTATTTATTTTTTTTAAATAATATTTTTCATATAACTTTGAAAACTTATTGGAGAACCAAATCCTTCGATCTGGCTCATGTAATAAATACCTTGTACAATTTGATCAAATATTACTTTAATAAAACGCAAAAGGTATTTAAGGTATTTAAACCAATCACCGCATAATTTTTTGTAGCACTAGCAAGTATTTTATTGCAGTAGTGTTCCCATTGTAATGTTTTTTTCAAGTGAGCTACAATAATTTTAAGTTAAAATATTCCAATTATAGATATTGAATTTTAACAAATGTCCCAAAAAGTTAGGCATTATAAAAATGTTTTTGATTGTGTATAATATAATTTCCTATTTAAGTAATAATATAATAATACTTTGTAATAAAATTATAAAATATATATATTTATACTTGTGCGTGTTTATTGAAAGGTTTATTATCTTAATATTTCTTTGAATACTTTTACTAATAATGCAAGAGATATAATTGTGAACATCACGACTCAACGGAATTCGTAAACATTTTGACTCAACTTCTTAGTCTTGTGTGTGAATATATACTTAGGGTTAAAGTTTATAAATTAAAATATTTAAATAGCTTTAACAATAATTAAATATAAAATATTTAATAAAAAAATATTTATTGATTATTACAACGATACCTTGATATACTTGAATCTTGATTACTTGAATTAACTTGAAAACAGTAGGTATTTGAAATTTAGGTTGCAAAGTGAAGCAATTTTCTTGTAATACTAACAATAATAAAATATCAAAATAATGTATTTATATTTACACAAAGCTAATGTGAGTGGACGACATTATACATTTTCCGAAGTTCTCCTATTGTAATTGTGTAATCATTTGTGGATAATATTATTACGTTAGCATAATTTTATATTTCACTTATAATTCCTATATTTACTATGTAAATTTCACCTATTGAAAATTTATTGATTGTTTCGTATGAAAATATTTATGAATACTCAGTACCAAGTGATAATAAATACGGTTGCATATACTATTGAGTTGAACATTAGCAAATCACCTTCAAATTCATTACACGTTCTGTTTTACCTGAAAGTTAATGTTTTTTACATTCGTTAAATGGGTCGTATTTTCCATAACAAATAATACTTTCACTCTATTTAAATCGAAGTATTGGACTTTGAACGACTGAAAGAAAATGTAAATGTTATATATAATTCCAAACGAAAATATTTATAGCATAAATATTAAAAATAAACAATAATATAAATATCAATAATTTTATTTCCTTATTATTATTTTTGCAGAAATACGTGGTGCAATATTTTTGATATTAAGTTTGTGAATTAAATCAAACAAAAATTAAAAATCGGAAACTTTGCAACAACAAGGCATTCAAACCAGCCACGTAATTTTTGGGGAGAATTGTATCAAGTTAATAAGGATTATTTAGAGTTGCAGCAAAAAAATTCCAAGTTTTGAACATATGAACACATACACTGACCTGGCCGGAATTAAAACTCATAATTTCGCCATCACTGAGTCTCTGAAACAGGTGGTGGATTTTATGACTAGGATCCCCGATAACCCGGCTCACGCTTCTTCCCGACTGGATCTTTGTTTTGTCTCAGATCCAGGTGATGTATTCTCCCTGGTTCCCCAGCCCCCACTTGGTACTTCAGACCATGTCATTTTGCAGCTAAGATTAAAACATTCGACTCTCTTAAGTAAAGAGTCTCCTTTTCACCGCACTTCTTATAACTACAAGGGCGGTGACTTGGACCATTTTCGGGACTTCCTTCGCGATGTGCCGTGGAATGATGTTTTCTTGTTGCCTGCTAATGAGTGTGCGGTGGAAATCGCAGAGTGGATACGCCTTGGAATTGATGAATTCATTCCTCGCCGAAGATTCCAGGTGAAGCCCCACTCTGCCCCATGGTTTTCACCCGAATGCTCGGCGGCAATAGCGACGAGAAATCATCATTTCCACCGCTATCGTCGACATCCCAACGTCAATAATAGACGACTTCACAGAAAGGCTAGAAATAATTGTGAAAGAATTTTCAGAATTGCTAGAACTCGATACATGGAATCCACCAAATCCAAAATTTCACAACAAAAATTGGGTTCCAAAGATTTTTGGAAAATAATAAATAATGTAATGAACAGGGGTAAATCTAGTATCCCTCCTCTTTTAAATGGCCCTGAAATTTTGTGTTCTTCCAGAGACAAGGCGGAGTTGTTTGCCAGGATGCTCTCTAATAACTGCAGCCTTGGTTCGGTTTCTGGTACCTCACCACCTAATTTTCCAAATCGAAACGACGTTACATTGGAGAGCATGTCAGTAACTCCGCTACTTGTCTCTAGAATGATTGCCAAACTCGATTCGAACATATCTCCTGGTCCTGACTGCATTCCATCTGTGATTCTGAAGATTCTTTCACCTGAGTTGTCCTCTATTTTGGCCAAACTTTTTAATAAATGCTTAAAAGAATGTACCTTCCCAAATACATGGAAATGTGCAACGATCGTGCCGGCATTCAAAAACTGTGGCGACCGAACTGATCCTAATAAATATCGTCCAATTAGTCTCTTACCAATTATAAGTAAAATTTTTGAATCAATTATTAATAATAAAATTTTTGGACACCTGGAGTCGCTTTGTCTCCTCACGGACAAGCAGTATGGTTTTCGTCGTTCTCGCTCTACTGCTGACTTGTTGACAGTAATAACTGAACAAATATTTCGTGCCCTTGATCGTTGTGGGGAGGCAAAGTCGGTTGCTCTAGACATTTCTAAAGCATTTGACAGAGTTTGGCACCAAGGTCTGTTGCACAAAATTCAATCGTGTGGGATTTCTGGACAAGTTTTTTCAATTGTCAAATCTTTCTTATCCAATCGTAAGATTAATGTTGTTTTGGACGGACAACGTTCAGGTAATTATTCCATTTCATCCGGTGTCCCTCAGGGGTCAATCCTTGGTCCAACTTTGTTCTTGATATATATTAATGACCTGCCCGATAATTTGATATGTGATTTGGTAATTTACGCTGATGATACAACTCTATATTCTTGTCTCAATGAAAAATCCCTCCCGGAACAACGTCTAGCTCTGGCAAAATCACTTGAGTGTGATTTGGCCACAGTATCTAATTGGGGTGACACTTGGCAGGTAACTCTTAACTCGGAGAAGACTAAAGTTTTATCAAGTAATCGTTACACTAATACGAATGCAACCCAAATTTCATTATCTGGTACTGTTCTGGAGGAATCCTTAAATATTCGTCTTGTTGGACTCACACTGTCTAAGGACATGAGTTGGAATGAATATGTCACCAGTATTGCTAAACAAGCCTCGATGAAAGTCGGTTCTCTATATCGAGCTCGCCATTATCTCACTCCCGAAATCATTCTCCATTTGTACAAATCATTGATTCGACCCTGTGTGGAGTATTGCTGTCACATTTGGGGCAGTGCCGCTGTCACTGTTCTTAGCATGCTCGATCGTATTCAAAGGCGTGTGGTCAATATGATTGGTCCCAAACTTTCCTGCATCTGCAAAGTTTGACACACCGCCGCAACGTTGCCTCACTATGTTTATTTTACAGATATTATAATGGTCTTTGTTCAAAGGAGCTTTCTGCTCTCGTTCCTCAGAACAAAATTTTTAATAGATCAACACGATTGGCTACCAATTCGCACCTATTCACTGTGGAGGTTCCACAATGTCACAAACAGTTTTATGCAAGAAGCTTTTTTCCAAGAATATCAAAACTTTGGAATTCCTTGTCTTCTTGCTGTTTTCATGATCGTGTTGATCTACAAGGCTTTAAAACTCGCGTTAATAGACATCTATCAGGGATGGGGGTTCTTTAGTTCCCGCTCCTGCATTTTATGTAGCTCTTTGCACTTTAGTGGCTGCAGGAAAATTTTCAAGTTTGATTTTTTCTTCTGTGTCCTTGCTCTGAGCGAATTTCAATAAAAAAAAAAACATCTCATGTGTTATAAAGATAAAATGAAGAACTTGAAACACGACGTCATAGGCATTGAATTAACCTGCATAATCTGGCAAAATTACTTCGTATATAATTAGTTGCTTAAAGTATATTAAGGAAATACATTTATAAAGCCATTTCCAAATAATATTTTAATAGTTAAACGGAAAAATGTATTTTACAAGTAGGGATAGGACTAATAATCTAATAAATAAACTAATAAATAGACTAATAAATAAAATTTGACTGAAATCGACTGTTTATACATTGACAACAAATAATAAAAGAAAATTTTATTGTACACACAGCATGTTATTAAATCTTTTCACAAATATGCATTGATCTAAATCCTTTCAAACAACTCAACAAGGTCATTGTTAGTTTTTAATTTTTATATATTTATATATTTTTATAATACAAACCCTCCAATCTGATTGCAATAATTTAAATTTTACTGTGTTAATAAAACAAAATCAACCAATTATTAGAATAGAATCATTACCTCGTACATAATTATTCACATTTATGAATTTACTATTCAATTTTTTTGTAAATATTTTGTAATAAAATTATAACAAAAACGATTTATGTTGATTTAAAAACTTATCTGAAAGGAATAGTTTTCGTCTGTAGTTTATTAGGGCGTCGCAAGAACCTTTTTGAAAATTGCGTTACTATTGAATATAATTATAAACTGTACCGAAAAAGATACATAATAATACAACGCACTAAAAATTAAAAAATAATGATTTCTGGACTGAAAATAGGTTAAAGAATTGTCACCTCTTATGAGCCCCTTTTACGCGCAAAAAATTAAGAAAAGTTTCAAAACACTTGTAAAGTCCTTTTGGGTACCTATTTTGGGGATGCTTCGTGTAAAATTCTAAAAAAAAGTATAGATAAGCAATATCATATAAATTTAGTTTATGATTTCAAAAAACTGAGATTTTAAAATAATATCCACAATGTAATGGGTAGATTTTCCCACACTCCCCCTGTTAAAATTTAATGGGCATTCTTTCCCCTGCTCCTCCATGGTTCCTCCGCCAGTGTTCCTTCTACTATTAATAATAATAGGAACTTTCTGTTTTAATTTGGAAATTTTGTTGAAAGAGGTCATGTTATTTCTCTTTTTGACTTTGAAACTATCTCATCCAACCATTCTTGTAGCAACAGCCACATACGGATCCGAATAAAAAAATCTGCATTATAAGAATATATTTTTATTGATTGTACATAAATAATTTTAACCAATTGCTTCAATTGTTAAATCATTTTCTTAAAATAACCATCTATGAAAATGGTTGCCAGAATAAATTTTTTTTTTATAGCTTTAAATAATTCTCTCATTTACTAAAAATGCAAAAGATATACCCGTAAATATTTCGACTTAAAAAATTCAAAAATATTATGGCTCCACAATTAAAGTTGGGTATTGAATGTAGCAATAATAAGTTGTTAAACATGAATCTTGAGTACTTGAATCAACTTGGAAACAATCAATATTTCATGCTTACACCTACATTGATAATAGGATTTCATTGTGTTTTTATTTACACATAGAAAATTTTGAGTGCACGATATTATACATTTTCTGAAGTCCTTCTGATTTAGTTTTCTACTTATTATTGATAAAATTCGCTGAACGGTTTACATTTTTATATTATCGTTATATTTATTATGTCAATTTTGCCCACTCTAAATTTTATTGATTGGTTTGTATGCAAATATACATAAATACACAGTGTCGAGTAGTAAATAAACAGTTGTATGCTAACAAATGTATGCTATCGAGCCGAACATTTGTCACCATAAAAAGTCGTTGCATGTTCTCACATATTCTTTTTTAACTGAACAACTCAACTTGATTAACTGAATTGATGTCATCAATTATCTCATACACTTACGCATTTTGTTAATTTTGTTTTAATTATCTAATAATAATATATTTTCCCAATAATTGTTGAAAAACGAATCTCATTTAATACTTCCTATGACTGCGAATAATAATTTTGTTGTCAAGTGGGGCCAAATTCATTATAAAAAGATTTAACTGAAAACAGTTTTTTTAATGTTATGGAAGTTCTGTAAATAATATCAATTATCTCATACACTTATGCAATTTTTTACTACAATTACCTAATAATAATATATTTTCCCAATAATATTTTAAAAAACGACTCTCATTTAATACTTCACAAGACTGCGAATAATAGTTTTATTGACAAGTGAGGCCATATTTCATGCAATCCAAAATACATTATAAAAAGATTTTAATGAAAACATTTATTTTAATTATATTGAAGTTCTGTAAATAAAAATACACGGTTAGTTTTCACTAATGAAACATTAAAAAGTGTATCTGAGTGATAGCTTGGTGGAGTAAAACAAGCATCTTCATAAACAAGAAGGCGTTTGTGATTTTATTTCGTTTTTGAAACAATGAGGAGGTATTCTGTACTCTGTATACAATAACATATTTTTTCGAACAATTCAATTCCTGAAAAGAAAATAAGTTATAAAGCAAACATTTCAACTTATTCTTAAATATTTGCATAAAGGAATTTTAGTGTATTTTTCCAAAATCTTACTATGCTCAAAACTTTGCAAATTAGATTGTACTTATTTTTTATGTAACCAAAGGACTGTGTAAAGATCAAAATATTCAAAAAGTATAACAAATAATGTTTTAAAACTTGATTGCTTTTTATTTTACATTTGGTTAGCATCAAAGGTTAGTGAGGTGTGCTTTATATTATATTTTTTAGGCTTTTCAATATTTGAGGGGTTGAATGGAATTGTGAAATAAAAGCAAATTGGTATCTCAATGAAACAAATATGACATAGTCGTGTCTCCACGCACTTTACCTTAGCAGTTCAGTTCCGTTCAAAGTGAAGTTGATGGTATTACATCCTGTACCAGCTATTTGTTATCAAGAGAACGTCAGTTGGTTTCTTTTAGGCACAGCTTTCAGCTTTGATTAGAGAGAATTTCAATGTAAACAGTATTGAATACAGGTTTTTAATTTATAGCAAATGACATGGACATATACATATGGAAACAAATGTGACTATAAATTAAAACCATTTGCTATGCTGTCATTCAAGTAAAACCAAAAAAAACTGTATAAGTACGAAGTATATCATTTATGTCATAATTAGTGGAAATACACATACGAAAGGACAACTAGCTGATAAGAATATAGTTTCTGTTTATATTTCCGTTAATGTTAAGTATGTTGACATTTGTTCCAAAATAGGTTATGTTGTATTAGGTTTTGTTTCGCTCTTCTTCTGTCACATCTAGATATCATCCGTGAATGTAGAAAAGTAAATGAGATGTGAGCGAGTCAAAAATTTGTCACATCTTTAAAACCACAAAGAGGGCTAAAAAAAATTGATTAAATTACTCTAATATTACACCGAATATCAACCAATTGAATTCGATATTGTTGTTCATATATATATATATATATATATATATATATATATATATATATATATATATATATATATATATATTAAAATTCAAGGCAACAAGCAGCATTCAATAGTAACTAACTAACAGCTTCTTGTATAGAAAAGAGTTACTACAACATGTACTACCAGCAACTGCACACGTACACTAAGTGGAAAATATCGCAAAGAGAACTGAACCACTATAACAAAGTACAGTGAGTTTTATCAGTCCTAGACGATAAAAAATCCATCTACTACTTTTTGTATCAAATTAGTTGTCTCTTACGACGTACAGGAAATACGTTAAAACTCTTTTGAAGTCCGCATCTAGAGCGCCAAAGTTTTTTAAAAAATTTTTTTGAACTTTCAAACACCGAAGATAAAACAATATTTCATTTTCGATCACTTGAACAATTCAATGAAATAAAATAAAAAATGGAGGAAGATTCCGGTGATTCTCGGATCATTAAAAGCTATTTATAGGTTCTTAACAATTTTTTGTAAGAAGATTTTACAAAATGATTACGAAGTGCATATATTATTGTTTACAGTTTTGACGTGTCACCTGGTTATGGAAATTACCAACTGAACGGAAGATGCTTTTGGATACAAAACATTTTGGCAGGAAAGGAAATAAAAAAAAATACCGATATCAAATTAATGCAATCTTGTTTCCTCTAAATACGTTATGACATCACGATCCCTGATCAATAAATAGCATGAATAGAAAGCTCAGTGAACATTGGAAAATTTTGTTGGATTAATCCCACCCAATATGCCGCACATGTTAGATAAGAATTCCAAAATATACAAGCTGGAAAAGTAAAACTAAAACACATTATTTTACAAATAGTTTATTATTTAAAAATTTTAAAATGTTGACGTTGTGGTTTCCCCAAGATAACGAGTTTTATAAAATAACACGATATTTTGCCCAAAACATCATTTAACGACATTCGTTTACTGAGAATACATAAAACAAATTTAAGAACGTATTATTGAAAGTTGATATTTATACTGAAAAGTTTCAAAGCAATATGGAAAAATATTTGCTCTCCGCCGTCCTCTGCATGCTTCTTGTTGTTAAAT
Source organism: Styela plicata (assembly GCA_963675895.2). Classification (NCBI taxonomy): domain Eukaryota; kingdom Metazoa; phylum Chordata; class Ascidiacea; order Stolidobranchia; family Styelidae; genus Styela; species Styela plicata. The sequence continues at coordinate 7,195,951 of OZ023150.1, forward strand.
CTACTCGTTGCTATAGATTTCATGGTCCTGACTACTGTATTCTAAAACATACAAAAGATGATATCCAATATAAATTGCACTCCGCATTGGAATATAAAGTAATTAAATTTTGTTATGAAAAATGATGTCTTTGTTTGAGAATAATTTATTTACCCTCTCTCGTAGTTACTTTACGTATGCTTATCGAAAGAATTGGCATATAACTGATAGATAGTTTCACAATTTTACAGGACAGAAATCTACACTAATTTTCTATTCTATGAAGCTTCTTTGATTTCAATTGTTTCTAAAGTGTTTTTTTTTTCAGTGGCTGCTTCCATCCTCAAATGAGGCCAATTTTGTGAAATGGCATTAAAACAGTCTTCGACGTAGATGAATTGTTTGGATTTATACAGAAGGCAACGTTCATGGTGTAGTGTTTTAATTATTGATTTTGACATTTTAATTTTTTTGGATATTTCATGTTCCAAATGTTTAATAACAATATTTTTTGCAGAACTCCAATGAAATAACCGAATGCTTTGAAATTGGGAAGACAACTTTACACAATTTAGTTAATGGAAATATAATAGAAATGTGTAGGAAGGTAAATATCAAATGGTTAATAATGTTACAACAATAACAATAAACTAACAAAGCAATATTATTTTTTAAGATACAGCTTCAAATGATTGTTATAGATTTTCCAGACGTCATTCCATAGTAAGTGAATATTTACTTGTAAAATATATAAAATTATAATATCATATATTTACAAGTAAAAAAAAAAACTTTATTTATAAAAATTTCAGAAATACTTGGAGAAACGCCGGCAACGAGTGTGTCACAACATGGCGCAAATTACCTTTAGATCAAAGTTAAGTCAGTTTGTAGCAACATTAAAGAAAAGAACAATTACTACCTGCAATTCTATGTTGAAACAAGTTTTTGGAGTCATCAGAGGAATTCAAATTTGCCCAATGTAATTCTCAATCAAATCAACTCAATGATGGATCATTCAAAACAATTTTTTCCGCAAGTTGGAATGTTGGAATGTTGGAATTCTTAGTGTCTATTTTATATACTGTACAAACTATTTATATTTAATGTTTGTATATCTTTAATGAAGTTAATTGGCAAATTTCACTATGCAAACAATATTTTATATAAATTTAGTTTACTTTCATGCATGGAACGTTTAATATATAGATATATCTATATTTTCATATTTTTTATTTAAATAAAATTTTGAATATATTTTTTTATAACCAAGCACGTGCGTATAAAATATTTGGTTTGTATATAGTATGTTTACAACTTTTCACAGTTATGGATTGACTTAATATTTTTTCAAACAACTTGAAAATCTTATTGCAATTGCTTAAGAGACTAAAATCTAGCATTAGCAAGTATTTTATTGCAGTAGTGTTCCCATTGTAATGTTTTTTCAGGTGCACAACAATAATTATAATTTAAAAATATTCCAAAAGTGGATATTGGATTTTAACAAATTTCTCAAAAAAAGTTGGTCCTTATAAAAATATTTTTGTTATTAATTGTGTGTAATATAATTTTTTTTAATTAATATTATAATTATACCGTGTTATATATATTTTTTTGTTGCTTCAATTTTTTATTTTTTTACTATTTCTTTGAATAATTATTTTATTTACTGATAATGCAAAAGATATACTAGTGAACATTTCCATTCAACATCTTAGTCTTATATGTAAATAGGTTCTTAGGGTTGAGGTTCATTAATCGGAAAATTTAAATGGTTTCAACGATATTTAAAGTTAATTATTGACTATAACAACGATACCTTGTTAAACTTGAAACTTGAATTATCTGGAAAAGAATGTGTATTTGAAATTTAGGTTGTGAAGTGAAGAAATTTCCTTGCTTATAATACTAACAATGATCATACAAAATATATCCAAATATTGCATTTATATTTACATAAAGCAAATGTGAGTGCACGACATTATACATTTTCCGAAAATCATCTATTTTAATTTTCTAATCATTTATGAATAATAGTACTACGTTAGCACAATTTTATATTTCACTTATTATTTCTATATTTGCTATGAAAATCTTACCTACAAAAAGTTTTTTTGATTGATTCGTATGCAAATATTCATAATTACTCAGTAACAAGTGTGGATGTATATGTTTGTATAGTATTGAATCGAGCATTTGTGAATCACCTTAAAAATCATTGCAAGCTCTCACATATTCTTCTTTAACTCAATATTTAAATGTATCGATTGATTAGCTCATACGCTTATGCGTTTTGGTGTGATTTTTTGCTTAATATCATAGATACTTCATAAAAAATTATATTAGACGCTCATTTGAATTCTAAAACAGAGAACTAGAATCTTAACCCACGAATTCAAACAAGTTTATTACACAGGACATTTTTAGTTCCAAGTCCAGTTCCAGCAAGTATTGATTAGCTTATTAAGCTGAATATGATCTAGCGATTCTAGTGGGACAGTATGAGTATATATATATAGTATAGTATTCTATATAAAATGGCATTTTTTTGCGAGTATAAAAATGTAATGGGAAATAAATAAAGCATTTCAACTTATTCTTAAATATTTGTATGAGAGCATTATAATGTATTTTGCAAAAATTTCAGTATGCTAAAAACGTCGGATATTAGATTGTATTTCTGAGGCATATTACTTTTTGCAAACAACGAATTGTGTAACATTTCAAACATTTATAGAAATATTTAGATTAATGTTTAAGAGTTTGAATGCATTTTATTTTGTTGCAAAACATTGTGCTTAATAAGAAGGCTTAGTCAGTGATGCTTCACGTCATAATCTTATTCATTTTATTTCATTTATGGTTTCCTAATTTTTATGGTTTGAAGAGTATTGTAAAATCAAAGTGAAATGTAATCCTGAAGAAACACTTTTGACGCAGTCAAAGGTTTAATATCAATATATTGAATATAAGTTTGTGATTAGCAAGAACATGGCAAGAACATGAACTTATTTCAAATATATGAAAGCTGATGTGACGGTATAATAAATCTATTTTGAAAATTTTTCGTGCATATAAAACAAAATAGCAAATCAATACAATGTTTTGTGAGTTTACTGAAGTTTAAGTAAACCATTCAAGATTTTAAAAACATTAATTAGAATACCAAATATTACTTGTATTGCATTTGGTTTCACTTCATTTCTGACGTTGTCAAAATTAAAATAACAAGAGAAAAATTTAACTAATTATCTTTTTTTCTTGTTTTTGAACTGCTGACACATGATAACTTAAGATATTTGACTTTATTTTACTTGAAAGTTAATCTTTTTACATTCGTAAGTGCGTGTTTATAGATTGACAACAAATAATGAAAAAAAAAATGCTAAGAGAGAAACTTTAACGTCGCCATTTTCTTCGATATTTCACTTGAATTCAACCTGTCCGCCTATCAGAGAGGAATTCTGTCTGGGAGGGATTTTGTCCCTCACTCATTTTGGTTGAAAATGGCATTTTTTGTATGTTTACAGTCATGCATTTGACCTAAATTCTTAAATAATTCGAAGAAGTCATTGCAATTGTTTCGGAGACAAAATCATCCAATCCGACTTATGTGATACATACTCCGTACATTTTGATCCAATATTATATTTACGATAATTAGAAGGTGTTGAAGTAAGCGATTATCCACATAATTTTAATAGCACTTTCAAGCGTTTTATTGCATTAGTGTTTTCAATGTAATGTTTTTTCAATTGCGCTACAACAATTTCAACTTAAAGATATTGGGTTTTATCGTTATATTGTTATTATTTGTAAATATATAATTTGAAACAATTGCAAAATTTGAATAATTTTCTCATATCTCGTTGCTATGAATTTACTATTTAATAATGTAATTATACAAATAATTTTAATTAGTTGAAATAACAAATTTAAAAAAAGGTCAATACATAAATATTTGTTCGCTTATTAATAGTACCCAAGAAATATGTAATGTTCATTTGAAATATCCAATATCCTATAACATCGAATATGGTTATTCTTTCCTTTACTGATAATGCAAAAGATGTAACTGTGAACATTTCAACTAAACGAAATTCGAAACAATATTGCATCACGTTCTTTCACTTTCTTCAATTGCATGTCTTTTTTGTATGATTGTTTTTCTACTGACTGAAAAGTAAAGCAACTGTTATTACCATCGATATTACAAAATACTATATGTGAAAATAAAAACGCAATGTTTGGATATATATTTTGAAAATATATTCAAATATTCCGTTTATATGTTTTTTTTAAATAGTCAATTTTATTTTGCCAAAAAATGCACGAAATTATACAATTTTTACAGAAGTTCGCCTATTTTATATTCACTTCTTAACAATAATATTATGATTGCATTAATCTCATATGCTATCTATTATGAATATATATTTACTAATTTACTATGTCAATTTTAATTTCTTAAAATTTGTTTAATTGATCTGCATGTAAATATTTATACACAGTAAACAAGGTTGCGACGTTATCACGCTTTTAGGATAGATAAGTGTTGAAATGTATATAAGACATATTTTTATGATAAGTTCATTTTCTTCCTTGAAATATTTTAATATGACAGAATTTGTAACAAAAATGAAACTGCATACTCTTATTCAATCCGAAATTCTCAGTTTGCTTAAATGCTAGTACAGTGTTTCATCATTTTTTCATCTCTGTTTGCAATGTTTTTTCTGCTTCGAATATTTTTTTCGAATCGGATCAAATCACCTATTTCGCACAGACAGCAAATGTTCCACTTTTCACGTCACAATTTATCCCCCATTATCAAAATCCAGAAATCTATAGCTACCAATTCACGATTATCCATATAAACGAAGAGAGAATCCAACTGACGGTCATTGTAAACCATAAACTTGCTTTGGCTGAAAGATGGAAAAAATTAACGACAAATTTCATCGGACATGAAAATATGAAAGAATATTTTAAATGGCTGATGAAAAATACATTTACCAAAAGTACTTAGCCAAAACTGTATTTCCCGTGCAGCAACACTTTCTGACCGGAAAACATTCCAAATATAACTGAACCGGTATATTAAAGTGCTATGAGTGGCGTCTTATCCCTAACCGATGGTTCAACAATCTACAATTTTCGTGTTTTCATTTAGTCGAACGCATTTAAGTATTACGCAACATCTTTTTATAATAGGATATAATAGATATATTAGGAATTGAAGAAGATTGTATAGTTTTTGATAAGTATTTAAGTAATTAGAGTTTTGCCCTTCCTAAGTTTATATATTCGATGGTTTGAAGTAAATTGTGAGATCATGTATGCGAAATGATTTGTAGGTTTTGTCAACGGCACATTTGGGTATTAACGTATTACATTAGCATATTAATTATGTTATTAATAGCAATACCATTAATTTATTTCAAACATGAAGAAACTAATGTGAAGGTGTATTGAATTAAAAAGTTTTCCATGCAAGTAAAACAGAACAAAAATTTAACGCCAAATAGTTGTGAGGCTCCTGAAATCGGAGTACATCGGGTCTGTCATTCTTCTGTCACAAATGAAGCTACTTACCGAAGAAAAATTATCCGGAAATAAGATTGATGCTCTTCCAATTTCAGTAGAGGAACATATTTAGATACATATATGTTATGATTATCCGTATTTATTTATCATTTCTTTTATTTGAATTGGTTTATTATGTGTACATAGGTTCAAATAAGTTGAATGTGAATTCTAAAATTGTCTACCGACGCCATTGTTGTTGTACAACCTGTTCTTCAACTTAAATGTTTAATTTATGAGTTAGTTCCAGAAATTGTTGAAAGATGAGATAAATAAATACGAAGAGTAGTCATTTTGCGAGTGGTTGAAACCTGGTAATTTTGAAGATTTACAAGAATAAATGCATAACTAGTGAATATAAAACGATGTATGGTAGTTTAGTCGGTCAAATAGTTTGACCCTAAATCATATCTTTTTTATCTCATACTAATAGATCCATCAAAATGAAGAGAGCATTTCAAAACAATAGATGCTCAAAATATTAAAAACAAAATAGCTTTTTGACCCGCATACTCCAATCCTATTATCAACCCTTCACTTTTGATCATTTACTTAGTATATTAAAATAAAAATGAGATATCGAAAGATTTCGATATTTTCCAAGATTACCAATTCTAGTTATTTATAGTTCTTACCGCAGTCTTTTTGATAATACGACGTCCTTCTTTGCCGCTGTACTTGCGCAAACAAAATGATTATGTTGCGCATATATTATTGTTTCTAATTATGATATGTTTACGCATATCACAAATTATTTTGTCGATATTTTTTCAGTCATCTCATACAATTGTACCTTTTTCGCGCTGAATAAAAATAGATATTTTCAAAACGTCGCAACTGGAAATGCTTTCGCATAAAATAAAAAAGAATTCAGTGAGAATGGAAATCATGGTAAACACTGTTATCAAATTTATGCAATACTATTTCCTTTTAAAACGTTATGACGTCACGATCACTGACCAACATGAATGGAAAGCTTATAGTTGACCATTCGAAAATTTGGTCGAACTTATCTGTTTTTATAAGTTCCACTTCTAAAATCGGAATTTTAAAATTTCCAAACTGAGAAAGCGAAACTAAATATTTATTTAGTTTACTCTGGGTTAATGGTTAATTGGCGAACAAAATTTTAAAATGTCGTTGCCATTGTCTCCCTCAAGAAAACGTGCCTTATAAAAGAACTCGATATTTTGTTTCCAAACATCATTTAACGACATTCATCGACTGAGAAAACTCCAACAAATATATAAGTGTAAATTATTACAAGTTGGGAGTTTATAAAGTTAGATAAAATTATGGAAAATTGTTGGTTCTCAACCTTTCTCTGCATGCTTCTTGTTAAATTCTCTCGTACGAGATTTCATGGCCCTGGCTACTGTATTCTGAAGCATTCGAAAGATGATATTCAACATAAATTACTATCTGTCATGGAACATCGAGTATGTTTTTTTATTTATTTGAAAAATGAAGAATGATTCCCTGTTTCGCAATATTTTAAGTGCTAGAATCTCATTCCGTATTTGCTACTTATAGTAAGAAAAAGTGATTGTCTCGTTATCGGTCAGGGCAAATGTGTGCAGTAAATTGAAGTTCCAATACTATGCGAAAAGTTTTTCGCTATGGATGTATAAATGCTAGGTTTACATTTATATAACTATTTCAATTTCAATAATTGCTACAAGTATTTTTCATGTTGCTGCTAATGGGTGTACCTAGCAGAAATTCATTAAAATATTGTTTTTAAAAAAATCATTCCTTTCTCAGGATATTGCACCATTTCCATCAACACACGAAGACCAGCTTAACGTAATAAGAAAAGTATTTAAGAACTTCAGATCAAATCCAACTGTCTTTGATTTAGATGGATTGTTTGGTTTTATACAGAGAGCTAAGGTGATGGTATAGTAATATACTATATATTTTGACATTTTCGTTGAGTAATTTACGTCGTATGTATTTAACGAATATGCATTTTGCAGAACTCAAAAGAAGTAACCGGATGTTTTGAAATTAGAAAGACAACTTTGCACAATATAGTTAATGGAAATATAATACATGTCTGTAGAAAGGTGAATATTGACCCAATTTTAAGTGTCACAATTTACTACTGTGACTTTTTTGATGCAGTTAGGGCTGGGCAATCCGATTCGGTGATTCGAATCGATCTGGAGCAAAATTGAATTGAATCAATTGTAAATATTTTATAAGATCAAAAACTTGATAAATAAACTATAATTACATTTTTAACGAGAAAATGCAATCAATTTTGGTCAAATTTGACGTTAAAATATGAAAATTGTTGCTCTAGAACATGGAGTGTGAATTGATACACTATAAACTATCGATTTCTTAATTTTTGAAAATGGAAACTAGTTGTAACAGTGGGAATGGGTCATTTTTCATTATCATGGAATTAGTGATTCGATTTGATTCGCAAATAAATATTCTAATCAGATGCGAATTATAAAGTATTGGTTTTTGTCCATCCCTAGATGCAGCGTCGTTTAATGTTACAACGACAAAATCCCTAATAAAGCACTATTCCTTTTTAGGACACTTCTTCAAATTATTGTTATAGATTTTCCAAACGACGTTCTAAAGTAAGTGAACATTAGTTTTAAATATAATTCAAAATTTTAATGCCCAAGCTTATATCAAGTAAAAAAAATGTATTTTCAAATTAAGAAATATTTGAAGGAACGACGACGTCGAGTGTATAACGCCATGGCAAAAATTTCCTTCAGATCAGATTTAAATCAGTTTGTAGCAACCTTGAAGAAAAGACCAACCCCTATTTGTGGTTCTTTATTAAAACAAATCTACGGAGTCATAGAAAGAATACCTATTTGTGCAAACTGAATTAATCCTCGATCAAATCACTGATAAATCATTCTGAATGAAATATCTTTCCTGTTTTAAAATTATAGATGCAGGAATAATATTTTAGTAATTTCTATTAATATAAACTTTATTTTCTACTCTCACATCACATTTTTGTTTTTTATTAAATATTAGTACAAATTAACCGACATCGTTTTAAATCAATGCTGTTCACTCGTCAATGCAAATTTTATTTAAAATTATCTATATTTTTACTTTGACATATTTTTATTTTTTTTATTTACTCGAAATATTTAAAACGCAAAATTTGAATGCTAAATTTTAACTTTTTACTATTTTTTATATAAATTGGCACCATAATATATTTATTTATACACATGTTATTACCTCTTACCACAAATATCATTGATCTAAGTGTGAATAACTCAAAAAAGTTATTGCTGGTTTTTAAATTTTATATATTTATATATTTTTATATCATATTTTACAACTCTCCAATCTGACAAGAATACATATTGTACGATATTATATTTATGTTTTTTTTAATATATTTTAATTTTAATGGAGCATAAGGACCATCCTTCACATTTTTCAGTACTGACACTAGACTCTTTTATTGCAGTTGTATTCTCGTTTATTAGCGAATATTACAATATTTTTACGTTACGATCATGTAAATTATCCTAAAATAAATATGCATTTTTAAAATTTATTCCTATTCACTGTGTAAATAAAACAATATCAACCAATCATTATAATTGAATCATTTCCCCATACGTAATTATACACATTTATGAATTTAATATTTAATTTTTTATAATTATTTTGTAATAAAATAACAACAAAAACGATTTATGTAGATTTACTTTGGTTTCAAAACTTTTCTGAAATGATTCGTCCTCGCCAGTATTACATTAGGGTGGTACAGACAAAAAAAAGCGTTTTTATCGAGTATTACTATAAACCTGCAAATATACAATGTACTAAAAATTCAAAAAAGGAATTTCGGGACCCAAAATATAGGTTAAAAAAATGTAACTTCTTATGAGCATCTTTTAAACGGCAAAATTTCGCGTTTTTTCCGTTACTCGTGTTTTATAGCACTTGTAAAGTCATTTTGAGCGCGAAAACTTTGCCTATTTTGACGTTGTTTTGTATAAAATTCTAAAAATATTCCATTCCACAATTATTCCATCTATTCTCACGTAAATCTTCTGTTGAGCAAATAAGAACCAAAGAGAAGTACATAAGATAATAAAACGGATATTATCTCACTATTCAAATTGTTAGGTTGTAGTGATGAACAAGCCTACAATGTTATAAAATATGTCGGGTCAAGTGGCCTTTCAATTAAGGTACTGGTCAAAAACGTATAAATAAGCAATATTACAAAAAAATTAGCATATGATTATGACATATTAAAATAATATCCACAATCTAAAGGGTCGATTTCCCCACACCCCCCGTGTTAAAATTTATTGAGCATGCTTTCCCCTGCTCCTCCCTGGTTCCTCCACCAGTGTTCCTTTTACTAATATTTACAGTATGAACTTCCTGTTACGGATTTTGTAATTTTGTGGAAAGAGGTCATGTTATTTCGCTTTTTGCTATAGGAACTATCTCATTCAAGCATCTTTGTGGCAACAGCCGCATACGGATCCGAATAAAAAAATCTGCATTATGAAAATATATTATTACTATTGAATGGACATAATATAATTTCACCAATTGTCACAATTGTTAAATCATTTCCTTATATATATTTAATAATTACAAATATAAGTTTTTTTATATTTAATATATATACACTTTTTAATAGTATCCGGGAAGTGTGTAATATTCATTTTAAATAACCAACTATAAAATGCTTGCCGGAATAAAAGTTTCTTGTTAGAGCTTCAAATATTTCTTTTATTTACTAATAAGACAAAAAATATACCTGTAAACAATTCGACTCAAACAATTCGACTAAATACAGTTGTATGCTATCGAGTCGAACATTTTTCACCATGAAAAATCATTTCATGTTCTCACATATTCTTCTTAACTGATTAAATTAACCTGATTAACTGAGTTGATGTCATCAATTATCTCATAAGCTTATGCATTTTGTAACGATTTTTCGTTCAATATTTATAGATACCTCGGAATAAATTTGGATTAGATTCTGTTTTAATTACCTAATAACAATAACCAGAATAATTGCAACATTGGCCCGAATTATGTACATATGTAATAAAAATTGAAAAACGACATAACATATTTTCCCAATTATTATTAAAAAAACGACTCTCATTTATAAACCTCCTAGGACTGCAAATAGTAGTTTTATTGAGTAGTGAAGTCATATTTCATGCATTCCAAAATACATTGTAAACAGATTGAACTGAAAACAGATTTTTTAATAATATTAAAGTTTTCTAAATAAAAGCACACTGTGAGTTTTCACTAATAAAACCTACAAAAAGCATTTCTAAGGTATATCTTGGTGGAGTAGAACAAGTATCTTCAGAAACTCTGAACAGTTGTGATTTTATTTAGTTTAAAAAAATCAGGCAGTATTCTGTATACAATGACATATAGTTTCGAGTATACAGAATCATTTCTACAAATATAATAAGCAATAAATCAAACATTTCGTCTCAGTCTTAAATATTTGCATAAAAGAATTTCAATGTATTTTGCCGAAATATTACTATGCATAAAACTGTGGTCATTTGATTGTACTTTAATCTTTTTTGGTGCAAACAAAGGACTGTGTAAAATTTCAATATAACATGAACCTATTTCGGACATATGGAATCAAATTTGACAATATATTAAATCTTTTTGCCGTGTTGTCCTTCAAGTAAAACAAAACAAAAAATCTGTACATTTTTTTTTGACATTTTTCAAATTGAAGTATAACCGGTATATCAATTACGTCATATTTAGTGAAACTGCACATACAATTAGCTGATAATAATATCGATTCTTTCTATTTAGATTCCCGTAAATGTTATGTGTGTTGGCATTTGTTCCAAAATAGCTTATTTTGTATTAGGTTTTGTTTCGCTCTTCTTATGTCACATCGAGATAGCGCCCGCAGATCTGGAGAAGTAAATGGTATGTGAGCGAGACAAAAAATTTGTCAAATCATTAAAATCACATAGAAGACTAAAAATATTTAATTGAATTATTCTAATGTTACTCCGAATATCAACCAATTGAATTCGAGATTGTTGTTTAAATAATTTTTTTTATCAAAAATTAAAGGCAACAAGCCGCACTAAAAGTAACTAACCAACAGCTTCTTAGCTTCTTGTATAGAAAAGAGCTATTACAATATGTACTACCAGCAGCTGTACACTAAGTGGAAAACATAGCAAACAGAACTGAACCACTGTAGCAAAGTGCATTGAGTGGTATCTGCCATGATCGATGTTTAAACCATCTAACACTTCTTTTTTTCATTTTCGTCGACCCGCGCGGAACGCAAGCCGTCGAACTGAAGCCCTCGAACACAGGATAGTAATGTTATTACATAATCATTATCACACACACATTAACATTTTAGATACATCAAGTGTCAAAATATATAAATTTATTAGGAGTCTTATAAGGTTTAAACAAGACGAACAGGAAAGATCATAACTTTCTTACAACTCTAAGCCTGTGCGTCTATAGGCGCTGCTGCACTGTTAGCGACAATCACATACACAAATACAACACTATGGTAAAGTGAAGTGAGTGGTATCAGACCTGGTCGATGACAAAACCATCTACTACTTTTTGTATCATTTTAGTCGTCTCTTACGACGTACAGGAAATATGTTAAGACTATTTTGAAGCCCGTATCTATAGCTCCAAAGTTATTTTTTGAAAATTACTTTTTGAATCTTAAACACCGAAAATATAACATTTCATTTTCGATCACTCGAACAATTCAAATAAATAACTGAAAAATTGTAGGAAGATTTCCATATTTCTCAAAGCTGGTATAAGCTATCTATCGGTTCTTACCATTTTATTTTTGTAAGGGAATTTTTGACGTTATCGTTATTGATTTATTTATAGTCGTTGCTTATTAGCGTTATTGTCTTGATTATACAAAATGATTACGTTGTGCATATATTATTGTTTACAGTTTTGACGTGTCACTCGTTTATGGAAATTTCCAATCAATCCATCTTGCTGTGTTTTTTCTCTTGCCTCATAGTAATCTATTAACATTAACTTCGTCAGGACAAATAAAAGTAGAAAACGGCAACTGAAGATGCTTTTGTTTACATAAAATTTTTGCGGGAAATGAAATAAAAAGTGGATACCGATATCAAATTAATGCAATCTTTTTTCTTTTAAAAACTGTATGACATCACGATCCCTTATAAACAAAAAGTAGGAATAGAAAGATTAGTGACTATTGGAAAATACGGTCGGAATAATCCCATTTTATATGTCGCACATGTAAGATAAGAATTCCAAAATATACAAACCGGAAAACAAAAATACATTATTTTACAAATAGTTAATTAGATAAAAAATTTATAATGTTGACGCTTTGGTTTCCACGAGATAACAAGGTTTTATAAAATAACTCGATATTTTGCTCAAAACATCATTTAACGACATTCGTTTACTGAGAATACACCAGGAAAATTTAAGAACGAATTATTAAAAGTTGATATTTGTATTGAAAAGTTTCAAAGCAATATGGAAAAGTATTTGCTCTCCACCGTTCTCTGCATGCTTCTTGTTGTTAAATCTTCTCATTGTTCTAGATTTCATGGTCCTGACTACTGTATTCTAAAGCATACGAAAGATGATATCCAATATAAATTGTACTCCGCATTGGAATATAAAGTAATTAAATTTTGTTATGAATAATGTTGTCTTTTTTGGGGAATAATTTTTTTACTCTACCACGTAGTAACGTTACGTATGCTTATCGAAAGAATAGGCATATACCTAAAAGATTGTTTCGCAATCATCCAGAACGGAAATCTACACTAACTTTTCTATTCTGTTTCCATAGTTGCTAAAGTATTTTTTTTTCAGTTGCTGATCCCCACCTGAGACCAATCAATTAAAATGGCATTAAAAACATTTTTAAATTTTCAGAACATCGCATCACTCCCATTTACATACGAAGAACAGTTTAAAGTATTAAGCAAAGTATTCATGAACTTCAGATCAAATCCAACAGTCTTTGATGTAGATGAAATATTTGGTTTTATACAGAAAGCAACGTCCATGGTGCAGTGTTTTTATTATTTATTTTGACATTTTAGTTTTTTAGACATTTTATGTTTTAACTGTTTAGTACCAATATGTATTTTGCAGAACTCCAATGAAGTAACCGAATGCTTTGAAATTGGAAAGACGACTTTACACAATCTAGTTAATGGAAATATAATAGAAATGTGTAGAAAGGTAAATATCAAATGTTTATTAATGTTACAACAATAACAATGAATTAATGAAGCAATATTACTTTTTAGGACACTTCTTCAAATGATTGTTATAGATTTTCCAGACGTCATTCCATAGTAAGTGAATATTCTTGAAATAAATTAAATTGAAATTTCATATAATTATGTAGTAAAAAAATCATTCTTTATGAAAATTCCAGAAATACTTGGAGAAACGCCGACAACGAGTGTATCACAACATGGAGAAAATTACTTTCAGATCAAAGTTAAGTCAGTTTATAGCAACATTAAGGAAAAGACCAATTATTACCTGCAATTCTATGTTGAAACAAATAAACAGGGTCATCAGTGGAATTCAAATTTGTACAATTTAGTTCTCAATCAAATCAAATCAAAGATGATTCACCAAAACAATTTATTTTATCGCGTGTTGGAATATAATATTTAGTGTCTATTTTATATACTGTACAAACTTTTTTTCTAATTACTGTTTGTATATCTTTATTAAATCTGATTGGCAAATTTTACTATGCAGACAACCTTTTATATAAACTCAGTTCACTCTTTATGCATGGGCCTTTTAATATAAAGGCCTATATATATATTTTTTTTTTCAATTATTTTTTTAATTAAATTTTGAATATAGTTTTATAACCAAGCACTTGATTACAATATAATTTGTTTGCACATAGTATTTTTATATCTTTTCGCAGTCATGAATTGACTCAATATTTTGCACATAACTTGGAAAACTTATTGGAGACCCAAATCCTTCATTCTGGCTTATGTAATACGTACCTTGTAAAATTTGATCAAATATTATTTTAATGAAACGCAGAAGGTACCAATAATAAACCAATCTCCGCATAGTTTTTTTCAGCACTAGCAAGTATTGTATTGCAGTAGTGTTCCCATTGTAATGTTTGTTCAAGTGCACTACAATAATTTCAAATTTAAAAATATTTCAAAAACGCATATTGGGTTTTAACAAATGTCCCAAAAATGGTTAGGTATCATAAAAATATTTTGGTATTAATTGTGTATATTATAATTTCCCATTTAAATAATATTATATATATCTTCGTAGTAAATGTGTGTGTTTATTTAAAACTTTATTATCTTATTATTATTCTGAATAATTCTTTTACCTAATAAAAATGCAAAAGATATTATTGTGAACATCACGACTCAACGGAATTCGTGGACATTTTGACCTAACATCTTAGTCTTGTATGTAAATGTATACTTATGGCTAAAGTTTTTTATTCAAAATTTTTTAATAGCTTCAACAATAAATAAAGTTAGACATTGAATAAAACTACGATGCCTTGTTATACTTGAATTAACTTGAAAACAGTAGGTATTTGAAGTTTAGGTTGAGGCGTGAAGCAATTTTCTTATAATACTAACAATATCTATACAAAATATATCCAAACATTGTATTTATATTTACACAAAGCCAATGTGAGTGCACGACATTATACATTTTCTGAAATTCTTCTATATTAATTTTCCTATCATTTAGGAAAAATATTGCTACATTAGCTTTATTTCATTTCTTACTTATAATTGATGTATTTGCTATGTAAATTTCACCTACTGAAAATTTATTGATTGGTTCGTATGCAAATATTCATGAATACTCAGTACCAAGTGATAATAAATACGGTTGTAGATACTATTGAGTCGAACATTTGTGAATCACCTTAAAAATAATTACACGTTCTCACATATTCTCCTTTAACTGATTATTTAAATGTATCGATTGATTTGATGTTATTAATTATCGCATGCGTTTATGCATTTTGCTATGACTTTTTGTTTAATATTCTAGATATTTCGTAAAAAAATTATATTAGAGGCTCATTTGAATTCTAACCAGAGAACTAGTAACTTAACCCACTTTTTCAAACGATTTCATTACACAAGATTTTTCTAGTCCGTAACCCAGATTCATCAAGTATTGGATTACCTGAATAAGCTATAAAATGATCTAGCAATTCCAGTGGGACAGCATGGGTCAGTATTCTGAATATCGCTAACCAATAGAAAGAATGAATAAACAGCTCAGTGATCAATTAAAAACTGGCTTCAAAGTATGCAGTTGAAGACAAAGATTCAAAATCTTCAACCTGAGTAATTGAAACTAAAGTATTGATTAGTTTACAAATAGGTACGAATTATTTTGACAATAAAAAATTCAATATGTCCACGTTGTGGTTTCCCCAAGGTAACGTTATAAAGTAATTCGATTGTTTTTCCTGAGCATTATTTATCGACATTCGTCGAATGAGAATAAAAAAGAAGATTTGCGTTGAGAAAATTTAAGTCAAAATTTATATTGGGAGGTACAAAAATATGGATAGATCATCGTTTTCAATCGTTGTTCGCATGTCTCTTGTTGTTAAATTCTCTGATTGTTCGAGACTTCAGGATCCTAGCTACTGTGTTTTTGAACATACGAAAGATGATATTCAATGTATATTACGCACTGTCATAAAATATCGAGTAATTATATTTTATTATTTTGAAAAATGAAAGAAGTTGTCTTGTTTCGGAACACTTTAAGTGTCACTTTCAGAATTTATCTAAATTCGTTACATATAAAAACCAATCGAAAAATAGGCATATAATGATATAACTGATAGATTGCATCACAATCATCCAGGGCAAATACCTACACTGAATTTTTAATTCTGTGTGCATAAAAATTTAAATTATTGCAATTGTAAGAAAGACAAAGCCTTCCAATCTGGCTTTTGTAATATATACTTCGTGCAATTTGATCCAATATTATATTTACGATACATAGAAGGTGTTTAAGTAAGCAATTAACCTCATAATTTTCCTAGCACTGACAAGCACTATATTGTATTATTGTTCTCATTGTAATGTTTTTTTAAGTGCGCTACAACACTTTTGATATAAGATATTACAATTACAGATAAAGGGTTCTATTGAATTTGTAACAAAACTAAGCATTATAAAAATATATTGTTTTTATTTGTACATAATACAATATAAACAAATTGCAAAAAATTCAATCATTTTCTCATATCTCATAGTTATAAATTTACCATTTAATAAATAATTAAACAAATAATTTTAATTAATAATGAGGTAAAAAATTACAAAAAAATTGTATATGTACATATATAATATGTAATGTTCATTTGAAATATCCAATATCCTATAGCGTCAAATACGGTTGTTCTTTCGTTTACTAATAATGCAAAAGATGTAACTGTTTTGCATAATTGTTTTTCTACTGACTGCGAAGTAATAGTTCTATTACCAGCAATATTAAAAAATACTATATCCGAAAATATGAATGCAATGTTTGGATATATGTTGAAAATTTAATTATTCCGCTTATATTTTTTTATAAATAGTCAATTTTGTTTTGCCAAAAATACACGAAATTATACAATTTTTACAGAAGTTCGCCTACTTTATATTCACTTTTTAACAACAATATTATGCATGCATTATTCTCATATGCTATATATTATGATTATATATTTACTAATTCATCATGTCAATTTTAATCTCTGAAAATTTGTTTAATTGATCGATATGTAAATATTTATAAAATACACAGAATCAAGAAATAAACAAACAAGGTTGCGACACGCTTTTAGGATAAATAAATGTTGGAATGAATATAAGACCGAAGTATTTCAATATGACAGAACTTTTAAGAAAATGAAACTGCATACTATTATCCATTCCGAAGTTCTCAGTTTTCTTAAATGCTAGTGCAGTGTATCTCTTTCGTCATTTTTATTCCTGTATGCAATGTTTTTTTCTGCTTCGGATACTTTTTTCGAATTGAATCCCTTATTTCGCGTAGACAGCATATGTTCCACTTTTCTCGTCACAATGTATCCCCCATTATCATATTCGAGAAATATATAGCAACCAAGTCACGATTATCTATATAAATGAAGAAAGACGGGCATGGTAAACCACAAACTTTCTTTGGGTGAAAGATGGAGAAACTTAAAGAGTCCGATTATCTGAGGCCACTGAAAGAAAATTTCAATCGGACTCAAAAATATGAACGAATATTTTAAATGGTTGATAAAAAATACATTTAGCAAAAGTAGTTAGCAAAACTGTTATCCTGTGCAGCAACTACATTCTAAGCGGAAACATTCCAAACAGAACTGAACCGTTATAATAAAGTGCAATGAGTGGCGTCTTATCTCTAACCGAATGTTCAACAATAAACAATTTTCGTGTTTTCTCATTAGTAACATTAATTTATCTCAAACATAAAGAAACTAATGTGAAAGTTTCAACCCAAAAGTTTGGTGAGGCTTCTGTAATTGGAGTACATCGGGTCTGTCATTATCATGCCACAAATGAAGCTACTTACAGAAAAAAAATTTCAGGCAATAGGATTGATGACGTTCCAATTTCAGTAGAGGAACATACTCAGGTACATATATGTTATGTTTATTTATCATTTCTTTCATTTGAATTGGTTTATCATGTGTACATAGGTTTAAATGTGTTGAATGTGAACTCTAAAATTGTCTAACGATGCAATTGTTATTGTACAATCTGTTCTTTAACTCCAATATTTAATTCATTGTGAAATGAAAAATGAGGTAAATAAATGCAAATGGTAGTCATTTAGCGAGTGATTGAAACTACGTAATTTTGAAGATTTACAAGAATAAACACACAACTAGTGAATTGAAAACGATGTTAGACTGACACTCAATCATATCTCATTTGTTTAATGCTGATAGCTCCATCAAGATAATCTCCATCAAAACATTAGATGTTCAAAATATTAAAAATCCGATCTAAGCTCGGACACTTCATGAATTATTATCCACCTTTAATAATTGTTCTAAGTAGTTTAGGACGTTAAAATCATCCATTCCCATTCAGAAAAAAATTCTCGAAACCTCTTTTGTCAAGCAGGGGGCATTGATGGCTCGCGTCGATTGGACGCGATTCATCAGTGCCCCATGCTTGGAAAAATTTAATTTTCGATTGGGTTTTTCTATCACGAAATGAACAAACTTTGAAAAATTGAAACAACAATAACTATTGTCGTAGAAATGACTAATATTTAATGATTTCAGTTTGTCATGGCGTCGTGTCTATTAGCAAATGCGCTAATATATAAATGACAACGAAAATATGGGATTGTCCCACAGTTTGGATACTATTTTTTATAATTTCCGTGGATTTAACAATCTTTGTCTTTGAAAAAAATAACTTTTTTACCCACATACACCAATCCTATAATCAACTTTTCATTCCTTTATTATTTATTTAGTTTATTAAAATAAAAATAGGACGTCGAGAGAATTCGATATTTTACAAGACTACCAATTCTAAATATTTATAGTTCTTACCGCACCCTATTTCATAACATGACACCTATCTTTGTCGCTGTCCTTGAACAAACAAAATGATTATGTTGCGCATATATTGATGTTTCTAATTATGATATGTTTACGCACATTCCAAATTATTTTGTCTATATTTTTCAGACATCTCATACAATTGTACGTATTTTACGCAGAATAAAAATAGAAATTTTACAGAAAGTCGCAACTGGAAATGCTTTCGCATAAAATAAAAAACAATTTAGTGAAAATGGAAATCAAGGTGAACACTGTCATCAAATTTATGCAATACTATTTCCTTCCGGAACGTTATGACGTCACGATCACTGACCAACATAAATTGAAAGCTTAGTGTACCACTCAAAATTTCTGTCGAACTTAATCTCTCTTTATTTAAAAGTTCCACTCATAAATCTACAAATATACAATGTACTAAAAATTTAAAAAAGGAAATTTCAGGACCCAAAATATAGGTTAAAGAAATGTAACTTATTATGCGCCCCTTTTACGCGTAAAAAATATTTGAGATTTTCTATGTTTTAAAGCATTTGTAAAGTCATTTTGAGCGTGATAACGTCGCCTACTTTGAACTTATTTTATATAAAATTCTAAGAATATTCCATTCCACAATTATTCCATCCATTCTCACGTAAATATTCTATTGAGCAAATAAGGACCAAAGAGAAGTACATAAGATAATGAAACGGATATAATCTCACTATTTAAACCGTTAGGTGGCAGTGATGAACAAGCATACAACGTTGTAAAATGTGTCGGGTCAAGTGATCTTTCAAATAGAATAGAAGTATGACCACATTTTATCCAGCGGGGAGAGGGGAGTCGAAAATACCACGTTACTATATTACTATTACTACCACGGCCTCATGCAGATACCAGTTCCAATTCGTGGTGGCGGTAAGAGGGTCGAGCTTTTTCCCTTTCAGTTTATCGAAATTCGTTGAAGAGAGCGGAAATCATCAATCAAATGAACTACCTCATCCCGGCAGAATGAGAAAGGAACACCTCCTCTAATTAAAAACCCCTCAATTCTTGGATAGAAATAGAGCAAAATGGAATATTTGTTCCCGAAAAAAAAAATGTCAAACATTTTTGGATCAAAACGGATAGCAGAGCAATATCACAAAAAACCAGCTTGAGATTATGGAATTTCAAAATAATACCCAAAATCTAATGGGTTGATTGCCGCACACTTCTCTTCTCAAAATTTAAGGAACATATCCCCGCCTCCCTGGTTCCGCCGCCAGTGATCCACCTAATAATATTAATATTATAAACTTCGAGTTTTGAATTCAAAGGGTACAATATCCCGAATGTACCGGGAATCCTCGTCCCTGTACTCAGATCGGATCTTTTACTTGTACTAAACTTTCTTAATATGGTATTGCACGCAACAACTATGAGTTATTGTGATATTCTTATACTTTCGACGCATATTCACTGTAACTTGTCAGTGCACATGGGGACCCTCTATCGTGAATTTTATTCCAAAAGTCTAATATTTTTTTACCGCAGAATTTCAAACAAAAATTTTTTGAGGATGTTGTATGAAAATGTATACAAACGCAAAATGTATATATTTTGTCATGTCGTCATGGTAGATATTTTATTGTCACATGCATGTGCAAATGACCACGAGCTCACAACCCGGAATGTTTTGGGTACGAATGAGAACTTCCAAATTTAGTTTTGGTTGGTATCGTTATTCACCATTTTGAACGCTGGGTATGTGATAACATAAAAAGAGCATGTATGCATTTTATATTCAAAAAATAGCTTTATTATCTTTAAATATTTGTGTTACGCACATTTTTGTCACTGGCATTGTTTCAAAGTTTAAAATTCAGTTTCACATCGCGTGTAAAGAAGTTATTACTGAAATATTGGGCGTGAATTTGTCGCGAAAGGTCGTCATGGAAGTTATTACAATCGTGGAAGTTATTACTGAAATGATATCCACACTGATCCCCCAATATATACCAAGTTTTACTTCCACCCATAATTATATAGCACTGGGGTTATGTGGAATTAACTTCGTGTGCGATATTCTGGAGAGGTCGGTCAAGTGTGGGTGCCATTGTGAAATATTTTATTACTCACACACACTACGTCTATCGTAAAATATGATAAAATTTTTATAGTTTTGTCTAATTTGGTCTGAACGTTGTTACTTTTTGTCTGGATTAACGAAATTTATCAAATCTAGAGATTTGCATGTAATGGGATGTTTTTGTTATCATTTGATGCCAGCAAAATACTCTATACAAAAGTCAAGCCTTTATTAGTATCGGATAACGTAAATTTTCTCATTACAGGGAATTTGAATGTTGAGAAATTCTGTAAATCTGGTAAAGCCCTATAATATGATCCAGATTTACATTTATATATGTTGAACTGAAAATATGTCTTGTTTATGATGAATGGCAAATTAAAATATTATATCACAGCGATATTTGGTAACTCTTTTTTTACAGAATTACAACGAAAGCAGCCAACTAACTGCCACTTCAATGCCAGAGAGCTACAACAAAATATAGTACCAGAAACTACATTCAGAGTGGAAGACATTACAAAAAAACGAACTGCTATAATAATATACAGTTAGTAGTATTGGCGATAGTAAAACACCTACCACCTCTAAGTCTTTTTAGTCGCCTCTTACGACACACACGAAAAAAGGCAAGGACAGCTCTAAAGGCCACCTTTATTGCACCATCCAAAATTCTAAATTGGTCAAGTTATCTGTCTACCAACTAACTTTTTCTTAATTAGGTAAAAAAATTACGTGGACTAGAATTTTCATTTTTAACGAGGAAATGCAATCGGTTTTGGGCCAAATTTGACTAAAATCGATTATATTTCGTAGTTAAAATAGAAAAATTGTTGCTCTTAGTGTGAAGTGAAAATACACTACAAACTATAAATTTCTTTATTTTTCTCAATGGCGACAAGTTAGGACATTAGCAAAAATGGGATATTTGTTATTTACAAAAAAATTAGGGATTCGATCAGATTCGAAAAAATTATTCGAATCAGATTAGAATTCCGAATGATTTGGTTTTTCCCAGCCCTAGTCACACTACTAACAAGTCTGCGGTTGACAAATGGCATTTTAAGAACAAACTACTGATATTGTTCTATGAGATGGACATTTTAAACAAATTGATGCCAATGAACAAAATCATTTATCAAAAATTTTGCAGAGTTTTCCTATTAAAATAAATTCTTCTTAATCTTTCTCTGAAACCTTTTCATTGATAAGATGTTGTCTTTGACAAGTGGGTTGTGCCAGATATAACAATATTTATACTTCGTCTCTTTTTCAACTTCCCACGAAGAGTCATGCTGAAAAAAGATAATATTTTAAGTTATCTTTTACAGAAATCGTCAACAAAATTATTAAATGAACCCACCTGACCGCACAGATTATAATTTCATCAATTACCACAAAAATTATATTTTTCAAGTGAATTACAATTATTCATAAAATTCGTTACAATTAGTCTGGAGTTTTATAATCTTCTATAAGTATCGCTTTTGTTAATATTTCAATTAAGACTCTTCATTACTTAAAAACAACTTCATCCACATCAAAGAATTTCTTTCGAGACGTATCTTGACATAGTTAAGTTGAATAATGGCGCCATATCTTTGATTATAACATCAATTGTGTAGTATTGTAATTGGCTATATATTCTTGAATATTTATTTATGCATTTCTGTGGTTTAGACGCCCGTTTTCGAGTTAGAAAGAGCTTGACCTAACATGTTTTATACCACACTGGATCGAAAATGCAGTAAAATCGCTGCCTTTCGACAGTAATTTTAGTTTGCAATATTCAGTTAAAACTATAAAATTTACACTTAATTCAAGTATAGATTGTTGATGGAACGCACCGTCGAGTTGCGATCCATCAAACAGCCTATACTTGGCATAAATCTCATCAGCATCAGCATGGTTGGAAATTTTGGAAATATACAATTACTGCAAATGACCAATAAATTAACTGTACTTTTTTCACAGTGTAGTTATCTTTTTCGAGATTTATCTCTTACCTAATTCTAATTATAAAAATATTAACTAAATTCATATATTGATTGATACAAAAAATTTTACTAATTAAAAAAAACTATCTACCTAAATAATAAACTAACAAAAGTATATATTTATTATAAGAATAGCTCTTGTAGTATACCATTAGTTAATACCTTATTCTAAGTATGTATAAAATATACTATAAATGTTTATACAAGAATATAGTTTAGTTGATTTTTAACCAAAGTGCTCCTGCCGCTGCCTCTAAAGGTGAAACTAGTATATTTGGTATTTCTTTACACATATTTTTGTGGAAATATTGTTATAGTTTAACTAGTTTATATACAAAATTAAGTAAGTGGTGATTCACCAACTTATAATAATATTACAATATTGATACTTTTGTACGAATATGAGAAATTTGTTGGTACAAATAATGAATTGTGGATATCAACACATTTCGTTCCGCGAGAAAAAATTCGCTTTGTATATAATATCAAAAATGATTTTTTTTATCTTGTGATTTTCTCATAAACTCTTCCAATATTGTCATTTTCGTCTTCTGTTGAATAGGGCATGATATATATTTGGCGAACTCTGAATTAGGAATGCTATTTGTTATATTTTTGAGATTCGGATCGATTCGCGTTCACGTCTAGGTTCGAGTTTGCAAATTCGCATTTCTGTGATTCGAAATGAATCGAAAAAGATAATTCCCCGAAAAACTAAATGTATTTTGTTAAGCATGATACGAATATGGACCACGCAGCAGCGTGACCTTTCTGTATACTGTAACAAAAGTACAGTAAAATTCAATGGTCATTTGCAGTAATTGCATTTTTCCAAAGGTTGAAAAACGTCATGTTGGTGAGATTTATGCAAATTATGGGCTGTTGAGGGACCGCATCTTGGCGGTGCTTTCCATCAACACTACATATTTAGCCAAAAAAGTCAATTTTAAATTTTTTTTTAAATCTCCAAGTATGATTACTGTCAAAGACCAGTGATTATATGGCATTTTTGCAACAGTGTGACTATGTTTGTCTAAAATATTTTCGATTGAATCGAGTAAAATTTTATCCTGATGAACAACGAATATATAAATTTCCAACAATTGATTGAAAAAATGGTCACTTTATGGTCAAATATTTGGAATAATTCGATTTGAGATAATCTGCTTCTTATCATTTCAAAAAAACTTGTCTTAATATCGCTAAAGTTCACGCGAACTGCTATTTTCAGCGGGTCTGTGGTTTGTCTTTCTGTACACGACCTTGTTTGGAATAAAACAATATGAAAAAAAACAATTTTGTAACTGCGTTCGTGCGAGAGAGATAAACTAGATAGAGTATTATAATTTATTTATTAGGTTTCGCTTTCAAAGACCCACGCGCAGGCTATTACAATACAAGATCTTAGAGAGCTAGACCAAATAGCGTTTGGTCTAGCACTCTAAGATCTTATGTTATAAGAGCCTGAGCCAAATGACAAATAAATAATTCACACTTCGCCATGTACGTTTATTTTGAGAATGAAACTTCTTTGATCTTCTGATTGTCTTGTATTTTAAGGCGATAACACGAAAAGAAGCGACATATTAACCTTTTGCACCTATCGGGTCCACGTATTTATGCGTCAAATTTTCCATCTTATCTCAGAAAACAAAAATATTTTACGCAAAATTGTAGTCGAAAATTTTCTGTTGTGTTCCGCAATACATCAGTTCTTTCTCTCACTCCATCTCTCTCTCTCTTCTCTAATAGTTCTCACATTCAACACGATTGGCTATACCAATTCGCACCTATCCACTGTGGAGGTTCTACAGTGTCACAAACAGTTTTATGCAAGAAGTGTTTTTTTTCCAGAAATCTCTAAACTTTAGAATTCCTTGCCTTCTTACTGCTTTTCTGATCGTGTTTATCTACAAGGCTTCAAAACTTGCGTTAATAAACATCTATCGGGGATGGGGGTTTCTTAGTTCCTATTTCTGCATTTCATGTAGCTCTTTGCACTTTAGTGGCTTCAGGAAAATTTTCAAATTATATTCTTCTCTTGTGGCCTTGCTCTGAGCGAATTGCAATAAAAAAATAAAAAATATATCGGTGACACCTCAGCGAGGTGCGAACATCTCCATTAGTGGTAGTTAACGGTTTTCCACGATACTTTTTGCGGTGCCTTTAAAATACTTGATTTGAAGTTCACCAATGGTACTCAAAAATATTATGCATTTCCCGCTTCCCCAATTATATTTTTCGAAATATTCCCCGACCCCCCCTTAATGTATGATTCGTTTAACTCCGCTGTTCTTTTCCGCGAACGCATATGGAAAAAACTTAATTTTGGAAAGAATACTATCACATTACATACACTTCGCCTAATTTAGTTTCGGAGTGCATGATCGGCTCGTTTTAGTTGAATATGACTTACTAAAGTAAGTTCGAAAATGAGTGAAAAAGTATATACATGGAATCCGGTTTTACGTTTTAAGAAAGATCGGTTCTGATTACGACACAATTTTATACAGTAGAGCATACTACATAATATACGACCAACTTATACGTTCATAATGAAATTTTATGCACAATCATCCTTCAACCGAAATAGAAAAAAAATTGACGAAATATGCTATGTTAAGTATGAGTTACTGATGGATCGCGCCGCCGAAGCGCGATCCGTCTGTGACTCGTACGTGACAAAATAAAATTTTTGGCTGTGAACTGCGGTCAAAGATTTGGCACAAAATAAATTTCAAATTACCAGTGTTTATAAGGGATATGGATAAATTAAAAGCAAACAAGGCGACTTAAGACATACTCAAAGCCGGCAGAGTTCATTTAAATTGTAATAGCGACCAATAAATAGCCTATGGGCAATTTTAAATTGGTCTAATCCGCCATTACTTCTTCTCTAACATGTGGCACTTATGTTTGACATAAAATTGTGGTTGATTAAATTTAATGAAATTAAATTATTCAGTGAACAAAACACATTTTGAAACTTTGCCAGACGGAGTTTTCATCCAAAAATTTAAATTTAGGTTTAATTAGTCGCTTTTTGGTGAAGTTCTTTTTTATATTTTTGTATTTCAAGCTGTGCCAAGTGTGGACTATGGTAGCTCTTATAGTCATATTTTAATAGTATTCAAAATTAAATATATAGATAGAAAAATGTCTCAACGTTTCGGATAAACGGAATTGATGAGATTTTGCAGTAATATCATGATTTATGTCAAATTTGGGATATATCATGTTTTCACTGCAAAATCTATCACTCGAATAACGAAATTACTTTCAATCAGCAGTCTAATAGGGACATCTCGAGTATGGACCATCGTTGGGGTGCACCTGGAAGTCTCAAACGACTCATACTTGATCGTTCATAAATAAGCGAACTAAAATCTCAAACGTGGTTGAATGCGATTTATATCAGCAATAATAACCTCGATAATAAAAGTTCGAGATGGAATTTTGTGGCCGCAGTCGTTTGCATTCATATATCGCCATTAAAGTCGCAAAAGAACGCATTTTAGTCCTTTAAATCTTGGAGAATAATCTAGTGTCAATAGTCGAGTGTATTTTATCTTTGAGAAAAATATATCCCCAAGCGATACTTGATGAGTTGAAAAATTCGGTGATATATTTTCATCGGAATATGTATGAAAAATGAGTTGTATTGTTCAGTTTTCTAGCATGGCCAATATATAATGGTATAACGCAATTTGCCTCGAATATTCAATAATGGTTTATAATATTGTCATTGAATTTGATATAAATGCAAAAGTTGCAGAAAAGTTGAACAATAGTTTTCTGCAAAATGGACATACATTCTGATGACGAGAGTTCCAAACCTTTGTAATTTTAGAGATTATGCACAGGCAAATATACAAAATCATGTTTGATCAGGCATGGACAACCATTGCACTGAGACAGATAAAGTTGTTCATCCGTAATTCAAATCCGATCTGATCTCTCCCCATTTTATATAGTGGAAAGTTGTAATGATTTGAACATTGAATTTTCCTTGAAGTCAGGTCGACACAACGTTAGAAAAAAAGAACCAACGATCGTTTATAGAGCACAAAACTACTATTAAATTTAATAGCAACTGCACTCAAATCAAAAAGCATCCCAGACAGAACTGAAATGCTATACTAATAGCGCAGTGAGTGGTATTACCTTAAGCGATGACATCATCAACTACCATTTTTTTTTCTAGTCGCCTCTTACGAAACGCATGATAAGATATTCATTCTGAAGCACAAACCTAAAAATAGTAGAAATTATGGTTTAATATATGATTTGTTTTATTTTTAAAATATTGTTATAATAAAAATTATCAGGACGAGAGTAAAGTGAACTAAGAATCCATATGCAGAAAAAGTGAAAATCTCTTTTTGGATGATGTTTAAAACAAGTTTATAGTTTCATTTCAATACCACCGAGTAAAAATACTGTTAAATCAAGGCGAATTCACTGCATTTTTGTTACAGTGAACCTTGCAGTCAAATCCCCGAATTCTTCTGCTGAATCTTGTAAAGTACTCATTTGTATTGATTTATATGTCTTTGCGAAATTTTCAGTAACTAATAATTGACACTTACTCTAGTGCTAGATACACTTGCTTAGAAACCCTTACAATATTTCCGGTTTTCGCGGAATTACATAAAAGATTACACAATATACATTACAATAGATTGTACGTTGGTGATAATTTGACACCCTTGAATAACGTTTATAATTTGACTTCAAATAAATATAATTTTTTTCGATTGCAATCGAAAGGACTTATTATCCCCTTGTTAAGAGGAAACAGCAAAGCGCTCTGTACAATCGAAAAATAAAGACCAAATCTGGTAAAAGAGGCGATATTCGTTGCCGAAGCATCCAACGTGGCGCGATATCTCAAGAGGAAATTTCATGTTTCAATCTATGATTTATATTTAAAATTGCAATCTTGCAATTCTATTACCTTTGAATATGCTATTTGATATAATTCGTATATAATAAAAAAATAGACAACCAATACAATATTGGTGAACCCCAATTATATTCTTTCTTTAAGTACATTTGCATGTAGTTTCGCATAAAAATTTTCTTTCATGTGAACACTGAACACTGAAGTCCCACTAAAATTAACCCTAATGTTGTGTCAAACATGGACCGCTAATGGAAAGCGCCGCAAAGGCGTGGTCCATGCTCGACAAAACAAAATTACCAATGGGGACACATTTAAGAGAAGATAAGTTTCAATTTGTGTCAATCATAGTTTAATGAAATCTCCTATCTACACTAAAAACAACAAAAAGTGAAAAATTGATTGAAATTGGCGAGTAATTCTTTCTCGCAAACGTTTTGAAAATGACATATTGCATACAAATTGCTTGCTTTAACAGCGACCATTAAATTCATGTAAATTACACGTTTTTTATCATATGAAAGAAAATTATTTTGTAGATAAAATCACAAGAGCGAGATTGGTAAGATAGGACTTGGATCGCGGTTTTTGTTCCAAAGTACAAGTTATATAAATTTCATGCTTGAGTGTGCCAAAAAACACGCAATAAGTTCAACTGTATGTTACAAAAACGCATATTTCGCTTAAAAAATGTCCGTAATCCTCACAAAGACGCGATGTGTGTCGATAAATTGTCCAGATAAAAGAAATTGCCCGGGATTTAACGAGCTACGTTAGCATTGAAAGGCGAATTCTTTCTTAGATAATATTTTCTTTTCAATTTTGATTGTCTGATCGGTTTAATAATGATCTTTTAATTTTGATATCGGATCGATGGCGATAAAATTTCTGCGAAAAATGTTGCATAAGTTTAAGGTTAAATAAGAAACAAGTTTGTGTCTTTAGGAAACGTTGATAAACTTCATCACTGAATTGCCGAACCCACGCAATAATTTTTTCACATTTAGGGTTTTGCCGTATTGCATATATCAACGGGCACCAAAATTGTCCCATGTGTCGTTGAAGAGAGCTATGGAAGATGATTCATTATTATCAATATTTTTTTATAGCCACGTCTTGGAGTGGATGACCCTGATCAAGGCCCTGTACTGGCGGCCACTTAAGACGTTTGAAGACGGAAAGGGTTAGAGTTGTATGAAAGATTATTAAGGAAATTATTTCACCCTGGTTTGAGTGGTGGAATTAACGATCAAGACATGGATTATCGAATCAGACTCGCCGATACACGAACCCGAGATATACCTGAGAATATCAGGACAGATATCACGTATTGCACTCTACTATACTATGATTCAGTTCTCTGGGGATGTTTGACAAATGAAAACAGCGCGCGAGTGATTGGTTTTCAAACAGAAAGCAAGCGTTATTAACTAACTGATTGAAGACAATTTTTGGGTAATGACGTCACCGGTTTTTCGTTACCCTTTTCAATATTGATACACATTGGGCCATATTCTGAGTATTAATCCCAATCAGATATCGTGTCTTATAAGGTATGGTCCAGAGATAGACCGCGCCTTGAAGGCGCATTCCATCAGTGGGTCATACTTGATAAAACGAGATGACGGAACATTTTTTATATTGGATTACGCTATGTTATAATTTTAGCTGTTGTGTATAGTTAATTTCGATATAAGTTATAATTTTGACAATGACGTTAAGCGAAAGCCGGTCACAGTATCCGGTCCTTAAGCCTTTTATTAGACCATTAATACAGGATAGTTTCCCCAACAATAAAACTAAACATAGCTTTGTGTATATTTGATTTCAATATCTCTAAATTTTGGCTAATGTGATCCCAATTTGGTGAATCCTGAATATAGTTTGGCAAGTATGAGCAATTACTGCGACGCGTGCCCGATGAGAGGTTGATTTGTTGCTCGGAGATTCTATAGTCTTCGCATAATGATACCGGATTTGTTTATTTTTATGACTCTAATTTAAATTGTATGTAAATCCAAATACAACCGTACTGAACACAGCGCGCATATAACTTTCAGAATGAATGACAGAACAGAATGACTGAATATAGTTCCATAAATCCGCTTGGTCTTTTCCACCCTTTTTCAGCAGAAATCAGATTTATAGAATCGACTGGCGTACTATTGAAGCCAGACTTAAAAGCAAAATGGATTAGACCATTAAATGTTTGCAATTGCAAATTTCGATTTGTATGAAACCTTCCATTCTCTCCTGATTCCGTTTTGTTCAAACCTGCCCAAGACATTGAGCTTTTTCAGCAGAAACCAGTTTCGCAAAGTGGACTTGTGTGCTATTGAAGCCAAACTTAAAAGCGAAATGGGATAGGCCATCATCAAGCATTTGCAATTGTAAATTTATATTTTGTCAAATTCTCGATTCTCTCCTAATTCGGTTTTGCTCAGTCTATCAGGCAACTGACCCACCCCCACTTATTAAATAATTTAACGCAACGCGCACAATTAGGTCATATTATTATTTTGCTGAGTGTGGGGCACTCGATCGCTCCGATATGCCCAACCAAAATGCATTTTTATAGGGTACGCAGTAAATAACTCTGCTGCTGACTCAAAATACCTTGTATTTATTTAATTATTCCCAAATGTTCATCTACTTTTATATACCAAAACATGGCCAAAACGTTTAATATCACTACATGCTTTTATTGGAAATGTGCAAAAAGAAAAATAATTGCAAAATCAAAAACAAACAAAATCAGAAACAAAAGAAACTGGAAATGGAAAAGAAACTTTTTAAATAATATACAAACCAATATTATTAGCAATACCACAAAATTTATAAATAAACAAATATTCAATTATCCAACTTATCTATTTTTCAACCTTTTGCAGTTTTTATATTGTTTTAAATTTGGGATGTAATACCTTTTGTAAAACGTTTGTTTCCAAATCTTCGTATATTTATTGATCTAATTATCATGTTGTTCCGAAACGTTCAATGAAATAGAAAATAGGAGAGTGCTACCACTCTCGTCCGGAGCATACTTCACTCACAAATTCTCCCTATAACATATCAGTTTCCCTCTATCACATTTAATAGCTCAAAGGTTTTTCAGTGGTCTCTGCTTTGGAATGAATGAAGCCTTCGCAATCGTTCATTG
Organism: Styela plicata; assembly: GCA_963675895.2. Classification (NCBI taxonomy): domain Eukaryota; kingdom Metazoa; phylum Chordata; class Ascidiacea; order Stolidobranchia; family Styelidae; genus Styela; species Styela plicata. The sequence goes on from OZ023150.1 coordinate 7,227,271, forward strand.
AGCAAACTTGTAAAATAAATTACCCATCGAAATTGATAAAAAAATGAATACGATGTACTTTCAAGCATGTAATTTAAATATTACAAGTAATATGGATCATGTATTATTTTATCAATAGATCCGTGCAAAGATATAATAATATTACTGAAAAAAAAATAATAAAAATTTTGCTCGATATTGTTTTTGTTGAGTCTGTATAGCAACATACAACTTTACCTTTTTACGTCCTAATACAACCCAAATACTCCAACCTTGTGCACTTATTTGGATTCGTATTCGATTGAATTTTAGACCATGGACACAGCATTCGTATACTTGGCTCTTCAAAGCATACATTTTGCCCGAATCCCTCTTTTTTGCTTCTCAAAAAGGAAATTTTTACTTTGCGCGACCGTTTAAATTCTCAGACGCTCCTGCGGCTGCTGTAGGCTCTACCTTCACTCCGTTCAATTTTGATGATCCCGTTTCTTGTGCTGATGTTGTGTGTGTCTTTACGTGCTTGCTAAGATGGTCACTTCGTTGAAATCTCTTGTTACAGACTGGACAAGCAAATCTCTTTTCGCCTAAAAGAGAACAAAATATGGATTAGATTATTATTGGCGCCGTTAATATTAAGACAAGTCGGCGATTAGCAGCTTGTTACACCAAACATGGAAAACTGATGGCCCGCGTCTTATTGGCGGAGTCCATCACAAGCCCATGTTTGGATAGCATTACATACTTCAATTTTATTCAAATGCTACAGAAAATGAATTTGTTTATTGTTTTAACGGATTTCATAGAACGTGAACAGCATACGAGCTTAGAGTCTCAGACGTCCTTAAGGAAATCACTTGAGGTTGAAGTAATGTAAAGTTCAAAATTATATTGACCAGAACTATAAAATAGATATATTGATAAGATAATATTTTTACAAGATATTGCAACAATGTGGATAACATTTTTGATATTTGTTATTTGAGACTATCATATTCCTAATGTTTCTGTGATTTTCGAAATAGCTTGGTGCGTATTTGTATTATTTTAATATCGATATCGGAATGTAATGATATGTTAAAAAAAATCCTAGTTTGAGATTAAGTTTCTGTTAGTACAAATTTATAAATATTTTTGTCTCAAACTTCATAATATTATTACAATGTCGATAAACCATTGAGGAAATACTAGAAAAAGTTAAAACGATAATCAAATGTTGCGTTTAAATAATTGCAATTTTAATTTGGTAAGTTAATAAGTTTCTACATATATTATATTAAAGATTTCTACCATTTTCTCCACGTTACGTTGAAAATATTATTTAAATAAAGTTGAAGTTAGAGTAAAATTAAAATTGTTGATTTAATTGCTCCTTGAACCAGCAATTTAAAATTAGTTGTCAGGTGCTTAAGTGTTCTGGTCACACGCTCAAAATGATGTTACAAAGACGAAAGGCGTTAATTCCACCTTCCATTTTTACATAATGGAGACCATTTAAGAGAGAAAATGCCGGAAATTTGAAATAATAGCCTGGGAAAGTTGAACGTCGCGGTTTGCGCGGAATTGTTGTCTTTTGGCGTTTTCAAATAAAATGGTGTTTTTGTCATTCAAAAATTACTTACTAAAAGGATTAAAGTTTACCAGGTAACTTTATTTTGAACCTTGTTTTAAAGAAAAGATTTTAGACAAACCACTTATAGTACAGACAGTGGTCTACTATGACATTACAAATTCAACCGCAAAATTAATTATGAAAAGTTCCAAAGAATCCATTTACATTTTTTGGTATTTCACAAATAAGTATTCAAAGCCACAATTCAAATCTAGGATTTGGCAGAAAAATCAGATTTGAAAATAGGTGTGTGCCGAATATGGATGGCGGCGCCAAGCCGCGTTTACTCTGTGACCCATAACTAGCAAAAACATTCTGACAAAATTAACACTATACCTGTATGCCATCTAAGATGAGCTTTTAAATGTGATGTTTTATTGTATACTTTCCCGCACCCAGGGATATGACAACTATGAACTTTAGGCTTAAAAGATGAGGCTGCCGGTCCCAATCGCTCCACTTCTTGACAATTTGGGCATTCACAGATTGATCTGTAAAAAACAACGAAGATTTGAATAATGCAACGCCATTTTGTATCCTATATGCACAGTGGTAGTAGAAATAAGTTGATTGAAATTAAAAAGTCTAATGACGCCATTTTGTATCCGATTGATATCAGTCCTTAATCACATAGCTACAAATCAAGATAAAATGCACCGGTATATATTTTAAAAAAAAATGAAAAGATTTTAATATTACTTTTCATATTTATTCAAATGTATATATATATGTTAAAACTATTATAATTATGATACGCAAATATAAAAATTTCTAAAATTACCTTCCGGAATATCTTCTGGTTGATCTAGTTGGTCCTGGTATAGAAGGTGTAGGAATCATAGCTGGTGAGGTGGTCTGGGGTGTAGGATCTGTTGGGTACATACTTCCAGTTGTACCAGGTAAAACAGGCTTGAAAGTCTCGTATGGATTGTGATGTGGCGCTGAACAAAACAGAAATTTAAATTATTTATGAATATGTGTTACAAAACAAGCAATTATCTTTGTTCAAAGTGTTTTTGTCGAGATAAACTGGTTCCGAGATCCTCGTCTGAATTTAATAAATTTCCTTCACAAAAAAGAAAAGAACAAAACCATTTTTTATTTACAAATATATTCGGACAATTGTTTTGTCGTGGAGCACAGTCGGACCGCACATCGTCGGCGTGATCTATCATTAGCTCATGCTTAATCAACTGTATTTTTAAACTCCGTTGCAATTTTTTAAAATGCTACATACCGGCTGAAGACAAGCTTCCTAGTGACGTAAGAGGTGCGGCAGAAAACGAATGGTGATAATCGGAAGGGTAGGCTGCTGCCGCCATCTGAAAGAATGAAAGGAAATAATTTGAAAAAAAACATCGTTTTTGCATAAAAAACGATTGATGAATGCAAATATTAATGTATTAAATGCTACCAATATATTCACTGTTCTAAACTTTTGTAGAACCTAACAAAGATGCTTCTATTTATATCACGATGTTAAACATTAATATTCAGCTGTATTTTTAAAACGTTGAAATCTTTTGAAAAATTCACTAAGTTTGATATTTTACCTGTTGGTGATGTTGTAAGCTCTGCATTTCAAACCACGTGTTAGTTGTATGCAATGCTGCTTCCCATGGGTTGGCATGAGCATAAGCTGCGGCAGAAGTGACGTAGCTTGATGACGTAGTGCTTCCTGCAGCTGAGCTTGAATTTGAATAAGTTTCTAATGGAGTATTTGAAGATGAGTTTGATAAGGCCTCAACATTGGTGTTGTTTGTTGGTTTTTGATACCAAACCTCATATGGTTTTGTTCCGTACGAGCTTGAAACTCCTGGATAACTGTTACTGAATTGAATGAAGGGAAAATATAATATTAAAACGCTGAATTTATCTCATTATCAAATGAAGAAAATGAAGCAAGGAGAAGCATCTAGAGGATGCTTGCTAGCAAAACCAGCAATAATAAAACACACAGAGCTCAGCAGATATAGTTGATTACAGTGAGTAGTATCTGCTCAGGACGATTCACTTCTTTTCCTCCTTTAGCTGACTCTTGCGACAAGCATAATATGCGTTAAGACTGGTCTACATCCCGTACCGACAGGTCGATAAAAAATACAGTAATATTCCAATACATTCAATGCGTTTTGTTACGAACAAGCGCATAATATTTTGGTGAAATATTGAATTGGAATAATAATCGAAGATTGAAATTGTGAATAAACATGATAAAAAACATCACATTTGAGATAACAAATTAATCAAAAAAAAAAAAAAAATACCTCAAGTCAGTATTAGTTGGCAACAGTACGAACTTGGCAAAAAAATAACAAACAAAATTACATATGTTCAAAATAGAACACGTGTGCTATTCATCTTAACTAAAATGTATTTATTGCTGTTATGCAAAAATTTGACTCTTCAAAATCGCTGTTATGTGTATAAATAAACAAATTAAATTCAGAATAAACAAACAATCAATTACCTGTTTGTCAGTGTTCGACTGGATGGAGCTGATGACACAAGATAAGTTGCTGATTCTAATGTTGAATGAGGGTAAAGCATACCGGGTGGTGAAGTTGGGGGCGGGGTGATATGGTAAGGGGAAGATGTTGTAGAACAATGACTTTCGGTGGGAGATACTGATCCTAGAAAATAAATAGAAGTGTTATTTTTTCTTGATTTTTTTTTCTCAATTCAGGAAATAAAAACCCCAGCAGGACTTATGAAGCATGGGCTACTGATGGATCCCGTCCCATGGATCCCGTAATACTTATTGCGTATTACTTGTTTCTGTTTTCTGCATGACATATACCAAATAGTAACATAGACAAGAAATTTTCTGATTTATATACGCTTTTTACTAAGAAAAAATGAACAAATATTTTTTTGTAACATTTCTCAAACCTATTTAATATCAGAAATTTTTCCTACCTGTATTTTGACTGTTGGTTGGTGAAACCGGTGAGGCGGCTAAAATGAAGAAAATTAAAAATGTCTTTATATCATAAAATTATATAATAGAATTAAATCTAAATTAGGAATATAAACCATTTTATATTAACTCATTTAATTCGACAAACCAAAGCAAAGCTATAGCCATTCGAACGAAAATAGTATTGGTATATAAGGAAAATAGTTTGGAACCGCCTGATAAACTGACAATAAACACTATCCCTCACTTTAACCCGCAATCCCCCACCATCATAAATGGTAACGAATTTTTATAATTCTTATAGAAACATCGGAAGACTTTCTTACATTTAAGTTACGTAATATCAAACAAAAAATGAAGTCCCAACAGTATATATTTCTCTCTTACCTTGATTATGGTGGACAGCTTTGTGTTGCATTTTACTGACAAATGCACTGGCGTGATGATGTTGTAACAATGGTGCTCCGACACCTTTAACATAAACAATAATTAATTATTATTATTAATATTTAATAATTCATGTTAAACAAGATAATCCGGTGAAATAAGGAGAAACAATAAAGTTGTTAAATGGCTTTGACAAAATATATGTTAATGTTGTTATACATGTTCAGTAGAACATATTAATTGGTCAAAATTTTGTTGTTAAAGTTGTTAGCATCTACCTTCAGAAATGAAAATTTCAGCCTAACTGATATAAATGGACAACATAGTTATGGATCCGACTTTACACAATGGAAAACAATTTTGGTAAACTAATTTTAAGCTGTATATTGATCTAAACTACATTTGCAAAACATTACATGAATATTTAAAACCCTAATCCTAAAACATGTTCTGTGTAAAACAAGCGTTATCAAAAAGTACAGAACAAAGTGTAATAAAGATTAAATAAGTCTAAAAATCACCTCAAATGAAAAAATACACTTACCCAAATAATAGTCTCCCAGGCTACCGGTACCTGCTGTTGCTGGAGATTGAAAAAGTGAAGCGGTTGGTGCACTCATATTGTTCTTCGATGAAAAATGATAGAATTGCGCTATATTATAAGTAGGCTTACTTATCGAACTGTGAATAATACAAAGAATATTATGATTCTGGAAAATGAATATTTTAATCTTTTCAAAGCTGCGACCCTCTTCTCTACCCTACTTATACTTAATCTGCAAATTCATTGAAAAGATAAGTATGGTCGCCGCCCATTGTTCGATCTTCTTCTTAATAAAAAAAATTCCTCGAATCATATTTTATTAAGCATGTAACACTGATGGATCGCGCCGTCAATGCACGGTCCATCTGTGACTCAAGCTAGACAAAATGAATTTTGAATGATAGAACTCGAAAATAAAAATTCCTAAAAATTTGTTGCGTTTTCGAAGAAATAGTCTTTGAATTTACATACATATCATTACAAATTACACTTTAAAAATATCGATTAATACTGTCTTCTGTCCTTTCACTTTGCTTGTAAAAATGTTAATAATACTTTTCGGCTGTCACCGGTATAGATATATCGGTTTGAACGAGCCTTTTTCCAGCAAGACCGTGAGCTGCGTACTGGTATCTCGCTCTCTCGTTCAGCGTTCTATCTCCGAAATTTGGCCTCTCGTTCAAGATAATGGCATACTTGTATACATATCTCATTTTATTAGGCCTTATCATTATCACTTGCGCTGATGTACGGTAAAATACGAACCCGTTATTATCTTTTGCCAAAATTAAGATATTGAAATGAAAATGATAATCTATTTATCTCCGATAACTGTAATTTTCTTAACTGATTTTACAATCATGTTGATTCGCGCTAATTGAATTGATAGCATTATACAGTATACAATATAACTTGAAATATTTAAATTTGCAATAATAAATTTTATTAAAGTATTTGGATAATATTTATTAATTTACTGTGTTAGAGATTTTAAGTATAATTTGGCTATTTTTGTGTAATTCTTCAGAAATTGCATAGTTTTCGAAAATTACAAATACAAACAACGAAAGCTTGCCTAAATGTGCTTCATACGCGATTTTAGAATTGATATACCGTATTTCCTTTGTGTCTAAAACGTAAGCAGGTCGTATATGTTTTTTCCATTGCCCAGGACGGATACCACTACCACCGCTATACGCTGCTAACAGCAGAACAGCGCTGCATGAAATGCCTTCCGCTTACAGTTTAGTTTCTGCTTTTGAATAATGTGTCACTCTTTTACATATTAGTGGGCTTTAGTTGTTTCTTGGTTTGGTGCTGCTTCCGATCTTGTTAAAAGCAAATTTCCGTTAAATTAAATAACTAAAAATTTCCATCTATATTATACACAAAAAGCAGATTTCAATCGCTAGAATTCAAAAACCATTTAAATAATAGCGAATTAATTTCTAAATTCTGACAATCAATTAGTGTTATTTGTAAAACATTTCCCACGCTTTTCTATCATAATTTTTGTGTCCTCTCTCACACACTCTTCCCCTCTCTTTCTCTACCCCTACAATACATTTATATTTGTTTTTAAATAATCCAAGCCCTATTTCAATTCGATTCACTTTCGCCAACAATATTTTCGCCATCTGGGCGTCGCAAAATACCATCAATAAGATCAAAAACTACAAAAAAGTGGGAATTTCAGCATGATTTAACAGTATGTATAATTTTGAAAAAGACCTTGCGAATTGTTAATTTACAAAAGGTTATCAGTTACCATTAAAGTTTTCGACAAAAATCATTGTCTATTTATTTAAAACAGTTAAAAAATACTCAAAACACTTTTTAAAAGTGCTTAAAATTATAAGCTGAAGGTAGTATCCTGTTTTGATATCAATTTTCCTATTGTTGAGTTAAAAAAAAAGGATAGTATACGAAGTCCTTGACGTGTATTGTGCTTCCTAACAGATTTAGAAGATGCTTGCCACGCTATCTTCCGCATTCCAAAAAGCGTTGATTCATCCCAAGTGGAAAATTAGCAGTGTTGCTAATCCCAGAACTGCCACAACGTTTCATTAGGCGAGGTGTCCGGACATCCCTCATCCAAGACAAAAAGTATTTTGTCAATTACGGATCACAGATGGACCGCGCCTCGACGGCGCGATCCGTCATTGGCCCTTAGTTGAGAAATCCCCAGGTATACGTTTTTTTTTGGGATGGTAGACGGTAATTTTAAAGGTTTTGAAAATACGTTCAGAAGCAAATTTGAAGTTCAAATTTATGTCAGTTGAAAATTTAATTTAAAAAATACAAAATAAAACCTAGTTAAACAATACACATTCTAGACTTAATCGTAAAAAATAAAATTATTGTTCCATTTACCCTACGTTTGCATAACATTAGGTTTTAGCTTCAAGTGGTGGTTGGCTGAAAATAAAAAAGCTCATTGTGCGTTTTTCTACATAACAAAAATGTACCTCTATTATTTCATTTTTGTTAATCGTTTTTAATTGCCAACAGCAATGAAATTCAGGTTGTTTAAAACTGTTGAAAGTTGCAATTTACTCATGACCGAAACTAAGGTGACTAACGACATTCTGATTCAACTTTAAATCGTTTTGTTCGTCAATTGAAATAAGCAATTTGGAAGGCAGTATGCCGGCATGTATTAAATGGTTTTGAGGACGTCGGTGCTCATATTCAATCGAAATATATAACCCAAGATAGACATCGATTATATTTTACGGGAAAAAATAATTTTGGGCATATTTTTTACCAATAAGCCAACAAATCACTATTTGCAATTCAATCTTGAATCTTTTAATGTAATATTTTGAACTTTGAAATGATACTTTGATCGATATCGGTTATCTATCAGTACAAACTAGAATATGGCGTTTGCCTATATATATCGGTATCGGCTTGCCCGTAACGTTTTTATTTGTACCGCTTGTAGTACAAAAGTGAATTTTCGGTAAATAAAAAAAAACGTCTAATTTCTGTTTTTCCATGCGGCACGATTCCACTTAGCTGGCCAAATAACCGTGATATATTCGATGTTGAAGTTGTTATTGTCTCATCAAGTCTCCCTGACCAAATACATTTTCGTCAATATCATCTATTTATCACCGACGTATTTGCTCAGGTCTATTCAGTTACACACAAAGTTTCAAACTGAAGGGAACACCAGACTCGCCAAACATTGAACCTTGAGCGCTCGAAATAAAATGACCGAAGTCATTGGTATTTAGAGTTGATTGAAAGAAAATGACTTTTATAAAGCTCTCCGTTTTCTGTGACGAAGATTTTTTTTCAAAAAAACGCTTCATTTCGAAAATGATATACTTTAAGAGGTTCAAAATTTGATGATTATTACAAAAGAAAAATGCCTTCTGGTAATCCACTATATAGTAGTTCTTTGTTTCGCCGCCATCCCATTCAGTTAGAAGTGGATCTCAAGAAATCCTACTCTTAAAACAAAGCAGTAAAATTATTGGAATTTGTATAGTAAATAAATTGCAGAATTATTACACATGGACCCGAGTTGGAACGCGCCTACATAGGCGTGTGGAGCGTTGTAAAACATGATTTCATCACATTTGTCTCAAACATTCTTGCTTTCCAGATTATTTGCTATGGCTTATGCACAAACCTATACATAGGGCTTATACCCAACAAACGCAATCTTCTTCCATAGTATAGAAAAATAACCAAATGGAAATAAATTTGCTACTAATTTCCTACAGTAAATCATCTATTTACCTCTTTTGCATGCTTGGCCATGTTCATATCTTGAAGAAAATTTGCGTCGGACAATATAATTGCATACGCTGGCTAATTACTTAATATTAGTGTGGGAATATACTTTGAGTTCGTCCGTACTATATTTAGTGTAGTAATTGTACGCTGGTATTTTTCGACGACAATGATTTAAAGGAACAAATTATTATTTATTTTGCTTAATGTTAATGATTGAATTGGGGATTGTAATATGTTATTTAAGTATCAATGTTTGATGTGAGTGTATTCAAGCACGTGGACAAATCATTGAAATATTTCGTGAGTTATTTAACATTTGTTATTCAACAGCTTGCCTACTCCCCCAGCTTATTTTAAAAAATCTTTTGCAGCTCATCTAAAAAATTATCATTTTGAAAAATGATTATTTTGAGGTAATTTGGGAATTCCGCAGAAGGCGTGTATATATTCAGTAACAAAGTATTGAAATATTCAATTACAATAATAACCCCCTTCCCCGATTTTATAACCTTTATGCTAGTGTCGCTTCCTTAGAGCCTTCATTTATCTCTATTTTTCAAATTAAGTCAGAAATCTTGTTTTCAAAAAGACCCCGAAGGTCTGTCACTTAGTAGGCCATGTCGAATAAAAAAACTAAAACATCATAGTTGACACTCCGTATACTCTTTTTGTTCTTACGACGCCTCGCCAACAAGATGTGGCCTATCTTGAGCTAACAGGCGATAAAGTAGAAACTTTACTATGGATTGGAGTTCTACTATCTTGGCATTTACAAAAATTTATACCACTACTCTTCTTATGAAACTTCATACTGATTACGCCCGTTTTGTGAAAAAATAAATAGTCAAACCTGACCCCATCCTGGATTTGAAAATTCATTATTATTATTTTTCTCTCGCTAAACCTTATTATTGGGACAAATTCATTCACAAAATATGACGATATTTCCAACATTTCAACTTCTGATAATACCCACAAGCAAAGCACACCAATTTCAACCTAACACGATCATCCACGTAACGGCAGGTGTTTCATTAAAAGTTATATCCCTTAATAACGCAGGTCACAATCCCCAAGTAATCCGGTCTTTCACAAGTCAATAGCTTTCTCACCGAACTAGTTGACAGAATTTCATCAAATTCGGTAATATTTCATTCACAAACAAACGGTTTTATCCTAATAACGAAAAAAATAGATAAAGAGTAGATTTTGTTAAGTATGAGTTACTGATGGATCGCGCCTCCGAGGCGATTAAAATTTCCTTTGGCGATCAGTTCAAAAACATATAAAGGAACAAAGGTGTGGCCTTCTGCTTTAAAAATGTCGGAATAAAGGGTAGGGTGTGTGCTACGGTAAGGTCCAAAAGCACATCACGCGCAACAAAATATAGTATCTTATCAGCTTATTTTACGTCTATTTTACGCTGTAAATTTGACATAAATTATGATTTTGCTATAAAATGATGAATTATCATCAAATATCAGCAATTTCATTCACATTTATCTGTAATATTCAAACATTCTTTAATTGCACAGAGAATTTCGAATGCAGTTTGAGCAAAATTATATAACTCCTTACAGCCGTCACGAAAAATATACCATATATTCAAATGTATGTATAAATGGCACAGGTAATTTGTGTTATTGAAGTCTATGCTTTGTTTTAAAATTCGAATATTTCTTTTCATATCTCTATATTCCAACCCAAAACCGTATTAAATAAATGTTTTTACTATTCCCTAAAACGTGAACAATGGAAAAATATGACATAATGATATAATAATATTTTCCCATATAATTTGAACGTCCTAATTTATTATTAAAAGCCACATTCTTTGGTTAAGCTAATCAGAACATGATTTTGACCGCAAATTTTTAGTATTTAATCCCCTTCATTTTTACGTTCAATGCGTAATTTTTCAATTCAGGAATCTCGTTCTCATTTATGTCTTTTCATGGAAAGCCTGCAATTAAAAAGTTTAAAAGTAATTTCGTTGGAAACTTTCATCTCTACAACCTTTCCCACACTCGAAATTATTAACCCTTATGTCGCTTGGAAGTCGGACGCTATGGTCGACATGCTGGTAGCCTAACGCAGGTTGAAGATCTCGGGTTCGAATCCCAACATGACTCAATTCTTTAATTCATGTCCACCGCTCAAAACGGGTGTATTAACTTGGCTCGACCGAACCGGAAAGGTCGTATCTTTCCAACAAAGTTACGATAGAAAGGTTTTTTACCTAGATATTTCAATCGGATTTGGCCGATTCGAATACTCATTTTTTTTTCGATGTGATTTGACAACCGATATTCCATCCAAAATTTCATTTTGTTAAGCATGAGTTACAGATTGACCGCGCCTCGGCGGCAAAAACATCTGTGCGCAGAAATACTTTGAAATTGTTTGAACAAAACTTCATTACACAAAACTCGATATTACATATTACTCATACCAATCGAACATATGAAAATTTTTCTGTCTAATGAACCTTCTCATTATTTTTGAAATCAGATTCGTAAATTTTCTATTCGGAATGATATTATTCGATTTGATAATAATCGACGCGTGTCCGGATTCATTCGCATATCGGATTCAGCGATAATCGAATATTTTGAGCTATCAGTATCGGTCGAGGTCGACCCAATAATTTTTATGGCAATAAATTACTTCCACTACAACTTCAGTATTTTACTAATATTCTACTGAAATAATTAAAACTATTATAAAAAAGTTTGAGGAATTTACAAAATGGTGTTAAAAGCTCATAAAAAATGTCGGTTGTTTTTATATAAACTCCAAGGTTTCGATTGGTTTAACAGTTTGCAAAATTAACTAAAAAAGTTCAATAAATCTTTCAGTTTCTTTAAAAACTAGTCTAAGATATAAATTACTGAAATTAAAAATCATACTTTTTTGTGGCACACATTTTTCAAACAAAATGGTGAAAAGTTTTAAAAAAATATACATTCCACTAGAAGGAAAATGACGCAAAACTCTTTTTTGTTTATTAAAAAGCACAAGTATTATAACGCAATGCGCTCAATTTGAATCAATGATCTAAAAGTCAGTTTTGGAAAATTCCATAACATTTGAAAAATATCTTGTTTCGTTCTCCCAGTGGTAAAAATGGCATTTTTTTTAGCTTGCTTTAATTGACTTGAAGTAAAAAATAATTTATAGGAAGTCTTCCGTAGAGTATGAGTCCGTCAGTGATTCGTTCTTTTCTCCAACAAAAAAATATCAGTTCATCCGATGTGGAATCCGAGGATAGAATAAGACTTGATTTTTATTCTGCTTGAGAAGGAAGCCGATAACGCGTCTTGAACATATGGCGTACACCATTATCTCTTGTATGGAAAACAGCTGTTTGATGATGTTGGTTTTAGCCTAACATTTTTCTCATCATACGTGTTTGTTGACATGGTTAGTGGAGGAAACCGTGAGATTCGGCTACGTGAGCTATTGTCCCCCAATGATGTTACTAGCGAACGCCACTAGATTCGAACCTGCGCCAGTGCTATCAGATATGCATTTCTAGTAGCAAAGTCCAAACTTATCAACCATCGAGCTAACCGGGCACTTCTTATACTTGCGAATTAGTCAGACTTATCATTAATAAAATGTCACATTTGCAGCCATTTTGTATTATCAACTTTACGAGTGCCGATAGGCTGCCGGAAGAACGACATTGAGCTGATACAAGATATGTTGTACATCCGGATTAATCTCTTTAATTACGACTTAGACGTCAAGTGTTTTTCTTCGTTACATGATCCAAATTAACAATCGAAATATTTCTGATGTCTCTGACAATAGCGACCACAGACTTGCATTCTTTGTATCCCAAAATAACAAATACCGGTAGCTTGAAACTACGTAGAAACGCATAATGACATGAGAACATTTTCTCTCTACTTGAGGTCCGAGCAATTAACGCAATTTTAGGTCAGAACGACGAAGGCAATTAAAAAGTTTACGTGAAATAAAAATTGCCAGTCAAAGTCTAAAGATTAAATTGTGCAAAGTTAGAAAAGTGAAGTAAAAATTACTGGTATTTGTGATTAACACTGTTGCTCATTTTGAAATTCCGATTTGGGATCCCAATTAGAAAATTTTATTTTGTCAAGCATACGCCGCAGATGGACCGAGTCTCATCGACGCGATCCACCAGTGATCAATACTTAACAAAACGGTTGAGATAGAAGCACGGTCGTACAAAATATAAAAAAATGCAAATTAAGTTAAAGTTTTGTAAAATATTCTGCTATTTTCAACTGTCTGTCCTTGACCTTGACCGCTATGTCTGTGGTCTTGTAATATTTTAAGTGTCGAGAGTGCTTCCTGTATAATCGTTCTGATGTAATTCATTGGCCTCGTCAAAGTACTTTGTTTTAAAGCAACAGGGAAACAAATATTTTTAAATTTTTTTGGTTAAAAATTATTGAACTGAACAAAATGCGATAAAACATATAAATTCGCAGGAAAAAAATATAAATTGAAACTGCACTATTTTTGTGATATTTGAAGAGTTTTAAAAAATTAATGGCCGAATATGCTTTTTTGAGTTTGAGCCACTGATGGATTGTGCCACCCAAGGCTCGGCCCATCTGTGACTCATTCTTGGCAAAATGAAATTATAGACTGGGAGGAGGTACAAAACGACAAGGTTTTATCATGGCAATAAAAAATCAGATATCAATATTTAACAGAAAAATCCCCATCCAGTATATTCCTGCAATAGAGTTACGTGACGGTAAAACTATTGTTAAAACTTGTAATTCCTAATATAACGCCAAGATGTGCAATGTTTCATTTTGATCAACTTAAAGTAATTGTGGGTTATTATTCCTAATTACTATATAAATATGAAAAACATTCACCGAGCTTTCAAATCCAAGCTTTACAGTGTAATTATGTTAATTCAATTAACCAAAATATCGTAATTGTTTAAAAATTGATATCGAAAGTACAAATATGTCTAAATTCCAAGATATAAATTATGTTTATTTGTTGCACAGTTTGTTGGGCAATTTGGTTCGTTGATTCCAAGTAGAATTTTAATTTCCACCACATAATGCAATCGATTTTGGTCAAATTTGACCAAAACCGATTGTATTATGTCGCTACAATTATGAAACCTTATTTTCTCGCCATTAAGTCTATGCTAATATTAGTATTCCGTCACTATAAATATCACGATTCTCATAATGGAGACAGTTTGTGTGTATAAAATAGAATATTTGTTATTTGTACGGAATTGAGGATTCGATCCGATTCGAAAGAAGTATACGAATCGGAATCAAATTCCAAAGGATTCGGTTTTGCCCAGACCTAGTTGTACACGACACGTTCTTTAAAAATTGGAAATATTGCTAAATCTAAACGTCGTTAGGTCGTCTTTTCCCAGAGGAGAGGTTAACACGGCACTGTCTAAGTTTTGATAGAAAAATATCTATTTTCTTCTTTTAACTGGAATTTTCTTTGAAAACGGCTAAAAACAACACTCAGACAGAACCGATTATTATATGTCAAAAAGGTATACACAGTACAATTCTAGCTTGTACCTAACTGGGAAACGTTTCAAACATAACTGGATTGATGAAACAAAATGAGTGGTATACGCCCTGGGCGACGATAAACCTGTCTATCACTTCTCTGTATCCTTTTACTCCCCTCTTGCGAAAGAATTAAATTGAATCCAAATCCGAAGCGTAGTAAAAAAGAAATCAGCAAATTTTAATTCCTCGTATTTCATAGGTCGAGTGAATTTATAACTACGTTATTAACGTCCAAATATAAATTTCCTGCTTCACCCCAAGCGCGGACATTTTGGAAACAAGCTCCCGATAATGTTTCTTAGGAGCCACGAATTAAAAATCGTTTTTATTTTGACTTGCTACAATTACCATAATTTCCAATGTTGTGTTCATATTCATTCGCGTCGTGATATTCTCGGCACTATTCTATGACTACAATATCTTCTGGTTCAGTGTTAAGAAGAAACGATCCCGGTTACTGAAAACTTCCGTTGATGAACCTTCTGCCTCATAAATGCTCAAATACCGCCGAACGAATATGCCAAATGAGGCATCATTTTCGCAAAATTCGTTCTGTTAAGTATGGGTCAATGATGGATAGCGTCGAAAAGGCGCGGTGCACGTGCTTGACAAAATGAATATGGGGGTTGAGCAATACAGCCGTGAGAATAGATACAACTATTGTTGAGACGCGTAATAAAATAACCATAACGACGATGTGCACAATTTTTATTCCTTTGCCTCAGAATAATTTCCCTTGTATACTTATTTGCTGAATACCCTGAAAGATTGCCTTTTTATTTTATTTTTTGTTTTAAATTATTGAACCTATCTAGCCGAATAGGGGGTTCCAAAACCCAAACTAAAAGCACGAGCCTTTGTAGCGACTATGTATGTACTGTACGTTACAGCTACTCGCGAAATGCTTCACTGAGAGACACGGTAGGTGGTGAAACGTCAATCATCGACCTTCCAAACAAAGCGATTGCGCTTAACCGAATGAGCCACCAATCCCAGCCGAAGATGGGTTTTCGAATTATTTGGGATGACCTATCCGCAAACCTACCGGGGATGACTGAACGAATGCCTAAGCAAGATGGCAGGACAATTGGCAGACACGGACCAGTATCTGTGTATCTGTACTTCGTTACAACTAACCAAAAACCCAGCCGAAGATGGGTTTTTGAATTATTTGGCATGACCTATCCGCAAACCTACAAGGGGGGACTGAACGAATGCCTAAGCAAGATGGCAGGACAGTTGGCAGTCACGGACCCGTATCTGTGTATCTGTACTTCGTTACAACTAACCACAAAGTGCCTTGGTGAAGGGTATGCTCAGTGGTAAATATCAAAGCATGGAGACAGAGACCCCACGGACAAAACGATTGCACTTAAACGATTGAGTCCCGATCCGGGCTGAAAGGATGGCCAAGCAAAATGCCAGGACTATACGACACAGCAGCGCCGCATAGTGAAACGCTATTATGGAATAGTTCGCCGTCAAAAGGCTGTAGGGAGAATAATTTTTCATGCAAAATTCTTACTGTGCGAAACGTGGAGTAGGATTTCAATTTTATTTCGTGGGAGAAGAAAGCCGAGGAGTGCGGCTTAACAATTTGCGAGCCACGACCTCTTGTGCAGATACATGTAGCGAATCGGTTAAGTGGTTGGCATTTTTACGAATTTTCATTGCGCATGAATCTGGTTGTCGGGGAAAGCCATGAGCAATGCTTAAGTGAACCACAGCACACTCGCGAGGCCTCTCCCATGTAATTATCACCCCCCACTGGCAACCGGATTAGAAATCTTCGTCAGGATGACCAGGGATGCATCGCAATACTGATACCTATCCATAAATACGAGCCTTTACTTTTAAGCTTGTCAAAAAACGAGGTTTTTCAACAAACTGAAACAAAAATTTCACAGCAAAAACGCAAACAAATGTGTAGTATACAATAAAATTTTATTAATATTATTATTATAATATATATCACTAAATACAGCGGTTGTTATCAACATTATACAGTATCGAAGCGAAATAACATAAACTAATAATACATAGAATTTTAAGATAAATAAAAAAAATTGCTAATGAGCATGGAATAATTACTTCACTTGAGTAACAAAAAAAACCAAGAGTGTCCAAACAAGTGAGGATGAAAGCGGGACTTGCTTCAACAATAGATATTATGGCTTAACGCCAGAACACATACATAACCTAGTCGGGAATAGTTCATATAAAAATGTTTTGTTACGTATGAGTCACTGATGGTTCGCGCCGGCGAGGCGTGGTCTGTCTGTGGCTCATGCTTAACAAAATAAGAGAACAGAATTAACTGTGCTTTATGTTTTCAGAGAATGTATACCTTTTTCATTCATTGATTTCGAATTGATGAAAAAACAATTATAAATTTTGCAACCGAAATTAAACATTTCGGACTGATTTTAACATGTTGATTCCTTAATTACATAGTCAGACACAAATATAAAAGAAACGGCTTGTGGGTTCGAACGTACACAGCACAACACAATTAAAATGCTAATCTAATGTTATGATTCTATCTTATTAACGAGTCATATATACCACCCGATAATGAGAAATTCAGAAAAAAAAATAGCCAACAAATAGCAGCATATATGAAATATTATGATTTTACAAATTATACATGAATATTTTATTAAGCAAATTTCAATGTGAACTTAGTGTAAACTACTACTCTCAATAATGAAATCGCCTGAACGAACAGCATATTTGAAATATTATGATTTTATAAATCATAAAAGAATATTTTATTAATAAATTTCAATTTGAGCTTTGTGTAAACTACTACTCTCAATAGTGAAATCGCCTGAATGCACAGCATGCTTTGAAAAATTATGATTTTATAAATTATAAATGAATATTTTAATAAGCAAATTTAAATGTGAGCTTTGTGTAAACTACTACTCTCAAATGTGAAATCACCTAAAACAGCATTAACATTGTTAAAGTTGACCTCAAATTGGAATGAATAAAAATGCTTTTCTACAATACGAATACTTGATAATTGTGGAATCGAATTGAACACTTAAGTTGTTGGAGAAAGACACGAGCAAGTTACATCGCAGTTAATCATGGGAAAGATTTTAACATTGCTAAGAAGTGTTTAAATGACTCTCACATAATGTCTATCATTTTGTGTAGTATGCACCATTAAAGGATAATATTGTTAAGGTCGAAGTTCGCACTCGCTTGAATGTGAAAGAAAGTGGGCGCAAACGTACGGGTACGAATAAATTCGTGAGTATTGAATTCGGTCCAAGCATGGCCAGGGAGCGTTTAAAAGGAGTTAACTATAATCTACTCACAAGGCAAAATGACGTACCAGCAATTGCACTTTTAAGCGGAATACATCCCAAACTATCACAGGCAGGTAAAAAAAGTTCAGTTTTTTTCAAGAGAAAGCATTCAAACAACTATTTAAAAGTGTAAATATAGAAGACTATAATAATTCAAAAACAGTAAGAAATTGTGCAATATACAATGTAAATTTCACTCAGAAATTTTTTGTTCAACTGAACGGCCTTTGTTAGACCTGAGTCAACACCGACCTGAGCCAAAAGTAATTTTTCATCAGTAATCATTTGACTTCGATCTAGGTATGGGTTATAGATGGTGGGTTTAGATACTCATAACAGTTGGTCAAGCTAGCTAGGCCAGACAAGAAAGGTGCTTCATTAAAATGGATCGGATCATACTGAATGACAAAATACAATTACAACCATTAAAGTGAAAGTTAGGGGGAAAAAAACTGACTGGTCTTTTGTGTCTTCTAGAGTCCCGGGTTTGTCGGAATGAAAAACTTTTGATTTTAGGACTAAATTGAAACAATCAATGGATAGTAAAATCTATCCATTTTTTACGATTTCAAAATCGATCCAGATTTTACGATTGCGCAGGACAGATGCCACTTACTGCACTTAGCGATTAAACCAATTCAGCACTTTCATGGAATGTTTTTCACTTAGAGAGTGCAGTTGCTGTTACTACATTGTGCCACTATTCACTCTTTGTTAGGTAATAGGTCGGTTTGTCAGGTTCCTTTTAGGCGACACTTCCGGCCTTGCTCAGATTGAATTTTGGTGAAAAAAAAAAGCGATAGTCAACAGGAATAAAAAATAACGAGATATTCTGTGTCTTGTATAGGTATCAACGTTGCCAGAATCAAATAACTTTTTATTTCAGGACCGAATCAAAAATTGAAATGATAGCCCTGTAACAAACAAGGGCGCTTATATGAAAACTAAGATTAAAACAATGTTTGCTTTTGCAGAATGTCAACAGCAGTATATATCGAATTGAAAAAATGAAATTTGATCCATTAGATACTGACATATTGACTTGCTTGAAGTGCAGCGCCTAATGAATCACAGTCCAAGATATACAAAAAAAAACAAGTCCAGCCCCTGAAAAAACCAGTTATCATCGAAATACTATGATAACAATATCAACTTTCTGACCTATTAAAAGAGAGGACTGGAATACTTGCATTCTGTTATTTTCTGACATTGAACAAGGTTTAATGTCAGAAAAAGACAGAATGTAAGCAACTCTGCTACTTAGACACTAGCAGAAAACGAGCTCCGTCAGAAGACAATAACATTACTTTTTTTTGATCATTTGCAAAAAGTCGATTACTTATAAATCTGTTTAATAATACTCGAATGTGAAATTGCATTGTTAAAGAATTTGTCAAACCTTTTTTGTTCATTTGGAATAGAAAAAATTTAAACGACCAAAGATTTGTTTGCTATGTAAATGAAGTGAATGCATATTATATCTTACCAGAGGTAAAGGTGGCCAAAGAATCAGAAGTATTATAGTAAACCAACAAAAACGTGTTTTCAAAAAAATCTTGAAGACATCATAATTTAATTCCAATTTCTGAAAATGGATATTTCTTAAATCCAATGTTTTCAAATTAATCAGAAATTTGGACCAAATAATTTATCATTGGAAAATCACGAATCGAATAATTTTTGTTAGGCAATAACTAGGTCACTTGAATGCAAACCAAATACGGTTTACACTTGAAAAAAAAATACAAACCACGTTTTAACAAACTTGATCATAACAATACTGCAATAGAGTCATTTGCACTTCCATTTTTAAATTCCTTTTGCCAAGCATGTACCACAGAAGGACCGTGCTCCTCGAGCACAGTCCATCTGTGGCTCATGCTTGATGAATCATTTTACACAACTGCAGTAGAATCTAGAGAATGCTTTTGATAGAATTGATCGATGATACTCAATACAACGTCAATTGCCGTAGAATATTGTTCAATATCTTGCATAAGAATTGCCATAAAGCTGAAAAAAAATATACGAGTTGGCTGTCATTGACTAGAAGAGTATTCATTGGGTCTTAGAATTGAACTGATCAAATTAAAAAAAGCTCCTATTTGCCTAATAGCCGATTTATTACAGTCGAGCATAGGGATAGCAATAGTAAAATAACGATGTGAATGTATTTGAATTACTTTCAGCTGAATATTTCAAAGATTTTGAAGGATTCAAAAACCGCATATATAGAACAATATTTTATTCATTGAATTAGGTTAATCGGTAAATCGTAGGGAATATGCTTCGAAACTCCGCATCTCTAACATACCGGGTTCCAATCCTGTGTCCATACACATAAAAAATGAGGAAAATATCAAGCCAGAACCTTCACTCTTGATCCCAAACTGGTGTCTGCACGAGAAGTTGTGGTTCGTCATATGTTTTAAGTCCTAGGCTTACCTCTTCCGCAGAATAGAAAAGAAATCCCAATGTATCCTAATATTTATTAGGTCATGATAGCATTTATCCGCCCGGTTATTGTATTTCATAATGTCACTCTATCTGTTATGTTATATTAGATATTAGCAGCCAATCTAAATGAAGAGGAGCTGAATCAAGCAAATGAGCCAGTGAACTGATCAATTTAAATAACTAGCATTAAATCACCTTCTGGATACAGACAAACATACCTCATGAAGAAGACCGAAAAGGCGCAATCCATCTGTGACCCATGCTTGCTAAAAGGACAATCGTGATATGTACAAAACCAACCATATATATATATATACTTACTCAGGGTGATCTGAGGATAATGATTCTGTTTGGAATGTTTTCATGAAAACATCATAATACGGAGCTGCTTTCACTGCCAACTGTAACAAAATTAATAGGGATTAGTATTAAAGATTTTCATGAAAAAATATTCAAAACCTAACACGTATGTAATAAGCAATAGTCTATAACTTCACAAGTCTGTAATTTGACCAATTTATAATTGTTAGACCATTTTCATCCTTGTTATATTTTGGTCGTGCAAAACATAAAACTTTTGTTCAACTAAGCACTGGGTATACTTACATCGAATGTCTTTATTAAAATACTTCTAAAATTGTGATCAAAACTATTCTGCTTTTGTATCTATCCGAATCGAGTAATTTAAAGAAGGTAAATCATGGTATATGTGCAATTTGACATGAATCATAGTTTTCCAATACAGCTGATCGATTTTATATGAGAAACATTAATTTCTATTCTATGAGTGAATTAAATTTCAAATACCCACCCAACTACATATCTTGATTCTGATAAAGTTGAAACTAAATTTTTCTATTTCATATCATCACATAGTTAGTATACTCACAGAAAAAATTCCTTTCACAACCCAACTATGATAAACCTTCAATGTATTGTTATAAGCGGAATCTTAAATATAAAACAAAATTAAGGAAGTGAAAAACTAATATGGTATAAGACCAATAGTTCCTTGAATAGTGGTGTCATTTTTTTTACCAACATTCACCACATACTTAGTGTATATAACTGCACAAGGGGTTGTGATTTGTATTAGGGTTAAGCCATATTTTGGGCCTTCTGCAGGATGAAAATAACATGCATCCTATTCTACCATTTGTATCTCCAAGTTGTGGCGGTGGTGGTCTAGTGGTTAACATGTTAGGTAGGTAGGTAAGATTTTTTTATCCTGCGAGAGTGAAAGGCAGCTTAATGATATGGCAAACCACAACCTCTCGTGCAGACACCAGTTTCGAATTGGGAGTGGAGGTTTTTGGCTTAACATTTTACCCATTTTTCTGTGCATGAATATGGTTGTTGGAGGAAGCCGTAAGCAGTGCTTGCGTGAACAAGCGTGCACCGGTAAGGCATCCAGCAGACCTCTCGCATATAATCATATCTCAGTGGGATTCGAACCCAGGATGTTAGTGATGCATAGCTCTAAGCGTAATCCAAACGCTTTACCGAGTGAGCTAAACAGACACCTTACTGAGTGAGCTAACTGGGCATCACAGATTCATTATCTCCGGTTCTAGTCCCGACTCGTTAATCCGACCACTCAACAAGAGATTAATGACTTGGGTACGCCAAGCCGAAAATGAAAGTTCATAACTTTACCAACAACACATACGAAACGTATTCGTCTATAACTGGGCACTTGAACAGGGCCTTGGTCAGGGTGATCCACTCCAAGTGTCAATAAAATAAAAGTAAAAAGTAAAATAAATAATGAAAACTGACCATAGTGCAACATGAACAAAAGAATTAAAAAGTGTTCATTTAGGTAAACAGAACACAAATAAATGAATAATGAAAAAACATACTCAATGATGCTGTCAAATCTTTCTCTCCATTTCTCAAATTGAGTAGAAGCGAGTAAATAAACCTGAGTCCTCTTTTCAACCATAAGATGGCATCAGTAGCTGAATTCCGTACTTTTGTTGTGTTCGTTTCCATCTCTTGTTTAACTATGCTTTGTATAGTACAGAATCTCACTGGGTCTGTCAGTTGTTTTGTTCGAATTTTCTGTAAATATCACAGAAACTGTCCATCATATTCTCAGCTACACAGGCACTTGGAAACATGACTTCAATATAAAAAATTTGAAAACAGAAAAAGTCCAGTAGAACTTAATACCCTATCCGATGACAGATGTTTTGCCTGCAATGCCAACATGATGCTCGCTAGGTCACCATGCATCCCAGAATATTCATGAATTAAAGTGATTAAAATTTCTGCCCTGGGCGATGGTAATCTATCTATCACTCCTGTGTTCCTTTTAACCGCCTCTTATGACACCCTGAAAATACGTTAAGGCTATTCTAAAGCGCTCTCCTATAGGGTTAGATGATATTTCAACCAAGATTGTGATGTTAGGATAAGAAATTCCTTCCAGGGGAGAAGAGAATTTAAATCCCTGTGCAAACAAAAACAGCACAAAATTAGATTTTTTCGTCAGTTTTCTTAAAATGACTACTAGATCTAACTGGGAATACTAATTTAAAAATTCAAAATCGATATCTGTTCGCATACTCATTTCTGATATAATCCATATATATATATATATATATATATATACAAGGTTTAGAGCTTCTAACAAAAATTTCACAGAAAAAGTTCAAATTTTACATACCGGTGGTACATTTAACTTTTTGTGAATATGTTAAAAATATATTAGTTGAAAAGTTTATTGAAATTTTTTCCATATATTATCAATTTGACTTAGAATCAGATTGGGAAAGATACAGTGCGAAATAATGGGGTAGCCCTAAATCTAACCTTGATATTTCCAGCTAAATCCATCTTGACAGGAGCAAATGCTGTTGAACCGATTAGATCGAAGAATGGTAGTAAATCATCGCATGCTGCTAAAAATGGTGTGGTTGGGACTCCTCCGTCTTCTTCTAATACAATGTCTGTGAAGCTGTGCATAAAATATACTACTTTACGTTTTATGAAGTTTGGTGTCATAACATTTCAAACATATCCAAATATGATTTAATCAAAAAAAATTCATCGAAAAAGCAAATGAGTCAAATCAATTTACTACCATCTAATGAGAAAATATAATATATCTTGTCAAGTATGAATTAATGAATGTCGCTTGGGTTCATACTTCGTAAGATAAAAGTTCTGATTTGAGGTTAGTATT
This sequence comes from Styela plicata, assembly GCA_963675895.2. Taxonomy (NCBI): domain Eukaryota; kingdom Metazoa; phylum Chordata; class Ascidiacea; order Stolidobranchia; family Styelidae; genus Styela; species Styela plicata. The sequence goes on from OZ023150.1 coordinate 7,250,985, forward strand.
CATACTTCACACACACTTAATCACAAAAAATGGGTATTCTAATATTATCCGAATCGGGCATATTTTCCAAATCTAAACATGGCTTCCCTAAATTCTGTCACCTTGTGAAGTAAAAGGGCCAACTATCTGACAGTCCATTATCTGAACGATTGGGTATTCTAGATTTGTGAATAAATACCTTTTCATACATGGGAACTTGTGGTATATACTTATAATTCCTGACTTTCTTTGTTCCCAAATATATTTGATTACAATTTTGTTTGCAGGATTACAATCTTTACAAGTCGTTAGGTCATAAGGAATAATGTACCTGTGCAACATAGCGCTGAAGAATGTCAATTTACATTCATCATTTGCAGTTTTAGTTGATTTTATTGCAATTTCTTTAGTGTTGTTGTTGTGAATATCTGTGCTGTGTATTTTATTTTCTTCGTCAATTTGTTCTTGTGTTTCTTCTTTGTCGTCAGGATTAATAATATTGACAGAGTTTTGTGTAGCGTTGTTTTTCACTTCGAGGGATACATGTGGTATTGGTGTGTTAGAAATATTCAGTTGTGAAAGTCTGTCAGCGGCATCAGCAAAAGGTCCAATATATTTGTCGCTAGGTGGAGGTGGAGAACTTGGTACCGAGTGGCTTGTCGGTAGGTCAGGAGAAAAAGACTCATTTAATTTTGTAAATTCTTTACTTCGATTACGCGTAGATTCCTCATTCACAGAAACTGATCTTCTGCTATATTTCTGAAAAAGAGTGGAACGGTGAATCGTCAAAAGACAGATGTTGTTAGATCATAGGGTCACCCTCACCTGAGTGATGAGGTGAAGCAATAATGACAGTTAATGTGATGTTGACACACGTTATCTCATGCCAAAAATGGGAATAAAATTTAGTAAGTAAGATACAGAGAGAGACTTTTTGATTCAACAATCCTTAGAAAGTCATGCCAACTCAGTATTTGATTCAAAACTCGAATGTGTTAATCAAACTTTTTTTTCATTTGAGGTAATACCCAATCAGAAATCTTATTTTGCTTAGCATGAAAAACAAAATTTGGTGTTCCTCAAAAATAGATAGGTAATGTAACCAGAAGTATTTGATTTAAGTTAAACGATATTTAAGGTTTTGAGATTACCTGGATGTGTTGAACAACCAAAAAAAATTGTTTTTGGGACTATTTTAGAAAGGACCTCTTTTTCAGAACTATAAGGACTTGCCTGCTCACACAGACCAATGCTACGTTGAGCTTTGTTTATCTAACCTAATCCTGCGTTGATGTCAAAAGAATAAAGATCACACTTATTCTATAAATGTGTTGTCGGCACCAAATATACTATGCAAAAAGATTCAAAACATTCATAGATTTTATAGAGCAAGGCTGCAGGAGACATATCATACTTGAAAAGATTCCTGAAACCACTGAAGTGCAAAGATGAAAGATGAACTAGGGAACCCCATTCCTTAAAGATGTTTATTGTCTACGTTATAATAAAAATAATGAGCTATAATAAAAATCATTAAATTAACCCTGTATTGTTAGTGGTTATAACCACTCAACCCAGGGTGTGATAACTTGGGCTGCCTCGGCTGAAATGGAAAGTTCTTATCTGTTGGCAAATGAATATAAAAAAATCCTACCCCTTTATTTTTCGAAACATTAGCACCAGCGAATGGTAATGCCATTTGTATTTCATCACCACGATCTGCATTTGACTTTGTGCTGAATCTATCTTCTGCCATGCTGAGACATTGAGTCAGTGTATTTAGAAAAGTATCGCAAGTCGCCACCAACATTGATGATGTTTCAGTCAATATCTGTAGAAAAAATTTGAAAATTTTCAAAAATATTACAATGCACACTAATAATGAAAGAATTAGTTAGAATGTAAAATCAGGTATCAGTAATGAACCTCCTTTTTATACGATTCTTTTACTCTGTAATACTACTACATACATAGTTACAGAATGGCAGCTACACAGCTACCAAGACAACGAAAAGTGGTTCCATCGGAAGAACCGAACTCTACAAAGAGTTTCAAAATCAATAATACTGCTATGGAATAATAGACATCTGAAGAAAATGAAATACCTGTTTCGAACACCCGAAAAAAAAAAAAATATTCTGTCTCTGTGCATAGTTACATGGCATAGCAGTGCCATATCTTACAACACACAGAAATTATTTGGAGCAATTTTAAAGCTTTTGCCTACAAGCGCACTTGATAAAATTTTCGCTAGTATAATTTACACAAACGGTTTTATATGATAAAAGTTGTTTTCAGATAGAACCATTAAAACAATCAAAATCCCATATAGAACTTAACATTGTCAAATTAAAATTTTGGCTAAGCAACAATTACTCATTCGATTACCTATTTGACCAAAGTGGGCGTAATATAAAGATATTAATTCCAACTATCAAAATGAAACAATTGCAAGAATTGATTTCACGCATTTCATTTTTTTGACTTATGAAATTAATGGAAATTCCATGCGAGTAAACAATGTACGGTATTTAAATGAGACAAGTTAACCACACAGCAGTTGAATTGTAACTGATTCACTTCAATATGCTCATGCAAAGCCAATTAGAGCATAATGTAGCTCAATCCAACACTACTGTTATTCAAATAAAATAGATTCCATCAGAAGGAAATTGAGCAAATGAGCAAATTTTGTTATATCTTTCGTTAGAAGTATAAATATTCTTATTTGAGTATCTGGCAGTGGTTAAACTGTAAACAAGAGTTCGAAATCCCCAAAGCTGCTTTGCGTAGAAAAGCATTAAAGGTTTTCAACATTTTTATTCAGACAAAAAAATGACATGACCATCAGTAAGCCTGAATTATAGAATGGCAGGAAAGCTCATGAATTATCTACAACGCTAACCCTGTTCTATAGCGCCTCGCTTAGGATGATCAACTCAAAAAAGGGAACAGAAATAAAGCAAAGAAAAGCAGTACCTTAGTATTTGGATGTTCAATTTGTGCTTCCTCTCTCAATTGTTGTACTTGATTAGAAAGAAGATCACAATACAATCTCAGTTCCGAAACCTTAGCTTGGATTTCTTCACTAGAAGCAGATTCTGAAATAATAAATTTACTTTAAATGGGGTCATTACAAGGACGGGCCTTATTACTAAATGCCATAATAGGATTGATTAGAGCTTCATCAGAATATTATAGTTTGCCAAAAATGGATGATTGTGCACGAGCAACGCGATCCATATGTGTCTCATACTCAACAGATTGGATTTGGACATACATCAATGCCCAGATTATTTAATTTGTATTGATCTACGATAGATATGTCCAGAAACCAAGGCTTAATAATGATATAATTGAGGATCAAAAGATTCAATGGTCAGCATAAAAAATATATTATTCAGATATACCAATTTATGATTAATATTGCTATTTATATAGGTAAAAATTGCCTGGTGGACATTTCAACTATGATTTTGGAAAGCTTATATATAGTATATCAATTGTGGCACAACCTTGGTTATCTTCCTACATTCAATATGTTCATATCATTTTCTTTGGAACTGAAAAAAAGCTTCAAAATCATCAATAATGCTATGAAATAGCAAGCTTTTATGAAATAACAATGTTGATGAATTTGAAGCTTTTTTTTTCAATTCCAAAAAAAAATGATATGAACATATTGAATGTCGGAAGATATTCAAGATTGTGCCACAGTTGATATACTATATATAAGCCTTTCCAAAATCATCAATAATGCTATGAAATAGCAATGTTGATGATTTTGAACTCAATGATATTTTTTTAAAGTTTGGTTGATACCAGAATGAATCAAACATTCAAAAAGATACATTCAAATTTTCTAGCCACGGATATTATCATGAAATGTTGTTCATTTGCCAAATTTTCTTCTGATGAAACCTATTTCTTCAGGTGCCTGGGTGGCAGAGTAGCAGGAAATTTGGAAAGTCTGCAAGACATCGCCGAAAATGCAATCATACAAAAACTGATTATTAAAATTCGAGATATAATATTATGATTTTACAGAGAAAAACATTTTCACAAAGAAAAAGGAGATTACTCGTGACCAGAATTTTAGACTGTTTGGATAAAGACATCTCTACGACATCCAGTAATATTGTATATTATTATTACTGTAGATAAATTCTGTTTAGCAAGTTATTATGGGATTTGATTTTACAGATGAATAGACTTGGAACGTGCACCAAAGAGGAAGCAGTCTTTAACTCAATCAAGCATTACCAAAACTACCGGCATCCATATATGCACGGCAGGGAGACAGATTTTTGTTTTTCTCTTGGTAATAAGAAACTTTCATGGTTTAGACGAACTCAAAAGGTACAAACCAATTATAAACACTACTATAGAGCTTGTGCAGCTACAACATAATCTGCATGTAAAAAATAAAACTTGGGAGGACAAAAATTGATTTCGCAATGGTTAAGTATAGAAGTAGCTGCTTTTCGAATAATGTTTGCTTTGCAATATTTTGAGCGGTTTCAGTGAATGTAAAAGTTACAGTTCTGAGAACAAGAAATATATTACTGAATAATCAAGTGGCGATTAATAATAATAATCTTCCTCCTGTTTCAGCAATATTCTGGCATTGAACTATGCCACACGCAAGATTTCTTCTATTGTTAACTAACCTCTAGTACTTATTGAACTTCTCAATTCGCATTTTCTTGCCTTCACAGTCCCAAGAGCAATCAACCATTTTTGTCTCTCAGCAGGAGTACTTGCTCTTAAATACCAGTGTTGATCATGTTGAAGAACAATATCAAACCTAGTGTTGTCCGTTGGATGAACTAAAATAAAAAATTGATAACTAATAATTAAGGTTGTTCACCTAACACTTGAACTTCCAGTTTGGTTTACATTGTACAGTATTTGAAATTTGTTAGATGAATGAAATCTTTCTAATCGGTTATATTTTTTAAGTTTTGCAGCAAAGTCAAGAATCGTGTTTAAGTTGTTGAATTTGTCATATGAGTTGTCACTAGCACTGAGTAATTCTATTCGGTGATTCAAATTGATTCGGAGCACAAAAATCGAATTAGTCCTATATCAGCAATAGGAACAAAAACTTGTAAAATAAAATGAATTGTATCATATTTTCATTATAAAATTTATGACTCAATCAATTGTGCGCTGGAAGGGGGAAGTTGAATTGATGGTACAATGCCTAAGGCTTACTTTTATCATCATGAAGTAGAGCCTATAACTTTTCTTTTGTATGATAACGGAATGGGGGTGAATTGGAATGGTAAAAGTGTGACACATTAACCACATATGTCTAATTAGTTATTCGATTACCGTATATTACAATTTTTGATGATTCTGTTTTGTCCACGCTTAGTGGTGAATTGAAATATGACAAAATAGATAATTACATATCATGGACAGTTTACAAGGTAAAACTTTCATATACCTACACAGAAAAAGTACTGTTCAAACCTTAAATCATGCTGAACAAAAGATTAAGTAGATGATGTAAAAAAGTATAGATACGATAAGGAGATCGATATTCTTCAGATCGTCAATAAATGGGCCATCGAAACTGCCGATAATTACAACGATTATAATTTTTCAATGAGGAGAAATTTTGAGTTTTTTGAAAATGATTTATCTTGTATTTGAATAATGCTTTTTTGATGCATATTCTTCTGATAACAAACCTATTCTTTTGACAAACAGACAAAGTGGCATACTGATATACTATTTCATTCTGAATTGTCAAACATTCTAGAATTTTGATCAAAAGTAATTTTGTTTCTGATTTTTCTTAAATTCTTTCATTTTGCAGTGAAATCATCCTAAACCCCACAAACCACAAAATACGTTCTATCAGAATACTGTTTAAAGTAAATTATAAAGAAAACCTTGTCTAGGCTGACATTATCTTGTTTTTCTTCGAGTGTGTAAACTTTAATGCTATATTATTTGGGTGACCAATTTTGTACAATAACTCAAAATGACAGACCAAACCCTCTAAAACTGTTATATTATTCATTTAAAAAAGATTTATCAAGCTGAATTTTTTTCTGGCAGAATCTATTTTCTTTGGTTGTTTTGGTGGCAGAGTAGCTGAAATTTTTTTCTGACAGAATCTATTTTCTTTGGTTGTTTTGGTGACAGAGTAGCTGAATTTCTGTTAGTTTGTCACAGATCAGATTGATTTTCAATGTTCAAAGTTAAATAGCATAATCTGATTAAACTATTGCAATAAACTTATGAATTATTGATTTCAATTTTTACCTTTCACTTCGCCAGCAGAAATGTTCAAAGAAGCTTTGCATCCTTTGTTTATTTCTTCTAGACAACTGTAATAGGCAAATATTCCATTGTTCAACACAAACCATCGTGGTTGCCAACCTGTTAAATAATATTTAAGTACATATATATATATATATTTTGCAACTCCGGAATAAAAGTGCTGCCGAACTTAAGTTAACAGATAATGTTGAAACTAAAATTTGAGGTGTGATAAAGTGAAAGATTTTCATTTTTTTAACACTGCACTTAAAAAGAAGACTAGCGTGCCAATGTTAACTTAGAAATTAGAATAAATAAATTAGAATAAATATTCAATTTAATAGAAAATCCCTGAATTACTTCAAACTCCTGAATTTTTGTTAAACTTTTGCATTGAATATTCAAATTTTGCTAAAGTGAGGTTTGCCCTAAAATCACCATATCATCTTACAATAGAGTGTCAGTGACTTCCTCCAAGCGGGGGTAGTGATCAATTTTTATCAGTATAGAACTGTAAAATCCCATTAGGAACAATTAGTCAATTCGCATCTCAAAAAAATTAAAGTCGATCTATTCGTACCTTTAAAATATTGTGGTCATACAATGATTGCAAGACATATGCAACCGAAAATCATCTTTAATTAAATATATTGTCTGATGGTAATGATAACGTAAAACTGCCCAACTTTGAACACTTTTAGATAAACGCTTATACCTCACATAGATAGTAATCTATATACATAATTTCTTTAGCGTGTTACAGAGAATATGCAATACAATTGGTAACTTCGGTAATTTTTGGTATGTGAACAAATTTTTTCATCTGAAATTTTGGTGTTTTGTGCAAAATTTATTGCCGGCGACCAAACGATCATATCTACGCTCTCGCAAGCTGTAAAGTCTTGAAATTCAGGCTACCAGTAGATGACGGCCATAACATTCACATATATCTACAGAGGCTGTGAGATGTCAGTGCAGAGGTCAAAATATTTGAATTACTCAAGTTGCTAACATGGCCCAAAATGATGAAATTTGTGCCTACGTCAGACGTTACACAGCTAGACGTCGATCATCCTTTCTCTATGATGCACGCACGAAAACGTCAATAACATAACGACGGCAGCTATCTCTCTGAGACCTAGAACTGCCTTTGATCGGCAGAACACATAGCGATCAACAAAATAGGCTTTATCATGCATGGGCTGACAGTTTTAACGATATCGGTGGGCTTCTAATCATTTGTGGATCAACCTTGAAATTTACAAGTTGTTTGTAATGTTTTTAATGGCGAACAATCCAATTCTAAAAATGAGAAATCTTGCAAAATCTCTAATTTAAGTGATATTAGTACCAACTGCTGGAGAACTATCGATAAAAAAAGATATTGCTGACATAAAAAACATTGCTCAAACATCCACAATTGAGGCCAAAATTGTATATTTTGGTCGAGAAGTCATTTGGCTACTACTGACACAATGGTATTGGGATTTCTTTGTAGATTTATTGATTCAAGTCTAATCAGTGTGCAGTTCTTCAATGTATAAGTATAGCATTACACAGAAAAAATCGAACCTGAAGTGATCTCAAAGTCACAGCAGGACAGCAGAAAATAGATTTACATCGGAGGAAAATTACTTGCAGATGACAAATTAGCGTCACATTTAGCGGTGTATTATGTCACTACATCTGAGCCAGACAACCACGGATAACAGGACAGGCACCCATAAAGGAAGTGTCGTTTGTGGGCTTTGAAATGAATCGACCCGCCCATTGGTTAAATGTAAATTTTCGCTAGTCAGTTATGTAAGAAACGGGATTCTGATTTTGGGAATAGACTTTTACGCTCCCCGTTCTGATCAACAATACCTTAGTTCTTTCGGATCATCAGTGATCCAAAGGTAACAACAAAGACTTGAAAGAATATGCCCAAAGTGATTTAGTTTTGTGTTTGGTTCGTATGATAGTGAGCAAGGACGTTAGATAATGTTGTCATAATAATTTTAATAGTGTTATATTGGTCTTGGTGGGTGACTGGAAAGTTAACACTTTTGATCAATTTAGTATTGTACATACACTGACTATACAACACATAACGTTAAATTATTGTTGTTGTAGTATTGTAAGATAATGTGCTTGAACTAGATATTAAAACCAAAAAAATGACATTAAAATTTAGGCACGAAAATGAGACTACGGCGAGAATGCAAAGTAACGCCTCATTGTTCATATATCGTATTTCTGTGCGGTTTGAACGAAAAATAGCCGATTGATTAGTTGAATGGCTTCAAAACTATTTATAGTTAGGAAGTTTCACGATACAAATTCTGAACGTTGAATAGACCTGGGTGGATTGATTAGTCAACCAAGCGAGGGTGGCAGAAACTTCAAAGGTGGATATATTTAACAAAGAAAAAATTGTATAATGTACCGGTATAATGGCAATGTCGCACAATTTGCAATTGCATTCTTTAGTGTTTTATGGTCAACAATTAGACAAACTAACCAACTCACCTCCCCAATAATTTGTCCACTTGTACAGCATTCCATCTGTGTCACATAAATCCATTTTCTGTTTTTACAGGTTCAGGGTTGCACAGTCAGCAGGTCAGATAATCGCACACTCTGACACTGTCGTTCTGCATTAACTGGTTAACTGGTAACGTTAACTTACGTTAACTTAAGTTACTTTTCTCTGACCTGGGCATATGCTTTATCCTTCCCCAGGATTGATACCAGTACAGTCCTGTATCAAATCTGAAATGGCTAAGTAAAACAGAGGTTGGAACAACCCATCGTCAGCAAATTAACATTTGAACAACGGATTCCGAATTCCCGAGCTGCCCAACTGCTCAAGAACTGAGAAGAAACATAATGTTTGTTTTCATTTACAGTGGTGGTGAGTGGAGTCCAATATGTGACATATATCTGAGGACAAACGTAAATTCACCAAATTGTACAAGCACTAGAAACCCAGACGAACATGCCAAAAATGGAAAATCATGTCCTATTTTGAAATCAATGTCAAATAATCAATAAATTATAACGCAAATTATCTTATTGTGCATTTACCCTGCAATTGAGAGTCTACAGAGTATATCTTTTTACTATTTTTTGAAAAACGGAAAACTTTACTTTCGAATTGAAAAAAAATATTTATGAAAGGAAAAGTATTTTATATATCTTTAGATCGTATATTCTTAAAGTCGATTAAAAATATATTTACAACATTCTAAAAAGAAAATATGAATTGATTACACGCTGAGAGATGTAAATTTCATATTTCTACATTTACCTTTCATCACTGGCTCCGAGAGGGGGTGGTCGGAGGGAAACCCCCCAATGCCAGCTATTTGGTGTCCGACCCCAAATCCTAAAAAATATGATAAATTGCTAACAATTGCTAAATTTTCGCGCGCCTTTGATGCGCTTTTTTTGGTTCAAAAATGTCAATTTACTTTTTTGTCGGCTACCCGGGCCTACCCGTGTTATGGTATAAATCGGTATGCTGGCACAACATATATAATCTCTATCGATTCTGAAATCGACCCTTTTGTTCTTTCAAAAAATAATTTTGAGCTCATAGTAATTTGATATTTGCTAAATAAATCAAATCGGAGTGCACATTAAGCTATTGAATATGCATTAAAATATTCTATTTTTTTTTTTTATCAAAATTGATCAGAGCAAAGCTGCAAGAGATATAATACACTTGAAGTATCATCCCTCACAGATGAAAGTTTAAGAGCCATATAAATCAGCACAACCAAAATAGCGTGAATAGCAAGTTTTGAAAAATATTAAGAAAGCGGTTAATGTTGTCTGTCCCATGAATGACACGTAAAAATAAATAATTATAAAGTTCACATCTGCTTAACAATAACCAATTAACTAATTGAAAAAAACATTGTAGTGATTTTCAAAGCTTGCTGAAGTATGTTTGACAATTTTGATGGGATACAATCAAACTTCCACAAATGATTCCATTTAATGTACTAATAATTAGAAACCGGTAAGAATATCAAGCATTGTCCCAAGGCTATGGGTAATATTGCCTTACCCAGGGGCACCTCAATTGTATTGCTCATTGACGTCTTTTTTGCTCATCAATCTTGACCGTGTCTACCGGGGTTCGAAACTGCGTCATTCGTTAGATGTACATTTGGCCACCAGTTGGTGGTAACACGATCAAGTGAGTCGAGGTTATCACAAACGTGTGCTCACAAAAATCTGAGCAAAAGTATAATTTGATATACGGTTTTTCATATATTTCGAAAAATACTACCATTAGAATGCAAGAAATTAGACCTCAAAAAACATTCTTCTTTTTTTTAGATAAAATCAGAGTTACAAAGTTTGGATCGAAATAGCCGGTACAGTGGTACACTGAGTGGTACGGGTGTTGTCTTCAAAATACGTTGTGCGTAGGGTTGGGCAACTTGATTCGGGGATTCGATTCGATCTGAAGCACAAATTTAACTCCAACTCAACAACTTGATAGATAATGTGAAATTATCAATCTTTAGAACAAAACACAGATTCGATTTTGGTAATTTTCTACCATACTATTATTAATATTCATGATGCAGGCAGGTCGTAATTAGTACAAATGGGATATTCCTCAATTATATGGAATTAGTAATTCGATCAAATTTGAAGATATTATACCAATAAGATTTAATTCCGTGTGATTCTGTTTCGTCGGCCCTAGCGGTTTTCCAGATAGTTCATATCACTTTCAAAAAAGATTTCAGATGCTTTGTAACTGGAAATTTTATTGCTTTTCTGGTATTCACTCCCAAGTGTTGTTACGGTGTACACTGCCTCTGTTGCGGGACTATTATGTGAGTGCATATATTTTAAAATCTGCCATGTGTGGTATTGTGCTGTAGCAGACACCCGAGTTCAGTCATCGGAAAACTTTTGGAAGTAAAAACATGTGACCCAATGTAATATATTCTAACATGTGCATTATTGTGCTTTGGTGCAAGTTGCTTGTTAAACAATGAATACGAGTGTTCGCCTCTATTTTTAAATAGCAGTCGAAATTACAGACGAAGCCTGATTGGAACTCCGCCTCGTATTTGTCTTAATTAGTTGTCTTAGCACAGCCTTCTGGATATTGTATACTTCGGCTTGAATTAAAGAAGTCATACATTTGTTGTAGGCCCACAATCTCGTATATTTCATGCTCTAATATTAATAGGACGAAAAGAATGATGGTCAAATAGGTAATATAATCAATCTACTAGTGATATTACTGAGCTTTTTAATAATAAAATGAAACACCGCACGTATATTCCAGTTGTGTACCCATGGGAAATGTTGAAGTGTTGGCAATATTAAAGACAAACTATTGTGACACGTCGAATGTCGAATGAAAATTCAAATCTTCCGAACTTTAAAACTAGTCTAAAAAGCCTTATGTTTTAACTGTTGCTAATCTAAATCAGAAATTTGAGCTTACTAAGTATGAGCCTCGGATGGACCGCGACTGATCGGCATGTTCGGTCAAAACAATTTTGACGGCAAAAGGTGTTTTAATCAAGATGTGATAGAAGTAATCAACAAACAATTTTACAACAAAACTCAAAGGAAGTGGTACTCAAATTTGTCAAACATCAAGAGAATTTTTCAACCTAAATTTGTTATCAAATAAAAATACGAGTTGCCATCCAGGAAGTAAAAATAAATTTGGGATAGGATGTTTTGAATATATCTGATAACTCTGACATTCTTTATAAATGATATGCATAACGCTTATTATATCTCCGATATTCTTTGTAAATGATATGCTTTATAACGATTTACAATATTCTCAGTGATTTTCACAGGTCGTAAAATTTGAACTATTTCTTTTATTTTATTTATCAAAATTCGTTGAGAAAAATCTGCAGACTTATACTATGGCAGTCTCTTATTGTGCAAATAAGGGCTTTCTATGAGCAGACATAAAAACTAAAGAATTATCATTATTAATGGATAATAATTGCCCCGAGTTTTAAAGTCATTTAGATCAATAAGTTTGCGAAAGCAGTATACGGGAATAAATACTAAACTATTAAAATTCGTAGAAAAGTACAGAAAAAACTAGGAATTGTCGGTTATTTTTTAAAATTTATATATCTAAGAAGAAATATGAAAATATTACATTTTTTCAATCTCAAATCATAAATTAAGTATATAAAACAGTGAAATATTCACGAAAACATGGCTTTAACTTTCAGAAAAGTTTTATAGCTATATATTAACCAATATATAGAGTCAACACCGTGGCGTACATCGTCAGAACAAGACAGCTGCATATGCCGATATCGGAATGCATAGTGTATCATCGTCTTTTTATCAAATATGACGTAACGAATTCCAGGGTTCCACAAGCGTCTGGTTATGATGTTATATTTGTTGGAATCTCTTGGGGTTTATCACACTTCTTCACGAAGTTATCGTAATTGGTTTAATTATCTTTAACCAGGCATGATCCATTGATGGAATGTGCCCTTTAGGTGCGTTCTATCTATGTAAATTACCTGGTCGAATAGGAAAGAGTGAATCCTCTTTTTGAGTCGTTTCTTTATAGTTCTTGTTGCAGTGTTCAGTTTCTTTTTTAAATTGCCGATACCCCATAACGATGCGATATTCAGAGCCAGTTGCCATTTGCACGAAGCTCTGCTAGATACTGCGGCATATCTGTTCCCTTAGATTTTGTTTCTCCTGGTAGCAAAGTTAACACACAAAAATTCAAGATGGACGCCATCAAGAAGAAGATGCAGATGCTGAAGTTTGACAAGGAGAATGCTATCGATAGAGCAGAACAAGCGGAAGTTGATAAGAAGTCGGCAGAAGACAAAGTTTCGGGGGTAAAGATGATTTTTTATACTTTTTTATGCAAAATTTTCCAAAAAAAAACGTTGCAAAATTTATAATCGACCTTGTTTTATTATCTTGAAATATGATTCTATCATTTTAAGTTTTGGACAAGATATTATAAGTAGAGTTGGGCATATATAATTTGTTGATTCGAATCGATTCAAAGTCGAAATTATTCTAATCAGTACAGAATATATCGCATGCTCAATCTGAATTATATTTTTCGTTAGGAATCCGATACTGTACTTGTCACAATTGAAAATAGCCCATAATTGCTATAAATCTCATCAACACGGCGTTTTTTACATTTGGAATTATGCAATTACTGCAAATGACCAGTTATTACCGTACTTTTGTTACAGTGTAGACTGCGCTGTTGCGCCCGATCAAATAACAAGACAAGCATGAGTCATAGATGGACGGTGTCCTCGCTGCGCGTTCCATCAATGACTTAAGCTTAACAAGTCATTTGTGCGCAAAACAAGTCAAGACTATATTTGGCGAATACACTGCGACAAAAGTACAGTAAATTTACTAGACATTGACAGTAATTTTCTATTTCCGAAGTGATGAGACCTATAACTCTTATGTGCTGTTGTAGGAGCGAAGAAGCATAGTGGGTGAGTTCCATCAACAGCCTGTATTAGTCAAAAACTCGATTTTATAGCTTTGTTCCGTTATCAGCAAGCAAAATCACTTCCAAAAAAAAGCAATGATTGTGCTGCATTCTTGTTACAGTGTATACGTAAATACTTAATATTAGTTTACTCCAAGTGACAAATCTCAAGTCTAAAACACACTTTGTTAAGTATGCTTTCAATGCTGTTCAATATGTAGCTCGAGGAGGAACAAAATCTTTTGAACAAGAGATTGAAGACTACCGAGGAAGAACTCGACAAATCTCAGGAGAAACTCAGAGAAGCAAACGAAGCTTTGGAAAGTGCCGAGAAGAAGGCCTCAGATGTGAGTATTGCTATGATTGAATTTCCCTCATATTTGAGGGATGATATAATAACACTATAAATATTTTGGTGTAAGGAAGACAATTCCGTCATGTGAAGCACCGTAATATATCTGCACGAAATAATGAAATTTGCTTCAAAATCAGAAGATGAAAGTCACGAAATGTGACCTACGACAGTTATGAAGAAAATTATTTGAGCACAATTATTATTCATTCTAGTTCTGTGTTTCGAAAAGAAAAGGTTTTTGAATAAGAAATTTTCTTTCAAATTCCCGATGAAACAATTGGACTGTTAAACTCATTCAGACTTTATAGTTAATACCAGTGATGAAAAGATATAAAATGTTACTCAAAAATATTATGTGTTACAGTGCCATAATACAGATCTTTGTTCAGTTTCATTCAATTTTCTGTTCCTCTGTTCCACAGTTTCTAAACGTCAATAACGTGAACATCTTTCTGTGACGTGGAGTCACGGTAAAACTAACAGAGTGCTCCCAATCCAGATTAGTTTGAGTGAAAAGTAAGATATAGTTAGTTGTCCTGCACAAGGAATTCCGTGGGATAATGCACAAAATGATTGAGGATACCTTGTTATAGACTGGCAGAATGTCAGCTACTTTGCTACTGTTATATCCGATGAAACTATGTTCCCTTAGGAAGAAATTCATCAAAGTGGCAATGTTTTATGATATATCTCTTCTTGCTAAATGATTAAAATCCTTTTTTCAAGTGTCTGGTTGCAACCAAACTGTAGAAAAAAGTTCAAAAGCTTCAATACTGCTATAAAATAGCAGTGTTGATGGTTTTGAAGATTTTTTGTCCTCTCAAACAAAATGACGCGGTGTCGCGAAAATCGAAGAAAAACACAAGTATCCGATACCGTGCGCCTTCTTGGCACTGTGTGATTGACATAACGATAAGTCACAGCTTCCTTCACCATCCGTGCTATTATACATGAAAATCACATGGGATGCAAATCCCCATGTTCATGGCATGGAACTGATCACTCTGCAAAACGCCTCAGGTTAGCTGCTTGTTCTTATTCTCGCCTTTCCCTCACTTCGAATTAAATGCAAACAAGAGTCGTTACTGGGTTAATCAAGCAGGGAACATAATTGTCGAAAACAGTACAGTTTGTCGATTACCTCAGCTCGAGTTTCTCGATTCACACGTAGAGCCATTTGGGCAATTCAATTTTGTAATTCGAATCGACTGGAAGCACACATTGATTCGAATCTTTCTTTTGATCAAGGTCAATTTTTATTTCAAATACGCAATAATTTACTTGAAACATACTTATTATAATTTATAGGGAGAGCAGGATGTGGCATCTCTTAACAGAAGGATACAACTTGTTGAGGAAGAATTGGACAGAGCACAAGAAAGATTGACTTTGTCCCTTCAGAAGTTGGAAGAAGCCGAGAAATCAGCAGATGAGAGCGAACGGTACGTGTGAATCCCAATTAGTGATGACAAACTAGTTTTTTTGAACAAGGTAAAATATAACGAGCTCAGCACATAATTAGGTTAAACCTAGTTTACACTAAAATATAGGTATATTGCCTAATCGCTGTGTAGTTGCATCATAGGAATTTCTAGCAAATTTAAAGATTGAAATCTTCAAATAGTGAATCATAAAGAAAATTCAAAATGGAAATTTGATCAAACTTTTTTTAGGTAATTATGTAGTTTTTTTTAACCAGGCACCAGTTGAAAATTAGATAAATTTTCCTAGGTTACATTGGTAAAACCTCATAAAAAATACTAGGTAAAAGATAAAGTAGGTAAATCAGATGTCAGTGTAACTAGATTAAACTATTTTTGAAAAAAAAAACTATGTATACTAGGTAAACTCGGTACTTTTAACTGAACTTGCCATCACTATAATTCCAATCAAAAAGACGAGGCGATTTTGTCAAGCATGATAAATTTCTAAAATACTGCACTTTGAGCTACACTTTGACAAAGGTACGGTAAATTCACCGTTCATTTGAAGTAATTGTATACTTCAGTTCTTCTGCGGGCTCCAATTCCCTGGATTAGAGAATTGTAAGAGAAGTGTACTGGAAAACTGTTCTGGTCAAGCGAATTCCCGGGCTTTTTCCTATCGTTAGACAGAAAAGGCAGCCTATCTTAGTTATAAGAACTATATAAATATCAAGAAGATAAAAATATGTCCCCGTGAATGATAGTATTGAATTTATTAAATTGACATTTATATTTACCTAAATCTTTACGTTTACTTTAACATTTCAGTGGTCGCAAAGTCATTGAAAACAGGTCATTGAAAGATGAAGAAAAACTGGAACTCCAAGAAATTCAACTTCGTGAAGCAAAAAATATTGCTGAAGAAGCCGATCGTAAATACGAAGAAGTTGCAAGAAAATTAGTGATGAATGAATCCGAGTTGGAAAGAGCTGAGGAACGTGCAGAACTTGCAGAAACGTAAGTTAGAAGGAGGGGACTATTTAGGGGAGTAGGGAGGGAATAGGGGATTCAATCCTTTTACGGGGCTCTGCCTCTGAGGCACTCAGAATGTATGACATTCTCAGGAAAACATGAAACAGAATTCGTTCGCTCTAGGCGCGCATATTACACATATGTTTTAATCCATCAAAATCCCAAATCGTTGACAACAAAACAATGTTTCACATAAAAAAATTTCGCGCCCCCGTCGCAATTTCTATATTGTATAATTCGCTTTATTCGGTGGTGCAACTGTATCTGTTGGTCCTTATGTTCCGCCTGACATTATGGCATTACGAGTTCTACAATTTAAATTACTCTGTTCGCCGGAAATATTTGGATACTGCCTGCGCCTTAACGGCGCGATCAATCAGTGTTTATGCTTTAGCAAAAAAGTTTTCATAGGATTCTCCTGACTGGGTAGCAACACTATCATGAAAAATCAATTTAAACTCAAACACAATTTATAAATTTTAATATTTTGATCATTAAGCAAATATAAAAAAGGTAAAGACGGGCCATCTGTTAATTTAACTTAACATTCGATTCGACTCGGAAAAATTAGCCGAATAAGATTCGAATTTCGGTAGATTCGGTTTTGTCCATCTCTATTGACTATACCATTGCATTTTTGTTACTGAGATACGTAAAATATATATATCTTGTATTTAGAAAAGCAAGTGAGCTGGAAGAAGATTTGAAAAACGTGACAAACAATCTCAAATCTTTAGAAGCTGCGGCTGAGAAGGTGACTGCGTATTCGATTTCGAAAACATTTATATCAGCAGGGCAATTTTTATAAACAATTGTTTTGTCAAGCTTGGGCCACTGATGGATTGCGCCGCCGAGGCGCGGTCCATTGGAGACCCGTGCTTGACGAAATAATATCTTTGATTGGGGACATTATTGAAAATACTTTACCATAATGTAAGAAGTATAAGCAATCAAGATTGATATTGATAAAAAAAATTTCAAATTTACACGTAAAGGCAAGATAAAAAAAATAGATGTATATACTAAATATTATTTAGTCAGCAATTTTTCTTATGTTTTTATATAAAGGATAATAATCGAAAAACATCTACACAGTGCAAGCAGTAGTAAATATTATTTTTATAGACATTCATTGGGGGGGAATTTTTTTGGATATAGTCACTCATCTGAGTGGATCACTCTGAGCAAGGCCATGTACCAGCAGTCATTTATAGGCGAAGAGAGTTATAGTTGTTCTGGAAAGTTATGAGTTTTCTGGTTCGGTCGAGCTTACCTAAGTTATTGCACCCTGTGTTGAGTGATGGGTATGTATTAACGAGACCTGCCGGGATTTGAACCTGAGATCTTCAACCCGCGATGCAAACATGATAGGTCATTCGTCTACTTTACTGAAAACATTTTGAAATGCCTTTATATTCAATAATTTTCAGTATTCACTCAAAGAAATGAAATACGAAGAGGATATCAAAACACTCACAGACAAACTCAAGGACGTGAGTATCTGTTTTTCACTATTTTTTGCAATTCAATCAAAGCAAGCTTTGAAGCAATGCCTAACGAACAAAAAAAAATGCTATAAATGCAACTAGACGACGAATACCTATAGTTTGCCTGGTTTATAATCAAAGTACTACCTAGTTTTGGAAGCAAAATCTAGTTCAACCTATTTGTGTCAAATTCATCAATCTAGTAAGAAAATCTAAGTTGCCACACCCTGCCATATCAATGCAGTTCTTCGGAAGATTGTCGTCCACGTTCGGTGCAGTTGTTAGAAGATTCTTTACTCTGAGCACGGCCGAACAGACAGCAACTAACGTCCAATTAAATACAAGGAGCTACAAGATGTAGTACCAGAAACTGCACTTTGAACGGAAAACCGCCACAGGGAATTGAATCGCTATGGTAAATTGCAGTGAGTGGTATCTGCTCTGGGCGATGGTAAAACCCTCTACCACTTCTTTGCTTCCGTTTAGTCGCTTCTTACGCCATGCAGGAAATACGTTAGGACTATTCTAAACTCTGAACAGCTAGATTCACAAGTTATGTATCTTTTTGTCATGTTAGTGATCGGTAGTTCGGTCTTTCCCGATCTATCTTTCTTAAAGTTTTATCACTTAGAAACAACTGCTTCATATGCCAAAAAGATGTTATGCTTCACAGATTGATACCGCTTCAACGAGGCAATCCATCAGTGAATCATACTTGGCAAACATGTTTTCTTTAAATATTTCTGATTGGATACTAACTCATATTGCTTGAGTGAGTATTTGTATAAATTCGTTTAACATCCTACCTTTTACAACATTTCATGTACAGTCTGAAACAAGAGCTGAATTCGCCGAGAAAACTGTCATAAAATTGGAAAAGAACGTCGACGAACTCGAAGGTAAAGCACACGGAATATTTTTATTATGTTAATATTTGTTGGTTTCATAAAAAAAATTTATCGTAGGTATTTGCGTAGCAAAGGAACGATATCTCATGATATATTTCTCGCTAGTAGATTAAAATGTCTCTTTTAATGTCCGGCAGAAACCAACCTGTACAAAAAGTTTAAAAATCATCAATACTGCTTAACAGTGCTGAGGATTTTTAGCTTACTGGTACCCCGAAGAAAAACAAGGTCCGGTCACTCTGTCTTGGTGTATTACACTTTGAAACTTGATTACTTTATAGCCACATCGCACTTAAGAACAAGCATACAACATTTACTTGCAAAATAATCTACAAATGTTGCTGAAATTAATCGCATAAACCTTGATAGCTAACTTAATGTGATGTATAGTATGGAAAATGCGGTTTAAACGACATCCATATAATTCAATTACGATCCTATAACGCCGGCCTGAAAGATGACGTTCGCGCTACAAATAACACATAAAGAAGTCATCGAGGGTTTCACCATAAAATGACGTCACATTGCAGCTGTTTCGTGTCACCGACGAGCTATGCGCTCTCTTGCGCTTAAACGATACTTATTATTCGAACGAGCATTGCGTTGTTGATGCCCATTAATGGAAATATGCCAATGCACTAATTCTTGAGTGAAACACATTAAATATTTTTTTAATTTTATTCTCTTTATTATTATTTCTTTTTTTTGGGGGGGAGATAGTTTTGGCCTGTTGGTAAACCTATTGGGGATTTTATATTTAACAACCTCTAAGCACTTTGAGTGACTGTGCTTTATTGCGTACCTTAACCCTGTGGAAGGGCTCGCTTGATGGCCAATACGGTCAAGTATTGAACCATCGACCTACGTGTTTTATCCATTGGCCCCCGATCCGGGCTCGCATCATATGCTTACTACACGCTCACTGCCACATCAAAGAAGTTAAAATTTATTGTTCTTGATGCGTATGACTGTATGAAATTATATTTTATCAATTTTCCAATATGGTTGACATGGAATATCATTTTCACAACTAATGTTTTACAACGCTATGCATGAAGCCGTAGACGTGTCATATGGATAGATCGTTTGCCTACCCAATCAGAAATTTCATTTTGTCAAGCATGTTCCACAGATGCACAACGCCTTGGCGGCCTGATCCATGAGTAGCCCATACTTGACAGAATATGTTCTGACAATTATAGATCGAATCGAAAGTTTCGCTTCAAATATAGGCCAGAGATGGGCCGCTTCTCGACGCGATATCCAATAAATTTTGATGACACCATCGTAATCTTTATGTGACTCGCGATACTTATAAAAAATAAAATCTGGTTGCAATCAATTAAAATTTTCAACACAACAGTTTGCTTGCGTGCATAATATTTTACTTGTTTTTACAGACAATTTATACACTGAGAAAATGAAAATCAAAGAAATTTCTGAATGTATGGACATGGCCGTTCAAGGAATCGCCGAATTTTAGACACGATATTGATACGAAAGCAATAAAAACTGACACTTTTAGGAGTACACGCAATTTTTCTGTATTTCAGTCTTCTACAACAAAGTTTCTATCTGCATGATTCCTTTTAAAACGATGTTAATTCTACTTTATATCATTTAAATCGCTCTGGTATTAAATTTATCATTTCATCGGGGAAGAAATGACGAAATCAAGTCATTTGGGTTCAAGTGTAGATATACAGAAAGAACGCGACTTTGTCTCGGTGATTAGCCTACAGTGACAGTAACAGTATAACAAGGACATTACAAAGAATCAATGGCAATATTAACTTGTAAACGAGCAGGCGAAATCACGAAGGAATAATTCGTGCTATAGTCAAATTCGAAAGATTAAATCTGACTTTATATCGAATAATAAAATGATGATGTATAATGAATCGAATATATGGAAATAAGAAAAAATGTGCTAATGGTACCAAAAATAGCCTATACCAATAGCGTATTGTGCGCATTTCAAAAAATTGCTTCGTTTCCACTTGGCGCGATCCTCTCTGCGGCTATTACTCGACAAACCATACTTGAATAATATTTTTCCCATGTTTTCGTCGAAGTTAGCTCTACGTCAGACCGGGAACAGCTCCTTGAAGGAACCAATCATAGACAACTCAAGTGGCAGAGAGGTATTGCAGAATGTAGTACCAGCAAATGTACTGCACACAGAGACTCTCACATAGGGGACTGAGTCGCCGTGGTAAAGTGTAGTGAGTGATATCTGTCATGGGTGATTGTAGAACCATCTACCACTCGCTTCTCGGGTCCGAGTCCTGGTGAATCCGGCTTGTTAATTCATGCCCAACATTCAATCCAGGGTGTAATAAATTGGGTTTGCTGAGCTGAACAGGGAATGATCATATCTTTCCAGCAATTCTAACATTGGCTTTCTAGACGTAAGTACAGGGCCTTGGGCAGGGTGATCCACTCCAAGAAGTTGCTATAAAAAAAAATTTTTTTTCTCTATTTCGCCTCTTACGACATGCTAGTACTATCCTAAAGAAGTATTTACAAGACTATATAAAACCCATGAAGTAAGGATCCAACGCAATGGCAATTTATTGAAAAACGCGTGTGCGATATTGAATAGACCGCCAAATATTTTTTTATTAAATATTAACTGCAAATGTTTTGGAAGTAAAACATCTCAATGTAAGGAAACGCGAGGATTATCTGTTATTTAATTACGTGCACGTGAAGTATCTCCAATCAAACGTTTGATATTGCCAAGAACGAGACACAGATGGACCGCGCCTTGGCGGCGCGTTTTATCAGTGACTCGTGCTTTACGAAAGAAGTTTACTACTGGGTTAGTGATATCAGCTAATTTGTGAAACGCTACTGATACACTAAAAATAAACGAAGTCGATACTTCGCCGCACTCCCATTCGGTTGGCATTCAGAGTGTTGCTCTTGCTTGTTTCCACATTTTATATAGCTCTCTGTCGAAGAATATGAGTGGTAGGTAGGCGCTTTGGAAGGGTTCTAGCGGTAGATGTAGTTGCTGGAATTTTATCCTGTGGTAGCTTTTTGCTATTTGAGCGGCCGTTAGTTAGCTCATGGATGAAAACATTTTATGGGTTCTGTTGGGCACCTTGTATACCATTATCCATGTTCATTTGCATCAACTGGTACGCGTAACTATTGAAGCGTAAAATTATGTATGCTTAGCGATGTTTAAACTTTTGTTACGAGCGTGGTTACGATTGTCCTTCAATGTCAAGTTAAGGTATACAATCTATTGTGGATCTTACTCTCATGCGCGTAGTGTGATCGTATTATAGGATAATGGAATATTTTTCATGTAACAAAAATTTAAATAGCTCTGTGGAATCAAAATAATGCTTGAAGAAAACAAGTGGTCTGACGTTTTGTGAACACAAAGTAAACAATTGTGATCGGCGATACAAGGTAACTCGAGAGCTCAAAGCATTCTAGACGCGATTATGTACTATTCAGTATTGTGAGGTAAGAATTAAGTAAGCGTGTTCTGAGTCTGTTGTTTTGTGCCAGGAGATTATTTTAACCTATTTGAGTGGTTGAGTCAGTCCATATCAAGGAGAATTGTAGACTTTTATTTAGGCATATAACGTTATTTAAATCTTTCACTGAAATTCAATTCTGCAATGTCAATAGCAGTGCCTAAAACGAACGACCTAACGGTAACTGCACTCTAATTGGAAAACATCTTGAATATATCTAAAAACACTAGTGTATTTAGGGGGCATGGTGATACTGCTATGTACCCGGCTCCCACTCGCTGATCGCTTTAAAAAGTAGGACTCTCAATTTATTTTTTTGTTCGCCTTCGCTGCGAATAGGATATTTTGCTCATTATCTTATTTTAGGCACTAAACTCTCTTCTTTTAAAAATTTTTCGCGCCTTTGATACGATTTTTAGTATGTTTTATAGTAATATACAATAAGTACATTATTTTCTAGGGGTAAATTTTGGCCCGCGGATCCCATTACGACGTCATAATTTGCCTCTCAGCGACGTGGCCCATCAGTGACTCATACTTAACGAAAGATAATTTGACAATATGTTTCTGATTGGGCTGATTATAATCTTTTTTTAGAGTGAAAAATTTTTAACATACCAGTACCATCCAACACCAAACTGTGGGAATATATTCGATAACTTTTTGATAATATTTCCTGAAAGAGAATTACATGCCTAATATAAGAAATAAATTATAACCCTTAAAAGCAAGAACACAACACACAAACTGAATATCCGGAGCGAATGTTTGCGTTGTCAAGATGAACGACAAGGAGAACACAAAGCTTGCGAAAATTGACGTCAAACAACTTGGTATTGAATCAGCACCCAAGATAGGATTTGCCAAAGGATGCTATGGATACAAAATGTCGAAAAAAGTGGCGGAACTAACTCAGGTATATTTATTATAGGAGTAATAATTATGGTTGTCACTTCAAGAAAATTATATAAATCAAATATGTAACCGCTTCAGAATTGAATGTGAGGAAAGTTTATGAAATTTCATTTTGACACGCATGTGACACAGATGGACCGCGTTCCATCGTCGGCCCACACTTAGCAAAATATATTTTTTTCGATCGGGACTGACTCCTTTACAAAGGTTCGCTCCCTGTATTGAACGTTCCAAATTCGTTTCAAAATTAGCCCAGCACAACCCACCGCGTTCCATCGTCGGCCCACACTTAACAAAAGATATTTTTTCGATCGGGACTGACTCCATTACAAAGGTTCGTTCCCTGTATTGAACGTTCCAAATTCGTTTCGAAATTAGCCCAGAGCAAGGCTCTGCAAGAGGCACATAATACTTAAAAAGCCTCCTGAAACCATTCGTATTCGAATAGAATAAATGGGAACTAAGGAATACCCATCCCTGACAGATGTCTGTTGATACGAGTTCTGAAGCCATGCGGATCAATACGACCGGAAAGCAGTCGGGTGGCAAGGAATTCCTAAGTTTAGCACTTCTTGGAAAAAAAAACTTCTTGCATAGAAAATTTGTGATTGTTAGTTAGACTTCTTTCAATTACAAATACCATTGAAAAATACATTTCGATGCTCGGTCGTTTCACACCCCAAAGTCCATTTGAGTCGGGCACTTGACAAGTACAGCTTTAGCTGATGTTCCCCCAACTGGGTTATAGCGAATAATTTAGAAAATATAACGTTGTAGGTCGTCCACATGTTGTTTACAAGAAATCATGAACGAGAAGTAGAATTAGATGAATTACGAGATGCATATGAACAGGAGATTACCAACGTAATTCAGGTATACGTTACCTTGTAACTAAAATGCAGTAATGTCGCTGCTCTTTCATAGGAATCCTACCTTTACGGTATTGCTATAAAATCGACTTTTTGGACCGATACTTGGCATAAATCTCTTTAGCCAGGGGGTTTCGAATTTCGTAAATATACTGTGAAATTTCCGTTAAATTTACTCCATTTTTTCACAGTGCATTTAATCTGGTTTAAATTTCCAGCAGTAGTTTCCTTTACCAATGAATGAAAAAATGAGATTGTCTGTGATGTCATATACTAATATCAAATTTTGGAACTGGAGTTTTATAGAGAGGTTTGAAGTCTTGCCTCACACTTACACAAATTTATTACTGTAACGTTTCGTCTGACCAGAGTCAGACTTCTGGAGTATGGAGTATCATAGTTATACGTTTAACAATGGATCATCAATCCAAAAATTTTTAATAAGTTTAAATAATGTTTATTTGTCAGAAACTCACGAAACATAATGAATTTTTTGACATTAGAAAAGTATCATTTTGTTAATTTTCTCTCAAGAATACCTAATACGTGTGTATTCAATTCAAATGCATTTAGGATGCAAGGAGTAGAATAGAAAAATTGGAATATCAACTGAGAGAATCAGAACGAAAAAGAAAAAAGGAAGCTGATGACGTTTCAGCAAATATTTCCAATCTTTTACGTGAAGCACAAGAGAGAATGGAATCATTGAAAACGGATTTAAGTGATGAAAAGAAAGAAAGTACTCATTTACGGGACTTATTAACACAAGCGCACAAAGATCTTGAAATATTAAAACATGGTTCAACTGGGGTTACAGGAGATTTGCAGAAAAAGAGCAAAATTTTAGAAGAGCGAGAAAGAGAGTTTCAAAAAATGTGGCAAAGTTATAATGAACTTGAATCCAGGTATATTTCAAGTTCAAAACATATAGAAGAAATGAAAAAGCAGTTAGACATTTCTCATGAAGCCGAAAAGAGAAGCAAATTGCATATGGATAAGATTGTTAAGGTAAAATTGTTTTCACATTATGCAATATGAAAATTTTTTTTAATATACTGTTACAAAATGACAGTAAATTTGCAATTCATTTTGTACTAATTGTTCATTTCCAAGCTTCGAAATCGCGTTGTTGATAGAATTTATGCCAAATATGGACTACGGATTGACCAAATCGATTATTTTACCATTACGATTTGTCTTCATATTAAAATATCTACGTTAATTTACCACTGCATTTCACGGATATTTCAGGATTACCTACAGATCGTTACATAAACTCGATAAATACTTCAGATGACACGTGTAAGCATTTCATTTAAATCACAGAATTTCACAGAATTAGAACTTTTTTATTCTATGATTTTCATAACAATAATGATGATATCATGAAATATATTAGTGTCGGCAACTCTAGGTAAAATTACCTACTTTACCTAGTATACTTAGTTTACCGAGTTCTTTTACCTAGTTCCAAGAGTACGTAACTTACCTAGTTTGACTTTTATCGAGTATTCTGTTTGATAATTTACCTAGTAAATTTACTAGGAAAAGTAGGTAAATATACCTATATTTTAACTAGGTACCTGGTTGGAAAAACCCGGTACCTAGTATAAAAAAACAGGTAAATTGGTTAGAATATATCCCATTTGCTGAATTTTTTTCTGATGAAACCTATTTTCTTCGGGTGTCTGAGTAGCACAATGACTGATATTCTGAAATAGGAGTTATTTAGCTTTATTAATTGGTACCTTTTGGGATGCTGCTTTTGGCCTTGCTCTGATTGAATGAATGTATATACTATATTATTCACTGTTATACCGCGTTATGTCGTACAGGCAGTTGAAGAGAAAAAGAGATATTCGCAAGAATTGACGAAGAAATTAAAATGCTACGAAGAAGAAGTCAAAGCGTTGAAGAGAGAATTAAATAAGAAATCAAAAGATGGATCAAAAGAAGAATCAAGAGATCCAGATAATTATGATAAAGATGAGAGAAGATTCTGGGTAAGATTCAGGGCTCTCAGGTTGAAGATCTCGGTTCCAAGTCTGGTAACTCTATTTTCTAAACCCAATCCTACCAATCTAAAATGACAAATCGAAGCTTTTCCAATAATGTTTTAACCATAAATGTGTGAATTAATGAGGTAGGTTCTGATAAATAACCACATGCTACAAGACAGTAGATCCTTTAGAATCGCAGATTCTAAGAACTCGAATTCGGGTGCAGGAAAGTGCGGCGTTTATTTTATAGCAGTGTTGGTGATTCATTTTACAAATTGTTTGCTACCAGACATTCAAAAAGTGATATTTCATCTTCTAGCAAAAAATCATCATGAAATATTGCTCGTTTGCTAAAACATTTGCTTCGAGTGTTTATGTAGCAGATTGAATGACGTTCGCCAGACTGGATCTTTTTAGAAGAACTTCTACAAATTTTAATTTCTTATTTATTTTATATTTATTATTTTAATATTCTAACAGAAAGATGTTGAAAAGTTGAGACGAGAAAACGAATGGTTACGAAATGAACTGAAAAACAGGGAAGGAAATTTTAACCGCGTGTTTGCGAATTTTCAGCCAGTTTTTGTTGGAAGCAGCAGCTACCAGCAACCACACGCAGATATTTTGCAAGATCGTGACATGATGATGGTAACTCCAATATCAAGTTTCCCTTCCTCTGCCAAGGCTGGATATCCGCCATTATCGACTATAAACAGTTCCGGTAATGCCAGCGCCGCTAGACGTCGCACTCCTAACTTGACAGGAATTGAACCAAAGATTCATTCCGTGGCCCCAACGCCGACTCCCCTCAGACCCAGAACAAAAGATGAGTCGCGGTATAGAGAATCGCATGAAATGAATGGTGGGAAGCAAACAAGAAATTTTCGTCTGGTTTTCACAAAATAATACTTACAATTATTTCAATAATATTGATGTTGCCAAATGAGAATTCTCTAATCTCTACATATTATTATTGCAAACTATTTGTTTTTGCCTCAACTAGACCGCAAGTGTAACAATATTTTTCACAAAACTTAGCAATGAAATTACTTTCTATCTAAGGAGTACCTTGAGCCTTAAGATTTACCTTTTTCATGTACTTTGTGTTTTTTTTTTCAAATTTAAGCACTTCTGTAAATTAAAGGTCTTGTCTTTTTGTGTCTTTCACTTGAATCTGGTTTTGAAAATGAAATGATA
This sequence comes from Styela plicata, assembly GCA_963675895.2. Taxonomy (NCBI): domain Eukaryota; kingdom Metazoa; phylum Chordata; class Ascidiacea; order Stolidobranchia; family Styelidae; genus Styela; species Styela plicata. The sequence continues at coordinate 7,278,407 of OZ023150.1, forward strand.
TTTATTCACTATGATGCTATGCAGAGAGGAATAGTAAAGTGGCTGGCCAAAGACTGACTTCTGTCTCCAAAGTTTGTTGAATAAGCAACTTTATTATGTTAAGTATGAGCCACAGATGGGCACTACTCGATGGCGTGATCCATCAGTACTCACGCTCAAAAAAGCATGCTTTGACAAAAACATTTCTGACCGGCATAGACGTGATGTTGCTACAAAATGTTTATGTTACATAATACAATATTATTCCAATGGTCTTCTTGGTCAGGAGCGAACCAAGAGACACGAGTACTTCGGTACGGATATTCGTATGATGTGGTTAATGGAGGTGTAGCTTGAATAAACCTATACTCCAAGAAATATATTTGGTCACATACTTGTATCACAAATTGGGGGGACACTTCATTCGACTCATATCGTTAACAAAAATAACATGGCTTAAACGGTCTATTTGAGTTCTTATAGTATTGTTACGCAGCTCGACAAAATGTTGCCAATGTATCTCCGTTGAGTAGTAGTCGCTGATGTGCCGCACCGACAAGGTGCGACTCATCTGTGGCGCATGCTTAACCCAACTAAATTTCTGACTGAGTGCGAGAGAAGCAATCACTTGAGAAAAGAGAGGTTGATGAAACGGTAGGTGGTTTTATCATCGTCCAGAGCAGATACACTTACTGCACTTTATTATTCGTTCAGTACCGTTTGGGATGCTGTCCACTCAAATTACAGTTTCTGGTACTGCGCTCGGTGCCACTCTTTGACACATATAAGTGACTTTTAGTCGGTTCCCCTTAAGAGATTCTTCGGGCACAGAGCGAATTTGAACATAAAAAACAGAAGCCCGACCCTCTTAATTCTGTCTGCTGTTTTATCGATGAATATTTGCGTATAAGACGTAGTCGTGTTTTTGCTTATTCCTTACTATTATAATCTCACTCACATCTTTCGAAAACCCATATTTAGGAGAAATATATCCGTCAGCAAAAATAGTTTTCGAAACCACAAAACAAATAAATAACGGAACGACAAATATTTAAAACATCGTCTTCAAATTCTAGAACATTCTTAACTCATCGGCGTCAGGCATTTGCGAGTGGAAAGAAAACTAAACTATTATTATATACCACACTGCAAAAGAGAGCAAATAAACGGAATTTACGAGTTAATGAATTTGCTATATACATGTTTGATAATAAAGTGTATATTTAAGTTAATGTATGAAAAATGCGAATCGCGCTCGAAGCGAAACGTATCTCATACATGATAGTTTGAATAAGTTTGTTAATTTATTTTTTTAGTTCGCTCAGAAATTATTTGACCAATTAATTATATTTAGTTAAGTATGAGTCACTGATGGATCGCGCCGCCGAGGCGCGGTTTATCGTTCTACTCATTTTTATGTTGCCCAATTTTTTTGCTAAAAATACAAGTTTCTTTGTGCGCAGGAGTTCGTCAACATATCTATTTTCATCAATAATTTCCGGTTTTAATTTTAATCACTATGGCAACAAAAACCAATAATCGGATTTTAAGTTAAATATATCATCAAGCCTTCAAAAAACATACATAATTTTACCTCTTGCATTCTGTGGACAAAAATAAATTGTGGATTGGTTTTAAAACGGATATGATAAAGTGTTAATTGTTGGTTTTCGTCCCTTTCAACAATAGCGGTTAAAGTAGGAATCTACCCGAGCAGGATTTTTTTATTGAAATTCAAACTATGCGCTGCCGCAATCACGTCTGAAAAGAACGGATGTCTTGTCGTTTTTCTTTGTTTTCTGTTTTAAAGTGCCAGTTTCCATAAAAAATGATTGAGTTGTGGGTTGAACGGTCGTCTACTGCACCAACGTGTAGCTAGGGGGAATGGAGGAGGGAAAACTTGAGAACCGAGGGGGGATTTCAAAAAATTCTAGTTCAATTTTTAACGTGTTAATGGGCGCCGCCGACAATTTTTTTTTCGAAAATATCGGGATTTTGATCATTTTTCAAAAAAGGGATTTTAGGGTCTGAAAGGGGCTCAATATGTTCAATATCCTATGCACCACAATCATTTTGTGATTTCTTAAGTTTTAAATCATTTGAAATCATTTTGAAATTTTTTTCCTCGTCGAGTAAGTTCATGACCTTCCCCTAAATATGCTTGAGTTTGTGTGCGATCCATCAGCGACGCATATTCAACAAAATATGATTGCTTAGTCTCTTTTCTCACTAGAAATTACAACAGTCAAAGTCCAAACTAAAACTTGTATCAATACAAATTCGCAAAAATACCAAAACAGCTGACAACTAAATCCAAAGATTTTGTGGCCAGTTAACCGATTAACGTGCTGTTTACGTGTGTATAAATTGTTTTTTGCAAGGTTTTACCTTCCTGTGAATTTGCTTATGATCATTTTGCATCAAAACAAGATTTTTTTAAATTTCTGTTCGATTTCATATCCTTTTTGGTTTATTTGCAGTGGTTTCCTTCTTCCTTATTCTTAAGCAGCGTCTTTCATTTGCACCTTTCTCCTCAGCGAAATAAGTCTATCACAGCACAAAAACTTTCGTCAATAAAATTTTCGTATTAACAATGTACTGAGGTTGTTTAATAAATCAATATTAGTGCTAGAAATAAAGACGACACTCTTTTTATTCAACATTCGAATCAACTTGGCTAGCATATCAGATTCGGACAATTTAAATAATCTTTGATCTGATTATTTGCACAGACGTTTTGTTTCAATCGTTCAAGTTAAGAATGGGTCTGAAAAAATACTGAATGAGTTGCTTAATGAAGGTTTGCAACTGCATACTAAGCTAAAGATATGTCAATGACAGCTTTTCTATAATAATATGTAGCGCATGGAATCTACCATTTGTGAAATGGGGGCTCGCTACCACTTCCTACTAATTTCGGTCAACTTAAACCAAAGCGTAGGGGGGTGTTTATTTTTTCATTGAAATTCACCGGCCGGAAGCAACACCGAATACGTGCTTAATGGGTCACTTATAGCCCTTGGCAAAGAATAAACTGTAGTAACAGAAACTGCATAAGAAACGTCTCAGACAAAATCGAACCGTTAATGAAATGCAGCGATTGACTTCTTTGCTCGACCATCTAAATTCTAAAGACGCTACAGGGGTGGTCGGATACACAACATACACGTGTGTTGGTTCGCGAAATTCTTGTAAGATCGTTCCAATCATGTAATTTGGCAGAACTATCTTGTTTCGAGCGTTTGTCGAGGCCCTATCTATCTGCGGTTCATGCATGACAAACAGCATTTGTGGATAATTTAATAGGGCCCATACATCACGAGACTTAATTTGCCACAACCATATACATATAAACAACATAAACCTATCAACAAATAATATTAAACTATTTTTCATCGTACCTGAGAAACTTATGTCGACACGGCGTGATCCATCTGTGGTCTAATGATTGAATAAGGCTTATACTCGGCGAAACTTGACGAAAACTCGACGAAATATACTCCACATACACAAAGTAAAATATATATCAAATAAAACTTTTTGTCAATCGACGAATAACAAACAAGAAATTCACATGACTCATATCACAATGCATTTAATTTGGTAGTCAGACAAGAACGGTTCTGTAATCTGCAATCACAAATCGTAAGAACTAAAATCGCAACAATATATATTCTTAAACCTGATAGAACAGGTAAAATTCTAACGACGAACTTGATTGACTGCAATTTTTCTTCTAAAAATAGTCCCTAGGGGCAAATTCGAATAAATTTCGAACGAAATTCAAACGCAAGACTGACTGCTTTTTGTGGTTTCTTTCAAAATTGCTTCTAATCGAGACATCGCGCAGAGTGGGTTAATGCCCACGGGGTCTGTATTACTAGTTTGACATGCGTCGCACATCTTTTTTTTTATTTAAATCGCAGTCGTTTGAAGTATATTTTCTGTCATCTTAGGTAACATTAGCCATAATAATGAGTGTCATTTGGAGGGCTATCTGAGTTGATCGCTAAAATCTATTTCGAAAGTATACAATTGAGAAAATTATTTTCTAGTGTAGGCAATAGAGATCTTTAAGTTCTATAACAATGAAGAACACCGAAAACGAATCAAAATTGAGGAATATAATCGTCATATTTATGGTCTACCTATCGTGTCAATTTTCAGCAGTTCAAGGTAATTTTTCATTATGAATTTTCCATAACTTAAAAGATAGTATTGAAAAAATCAATGAAATAGATTTTCCTTGAATATATCGTGAGCGTTTGTGTGTAGGCAGTAAATCACGACCGATGTACGCATTATTATCTTTTTTTTCATTTTGCATAATTTGTGCGTTTTGAATCAAACATCAAAACGAGCAAAGCAAACGTAGGGAATTTCTGTAATAAAATATGTTAGTTTTTTTAGCAATATATGTGCGCAACAGAGAATGCACTTTGATTTTCAATAAAATAATAATAAATATTCTATGGCTTGTCCGTGACCCTATATCGAAGTAAGAGGTAGCTTCACGAATAAGATATTCTAGTGTCTGTGTATCTAGTGAATATTTCAGCTCCCCGCGAAGTACTTTGCGGACGGACACATTGAGTAGCCAAACGGCAAGATTTGAGCCTTCACCCGTCCGGGCGATATCGGATTTCCGGGCGAACGTTCTTTGAATATGACAGGATAACTGCAATGCTTTAACAAATATCAGCATCGAAGGGATTGTGCGACCTGGCCCAAGTTTGCTAAAACACATTTTTACATGAACATGGACACATAAACTGGTAGAAACATTTATGGTTCAAAATTAAATAAATTTTAGTTTATTATTGAAATTTAATAACCAATTCCAAGCATAGCATATTTCGATGTCCAAATATTACCTAACCGATATAATTCTGGTTTATTTGACAAAAAAACGTGTCTTCCACATGACACGCCCAAATTATTCACTAAATTCCTTGAATTGCTTGAATTAATTATAGATAAATAGTAAAAATCATTTGTCAATTATATGTCACTTATGGAATGTTCTTTCATGCTATATATGTTTTTAATCATGAATTTTAATCTGATAAGCATGAACTAGAGATAGACCGCGCCTTGGCGGCGCGATCTTTTAGTGACCCATACTTGACAAAAGAGGTTTCCTGACATTCGTCTCAAACTTTAATATTTTTAAAATATTTGCATAGGTCATTTAAACTTGTGAGGCAAAAAACACGAAAAATAATTAATTTTATGAGTAAAAAAAGAATGGACCAATAGTATTTAGTAAAAGATCAAATGCGTCTTAAATTGACCTACTAGACACAAAGACTTGACTTGCGACCTATATAAAATAAAACTCGCCTATTTGAAAACCAGAAAAACTCGACCGTCTTAGTAGTTTATCGAAAATTGGTTCATAGAAGAAATTAATTACGGAGATTTTATGTAAAAGTCTAATACCAATATTGTACACTATAACATGTTTAATAACATGTATAAAAATAATAGGTCAAGTTTTGCTATGCCATGACTTCTCTGACCTAGGTTGTCTTCAAATTTAATATTGAACGCTAATCCTTTTTGATCTCAATAAAAGTTATGTAGATATAAGTAGTATTTTACAATATTATGCGAAAACAACATTAATATCGAAAATATTCCGTAGTTGTTATGAAGCGTCTTGAGATATGTTTAAATTTGAATATTTGATTCAAGTAGCAATGTAAAACAAACTTGTCCGACTAGGTTTAGGAATCAAAAAGTTGAATTTCCATAAATTGCAAAAGAGATATTTATGCCAGTTCGTACCAGTATTGTGTTTCAATCGAAAAATGACCTTTAACTTACAAATGCGGATAAAAGCTAATATAAGCTTCGGTTCTCCGTCTAAAACCTTAACTATAGCAGCTAAGGCAATTTTTGAACTTTCGTTTTTCTTGTCCAAATATATGATATAAACGGAAATTGAAAGTCCATTACAATTGGTAGCGTTTATGAATCCTCTGCTATTTTATACACTGTGACAACCTTGCAGTAAATTACAGCTCTTTCGCTGTAATTTTATTCGGGGACTTGTAATCAGTATTTACCACAGCCTGGGACGTATATAGGACCTTTCAGTGGGCGCGATGGCCTAGTGGTTAAACATGCTAGCAACGCAGCTTGAAGATCTCGGCTTCGAGTCCTGACGAGTCCGGCTCGCTTATCCATGCCCACCACTCAACCCATGCCGAACAGGAAAAGATCATATCTTACCAGCAATCGTAACCCTGTCCGTCTATGAGTGGCCGCTGTGACAGGGCCCTGGACAGAGTGATCCACTCCAGGAAGTGGGTATATATAAAAAAAAATTCCAGCCTCCGCGCGCCTTTAACAATATGCATTTTGATGTTAATAATTTTCAATTAGTTACGCTATGCTTTGTTTAGTCTGTGGTTGTTTTATCGGAATATTCTCAATTAAGTACATGCAGATATAATGAATGTTGGCAGAACTAAGTCAAATAACTGATTGGTAGATACGGCCAGGTTTTGCCTTTTGTCATTTATATATTTTTATACCCACCCTTTGGAGTGAATCACTATGACCAAGGTCCTGTACCAGTGGCCACCTGTAGACAAACAGTGATAAAATTGTTGGAAACATATGCTCTTTCAAGTTCGGAAAGAAGAACTATTTGAATAAACTAGATTTTGAATAAAAAAAAAATTGGATGAATCATTCATCCCATATTCTTCAATTAATACATGTTTAACTTTTTTTTCATTTTTTTACTTGAGGTATTCGATGTTGGACATGTGAAAATGCTATATCGAATGATGATTGTATTCTCCGGGGAAGGTCGGTAAACTGTTATTCTGATGGGGTGAGTCTTTCTGCAAAGGTTAATGGTCACGCAATCTGCGTAATAGCAATTTCGATTTTGAAGCAACAATCAATGTCTTTAATCCTAGTCGGATTTGGATTTGTTAGGCCCGAACAAATCCAGGCACCCGATCGATGGTTGATAAAATACAAAAGTGTTAGCAATTTTAAGTAAAAGAGTTGAGTTCAACGAATTCATTTCCAAAATACTTTCACCTAGTTTCACTGATTTTTGAATTACCATTTCAGACTTTCACCAAGTTTTCAATTCGGAATTTTACCTAGTAAATTTAGTATGTGTAAAATAGGTGATTTTTTCTCATTTTCAACTAGGCACCAGGGAACCCGAAAAAAAAAATAAAAAGAAAAACTAGAAAAATCCTATTTTCAATATGGAAAAGTTTTTAAAAAGATTTGAATATATTTATTAAAACTCTGTTTCAACTGCCCGCAGAGTGACTCGACGTGGCGCGCACTGGATTATTCAGCCGACATAAAAAGACAATGGGGATTCATCAAATAGGCACATGACAAATTTGCAGTGTCCCAGTCCTAAACCGCTGTAGTGTTTTGTTTTGGTTACTCATTTCAGTAGGCCACCTTCTCCCAATCAGAAATTTTATTTGGTTGTTGAGCATGAGTCACGGATGGATCGGGTCTCATCGACGCGTTCCATCGCGAATTTTTTAGTTAGAATTAGGTTTAGAAATGCAGGAAACTTCTGGTAATTGTGCTACCATTGCTGAATATTAGCCACTGCGCGGTTTGTGTTCGACAAATAACAAAAATTCAATCAATAAGTAAGCGTGCGAGTTACACATTGGTCAAAATTTGGACAATGGATTTGTAATCTGGATTTGGATCTGTAATGTTCAGCATGTATATCATATTGTGGTAGATTATGTAGTGGGATCATAAAAAATAAATGCAAACTTGAATTCATTCAGATGGGATGTAGTAGTGAAGTTCGTTATCATGCTGGATTTGTATTCAAGATTCAAATTAAGAAAGGTTGTAAACAAATACTGGCGTGTGGTAGTGATAAATCTCAGGTTGGTTCTGTTTTGTTGATTAAAATATTAAATAAATTCTGTGAAATTATTTTATATTTAGGGCAGCTTAAAATAAAACATTTCACCTTTGCTGTGTGAATATCAAAGGGTATAAGGTGAGTATTGGTCGCAATGCAAAATACGCGCTTTCTGTTTGAGACAACGATAAATTTTTACTATAAACAACTTCTTTATCTTCTTTCTACTCCAACATAAAATTTTAAAATGAAAACTTTAATCTAAAGTATGTATTTCACATTGTAGAACTCTACTTACTTTTTGTTACACCAAAATTTCAAGTCTTACCCATGAAATACATTTCATATTCAACATTTCATTTTCAGAATGGTCATGGATGGTATCCGGTTCAATGTAATCCGAAGTATCCAGACTCCATTTGCCGATGTTGTTGTCAAACGAGAGATTGCAATAAAAATTTGGTTGGATGTGAACCACGTAAGTTCAATGTTATTTTTACGTTGTCATGTTACGACCTACGTCGGAGATTATAGAGATATGATTTCATAAGTGATTTTCCTATCTGGACACAGTTATAATTGTGTAGCATATCAGAAAGGGGTGCCAAGGTAAGCCCCGCCCGATTATATCTGGATCGATAATCACCTTGAAACCAGTTCACGGATAGACTTAGCTGGATGTGGACACATGTAGTCTTTGCAGTTCACCAGAGATTACTCAATTTAAACTCTAATATTCGAGCTAGAACCTCAATACAATCAAATAATATTAATTAGCAATACCGATAATAAAATACACATGAAAAAAGAACTAACGCATCTGACATTGTACTATTGAAAGCTATAATTTATGCACAGGTATATGCTAGCACATTACACTGACTAATCATTACTAAATACAGGTAATAAAAGAGCATGTACAGCTTCCTAACCTATTAAAATTTATATCAACATCAACCAAGCATTATAATACCATACTGACAAAGAAAGAAAACTAGAATAAAACAAAAAAGTGGGATATTGCCGTTGACGATAAGGCTAAGATTATGAGCAAAAATGAATTTTTCCAAATGAAAATTTGTTATAGCATTTTATGGCTTCATTGTGGCTTAATCCTAGCGTATTCCCAACCAAAAAAAGCAAAAATGCAGCAGATGATTTTATCATCGCTCAGCTCAAATAACACCCACCAAGGTGACATAATCTTGTTCATCGTCGGGTGCCCGATTTGCCCATGTATTTTCTTTGAATGGACAAAAATGCTTCAAAACCACCAACACTGTTATTTCATAAAAGTATTGATGATTTGGTTGTTATACCAGACAAACAAACGATAACAGTTCTAATTGTCTAGCACAGTGTTCTTCAAACTGGGGGTCGCGACCCCCCAGTGGGTCGCAAAAGAACTTAATGGGGGTCGCGGAATGTTTCAAGAACAGTAATAAATTATAAATAAGAATACATTTTAAACATTTTATTCAGAGAAACAAAGTAAGCATACGCCTTTGCGAAAAATCTTTTCCGACACTAACTTATGTAAGAACAAAATATCGATCAAATTGGAAAAAAAATTAGAACCGTTACTGAAACCCGCCATCACTGAAATAGAGCCAAGATTCGATCTTTTTGTGCAAGAATATGCAAGTACATCAGTCTTTCATTATCATTTTTTCAATATTTTCTGTATTATTAAATTTTACTTTATTGTTATTTATTTTAGTCCGTGGGGGTCGCCAAAAAAATTTGGCCGTGCAAAGTGGGTCGTGATGAAAAAAGTTTGAAGAACACTAGTCTAGCATACGATTTATCATAAAATATTGCTCATTTGCTAAAATCTTCCTCTGGTGGAACCTGATTTCTTCGGGTGCCTGAGTAGTAGAGTAGCTGACATTTTGTCTGTCCGCTACTCACTATGTACACTGGTATTGTGGCTCAGTGCTGTTTGAATGTGCTTCTGGTACTACTTTTATCTAGCTTTTTGTCACCTGCCTGCTGCCGCGACTAGAGTGAATTTCAATAACAAAGATAAAATTCTAATGCCAAAAAGTTGAGGGTCTCATGCAATTTAGTACCATATTTGTGATAATCTGAAAGATGTCTATGTTTGGGAGCGATTTATCCTAACGCTGAAGGTAATATGATATGCCTGCAGCATTTTCGCCCCCTGGCTAGGATGAGGGAATTCGGGCCAGTTCTGATTATGATGGCATTTGGGATTATGGTACTAAACTTCACTAGTCCCAAAGTTTACTACCCGAATTTTTGAATTGATATACGCTGTAAAAATATATTTCGACTAACTACGTGAATGTCTCGTTGAAAGGCTAATACCCGACATCAGGATTTACCTGCAAGTCCGTATTGTTTTTCCCATTCCCATTCTCTTCTATGAAGTACGTTTCTCACACCTAAAAAATATGCACAGACAAAAATTACTTGACTGGGTTAACTTTTGAATCAAATCAGGAATACTTATCATGGTATTAGTCATTTAGATGAAATTAACCGCATATTTATATTAAACCTTCTTAAAAATAAAGCGTGAAGAAATTTTATTTATAATACGTTACTGAAATAACAGCAACAACTAACAACTAGCTTACGCTGCTATTTCTCAAAGGTACTACGTAATGATTACAAATCTTAATTCTGCTGTTAATATAGTTACGCTAAATATGATTTACAATACCTAAAATTGTGTTTTCCACTGTGTTTTTCACTGTGCCACAAAGTTGGCCACTTTTGGTCTCAACCCAACCAGAACTCAAGTCATCTAGAACTCAAATAAATTTTAAACATCTCAAATTTTAAAGATTGCGTTTTCACCTGAATCACATAAATATATTTCTATGTAAAATCAAAATGCAACTCAATGCTTTTTGATGAACTTTTAAACCACTCAAATTAAACTCGTCAATTCTCACTATTTTACAGAATATTAGTTTCATTTATCGCGCCTTTGGCGCGTTTTGTGACATGGCGAATCGCATAATTTTTATTTTCGTTTCACCCAAACACTAAAATCATGATTGATACACTCTTAAATGTTACAATGCATAGAGATATCATTCTTATCTTGTGGGAGATGAGGACAGAGAATGGAGCTTCGGGTTATTAGTCAGTCCCGTTTAGGTTCTTCTTACAACTTTACTTCGAGTTGGCATGACTAAAAACGTATGTTTAAACCTAACATTATAACCAATTTGCTATTTTAATACAGTATGCAGTATACAGTATTCATTCAAATAATGTAAACGCTTGTGTAAGGCAGTCAAACACAATACGTGATCTATCGATTGCCAACGCTTGACAAAGTTCTAATTACCAGGCCCCTATAATGTCTATAGCCGAAGCTAAAATATACGTCATCATAAATAATTTCTTATCTAGAGGTAATCGATCCGTTAACTGAGTTTATATAAGCATAATCGTACATGATTTACAGTTTATACTTGTGAATCATCGTTTTATGAGTTGTAAAACCGTTTACTAAACAAATTCACATACAGCATGCATATATGTCATAATCTGGCAATTCAAATTCCATTGCTGAGATTATGTTGATGTATATGGTTAGGACATAGATAACGGTGTTTTCGGGTTTTAATCGGGTTGAAAATTGAAAATGAAAACTTAATAAATCAGGTTAGAAATCAGTTCAAACAGTTTTGGAATTTCAAACTAGTTAACCTGAAAAATTTGATTTTTACAGCCCAACCAGATTGCAGAGAATTGTCTGACCCAGAAAATGGTTATAAAATATGTAACAATGAAGATTATCCAACTGCTTTGAGATCTGTTTGCACATTTTATTGCAAGAAAGGTAAAAGAGGATTTTGAATTCGTGAACAATATATACATCTAAAATAAGTCCATCTACAATGAAGTACTTCTCCTAATATATATTTTTTGCATTGCATCGACGATTCTTTATTTCATAATAGTTTTCGCAGAATTTATACAAATTAAATGCGTTATCTCGAAAATACTATTATTTTTACAAATTCGATTTTAGAGCCCAGATATTCAGATATAGGTTGAATTATCAATCAAGAACCTTGATTTGTTGCACACAAGTGCCATACAGGCGCAATTCATCAGTAACTTGTGTTCAACAAATGAGCAAAATATCACCAGGTTACAACCTCCTAGGGGATTTCAACTCTCCTTTCACTACTTATTCTATATACAAAAAGCGTTCCAAATAAATATGTTTAAATTTCTAAAGGCAAATGGTTCATTTGTGACATTTCTTCGGAGTGCGCTTTAGATTGCTATCACATTATTTTATCATTGTTACGTAAAGAGAAATATCTATAACTAATAAAGGAATTTCAGACTGATATTGTACTTATAAATACATATACTTATATGACATTCCGCTTACAGGTTACGAAATGAAGGGTGACCGCGTGACGCAATGTGTCTTGCAGAAACCAGGCAAAGCAATCTGGTCATACAGTGAACCACGATGTTACAGTAAGTAATTGGAATATGTCTCTTATAATAAAACATGAAATTTTTTTTTTTATTTTAGATTTGGATTGTACAAAAACTTATTAACGGAAAATACCAAATAAGAAATATTTGCTATACATAACCTAAACGGTAGAAGCGACCATATTAATTTATTAACTGACTGCTACATTTGTTATCAGATCAAATTCAAATAACCTTTCGCGATGATTCATTACTAAGTAAATGTCCTTAAAATAATATCGCCCACCGTGAGTAATAGCAAATGTCATGGTAACAATGACGCGGCGTCAAGACTCTCAATTTCAGATTCAAAGAGTTAATGCCATTGTTATCTAAGATGAGCAGTTGTAAAATGATTGGGAAACTTTCAAAAGTCCTCACATTTTGATATATTTTACGCACTCCTTCTTGTATCCATCACCTTTTACTTCGCGGTATTTTGTTCAGGTTAGACAAATTTATTTGTGGCAAATTTGCGGGAGAGAGACATTAGTATGTATAAATTTGCAGTCCGCAGTGATCGTAGTTCAAAATCAAAAACTAACACTGAATCCGAAGTTATGCTTTTTCAGTGAAAGAATACTTTAACCTATTTTGTCAAGTATGAGCCACCGATGGATCGCACTACCAAAGTGCGATCCATCCGTGGCTCATACTTGATAAAATCAAGCTTATAATCTTGTTTTCTTATGTTTGACAACTACTTGTGTTTTGGAGATGTCAAACCTAACTCAAAAATTTCGAACGCATCAATATCGAGATAACACGGCATGATAAGATATTCTTGTATCCAAAACATATAATTTAATATTTGCCACCAAATTTCACAAGCCTTTGGCTATTGTATCCAATTTTTGTTTATTTGTTTAATTACGTATTGTGCGTATGCCACGAATAATGAGATTATTGTTTCCACACTGAAAAAATATCAAAGTTATTTTGTCATGAAAATAATAATATAAATGTCATATAAATTCGCACATAAGCTATAAGTAGAGTTACTCAAAAATTCGAATCCGATTCGAATAATTTTGCGAAACAGATCGGCACCTTGAATTCCATTAAAATGACAAATATCACTTTTTACTATTCCAACTTGTCTTCATTATGCAAATCGACAAGTTTATACTTACACTTTACTAATATTGGCACAAACAGACTTTAATCAATGCATTTTTGATTCACATTCAATGTTTTGAAGCAAAAATTTTCATGTTTTAACGACAGAATAAAATTGATTTTGACTAAATTTAACCTAAATCAATTTCATTTTTCTATTAAACTATGGAAATTTCACTCCACTTCACATGAATGATTCACGATTAATTTGTGCTTTGGATCGATTCTAGCTGCTGAAGTAAATCGCCTAGTCTCAGCCGCTAGACAACCAATAATAGTTTGTGCCAACCGCCGCCTGATAAAAATAGCTAACATAATACCAACATATTTCGATAAAGATCAGAAATGTATTTTGATAATACCACCTCAAAGCTCATTTTATTGGACATAGAAATAATAAAAATGATACAATAATATAAATATTTGTGAATAGTAACATGCGCACTCCCATTTTGTCAATTTTCACGAATCCATAACATTGGAATCCATAACATTTTCTCTGCTCTCGTGTTAATATACACGACTTTAAAACTCGCATCAGCAGGTAAATTTAATGGATAAAGATTTCTTTCATATCTGCAATTATGCAGTTCAGCGAGACTTTCATGTATGGTGTGTCTCTTGCAGCCTTGTTCTGAGTGAATTTCGATAAAAAAAGTCCAATGTCAGTATTCATTTAGACTTAATTAACTGAAAATATTGCAGTGGTGTCTACGATATTCGCCTTAAGCTCTTAGCTTACTTATATTGGAAAAATATGAACTATTTCAAATTGGTAATATTATACATTTATTAAAAAATTACAAAACAAAGGTCAAATATGCCAGAAAATGCCACAATTAAGTACTGTGAATCACCTGATCGAATTGCTCAACCCTACTTGTAACGTAACAAATCGAACTGGAACTTAAATGTGATATTTAAAAACCTGATGGATTGGTCTGATGTAAACATAAATATAATGTGACAAATTCTTCATTAATGACATGTTATCAATAGTGCTTTCTATGTAGACATGTGGCTTCACACTTCCTCCCTATAGCCATTATTTAAAGACTTAACATTAAGCGTGTTAGCTAATGCTAAGATTGTAATTTGTTCGGAAGCGCGTACGCGTTAAATACTTTAAATACCATATCTTGGTAAAATTCACTCCAAACAAGGTCGGGAGCAATACCTTCAGAGAATATCACCACTTAAGTGGAAAAACCTTAATTTTATGTCACCAGCTAAATGGAAAAAGCTTACACAAAATATATGGTACCGGCAATTTGCTGTTGAATCGAAAAGCATTGCTAACATAACTGAGTTGCTATTATAAATTGCGATGGGTGTTACCTAGACACCATCCACTTTTTTTGCTTCCTTATAGATGACTCTTACAAAAGGCTTTACGTTAGAGTATTTTTGTAACCTGGGCTACAAGGCTAAGATTAAATTTCAAATGAATCACAAGTTAGAGAAGCGTTCTTTTGATTTTATCATACTTTACTATCATACTTCAGGGAAAATGTTTGATAAAATCTCCCATTGAATTTATAAAGATGTTATTTTATTTTAACAAACAAAGTAAGGCGAAAATTGTTCTGCATACATCATGAATTAGTTTTAAGAAATGTTTTAACAAAATCTGACGATTGTGCGATTCCAAAGATAGTAATATGCCCGAATATAAATACCATTAGCTTAACGAGTTTTAAAATCTTAGTGTTCCGCAGAAAATTGAAAATTTTATACCTACCTTCTCAACTATAGGCAAGAGTTCGGATTTTCAAATATATTCTATAACTTTATCAAATTTACCCCAATTTTGGATATTCTTCTTATTTTGTTTTCTTTTTTACGGCACGTAGGAAAATACTATACTTAAAAAGATAGTTTGCAGACAGTTGTCTTTTTAATCTCGTATTATGTAAAAAATCATAAATATATTTCAGAGGTCAAAAAACTTTAAATGAAAAAAATACACGATAGCTTTTTTTCAAAATTTCAAATATTTTTTTTACTTCACAGACAAAAGATGCAAACCTCTTTATAAGAACACAGCGAGTAGAAAAGTCCAGTGTACCGACAAAAATAATGCCGGTAGCGAATGTTCTTTCACTTGTGCGGAAGGTCATACTATGAACGGAGAACCAAAATCAACTTGCCGTAAGTTAAATATCTGATCTGAATTTGGTTGGTGAGTTACGGTCATAACTGTAGAAAATATATATTACTATACCGAGGACTCGTGAGAAGGGCTTTTGAGTTTACAGCTCACTCACTCACTTGACCTGGCACTCTCCTTAGAGTTTATTTTGAGCATCTTCTTTTTTCAAAAAATTATCTTGCGAAAATATGGTGTCTGTAAGCATTGGTGTATATAAATATTTGGAAGGGGGAACATTTGAAAAAATTTTCATATTTTACAAACACGGTTCAACTTTTAGTTTTACAAGATTCAAAAATCGCCTTAGAACATATTATTTATTTTGGTCCTGGGTTATTATTTCAAAAATCTGGTTTTACATGGTTATTATGCCGGTAGGTATACATAACATTGTTAAACTTAACCTTTTGACCTCGGTTACGCTGTCACAAATATGACGTAATTTTGCAGTAACGTGATCCCGGCATATTACCGGTATTTCGTATTTTAGGTAAACGTCGGATTGAATAGATAAAGCTATAAATTAGAAAGGTAAAATAGTTGAAAATTATTACCACATTTGCAAATTGTTAAGCATAAAGAACAGTGGACGGCACCTTACAGTAGAGATGGTTAGCTTTGTTAGCACCCGTACTACCGCTGGTAGGCTACTTTCCATTTGTTGCGCGTGCGTTACATTATCAATAAAGTGAAATTGGCGGCTCTATACGTTGATAACACGTCTTTCTATTTGGCTTTCTATGCGCAATTTTTTACCAAATCTACAGCAAACAATTTAATCTGTGGCATGGATAAAATATAATTATTGAATAATTTTACAGTGTATTCAAAGAATTGGGACTATCCACCTCCAGATTGTGTTAAAATCAAATGCCCTCCAGCAATCATTCCTCCTCAACACGGCAGTAAGGTTTGTTCCGAAGGTGCAGAATATGGTAGTATTTGCAGGTGAGTTTTCTTTTATCATGCGAAGAATTTATTGTGGCAAGGGTTGGAATTGAGCTAATTAATTGAAGTTACACAGTTAAAATGCAGCAATTCAGTAAAACTATTAGCTACAAATAACGGCGTGTTTAGGGGGATAGGGGTTTGACGATGAAATAGTTATAGCAAAATAGCTGTCATAGTGATAAAAATTTGATAATTAATATTTGAAAATTTGAAAAAGCCCCTCAGAAGTGAGCCAAGCTCGAAAGTAAACACGTAATATCATTTCGTCGCCGACCCGGTGACGTAATGGTTATCGTAGATTATATGTTTTGTGTTTCATTTCGAGGAACAGTGAAGTCAGAAGAGGCAATTTGATAATCTTATTTGTCACCCTCCTATTTTGACTATTGTATTTGGATAATTGACAGGTACATGTGTGATCCGGGATATACTTTGGTTGGCAATGGTACAAGACAATGTGTTTTGAGTAGTACACCATACTCAGCTTTCGGAGAATGGTCGGGTGCTCTACCACAATGCATAGGTAAGATGTCTCAGTAAAAGAAAAAAAATCAAGAATCTTCGAAGTTTCATTGTCACTGATAAAAAATGCAGTTAAATGTGCCTGGATGACCGGTTAGGTATTGTGGCTGCTAGATTTAGAAATTTCGTCAGTCTTCTGGATAAATCAATTTCAAACTATTGCTCGGTACACATGTCGGGTTCGAATATTTGTTCTTGCGATTTGGCATGATTCGCATCAGTTTCAAGCAAAAATACTATCAAGTTTGATGCGATTTTCCATCTTTCTTTTTCAAATTTGTTTAAATACACTTAATTAAAAATTAAACAAACATGAGCAACTGCTAGCTTGTACCTCAAGACCCCAACGACGTAATCCATCAGTGGTTCATGATAACCAAAACCTACCATCATAAGAAATAAATGGATAGGTCACTATGATATATTCCGAACAATAGTGACAATTAAAGTGAAATTGAAAGTTTTCAACGGTAACAACATATTTTATCATCAAATTCTTATCTTTCATTTTCAGCAATAAAATGTCTACCCAAACAATTGAATCCAAGTTCTGGAACGGTGGATTGCACCGATATGAATTATATTGGAAGTAATTGCAAATATCAATGCAAAAACGACTACGTGTTAGAGGGAATAAATTCAAATACTTGCATTTTGAATAAAACAAGTGGAGAGGGGCGATGGACATCTGAACCACCTGTATGCACGCGTAAGTGATACGTTTAAAATGAAATATTATAATTATAATCCTATTTGGTTGGAGTCAAGTCGTGGGTGAATGATGTCATCGAGACCCACCCGCTCTTCTAGACGTGCTGAACGTCTAGGTAAATAGGTTAGGTAAATTAGTTAAATGACACGATGCCTTGTAAAGAATTGAAACAAGCAGGAAGATCGCTGAGGCAGTATCGGCATATGCATTCGTCAATGATACAAAATGACATATCCGTCTCCTGTATCCGTGTATAACAATTCTCACTTTTTTGTGCTAATAAAGTAAAATATCTTCAAAAATTATGCCACCTAAACTGAATTTACGCACTTTACGTACGCACTATGTGACATTTTAGTATAGCAGAAATACAATTTTATACCAAGCTTTATATCAAATAATCACTTGCATTTGAGCTTGTGTAAGGTATTTTCAAGGAAATGAAAAATTAGATGGATGTACAATTTATTTACTGAAACCATAACCTATATAGGCATTTTCGTTGACTAAGCCCCTTAATCCGTATTTGTCTATCTGTTGTATGTTAATGGTTTGTTTTGGTTTCGATCGTTACTACTATCGCACGATCAATTTTATTTGTTGATGTGTTGTTTCCGAATAAGTTGTACTAACCGATTTTCATATACGACACGTTACATCTTGGCACGTTTTTATGTGAACTCGAAAACATTTCTAAGAATAAATTAACTTCAACAAAAAGTACTGGTTTTGTTTGGCAAAATCGATTCAGTGCTAGCGTCTTAACGGGGCAAATCGTAACAAAAAAGCAATGCACGCCAAGATGACCAACAAAAAAATATATTTTCAATTTCAGCAACTCGCTGTCCAGACCTTGAGTATAACACAACATACGGAAGAATCATTTGCTCAAATAAAAACAACGTTGGAAGTATGTGTGCTTTGTCGTGCAATGCTGGTTCTCATATCCGAGCACCATCCAGTCCTGGTACAATCCAGTATAACTGGATAGTTAGTTGCTTATACGGAGGTTTTTGGTCACAAGAACCTGCTGAATGTGCTCCTATCACATGCTCTCCTGATGTAAGGTGAGTAAGGAATGGGTTACGGAAAGCGGGCAATATTAGATATAAAGGAATATAAATAATAAATAAATACAGCTTCAAAAGCTTTGAACTTTCCAAAATTTGATTGTGCGTTAACCGTATTAGAAATTTTAATCTGTCAAGTACAAGTTACTGATGGACTGCATCCCAGCGGCGCGTTCCATCATTGACTCATTCTTAACAGAATGTGTTTGGTTTGAAATTTGTCTGATCGAGAAAAACACGTAAAAGTTTGTCTATGACAAAACCGATTGATTCGTATAATCCATCGGGCGCGTGATTTGGATACGAACATTTTATTTTATAAAGTTCAAACTAAATACATTTCGAATCAAGTTCTGACAGTATTGGACAAAACCGCAAAACGATAAGTTTGCAACTACAGAGATTTAAGGTTCGAACTTATAATAACTTATAACTTGTATAAACCTTATATATTTCGTTTTTAATTATTTATTTCAACAGTGCCGATAAACTCTCAAACGGTGTAGTATTGTGTAGCGATAAAAATAATTATCAATCAGAATGTATCTTCTCGTGCAACGAAGGATTTGAATTAATTGGAAAGAAGCGTATAACTTGTAGATCTGCAGCAGGAATTGGAAGCTCTGGAGAATGGGACGGAAGCCCACCGACCTGCAAAAGTAAGTTTTCCAGTAGGCATCTGACGATACAAATTTACTTTATGTCACTCTGAGCGAGGCTTGAAGTGGCGCTTAATTAAAAGTAGTCTGACAATGAAAACCTATGTGGTGGAAAGCCGTATAAAATACCGCTCCAGAAACTACACCCTAAATGTAAAATGTCCAAACTGAACAATGAAGATGGTAGTTTCCGACGATAGAAGATCTAGCACATGTATGACAAATGCCACTCTTATCACTTTGTTGCAGGGAAGGGCTAACCAAGAACGCAACTTATATATTCTATTATCTTTTTGCTTGAAGTCATCGGATGTCCAACGCTTCCAAAATCTGGAAGAACGATGAAAGTATCATGCACTAAGAGGTATGAAGAAGGAAGCTCATGTACTTTTGTATGTAGAGGAGGGGGATATTTCATGTCATTACAAGATTCTATTCCACATACACAAGGCAAACACACAATCGAATGTTTAGAGGGAAACGTCTGGGATGGACCAATTGCTAAGTGTTTGGAACTAAGATGCTTAACAACATTTGGGTGAGTTTTCCTGACTTTCATCCAAGTGAGGCCTGAAGCTGCCCTCACGAAATTGGATAACTCGGCCACTTAGCAAAGAGTTTACTACGTTTGCAGAACGATGCTTCATCAGTGGCCCGCCTACAAGAGGAAAATCAATAAATTGATTTCAATATTCGAAAATCGGTCTCAAATTACATAATCTAAAGTAATTAATTAAGCACAGCATTAACGTTCAAAGTCTCGCTTCCCACTTACACAAATTTATTTCGGCAATGTTTCATCTGACCAAAGTCAGACTTCTGAAGTCACTACCTGAAAGTTTTATGAAAGTAACTTTGAAAATTTGCAAGTATTATCGTTAGTAACGCATTTCGTTTTATTCAGTCAGTTAGTTTCGGCGAACATGACTCATAGATTGACCTCAGCGATTGCACTGTATCTATCAGTGCCCGAGCTTGAAAAATAGTAATTTGTGAAATACTTCTGATTTAATCCGTAATGTCCTTCACTTCAAAGGAAAGGAGAGTCTTCATGAGTCAACAGAGAAAATTTTCTGATAACGAAATTGTTTTTAAAATTTTTAAAATTCGATTGCAAATTACAATGCTAAAACGAAAGAATAACAGTATTTTTTATTTTCAACTGATGATTCATCGACATGATAATACGCAATTACAAGTTTATATGGCGCCTAGTTGATTGGCGTTTTCTTGAAAACGAAAAATGTCATGGATATACTTTTCAAACGTGTTCTAAGTTGATTTTTCCGCAAACAATTATATTATAAATTCCTTTGTCATCGGAATATTTTTGTCTCATCAATTTGGACCTTTCTTGACCCGTACTTACAAATAACTTCTTGGAATTTCATACACACAAATTCGATAGTATAAGAATAGGCTTCAGTGGTTTCTATGACTATTGTATAAGATACCTACGTAATTTGCTTTCCAGCAATTGATTGAAATCAGTATAATCTAAATACGTTATGTATCCTGGGATTGTTTGGATATAATTGGTTATTTTTATATTGGTTTTGTATCCTTGTTTGTTTATATTAATCTTAATTTCACAAACTCAATTAATTTAGGAAAAATCAATGAATCAAAAGGATATTTTCAATTTTGATCATTTCTTATAAGAATTCTTGATTCAAGTGAAAAATTTATTTATTTGTCAAAAATTGTTAACCTCTTGCCAACGCTAAACGTACTTTATATCACGAGTGCGAGGAACACAGGAAACTTTTCAGTAGGGGTACCGCCTTTAGATTCGAGATTCGAATCGAATCGGATACATGTCTGATTATTCGAATACTCGTTTCTGTGGCTTGACATGATTGGAAAAAGAATTCGGGCAAAATTTTAATGAGATATGTTGAAATTTTTGCTCATTTTTTCGAATCATAGCAAATAGCTCATATCGAGATTTAAGCCATTTATTGAAAAAAATTTCTCCAATATAACCAGATTCGGAAAAATCGATTCAATATCCTATGGTTTGAGATTCGTTTCAAAAATAAATGTATTTCACAGTTGCAACCATACAAATTTGTTATTGTCTGATTGACTAACATATGCGACGGTGCGATCCATTATTCAGTCTTTGCAAAAAAAATGTTTGATAACGGATAGAATGTATTGCTAAATGTTCTAATTTTACGATATTATGTATTCTTTTTATTTATACTTTCAGGCCTACACCGAATGGAATCACAAAATGTTCAAATGGAAACAAATTCAAATCAAGATGCACTTTCTCATGTAATGTTGCCTATGGTTTGGAAGGACGTCCCGTTAGTATTTGTAGCGAAAACGCTCTCTCGTACGGAGAAGGAATATGGACATCGACCCAACCAGCTTGTATCCGTGGGTTTTTACATTTATTATGTTATTATCGTAATACATCTTTTCAATTCACCTGTTTTGATTTCTATGCAGAAAAAAAATATTTATATTATATATCGAAGTTTACTGAAAATGAAATTAAACTTTACACACTTTTTATAAGTATACCGTTGGTTCGCACCATATGTATTGATCCCGGTTGAAAAATGCAAGAGAAACAATGACTCTCACGTCTGAAAAGTAGCCTTTGGCTTTAAACTTAGAAATGTGCTTTTTAATGGGCTCTGATGTGGTAATGTTACAAGTATAGCACGTTTTCTTTTCAACAAGTTGACCATGTTGGCATAGTAGGTTAGATATATTGTCTTGAGTTAGATCCCTTCGATCCGTGGATAAATACACGTCTTCTAATCAATTTAGAGTATAGTAAAATTGGTATAGTTGAGTTAAAACTGAGAAACTACTCTATTTATTTGGACCAATCTTTTGTCACAAATCGTTTTGGGAACTTACACAGTCATGCTTTTTTTCAAATATAATATTTCTAGTTCTAGTGAAATACAGTATGTGATTTGATAAAAGCAATCCTTGTCTTCATCCAGGAAACGGCTGTGCACCGAAGTTCGCATCTCCGACAAATGGGAAAATGTCTTGTACAAACAAAAACCTTTTCAACAGCGCTTGTACGTTCTCGTGTAGAGCAGGAAGTTACATGAAATCTCATGATAATTATCTGATTGAATCTAACAGTCTCACGATACGCTGTTCTACAGAAGGTGACTGGTCACAGATTCCACCCACTTGTCATCCTATAACATGCAAACCTAGAACAAAGTAAGTGTAAAAGTCGATTTAAGACTTGTTGCTAGGTCTCAATCCTACAATAACACATATACATAAATGTTAAAGCAAACCTGTGTTGACAAATTTTTTTCATTGAAAGATATCCCTAATAAAGGACGGAAAAGTATTTATTATATAATAACATTTATTATAATATATCGCTTTTTAAATAGACAGTTTTTTTTTAACGATATTAAAGTACCGCCTACTTCGTAAAAATTATTAGTAATTTACAGAGATTAAGGAAAAACTCGGTTGCCATTACTACCAAATCAGAAATTTCTATTTTGTCAAGCATGGCCCTCAGATTTACCGCGTCTCGGCGATACAATCCAGCATCAGTTACCCACGCTTAAGAAAATAACATAACAATAGGATCTGTTGACTGTTTTTTCTTTTTTGCGCTCCTCAGTTTGAACTACAACTGAGCTATTAAATACAAATAT
Source organism: Styela plicata (assembly GCA_963675895.2). Lineage (NCBI taxonomy): Eukaryota > Metazoa > Chordata > Ascidiacea > Stolidobranchia > Styelidae > Styela > Styela plicata. The sequence goes on from OZ023150.1 coordinate 7,301,582, forward strand.
TCTAATCCCCACTTTCTACTTTTCGTATTGCAGCATAGTATTAAACGGTAATTTTACATGTTCTAATGAGAACATGTACAAGTCAAGATGCAAGTACACTTGTGATGAAGGATATGAAGTGGGTGCAGATACTGATACTACTGTCTGTACTGACAAGCTAACTTCAAGTGCTTTCGGATTATGGTCACACGAAAATATTAAATGTAGACGTGAGTATTACTTAATAATATAGCTATTTCGGCATTTTCGTAATCGCCCCAATATTAAATATTCATCTCATGCGATCATAGCTTCTCGTACCGCTTGGCTCGGTGGCTCAGTCCGGTAAGCGCGATCACGTGGTCCGATATGCCGGTGGTTCGATGATTGACCGTTTCACCACCGAGCGTGCCCGAGCAAGGCACTTCGCTGTAACATGGAACAGTCACTACAAAGTTTCGTGCTTAATGGTTGTTGAGTAAAAGCTCCACGGAAGGTTTCGGGCATAGCAAATAATTTGAACCCCAGCCCCCCCTCCCCTCCTCAAAAAAGTTCAAGGTCCTAGCAATATCCGACAGATATCTAGCCATATATTATAAACCCGAAAAATCATCATTCAATTTGCCAGATATATCGAAATCTGATTCAATCAAATTCATTGAATTTCTAAATCTGCCATGGTTTTGGGTCACATTCAAATACTCCACGAAACTCAACATTCAACTAAATCGAGCTTAAAACTTAACAATCTACCATAGGTCTGCGTCACAACTATGTATCCACTAAAATCACATCAATCTGCAGCTGTTGGATCGCGCTTTGACAGCGCAATCAATCAGTGATCTATATTTTAACAAAGCATGTTGTCAGTAAACTCAACAAAGGGAAATGCAATGAATAATAAAAATAAAATCCCGACATTCAAAAAAAAACTTTTTGCTTCGCAGGTGCCACATGCAAAATACGACAACGAGCTCCAAACGGTGGAATGGTGGGTTGTACGGCTGGAGACGGAGTTGGAAGTGCTTGCTTGTTCGAATGTTATAAAGGATTTTACTTGAATGCGACAGGAAAAATTATACGCGAAAATAAGTTTGAAGTGAAATGTTTGAAAAGTAAAAAGTGGTCCGCAACTTTCCCACAATGTCTACCTATCACATGTCCAGCAAGGTAAAATTTGTTCCAAAATATAATTTTCAAAAAATATTTAAAATAATTTAAATAGATTTGCCCAAAGTCGGCTATAGTTTCAAGGTCTTAGTACAATAATTTCTGAAACTAGTATTGGACAATTTAAATCAGTGCTTCAAATCGAATCAATCGTGAATCGTTCATAGGAACAATAACGTGCTAAGTTAGGTAAAATTTTCCCTTTTTTATTAAAGTTTGACCAAAATAGATTGTATTTGGTCGATAAAATATCTAAATTTCTGCTATTAGACATCCGAATCAGACTCTAATTCCAAATGATTCGGTTTCGCCTAGGCCTTTTAATAAATATAACATTGGTTACGTTCATGAACTTCCTATCGCATGGAAGTCGGCGATGATTGATCGCCGATAAGAATGTATTACAAATTATAAATTTTTTGAAAAAGCTTTGCAAAAGAAGCAGTACATCACAAGAAAGTGGTCACTATACAGAATTTGTCTCAGCACCAGTTACGGTACAAAATTTAAAAGAAAGCGGTAATTTATAGACGGACACGGTTAGAGTTGTTGGAAAGATATGACCTTTCCTGTTCGGCTTAGCCTACCCAAGTGGGTTGAATGGTGGGCACCGGGACTCGAAACCGAGATATTCAACCTGCGATGCCAACAATGTTAACCACAAGGCTATCGCGCCCACAAAGTTCCGATACACGTTTGCATGACCGGCAGCGCATCGCATCATCGGTAAAGCAACTTTTCGCTTTTAGATTTTGATTGATATCAAAGATGGAAAAGATTGGCGATCGGTCATTTTTCGTATTGATCATATAAGATTGATAATCAGTAATTTTGATCGAATCGATGCGATCGTCTCTGGTAATTATTGGGCCTTATTTTTCATTTGCAGGACTATTGCGAACGGAGATGCCTCTTGTACGAACGAGAATATATATATGTCAACATGTAGATACTATTGTCTACCTGGATATCAATTATCAGGGAAGAACAGTAGTAAATGTTTGCCACCAGGAGGAAAGGCAAAACCCTATCTTGGAAAATGGTCCAATAAGCCACCAACTTGTAAAGGTAAGTCTAAATTGTGCAATTTTGTTTATGATAGCTAGCAAAGTGTTTATCCTAATGATCAGGCATTTTTATTAATAGTAATTTCCTTTTTAGATTGTTCTCGAATAGATTCATTTTGCAGCGAAATCATGATATATGCCAAATTTAACGTTGTAAAATTTGACATAAATCATGATTTCGCTGCAAAAAGGCAAACTATGGTCAAGTATCAGAAATTCTGTTTATCTGAAATGTTGAGACATAATTCTATTGATATATATAATTTCGAATACGGTTTAAACTATACTAAACTACAACGACAACGATAACAATTGCAAAGCACGGCTTTAAAGTGAAATGTATAATTTTCGAGATTTGTTGCGTGGTCTTTTATTTTCCATATATATTCCGTGTACCGAAAGATTTACTCTTTTTTTGTAAATTCTTATTCAATCGTATAATTTGAACATCCTGCATAGCGATTGCGTATTATTAGTTCTAGTTAAACTTTTCAATAAAACGCAAAATCTGTAAAAACGGAGATTAAAATATTGTAATACCAACTCCTTCTTGACGATGGCAATTGGCAACTTAGTTTTTCTTAAACTAAGTAAAGTATAACGAATTTCACTCAGAACTGGGTAAAGTATTACTAGGTAACACAGTTTTTCTTTCCAAAACTTGGTAGTACTCCGATCAAAAACCTACAGGTAAACTAACTGAAAAATAGGGAAATTCACCTATTCTACTAATTGAATTTACTAGGTAAAACTCGGTAAAAGGTACTCGGTAGGATATATATTCGCTGAACTATAGGTAAAAGTACTTTGAAAGCAAACTTGGTAAACTAAATATATACCAGTACTAGGTAAACTCTGTACTTTTACCTAAAATTTCTAACGTTATTCTAGACTATACTTTGAGTACGGGCATGTTCCATGAATCATAACAGGGTAGTATAATTCACCAAAGATCCACACTATCCAAACTTTTATACAACACAAACCTTTTATACCTCCAATAGCTATCACCAAGTAAACTCTATTTTCTAGAATTACAATGCAATCGGAGAACTATTGCTGCACCAAAGAATGGTTTCGTTCTATGTTCTGATGGTTCAAAATTACGATCTACGTGTGAATTTATCTGTGATGTTGGATTTTCATTGAGAGGAGAACAATACATCATTTGCCAGCAAGAAGGCGACAGTTTAGAATGGGATAATCCTCCACCAAGATGTGTCAAAAGCCCAAAGTGATTTTTCATTCCGATTTAGTAGAAAAACTTATGTTAATAATTAAAGAGGATAGTATTGAATATGCTCTTTTAGAAAAGCGGAATATGACTTGCATTCTATATTAGGTATTAAGTCCCAATGATTAATTTATTACGAGTATACCCTTGTGTTCCCCTTTTAGATTCCTGCCTATATTCTCCATACGCAATTTCATCCACCAGCATATTAGGGGCATTGCACGTTTGCCATTTTGCGGGAATCTAGTTGATACAACAACAACAAAAAAGTTGATTTTACGAGATTTGTCCGAGAATTTAATTAACAAATATGCTCCAATTTTCCAGCAGATTATGTATTCAGTCATCCTGATTTTGTCCCGCTCTTTAAATTAGCTATGTTGTAAATGACGTATTATATTTGTTGCTCAAGTCATGTTCAAATAAAATTGATTTATTATATTGTTTATAAATTCATCTTTGTATTTTATTTTCATTCATGTCACGTTTTTATTCTGTTTTTGCAGAAGATGATTAATAAATTAAATGAAAGCTTCAGTCTTTTTCTATCGGTTTAGCGCTTTTAAGAATTGCCGCGGATTTAATCTTCTGTTTTAACACACGTTATTCCACAACTGTTTTATAAAGGAACTCTATGTTCTCCGTCATTATCAGTCAGGATCCATTATAGTGAATCTAATTGCTCAACCGGTGATGTGCAAACGATATTTTAAATTTTGCCAACGTTTCGAATGTCTATACAGACGTTCTTCATCAGGGCAATGGAATGGTTAAGTCATCGACAATACCATATACTGTAAAGGGGGACGTTCTAAAATAACCTAGTAAATAAAAGATAAAATACTCTAAATTCTGAGTAAAAAGAGACATAAAAGGCTAAAGATAAATGTCTAACCCTATCTGCACTGAAAGATAGTCCGATAAGCTGCCGGAAACATGCAAATCTTCTTATCATTCATTGTCTGTGATATGCTGTTGATGTGATATGATTCTAAAAATAGTCTTTTCTTGTAATGATCTTCTCTCTCTAATATAGTAGCTTCTTCTCAATCTATTCTGTGGTCATTGCAGTATGCATGCTTGGATAATGCAGACTTTTCATAATCACATTTTCCTACATCTCGTTGGTGTTCTTGACATCTTGTGGCAAAACTTCTCTTTGTTTCCTCCTATGTATACCTCTTTGCAGTCTTTACATGGTAAAAGTTAGTTAGGAGATACACTATCTAAAGTGAAGGACAAAGTTTACCCAAAGAAAAGGAAGGGAGTAGTTTATTGTATCCCATGTAAAGACTGCAAAGAGGTATACATACATATATATATTTTATCTTTTATTAACTAGCTTATTTTAGAACGTCCCCCTTTACAGTATATAGTATTGTCGATGACTTAACCATTCCATTGAGCTGATGAAATCGTTTTCACATCACCGGTTGAGCAATTCGATTCACTATGAGTTTCCCTGGTGGCAATCACTCAATCTTCAGGATCCATTATATCCAACATAGCACCACAACGAGAGACTTAAATCGCGAAAAGTGAAAAATCCTTAAAAAAAATTGTAAAGATAAAAAATACTTTTAAGAAAAAACCACTTAGCCTGGTTTTACTGCCCGTTATGTATATTTTTATTTCCAATAAATATACTAAAACGTATTTACAATGAATTTATTGCAATATAAGAATGGCACTAACAATTACTAGGTCAAATTCCTAAAATAAGAAAATTGAAGTGTCTAATACACAAAATTACATTTCATATCTCGTTTCAACATTATTTATTTTTGTTCTTTAAGTTTGATTGGCTTAAAAAATTGATCGGGCGCTATACATTAACCGGTGTCTTGAAATCTGCAACGTATTTAAATTTTGGCTTCAATAGAAAAAAGTCCAATCTACGACCCAAAATTTTCTATAAAGTTGGAAAAATTAGTTCCGGAATTTGCAAAAAAGGAACCCTCACACAAGAGCTTCAACGAATCAGAGAATATTAAAATCATCGCAAATAGGGCTGGGCTAAACCGAATCATTTGGAATTCGAATCTGATTCAAATAATTTTTCCGAATCGGATCGAATCGTTATTTTATGAAAATAACAATTATCATGATTAGGAAATATACAGTTATAAATTAAATATATTCATAAACTGACTTAAAAGCGATGTATTTTTATTTCAGCGACAACGGTTGTATTTCGTCGTTAAAAATGGGAGAATGCACTTCATTGAGTATGCTTTTGTTCCTATGACTGATTAACAATTGGTTGGAATGATCTCTACTTCGTATCGATTCATATCACCAATTCGAATTGCCCAGCCCTAATCGCAAATAGAGGGACCGCGTTGTGCATTTTATTGATAAATCCTTGGTAAATTGGTAATTAACTTTACTGATCTGATTAATCATGTGCGTTCCGTATAACAAGGCTACAAGTTTGAAGCGTGTAATGAGCGCATTTGATTATATAAAAATTTGTTGCATCATTACGCATTCCCATCATCAATATTATTTTGTTGAGCATGGGCCACAGCTGGACCGCATTCCGAGTAGGTTGAATTGCGATTGAGGAAGCTTAATGTAGATGAATCGCTCATGTCGAAATTTCTCTGAAAATGTTTGTCAAGGTAGGCCGCTCGAGAATATCACGTATCATGGGTGATCCATACTTAACGTAATGAGCATTCTAGTTGGAAGGAAATACAAAAAAAAACATAACAAGTTTTCGGATTGATCGTATTGCAACTGCGGAGATGTAAGTTTAAAAAGCCGTTGGGCTCTTTTATGCGTTCTGAGCAAAGTTTAGTTCAAAAGTTATCCTTTCAACTTTTTCATATTCGGTGTGAAGTTGCACAACTTCATTCTTCCATCTTCAATCCAATCCAAAAAACTGGCAACCCTCGTGTACACTCCATAATGTGTCCCACATCCTTCTCCAAAACTAGTAATGCCCCAAAGTATTAATTGATCACTTCCGTTGTTGGGTGTACAGACAAGTGGGCCCCCACTGTCACCTTGGCAGGAATCAGCCATGCCGTTACCATCTGCCGACTGAAATAATATTAGCTGAATTATTTTGTGTAGAATTTTTCGTTGATTTTACACTTCAATCGACATAGAATATCTCGCCATTTATACCTATTCGAATTACGAATACTTAACTTGAACTGTTTCAACCGACCATGAAAGCTTTTTATAAAAGGCAGTGTTATGTATCTACGTACGAGCATAATAAACACATACTTATTAGTTTGTCAAAGCGTGTATCACTGATGGACACCTTGAAAGAGCAACAACTGAGCTGCTTGGGGTTAAGCGAGCGATCATAATGTAATGCAAGCAGAATTTTCAATTTCAATACTTTATCCTTAAACTTCCCAAATCAGAACTTTTATTTTGTCAAGTACGAGCCACTGCTGGACCGCGTCTCTGTGGTGTGTCTCTTAACCGACAAAATTTGACGTGGCATAATTTTTCTGATTTTGACAACCTAAATCACAGATTCTTGAAAGTTATTCTTACATATTCAATCATTTTTTTATTCTCACCTGAGCACATTGCATGGAATCTAATATTAGAGGTCCAGCGTCGGGATGGTCGGGATAATCTTGTTTGCATTGCAAATTATTAATAAGAACGACACCAGCTTGCTGCAAACACGCCGGAAATTCTTCTTTTGCTGAAATTTATTTGAATGAGTTGAATCGAAATACGAAGTCAAATTTTCAAGTTGGTGTTTTCGAGTTGGAGGCCGAAATGATAAGGTATGGTATGCTAGGTTTTGTCATTGTTTTTTTTTACTTAAAAGAATTGCGTTGGAATCGAATCACAATTTGGAGTAGAGATGTAAGTTTTACAATTTGGAATCGAATCGATTCGAATCTATGTTATTTCGATTCAATTTTGAACTGAAAGAATTGCGTTGGAATCGAATCACTATGTAGAGTTGGGATGTAAGTTTTAGAATTTCGAATCGATTCGAATCAATGCTATTTCGATTCAATTTTAAGCATTTTGAAAAAATTCGTTGTGATTTTAAATGATTACTTTTACGTCGCGTATGTGAATTTTTGTCATTTTCGTACCTTGAAAGCAAATATTCCAAAATTATTTGCCTATTTGGTGTTTATTGATGATAATTTGTTGATGATTTGTCAATCTTATTGTACCCATGCGGTCGTAAAATCAATATACTGCTATTTTGTTTTTGTTCAGTGTTGCTCGGATTTGAATAGCGAATGCGTTTTTTTGTTGTGTACTACTAACTATTAGAGTACACAGTATCTTAAAACAGTTCGGAATAAGTTTTTTTTAAATAAAATCTGAAAAATTTGTCCTTCGAATTAACTGGAATCCCCGAATTGCATTGCCCAGTCCTAAGTTTGAGAAGTATTCGTTTTTATAAAAATTTTTGCTGGGAAGATTATCTTTTCCTGCTCGGCTTAGCCTACCCAAGTTCTTACACCCTGGGTTGAGTAGCGAGAATAAACCAACGAGCCGGACTTTTCGGAACTCGAGCCCGAGATCTTCATTAACCTGCGATGCGAACATGTTTAACAATTAAGCCATCACGTTATTTAATATAATTAAAAGAAAAACGACCACATTTAAATTTTTATTATATGAAGAAGCGTCGTCCTCTTGGATGTGGGGAAAACCGAAAATTCACTCTTCGAGACTATTCATATATTTACGTGTTTATTCTGCTGACTCGCTACGAAAATCAGGTCGAATGAAGAATACCTACTAAAATCCTACTTACGGCATTTTCAATACTCAAAAAATAGGGTAGTTTTACTTTGTCCTTTCTTCGATGCTCCCCATCCCGTAATAACGCATTCTTGATGTTCTTGAAAACTTGTAGAATTCGAAGGCAAGCAGATAGGCTGAACGAACCGTCTAAAAAAGATCGCGAGTGGATGTGAATTGCCCCAAAGAATTTCCTGTCTGTCATGAGAGCTGACTCAAACGAAGATGTGATAGATTGTTTCTTTATCGCTTAGGACCAATCCTCAGTCCTCTCTGAGATGTTTTCCATAGTCCAGTTGATGTATAAGCTTTTTTTTGCTCAAGTGACCGGGAGTTAGTTCCTTTCAAGTGCTGCCTCCGGCCTTGCCTAGAGCGAATTTCCATAACAGAGATATAATGAAAAAGGCACAAAGGCACATTGCATAAATATACAATTGCATACCTAATTTCCGAAACGCATTGTAAGCTCATTGTCATAATTAATTTTCGGTTGTTGTTATTTTCACATTAGTGACCAAAATGATTCCACCTGATATCTTACGAAATTTGTAAGATAGTCGATATTTGATATTTTAGTTTTGATATTGATTTGTCCCACCAACGTCGGCATCATCGTCAAAAACGATTACATTAATTGATCTCTAATTAAAATCACAAATCTTGATTTAAAATAATTATAGCCAAAGTCACAAAATTTAAACATAAATCTGACCCGAAAAAGTTAAAGTGGAAGAATATATCATATATCGAGGCATTTCAAAACAGCAACACAAAAACGGCCCATACGGGACAGGAGATCTATTACCAAATCGGTTACGCATTCAGGAAATAAACAATTACTGTATTATACTATTACTGTATACTACTGTAGGAATAGTAAATTCTACCTAATTTTATCGCAGTGCAAAAACATGTCTAACTCACCCAAAACTGGCGCATACACCAGTGGTTGCATTCGGTTCCAATAGAACAAGAGCAATATCATATCTTGATTGAGGGTAGGTCCAGTATTCAGTATGTTTATAAATTCCACGTATCGCTATATCTTCTGATTGTTCGTACATTTTGTACTGCTTGTCATTATCCCTGTTGTAATAGTCCCCTACTCTGACGATACGATTATTTTTATCCCTTGATAAAAAGAGGTTACCGATTTAACTCCACCAATGCAAAGTAAGGTCTAAGATGAACAAGGCACATAGGCCAAAGTGTTCACCTTAAGAATCTAATAGTAGCATGAAACGTAAGTTCAGAATAATTTCGACATTCACTGTATTTGCAAAATAATTATTAAGTTTTGAAAAAAATAAATTGCGGAACTACAGCGCAATCTTCGTTTTTCTCCAAAGCTTGGAGGCGAAATAATTAAAATAAGTTTTCTCGGATGTATGTCCCTCATATATTTTCCCACTAGCGGATCCAGAGGCACGGTGGTAAATTACGCTTCCATGACTAATATTGTGTACCTCGTGTCATTTCGCTTTCAAGAGAGTTTCAAATTCATTCTCGTGAATTTTTGCGCGCCTCTGGTGCATAATTACTGTCTCTTGATTAATTTTGCGTGTTTCGCTCTTAAATTGAGGGTTATTCACGGCCTTCCGGCGTGCAGATTTATTTTGCTGATTGAATTCGTTTATTTAGATCCTAAAAAGAGTATTTTGGTTCCCTTCATTGAAAATTTTCGGATGCATCATTGTTTTAAAGTTGAAAAAATTGTGTCCTCCCTCCGATTTTTTTTTCTGGATCCGCCACTGATCCGACCCCATTAACACGTGAACAACATCGTCATTTAAAGTGTCCAGAATATATATTTTTTAGCATAAATTTGCTGCTTTGTGCAGTAATGTTCAATTCTACCAGATAACGCCTTTCAATCAAAAAAATATCAGTTACAGCATTAAAGCATAAAAATGTTAGACAACGGATTATTACTTACGAATCTTGAACAAAGCAGTGAGCAGCAGTAAGTACCCAGCAACTTCCTATCAAAATTCCTCCACAAACATGAGGGTGCTCTCCGTCAAATGGATGTAGCTCACGTATTGATACCTTGAAAATTAATAGCCTTTAATACACGCTATATTTTCTCACGATTCTTCTATCGATTTGAACATTTATATGATTTATGCCTTCTTCTAATAAAAAAAAACGAACTTCAATACGAAATGTAACTAATCGCAAATATTTTGAAGCGTCTCCTACGCGCATTGGTTCATTGTACTATAAGATAAACCTCATTTTTAAATGACGCCATATTATTATTACGCCATAAATTCATCACCGCTATTAAAAAATTTTACTCCTCTCAAGTTTCTAAATAAGTCGACGTACAAACCTATACGTCAGCAATTGCAAGGTAATGGGCCTTGTGGTTAAACATGTTGGCATCGCATTGAAGGTCTCGGGTTCGTGCACGGGCGAGTCCAGCTTGCTTATCACCACTCAATCCAGGGTGTAATAACTTGGGTAGGCTAGGCCGAACAGGAAAAAAATCATATCTTCCCAGTAATTGTAACCCTGTCCGTCTATAAGTGGCCGCTGTTACAGGGCCTTGGACAGGGTGATCCACTTTAAGAAGTAGCTATAAAAAAATGTTTTCAGTATTTACACAAGCACGCGAAAACACTATTTGTTCACTTGCCAGTCCCACTGTTGACCAACAGCAAAAGTATACTTCAAGTCAAGGAAACTGATTTTGTATATGTATGGGTTAATGACGTATGAAAGTTTTTTTCTATCATTTCATTGTTTTCCCCTTTCTCACCTGCCAAGGATGTTCTCCTCCTTTCGATGGAGCTCCACCAACAATTCGCTGTAAAGGTCCGACTACTTCAGTTGGACAAAGACCTTTAGGTACTTGAACGGGCGTTGAAGTTCGTCCACATTCAGGCTTTACTAGCTCTGGATCACAGAAATCTACAAGGAAAAGTAATTATAAAACATGGAGATAGATAGGATCTCACCCTTTTTGAATACATGTTTGTTGAAATTGTCTTGTGGATAACAATTCCCGACCCCGATTTGTGACTTGTTTGTTTATATTTTGAACTGCATAGTCAGCAAAGCAAAAACAAGGTAAGCTCGGTATACTGATATTTGTCGGCGGTCAGTGGGGATTTTGATCATCGATCCAAAGGATTTTGACCAAATACGTTCTATTCCATTTTTTTCATGAATGAAAATATGACCGATAACAATCGACAATCATAGGTTATGAAAACGGGATAAATAGCAATAGGAGAAGACGCCTAAATACGTCACTCCAGGCAACAGTGAAAGCTAAGAGAATAGGATATTACAAAAAGGGTTAAACGAGTTTTACGACCCCACAAACTTTCAGCTACCCGTGTTTCAGCAAGAACTTGTGAGGGGGGGTGCAGAAAAGGTACTCTGAGTCCCAGAGACTCAGTCAGTCCTCTTGTAGTAAGAAAGGAAATAGGTAAATATAGAATTAAAAAGGACGGTATTGGAAAATGATGAAAAATGTACTAGACTCACATTGATTCCATTTCGCTTTTCCAATTTTCCCGGATCTGTAAAATCCTCTCATCTGTGCGATTTTAATCTCGTGTAGCATTCTAAAATTAAATGAGAATTTAAAAGTCATACTTTATGTCAAATTTTACGACCAAAAGTTTGGCATATATCATGACTACAATTTCACAATTTGAGACTGAACAAAGGACGGAATCTTTCTCAACACAGTACACTCAGAATGTCTGACTATCTCGGTTAGGGTCATCCCTAGCAACTTCACCCGAAAGATATTTTATTTTAGCGAATGTGAGCCGCCACGCCAACCCAATAAGAAATGATGTTTTGTCAAGCATTGCATCGGCTTGCTTTTACATTAAATTGCCAACAATAGGGTATATATTCAAAATAAAAATAATTTTTTCCTATACTTTACCTCAATCGATAGACTTCTTCCCCCAAATTCATGAATATCAAATATTCGCCCTGCCTCCTTACATATAGTCGGAATCTTGCTCCTCTTCTCACTGTATCACTTCGCACAAACTCGCTTGTCCTTGTTGGATAACTTGTCCTTATTTCAAACTGAAAAATGACAAAATTCCATAATGTTTTTGGCAATTAAAATTCATCGTTGAAAAAACATTGTTGAAAAATATTTTATCTAACAAGAACCACTGAGAGATTGCGCCGGAGGCGTTGTATCCTGATTAGACATTTTATTTTGTCAAGCATGCGCCACAGATGAACCGCGTCCATGGACGCGATCCATCAGTGACCCATACTTAACAAAAGAAGCTTTGATAAAACTTTTCCGATTGGAGTCGCACTCCACCTCAGAAAATTAATTGAGAATGGGCTTTTGGATTGAAAAATTCAAAACTGATAAATCACAAATTGGGCTGGAAGATTCAATTCAACGATTTGAATCAATCACGAATCATACTATTTTAAAAAGACAAGACATTTTCAACGTTGATAAAAATTTCTCCAAGTACATTGTCACCAGTAGTTGTACAAAGAAAGTATATTCTTACCCGACCTCTTACTCCTTGAATATATAATCTCATATTATATCCCCTCGAAAGTTCTATTTCTGAACTTAATTCCAAAACAAAAGGCCTCGGTTTTTGTGATATAAATCCTCGAGCATCTATCACGTCACCCACTTGCATTCCATGCTTGAATGTTACTTTAAAAATAATTTTGTTCAAAGTTTGAAATTATAGTCAAGTATTTTGTTCACAAAGGCTTTTTGTTAAGTATGAAGCCTGGACTACGCGATATACGATGTCGGTGGATCAGTCAGTTAAGCGCGAACGTGTTGTTCGAAATGTCTTGAAGTTTCATCGTTCCCCCACCGATCGTCCTCTTCACCAAGTTACTTTGCCGGTAAAACAAAAACACAAAAAGGATAGTGGCGCAATCATGTAAACACTCCCATTTCGTGGTCCCGTTTCAATGACATGTTGACGCGTGTTTCATTGATGAAACTCTCGTCATTAACAGTCAACCCGGAGTGTATAAAACGTTGTTAAGGTTAAGCCGAAAAAGAAAGATTATATTTTTCCTACAACGCTAACCCTGTCCGTCTATAAGTGACAGCTGGTACAGGATCTTTGTCAGGGTGATCCACTCCAAAAATAGGAAAAAAACGTATGGATTCCTAATGAATCGCGTCGCTGGTACGGAGGTTATATAGGACTCTTGACAAAATGCACGACAAAATAAAATTTCTAATAATGCCTAATCGGCGTAAAAGCTTATGGATAATGAAAAAGATTTTTTTTTTGTTATTATATACTTACTATTAAGATATTCAACGCAGTATGTTTCCTGCAGTATCAATATAGAAATTGTGAGCAGTAGCAAGCTGTTCATTCCGACTTTGTAAGTTGTTTGTAAGTTTTAATATGTGCATATAAATTAATATGTATCTATATTTAATCTAAGAATAATGTTAAAAATAAAAGTAATTGTATAATAACTAGCGCAGAGCGTATTCAAGGACTGTTATTATTCGCAATATTTAAACAGTTTCGGGCACTGTCATCTAATTTCAATTGACCGTGAATTTTTTGCTCTTCTAGCGCAAATTGCTCCTTAACTGCACTACGTTTTTTGTGAAATTGTTTCAGTTGAAAGGCCTAATACAGTGTTTTATAGGAAATAAGATCACAACACAGAACTATGCTGCGGAGGGTGTTAAAATAAGTTATTGTGTAAGAAACATCAAAAATTACCGAAGAAAACGGCGCCTCTTGACGCAAATTGTACTCATTTGCTTCCGTCGAAACCAACATCATAGCTTTAAAAGTACCTGGCACCGATACCGACTAGTGTTGGCAATTCTAGAGAAAGGTATCCCCAGGCAATGAAGTATACCTCGCTCCTGTTCTTACCGAAGGTCGAACAATGGTTATCTAGTTGGCCTGTTTCTTGATACTACTTAGTTTAGAAAGTAACGAGGTTACCAAATATTATTTCGCCTAGTTTGGTGCAAAATTTGTTGCACCTAAGTTAGTTTAGGTAAAACTAGGTTTCCATTACGAATACCAACTCGTTCGTCAGTCCACCCCTGGTTCCGAATTGCCGCGAACCAAACCCCAGATACATAATGATGTTTTCGACGTTCCAAGTTCACCAAAAGTAATTGGTACTATGAACTCCTCTGAACTACATCTTGAACCTTAAACGCCACAAAGTCTCTAGTCCGAGCCAATCTTGAAATTTACAATTCTCCAAATTGGCAGGCAGTATCTGCAAGCGCCAAAAAGTCTTAACATTCTCGTATAACAAACAGCAAGATATCGTGACACGAATGTGTTAAATATACTGACCACGAATGGGCGGACTTAAGCTATAACTTTTCCCTGTTTCCATACTTGAGACGATGGAACTTTCACATAATTTTGAATTACCGTAACGAGAAAAATTCAAATGATTCTAATTGAAATATTTCCGGTAGTGATTTGAAACGTGCGTATGATTTACAATTTTGAATCGTGAAAAGGATGATGGCGTGCCAATTCAAATTATTTCATGGAGGCATGTGTGGTCAAGTATATGTCACTGATGTATCACATCGTCGAGGAATAAACCATTTGTGACTCGTGTTTAAACAAAATAAATTCTGTCGAAAAGTTGTTCACACTCGTTCGCTCATTCGGAAAACCTGGAAGGCAATTCGGAAAACAAGTCGCAACGCCACGCCAAGTTTCGTCCATTTGTGAATCTGGTCCAGACAACAAATCATGCTCGGTACTAACAAATTACCTGAGCTTATATTAAATTACAGAATTTGGTAGACATAGGTGAACCGGCTGTATATTTCCTGTTACGCCATATTGCTTTCGTTTCGGAAACAAAAATGAAGTTGTTAAAACATTGAAGAAAATACAAAATAAGAGAGGTCTGGACCTCTGCTTCCGCTGCCAGCGCTTGGCATCTTATGATTGGTAAAATTCAAATTTTTTTTCATTGAAACCCTGTCTTAAGTGCGTTTTTTGTATCATTTTCTATGATTTCAAGTTCGATTCGTTTATAATTTCAAGAAAAACTTCTTCGCAAATCTTCACAAAATTCAACTTATAGGAATTTATAAGAACTATTTATTAAACCGCATTATGTGGCATTGATAACAGGATTCTACGTTAAAAGCGCAGTAGACTCACACCTTTTTCTGCGTATTCTGTTTTTTTTTTTGTTCATAAAATATTTCTAAAAACTTTTAGGACTTTCTATGAATATTCCAGTTATTTAGTTTTTGTTTGTACGTTTCAAGTAAAAATATATCTTCATGAAATTTGCTTCCCTCCTCTTCTCAGCCTATTCTGTACTAAGAAAAATAGAAGTGCACAAATAAAAATACCAAGCGAGAAGTAATGCTCTAACTACAAACAAAATATCCGATAGTCTATACTCTGATTTTCTGCCTGAACTAGAACAAAACTCGTTTCTCAAAATTTACAATTTCCTTTTCTATTTTACATATTTTATTTCTGTATGAAATTATTTTGCTTTTTTGTGAGTATACCAGCATGCGGTAATGGCGACCTAAAAGTATATATTTTCATTTTGCTCCGTTCTACAAAATCTTTTCTAGACCATGTTGTGAGAAATTCACTGATGATTCAGAATTCAGAATGACGACAAAGTACGCCCCAAGCTACGACAACTCATTGACAATCTCATCGGTCACTTAATTGTTTAATTCCCTTTTTTGTTATTGAAGTAATTCGGTTTTAGCTAAGTCAATTCTCATGTGCTACAATGAAATACATTGCATCCGTAGCCCATATCAAATGTATTCTAGTGTGTAGCGGTGAGAGCCCAATGGAGTCTTTTGTTCGTATAAGATAGCAACCAAGGGCATAGACGGGATAAAGAAAAAAAGTTGGCATATCAGAAAATTCAGTGGCATATCACCTAATCAGAAAAGTCGTCGCAATAGGCTTTGTTAAGTACGAGTCACCGATGGACTTCGTCGAAAAAGGCGGTCCATGTGTGGCTGATGCTTGACAAAACAAAATTTCATATTGGATTGGCATCTTATAATTCGATGGCACACATAACGCTTCCTCCTATCGTTATCCTCGTCAAAATGATTGTATGTCCGTGGACATCTCGATGTTTTCCAATGCGTTATCAAATTGAAAGTGAAGTTGAGGCAAAATGGTTGCACATTGTATGACATATGAGCACGAATTTTGGTATATTCAACACGATTTCTCGCGGCGGCCAGATTTTTACAAACGAGGCTGTTTTGAACATCGGTAGTTAGTACGGGTCGAAAATGCCGCCTAGCGAATCGTACATATTTTCTTCAATGGTACGAAATTAAGTACGATAAATGAAAAATATAAATCGAACTTATTTTCGTACTGGTACGAAGTTCAGTACGACGTACGAAAAAATAATATCATACAATACGGTTCGGAAAATTTTCAAAAGGTACGATACGAAATTATTTTTCTGGTTTGAAGTACGATCAAAATTTCGTACCATACCCTAAGCCTGCATATCAGGCCTCTCAATCTTTGCGTATAAATTGACGCATGAAAATATTTCGTGACATAAACCACAAGCAAGGTATCGCCTGAAATCTCCATTTTATGTGTGGTGTTCTGTTTTATATTCTATGCCTTGTTCTAATGGGCCTCAAAAGTAAACAATATACATACCTAATCAAAATATCAGAAAACATAATATGAAAAGTGATTGATATGACTTGGTCAAAAGTAGAAAAGGGACACCAACATTATACTTGAAATGTAAAAAGAAGGCGACGGAAGATATCTGACAATGAAGGGGGTGTCACGACGCGTGGACTACAAATCAGATGTATAAACTGTCTGCAAAAATACAAAGCGCAGAAAAAGGAAAATTTCAGCTAAAAAATGTTCTGACGATTTTGATGGACAACATTAGATCTCGATGTCATGTAAATGGGCCAGGGGACTTAAAAAATGATCCACCTTAGTCATCAAAATGCTGTGAGCAAAACTCGTATCCTGTAAAAATGCTTGCTGGATGTTTTGGCAATCTCTGCAGGAACGCATTCGTTAATACAGGTTATTTTCCTATATGATATGATTATAACCTCATCCTGCGGGAGAGGCAAACTGAGAATACGGCTTAACGATATGGCAAACCACGACCTCTCGGGGAACCAGTAGTTCGGAATCGGCGATGACGGTTTTGTCTTAACCTTTGCCTATATCTCTTTTGCATGGAAATCGTCGGCGGAGAAAGTCATGACGTGATTCACCGTGCGTCGGTGAGGTTCCCATCAGAACTTTCACGCACAATCTCCCCCACCGGAATTCGAATCTTCGTGGAAATAGAGATGAATTCCAAGCACTTTAACCGCCCACACAGAAGTTACATTAAAACACAATACCCCGCACGCATCGAAAAACTCTCATTGATTAGTTCAACATCACGGCTTCAGCTGGGCTTTTGTGATATCAAATAAAATCCTCCTGGTAAGGGAAGCAAGATTACGAGGATTATACATAATGTGCACCGCCTGGGACTCTATTCGTGACAATGACAAAAACATGTGGTTCATAAGACGTCAGTCACCTACTAGACTTTCTAGACTAAAGGTATTTTATATTGAAATTCCCTTTAATAAACCAACCAAATAACGATAAAACAATAGCAAAGAGTACTATTATATACAGAGACTGCACTCCAAGTTGGAACCATCCCACATGAAACTAAACCGCTATGACAAACTGGTAGCTGCCATGGGTGATGGAGAAATCATCTTCCACTCTTTCGTGTTCTTCTAGCCGCCTCTTATGACATGCAGGAAATGCGCTTGGTCCATTCTAAATCCTGTACACAAGTAGGGCTGGGCCAAACTGAATCATTTGGAATTCGAATCCTATATGGATGATTTTTTTGAAGCGATCTATAAAAACAACAATATTGCCTTTTTACGATTACTATCATTGTCTCCATTATGATACTAAGAAATTCACAGTTGCAAATTACAAATATTAGCTTAAGCACACTTAAAAGTGATGTATTTTCAATTCCACTTCAGTGCCAGAGTGAAAATTTCATTTTTAAGACAATATGCAATCAATTTTGGCCAAATTTGACCAAAATCAATTGCATTTTGTCGAAAAAAATGAAAAATTGCACTTTATTTAGCAAGTTTTTTTTATTCCTGTGACCGATTCACGAATGTTATTCGAATAATTTGTACTGCAAATCTATTCGAATCACCAAATCGAATTGCCCAGCCCTATACACAAGTCGGGAATATTCCGACTAAAATTTTTTTGTTAAGATGAGTCACGGGTGGTCAGTGGCTCCTACCAGACAAAATACAATTTCTGAATGTGATGCCAACAACATGATCAAAACAGAAAGATATGATACAAGAACAAAAAGAATCATTTATTGTAATTTGTGAACAAGGAATAAAAAAGGATTTCAATTTCTATTGATAAAATCAAGAATCAGTTTCTGTTAAAAGCAAGACTAGATGCTTCACACTGCAAAAAGCTATCCTATCACTTCGACGATACCAGGCAATCGCAGATGAATTAAAAACGTTCACATATTATGCAACACATTTAGGGAGCAAAGGTGAACCATAGGAAAGTGGTCACCGGTCATGCTACTGAACCTCACCGCATTTGGGTCAGGTCTTGTTATTCATTGTTATCTTGTTATCATTGCAGAAATCGTGGTATTCCATTTCAAAGCGGACAAAATAAGTTTGTGGATCTTCTACCAATGATATAGCAAGAGAGATATATTTCACATAAAAATAACTTTTGAAAATCATAAATATATTCATGCTGTTAGTTTCAAATAAAAAAATATACACAAAATGTACACAGACAGGTTTTTTAAAGTTTGTCAATCCAAGCAGTATGAGTCACCCCAATTCGAAATACTTGCACATATGTGTTTGTCAAGCATGAGCCACTGATGGACCACGCCGCCGGGAGGCACGATCCATCCTTGTCTCGTGATTGAGAAAATAAAATTTCCGATTGGAAATTGTTGACTTTTTAACCTAATTAGAAAGTAAATTCATGAAATCTCTCTCTTGTTCAAGTTAGACTTAAAATTAAAGCTTGAATGGCCAATAAAACACTTTCAAAAACAAAGAAAAAGCATGCATCAGCACTGCTGTATAGTGGGTAATATTATTAAGATACCAGAATTGCACTACATCTGGTAGTTTAAGTCCAGTTATGTATAATATAGTATTATTAATATATATTGTTAAAAAAATGTATATATGGGGATTTATTATGTACAAAATTACTCTAAATTCCTCGTTTCACATTTGCAAAGACAGGGAAAAGCAATTTTATGCCAAGCTTGTAAAGGCTCAAAACATCCTTCAGTAAACTTCATCAGCAGAAAGAAAACCTTCCACACCGATATAATGGTAAGCCTTATTCAAAAATTAGTACAAATACTGTATGATGTACAGAGAGGGAAAGAGAGGGCTGTATACTTATCCGATAAAAATACTTTAGTCAATTTAAGTTTGGGCCGATGATGGATTGACGTTAATCCCAAGCCGAAATTTCCTTTTCTCAAGCATGAGTCACGGATGAACCACACCTCTGGGGCCTGCTCCATTATAAATTTTGTCAAGCATGACTCAGCCTCTGGCGCATGCCCCATCAGTGAATGAAACATAACAAAACATTTCTGACTGGGATTTTCCAGTTGATATTCACAGAACTGAGAAAGGTGGTAAAGGAAATAATTTTTAAATTTCACCTTTTATTTATCAAAAATTACTCAAAAAAATTACAATTGAGTTGCCATTGCAATCAAAATACTATTATACAACACATATTCATAATATGGTTACATTTTTTTTTTTTTTTAGAAACACAATATAAATTATTATTGGTGAAAGTTTTTATACGAGGAAAAAAATTTAACACAATTGTTGGCTTACAGAATCGATCGTCATGACTGGAAACTGTTGCTGCAATGAGTATGAAAATATTTGCCGATACACAATACATAAATTTGAGGTTAAAGTTTAAAAACTTGAAGTGAAAATTTTTAATTGCTTATCATGCTCATTTGTTTGAACACCTTCCAAATTGATAAAAAATACCAATGTCACTCACATTTGTTTAAAAACCTTTCGAATCAATAAAAAGACAATTAGTTAGTCGTTGTGATTTAACGGCACCTTCAATCGATGGCTAATGTTGAACAAAACTGATAATATCATTGGACGAGCCAGTCATGACATTGAGTTAAACGAAACTCTAAATCAAAATATAGTAAAGCAAAATAAAACTTAGAAAATACCGGTTTGTTTGGTACGAACAACCCCAACATGCAGTGTGTGCGGTACAAGTGCACTAATCTGTATCAGTTTGTTTTTCAATTTTGTTTTTTGAATAATCATTTTTTGCTCGAATTAATAGTGTTTGGAGGGGTTATTGGCCTCCCCGAGTTCAATCCACCATATTGATATTTTGCTTTCTTTTCTGCTGGCTTCAATATCTGTGAAAAGTAACAAATATGTTTGAGCACACGGCATATATGGGATTTAATCTACTGGAGATTGAAGATGAGAAAATGAGACCAAGACTAAATAATCATATTGAACCACAAGCGTTCACTTAACACTTCCAATTTGGTGACACGATACCCAGCTACAACTACACTTTTTAGGCTATAACCATCACTAGTCGTCTATGCAGGTCAGAACGCAGATTCAAAACCCTGATGGAGTTGATAATACGCAATTAACAATGCTGGACACATAGCAACTGGTCACAGCATCCTGCACTAAACGTGTCCATACACAAGTTGGCAAATGATCTGGTAAAACAATTAGAACTGCATAAGTGATTTTGGTTAGCAAACCATACAGTTCATCTGTATTCTCGACTTTAACCTCCCGCAACATACAAAAGTAATATTCTAATGCACTAGTCACTCGCCCTCATAGACGTTAACACCCTGCATCGTTGAAATGTGATTTTTTATGTAAAAGAAAAGTATATAATTAATTGGCTTAGTAAGTTCAGAATCTGACAATTGCTCATAGCAACAGGCAGGGGTACAAATTAACACATTTCGAAGATGTAAATACACCCATTTTGTTGAAAATTCGCCATTTCCGTGAGTATTTGAATACTCTCGTAAATGTCTTGAAGAAAGTAATACTCCGACACACTCATGTTATATGCACCCCTGACATTTGGCAAAAACCTCAACTTACTACCAAGTGCGAAAGTGCATATAAAATGAGAATTAAAAAATAGCCATGTTAACATAAAATCACCAGAAAGGTATGTTCCGTAATAAAAACTGTCAACTGTATAAATTGAGTGCCTCGCAGCAACAGAACTGTGCAAAATGCTTCACAATGCCAGCACTGCTTGTACGATGTCATATTTAGGCCTCTATATTATGCATCACAAAAATTATTTTACAAACCTGAAATGAGCATAATAGTGTCTCATCGATACTCATCATACCACCGGCATTATCAAATTCTCCACAATAATTAGGAGCTGAGAACAGTGTTATCAGTTGACGTTTTGCAAAGAACTCATACCCATCCTCTACAACCTGAAGTATTTATAAGTAAAAAAACATTTCATCTTACAAAGATAATTTCAGCTCATATTTTGCTTATTTCAACTAGCGGTAATGAGGAATTTAAACCCACTCAAAAAAAGTTTGTCGAAACATATTTTGCCACTGATGGATCATGCCGCTGAGGTATGGTCCATCTGTGGCTCATGCTTGACAAAATATATTTAGGTTATTCTTTGGGTGTCATTTCTTCGGATGGGCAAAAAAGCTTCGAAACCATGAACACTGATATTTCATAGCAGTATTGATATTGAACCTTTTTATATCTTTTTGTTGCTACCGGTCATGCAAAGAGAGATATTGGCGAAGAGATATATAATATGAAATTTTACATTTTGGTAAATTTTTCTCTGATGAAAACTATTTCCTTCAGGTGTCTGAGTAGCAGAGTAGCTGTCATTCTGCCAGTCTGTATAATGGTACCAGAAATTCGGAGATGCGAACATATTTATGACACGGTTTTATGCCCAGGCCAGATATCACTTCGCTAGAGCAGGTTCTCGATCGAACGAGTCTCATCAAAATACCACCTGATACCACTAACAAAACCAAAAACAAGAGCGAAATGAATTGAAATATGAATATGAGAATACCCAAATACATAGGAAAATTACACAGTGAATTACCTGGTGAGCTCTACATATCAAATCTAAATCGTGTCTGTTTAAAAACTTGCTGACAATATCTTGACCGAATGTAAACGAAACACCTCTGTCATTTTCACCCCAACCTGCAATATCCTTGTCTGGATCAGCCCACAACAAATCACAGAGAAGACCTGGAGGAACAGATTTCGAATTAAATATTTGCCTCTAGTTCGGATCGTTTAAATAATTGAAACGATTTCAGATAAATATAATTGCAGATATTAGACCTTATTTTGCTCATTTCGCAGCAGAGTCATGATTAGAGCTTTCTACACAAATGTACTTCATTGAAAAAATTTTGCTCAAACGACTTTAAGTATGAGTCACTGATCGATCGTGCCGATAGGACGCGGTCCATCTGTGACACATGCTTAATAAAAAAAATTTTTGATCAAGCTCGAACATATATTTATATGCATTTCGTTCAACATCACACTGCAATACATAATCCTGCAAACCAAATACCAAAATTATACAAACCTGTATCTGGAACATCTGTTGGCCTCATTATCCTACGTATCTGATCCATTGTTTGTAAATCTGGCGAAAGTCCTGTGAAAAAGATGGAAATTGATGATATGAGAATAATTTATTAATTTTAATCTTCTATTATAATCAAGGTTATGAAAGATTAATTATAGATGTTGCACAAAAAAAACTTGAAATAATAATAAGGATTGGAAAGTTTGGAACTAGAGATAAATGTCAATAGGTATGGTCTGACCCAATCAGAAATTTTATTTGCCAAGCATGAGTAAATGATGAACCGGACCTTCACAGTGACTCATATATAACAAAAGTTGTACGAAAAAAGATTAACATGTTTGCATTACCAAACTTTGAAAGCATATTTCTCATCAACAACACTAAGCATGTGAGTAGCCACTAGTACAAGTCCCTGCGCTCAGGGGAGGGCTATCCAAAATATTCGTTTCGACTTCTGAAACAATTCGAAATCAACAAAAGGATACTTTGAAACTTTTTTTCAAAAATAAGTGTAAATTTTGACTCAAATTATAGGTTGATGAAAGTATGTCTATGTTTGTTTATTATATTCAATATTATATAATATTCGATTCAGAAAAATTATTCGATTCGATTCTTAAACCAAAAAAAATATTTGCTTTTGGCCAACCCTAGCTCAGGGTGATTTGAAAAAAAAAAACTCTGGAGCATTAGTTGTGACAAACTAAACTCCATTTTGGTATTGAGCTTTGTGAACAAATTATAGTACTTTCAGCCAAAGTTGATAGTTCATTTACCTCCATGACAACAAAATATTTTTTCATCGATGATAGCAGCTATAGGAAGACAATTGAAACAATCAGTAAATGTTTTCCAAAGTTTAATGTTGAAACGTCGTTTACCTGAAAAAATAAAATCACAATATTTTACACCACTCATGAATCGAATTCTGTTGAATTACCATATTACATTATAATTAGTTTGGATTACCATGAATTAACTATCGTTCTAACAAGACTGTGATATAATTTTTTTCTAGAAAAATGTGACATTAATTATTAGTAAGCTATGCAAAGTATGAATAGGTAATTTGGAATACTCCGCCACTCAGGAAAACGATTCTGTAATCTGAAATAGATTGGATTGAGTCAGAATTGTCGTAGACGAGTGTTTTCTGACTACAGAATCTACCAACAAGCAATCGTATACAGTATAGTCTACTACAAACATTTATTCAAATCATTTACTCATATCGTGTGATTGGCGAGACTTTTTATTAGTTACAATTCCTTGTGCTATAATATACCCTCAGATGAAATGGATGAAAATCAAGAATATGGCAAACCACACCCACTGCTGCAACCTAGGAATACTCTACTAAAAAACTGACAGTCAACCGGATGGCAGTCAAGTCAACTGACCGAACAGTCAAAATGCTTATTGTCGCTAGCATATTTAAGGGAAAGGGTTGGCATCGCCTCTCTGACCGGAAGAATAGCCCAAAAATGTTTTAGCAAATACCGGCAGGAGACTATTTATTTTCCCAACACCTTCGAAATTCAATTAATTGTGTATGAAATAATATTTATAGACTTTAGATACCTACAAGCAGCTAAGATTAGCATGATTGAGCATTGAGCATAATTTATGCCCTATCAGCAAAATCAAAATTTGACACATTATGTATGGATTTTTCTTCAAAATTAGTCTTTCTTAAAAGAATTGAAAAGTTAAACCTACCTAATCAGAATACGGTACTATAATAGGTAATACCGTAAATATAAATTTTATATTTATTTTTATTTTTATTATTCTATCATATTCTAAAATATTAAGCATAACATAAAGTAAAAAGTTGTGCAGGTGAAAAATATACCAGTGGTACAAGCCGTATATCAAATATTTGAAATTTCAAACTGCTTTCTGAGCCTAATAAAAGTAAGAATGTCAACTACTCAGACACCCAAAGAAAATTTAGTAAGTTATAGTAATATTTTATTAGATATCACTTGGTAAAAGTTTAAAATGCCTTTTTGAGTGTCTTGAAGCAAGCAAACTGCACAAAAAGGCTCAAAATCATCAATAGCAGTGTTGCTGGTTTTGAAGTTTATTGTTTATCCAAAGAGAATGTCATAAATATTTTAGACACTCGAAGAAAAAACAAGATTCTGTCACCCTGATTGACGGGCTAGGCAAAAAAATTTGATTTTCAATACGCTGAAAATGAAGCTATATACATATATAATATTAGATATACATATTATGAATTGGCACCATCACCATTGGTAATCACTATTAGTTAATATCAATATTTACTATTTAAATAAAACAAGACAGTATAGAATAGGTATTGTATTTGATTAGAAATTTAGAAGTTGCCAACAGCAAAACATTTAACCATGAAACCCTAAATTTATTGAATGCCATCATAATAAAACTATAAATTATGTCCAAATTAATTACGAGGTATGACCTAAATTATACCACAATTGTTACTAGAAAAACATACCATGCCGGTATCAGAGTACCGTACCGATAACGTTAAAACTATTCCACTTTAAAATTCCAATCTATTTTGAAACAATAAGAAAACATGTTGTTGTTGAATTTGTTCAAATAAAATATATATTTACCGTATGTGATTTAGTATAATCCGATACTTTATATCGGTTCATAATGAATTACATACATTGGCCAAATACTATATCAGAATTTTTCCTTTTTTCATTTCTTTTGGAAAATTTGGCATCAATTTTTATTTTCAAACTTTTCAGTACGATTTAATTCAAATGAGAAGATTTGATTTGAAATATATTTTATAGTCGTACAACAACCACTATACAACAGATTAGTAGAACAATATAATTAATTGCTTTTGTGAGCTATTTTATATTATTATCCAACCAAAAAAAATTTGTGGTGTCGATGAGTCGTGGTCCATCTGTGGCACATGCTTTGCAAAGGAAAAATTTCTAGTAAGGTCAGGCTCCTGTAATTAAACTGAAAAGATAATATGTTCCACGATGTCACAAACAGATTTATGCAAGAAGCTATTTTCCAACAATCTCTACACTTTGGGATCCCTTGCCTTCTCGCTGCATTCCTGATCAGGCTGATCTACAAGGCTTTAAAATTCGCGTTGATAGACCTCTATCAGGGATGGGGGTTCTTAGTTCTTATTCCTGCAATAAATGTAGCTCTTTGCACTTAAGTGGCTTTAGGCGAATTTCACATAAGATTTCTCTCCTATGGTATTTGCTCTGAGCGAAGTTTAATGCAAAAAAAAGTGTTCAAGAATTAAATCAGGTATACAAAATTAAGAGGGTGACAGAATCTTGATTAGCTCTGGTTGCTACAATAGTTGGTTTAATTTAGGTGCTGCCTATGGCCTTGCTTATGGTAAATTGCAATAAAAAATTTCTGATGACATTTTGGCAGGTCCAAGTAGCATTATCTCACAATCTGCTAGTCTGATCTAAAACAAACAACAAATTTGTCTAGCTACAAATGACTCACAAGACAAATAAAGTATGTTATGAAGAAAAATTTCACAGGATTACAACAGATTTGTTAGAGACTAGATGCTCGCAACTCAAAATGATCCCCACTTTGATATTCAGTATTTGAAATGTTTCAAATATTCTGTGATCAGTAGAAAACAAGCATATTACAGTACAGATACAAGTAAGCTATAAATAAATTATGTCAAATACAAGGCAATAAAATCTCCGGCAATACACAGAGACATAAAGTAGGATGTACAAAATGACTGATGAGAATGTGAAAACCATAAAAGTAAATCATGACTGGGCAAAATTTTCACGGCCTATGAATTCCAAACCCTTTGATACCAAGATTTACCATTTCGAGATATGAAGCGAAATACACAAAATCAGTCATATAGAAGTAATTGAATGCTGTAAGTGCACATAAACTTGGCGATATTTTGTAATTTCACCAAGATAATCATTTGAAATTGTTATTTTTCGTTGTTCTACTATGTCAATTATACACTTCCAATTAAAAAACAAAATTTCGCGTAGAGGGCATGTGCTACGGCATACCATAAAAATCTCAAAACGCTATCAGCAAATGATTAATAGAAGTCAATGACCTTGAGAATGAAAAGGAACATAAATGCTATTACATTGAAAACATTTTTTAACCATCACTTTTACTTACATTCATCGTGGAATCCGTAAATACGATTAATACTGGCACACTCATGATTTCCTCGTAGTAGAAAAAAGTTTTCAGGATATTTTATCTTGTACGCTAGTAACAAACAAATACATTCTAACGATTGTTTTCCTCTGTCGACATAGTCACCAAGAAAAAGGTAATTCGAATCTGGCGGAAAATCACCATACTCAAATAAACGTAGGAGATCTGTATATTGTCCATGGATGTCACCTGAAAAAAATAAGCAAGCTTTCATTAGACATTTTTAACACAATTGCTACGTATTCTGGATAAGGATGCGCTCTTAGATGCAAGATGCAAGAATCGATTTAGATACAATCATATTTGGGCAATGTTAGTTACTTTCCTACTCAGACAACAGATGAAATTGGGTTCCATCAGAAATTCAGCAAAAAGGGAAAATTTCATGACACATCTTTTGCTAGAAGACAAAAATTATCTTGTTTTCAGTGCCTTGTAATAACCAAACTGAAGAAAATGATTCAAAATCATCAATGCTGCTATGAAATAGCAGTATTGATAGTTTTGAAGCTTTTTTGTCAATTACATGATTCGTTGATGATATCTTGCAATGAACTACCTAACCCTTCTCCTTGTTTCCTTAAAATCCTGGATCCGTGTGTGAGAGAATTCACAAGGATACACGAATGAGATAATATCAAGCAAATATACAAAAATATCATGTTCTCATTCCACAGGAATATAAGTTCATTGTAAGCTTTCGTTAGAACATAGTTAACTTCTTCAGACAAAATTAAAGTGAAAAATTGCAACCGGAAAAAAAATATTCTGTCATCCGGCAAAATCATTCAATGAGGGTTTCTCCTAATAAGAAATCTAATTTTGCCAAGTACGGTATCAGAAAAAAGGTCGATCATCGCCTTGGCAAAATATCCACTAATGAGTCAACCTCCTTAATAATAATATATGTACACAAAATTCAACAAAAATTCCATTGGATGTGTTTATATTTTATACATTCAATCATATTTAGAAAAGGTTTGATTCGAAACGATCAGATTCAACATTCATATTCAAAAATAAATGAACTTGATTAACCTAATTTGATTAATCTAAAAACTGCAACACTCTCATTTTTCTTCAGAAGTCTGAACTGCTCGATGTATTTTCATAGCAATGTGGATAATATCGCTCTGGGTGTATGAATTTCCTATGTCAATTTTTTCAGAATGAAAAAAGAGGTTCGAAACCATCAACACTGCTATTTCAAAGCAGCATTGATCATTTTAAATCTTTTTCTTCAGTTTCGTTGCTACCAGACACACTAAAATTTTCTATATTTCAATTCAAATGGGAGCCATTTCCTTCAGGTCTCTGACCGAGTAGCAAAATAGCTTCATTCTGCTAGTCTGGCAACCCTTATTCGGTGGTTCTAGATAACCAATTCCATTTAATTCTAGTTTGTTTTTAATAAAATCATTTTTTTTTAGAATTCACTTCGCGCAAGGTCGGAATCAACTCCTAAAAAGAACGAACTAAAATACTAAATAATGAAATACTGATAAATGCACTCCAAACAGAACTGAACTGCCAATATAAAGTACAGTGAGTGGTATAATAACAAAACAATTCATGCAGCGCATAATATTTGTAACGTTAGAATCAAAATAAACTCACCACATATTTTTAAGGGAGCTTCAAGTTCTAAAAGAATAGGTTGACTCAAAAATATTTCCCTTGATTTTATACAAAGGCCTTTGATTTCAGCTTCAGTCATCTGCACTGTTCTTCCGGGTCTACCCCCTCGCACTGAAATAAAATATGACAAAAACATTACGCCATGTACAGTATACTGGCCATGAAAAAAATACATAAGGCCGCTGATTTATGACGTATTGTATTAATCTGAATACATTTTCTGTAATAACGAAGGTTGCGATAGCCCAATTAAAATCGACAAGATAAGCAGCATTCATAATACTAAAAATCACGGTACCCGAATATACCAACTACAAAGGCGGATACA
Organism: Styela plicata; assembly: GCA_963675895.2. Taxonomy (NCBI): domain Eukaryota; kingdom Metazoa; phylum Chordata; class Ascidiacea; order Stolidobranchia; family Styelidae; genus Styela; species Styela plicata. Next base: position 7,330,670 of record OZ023150.1, read on the forward strand.
GAAAAAAATTGGGGAGGGGACACATTTTTTCCAACATGCAAACACAGGCTTTCAAATTTACAAAAAAATTGGGGGTGCCGGAGGCTTGCAAAATTTTATTGAGAACAAAACAAAAATACATGTTTTAAGAGTGAAATAAACATTACCAGACCGGAAAATAGATTTGCGCGCCGGAAGCCCGCTGAAATTTTTGTAAAAATTGAATAACAATTTTCACTTTAAAGGCTAAATGCTACAAAATATACAAAATTAATCAGGGAATATTGCGCAACGAAGGTGCGCGAAAATTTTATGCAAATTAAATTGAAAACTCTCTCCCCCTGACCAACTATGCAACTAAGCTAACCAGTAACCACCGCTATTACGTTTTGTTTGCACTCTGACACGCAGAAGTATATTATCAGAGCAGAATATAGAGATATATTTAGAGATATAATATAGAGATATATTTAGGCTGTTTTGAGTTGAATGTTAGCTGATGCTCATCTTAAATAGAAGATATATTTTGTAAAAAAAAACAGCCAAGTCACAATATAGACAATGGCATGTCGGAAATACATCTGTCTGGTATGAAAAAAAATAAATAGCATTATTCAGTTATGTGAAGAGAAAGTAAACTGCACCAGAAATACCATATGCATAATGATAATGTTTCTATAACCATGCCTTCGAAAGAGACCGCACGACACCCATGTGTGGTGCGCAACGAACTTTCTTTTGTCGAGATAGAATTTCTTGTGACGACACAATGCCATTTTTTCCCCGAAAACTGTGCTCATCCCAACACCATTTATCACCGCCGGTCCACCATTCTCATATTATACTCAATGTGAACAATGATATTGGGGTGAGATATGCTTAATTACGCGCATGTTTTACTGTCCTGGATTTTAAACCAGATATCATGAACCGCATCACTTTGATGAAAGATGTTGGTGACGTTTCTTGTGGTGGCCAGATCTTACAAATAAAGCTGATTTGAACATTGGTACTTGGTACGGTATGAATTTGCTTCCCAGCGAATCGTACCTGTTTTCGTACTGGTACGAAATTTAGCACGATAAATGAAAAAATTATTAATCGAACTTAATTTCGTACTGGTACGAAGTTCGGTACCATGTACGAAAAAAATAATATCGTACGATACGGTACGGAAAATTTTCGAAAGGTACGATACGAAGTTCGGTACAAATTATTTTGCTGGTTCAAGGTACGATAAAAATTTCGTACTGTACCGTACTGCCACCCTTGCATGGCAGAATCAATTAGGAACCATTAATAAGGTTATCGGGGTCTCATGAAGTTTAGTACCATTTATCAGATTTTTATAATATTTTCCCATGCTGCAAGCCACTCATCCTAACCCGGGAGACAATACCAGATGCTTGCAGCATTGGTGCCCCCTGGTTAGGATGAGAATATTCTACCAGTTTTAATTTCAATGGCATTCGCGAATATGGTACGGTAAAACTTCACTAGACCCGGTTATCGAACATCGTCCAAAAGCTTTTGGATTACAGTGCCTTGCCCATGGGCACTACGCATGTATTCCTTGTTGAATCCTTTTTCGTTCAGAATCATACTTTGCTATGCTGGTTCGAACTCTGTCATTCATTAGGTGTTTGACAGTTATTGTCGATTTCATTACGCCACCGTGGCCTCATACATCACAAAGGTACCGTAATAAAAATGGATGGAATGACGCCATTCACAATAGGCTAGGATTTCGTTTTTATTCTGCGGGAAGAGGACAGCCGAGTATACAGCTTAGGCATATGGTGATCAACAACCTCAACCCTCACAAGATTCGAACCCGCATCTCGAAGATCAGAGATGCCTATTTCCAATGCTTTACCAATTGAGCTACGCTAATCGGGCAAATCCAGAATCTCAGACTAGGCCTAACTCAAATAGAATTTTAAACATTGCAGATTGGTGATTGCATACTGTGAAATGAACATAAAGAAGGCTAGGCTTGGCTTTCACTGGTAACGTTATTCGATTATGTTTCCTCTGTAGAAATGATTGAATACTGAATAAATGATGGAGATACCCAAGTTAAGCAGTAAGTGCGGAATGATTTTCTGCTCACCATCTAAAAGACGTTTTATCAAGCCGTCTACATCTAAGTCCATATCAGCCATTTTTTGATTTTTATTTTCCTTCCTTCACTTTACTTTTTAATAAGTTTACAATATCACGAAGCCAAGGTAACTTTCAGAACGCCGGACAAAGTAACTTAACCTTATAAGTTAAGCTAATACTCAACAGCGCATATGCAGTCAATGACCTCAGAATTCGACCAGCAAATTGGGACGGGTCGACGGGTCGTTTCGCACACGACTGCCCTTTTGAAGCTGGTGGAACATATTTGCGCGGTGAGCTGGATATTTCCGAGTCAGCGCCGCAATGAAATGGAAGTTCATGGAAATGGGGCTTGGGCCACAGATGCATCATACTATCAAGACATGATAATCAGCATCCCATGCTTGGATGTTTGACAACGATAGGTTCAATTGTCTTTAGATATACTACCATTTTAATCAGTTATGGTATGTCAGACAGCAAAGCCCCCATGTCAGGCCTGAATAGAATGTGTTACTTGTCTGTTTAGTACAATTTTGTTTTTTCATGCATAAATTAAAATAAATATATCATCTTAAAATCGGATATTGGGACATAACAATGGATGAAGAAAATATAACAATCTATCATCTACAGGCGCAGGTTCGAATCCCGAGAGGGATGATGATTATATGCGAGAAGTCTGCTGGACGCATCGCTGGTGCACGGTGGTTCACGTAAGCCCTGCGTGCGGCTCCCCCCACCAACCAGGTCCATGTACAGGCATAAATGAGAAGCATGATATGTGAAAATACCTTCACCCCTTCGGAACTGGTATCTGCACGAGAGGTCGTGGTTCTACATATGATTACCGGTATTCTTCTCGACTTTCTTCTCCCGCAGGATGAAAATGGAATCCTATTCTACGTCTGTAATGGTAATAAATAACTGGAATGGTAACAAATTTGTGCCTATTACTACTTTGTTTTCATCGTTATTGAATGTTTATACTGGGCTTGCTATCGATTAAACTTAAAAAAATGAAAAATACATTTCGGCATTGGATTTTATTTCGCAAAAAATGGAAGTTTTAAAATATCATTTAACGAGGAAACATAACATTTCCTTTCGTTAGGATTGAGACCGTCGGGCCTTCCTAACAGTCAACGTCACTGATGTTTAGGCATTCATTGATGAGAGAAAAATGTTCTATCCTACTCACGACAAAAAGAATGCAATTTGCAATAACAATTTGCCATATAGAGTAATCGTTCAGAGAAATCGCTGCTAAGGGGGAATAAACAAACCTAATAATTGTGTCTCTGATATTATTGTAGAGAACTTTGTAATGGCAGCGACCGTGTTCAACTGCGTGGGATCAATGTGATTGGCCCCAAACTTTTTTCCGGTCTACACAGCTTATAATGATCTTTGTTCAAGAGAGCTATGCTCACGTCGATCCGAACAAAATTTTCAACCGGTCCACTCGATTGGCTACCAATTCACTCTGGAGGTTACGCAATGTCACAGAGTTTTATGCAAAATTTTCGAGATATCTAAACTTTAGAACTCATTGCCTTCTCACTGGTCCCCTGACCGTGTTGATCCTCATGGCTTTAGAACTCTCGTCAATGGACATCTGTTAGGGATGTGGGTTCCTTAGTTCCCATTCTTACATTTCATATAGCTCTTTGTACTTAAGACGTTTCAGAAAACTTCAAAAGTTGTAAGAGATATGTTTCACTTTCAAACTAGGTATTACCTTGAATAAAAATGGTAATCTTCGTTTAGTTGTAATTGTTGTATGGCATTTTTAATATTTTAAAGTTTTCAGTTGAAATCACAAAATGGTCCTTTAAAAGCTTTTTTATAATGAAAAAACATGATTTAACGTTTTTTTGACACGCAGAATCAAGTTGAAAATAGGGTAATCTTACCTTGTCAATTTACTGGTTAAAATTTGAAATAGAAGAAGTTGAATTAAGTAAATCAGACATCAGTAAAACTTGAAAGTGCTTTTAAAATAAACTCTGTAAACTAGGTACGTCGTTCATATAACAGATTGACACCAGAAAAATGTCTGCACTCGGTCCATTTTTACTGCGTCTCAAAATGACAATTGTGTATCTAAACTTAATTGTCCTAATTGTTAAAAAACTGACAAGGTTTAGGGTATCCACTACCACGATTAACCCCTACAAATAACCTCTTCTCAATAGACATATAAACCTTAATATCCACCAACTAATCATGTTGCCTGCATTCTGGCTTGTTTCCTGAACTTTTTGACTAGTTTGAGCCACTGTTGACATTGTCAATCCGTGGCTTATGCCCCAAGTAGCATTGTCAATACAAAAACTTCAAATTGTCAAAAACGAGAATCGTTTATTAAGACTTTCAACAAATAACTATACCACATAAAAAACTAGTATATCAGTAGACGATTTGTTAACAAAAGAAATTAAAAGCAAAACTGGTATATAAAATGAAAAATCTAGAGTAAGCTATAAATCCATGGTAAAAATAATAATCCTTGGTTCAATAGCCGAGAAAGTTTTAATGGGTATAGGGGGTGATCCATTCATAAGAAATTCCATCCACAACAGGATCTTAGATTACAAGTTTATGTATATAAAAACACAAACAAAAGTGCAAAAATTGAAAAAGAATATTGAAATCACACTAATTAGGTAATCAGTAATTATTCTGCAGTGCAGATAATCTCGAATGGCCTTTTTCTCTGTTGAACTTAATAATTTACCCATAGCTGCACTTAAAAATGAATACATATTCTACATAGAAATCTTTAATATATATGTTAGAAATGAGGACGTTAAGAGGTCGGTTTAAATGATATCCGAAAATCAGTATGGTATTCAGAATCATGTTTTGCAATTATTAGACATATGGATGCTACAATTCTGGCATACCAAACTATAAGGATAAAAGCATACCCAGTCATAATAATAATTCATGAACTATATTGATTCTCTGGTATGCAACAAAATGCTAACAAACTCCTAAAGACTTTTCTAATCCACATTTTACTCAGTATGGAATCAAGAATTACTAACTCTAGAATTTGAAATTTAACAAAATACTCAGATACTCAAAAATACAAAGAAAATGGCTGCCCTGGGAAGGAACTTTTGTCAGTCAAAGAAATGTTCTGGTACTATTTGGCTCTGAAGATTAACACCATCAGAAATTTTATTTAATGGGCCGTGTCCCATTTACATGATCCCTATCCATCAGCAACCGATATTTAACATAACATGCTTAGACAATCTATTTCTGTCAAGAAGAGTGTCCAGCAATAGTAAAGTTGTACAAAAGGCTTCATAATCATCAATACTGCTATGAAATAGCAGTGTTGATGATAATGAGGTCTTTTGATTCACTTGATGACAATATTAAATGCATGGATGAAAAAAATTCTACCATTCTGAGATTTCCTGCGTTTATAATATTCGTATCATACAGAAAGCTTTTGAATTTCAGCTCCTAACATGTTCGCATTGACTTGGGTAAGTTCAGCAAAACTAGAAGTTTGTGTCTCTAAAAGCTATTTCATTTGGCATCATTACGAATTGGAATGCAACATTCTAGCCATAATAAAAACTTTTTACAATATATCTTGGCAATCTTGATCCACACTGGATCGAGGCTTGCATGTCATCCCACAGAATGATATTTTCAACAACCATGAGCTGAAAATCCATGGTATGAAGAAGATAGTTTGAACAGTACTTGAAATTCCTATATAAATAGAATATTTCATATACCAATTTACTAATATTTGAAAATAACATCATAGTAGATTGTGTAGTTTAAAAATTGTACACCTGTCACATCCTGACTCCTGCTGCCATGATTACAGAAGAAATATCATTTACAAAATTATGTGAAGGTAGACAAAGAAATGCAAAGTTGTCCGGAATTCTAAAATACAGCATGTCATGAATATGTTTGTTATAATTTGCAATACAATAAAGCTTCCAAACAGAGTTTGAATTAGTACGTTGGTATAAGCAAAAAATAAAATACTAGAATTCGGCAAGATTTGAAGCAAATATAAAATGATAATATTAGTACGTAAAATTTTAAACAATACTAGTCATGTCATCACACTAATTGTCATGAATGTATAAACAAAATAAAGCATACAATTTCATTTATGGCAAAAAAAGTACAAAAAACCACTTTAAATTAACAACATTATTGAGATGCCACTTTCAACCTGTTAAAATGGGTTCACAGTTAGAGAACAAATATTACCAAACGATAAAATAAAAATCAATAAAAGTATATTACAAATGAGCCACAAGATGAATGGTTGCTTTCATGGCATGCTCCATCAGTGTCTCAAACTCAAAATAACAAGGTTAGACAACAATTCTTTGACTAAATTTGGCTTATATGAAATTTTGGTCGGTTTTTAATTGGCTCAATTTACAAGATATAAAAAAATGAAGAATGAAATATAATTCTGCATACAAGGGGCAAATTACCCTGAATGATTAGACAGACAAATACGTGCGTGATGATGAGAAAGACGGCATTGGTGTAAATCATTTGACAAATAAAAGTAATACTAACTTTGTTATCTTGGATTTTGTTGAACCCTCCAGATGTTCTAACCAGAATGTCCAAAACAAATCGAATATTCTAATACATTCGAAAATCAACATATTTGATTTTTAATATGTTTTTATTTTGGATACATTTCAGAATTGTGGCTCACAAAAATGTCATTTTTATTGTCAGAAAAAATGTACATGAAGTACAGAAAGTTGAGGCCTTTACTCAAATGTTTTTAAGATTTTGTAATAAATATTTTTCCTCGGCCAAGTTGAGAGACTGTTTTTCGTCAAAATCTTGGTTGAAATTAAAATAGATATTTCATATTCAGAATTATCTTTTTAGAATCTATTCGACTGGCTATCCCTAAAAGGGGTCATCTGAAATCACATCTACAATCAAACGAAATTCCAAAAAGTATTTTAGGGACAACTGCATCATCGTGACCATGCGACACACGATCGGCACACTTGACAAGATTTGTTCTGTCAAACCATATCCAACCTGATAATACTGGAACATGATTGGAAAAGAAATTGGCTATCTTCTTCCATTAAAACTCTTTTCATTTTCTTGAATACCTGATTACATTTCTACGTTGCCATAATTGGTACATTACAGAATAAAACGCGTCATGAGGTCTGGCTGGATTGTTCCAAACAAAATGCTCATAAACCTGCTTGAGTGACTTTTGCATTGATGTTATTTTGGAGTGAGAAATACCTTGCAATATTGATTTGAGTTCTGCAACCTAGAAGGCAAGAAAGATTTAGTGATTGTTGAAAAGACTAAAAACATTAAGAGTAACGCATGCCGAAAGCAAAATACTTGATTCACTTCAGATAGACGGACAGTCTTCACAACCAACATGGCATTGTGTATGATTCTGAAGTCCCATGTAAGTCTGAACACATCCTGGTGAACCATTCAAATCTTATACTATAGCAGATTTACTATAAAAATTTGCCGTTTGAGTGATTTCCTTCAAAAAGCAAATATTTACTTCAGTGTCTGAGTAGAACAGTAGCTGATTTCCTGCCACAAGGATACTTAATGTGATAAAAAGAGGATGTCCAGAAACAAATTATCAACATGTTCAAATGCAAATTTGAATTTGTACATTTGTTGGCTCTTGAAATTCCAAAACTACTATTTTGTGGATACTAGAATTTGAATTTTCACTCCCTTATTATACATGACAGAGTATCCAAATTTACCTGCGACTCAGGTACAATAACAGAAAATTGATTCCAATCAACAACACCTTGCAGTGGAAGATGATAATGATCAGATAGTATAACAGGAATACATCCATAAAATACAGCGTCCATCAATCTTGGAGACCATACCTTAAACATCAATATGACCCATTTATTAAAAAATACCGAAATGGAAAATTCACGCCAGTCAGTGAGGTAAATATAAGCTTCCACAAGTTCTCTAAAAAAAAAGAATAAAAACTAACACTGAACAAAAAAAAATGACATGAAAGCCAGATATGGATGTTCTCATTTCGAAATTCAGGATGAAACATTATTTTGTTTTTAATGTTGTTTGAAAAAAATTGCAGAAAAAAAATCATGACATAAGCTAAATTTTACATAGTAAAATTTGACATATTGTGATCAGAATTTTCCTCAGTCAGCTAAATATGGCAGAAGAGTACGGTGGGTAATATAGAATCTAATTCAGAATGAAACGTAGGATTAATTTTGCCCTTATTTTAACAGTTTATATTCAACTTTTTAAACTTTAAATGGAAGAAGACTCAATAAATGACAGAGCACAGAGACCTGAAGAAAATGGCATCAGGAGAAAATTTAGCAAATGGGCAATTATTCATGATATATCTTTCCACCCTTTTTGAGTGTCTGGCGGCAACCAAACTGTAAAAAATTGTTCATCGATGGGTGTATACAATGAAAAACAACAATGCAACGATATACGAATCTAAATCAACAATTTGAATTGAAACGCACAGCCAAAAGTAGATTGTACATATCAAAAAATGGAAGACTACCAAAAATTAACAACATCAAGAAGGAAGAAAACTCATTTCCAGATACTGAATGTTATGAGAAATAACATTGACGATGTTTGTTTTATGACAATATTAACGGCACAATGAGACAAAATTATGGTTTTCTAATAACCTAGATCGAGTAATAAATATGTCCTTATGCAAATATCCATATGAATTCAGGATAAAACTAATTTACTTTTTCAATAAAACATTCAGCATTTTAACATTCAATTCTGTCAAACACACAAACTAGTAAAATCTATTTCCGTCACCAGAAACTCAGGCTGACATCTTCAAGTTAAAGTTGGAAAAGGTGCACAATAACCACACGATTCACTAATTATTGTTAAGGTAATTCAGAGCTGTACAAAATATGCTTTTTGTAAAGTTTTCTACGGATGGAGCGATTTTCTTCGGTCAGATTGAATATTCCAAGCAACTCGTCATTTATTGAAGATTACCCAAATTTTAAAGTTTGAGCTAGGCAATATTTCATGCTGTATCACTCTCTAGTTTTGAGTGTCTGGCAGAAATTAAACTATAGAAAAAGGTTCAAAATCACCAATACTGCGATGAAATAGTAGTGTTGGTGTTTTTGAAGCTTTTTTGCATCCAAAAACACAAAGATACAATTTGGGACACCTGTAGAAAAATAAGATTCAGCCGCCGAGACATAGCCGTTAAGCCAACAGAAAATTTTCATCAAAACGTTTTGTTGCAAAAGCCATCTGTGGCCCATGCATAAAATTGTAAAGAGTAAAATCCATACCTCTCTTCCCCTGGGCACGAGACAAAATTTTGATTGCTTCAAATAATTGAGGTATACATTCCATGCAACTTTTCTGTCAATAATTGTGAAATCTGGATCATTAACATAATGACTCTGAATCGCAGGTCTGATTCTACCACTGCGCATTTTATGAAAAGAAAAAAATACTTGATAAATAAATATATATGAACACTAAACAGGGTTCCAACAATAGGGTTGTCAATGAATGAAAAAAGTGGTAAAGATAAGAACTGCAGCATCAACATGGAAATACTGCATTAATCTGTTAGTCAGAACTAAAAATGTCCTTATGTGGACGATATATGCGATGCAATATAGTTCAATTCTTTTTGAATTTCAATATGTTCATACACTGTGTAGCAATATCATATTCATGACTGGGGCTGGGCAAAATCGACCCAAACGTTTTTTCGATTCGGATAGAATCACTGAATCCGCGTAAATAACAGTTAATATTGTCTCAAGATATCAGAATCCATCTATCTATTATCAAAATATTGAAATCTATAGTATGTCTTTTCCTGTTCACTTCACTTTATTTTTTAGATTTTGTTTCCTCTTAGTCAGAAAATTTTAAAATAACGTTATGTTGAGCATGGGATTGCGTCGCCAAGGCGCGGTCCATCCCTGGCATATACTTAAGAAATAGGGACTAGATTTGTGTTGCTGATTTATACAACTGAAATGAATAATTTGTGCCTCGAATCGATTCTAATTAGCGAATGAATTGCTCAGCCCAATTCATGACACTATTATGCCAAATATAAAATTGTGAAATTTAAAATAAACGACGATACCCCAACATAATGACTTGAAAAGCAACTATTTTACTCGATCTGAAATATTTTTGCCAAGCATGAGCCACAAATAGGCTATGTCTTGACACATGATGATAGGATGAAACTAACCTCGCTAAATTTCCTGCAAAAAATGCCAGAATCCTTCGATTTCTTGGATCAATGTCAGAACCACCTTTTCCAATTTCAGGTAGACTACCAGGACCATGCAATGTATTAGGAGGCAGACTAATATCCTGAAGACAAATAAACAATGGGTAACATGTGACGTGGCAAACTTCGGTATTTTTATATTTTCATATAGCTTTGTCCAGTGTACAATGTTAAGAACTCACAAGAAAAATTCTAGAAGCCACTTTAGAGCACCTAAATCAGGAAGATTTAGTTGAACGAATACTTGAAAACCAATGAAAGCATACTTAGCAGAAAATATTTCCAGAAATATAAATATAAAGATGGGCCGCAGAAATAGGATACAGTGAGTGTTATCTGTATATTCTTTTTTCAAATGTTTTTATCAGCTCAAATTGAAACGTTTGACATACTTTATCATATCTGTTAGATCTTTACACAACAATTTCAGTGGCAACTGAACACTGTTTTTGAGTCGAAACTTACTTTATGTGGAATAAAATATGGATCTTCATAGTCCGCAGTATTTACAAGAGCAATTGAATTTTTCAATAAATCTTTCCCGATACCAGCACCAATATCATGTGAACAAGCATAAAAATGATCCGCGCCAGCAGATCTGTCCCAGTATGGATAGCTGAAATAAATGTGAATTTTCGAACTTAATGATTGATACATAGGGGCTGAAAAAGATTGCCAGTAGTCAGTCTGGTGGGTAGGATCGAATAAGGTCATCAAATCGGTTTGTGATCGAGAAATCTTTAAACTGGTTCCATGACATATATTTAAGAAAACCAAGAAATGATCTTAATTATATCCTCAGTTTTCCTAAGAGTTCCTGCACATTTTATCATCAGAAGATGTAAAACAGGATCAGCCAATTTAATCAGCCGAATAATGATCGGATCGATGTCCAACGCTAGAAAGTATGGTTTTCAAGGTGTAATTGTTTTATTGTTAATTTTATGTTGCAAAATTGAACATAAATAATGATTTTGGAAAGCAATGATTCAATTAAAAAGTCCAGTCATTTTTGAGTATGATGGAACTCAATCAAGTGGAATGTTAGATACTCTGTTACCCAAACACCTGAAGAAAATTTAGCTATATTAGTGATATTTCATAAAAAAAACTCTCTTTGAGCAACTGAACTATATTTCATAAAAAAAAACTTTCTTTGAGCAACTTAACTGTTGAAAAAGGTTCAAAACCATCAACACCGCCATAAAATAACAGTGTTGATAGTTCATATTACTATCATGAACTTATTACACTCTCACAAAAAGCCTTGGGGCATCAAATATATTAAAAATAATAACAATGATTACATGCATAACAGAAACTAACATCAAATAAAGCATTTTTACCTGATTATTTTTGAACTCTGTAGTTTTTGGAATACTAAAAGACATCAGAAACCTCCTAACGAAAATTTGCAAAGGTTGACATTTGGAGTATATATTTGATAAATATATCTACCAATTCATACAAATGCACAGACTTTATATTTGCCCTCTCAAATTTCCTGTGGTTGATAAGGCTACCTCTACCCAGATACCACTCACTGCACCCTATTTTGTGCCAGACTGTTTGAATAACAAGTGCTACTCGGACACCCAAAGAAAATGTGCTCAATCAAAGGAAAATTAAGCAAATGTACCATATCAGAAGATTAAAATGTCATTTGTCTAGTAGTAACCAAACTGAACAAAAAAGTTGAAAATCATCAATACTGCTATGAAATGGCAGTATTGATGATTTTGAAGCTTTTTTGTACATTCAAAGAAGATGACATTGGACAGCCAAAACAATGCAAGTTTCGGTCACCCCGCTTTGGACATTCTGTCTTATTATGAGATGTTTTCAGCTCAAGGCTCAACTGCTTGTTGTTGTCCATTTAATGTACATTTTGAACACACAGTGCCTTCTGCAACTCCCCAATTTAAATAAAAAAACTCTTAATTTGCATATTGAAGAATACTTACGTTGTTTGTATTTGTTCAATGATGTCTCCTACATACCGTCTAGCTTCTCTTGTACCTTCATCTTCCATAGATGATCCGAATATATACGATGAACATCGTATTGGAATAAAGAAGAAAGTCGCTTCCTCTGGCAACTAATTGAAAGAAAACAAATATATATGAATGGAACACAAATGCCCACCGCTCAACCCATGGTGTAATAACTTGGATAGGCTAAGCCAAACAAGAAATATCTAATCTTTATAACAATTCTAGCTCTGTCAGTCTACAAGTGGCCACTGGCAAAGGGTCTTGGTCAGCATGATCCACTCCAAGAAACGGCTATAAAAAAGTGATTGGCATGCAATAACAGCATGCTTTTTGATGGAAGAAAATAGCGCGGAATACCAGCAATAATGGCAGTAATAAAACATAACACAATCCAGCTTAATCACCATACTCGAAAAAAATTCTAATCAACTTAGTTCTTACAATATTGTGAAAGAATCGAAACATGTTTTTCAACTTCTACACCGAAATACTACACAAAGAGGGTAAAATACAATAATAAGCAATTCCAATATAACTAATTCTGTTTTAGGTTTTAACACAATTACAAACATCACCAGCAACAGTTATCATTAGGCGACAAAGGCTAGTTTTTATTCTGGTGTCTGAATATTTTCTTTGGATGGACAAAAAATCTTGATTTAATTTTGAAGTTTTTTGTTTGGTTGCTATCAGGCACTCAAAAACATACATTTAAATCCTCTAATCATAAAAATGCTTACCATGAAATAGCTCATTTGCTAAATTTTCTTCTAATGGAACCCTTTCTTCATGTGTCTGAGCAGCTGCAATCTGCCAGTTCGCACCAGGCCCTCATCAATATTTCACAAATGATAAATGAACCATGACGGCCATTGACCATTTATTGGAAACGCCACTTGACAGTTCAACAAGTCAAAAGATCCTCTTCACTAAGTTGACCATCGTGATATATTATGTTATATGAAAACAGTTACACATCGAAGTGTTGCCTCTAAAGCATGGATGGCCAATAACAATGATTTACAATTTTCAATACAATCAGAAAAAAATTAAAAAACAAAATATAATATTTAAAATGATTTTTTTTTCGCGAAAGAAGTCTTTTTTGATTAATGAAAGATGAAATTTCAATTCATTAATGATATGTTTTAATCTCATTTCAACCTACTGCTATTACATATATTTTTGAATCATGCTTTTTGTGATAATTTATTTTGTGACATCTGGGTAACTGTGAGGCCAATTAACTCCTATTCCTACTTCTATTCTCACATAAAATGATGCAAAATAAATACCGGAGGCACAGAAAATAATTCAACAACAAAATATTTAACACGATAATTAACAATTCAAGGACTTACTCTTGTTCTCAAATGTGACTTTAACAATTGATCAATTAAAGCTCGTTCAACACCATAACCTCCAGTCCGTACAGACCTATGTTTCAGTCCAATATTTGTGTCGTAAATAAAAATCTGTAAAGTAATTAAATATTGTTCGAATAGCAAGTAAAATATCATTATTTTCTTAGGGAATGCATCCAGAGTGCCAGATTGCTTTAATCATATTAATGAACTTAACCTTTGTAGGCGCAATGGCCTATTGGTTATCATGTTAGAATCACAAGGAGAAGATCTCAGATTCAATACCGCCGAGACCATGCCCACCACTCAACTCGGGGAATAATAATTTGGGTAGGCTAAGCCGAACTAGAAAGATCATATTTTTCTAATAAAACTCTGTTCGTCTATAACTGGCCGCTGCAACAAGGCCTTGGCCAGGGTGATCCACTCTAAAGAGTGGTTATAAAAAAATAAGACAACCTAGTCTCATTATTATTCTGTGCCGAGAGATAAAAGCATCAAGACATAACCATATTGACAGTTTTACGAAGTCCTTCGACTTTAAAATGTAGAGAAAATAAATTTCAATATTTCTAAATATAATTTTAACAAACAGAACTCGAACTTGTGACCTTCAGCTCAGGCAATCGAAATATTATGTCAAATTTTAATGTTAATTATTGATCATGTGCACTGCGCAATCATTTCAGGAGTAAAAATGCTCCTGCTATTTTATAATGTTTATTTGTTAAACATGAATGAATGCAAATGAAATGCGACCTTTTGAGATTGACCTGTTCTACAAATATGAATCAGAATTCCAGAACCAAGCTCACAAGATCTTGCATAACATCATACATAAAAATACACTGGTGGTACTAATATACGAAAAAATATGCTTTGCTCTCTATTTCAATAGTATGTCGTACAAAGCAAACCACAATCTTTCATTCTGGCATGAGGAGGAGCTTACTAGCTCAATTGAAGCAGTAAGTTTTTTAAAATTCTCATTATTGGTAAGTATACGAAGCTGATATGATAGCTCAATACATGTGAAAAATTAGGAAGTCATTTAGACCCTATACAATGCAAACTTTTTTTGAAAAATGATTAGAATATCAAAATTTTATTTGTACAGTTTATAGGTAATAAGTTATAGGAGCATTAAAATACATCACGCCTAGGCCTGCGAAAATTGATCCGGAGATTCGAATCGACCACAAGCACAAAGTGGTGGAGTGGCATGCAGTGGCTCAAATAGGCACTGATTATGGCTCCCTCCACCTACCATGTCCAAGAACAAGAAAAGTGAGTAGATATTTATGTTAAGCCAAGACTTTCACCAACGATTTGGAACTGGTGCCTGCACGAGAGATCGTAATTCGTCATATGGTTAAGCTGTATTCTCGGCTTTCCTATCCGCAGGATAAAAATAAATTTCTATTCCTAAGTATCAGAATTAATGGTGAATAATTCATAAGACTTGCTAGGACATAACTTACTATACTTCATAGGACATAAGTTACGAAATAATGTGAAAAATGTTTTATCGCTGAAAAATGAAATTTTCGCTCCTAGACATGGATTGTGAATTGAAAATACATCTCCTTCAAAAGTTTGTTTAGGCGAATATAACTAATTTGTAACTCTTTTGTAATTTCTCGATATATTATATGAAGTTGATGATTTGATCACATTTGAAAAATTATCCGATTAGGTTCCAGTTCCAAATGATTCGGTTTTGCCCAGTCCTAACCACACTCAATATAATATACACATGAATATATATACAATACATAAACATGAATAAAAACCAACCTTCATATTTTGTAACATGTCGTTATAGTCGTTTGAAGGACCGGCAGCTGCTTGGAATCCAGGAACACTCTTCTATTTGATGAAAAATGTAAATTAATTTAATTAAGACTTCAAGTATAAATATATTCATAAAACTGAAGTTGCTATGTTGCTATATACGGAAACCAACCAAAATAGTCTCCAAAATAAAGTGAAGTATTCAGAGTAGTGTTGGTTTAAAAATGTGTACAGAGCGCACATTGGGACAGGGTTAGGATCCTGTGGCACAGGGTCAGGTACCCTACCAGAAGATCCCAGTAAAACAGACATGGGCCAAATACCAATGAGGATGTCCAAACAGCTAGTCAGGATGCAAGGATATCTTAATAGCCAGTCAGGTATTCTGAATTTTTAATGAAATTATTTCTGTTCATTCGAGCATTCTTAATCTCATTCATTTTACAATAAAATCTTGATACGGTGTACGCCAAATTTTTGTAAAATTTGTTGTAAAATTTGACATAAAGCATGACTTTGACTGAAAATATGCTTAAGCAATTTCGGTAATCAGTATTTACCTGAGATGTTAAACAATAATCATTTATTCATATAGTAAACTGTTGTAAGGACAATCCTAGCATACATATTAATGGGTGGTAAAGAACAACAGTGCAGACATGGGATCCTAATTCATGGCACCCGAAATCTATTTCTCATTTCTCTCAGAAAGCACACTAATTTTTCAACTTACAGGCAAATTTTTACTCTCCGATTTGATGTAAAGATCTGCAGGACCAGACACACGAATAGAAACTCTTGTTTTCAACCAACCATTGCTGTTGAATCCTGAATTAAAAAATATATTTTCAATAAAAAAGCCTGTTAATGGACACTGCTTCTTCAGAGATAGGTCGTAAATACCTCCATTAATATTCAATTAAATACAACAATTGCAAAAAAATCCCCTTCTAAAAGTCGTAAAGATTTTTGATTGATCGGCCATACCCTACATAGTAATGTTTAATAACTTTATGTAAATGGTATTATATTCAAGAGACTTTTAAAGATGTGGTAATGAGATTCTGATATACAATAGAATTCTCAGTGCCGGTACCTCGAATTGTTCTTAGTTCAGTTCAAACGGTTTCCAGAATTCATTATCTAAACAGAATAAGGCTTCAAGATTTCAGAAACTGATGTTATTTGACCCTATTTTGCAGCATGTTTTATGTCGAAATTTTACAGTGGAAAATTTGTCATCTAACATGTTTTCGCTGTAAAAAAAACATTTTGAGAACAGTAAAACAAAACTACTCCTAATCGCTGTATTTGTCAATTCGTGCCTCCATACAAGTACCAATTTATAAATCAAATATTTTCAACATCCTGAGCTGGAACGCCCAGCGAATATGGGCAAAAAAATTAATGGTCATAGAAGATACCTGCACAACTTTCGAACATATCACAAACTTTCTTTACAACTTCCAGATCTCTGGCTTGTACATGCATCAAATCCTATACAATTACAAAAATGAAAGTTGTTAAGTTGTTGACTTGGCCATAACGAGTAATTCAAAGAAATTTTAACGTTTTTGTTAAGCATATATGCCCACACAGACCATAATTAAACAATACTGTTCTGATTCAGAGAATCATGGTATAAATATTTGTGGAGCTTTACGCAATGCATGGAGCCAAAATAAAAAAAATTTAAATCAAAGAACTTCAGAATTCTTTTACTAGTTAATGAATCAATACGAAATTCAAAAAATCCTATAATTAACAAAGAAACAATTTTCGGAACTTTTTATTAGCAACAAAATTTATACCCATTCCATAACAATAGGGTATGTGTGTTTCGCACTATGCAAATGAATTCAAACGTTTCATGACAGCGTTGTGACTGACAGAATGTCAACTAGAGCTGTGCGGCATTAGGTAGATTTTATACCGGCACACCGCCGCCATAATACGAGTATTACAAGGCATTTTAACTATCAAAGACCATGCTAAAATGTCGTTTAAAAGAGCCATGTGAGGCGTGAACTAGCAAAAAAATCAGATGAACACCTCTAAATGCGGGCTGGTTGTTGTTTCATGACATTGCAAAAGTTCAGTTGTAGCATATCCGCAAGTGTGAGTGGGCTAAAGAAATGTTTTTTGTAGTTTCTCGAGGGGATAATGCAACAACTTGTCACCATTTTAGGCAGTATGTCACGAAATACTGGTATCACAGCAAACCAACATTGCAAAGACTAACATGATATGGTATTTCGGTAAACTCAATATTGGTCTTTACCATCCTAACGATATGCGGCCCAGCTCTAATGTCAACTACGATGTTTCTCAAGATGACTAAGGAAAACAGATTTCATTGCCATCAAAAGAAAATTCCTAAAGATGCCATTATCTTAAGATAATTCAAGCACTAAAATGTGAAAATATCTCCCCGCTGTATAAAAATGCCTCAAGATCATCAGCAATACTACAAGATAATATTGTTGGTGAAGTCTTTTTGTGCATTCAATGAATCTTTTAAGTCGTTGATACTACAACGAGGCATTGTAAAATATGAAAAGCAAATATTATATCGTACATCTCCATTGACATCTGTGTGTCTTGTGACTGTGTACGAATACTCTGCTGTATTTGCTGATGAACATTGTTGCTGCATGCATTGTGATTGAGTCAATAACGGTGTCTGAAAGAAAAGGAAAGTGGGTTAGACCACAACACACCTATATTGAATAACACAAAGGGAATTTTACAACTTGGCAAACAATCTTATACTTATGTCAAGTAAATCCAATCATACATCCAATATCTTTTTGTCGGTTTGCTTAATGGCCCACAACTATGTATAAAAGTACAAACCATACGGGTTGAGCTTTCAAAGCCCTCCAGTCTGTACGCACACATGGTAAATGCTTGACAAAACAATTTTTATAAGGGTAATGTTAATAAAGTACAAGACTATGAAATTTTAATAACAAAATTATTTTAGTCAAGTATGAGCCACTGATGGATCGTGCCGGTTCGGCATGATACATCTGTGGCTCATGCTCAGCAGAACGAAAGTTCCGATTGGAGTAATAACTAATAACAATTTTATGAGCAAACTTAGCAAGTTGACGAAAAAACCTTTAAAAATAAATTATTTTATCTCCGTATATACAAAAATCATAAAAATGATATGAATAAATATCCATTTCTAACAATCTATAAAAAAAATTTTGCAAATAGACTAAAAATTAGACTACAAATCAACAAAAATCAAAACCCAAGGTGAAATGTTAGCAAAGCAAATATACATGTGTTATTATCTTTCTGTTACAAATCTAAAATGTACTTTTAAAAATCTTAAATATTTATCACATTAGTGATAACATTAGTACTAATAATAGTAATATATTTGGGATTCGTCCAGATTTCTCATTAGTCACAATGTCATACGTCTATTAAAATTATAGTATTCTCAGGTTGCAAAAAATCAAACAGTGGCAGTGATAATCTGGAAATAGACCAATGATGTTAGATAATGATGATCATTCCAAATTCAAATCAATATTTTTTAAAAATAGAGTGAGTAAAAATCATCTATTATTTTTACTATGCAAGTAAACACATAAAATTCTACAGCACACAGAAAATCTTCACAGATTCACCTTATCTTTGTACTCATCACAACCATCATCAAAATCACAGGTATAAAATAGAATTCCCTTTGAAATTGAGACAAATTGATAAATTGGGATCACTTATCAAAAATTATAATCCTTGCACTATTCCATCAACGAGTCAATTTATAATTGCAACTAAAAGACGATGTATTATAAAATTGATAACATAATGAGCTTTGGTGATATATGGTTCATATTTCAATATGACCTCTTGAAAAAGTATACAAGACCGCAATGCCAGTCTGCAGCTTAGTTCCTCCTTAGTGGGGTTGATTGGGGGTCCTGATAAAAACGTCCTCCAAAAAAGATTTGTACCAAGGCGATAAGGGGAGATGACGATTGACAGTGGAAATAAATCTTTAATGTATCAAATTTTGGGAAGTACCAAAAAGTATGTGAAAGAGGAATGAGCAGAACGTGCAGAATAATTTCGTATGCATCGCGTGACTGCTCATTCTAGAAAACGTTCGAAGTTTTGACTAATATGCCCTGCTAAATGTACTTTTTATAACCCATAGGCTATCTAATAATGATAATTACTGAATTGACCAAAAACTACAGAAACGACCATGGAGCAATGGAAAAATGTACAGAAACGGCCCCCTAATTGTACTTTGATAAATAATCTAAAAACAGCGTACAAAAGTGGGCCCACCAACCTTTCCTCCCAAGGAATGAAATTTGAAATCTGCGGTCAGTGATTTTAATGCTTAAAACATTTGATCGCGTTTTCCTGTTTTCTTCATTGCTTGAAGCAAACAAACATACATACATGCATGACAATGATGATTTTTGTGCTCAATAAAATCCAATGCCAATTTGTATGTTTATCCAAATGTTATGTCCAAATTCAGATTGATTGAACCAATGGTATCAAACAAGCCCAAGAATAAACATGATAAAATTAAAAAAGAAAATAACATTAGGTACAAAAAGTGTCACCAGGTACAGGTACTTAATCTGTAATCGCATGGGTGATGAAGTTGATGAAGACAAACTCTGAAAATTCGATACTTGTCACACAGCCGAACCTTTTCTTACTTTACCATCCTTTTCAGTATTAATCAATTTTTCAAGTTACGAAAATCCTTCCCAGTATTCTGTATTCAGTATTTATCCTATTTACGATTTGGGATTTTTGCTTCCGTTGCGAGAAATGGGAAGCTGGTGTCAAATTCTATGTTTTGGAACATAAGGATTCCATTTTCAAAGTCATTATAGCCTATGCCTTTCGCACATCCCTGGAGAGCTCTTAGTGAGTTTAGAACCATAGGATATTCCAAAATATCATAAAAAATCATAAGTTAATTTTTGGGAACTCCAGTTCTGTCTGCAAGTTTCTGTACAATATCAATTGAAAGACAGAAAATTTAGAAAAGTGTTTAGTTAAAACTAACTTACCCTCCATAAAAAAATGAGCAACACCAGAAAAGCTGCTATCAGAGCTAAAATGGTGGCGACAGGAAACTTTCTTGAAACATGTTGAGGCTTCCGCTGTCCTTTACGAAGATCGTTTTCGTAACTTGATTTCCAGTTTTCCATGTCTAACTCAAAAATAGCTTAGTTCATATTCCCGCGCCGACATATACGATGGCCTTCCGCTCCTTCAGCCGAAAGGTGGGAACAAACTGCAAAGCCCAAAATAAACCCTGACGCGCGCGACGCAGACCGTATGAAGCAGGCTGTTGGAATAAATACCGGTAACACTGTAAAAAAAAACAGTTTCTGTGGTTACGTGTTTGTTAGAGCGAGGAAGAATTCATCACAAAAAAATTATTTACAACGTTTTTCGGGCGGCGATAATGCTATGATAAGACCTAGTAATTGAAGTCTGCCAATACTAATAAACGCGTCATAAGAAAAATGTTGAAGTTTTTTTTTTTATTATCAAAATTCACTCTAAGCATGGCCGGAAGTGTCTGAAAGGCACCAACTAACGAACACTTAATAGCAAAGAGCTAACGTTAATATATAAGATGTAGCAGCAGCAGCTGCACTCTGAGCAGTCTAATTTGAGAAAACATCCCAAATAGAACTGGGGCGCTATGGTAAAGTGAAGTTAAAACAGAATAAGTAAAGTAAACTTACTGAATTTTATCATTCGCAAATATAGCAAAGAGAAAGAGGGGAAAAATACTCCAGTCATCAAATATTACCGCCTATTATTATCGCTCTAAAATGGTTTTAATGTCTACAAGTGCATGTATCTGGCATGGAACGGGGTAAGACAAATAAGCGTGAGCATTCATGGGCATTACATGCCCATAGCAATGAAGGTTTGATTACTACAAGTTGCCCACGCAACCCTTTTTGAAAGGCATTCATGCCCAAGCGGACCATGGAGATTCAAAGTATCCATATGAATATCGAGAAACTCCGTTAAATATTGGTTGAAACCTTACAGCTATATCACCTAGGACAGGGATTTCAACCATTTGGTTAAAACACATAAACATGTGACATGCGCTCTAAAATAGTAACACCCATAGCGCCTCACTTTCGGAAAATAATTGATCACTAAGTCGTTTTTTTATCCAGGCAAAATGTAATAAAACAAGTCGTCGTTTTTGCATTTAAGATTGTTAAGCAGGTGCGCCGATATGACTGAGAAAAGCGTTATAAATTTTTGAAACCCCTACGTTTTTTTTGAATATCATGATCAATTTGTTTTCCTATTCATGGTCTACATGTTTTCCCCCTGAATTTCATTATATCCTTGCTATGCTACCGGGTGCCGTCTTTGCGCTCAATCGGCAAAACGTTGAAATACGTTTCGAGCTACGCGTCTCCTATCGCCCAGACGTAGGAACAGTGATTATATGCGTGCTAGGGTGGAATACAAAAGGTCGAGTCAAAATTTGGCTTAAAATTGATTCAGTTGAGAATTCTTTAAATCGGGATCCGAATGGTGTGCAAAAAGTCGCGTTAACTTCGGAGTTAAAAATTTGTACTATTCTCAACTGATCTCAATTTAATATATGGTGTTCCCAAAATTTTGCGAATTTTGTAAATGGGAACACGTCGCGCAAAGTTGTGGAAGATTTTCTCAGAGCGTAATGGAAAATGTTTGATAGAAATTTCAATTCGGTTCATTTGACTTTGTACATGAAGGAGTAAGCGTCTCGTCGACAAGGCGACAAGAGCCTTCATATAGGCTATTATTCACCGTGACGGCATGTATTGGGTTCGTTCAAACCATTAAAGCGTACATATGATTTTACCGATTTCAATCACAAATTCATCATACCGAGATATCTGCACCATATTTGGCCGTACTCAACTTTTATAGGTAATGCTAGCTGTATGCCAATCTTAATCATTGTATTGTCTCTATGTTATTATCGCCCGTCTAGCATGGGGCTAGCGTGTGTTGTTCTCTGTTGTGTTGCATTTAAGTTTAGCTCTCACTGAGTAAGGTTGTCTGTTCAACTGTATAGGCGTGGCGTGGTGCAGCGGTGGGATTGTAACTCACGCCATCGAAATGAATGGTGACTGTAGGTGGTCACTCTGCACGAGATGTGCGTCAAGAACCAGGGTTTCGTGAAAAAAATTTGAACATTGGTGAGAGCAAACATATTTGCCAACTATGTTTTGAAGCAAACAGAACCTGCAAGCATAATATCGCGAAATTCCAGTATTTAATTGTTAGTTCAAAACAGCTAGATTTGAAGGCGTTCATCAGGTCTGTTCAATTACCCGGAGATAATCATCTAATGCCCGAAGAAAACCCCAAAATCAACCAATCAAAATGCTCGACAGGCAGATGGTGTATCTCCTCTAGATACCGCTGGAAAATGCCATATTTCTTTAACTAGAGGTCCCGTCACTTTTCAACTTGGTGCTATGGATTCCAAACCAAACTCTGGAACACTCGAGATAAAAAGGGGTAATACCTATAACCTACGAGTATAAATTTGATAGTCGAAAATCCCGTGTGATTTCTCAACATGCTTTTATACTCCGGGCCCCAAAATCGACAATATTGTTCCCATGTGATATTTATCAGGTGAAACTGATAATTGATTCTCAATACGACACTGATCTTGCTGTAGAACGGCGCGCGTCATCTGATCTAGAATGGCCAGGTGCACACACTGTTCGATTAGTTTCTGACTCTATTAGATTAATTAATGGAAAGAAATTTCCTATCAGCATTTAAAAAATCCTCATCAGACAGACGTACGATTATTGTGCAGTGCCGAAATACGCGCTGTGTGGAGTGAATATCCTACCAAAATTAATGTTTATAATTATTTCAGTAGTAAAATTGAAATGATCTTACACATGGGCGCTAGCTGCTCCATCGGACAAAAGGAGAAGTCCCCAATTATCCAGGGCCATCTCGATCAGTTGCAAAAACATTTTGACAAATTTGGAAGTAGGGCGTTTTGGCGAACTCTAAATTAGTTGGCGTCACTCCCTGCCAGATTTGTTCATTGACGACTTGTCAACGTCCATCAATTGTCAAACAGCTACGTTTCTATCTCGGTGCATACAAGCAACTTTCCAGATGTATCCTTAATTGTTCTATAATACTTTCTGAATTGGAAAATGTAATGGAAGGTTTGACATCCGGCAATATATTTGTGTGGAAGTCAGACACGATTTTACGGTTTGAAAATTCGCAGAAAGAATTTAAGAACGACAAAACTTAGTCATTCCAACACCGAGTGATAAACTTAATAAAGTGTAGTTGTAGTAGATACTGCTAAGAACTCTATAATTCTCGTTGGTATTGGTGACGTTGGCAGACAGTTGAAGGTTTGGAGAGACGGAAAAATTTTACGTAGGGGATTTTACTCGTATAAGCCTCGTCTTCACCAAAAACGCTGGCTACCTTGCAAGATTGAAGCACTCGGAATAACGTCTTGTGTGGAACATTGGGGGTATTATATCTAAAGGTCCAATCGTATAACAAAAGTCCAAACTGATAGTTTTCCGTGCTGTCTAGCGTTTGGAAAGATCAAAAGAGGAGAATTCTCTGCAAGTATGCGTATTCCTACTTTTCTCACTGTCAGTCAATAACACATTAAATCGTTGCTCATTTCGGCAAGACAATACTTGACATCTGATTTCAGACTACTGCGATACTTGTGTGAAGTGCAATTCTTTGAAGAAGATTCCGCGAGAGCTTTTCCGACAGACATCTTCTTAACTCGGAACAACGTCGGCTGACGATGTTTTAAGGCGAGAGCGACAAGTAATCTTTGTAATGAGAGAAACATATTCTTCATGCATAGCTGAGCGATTCTTTAAATCGGGATCCGAATGGTGTGCAAAAAGTCGCGTTAACTTCGGAGTTAAAAATTTGTACTATTCTCAACTGATCTCAATTTAATATATGGTGTTCCCAAAATTTTGCGAATTTTGTAAATGGGAACACGTCGCGCAAAGTTGTGGAAGATTTTCTCAGAGCGTAATGGAAAATGTTTGATAGAAATTTCAATTCGGTTCATTTGACTTTGTACATGAAGGAGTAAGCGTCTCGTCGACAAGGCGACAAGAGCCTTCATATAGGCTATTATTCACCGTGACGGCATGTATTGGGTTCGTTCAAACCATTAAAGCGTACATATGATTTTACCGATTTCAATCACAAATTCATCATACCGAGATATCTGCACCATATTTGGCCGTACTCAACTTTTATAGGTAATGCTAGCTGTATGCCAATCTTAATCATTGTATTGTCTCTATGTTATTATCGCCCGTCTAGCATGGGGCTAGCGTGTGTTGTTCTCTGTTGTGTTGCATTTAAGTTTAGCTCTCACTGAGTAAGGTTGTCTGTTCAACTGTATAGGCGTGGCGTGGTGCAGCGGTGGGATTGTAACTCACGCCATCGAAATGAATGGTGACTGTAGGTGGTCACTCTGCACGAGATGTGCGTCAAGAACCAGGGTTTCGTGAAAAAAATTTGAACATTGGTGAGAGCAAACATATTTGCCAACTATGTTTTGAAGCAAACAGAACCTGCAAGCATAATATCGCGAAATTCCAGTATTTAATTGTTAGTTCAAAACAGCTAGATTTGAAGGCGTTCATCAGGTCTGTTCAATTACCCGGAGATAATCATCTAATGCCCGAAGAAAACCCCAAAATCAACCAATCAAAATGCTCGACAGGCAGATGGTGTATCTCCTCTAGATACCGCTGGAAAATGCCATATTTCTTTAACTAGAGGTCCCGTCACTTTTCAACTTGGTGCTATGGATTCCAAACCAAACTCTGGAACACTCGAGATAAAAAGGGGTAATACCTATAACCTACGAGTATAAATTTGATAGTCGAAAATCCCGTGTGATTTCTCAACATGCTTTTATACTCCGGGCCCCAAAATCGACAATATTGTTCCCATGTGATATTTATCAGGTGAAACTGATAATTGATTCTCAATACGACACTGATCTTGCTGTAGAACGGCGCGCGTCATCTGATCTAGAATGGCCAGGTGCACACACTGTTCGATTAGTTTCTGACTCTATTAGATTAATTAATGGAAAGAAATTTCCTATCAG
Organism: Styela plicata; assembly: GCA_963675895.2. Lineage (NCBI taxonomy): Eukaryota > Metazoa > Chordata > Ascidiacea > Stolidobranchia > Styelidae > Styela > Styela plicata. The sequence continues at coordinate 7,356,407 of OZ023150.1, forward strand.
CATTTAAAAAATCCTCATCAGACAGACGTACGATTATTGTGCAGTGCCGAAAATACGCGCTGTGTGGAGTGAATATCCTACCAAAATTAATGTTTATAATTATTTCAGTAGTAAAATTGAAATGATCTTACACATGGGCGCTAGCTGCTCCATCGGACAAAAGGAGAAGTCCCCAATTATCCAGGGCCATCTCGATCAGTTGCAAAAACATTTTGACAAATTTGGAAGTAGGGCGTTTTGGCGAACTCTAAATTAGTTGGCGTCACTCCCTGCCAGATTTGTTCATTGACGACTTGTCAACGTCCATCAATTGTCAAACAGCTACGTTTCTATCTCGGTGCATACAAGCAACTTTCCAGATGTATCCTTAATTGTTCTATAATACTTTCTGAATTGGAAAATGTAATGGAAGGTTTGACATCCGGCAATATATTTGTGTGGAAGTCAGACACGATTTTACGGTTTGAAAATTCGCAGAAAGAATTTAAGAACGACAAAACTTAGTCATTCCAACACCGAGTGATAAACTTAATAAAGTGTAGTTGTAGTAGATACTGCTAAGAACTCTATAATTCTCGTTGGTATTGGTGACGTTGGCAGACAGTTGAAGGTTTGGAGAGACGGAAAAATTTTTACGTAGGGGATTTTACTCGTATAAGCCTCGTCTTCACCAAAAACGCTGGCTACCTTGCAAGATTGAAGCACTCGGAATAACGTCTTGTGTGGAACATTGGGGGTATTATATCTAAAGGTCCAATCGTATAACAAAAGTCCAAACTGATAGTTTTCCGTGCTGTCTAGCGTTTGGAAAGATCAAAAGAGGAGAATTCTCTGCAAGTATGCGTATTCCTACTTTTCTCACTGTCAGTCAATAACACATTAAATCGTTGCTCATTTCGGCAAGACAATACTTGACATCTGATTTCAGACTACTGCGATACTTGTGTGAAGTGCAATTCTTTGAAGAAGATTCCGCGAGAGCTTTTCCGACAGACATCTTCTTAACTCGGAACAACGTCGGCTGACGATGTTTTAAGGCGAGAGCGACAAGTAATCTTTGTAATGAGAGAAACATATTCTTCATGCATAGCTGAGCGATTCTTTAAATCGGGATCCGAATGGTGTGCAAAAAGTCGCGTTAACTTCGGAGTTAAAAATTTGTACTATTCTCAACTGATCTCAATTTAATATATGGTGTTCCCAAAATTTTGCGAATTTTGTAAATGGGAACACGTCGCGCAAAAAGTTGTGGAAGATTTTCTCAGAGCGTAATGGAAAATGTTTGATAGAAATTTCAATTCGGTTCATTTGACTTTGTACATGAAGGAGTAAGCGTCTCGTCGACAAGGCGACAAGAGCCTTCATATAGGCTATTATTCACCGTGACGGCATGTATTGGGTTCGTTCAAACCATTAAAGCGTACATATGATTTTACCGATTTCAATCACAAATTCATCATACCGAGATATCTGCACCATATTTGGCCGTACTCAACTTTTATAGGTAATGCTAGCTGTATGCCAATCTTAATCATTGTATTGTCTCTATGTTATTATCGCCCGTCTAGCATGGGGCTAGCGTGTGTTGTTCTCTGTTGTGTTGCATTTAAGTTTAGCTCTCACTGAGTAAGGTTGTCTGTTCAACTGTATAGGCGTGGCGTGGTGCAGCGGTGGGATTGTAACTCACGCCATCGAAATGAATGGTGACTGTAGGTGGTCACTCTGCACGAGATGTGCGTCAAGAACCAGGGTTTCGTGAAAAAAATTTGAACATTGGTGAGAGCAAACATATTTGCCAACTATGTTTTGAAGCAAACAGAACCTGCAAGCATAATATCGCGAAATTCCAGTATTTAATTGTTAGTTCAAAACAGCTAGATTTGAAGGCGTTCATCAGGTCTGTTCAATTACCCGGAGATAATCATCTAATGCCCGAAGAAAACCCCAAAATCAACCAATCAAAATGCTCGACAGGCAGATGGTGTATCTCCTCTAGATACCGCTGGAAAATGCCATATTTCTTTAACTAGAGGTCCCGTCACTTTTCAACTTGGTGCTATGGATTCCAAACCAAACTCTGGAACACTCGAGATAAAAAGGGGTAATACCTATAACCTACGAGTATAAATTTGATAGTCGAAAATCCCGTGTGATTTCTCAACATGCTTTTATACTCCGGGCCCCAAAATCGACAATATTGTTCCCATGTGATATTTATCAGGTGAAACTGATAATTGATTCTCAATACGACACTGATCTTGCTGTAGAACGGCGCGCGTCATCTGATCTAGAATGGCCAGGTGCACACACTGTTCGATTAGTTTCTGACTCTATTAGATTAATTAATGGAAAGAAATTTCCTATCAGCATTTAAAAAATCCTCATCAGACAGACGTACGATTATTGTGCAGTGCCGAAATACGCGCTGTGTGGAGTGAATATCCTACCAAAATTAATGTTTATAATTATTTCAGTAGTAAAATTGAAATGATCTTACACATGGGCGCTAGCTGCTCCATCGGACAAAAGGAGAAGTCCCCAATTATCCAGGGCCATCTCGATCAGTTGCAAAAACATTTTGACAAATTTGGAAGTAGGGCGTTTTGGCGAACTCTAAATTAGTTGGCGTCACTCCCTGCCAGATTTGTTCATTGACGACTTGTCAACGTCCATCAATTGTCAAACAGCTACGTTTCTATCTCGGTGCATACAAGCAACTTTCCAGATGTATCCTTAATTGTTCTATAATACTTTCTGAATTGGAAAATGTAATGGAAGGTTTGACATCCGGCAATATATTTGTGTGGAAGTCAGACACGATTTTACGGTTTGAAAATTCGCAGAAAGAATTTAAGAACGACAAAACTTAGTCATTCCAACACCGAGTGATAAACTTAATAAAGTGTAGTTGTAGTAGATACTGCTAAGAACTCTATAATTCTCGTTGGTATTGGTGACGTTGGCAGACAGTTGAAGGTTTGGAGAGACGGAAAAATTTTACGTAGGGGATTTTACTCGTATAAGCCTCGTCTTCACCAAAAACGCTGGCTACCTTGCAAGATTGAAGCACTCGGAATAACGTCTTGTGTGGAACATTGGGGGTATTATATCTAAAGGTCCAATCGTATAACAAAAGTCCAAACTGATAGTTTTCCGTGCTGTCTAGCGTTTGGAAAGATCAAAAGAGGAGAATTCTCTGCAAGTATGCGTATTCCTACTTTTCTCACTGTCAGTCAATAACACATTAAATCGTTGCTCATTTCGGCAAGACAATACTTGACATCTGATTTCAGACTACTGCGATACTTGTGTGAAGTGCAATTCTTTGAAGAAGATTCCGCGAGAGCTTTTCCGACAGACATCTTCTTAACTCGGAACAACGTCGGCTGACGATGTTTTAAGGCGAGAGCGACAAGTAATCTTTGTAATGAGAGAAACATATTCTTCATGCATAGCTGAGAGTATAATTCCAGATGGGACTGCTGCGACTCTACGAAACGTGATTATTTAGACTTAGTATATCACGATACTTTCTCCCAATATAACAATTCGAGTTGATGCCGCACCTGGTTTCGATCTCTGTCAAATGACTCTATTCTAAAAACCAATGGTATTCGTCGCGAACTTGAACAACAGTTATTCGATCTGAGAACACTCTGAGCAGAATTTCATAAATTGCGATTCCGGGTATTCGGTTATCTTGAAATTCATACTTGCCGATCGTCTCGTCATGATGCGAGGACATTTAACAGTTTGAACAAAACAAAAGCAAGAGATATGTACATTGTACTAAGCATTGATGATACTAAAGCTGAAGTTTTATCTGAGGATATACGAACTTTTACAGTTAATACTAATTGCATGCCAATCTTAATCATTGCACTGTCGCTATGTTATTATCCGTCTAGCAGTGTGCTAGCCGAGTGTTGTTTGTCTATTGTGTTGCATCAAAGTTTAGCTCTCGCTGAGTTAACACTTCTGCACACAGGACGCGTGAAGCGTCAAAATACGACGTATCCATGCGTCAAACTTTACCATTCACACTAATCGCGTTAACGAAATACACGCCGATTTCTCGTGCTCTTGCGTCATGACGTGCAAATGAAAATGGTTTAACTTTGTCGAATGACTCGTTAGCAACGCTCCCCGAAAATCAGTTGAATTGGTGATTTAGAGGTTGGAAATAGCGGTTTGGACGTGATATTTGTTTCCAATGGAAGTTTGCTTGATCTTAGTGATAGCTGGAAATATTCCGCGGAGGAATACTAGGTAATCGAAACAGAAACGACTGGCTGGCCGATTGGTAAAAGGAGCCATAAAACACTAGCGACTTAATTATATTTTCCAATGCTTGGCGAAATAAACCACTTGAGACTTTTGACGTTCCATGTGTGCAGGGCCTCGCGTCACTTGGCCAAATTGTCTTGCGTCGAGATGCCCCAAGTAATTTTGACGCGACGCATCCTGTGTGCAGATACCTTGAGGTTGTCTATTAGACCATATATGCGTGACCCCGAAATAAATTCAAAGAAAATACAAGTTTGCGATCAAGCTGGCAAGACTGTCTATCGCATAATTCCATTGAACATACATACATTAATGCGACGCTGCTAAACACCATCGAGCCATCAAAATATTGCTTTCGACAACTTTATCCCGGTTGACTCGACATTATCGTGTCCAAACCACTTAAGGAGCAGGTTCAATTTTTGACCATTTTAACTAAGTTTGATCCTGTTTAACTTTTAATCCGGCTTTTTGCACTCCAATCCACGTCTTCACGCTAACGTGTCCGCCTTTTTGCACACTACCCTTAAAAAAGCAATATGGGTGATCGCATCATCCCAGCATTATTCTCGGCCTTCTTTTCATACACGTTCATTAGAAGTAACTACTTAGATTAGGCAACTGCCTGCCTGGGTGAAAGGGATGCTAGTTTTATTGTTGTCATCAAATCTTCTCATAAAGATGCAATTCTGCAATCAGGAGGTACTTGTGAAAAATTAGAAACCATCCAAAGTTTTCTTTATATAGATGATCTACAAGTTTGCCATACTTGAAAAAAGTACCGGTAAGTCCTTTTCAGCTAATTCATTCAGAAGGACCAAATAAATGGCAAACAAGAAGAAGCTTATCAATGGTAACTTTTATTTGCGAGAAAACAGATTAATCTTATCATTATAAGTATTATCTGAAATGATAACACTGGTAATGGACATGAACATAAATTACAAATGAAAAATAAAATATTGGTGATAGTAGAAAGCAGCAAAAGTAAGAAAATTATTCCCTAGTGTAAATTAGACACATCTCTGTGGCAGATGTCACATTATTTAATCTAAGAAGCGAGCGTTGAAGTAAAATCACATCCATTCAGTGTGGTTTCTCAACAACACAAATAAAGCGACTCCCCACAAAGAGACCAGTAGATTTGAAAAGCTTGTACACTACTAAAAGAAAATAGATTGGTGTGGTTATGGCATGAATTATGATACACAATCAATAAGAATTAATCTGAAATCAAAATTTGCAACCTAATTCACGACAAATTCAATATCAAACATTTCGAATGCACTTTTTATGATAAATACATTTGAAGTTTAACCATTTTTGATAACATGGTAGAATATGGCCGTGTTTTTAAATTTTGAATCAATATATCATCGCTTACACTCATTTGAAATTGCTTATTTACAAAGAAAAACAACAAAAGTTCAAATTCAACCAGCTAGGGAAAAATAAAACTCATCGTCTAATAAGAATAAAGCAAATAATATATAAACAATAAAATGATGAAAACAGAAAAATTGGCAGAAAAGTGAAAAATCAAGTATAAAATGCACATAAACTGCTTCATTTGCTAATAAAATCAGATATCACAAAAATGGTATCCTTTATATATAATGTATAATATTCAACTGCACAGTATAGTCTTCCTTATCAGGAAACTAACTTTTTCTAGCATGTCTCACAGATGGATCGCGTCTCATCGACGCGATCCATCAGTGACACATGCTTAACAAAAGATGCTTCGACTAAACTTTCCCCCTTCGGGTAGTGCAGAAAAAAACAAAGATAATATTTTGATAAAACAAGGTAGTGCAATCCCCTTTTTCTTGTTCACTTTCAACTATATCTGAAAAATTATATTTAACCAGCAAATTTGAAGTTTCGTTTCACCAAACATCTGGAACAAAACATACGTCACTGGTGAACCCTAGGCGGTGTAGTCCACCTGCGATTTCATATGACAGTATAGTATTTGCCAGAGTTTCGTCATCCGAATAAAAACGAAGGAATGTGTCATGACATAATTGTTCCCATTAATACAAAACTTTTATGACTAGTGCAATATTCAAACATTACTGATAGTTGCAAATTTGTTTTTGATACAAATTTGTCTTTAACTGTATACTAAAATATAATGTGTAAAACAGATAGGTGGAGGAAGTTGTATCAAAACTTCGATTAGAAAAATCTGTATAGCTAGACTGTATAGTGAAATTTAAACTCATGTGGCAGTGGCACATTTCTCCACTGGTGGATAGGATTTCAATTTTATCCTACAGGAAGAGGGAAGCCGAGAATACTGCAGCTTAACCATATGGCGAACTACAACCTCATCTGCAGACACAAGTTCCGAATCGTGAGTGAAGGTTTTTGGCTCAACATTTTTCTAATTTATCCTGTGCATGAAGGAAGCTGTAAGCGCTTTAGTTCAAAGAATATTCCCAACGCTTCACCGATTGGTGTGAAGAAAACAGTTAAAATATTTTCAGAACTAAAATTTGCAAATACAAAAGTTCCAAATAAAATCACCCGCTAAAACAAATACTGTTTCCAGACAAGGGTTTTGGAATTTGTGCATCACCACATAATGTGAACATATATGTAGTATTGATGAAACATATGCAATTCTAAATTACAATTAATCGTTCTCGTACTAAATTATCATTATAAAATAATAGGTGTGATAAACAAAAATACTGCGTTTACAATAATTCTAATGATGAAGGGTCAAGGACTTTATGATGACCATTCAACATATTTTGAAGGTAGTATTCAAGAATGATGTCTATTGTGCAGTTAGCATAATTTTAAACAAAACAAAAAAAATCACAATAAACATAGCAGAGAAGCGCAGATGTCCAAACTATATATATTTTGTACCATAATATTAGCGTCACCATAATGATATCACATTTCTTCTTGTACCTTGTGCATCATGAATAACTACAAGACTAACATGTACCAAAAATCTTTCATACATGGTGTGTGTCGGAAAAAGACGATAGGAAACGAAAAAAGATTTAAATCAGACAAGATAAAACAAAGAACAGGATGCGAACGAAATACTGCATGATATTCATAAAAATATTCTTTACTATTTTTAGGCAGCTGTGGATATTGAAATAGTCTGTTTAAAAGTTGACTCCAGAATTTTTTGTCAAGCATGTGCCACAGATGAACTGTGCCTAAACTGCACAGTCCATCAGTGGTTCATGCTTGGCAAAGTGATTTGATGATAAATAACGAATATGCATGGCATTGGGTGGGGAAATCCATAAAATTCAACAATCAGATCAAGTAATTAGCAACCCCTTCTATTTTCAGCCGACAAATATTTCTAAAATAGCAATATAAGACAATCCATAAACAATTCCAAATAATATAAAATTAAAAATGAAAACAAAAGTATATTGATCGAGTCGAGTTATATGGTCAAAATTAGTAAACAAAAACTCATGGCTTAAATTTTTAGGGTCATGTGTAAGATATATATGATGAATCCAGTGGCCAGAATTTTCCTTAAGATTGAAGACAATAAAAAAAATCGATTTTGAAGAATTTGCTATTAAGTTTCCATAATTTACAAATCTAACGTCTAATCTAGTGTCTTAGAATCACATTCTTAACACAAGACAGAGTTTTAACGTTTAGGCAGGGCAAACAACAGACAACTTTGTAAATCAAGCATGTGTCTTAGATGATCATAACATGTTGCCACGTTTCATCTTCACCCCAGACTCGATTGCTCCACTCAAAATGACAACATAAAAGGACACACTTCGATCACATTACATATTATAAGCGACATATATCGGGTCGAGCTTGTCTTGCAGAAAGCTGTCTCTCAAATGCATTCTTTGTTTTTCTCCTCTGGAATTGACAGGGATTGAACCTGGGTCTAACACCGCTACAACACCAGCGATTAAATATTGCTCTTCGAGTATAATATTTGTTACCTAAAAATTGAAAAGAATGTGTCAAAAAAGGGGAGTATCAAAAGTTAAGAACACATAGCCATTCTTATTCTTATTAACTTCCATCAGAGGAAAACGATCTAAACTTCATTAGATATATTCCTCAACATTAACCTTGTTTGAAGTATGTCATCAAAATAATACTTACCTATATGGTGGGAAACCATAAGCATAAACGAAATTGAAGAAAATATCTTTCGTATCCCTATCTTTTATCCAAGTTTTAATCGCATGAGCTTATTATTTACAATATTCCAATATAAATACATACCAAAGGCACAAGATCCAGAGCAGTATTTTCATTGCCTTCTAGTTCAACAGCCACAACTAGTAGATTATTTGAGTAGAAGACAGCACTGGGAAAATAAAAAAGGAATAATCTACTAAGCTGCAACACACCAATGGAAATCATGAATCAAAAAAAACTCCCAAATTTCAAATCAACTCACAGCCGCACCGCGAGTGGAACTAACTAACTAACTAAGACTTATACAGTCCTAGTGGAAAACATTCCATACAGAACCGTGGGCCAAGGTGGCACAATGAAACTGGCAATAGCTATTAAACGTAACACTTAATGACACAGGTTCAAACTCCAGCGAAGTATGGTTAAGATAGACGAAAAGCTTTGAAGAGTAATACAAGTGGGGTAACCCAGGGCAGGTCACTATAATCCACAGCATCGGAACCTTGCTAGATAATCTCATCAATTCCGCAATGGTTATCAAACCAGATGGAATGACAAGAGGCAAGATAATTAAGTAACCAGATTAGATTGTGAACATTGTTAATTGCATACTATGGGGAAATTTTATTTCATTTCGACTAAACTATAATAGCCGAACAGTATCCATATTGTTTTATACTAACCATTCAACTATTTTATTGCTGCAACGAACAACAGAATTTTCAATATCAATAGGATGATATCTCATTCCTCGAATCTCCAACGTTTCCTCAAGTGATCCCACAACATAAAGTGCGTCATGTCGCTCTAAAATGACAAATCAATGATTTTGACAATATGAGTAAACAAATAATATCTTTGTGGAGTCAATTCTCTATAATTTCATGATTCTTGTGTATTCTGAACAAAATATTATATGGTCAAGCAAGAGTCGCAGATGACGGCTCAGTGGCATAGTCCATCAGTGACGACTCGTGCTTAATTAAACATACTGAGATAAAAATTTTCTTTCTGGTATTATGTTGTAGCAAATGGTTTTTCTAGTTCCAAAATTTCAAATTCAACATACAATTTAGGGATAAAATTCTATATTTATCAGTATAGAGTAACTGTTATTGATTCGTATGGATGTAGTTGTAAAAGAATTTAAATAAATCACCTCCAGTTGCAGAAGTCAAATCTGTTCTTCTTAAAAATCCGAGATATCCTGTTCTACAAAATGTTGTTCTGGTGTCTCCTGTTTTTAGTCGTACCTATTGTGAGAGAAATCAAAGTCATTAAAGTTGGAATAGGGGTGTCATCTTCAGATAGATTTCTTATCGAATGGAATCTTTTGAAATATTGATTTTGTATATTCGGAATATTGAACTTCTATCTTTAAAAAGAGACTCAAATAGACTTCCAAAATTTAAAACAAAGGTTTGCTTAAGGAAAGGTCATTCAAACACCCAGAATAATTGCAATAACCTAAAGGCTTCTAAAGATCACCAAATGCAATAACCTGATGGCTTCTAAAGATCACCACTGTATCCTTTGGAAAAGATATGATAAGAAAGAACTCTCTAACCCATCTCTTTTAGTATGTGGAAATGAAAAAAAAGTTTCATTTTTGGACAGTACATTTCTTCTGATCGTCATTCTGAGTCATTTTTCTTTTGGATGCCTCACTTATATTTTAGTAACATCGAAGTAAATGACACCTAACAATTAGTAGATTGTAACAAACCTCAAAATGATCTCTATAATCTGCGTCTGCTTCTCCGCCATAAACTGCATAATATCCGTTGGAGTTATGAGTACTGGCAACCCAAACTTCACCAAGTCTCGAATCTCCACATTGTCCTCTGGTATCACAATCAGCAATAACAACCTTGGTTCCAGGAAGAATCTGCAAGTAAGAAAATACATAGATTTCAGATTCAAATTTGAATATTCATATTTGTGATTTGATATGATATCCAAATATTGCCACCAATAAAATGATAAAGTTTACTATTTATTAAACATCATAAATAATTGGAAAATTTCGAATATTGAATCGCATCATTTCAAATTGATTCTTTCTAATTTTAGAAAGAATCAATTTGAAATGATGTGAATCAACATCTGTTTTCTTCTGTTAGTCTGTCTTGATAGTTAACTTATCCCTTGGAAGCAGAATGAAATAAAGTCCATAGAAAAAAACGAAGATTTGCATTTTGAACCAGACACTGGTTCATATATTCAATTTAGTACTAGTTCTAAATCTAGTTCAATTCAAAAAAGTGTTAGTCGACGGAGTTACCGACCTTGCCAGCTTCCATCAAACATAAACTATGTGGCGATCCCTTCTCTACCAACGAAACTCTGTCGTTTCTCAATGATCTTGTGTCAACGTACACTGTAGATGGATCTGGACAGGAAGCTCCCTGAAGAAATAGGAAAATTTTTTTAGTTAAGAGTTTGGTCATTACATAAAAATATTTGCAAGAAGAAATAGAGACATTTAAAACAGCAGAAAATTACCAAAAAAAGTTGATGAATGATTATATTCACAGTCTTGTGAAGTTATTTTATACATCTGTGGCTCATACTTGCGGATATAAACTTTCCTTCTAAAGTTTAGGCGATATGTTTTGGGAGTATCTTGAATTTCTGAAAAGCCTGTGTATTGAGCATGATAAATTGGATCACTGATAATCCGCAATTCCGTAAGTGTCCCACAGTCAATATAACATCATTTTGAAAGCTTTTTTGCAGATATTAATTGTAAACTAGTGTAGTTGTAGTGGATGGCCTAGTGGCTAAACATGTTGGCATCGCAGGTTGAAGATCTCGGGTTCGAGTCCCACGAGTTAACCCATGGTGTAATAACTTGCGTAGGCTAAGCCGAATCCAAAAAATGGTTAAAAAAAAAGTACACTGCCAAACGAACATAGGTATCGGTACTCTTTTCACATATCATGAGATGTAAAAAACAAAATGCTCAATATTGGTCTCTATGCCTGTGTAAAACTTCATGCAATAAACTTATCGCAGCTTTTATAAAACTTTGCCAAAACATGTTTTGTCAAGGATGGTTCACTGATGGTCCGTGCCGACTAGGCACGGTCCATTTGTGACCCATGCATGTCAAAAAGAAGTTTTTTCACTAGGACGTAATACAATCAATCCAAGCAATGATCGCCAGCAGGATTACATGCTCTTCAATTTCATAGAAAATTCAGCACGCATAAGCTAAGTCTTGCAAACATGCTCAATTGTTGACTTCACAAATGAATGAATGGCAGGCATTTAAATCCAGAAATCTGGTATACAATCCACACAATCGGACCATGCTTGGCCGATGCCGATAAACAAGCAACTTTCAATGAAAAAATTATACCAAGTCGAGTATGAGCCGCTGAAGAAACATGTCTCATCTGAAACAAAATCCTCTATGGCTCGTACTCGATAAAGCATATTTACAAACTGATGAAAGAACAGACATAACACAGAGTGCAACGGACAAACAGATATTACCATATATGGTTCATCGGAAACTACTTGTTCAGAGAGTATACCCAGTTTCGGCGGCTTTTGAGGGAAGCAAAAAATAATAAAAAAATTGAAAGAATAAGTATGTCAACACAAAATGAAACAAAAGCTAAATGAGAGGGGAGATGATGGTCCATTAAATCAATGTTAATCGATACACAGGCGTCAAAAAATCAAAACAATAACTACGATAATAAGCAAAAAATGTAATGTTTTAAATAGCCATGTCTAAATAATATTTTTATGCAAAATGTGTTTTATAGAGTATATAAATGGATCTTGTCAATGAAATGTGGTCCATCTGTGGGCCTTTCTTGGCCCGACTAATTTTTGATTGGATTAATCAAATTTTTTTTAATACAAAAGATAAAAAAAATTAAATTTTAACCTAATTTTATTGCATGTATAATGAATCAATTTGAAACCTTTGATATTGCTCGGTTGTTTTTCAATGAGAAAAGTGTGGTGATTTGTGCTATGCCATTTCTATTGCCTAAATCCAGTAATTTATGCATAACGATTGCCGATTAATCATATTTTTTTTAATACAAAAGATAAAAAAAATTAAATTTTAACCTAATTTTATTGCATGTATAATGAATCAATTTGAAACATTTGATATTGCTCGGTTATTTCAATCAGTAAAAGTGTCGGAAATATGATTTGAGCTACACATTTCTATTGTCCTGGTTTCAAATCCAGTTATGGATGATTATATGCATAACGATTGCCGGACACCTTGCCGTACATGTTACGACTTCTTCCATCAATCATGTCCATGCACATGAAAAATCAGTAAACAGTTAAGCAAAATCCTCAAGCCCTGAAAGGAATAGATTTCTGCACGAGGGAGAGTGACCTGGTAAGGGTTAAGCTGTATTCTCAGCTTTCCTCTCCCACAGGATAAAGTGGAAAATCCTATTCCTGATTTAATAAAGAAGATTCACATATTTATTAAACCAACTATTTATTAAACCGACTATCATATCTAAATAATCATGTTGGACATCCTTATCTGAATTATCTAATGTTATTATCCATTTAATTAATCTTAACTTGATATTGCATATCAATTACCTGAAGACAGATGGCAATGTTAACTCGACATCCGAATGAAGTTGTGATGGCGCGTGTCGATAACCCAAGATCTTTGTAAAGTTTTGAGAAATGAGAAACAAGACGTATCCTCGGTCGTTCTTCAGCGACAATAACACAAGTTCGAACATTAGAGAGAGAAATTCCCCGAGACTGAAGAATATAAAATTAATAAATATATAGAAAAAACAATATTGATATTCCCTTTTTTCCAGCATTTTTAATCTTACTTTTACAGTTATCAAAATTCAACCCAATAGACATGAAATAATTATTCTATAATTTCCGATCCATCTTCCTAGTAAACTCCTGATATCAGAAATTTTATTTTGTCAAGCATATTCAAGCAAAAATTTCGATCAGGATATCACATTTTCCCACCGTTGAATGTGCATTTTCCCAGCATTGAATGTACAAGAAAAGCTTCGAAAACATCAACACTTGAATCTTTGTTATTACATTTTTGTTGCTACCAAACACTCGAAAATGGACATAGAAATCTTCTATACATTGCTCATTTTTCAGATGTCTGCGTAGCATTACAGCTGGTTTTTTGCCAGTCCGGATATCAATAATCAAAATTTTGTATACCGATAACGCTCACTGCTTACTGATATCCAATATTTTGTAAAAAAAAAGTCGATATATTGATTTTATAAGATCAGGTATATAAAAACCTACCTTCAGAGATGCGACTTGCTGTGCAAGATCTTTAGTACAAATGTCCATAACAGAATAAGTAAGGTACACATCTCTGATTTTATATTGACTAACCACTTGCAACCATAATTGCGGATTCGTTTCTACTTCGCTTGGTGGTATTAGAATTGAATGATGCCCAGCAAAAATGCTAAAAACAAAAATTGGAATAAAATTTTTTTCAAAAAAAAATATGATTTCTTCAAATATTTTTAGTTCACTATATAAATAAAATGTTTCAACATTTCAAATGAATGAAACCTTACAAAGTAAAATTTTACATACATCCTGGATTTCACTGAAAAATTCATCAGATCAAATCAACGTCAGAATTAAATTTTAAAACAAAATTTTCCCGAATCAATTGTTATAAAATGTACAGAAGTGTCTCAGGATATTTGATTTCATCACATCCATGCATAGTGATGTAACTTACCTATTAAGGCACCAAAGTGCAAAACTTAATCCTGAATACGGATCTAGACAGAGTGCTATTGATCTTGATGGGTATAATTCACATTGTAGCTTAATACTCCGACATAACTGACTCGCCATCAAATGTGAAATCTGGAACGAAGAAAAAATGATATTGAATCGAGAATTTTTGCTACCAGTAGGTTCCTGTGACTCGATACAATTTGACAACGGTTTTGGGAAGGAAACTTGTTTAGGTTCTATCAATACCAAATTAGAAAAAAAACTTGTTAGAATTTGTTGAGCATGAGTAACTGCCCTTGTGTCGCAGTATTTGACAATTTTAAAACAGACATAAAATATCTATTTTAAATCGAAAAAATTTTGTCAAACCATTTTATGACTATGAGTCACTGATGGATAGAGTCGACGCGGTCCATCTATGGCTCACAATTGACAAAATATACTTTCTGAATGGGTTTCAAATACCATTGAAAGCGGAAAATTTCAAAACATTTTTTGTTACGTATGTGTCACTGATGGATCGTGCTGGTGAGACATGCTCCATCTGTGGCTCATAATTGACAAAGTAAACTTTCTTATTGGGTTTCATATACTACTCTCACTAATAGCCATCGATGAGACTATGGTGATCCCTAGATGGAAAATTAGCAAATCCCTGGGCCAAAATTCACTCAATAAATATACTTTAGAGCATGTAAAACTGTTTCATACGAGGCAAGTAAGCAAAAAAACATAATTCCCTATTCACCTTTATTCCCATCAATGTTCCAGCGGTTGAGACACTAAAATCAAGATAAGCTAACATCTCAGGTGTAGGTGGTCGGTACGTCACAGGTAACTTCTTTTTTGGATTTTCTTCACAGTCGATGATAGGTGGCCAGGATTGGTCTTGATTGCCGAGAGACGAAAGAACTTCTTTAGATTTGAGCATTCGAGCCATTTGCGCAAATGTCAATATCGCCACGGCTTTGCTGACGTTAACGATCATTTTTACTGTCGGCGACGTCGCTACAACAGCTCTGGGATGTATCGGCCTGATAGGAACTGGTATACAACCGGCGTACAAGCATCCGTAAAACCCGGCAATTAGGTCGACGCCAGGATTGAACATAAGTGCAACATGATCGCCAGTCGACAGTGACGGCACTCCAGCAGAAGATGGGCACGACATTAGTAATTGAGCAACTTTTTCAGCTTTTTTGTGAAGTTGTGAGCAGGTGATTTGAGATCCAACACTCCCCTGGTAATAAAAAGCCACAAAATTAAGAAATCAAGCTTAGTTAATTCATATATTCCAATGGGGAACAAATACCCAAATTTTTCTTTTTACAAGTTCGCTAGATAGTTTCGAAAGATTGTAAGATCCAAAGCCATTGAAACACTCTCAATTACTGAAATTTTAAGTTATATGGATTAGAAATACTGAGAAGGCATTCACTACAAGAATTTGAACTAAAACAATCCATTGATCCAGTAGTACATTTCAGTCAAAAAATCTAAAGTAGAATATATTTAATCAGACAAGAACAATCCTGGAATAATAATAACTGACATTCGAAACAGCAAAGTTTCATAAAATCAAAGTTCCTCAGCTCAGAAAATTGGTTTTATCAGAAGAAAATTTACCAAATGGGTAAGATATAATATATCTTTCTAGAATATAAAAATGTCTATTTTTGAATCTATGGTAGAGAAGAAACTGTAGAAAAATGTTCAAAATCATCAATACTGCTATGAAATAGCAGTGTTGATGTTTTTGAAGCTTTTTCGTTCATCCGAAGACAATGAAGAACATTTTAGACACCCAAAGAAAACTGATATTCGGTAACCCTGCATTATGCTTTTGTTGTTTTCTTTCAATCTAAATCATAGAGAAGGCGATGTGAATTGACAATATTGAACATAAATATCCACCTTGCTGTTAACTTGTGAAAACAGTACGTGATCAGGTGTTGTAGCAGCACGCCATTTTAAAATTTCCGCTAAATACTGGGATCTTCTCTTTGATTCTAAGGTATTAGTTTGGGAGCCTCCTCCTGACTGACGCCTTGAATTTTTCTTTGCTCCTGGGATGTCACTATCCAACTCTCCATCGCTACTTGGTGGTAAAGTTCGTCCACTAGCTTCTGCAAGTCGTACGCCGGTTACTACTTGGCCTTGCAGAAGTGATGCGGCACCTGAAAATGATAAAAAAAAAGATGAACGGGGGTTGAGCAATTTTTTGCTCAATTCTATTATTTAAAATCTCCTTTGTCAGATTTTGATATGATGCAAAGGACGTTTTAAGCAAATATTTTGTCAATTTTACAACAATAAACAAAAAAAAGCTAATTAAAAATTTTTTTTTGTTATTGAACCAAATTTTAAGAAATAAGATACCAAATCAGTGGTGGACACTATACTTTTAGTTCAGTATAGAATGAAGTACATTTTGCATTCGATTAAAGTGTACAGCACAAAAAAATAACATAATTTCAATACGTATTTGCAATAATCATCTCCTGTGGCCTTGTTAAATTGTAAACAGAACTAAACATTAAACAGAAATTTTACTTCCTCTTGCAAAGTCAAATTTGTGACAGCACAATAATTGAACACGGATAATTCAATTTTATCAAAATAGTTAATAGTGTGTTTTTGAAATCTTGCTTACCGGTACATTTAATCTTGCTAGTTTCAGATCATTCTAAATCAGCTAAAGTCACAGCATAACTTTAATATGTGAAATATGACTTTGTCATGCAATATGCCAAATTCATTAACATAATAGCCAGAATTCCAACAATTAAAAATACTATGCCGAAGTGTGCCGCAGGCACAATCGATCTGCGGCTCATCTGGACCAAAGAATTATCTGATTCAATAGAACAATCCTTGAACAAGTTTTATTGAGCATGGACACCTGATAGATCACGCCGAAATGGCGTTGTTGCCGTTTGTGGTTCATGCTAAGCAAAACAAGGCAACAAAAAAATAGTTGGGAGTAATACAACCCTGCATGAAACATACCGATATCCTTATGCCTCTGTCTTGGTTTTGGTAAGTTTGTTACACACTGATGAGGACACATGAGTATGTTACTCGGTCTCAAGACTCCTTCCAAATATCGGCTTATGGTTTCCGACAAGTGTACGCCTCCGAGAGGTGTTTTTGGTAGACCATTCGGAGCAAGAAGTGACAGACAATACACGCCAACTCCGTGGATGCCATCGACAGCCTAAAATTATTAGATATTGAATTTCACCCTTATTATGGCACAATAAACCATCAATCGACAAGGTGAAATTTGACCGTACACATCGTACATAAAATTACCTCCATCTTTTATTTTTATTCCTTGTATATTTATAACTGAATCATCACTGGTTGCATTTCATATGATGGGTCGATGGGCACAAAAAAATAGAAAAATTCATGCATATGCAACAATACAACCCAATCACTACACAAGCAAATTAGAGAGCTATTGAATTCAAAAACCATTGTGGCTCATACCCTAGTCTCTTAGTCAATAGCAAATGCCATCTTGTATGTATTTTTCTTTTTATGTGATGTCTATATTGGTGGACTGAAATTCATTCAATCTCTTTTTCTTAGAAGCAGAGTTGCATAGTACTGCATTGAACTGACGGTATGGTACAATTTTCAATACAGCACTACTTGGTGCTAGCACTTCGTATTAGTATCCCTTTATTTTGGACACACGAATGATTTTATGTTTCCTGTATGGATTAGTAGCCCAAAAAGTTTTATAAGGTCAATAAAAAAACTACTGATCCTGGACTGACCAAACAGCTGGTGACCGAAAGACTTCCTGGTTAGTAAATTTGTAAACATATGTTTATTAATCAAGAATGAGCCATGGATGGATTGTGCCATTTAGGCACACTCCATCTATGGCACATACTTGATCAAGCATGTTCTTTTTTATTCCGCATTTATAATTAGTATGGACATAATCAGTAGATTGATGAGAAGACTACTTCCCCTTCAAGGCAATAAAACCAACTTTATTGCACTATTTATATAATCAATACACAACCCAGACAGGTTAAGGGAGATGTATTTTGAGCAATCGAAAACATTTTATAACGATAAGAAACAACAGATCCGAAAGAATGAATATGCTCTGGCCATGCTTGGTGGAATTTTATGAATATCGATCCAAGGCCCAATCCATCAGTGGCATATTTTTAACGAATGGCAATAATGGAAGACATCTAGACAAACCTGTATAACGCTGCTCATCCATTTAAAACATTCTTCTTCAATAGCATCAGGTTTCTGTTCAACAATGATAACAAGTCTCTCGTCCTTCAATACTTTAATGCTAAACACAGCAATCCTACAAAGACAGAGTTATTGATGAGGGTTTTGCTGAACAGGTACCGGTATATAAAACTGAAGATATATATATACTATCAGTGTTCAAAGAATCTTAAATGGGGTTTTGAATAATCAAAAATACTCTTAATGTAATGTAATATGATACTGTAATGTTTTATGGGAATTTAGGACCGAAAACGCTGATTTTGCTGAATAACACTGATAAAATTTAGGTTGTAATATTCACAAAAATGCTTCATTGTGACCTAGACAATAATGTTTTTGAAATTATATACAACAAAGTAAACATAATGATTTTGCTGCATAAAACATATAAAATTAAAATTATCCTAATCAAAACAGTTTCGTTAAGACTTCATATAATTTAGAAAACCGTTTTCAATGAAAATTACAGAAATTTTTAATTTATTCGAGAAAAACAATTCGTACTTTTATAAAATAAATTGCAATATTATTATATTAATTATTAAATTTCTGAAAGCATGAATTTTTAAAGTCCTCAAAATGATGACTCATCACAAAATTTTAGTCATCTTAGAATCGAAAACACCAAAAAGTATCGTAGTGATTTCCATCATCTGAAGACTTGTATATTTGATATTTAAAATTATTTTTCATCTCTAACCATACCTGAATATTTGCGTAGTGATTTAATAAAAAAAATACATCAATAAACGATTGACGAACAACAACAAATAAAATAACAAATAGTTACCTTCCCCTGTATACAAATCTGACGGGTTCGACCGCTAAGACTGTCGCAACAATATCATCTGCATTGTGCATGTGTCCGCTGATGCGTAACAATCCATCAATCTTACCAGTCACAAATACTCTACCACTCTGAAAATACGAGTAAAAAAAATTCGGAATTAAAAAAATTTTGCGAACATGCTTCATGTTTGTATTCAGATCTTAAATTACTTGGGATGTATCTAAAAACAACTTAAATATTATGGAGATATTATATTGCATCACGCATGAGCCACAGATAGATCGTGCCTCTTCGGCACGATCTATCAGTAACTCATACTCAATAAAACATGTTTCCTCGACATTATGATGAATAAGAAAGAATGCAAAAAGTTGATTAAGTATGAAGACTATGAAAAAAGATAATATAAATTGCAAAAGATTTGAATAAATATCAT
The DNA here is from genome assembly GCA_963675895.2 of Styela plicata. Classification (NCBI taxonomy): domain Eukaryota; kingdom Metazoa; phylum Chordata; class Ascidiacea; order Stolidobranchia; family Styelidae; genus Styela; species Styela plicata. The sequence continues at coordinate 7,376,104 of OZ023150.1, forward strand.
TTACAGATAAAAAATGTCACTTTTGAGATACGAATAAATAGGGCTACAAAATTATGTGCTTCGAGATGCTTTGCATCCGTGGTTCACTCCTAACAAAATAAAATTTCCTAAAGACCTACCGGACCAACATATCCCATCAGTCCAGTTCTGATGTACGGCAAACGTTCATTCTGCGGATGAGCTTTGAAAACTTTTTCAGAAATTCCAGCGAGACCGAAATACATGCTGTCTTGATAACCACCCTTCTTCGGACAAAGTAATAATTCTCCAACTTCATCGGTGTGACAAAACTCCATCGAATCGTCCGTACGGACAACTGCTATTGTTGCTGAAAGAGAAATTGAGTATATTCAAGCAGATTGACAATACCACTACCCTCGGAATTCCGCTAGTCTGAATTAAAGAATATTTTTCTATCACAAGCAATTCCCCCCCCCCCAAAAAGTCTTCAAAATTAGCGCACACAAAAAGTAAAGACTTTTACGATGCAATAACATGCAAAAGTAGTATTAAAACAATGGATTTGGGTAATCCAAAAAAAAAATGGTTTTAAAGTTTAAAGTAAAAACTCCCCCAAAAATATAACTTTTGTCACCCATAGTGACAAAATTTTGATTTACTGAAGTCTCCAATTAGCTCATGCCATTTTGTGCAAGCTTTTTGTTTTGTGAAGGATTTTCTACCAGACAAACAACAAGAAATTCCTTAAAATGCCTAAATAGTTATTGGCCATAAAATTTAAGTCAATTTTAAGTTTTTTAAGTCAATTTTATACTAATGACAAGACAATTCGCACACCCGTAACAAAACAAAATTCTGCCAGCCTGCAGCAGAGCATCTGGCACTCTTTACTTCTGCCTCATACATCACCTAATTTTTGGTATTTACCTCCAGGAAAAACACTTCCGACATCTTGAATCATAAGAGATGTAGCTTGATTGTTGACGGTCTGAATAACTCCATAAGATAAAGAATGAAGAGAAATAGTGGTTGCGATAGCTTCCGTACCAGGACGCCTCACAGATACTGTGAGAGCTTCAGCTGACCAAGCGCACGGACAAACAGCATCTCTTCGCAATCCTTTTCTTTCAAATTCTTGAAAAAATACATCACTCGATCCGAGGGACCCTAAAAAAATACATTTCAGTTACAAGCAAAATTGTTTTTTCAACAAATGCGAATACGTTGACATTTTTGGAAAATTGATAACATGAAGCTCAAAACCAAACCTCCTAAAAGAGACAATGAATAATAAAAAAATGAAATGGAAATTTTGATCCAAATCTGAGGAAATAAATACATCATTTCGATCAAAAATGTGCAGGGATATGTGTTAATTTAAATCGGAAGAATATTAGGTCGTATTCGTGTTGTGCCTATATACATCCGTTGGAATTTTATTTTGGCTAGCTGTTCGATAGAACAGGTAGCCGAAATGAAATTCAATGAAAATTAATTTGTAAACATATTTCCCACCGACTATTTTATCGATTCATCTGGAAATAAGTTAATTAAAAGACTAATTACATACATGGATTTGCTGCATCAGAGATAAGTAACATTCTCAAAGTCTTCAAATCAATGTGAGCATTTTCTCGATGCATCGCCAAGGTCCAGTGGAGATCACGTGATTTGACAAGAGCGAGAGATGCTGAAAAGTAAAAAAATGCTTTTTAAAAATGACCACATAAATAGGTTTTCGATTCCTGATAAAAATATAAATAAATATAAATAAAATATAGCCTGTATGACTTGAATCAATGCTAAACAATAATAGACAACATCAGAATAATATATTTAGTTAGGAGTGTGTCAAGGTAACAGAAACCTAAAGAAATAAGTTGTTTTTGCAAGAGTCTATATGTCTTCATTTAATATTTTATATTTTGTATGGAGAAAAAGGCTTCAAATACATAAATCAACACTGCTAATTGCGAAGTGTTGATAATTTAGTTTTTTTCCTTTTCACTTTTATATTACTAAGAGATACTCAAAAAGAAACTTTTAAAACTCCCAATAAAACTTCGTCCTAAAATATTGCTATTTTAAAAACTTTCCTTCAGCCTGACTTGACTGACGTGACTTTCATCCAGCCTGAGGTGTGCAGCACGATATATCTCATTTTAGCATAAAAAGAATACTGGAAATGCCCTTGAATTCACACAAAACAGTAAAGAAATCCTAAATTTAAAGTTCTATCTAAATAAAAAGAGTGCTAAAAATGAAGAAAAAAAGATGTCGATGTACCTTTATTCTTAGTAAGAATACTAAGCCACTGCATTGGATCGTGTTTCATAAGTGCATAAGGTATACAAAATACATGCATTCCGGTGAAAATACTCTAAAAATAGGAAAAATGTTTGTCAGGATAGAAATAAAAAAGTGAATAAAACAATTCATTATTAAGGATTGCCAACATAGCACAATGTGTCTTTGAATTGAAAATATTTTCTTTATATAAGATAACATAATATATGTATATGCAGCAAATGGGAAATTTGCGTCATGCAAGAGCGAGCCACTGATGAACTGTGGTGCAAAGCGCAGTTCATCGGTGGCTCATGCTTGACAATGAAATGAAATTACCCAATTTAGACCTATCTTTACAATGCGAAAATAACTAATCACAAAAAACACAGTTCATAGTACTAAACCATCGAATCCCAAAAACCAATCCTACCGCTTCATGAGGATAATGTGATTCGATTCTAATTTCACATAATCAGAAAACTACATCAAACAATAATGAACGCATAAACAAACTTCTGTGGTCCACTTGATGTGATACCGATACTTCATTATGTGCATAATCATACAATGTCCGCATATTTGCAGGAATTTAAGAGTAGGATCAGATATTCTTGATACTACAGAAGTGCTCTGGAGTAACTTTAAAATTGGAAGCTATTCAGCAATGCCTATCCGTAATATCTTATGTGCTGAAGTGACTCCTTTCACACACTCAATAATCGCTAAATCAAGGATTAGGGTTAATGGTTACTTAATCCCTCTAATATAATAATACTCACAGCTAGTAATCCATGCACTAATCCAACACCTCTCTTGAAATCCAGTAGATTAATCATAACATCGCCAGGATTATAACACAATGTACCAACCAATGATCTGGAAATGTTATGATAATTGTCATAAACACTTTTTGAATGAGAATAAGGAAATTCTTTTGGTAAAACAGTGTTATTCGTTTGAGGTGACGCCCCCATTTGAACATTTTATGGATTATAATACCTACAGTATATACAAGAAAATTTGATTTTAACATTCAGGAGAGGATGATTTCAGTAAAAGATAATTCCTTCAAATAAAAAAAATGCTGACACATGAGACACTGACACAAATATTTGAGTCAATATTATCAAAAATTTTTACACCTTAGACAAATTTCAGAAAAATTATTTTGCAAATGTGGGCATGTCGGAAAATTTAGCGGACTTTTTTTGAATTCACATTTTCCAAAATTTAATTGTTCATTGTAGACCGGAAATAAATGTCTTTCCAAAAACCATAGAATTTTTTGCGTTCAAGAAGCTATGTGTATAGTAGGTCCATGATCGGGGTGTTCCACTCAAAATTTAGAAATTATTCCGTCTTTTTATCTCATTTTAGAAGAACACAAATACCCTTACTTGCAATGATTGTGTATAAGAGTCCTTGAATGAGCGATACCAACAACACTGTTATTTTTTCCAGTTTTATATTCGATATAAGCAAGTTGATTCTCAGCAGTTCGAGTAGGTGGTTCCCAATTACTTGGAACTTTAGGTAAATGTTTCGAATCTGACATCACCCACTGTAGTTTGGGCCAGCCTAAAAAATGAAGTTTTGTTACATATATCGAAGACCTCGTAATCTGCTAGACCCCAATCAGAAATATTATTTTGTCAAGCATGAGACACAGATGGACCGCGCCATCTCGGCGGTGGCTCACGCTTAACAAAAACACAAGTGCATGAAATGCTGCTGACTGGAACTTTATTAGTTAGCGGGATGAATCTGACAAACTTATGCAATATATCACCGTAATTTTTAGCGTTGAACAGAAAAACAATTTTGAAAAACTTAGCAACAGGAAGGGAAAACCTGACTAGTACACAATTAAACATTCAAATTCGCAATATTTTTTTTTAAATAAATGAAATCCAGGAAACATTATTATTAGGTATGTGTACTGTAGTTCTATATATTACAATTTGTTACGCTAACAAAAAAATTTATTTCCTGGAAATATATGCCGGAAATTTGGTTAAAACTTTGAATGAATCATGCTGAATAAGCCAGTGAATCCATTTGAATGTGAACTAATTATTCCAGGTTATGAACTTTCATTTGGCTTAGACACCATGCTTGGTGTATCATACCTTTTAATTGTACAATTTCACCCTTTTCATTCTTCGGCAATCCCTTTACACACGCATCACATGTTAACGCAACCTGTACTCCACAACTCCCAAGTAAAAATCCGAGTTGTGAGCTACCAGCATCCTAGAAAAAATTGGTTTTTTAATGACTCTATTTTTACATAGTTCAGTGATGACTAGATAAATGATTCTAGACTTGAATCGAACTAAATGCATGAACAGCCCCAATGGTTTGATGAGGGACACATCGAATGCTATCCTGTAGGAGAAAAATATAGCGAATATGTCTTAATAACCACATGGCAAGCAATGACCTATAACAGCTCTAAGCGTTCTAACCGGATGATGACTGAAACAATGCAAAGCAATCTAAGTAATGTATTAGTAAGGCAATTCACAGGCATCGTGGCCTTAACGATTTTAATGTTAAACCATCAGATTTATCGTCCTATATTTAGGTTGATAACAATGAAATTTACCTTTGATGACATGGGCACTTCTACCATCACGGGAACAATTCCAGCAAGGATACATCCATAAAATGTACAAACGTACGAGATAGGATCGCTATTAGGAAACACAAGAGCAACTCGACTTCCTGGGATAACACCACGTTTGTGTGTTAATGTGTATGCTATTTTTCGCATTCTCGAAAGGAGCTTTCCTGAAAATGAAATTTATATTACTGAACTTTTTGCACAGGACACTAATTTTATAATAACATTTGCAGTGCACTAATCTGAATAATTACATCGTTAAAAAATCAGTAGAGAATTATTTTGTTTTCGTTTAATGCTGAGAACTATTACTTCATTCAAAATTACCAACACTGCTATTTCCTAATGCTGTCGATGATATTGAAACCATTTAAAAATTTGAAATTTTAAGCACTCAAAAAGAGACATATTAATCCATTACTAAGCAATTCACCACAAAATATGATACATTTTTGATGGAGTCCATTTCTGACTAGTGTCTATTTACTAGAGCCAATCTGCTCTAAATAATATTTGTTTGTTTAAAATTACCATAATCCATGCTATATTTGTCTACAAAATTCAATACAATATACTAATATCAAAATTTTGTTTTGTGAACTATGTTCAAGCTAGAACCAATATCGTACGAAATCAAAGATTGGCATTCTTGTGGAGCAAGTTCAAAATTTGTGTCAAAGTTTCAAAATTTCATTCGACAATCCATGAATTTATGCCTCATTCAATGCTATGCTAAAATTGGCATGAAATGTCCAAAAAAAATCAGAAAAAATGTCTACTAACCATATGTCAAAGTGTTTGCACTTTTTCCATTCCCATTGACAGATGTTAGACAAGGAGCTTTAGGATTAGCTGTACCACATCTGAGAAATTGAAGGAAATGACAAAAAACGTACTTCCTACACATACATGGACCATTGATGAATGACTGTTGGATCTAGGCAAGCTGGACATGACAACTAAACTGATTAATTTCAGAACGCGGATAGTCAAGTATGTACCAAATATGAACCGATACCAATTTACTTGATCAAGGAAAGCCATATTTGAAAAGGTTCATGATCTACAATTTTTTATTTCATCCAAATTAGTCATTCATATCATATTCCATTATTCTGAAATAACCTATCGACAAAAAATAATTAAAATATCAATATTGAATTTGATATATAGTATAGAATTTCATTTTATCCTGCGGAAGAGGAAAGCCGAGAATACGGCTTAACATGGCAAACCACAGCCTCTTGTGCAGACACCAGTTCAATTCCTGGGTGAAGGCATTGGGTTAATATTTTACCCAGTCTTAGTTTTGTTGCAAACTACAAAATTTTAAACATGTGAAAAACACATACCATTAATATAGACAAGTTTAGAACATTAAACCATACTGAACATCACTGTATTTTTTTTAATTAAATAAAAAAAAAAAAAATATTACCTGTGTATGGCGGCTTCGAGTGAATGGGGTAAACTGTGTTCTGTAGCTGTTTCACCCTTTGTCGGTTTACTAATAGGACCCCCGGGTTTAGGGGCATTTTCATCAATAGGTGGAGATTCTAATTCTTCCTGAAATATGGATGACGAAAGGATATAATATTAGCATCATAAGAGCAAAATTGGAAACGCAAATATTCCATTAAATGACGGAATGATTAAGTACCGGTAGGGCAAAATCGTATTTGTTCTCACAGATGTTGCAGCATCACAAAAATACACTTTGTGGAAAATCTTTGCCTTTCTCAAACAGTCATTTTTGAGTGGGTATACTTATAAGGTATTCCAAAGAGTTAAAGACTATATCGGCTGTTCGTCTGTACGTGACGTCTGGGTTGGGTTCAAACTCTGGGAAATATTTTCTTTAGAAGCCTTGATTTTGGTTCATCCGATGAAAGTGATATGAAAATTGAGACACCCAAAGAAAAGCAAGATTCACCTAAAAATCAGAATCAGATTGAGCCTGTTCAGTAATGTTACAATTTTTATTGACTTGTTGTGCTAACAATCTAATGAATTGTGAAATTTAGACAAAACATCTTTCGTTAAGCATGAGGTACTGATAGATCGCATCGATGAGACGCGGTCCATCCGTGGCTCATGCTTGAGATTGACTACATGAAATTTCTGATTGAGTATATGAAACTTCATTCACTGATGGATCGTGTGATGCCATCAGTGTATGTATTTGATAAAGCAAGCGATAGAAGTTCAACATTCGCCAATGAGCCAATCAATTAATACCTGATCATCTTGAAAGTACTCTATAAGTGGTTTCTTCTTTGGCCGCTGTGAAAACAATATAAATAATTTACAACATCGTCAGAATAGTTGACAATTTTAAATCAACTTAAATTTGCTTCCGAAATATGAAATTTTGTACGAAAAAATTTATTCAGTGAAATAGAAAACAGCTTCGGTATATCAATAAGTTGAAAAAAAATTCTCTTCTCTTCACAAAGGCGAAAATATGTACCGGTAATACTTCAACAAACTAATGCATGTTCGCATTGTTGGCTTAAATAATTAATCGGAGCAATTTTTTGGAAGTCAAAGGCCTACGGTATATTTATATAAAATTTATGTTTATATTGTTGTTTTTCGTTGTGGTACAATATCTAAAAACTTCTATACAGTATTATTTCGATAATTTTTGTATTTCAAACAAAAATTAAGCATTGGCAAGAAGGTAGAAAAAGGACAACAAAAGTTGAAAATTTGAATATCACACCATATTCACGATCATTTAAATTATTTAAAAAACAAAGAATGACAAAAACCATAGTGTTAGGTACAAAAAAATATCAACATTTTGTGAGACCTTTGTCCACTCGCAAGTGGGAGTGAAGAAATGAATTGAATGTTATATTGACTGGAATCTAAATAAATAAACCTATCGGCATCGCTATAGGCTGGTAATGGCTACTTCTAACTGCTTGAACGCTAAGCACAGTCGCAATAAAATTACATTTAAAAGAACGTTTTAGAATTGTCGCTACTAACAATATTGGAAGCAGAAAATCATTTTAAGAATTATTGCGAGACAGGTTTTTCCGTGGGGCAACAGAAAGATTGAGCATAGTCTAGCATCTCTATTGCATACCATTATGTTTAATAAAATGATAGGCAGGGCAGGAGTGCAATTTAAAACTTGTATTATTTTGAGAAAAATTGTTGTTCTATTGCTTTCAAAACGTAGGATAAATCCTAACTACAGGATTTTCATTGGTATTTTTATTAATAGAGGTTTTCAATATAACTCAATGGTCAAAGAATCAAACTAAATTTCAAATTAATAAAGGTACGAAAATGCAAAGTTGCATATAATATATTTTTCATGACCCAGAAATTAGTTTAGTAAGATGACACTTCCAAGCATGCACCTATTTGACCACTTGACACACTGCCAAGTAGCTGAAATAACTATGTCAAGAAACTTTTTCATTCACACAGTAATATTTTGTGCTCACTAGTTATATGAAGCTTGAGTCACTGATAGAACGCTCCGATAAGACGCGGCCCATCTATTGATAATGCTTGACAAAATTCAGTTTCTAATTGGGTACTACATTCCATAATTGGTCATATATAAGAAATGAAATATGACATGAGCATCTCTAAGATAGAGAGAAGCATTGTCATATTTCATGAAATACCCCAGTAAGATCTGTTATGGTATATGTATATACTCTTCAGAAAGTAAGTAAAAAAGTAAGATGCATGCATGGGCAAACTTTGCTGAATATTGAGCAAGATAAGGAACAGAGAGATCAAATCAAACAAGTATACGTATATCGTAATATAATGCATTAAACTCAAATGAACCTAATCTTCATAGGTATGATGCTAAATTATGTGGTGTTTTGTATTAGCAATTTGCACACCGCACAATATCTAAACAAAAGTTCACAGTTCATAAAATATGACCGAAATATGGCTTTCATGCAGCGCATGCACTTTCCTCCTGCGGCAACGGTTCATCAAAGACGTAAAACAATGAACAATGTTTGTACATAAGAAGCATAGGGGTCTGATTGATCACCTTAATGAGGTGCACCTCAATATATATTTGTCTTTAAAAAACTAAGAATGATCTTTCAAATAGTGATTTCATGTGCAGCGATTAATACTATATTGATGACATAAAAGAGCGACAGAATTTCAATTCATTCACACAATGAAAGAATGAGAAAAACTAAAAAAAATTCTTTGCAAAAGAAGCGATAAAACTATTACTCTAACAATTCGCACTCTAAAAATTGTGCTGCTTTCAGGTATATGGGGTATTCAATATTTTGCGTCCTATGCTATGACATAAGACTCAAGCCCAAGCGAAATAACGGTACAGTCACTTGCTGTCAATGTGACACTTGCTTCATCCCTAGCTGCCAATGAATTCGGTCAGCAAAAAATGCTAGATTGGCACAAACCACGCTTTTTCTGCTCAGATTCTCTAGATATTCTATAATAAAGCATTAGCTAGAGAATTATATTGTCACTCCTCAAATATTTAGGTTTTCTATCCATCCAGTTCCAGATGCCCGCGGTGCCATGCTTCTACAATACATAGCTTAAGCTTGAAGATAAATACCAAATATGAAGATAATTGAACATCAGATAAGGTGGGAAATATTATGAATCAAATTGTTGATATAAATCAATAAAATCCACCCAACCGAAGAATGTAAACATACAGAAACATGCTTAGATTATATAAGTAAAACATTGAAATTAGATGAAATAAAACCATCCTTAAAGACATGAAAGCAAACTAAAAAGATAAACTTTATGAAGGATTTTTTCATGAAGAAATTAAAGAAACTAAAAATTGAAATAATGTTTTTCATAAATAATTAAGAATCAATCGATTAATAAACCTGAAGTTTCATTGCTAATTGATTAACGTTTGGACCAGATTGTCGTTCCAATTCATGTTCTTCTTCTGTTTCCTAATAAATATATATTCATTTGCAAAGAAAAAAAAGCTGAAAATAACTGAAAATTCTTGCATGTACTATACACTATACTTGCCAAACCTGAACAAGGTCAGGTTGCAATTAGTGGCGCACAATTCAAATACTTTTTGATTTTAGAATAGATTTTAGAGTTGAATGTTTTTTTAATTGAACCGAATGTCAGAGTCAGTAGCCAAATAAGTTAGCAAGTAAACCAACTCATATTCAGAAAATTGTCAACAAAATCGAGATTTAAAAGTTGCTCTGCGCGAATTCTCGAACCGGCAAAATTGAATTAAATAAGTTAGAAACCCTCAAGTACAATGAATAGATTTGTTATAACTTGCAGATTTGCAAAATATGCGCAAAAGGCACAAAATGAATCGCGAAGCAGAGAGATTAGTCGCACAGCTGTTAATCGGTTGTAAAGTGCATATAAATTTAGTGAAAATATTAAATCTGCGTCATTTTTTCACATGATGGTTTGATAACAGGTAAGGTACCAAAGTACCTAATGAAGCTAACGTAACAGTGAACACAACACAGTGTGTGTTGTACAGTGCAATCCAATCCTAATTTTTTTCTTTTTTAAAAAAACGAAACTCCAACAAAATATATACATCATCTTCAATTTATGTAGCAAAGCTAAGAAAATAACAAAACGTAACCCAAAAATCCTCTAAAGCACCATTCAAACCAACAATATGAAGGAAATGAAAAAATGATTCGAATAATTACATAAATCACACTAATATCCCATTTTCATTCATCTCATGATGTAGTAAAAAATCATGTACGGTATATAAACATTCGAACATCCAATTTAGGTATTTTATTTTGTCAAGCATGGCTCACAGATGTGCCACCAAGGCACGATCCACCAGTGGCCCAAACTAGACAAAACACAATTTGATATCATTTTCTACACCAGGAAGACTGATTCGATATCGATATTCAAAACTTCAGAAGTGATTAAATATGAGATGGTCTTCATTTATTCAATTAAAAAAACACAAGAACAAAAATATCTAAATAAGAGATTTCAACCACGTAATTCCTTATTAATGCTGTGGTATCTGAAGTAGTATCATTTTACCAGTTAAACAATTCTCTATACCATAAGCTAGAAAGTAGAAACTTACCTTCAATGTGTTCAAAAGTTGTTGAATTTTAGCTGAAACTTTGGTAACAGCTGGTGCATCTAAAAAGAAACATCTTTTTACAACATAATACGACAAAAAAACACATGACCGATATCTCCTATTTAAAGATTTTTAGGCCAATTCCCTATTATAGTGATGAAAATATTGTAATACTTGAAATAAAAACAAAATGTATTCAATAAAAGTGTGCTGAAATCACTATATCCCAAAGCCCATTCCAATTTATATATATTCTGTGCACAAATGTTTTTATTAAACTTGAGACCAGTATAGACTGGCACCTTGTCAGCTACTCAGACACCAGAAGAAAATGAGTTTCATCAGAAGCAAATGGGCAATATTTCATGATATATCATACGTTAGAAGTTTAAAAGGCTCCTTTTTCTGAAATGTCTAGTAACTTTTGCCAACCAAGCGCCTCCATCCTTGAAAAAGTCTTAATCTTAACATACTAAAACTTTTCATTGGAAAAAAACTTGAAACTCGAATCATAAAATCAGTATTCAAAGTATATCAGTATTCAAATAACCCGAATCAGACAAGTCGTTGAATTGCTTTAAAATTTTCTGATTTGGGAACAATAACATTGTGTTTGTTATTTGTTGCACATATTAAATAAATTCGAATCTAGAGCTACTAAATTAACGTCACAGAGTGCAAATGACCAATGTAGTTGAAAGTGCCATTTTTTACATTATACACACAACCGAAAATACTCTCCCCGCTATAAGCACTCAAAGGAATTGCACTCAAAATGAAATATTATATCATCAATAATGTTGAAATGTGTTTTAATTTCATATTTCACCTTCATTTTCATCTTCCATACTCGACAAGGATGTTCTTCCGTAGCTTGTATTATCCGATCGTCTTCCAGTTGAAGGAGATGGCTTCACAACACTAGGTGGCGTATATGATTTTGAATTTATAAGTAATTCTTCTTCGGTAGGTGGAGGAGGAAATGACGTTATATTTGCGACATCCGGCGGAAGGCTTTGTGAAGTGGGTCTGCTACCTGGAAAAGAGAATAAAAAAAAATGATAAATTGGGAAATCCTATTCGCTTTTTTTTTCAAAATTTCAACAAACTCTACGCAACAAGCATAAACACAGTGGCAGAATAAGATGATGTATATTAAGCATGTATCCCTGATGAATCGCGCCGTCGAGGCATGGTCCATCTGTAATCCATGCTTGCCAAAATATATTTTCTCTTCGGGCAATAACTAAAATAGTCAGCAATATTAGAAATTTTTTCAAATGGGCCAACAAAATCACACCATGCCACAACAAATATGAAAATGATTACCTGGCAAAATTTGTGGCATGATGTCAGCAATTTTCTTTGTTAAAGGCGTCGGAGGACCACCAGGCCTCTGTCCTAGTCCTTCCCATGATACAGATTGTTGAAGAACTTTTGCTAATGGATGTGGTTGAGCTTGATCAGATGCTGAAGATGAATTCCGTTGTGCAAGACGTATCCTATTGCCCCTTAGTGACGAATCTTCATTCGAAGATGTTGACAATGACGAAGAATTTCTTTGGACGATCTTAAAAAGGAAAATAAAATAAAAACTTAACAAATATTTTTCCTAAAAGATCAAGCATCACCATAAGAAAATAATTAGACTAAGGTTTTCATGCAGCTGATTTTACGATCACATTGTGAAATTCAAACTTGGGAGTTTTCCAAGGTTGGTCTGAGCATCCTCAGTATGTATCCTGTCATTTCATTGTATCCTGTCATTTCATTGTATCCTCAATGAAAATATCAAATCAATTTCATTTAAAAATTCGCAAAAACCCAGACAGGCCTTAGCAGAGAAAAAAAAAAATCAATAGTCTGAGTTCATTGGTTTTATTGTTGAAAATAGTGTGGAATATCTATAAGTGCATGTTGTTTTTAAATGCTTATACTCTGTGCTTATATATTACAATCAGGCATCAAATTTGCAAGAATTACAAGTTTCTAGAATCTCGCACTGACTCTCGTAAATCTCTCACGAAGCGATGACTAAATTTTAAAATATTCATTTCAGGGATGAGAGATTGATTCTTTGAGGTTCATTTTGCTAATTTTCTTTGTAATCCAACATCAATTCCATCTACCTATAATCTGCTACATTGTCCTTTTTAGAAAAAAAAAATAGGAATCTAGCCAATTGTAGTGAATTTCCAAGCCTGCATAAGCATAACAAGGGGGGATGAAAAAGAGGTAAGACAAACAGTAGGGTATTTGTCAATACCCGAGTGCATGTGCATCGCTGCCCACCCAGCATACTCCTATACAACTACCTGCGTGTCTATGTTTCAAAAGTAACCAATGAAAGATGGCGAGTTAATTTTCGGAAATAATGTAAAAAGGAACTTCATAAAAAAAAGTAAATAATAAAAGGACTTTACCTGTCTTGACCTTTCTGATGGACTTTTTAACTTAATTGCTGTGGGATCAAACCGAGGTTGTGGGAGAGGAGATGGATGAGCACTATGACTACTAATATCGGATGAGGAATCATCTGTCTTTCTTTTCAATGACAAATCAAAATCACCTCCACCAGAAGCATCAGTTGAAGCATCTTCATCTAAAAAAAAAAGAATGTTCATTAGGTTAATAGCAACGATAGATATAGATTATTTCAAAATTTCAAATTTATTTCAACGATAATCGATACCTAATCAGAAATATTTGCAACAAACATGTTTTGTTGAGCATGGGCCGCTGATGGAGTGTGCTGACAAGGTTTTATTTTTCATTAGAAGTGGATTGGATTAGAAGAGTTGATAATATTTCTAATATTCTATATTATTAGTAATTAGTTATAACTATTCCATATTATATTAAATTATTAGTATTTTTAGTATAATATATTAATATTTTCTAGGATTCTCCAAATGTTGAATGTGGTCCACGGTGCCGCGATAGAAGCGATGATAGCTGCCCAGCGTAACACCTATTGAATGGCGCAAGTTCGAATCCGACAACGTAGTCCCAAGATCAATGAACGAAAAAGCCAAGAGCTATCACGCCTGGGCAAAGCACTGTAATCCTACAGCCTTGGGACGGTGCTCAATAACCTAACCGGTTCATCACTGGTTCCAAACTGGATGGAATGACAATACCCAAGATAAGATAAATCTATAATATAGATAAAGACCAGTTGATAAGATAAAATTTGAATAAGCTAAATTTAAAAGCTAAATTTTCACTGATACATGTAGCTAGTTTCTGCAGTTGTCTGAGTGGAGAACCAGGTCCAGGGGTATTAAATTCAAAACAATTTTATTACGTAAGATTCACCGATAACTTTTGCTACTGGGGCGCGTTCCGTCTGCCGGTTTGTGATTCAGAAAATAGAAATTTTGATTGGAATTAAGAGAAATTTACAAATGATCAGACTGTGATTGAACCATAAATCTATTTAAAAACATTTAGAAAAAAAATCAATTTGAAAAAAGCTCAAAACTTAAATTTCAAATTTTTTTCTGAGCAGGAATTAATAAAGCATGTGTACCTAAATATTTCTATAACAGCCGAAGGTGTATTCATATTATGTTTTGCGCAACAGAACCTAATTTTCATTTTGTGTAATCTCCAGACAGATCGAAATAGTTCCCATATCATTTTACTTGCAGTATACATAATAAATATCATTAAATTATGAGAAAAACTGAAATCTGCTCGCCACAAAAAGTAGGGAGAAAAGTTTATAATTGCCCTAAGTAGAGTCAATATATACCCCTTTTAGTGAATTATATGGGTTTGTTAAGTTCATTGGAATCACTAATGCGTTACATCTAAATTTAAAAAAATGTCCTAGTGCTGGTACATAAGTAATTGCGTGAACGCTAAAAATGTCTAATTCAAATAATTCTAGACTTTGATAACTGTAATAAGTATAGTCCTTTTCAATTGTTCATAATTTGTACAGCAACATCATGACACAGAATTAGAAAATTAGTTATGAAAATCACATATTTTTCTCCACAAGGAGCAAAAATTACAAGTGATCATTAGGCATTTGAGCCCTTGTAAAAGGCAAATTTAAAAAACAAAAATATCAAATTTACCCTCTTTTAAACAAACTCTCTTCATAACGCAAAGTTGAAAATTTTGCAAATATACAGAATTTGTAACGAAGAGGATTTTTATGCTATTAGATGTGTAATGTGTTGGCCTGACAACAATTGGTATTACCTAATCAGAAATTAATCAATTTCGGGAAACATGAAACAAAGATGGATTGCTTTTAGATGTGATGATCTATCAGTGTTTTATACCAGACTGGCGAATGTCATCTACTTCGCCAGAAGGAAATGGGTTCTATCAGAAGAAGATTTACCGAATGGGCAGGTATAATCAAGAATGTCATCTAATGCTGGAAGATTAAAAATACCTCTTAGTACTATTTGTGTTTCGTAGTAACTAAAATACAGGAAAAAGTTCAAAACCTTCAATACTGCTATAAAATAGTGGTGTTGATTGGTTTGAAAGTTTTTGTTGCCCGAAGAAGATGACATGAAACTCGTGGACACCCAAAGAAAAACAGGATTCATTCCCTCTGGTTTATTCACCACAACAATGAGGTAAATAGAAAAAATATGCCTCAGCTGGTTCAAATGATTCAGTATTAGATCTTTTCAAACATAATTTCACACATGATTATGATTCAAAATTATCATTGTCCCAGACCTAATTGCAACTTCCCTATTAAATATAATATGTACTACTCTTCTAATCCCATATGCATCTCACTATACTTATCTACTTTAATTAAGAGCATCGCATATATTTTCACTCAATTTAGAATGCGACTCAGTGATCTCTCTATTATAAAGCTTTGCAATTACAACACAGTGACAGTATTCTAGTGGGAATGTAGACCTTTTTGGATTGAGCATGGGCCAGAGGTGAATGGAAAGGTCCCTCAGTGGACTATGCTTAACATGAGTACAATTATGAAACAAGCTAACAGTTACCTTTAAATGCATGATGAAGTATAGTACTCAGCATGCCCTACAATTCCACAAGAGTCGCTCGACTAACCACTCAAAACAATTTTGTTGTGATAGTTGTTGAGATGGACTCATATTTGAACTACTTTCATCAGATGGAAATGTTTCCATTAGTGATAAAAAATAGTGATCTTTGTTGTCAGTCACACAAAAGGAAACTTGTATAATTTTTAGTAAAAATTCTCTTAATGATACTTGTTTCCTTCAGTCATCAAAAAGTAGGAGTAGCGATTATCTTTTAATAAATAGTATATACCTGAACTTTCATCACTTGCCATATAGACATTATGAGCAACAAGGGATCGTCTTTTTAACCCAAGAGGAAGGACAGGAACTCGTTTTGTTTTGTTGTGTTTTGCTAATGCTTGCTGTACAGCTTCAGTGTGAGCATCTGAGAATTAAAAAGGCAAACAAAGGATATGAAAACATAATATAAATTTTTTTGTGTATACCTGATCACGATTTTTTTTTTTAAAAGCATATTGGTATGCCGTACGTTTGCTCAAAGTGAGACTTCATAGATTGCTAGGGACATTCCATAGCACAGTGGTTTTGAATCTTTTTGGTTAGTTGTGACCCAAAGAAAATGACATTTGTAAAGTTCCAGACAATAGAGGAGAACAAAATTCTGCTACCTTGACCAACCCATAAAGACTTAAGTAAGAGATTGGAAAATTCTGTATCTGCTTATGAGTCAATGGTCATCACTACTCAAATATATGAAATCACATCATAAACAATCCACTCCCAATTCAATAAAATTATGAACAATACGACTTGAGGATCTGAATAGCGTGTTTAAAACCACTTAGAAAGTCAGAAAGGTACTTAATCTCATGAGCATAACTAATGAGCAAACTCATTTTTCAAGTACACGAAAAAATTTCAGGAAGTGTATTCAATTTTAAAGTAGTACTTTATTGTTCTGAAGGAAATAAAATAAAGGGTACTCAGAAATCCAATTTCAGGTATTATATTGAATGAATTTTTTTCAAAAAGAACAAATAGGCTATACTTAGGGATGAGCAATTCAAAATACTTTACTATCCGGAATTGTTCGGGAATTCTGGAGTAGAAAAATTGAATCGAACACTGAACCCTATTTTTAATAAATGTCATCATTTGGCACCAAAAAGTCAAACAGGCTATCAAAAAAAACTTGAGATGATATCTTCTTACTAGCATGGTGATGCATGACACTACACATACGCCATTCGTCAGATTTATAATCCACCCGAATTCGGTATACTGAGTTGCCCATCCCCAGTAATTTTAGTAAGTAATTTAACCAAAATTTGAATTGAAGGATTGCTGCATAGTAAATTATAATATGGTCAAGTTCACCAGCAAAATAACGGATTTTTTACAGGATAGCGGATTTATTTAAGTATAAATAATTCAGTTCATATCATACCTGATCTATATCTGTCATCCCTTCTGGATTGTTTTGATGATTTCAAATTTCTCTTTGGCTTTTTCTTTTGAGCTTTTTCATATTGTTGCTTAGACTTTTTCTCTTCTGCTTTAGTAGGTATGCCAGCAACAGGCATTACTCTCACAGCTGGAAAAAGGAAGAAAAGTTTTAACATTTACAACAGCTATTCATGACAGAACTGCATCACCCAAATAACCAATTTAAAAAGATTCTGCAGTGACAAGGCCTTTTAAGCACAACCCATAGAAAAAACAAGATATGGATTCATTAAAAAGATTTCAGTCTTTTTTCACCATTAGGACATTAAAACAGACATCTCGGAACAATAAGGTCCAAAATCAGAAATAAGTATGAAAAAATCATAAATAAGTATGAAAAAATCAGCTGACGCTTGAAATATTATTTTTCATGAAGATAGAATATGAAATAAACACAATCATAAAGCTCAAATAGTCTAATCAACCTGTCTATCTCTATCAGAAAATATCTGACCAATTATGTTCTGTTGATTAAGTATGGGATACGGGATGGATCGTGCCGTCGAGGCACAGTTCAATCAGTGGCTCATGCTTAGCGATATAAAATTTCTTTTCGGAATTAAAACTTTTCTTTTCCAAATTATACCTTATATTATTTCGATGAGAATATCGTCACATGAAAGCAAGTCGCCATTATATTGGCTGGTCTTTTGTATAATGGCGACTTAATCTACTGTTAAATGACAAAGGCCACTGGGGAAATATAGACTGCATTGGAAAATTAAGAGAGATTGCTTTGTCAAAAGGTGTCTGTTCAATTCACAGACAGAAACAACGTGAAGCAGAAAATGTCTATATATTAGACAGCAAAATCCCATGTGTATTTATACATTAGGGGCTTCAATGTCAAATATATGGACATCGCACATCTATAATATTTCTTTTACCTCACGAATAAAGCATATTATGCAAATCGTAAATGCCTATGTTCGGATTAAATAATTCATGGCGCACAGGCTACGCAAGGTGATGTTTTCGCAATTGTCTGCATGACAGTTGAATTTTTCATGAGGGTTCTTTTTTGTGATGTAATATTAAAGAGATTGACTACTGATATGTGTTGTATAGGAATTATTATGTGTAAATAACAGAAG
Source organism: Styela plicata (assembly GCA_963675895.2). Taxonomy (NCBI): domain Eukaryota; kingdom Metazoa; phylum Chordata; class Ascidiacea; order Stolidobranchia; family Styelidae; genus Styela; species Styela plicata. Next base: position 7,394,671 of record OZ023150.1, read on the forward strand.
TAGATATGTGATTTAATCTTTCATCCTACGGTAATATTCATCCACCTTTTTTATTATATCACAAATAATATTGAAATAATTTTGACAACAGAATGATAACTGATTCCTTTTGATGAAAGGCGTTCACCACATAGCTAAGCTCTCATATTATGTAACAGTTCAGTCTTAGCCCAAGTCATGTTTAACAATGCACTACTTTTTTGCGGAATGCCAGAAAAATTACAATGAGGTCTTCGTGTATTTTCGATGCATTGCAATAAAATACATGCCTTCAATGTACTAATAGTGCTGGGTGGCATTCGTTATATTTTGCAGCAGCATACCGCCGCCAAAATGCTGGTATTACCGGGATGTATATCATTTTCTGCTAACAAAAAGCATTATAACGTGTTGTTTCGTCCCAATTCAAAAATATCAGGTATGGTGCATATTAAGTACAGTAATTCTCTGAATGTGGGTGAATTGTTGCTCCATGGCACTGCAAAAGTTCAAATCAGGCAATCAGGTAAGGCCTGTGTAAGGGGCCAAATACCTGTTTTTGGTTATTACTTGACACCGTATTGCATCAAACTTAATTCTGGTATTTACCGCCATACAGACATGCAATTAAAACTCATGCTAAAAGCCTCCTTCTCGAAATTCTTTTAAAAATATATAGCATAAATTCTTCAATAAAAATGACCATGACATATGACCATGAAATAAACAGTTAAAATGTGAATACATTAATAATATGAAATTGGAGGAATTGCATTTATTACTTTTTTTTCTTTATTTTAGTAATAAAATCACATAAACCTACGTTGGTAGTGAGATAAGTTCAATATAATATATTATAAGTATTTACTACAAACAGTGTTAAAACGCATCGACGCTTTCAAGTGTCTGAGTAGCAGAGTAGCTGACATACTGCCTTGGTTTAAACTCGGTGATAAAAACTTGATCTCCTTTATTGCAATTTTGTTCAGATAAACAATAACAGATAGTCTTCAAAATTACGACATAATTACTGTAAAAATAAAATGTACCAAGAAAATAGGTAATTTCGAACCTGAAGTTCCGAATAAACTTGTTAGTAAATGCGTGAAGTGAAAATTAAACAGGAAAAATTTGCTAGCATAATCAATATATTTTGCAAAGGAAATGAAACTTACAATCACAGCAATAATCAATGGTACATGGCTTTTTAAACTATGCTACCACCATAGACGGCTCCAGGTTAACTATTTGATTAAAATTTTTATTTTAGTATTTTATCATCCTCGGTCTGAAAATTCATTGGCGAATCATCGAATGTTACATTAAAGCACCCTAAACATCTAACAAATCGATTTCTAACAATATATATATATTTTTAAATATCATTTAGCGGTTCAAAATTTTGTGCCTGAAAGCATCATTCCTACGTTAATTTTTATTGTAAAATTTGACAAGAATCGTCCTCAAAATTAGACACAAATCGTAAATTTGTTTTACTGGTATTGATCACAGCAGGGTGACAAAACCTTGTCTTTCTTCAGGTATCTGAAATTTATATTTTATTTTTTCTTCAGATGGATAAAAAAGCTTCAAAACATAAATTCTGCGCAAATCTGTTACAACCAGACATCATACATGCAGAAATCAACTTTTTGGGGATGGGGGTTCCTTGGTTCCTATTCCTGCATTCCATGTAGCTCCTTACAGTTTAGTGGCTTCAGGAAGAAATAAATTTCTAGTGAGTAATTTATCATAAAATATTGCGACTTAATAACTGTTGTTCTAATGAGTCTTTTTCTTCGGGTGTATGAATAGCAGAGTAGCCGATATCCTGCAAGTCTAAGTTCTTTTGGTGTTATTAAAATTTTTTTGGCAATGAATTTAAATTCAATTTTAAGTTTGTTCATGAAGTTTTAAGAGCATTTTTGGAATCAACAGAATGTCACCAACACTGCTGTTAAAAAGTAGGTTATCTCAGAAAAAAATTCAGTAAATGGGCATCATTTCATGATATTATTTCTTAAAATGACTTTATTGAGTGTCTGGTAACAACCAAACTGTACAGAAAATTTCAAAAACCCAAATACTGCTATGAAATATCAGCGTTGTTGGTTTCGAAGATTTTTGGTCACTTGAAAAAAATGACATGAACGTTTCCAACACCTGAAGAACAAGATATCGCCACCCTCCACGGGAATATACCAGACACTAAGTATTTCGAGCTATTAAAATAAGTATGTTCTTACGTTGCATCAGAGCAGCACATGATTCCAGCAATCTAGCTTTCTTCTTTTCATATCCCTTCTGTGTGATGTCACCTGAAAAATGGCAAGATTTGTAGTGGTAACCTTTGTACAAATAAATTACGTATGACGGAAATCCCCAAGAACGAATGCAATCAACAAACATTGGTGATTGAAATTTGATGAAAAGGGAAAAACAAATGATTCATTTTGTGCAATAGCCAAATTATAGCAACATAAAATATGGTTTTTTGATATCTCACCTAAAATAAAGTCAGTTAGTTCATTTAATATTTTATGAGGCTTGTGTAGTTAATTTAGCAAATGCCAGATTCTTTGTCCTCTATAACCTATATTGAAAAAGATTTCGACAATAAAAAGGCACAATCCAAGTGTCAGCTTACAGGCAGTATAATGATTAATCGATCAATCTGTGAAGGAGCCTTTACATTCCATAACAAGTACTGATTAAATAGCAATTAAAGGGAAAGATTGATTATAGGTCAGCAGGTTGACAAAGAGCACTTTCGTCAATAAAATATGTTTCGTTCAAATTAAGTGCAGACCTTATCTCAATTCGGCTAATTTTGGATAGATGCCTTTTGGTATCATAATACACCATAGAATACATACTACATAGTATATATAAATGAATGACAGATAAAGCATTGAATAAGATGATATTATTTGACTTTGTAAGGATATTCATGTTTAAATATGCTTCGTAATAATATTTCCACACAGAGAAGGTTAAAAATAAATAACAAATAAAATGGATTTCCAAAACCGATATTAATAAAATTAAAATCCAACAAAAATTTAGAGATATAAAACATTGATTAATATACACTCAAAAAAAAAAAAAAGTCCAATCCCTCAACCAGACACCAACACAAAGAGATTTCATAGCACTGTTGAAAATGCACTTTGAATACCGAATTACGCTCATAATTGTTTCATGAAAATAAAATTAACTATTTACTACGGTAGTTTAAAAAACAAAGGTCATAAGCACAACAGACTAGCCATATAATTTGAATGTCAATTTTACCGGCAGTTTTATTTTACATGGGATAATTTAATTTATAATCAAACTTTTGGCAAATTTCCAATAACTAGGTCAATTCGTGATTAAGCATGAATATCAGACACTGTTTTTCGTGGCATTTTCTGCATAGCATATTCTGAGATCACACAACATTATTGATTAGAATTTTACAGCAAATACAAGGATAAGCTGCTTGTAAGTTCACAATTCAGAAAATCCATCGGGAGTTTATATAAAGAAGCTCCATCAAAATGAAATGTCATTTAACAGTAACTGAGTTACGTTCTTTGATGCTTTTTTTATAAGTATGGCCTATATTTTATTTCCCCAATATTTCTCTTTACCATACAGAATCTAGCAGCCTCGAGTCAAAATTTCAAGGTTGCATTTGAAGAAAAACTCATCACAATCAAAAATTAATTGAAACAATAAATTTTCCAAAAAAAATTATAATATAATTTTTATTTATACACTCATTACCCTTAATAAATATCCAAATCGGAAAAATTCCATTGAACCATCACCATTGAAGTGTGAGTCACTGATGGATCGCAACATGAAACAAAATATCTGATTAGGACAACACAAAACAGCCTGCAATAATTTAAAAAATAAAGAGGGTACGCATACCTTCTGAAAGTTCAAGATCCAATTCCGCCAATTTAGCTCGTATTTCCAATGGCAAAGATGAAGTATCCATATTTTAACTTATAAATCCAGAAAACAAAATGTTCAAAATTTCAATGCAGTCCCAAATTCCATCAAGAAGATAAACCAGTAGACTAATCACATTTCAATTATCACCAATAATATTCCTAAAATATTGTATATATTTTCAAAAATACATTGCGTAGAAATGATCTAAACATAATTTTAAAATAATGGAATTTTTAATAAATCAATTAAATATCAATTGCACATAAAATAAACATATTCTAAAAACTCTTCAAATCAATGCTTATCTTAGTCACGACTATATTCCAAATAAGGAATGAGGCTAAATACGAAACGACAAAAATATATCGAAAGATCATGACAAGGCGAAGGGATGTGGATGCCAAATAAACCAATAATCAATTTTTAAAGATTAAAATTATTTGTTAGGAAACTTTTAATCGTGACAAAATCTTCAGACAGCCTCAATTGTAAAATTGATTATTAGACCAAAACTAATCTTAAAATAATTTATCAAAATATCAGCATTCAAGTTGTCAGTCATGAGCCAAAGACTTAAAAGGCCATCTACGCCCACTATATATTTGACTCATGCTTAATAAACAGAGTATATGAACTTTTTTTTCATTTCTGAAATTCTAAACCACAAGCTTTAAGATTTTGATTTCAGAGGTGATTGATCCGTGTAAAAATAGTGGAACAAAACAAATTATGACAGAATACTGAAATAAAGTATTTTATCAAATTAGATATTTTTAACCATGGTTCGTCCACAGCAGACGAGCCATTGACGTAACAACAGTTTGACCATGAACTTAACATGAGGTATAACATTAAATAATGGTGTATTATTTTCGACTGCAAGGCTTCACAATTTTGTATTAAATAAATGCCCTCCAATGAAAAATTCAAAGACACAATATGGGTTTATTAAGCCTAAGTCACTGATGAACCACACCTCGTCGGCCAACCCACCAGTGTTTCAAGCTTAACAACAGCATATGCGCACACAATATTTCCGAATATGTTTGGTCAAATTAGTGCTGTGCAACATAGTAATAAAACAATGAACACCTGCATAAAGTTTTCTATAGTATGTTAAACTATACTGCAATATTTTTAGAAAAAATAAAGTGAAATCTAAAAGCTACACTACAACGACAGTCAATTCAAACCTTAAATTTAAAAATGCCATCCCTAAATTTAAGATTTCTGATAACACAGAAAGGTTACAAATTTGGCTTTACAGGCTGTCCAAAATATTCGATTCATGAAGAGTGATTCACCAGTTCATAAACAATTTCATTTAATTTTTCCAAAGCAACAAAACAATCAAAAATGAACAAATCTTCAAAAAATTTTGATGATTATGATTTTACAATTTTCAGAAAAAAGATGTTTCTGCTTATTTATGATACGAGTATTATTCAATTCGATTAAAAAAAATCAATTTTGGCCGACCCTTCTAATCACAATTGCTATTTAGATAAAAAACAGCACACCTCTTTTATAGCGTACGATAACACTATCAGAATGAAATAATTTTTTAACCAAAACAAAGAATATTACACTCAAACAAAGAAAATGGTACAATCCGTAGAGCCGGAACAAAAAAATTCCAAAGGTTAAATGGCAATGCTAAAACAGTTAAAAATTGTATTGCATCACATAAACACACACATGTATTTACAGGTGATGATTCAATCTGGCTTGAGGTAATTAACACAAACAAAGTGCCAAAATAAAAAATTAATGACCAAAACATCTTTTATGAAGTGTTAATATTTACTTTCCCAACTCAAGTAAGTTGAATATTGACATAGTATCCAAGTAAACAAAAATTCTCTTGCAACATGTGTTTTGTTAAGGCCGCTGTAGCGCGGCCCATTTGTGACACAAACTCGACAAAAAAAAAAGAGTTTCGAATTGAAAGAAATCCTCATAATATCTGTTAATGGTTAATAGTAAAATTGTGTGATAAAGTAAATACCTATGGAGGGCATTGGAATAACTCAATCCATAGAAACATTCATTTATCAACAATACCAATTCTATCCTAAATTAATTCTCTCTGATTAGTACCGGTACCTATGCTCATTGAATTATGACTGGGTCAACATATTCTGCATCTACTAAGCATAAGTGATGGTTTTTTCCCAATTTTCTACTAAAACTATAGTTGGTGCTATAACAACTAACCAAGCAAGAACCACGCTTATTAAACATTGATAATAAGAAATAAAACCAAACAACATTACAATGATGTCCCAATTGAAACCTTTTGGCGTTTAAATTATCTTAATCTTTTACCAAGCCAGTCTTGTCTGAAATAATAAAAATGTCCATTCCATACTTGATAAAAATAAGAACCAACCTTGTAGATTACGCCATATGAAATTGATTCAGCAGTTTTGTTGTTACTGTTCGATCCTGTTTCACTACTCGCCTAGCCCTAATCCTGTGGGGGAAGATTGCTAAAAATATGCAAATAGCTTTTGGAAATGCTTGTATTATGATCTCAGAATGTATTTGCATGCTGTAAGAGGTGTGTAAATTGTAACACAAACACAAAGAAGTGGTAGAAGATTTTACCATCGCTAGGTACCACTCACTCATTAAACAAACTCAAAAAGTTTAATTCCCTAATATTTCACTTTCATAATATTTAAATATCACTCACTACCCCTTCTTATAGGGGTTCAGTTACTTGGAATGTATTCTACTCGGACACTGACCACAATACAGAAGCAGTTGTCAGCTTATCAGTTAACGCTAGAGTGCACTTGCTGGTACTAAAAGATATTTTGAGGTAAGATACGGCAGCTTTTTGCGGATAACGGCCAATTTGTACTCTGTTCAGATTGCGCCAGTATAAAATATCTTTAGTGCTGGAGATTAAGAGAAATTCGTGACAATTGACCAATTAAAATACTGAAATATACTATCCACTCTTTAAAAACATAACATTAATCACTATCATCTGAAATCCCATGATAGCATCAACACCACAAAATCACTTTGGCCTTGCCTATTTCACAGTGTCACAAAACATGCTGAAATTGCCCAATGAAGGCAAAACCTCATCCTTTCAGCAATGTTTTTTGGGCATTTATTTCCTTCTATTTCTATTTTATCCCTCTTTTGACTTACTTCAAATTTTAGGAGTGGGCATAAAAGGGTTGACCTCTCCAATAATATCCATCATAGGCTTGTTTGAAAGTAATTAGGTCAAATAACATCAAATAGGTATTTTTTTAACATTCGATGAATTTTGGGGAAATGTCCCAAAATATCCAAAAGGTAACCAACATTTAGTTTTTTTTTTGAAAGTTGAGGCATGTAATATATCAGATGATTACGCTTTTATCGCAGAATCAGTTTAGACAACATAATATTTCAAACATTCACTATTTATTTAGTCATTTGACATTGATTTTTTGCCCAATGTAAAAAAATTTGGTAGAGATTTTTCAAACCCTTGACAGAACGGTAGGTATACACAGTGATATAACTGAATTTGATGAAGCCACCCACGATGGGATTCGAGATATGGGTGTTCCAAATTCAAGGTGTTTGAGCAAATTGATATTCATTTTATAGTGAGACACCCAGTAGACAAAATTAAAATACTGCTGAATTGGCTGAAAAACTTTTCTTTCACTTTTCACTGTTTTTTACAAATAGTTTTTTACAATTTTGACCACTAGGTGTCGCTCTAGATTCCTATTTACAAATGAGTTTAGCTCCAAAACAAAACGAGATAGAATGGTCATATTTTGCATGCTTGAAGATCACTCTGTTTGTAAAATTTTTAATTTAACACGATGGTAGGGCTGACATAGTGCAGGGTGCCTCCTACTAGCAGAAGAAATTTTTGATTGAACCGAAATTTCGATTTTTTTCCTTTTTTTTTTGCTTGTGTTTTGACTTTAATTGTAGTGTGAGTGTATGTGTGTTTGGAGCGTATTTTAATTTTACTTTTTTATGGGGGGCCCGTATGATGTGTGTGGCCGAATTTAGTTATGTTTAAATAATTTTTTTTAGGCAAGCAAACATGTGTTACTCTTTTGAATTTCTCTTTAAAACTTATTTCCTGGCACATTATTAAACTTACTTTACTTAGGTTTTGTTTGCTTTAATGATAACTCAGCAATGTGATAACTATATTTGTATCGTCCTTCATGTCGACAGAAGTGTCGAAATAAACTATGCCTATGTCAGTGCACTTAAATACCTCAAAATATCAATTTTCGTTGCATCGTTACCGACATTGTCGGGGTCTAGTGAAGTTAATGAAAACTGGCAGAACATTCTCATCCTAACTAGGGGGGCGCCAATGCTGCAAGCATGTGGCATTGTCTCATGGGTTAGGGTGAGTCATTGCAACATGGGAAATTTTTATGATAATCGGATATATGGTACGAAACTTCATGAGACCCCATTGTCGTCCATGTGACAAATTGACATTTTGTACTTAATATTATTTTGTTTTCACTTTTGTCAATTAATCTGAATTTGGACATAAACTTTTTGCATCATCAAAATAAATAAAAAATCCGGAAGGGCGTTACATTTTATTCAGCACAAAAAAGAGTTGACACTTTCAAGTTTATCGGGTGATGGGAAAATACCAAATTAGGTTGTGAGAATTAAGTTTGGTCAAACAAAACATTGTGTGACATCATATTATTATCTATCGCCATTGTGATGTTATTGTTCTAATTACTGATCGAGGAAAAGTTGGTGGGAACTCCATTTTAAACTTTTGAAACTTTGAACTCTGTTTTTGGATTACTTATTAATGGCCAAGCCATTTCGAACATTTTTCACTCGATTCATGGTTGTTTCTGTAGTTTTACGGTCGATTCGGTAATCATAGTAACTGCATCAACCAGTCAACACAGAACCTGATGCCAATAAAATTTAGAAGTATTGGTCTGCCTCCCTGACCCAATGATGCTGCATGAATCACCAAACTTGTGTTTTGCCAAATTAATCTTGTTGATCATATATATATAACTCAGAACTGCTCCCAATACTGAATTGTCCGATTTTAGATATTTTGAGTTTATCATCTGACCATGATAAAACGAGTTACAGGTTATTTTAGAACAATACCGGTACGGTATCCTGTATCAGTAATACCGGTACCGTACCGTACCCCATCAGAATTATTGGATTATTATCATATGCAGTATGTTACGATGTTTATCAAACCATATTCTGTATTAGTTTGCCTTGATATTTTCTCATCAACATACCCTACGCATGGTACAGCACAAGTTTATTTCGCAACCTCTTTCCGAATAAAATCAAAAATCACACTGCTAATTTTGATCATTCTGCGTTACTGAGTACGCCGTTTAGCTGTTCTGTGTTAGAGCAGAGAACAAGCATTGACAAAAAGCCTCAATTAAAAGTATAACGTTAATTGTCCAAATTCTGATTTGTTAATATCGGTTTACAGTATACCGGAGTGACAATCTCAACAGAGACAGAATAGAGCAGAAAAAACAAAACATTATCACGCCAAACTCTTCAGAACATCCTCCGTTAGGCCTATCTGCCTATTCTGTATTCCCAACCTATGCTGTACGCAGTATGCTGTATAGTACAGAGTACGGTATGCGCCCTGGGCCAGTGGACGCATTCTCCATCGGCCACACGATGTCACCAATCTGTCGTTGTGTTGCTCGACACATTACGCGTTATGGATTCGGCATCTAATCTAAGGAATACAATTTGAGGCGCCAAACGTAAAAAAAATTATTTACACAAAACAGTTGTGTTTTAAACCACTTTTACGGACATTCAATAGATATGCAGTGCCACATTTATGCGTGCACGTTAAATGCATATAGAGTACCTGCACATTTAATTTAAATCCACATGTACGATGTTAACCGCAGAATCGGACATTTGCTAGATATGCAGAATCACAGTCGCGTAAATGTTGTTTGTTTCAAAATAGAACTTGCAAATATAGTTCAAATCTGTTGTTTTATATCTTCGCTTGTTTCCGGTTCCAATCAGCACTTTTAAAATAAATATGTCATTCAAGCTGCAGACAAGCGCATTTACTTAATATATTCGTACTGCCTTATTTTTTTATATAGATATATACATATAAAAACATAAGAATAAAATACCAACAATACAAACATGTGTTGATTGTATCCAGAGTTACGTAAATCATGCTTAGTTTCTATGCAAGTAACTAACGAAATACTTTTCTCCACTAAGGCATTGGCAATACATATTTAACTTATTTCAAGATGTGGGATTTCCAAATAAAGAAATATTACTATATTTTATTATACTAGTTTTTATTAATTGAATCACTTTGGATTCGCGCCTAAATCAAACGATGTCAAGTTAAATCTTAATTTCGAAATCAGTTTAGAAGTCCGATAATATACCTTAATATATTTTTTATTTTATTTTTATTATCAAAATTCAAATCAATGGGAGAGATTTTATCAGTCTTATAAAACTAGGCTACCAGTGCGCAACGCAGTATTTACATGAGCCATTATGTGTGGGAATGAAGATCAGAAATCACTATTTCTAAATTAATAGATATTTATTGGAACACAATTTGTGTTTGAATAGCACGAAATAATTTCCTCAATAATTTTGGTAGTAATAATGATTTTTTGACCCTTTTTCGCCGATTTGTAGTATAATTCTATACAATGAAAAACCTTGGCGGCCAGTGGATAATAATAGCACATCCTGTCTAGTTACAGAGCACAGGTCGCCTGTCAAATACGTAATTTGTCTCAGGCCTCAGCTCAGCAATATGCTGAATTTTCATTGTTACGTCATATATATTTATGTACGAATCAATTCGGAAATGAACTGATGAAGTCAACTCTACGGAAGAGATTTATGTAGAGAAATCAATGACAATAGAAAGTTTTCTTATCACTGATTGAAATTGAAAACCAGTTTATAAATATTTTTATGGGATACTTATCATGCTTTTGGGAATTGTCCTGCAATAATAGTGTTTCTCGCATTATGCCACAATGTGCTAAACTTTAGCACGTCATCAAAAATTTCATTTTTTTGTGACTATCGCACAGTGAATTAATACCAAATTACACATTTCACACTCTCCTTCCGTTCAGCTCATTTACAAGAGAACAGACTCTTTGTAATATAACTTTTTGTTTGCAAAAGATATTATCACGGGATATCGTATGGTATATCGTGTTTATAATAAATCTAATTGCTCAACTTGTGATGTGCAAACGATATTTTATATTTTGCCAACGTTTCGAATGTCTATACAGACGTTCTTCATCAGGGCAATGGAATGAAGTCATCAAAATTCAAAATTCTGAGTAAAAAGAGACATAAAAGGCTAAAGATAAATGTCGAACCTTATCTACGTTGAAAGATAGTCTGATAAGCTGCCGGAAACATGCAAGTCTTCTCATCATTCATTGTCTGTGATATGCTGTTGATGTGATATGATTCTAAGAATAGTCTTTTCTTGTAATGATCTTCTCTCTCTAATATACTAGCTTCTTCCCAATCTATTCTGTGGTCATTGCAGTATGCATGCTTGGATAATGCAGACTTTTCATAATCACATTTTCCTACATCTCGCTGGTGTTCTTGACACCTTGTGACAAAACTCCTCTTTGTTTCTCCTATGTATACCTCTTTGCAGGTATCGAAGGTATCGAATATATGGAATAGGCTATACGATTATCGCAACCTAGTGATTTTGCCTGTTTATCTCTTTCCTTGTTTTATTTTAAACATTTTTTTAATGTACTTTTATGTGTTTGTGAATGAAAAAAAAACATTTGGCGGTTGGAGGCATGATGAGCACTACCTTCGGCGGGCGCCACTGCGCGCTAGTTTGTACAGTTTTGAGCTCACAAAATGTATTTTAATATGGTGAACGAGTAGACCCCACATAGTATGTTCATAATTTAAGTGATCTAGCGCAATTGGGGCCATTATGGAGCCAAAACCCTTGACTAGCATAGGCGTGCTGGGTTTTTAGGTAGTAACCAATATGGGCCCCATACAGGAAACCCATGATCTTGTTAGACTAACCCAGCTGACGCCATTGCGGACCGAGAGACAAAAGTGTTCGACTCCGATTCGGCATCCATGATGGGGCTTACTTGTCCAATATAATACTAAGACAGACCCTAAGAATCAAATACAACACTAAGTGAGCCTCTAAGAACCCAATATAAAAAAAAAAAATAATGAACATGAAAAACTTAATATATTATCATCGATATACACGTCAAAACAAGAATGACTTCTTTTGAAATTCCGTGCAACCTCTTTAATTGTTTAAATTTATTTCTGCTTTGCTCTCGAAATTGAGAATTTGTGTTCTATTTAAAACAAAAATGATGGTACAGGAATGCATGGTTTCACGGAGTGTATTTTTGCCGAGTCTAATTCCATGGACTGTGATTCCACTGGTACAATTCCACGTACTGCAATTCTGCAGACTACAATTTAAAAGAATGCAATTTCCCGGAATGCAATACCACATGGTGCAATATTATGAGGTGGAATGGATCTTCTCCGATCTTTGACCTCTACTATTTTTAACCGTTCTTACGATGGGAAAAGTTTGATGGGATATTTCAAGTATATTGCGGAGTTCTAGGCGAATTATATTTTAGGTAAAAAAATTGAACTGAAAAACTACTAAGCACTCCCGTAGTCTGTTATTTACGATTTACATGGTCATTTCTGTCTCGAATTGACACGTCGTCATGAACAATTCAATGATGGGCTTCTATCCCAGATGTAAACTGGAAAGTCACAGCTCGAAGAAAGGTTCATTCTGTTAGGTGCAATTAAACAGGATACAATTTCTCTGACTGTTGCCATTTTTATGGGTCCAATATTCACTGATGTACATAATACTTCAATTGTCCTATTTTTCTGACTGAGTAACCATTGAAAAGATTATAATCAAAATGATGGTGAATTAAAGATGAAATTTTGAGCACTTGAACCTATCCTATTCCATAATTACAAAAGTGGTTCTCGTGGCCTTTGGTGAAGAAAAATGAAGCGAGACATCCTGTGCTTTTTAATTAATGTTTTTGTTGTTTAATGGCAATGTGAATTTTTTTTTAAATGCGTTGTGAAAAATCTTTTATAGCTCTTCTCTCTTAAGGTATCTCTGGATAACGTTACAAGTGTTGTCTAGGTTAGGATTCCATTCTTCCATTCCATCCTGCGGGAAAGAGAAGCCGAGAATACAGCTCAATCATATGGCGAACCACGACCCGTCGTGCAGATACCAATTTCGATTCGGGGTGAATTATTTCGGTTTATCATATTTTTCCTGCGATTTTAAGCGATTAGTAAAGTGTTTGAAATACGCTTCGAGCTACTCATGTATGATCATCGACCGTAGGTTCGAATCCCGTGAGTTACGATGATTATATGCGAGAGGTCTGCTGGACGCCTCGCCGGCTCACAGTGGTTCACGTAAGCGCCGCTTACGGCTTCCTCCACCAACCAGCTGCATACACAGTTAAAATGAGAAATACGTTAACCAAAAACCTACACCCCGATTCGGAACTGGTATCTGAGGTCGTGTTTCGCCTTATGGTTAAGCCGTATTCACGGCTTTCCTCTACAGCAGAATAAAAATGATATCCTATCCTATGTCTATGTAGTATTTTGAAAAATGCGAAGTTGAAATTAACTTGACCAAAACTCTATGGAATATGTATGTGGTTAAGACTTTTTCTCGCCCCCCCCACACACACTGCACAGGTTAAAAATGAAATTCTGTCCCTTAACGAAATTTTGCCCACGCGGGTTCGTATCCAGCATGATAGGATTGCTTTACAGTGGAAAAGCGTGGAAAAGCCTTTCACATGGATTGCGGGGAATGAAACGACATGCTATCCTGAAAACCTATTGAAACAAAGCCGTAGTCATTATTATGGACGAAACAAGTATGGCCCAATTTCACACTTTCTTGACAGCCAGGAGGAGAGTTCTGCTGACAATATCCAAATTACAATCAGATGTTTGATAGCTGAACTCAATATCTTTAAAACGGCAAAAATATTTCAACCGGCTGCAATTAGGAATTTCTCTCGCAATTGCCTGTCACTGAAACCAGCAGCAATAAAAGCTGGTTTGTGTCGTGCCTTAAGCTTTATCGCTATGGTCCTGGTGCCTCTAAAATTTGCAGGTGCGAGTGGTATAAAGCTCAATATGTTGTGCAGCAGTAGTTTTTGCGCGCAACGCTCGTTTTTGTACACACTACGGATTTTTTGTGCATACCAACAGATTTTTTTGTGCACACTGGTAGTTTATTTGCACACCAGTAGGTAGTGGATGTGTATACCCCTTGTTTTTGTGCACACTATTCGTTTTGGCGTGCACCCCTCGATCTTGTGAATACCATTATTATTCGTTTTACTGCACGCATCACTCTGCAACAGTCGCACAACTCCATCCCCCCATAGTCCTGTTTAATGGAAATCGCATCCTATCATATCCTACCTCCCATTAGTTGTGCTTCTTTCACAAAACAACTACAAGCCCTGAAGTTTATGAGATCAAGATAAGTTTTAATAGATTTTGACAAAATGACACCAGAAAATAAAAATAGATAGTAGTAAATTCGCACAGTCGTTAGATACTAGTAAAGTTCATCAAATTAGAAAGTTACCATAAGATCATATTTTCAAAACATCGCTAATTTGTATAATATGATCTGTAGATCCACAGCCCTACACTGGCGCAGGATCATCCCATCAACCATTTCAGTAAAAAGATTCCCCATTCAGGAATATCACTTTGTCAAGCACAAGTCACAGATGGACCGCTCCACATTGGAGCGATCCATCAGTGACTCATACTTGACAAAACATCTTCCGATAATTCGACATCAGTGTTTTGTTCATCATGCTACAGATCAAAAGATTAACCAGAGAGGTTTATTGGACAAATGTTTGGCATTTGTGAAGAATTTAATTCAATCCCAGTCAGCAATTAGTTTTGTCAAGCATGAAAACCAGATAGAGCGCATCTCGCCAGTGACCCATACTTGACAAAGTATAATATGGCCAAATTGTTCTGATTGGAATTAGTATGTTACAACAAATATGATCCGATGATAAAATATACATACAATTAAAAACAAATCATCTTACATTGAAATGGCAATCATTTGAAAAATCATAAAAGCATGCGAACATATAGAAACAAGAAGCAGGTGCCATTAAAAATAATAAGTCTTCATAGAAATGTAAATTAGGTAGCGTAAATGGTGAATAATAGCAATATTAGCAACATATATTAATGAACATTAAAATTGTAATAGTAGTAATATAAATCAAGAGATGACCGCTTAATACAACTTACTATGTTACGTATTAATCATTAGTTGAACTTGTTCACATTTTGAACATTTTTGAATTATATAATTTTTATCTTCAAAAAAATCTTTTCATTTTGATGGAATGATAAAGATTTCCTGTCAATTTGACTTCCCATCAAAGCATAGCTTATATGAAAAATATTCGGTATTCAGCTGCATCTTTGAAGAGAGCAAAAAAAAGATAGAATTGGACCATCATTTTTTCTAAAATGAACGGTGATACAACCAATATCAATGACATATTCAGAGGTAAAATATTTGCAACAAAAATAAAAGCACAAAATAGATCAAATACCAAAGTTATGACGTAAAAAGTATTGTCAGAGTCAACAAATTTGGGCTTATACTAGGGGTGAACAAAATCCAATATCTTTCGATCAAATCGAACAATTTTTGATTCTCAAATGCTTAAAATTGAAATATATTTTTTTCGAAAATTTAATCATTTTTGTTTCAGTTGATTTCCAATCGCTAAAAAAATCTAGGAGGATAGTTTATGAATTCACAAATAATGTATTAAATCAAATATTTTCAATAGCCCTAGCCAACCGGTACATCAAGATAAGCTGATAACGATACCCCATTAGAATTTTTATTGTGTAAAGTATGCATTACAGATGAACCGCGTCTCATCAGCGCAATCCATCAGTGGCACATAGTTAGCAAAAGAGGTTGGTACCAAAATTTTTTCAATTAGGTACATCCTACACTTTGCTTGTTTGTCAAAAATGGATTAAACATGAACATGATATTGAAAACAACATCGTTGAAAATAAATGATCAAACTAAAGTACGAGAACCGAAAAAAATTAATTTAGGACAATACAATCTGTTCTAAAAACAATGCCTCTAAACACAACTGAATCGAATTGAACTCCAGAATAACCTTACATACAAATCTCAAAAAAATCTCAACTTTTATCGAATGAAGAAAAGGGCTCACAACCTCAAAATAAATTTATATCCATATCAAAAATAAAGTATCAGTTTACTGTCATCCGGAACAAAAAAAGTTTCATTAACAGGTGGGAACTGAGGTATCAATAACAAAAGTATTCATAACTCTACAAATTGCTGAGAAAAAAAAATGAAAAAACTAGTTTCAGCCAGGACTGCTAAGTTGGATTCTGCAGTGTTTTGGGGTTGCGATTCTTTTTAGTGTTCTCAAGAGTCGGAAGTAGCAACATTAAATTCATTTCTTTATCATAGAAAATACTATAGGAGATTATTGGATTATGCAGTAAGTATGGTCAAACAGATTAATTAGACATTTGAAACAAATTTATTAAAAGGATGATAATAGAATCATTTCCAAGGACGCCAATTCATGGATTATAAATCTTTGTTACAGTACATTGACCCCTTAACTATATGCTTAATTTGGTAATATTTTCAAAAGCTGTCTAGCCATTGTTTTGATCCTCTATAATCAATCATTTTATTAGATAATCAATACACAATTGTGCTATTGTCAAAAACACATGGTCTACTATTAGGATTGGTTTTTAAGATCTGATGATGGTATTTAACGATAAAAAAGCCCTTGTTTTGCACATTTTGGAAATGGAGATTTCACATGTGATAGAACACCATGACCTAAATTACACCCACTATATGTCAAATACAACAACTAATTCACTCCTAACTCGAACACAAACTGTCTAAACTACTTTTTTGAACTGCCCAATGTGACACCATCAACGATTGTTAGAAAAGTTATTATAGAGCTCTGGAATCGTTTTTTTTTTCAACTTTTAAATTTATTTTTGTTTCATTTCAAAGAGCCCATGCTGCAGAATAGTTAACTGACAAAAGAGATTACTTCAAAAACAGTTATTACGCAAGTGCAGATACAATGCAACATATATATTGACTTGCTTTGCACTGATGCAAGAAATATTATTTAAAGTCAAATACATTAGATTTGGATATTTGGATTGTAATTGGGACTGGCCCCTTTAAATAGAAAATATTAGAATAGTATCAGAGGCATATTTAAGATCACTAGTACATCACTACATTGGATTCGGTGAAACAGATGAGATTGCCTCGGGTATCCATCCTTGTTGAAACTGACATTAGAGCAATTATGATTATTCCAAAAAAAAAAAAAAATCATCCCAAATAACATTGGAAAGTTGCTTATATAATATTAATTTACAGAAATCAATTGAATCAAGTTAAGAACACGAACAGTCTTTCGTTAGACGCAACAAACATTGGTTTTAAAAAAAAGAGGGCAAGGCAACAATAATTCTCAAAAAGAAACTTTCAGTGTTAGACAGAACTTCTCTTATGTTCGGATACCAGAATTTTGAATATTTTCGATTACAGATTGACTGAATTAAAGAACATACGAGAAGATAGATCAATCAACATTTTATAAAAAGAATAACGTTAAATAACTACAAAACAAGTGTGAATGTGAAATTTTATGAAAAGGGAAACGACTGGACAAACAACGAATGATGTTTAAAAAAATTGGTCATTGGCACTTGACAATTCATTTCAAACAAACATTGGCCGAGTATGGGCTACATATATGTAGGATGTCTTGAACTAGAACAATTAGGTATTCTGGAATTCTGTTTGCGGGTATTTTGTTTTTTAATTATTCATAAGTTGAAGCATTTTGCAGTGAAATCATGATATATGCAAAGTAAAATTTGACATAAATCATGACTTTACTGCAAAATGAACGAAATATGGTCAAATATGAGCAATTGCTTTTATCTGAAACGTAGAGACATTATTCTTATTTATAAAGTGAATTTCGAATACCGTTTAGGCTGAACTAAAAAGACAACCCTACATATAGTTATCGCTTGAGCCATTCAAGTGTACTCCTCGCAACCTGTGATATGCAATTATCATCAGTGAGCGATACCGTTCGTTAAATATTGAAAGTTGTCATATAATTTTGTTGTCCAAGATCGCATAGAACCTTCAACCATATTATCGACGAGTTCGTGTAATTGATCCTCTGTTAGCGACATGTGAAATCTTTCTCGAAGTGCTCTTATCGTGCTGATACCTTGTAAACATGAAAGTGATGGCCCTATGTGAGAAAAAATGAACAAGTTAGTATTGTACAAGCCATATTACAAATATATCGCATTGCAAAGTCTAAAAAGATGCTCCTTGAGTTGTGGTTTAAAAAGATCTTCAGCGCTGTGAGAAATACTGCAAAAACGCAAAGACTTTTTAAGTTACTCTTTTACTATAATATTATAAAACCATTGACAAGTTTTGCCATATCTAAAAATTGTAATTTCATATTTAGAGAATTAGTATGAATAAAATCTACAATCTACATTTATTTTCGGACATTCAATTCCTTGATCAAAAAATATATTTTGTTTATAATTGCATTGTCGTCTCTGCTTTGATATGTCGAGACATTTAATGTATTGAAACAGACAGACCTGACATAATGCTTAGCACACACAAAACCAAACTAAATAATGACGCAAAAAAATTTATGGCCACCCACAAGCCATAGATGGTAATTCATAAATATGGAATGTGGAAATATTAATAACAATTAAAATTTAAGTCAATAGATCTTTTTTACTCCTTTATTTATGAAACTAGTCGAGTGGCATTTCTCATATTCTGAAGATATTTGGTGCACTCATTGATTGCAAAATTAAAAAAAGCACAATGTCATCGCAAATTTGGAAAATTATTATTATGTGGCAATTAAAATTTGCAAAAAGGAAGCTTTATTTAACCAAATGAGGAAAACGCCCAAATGGAAGCTAACACAAGTCTATTTATATCCTGATTTGGAGCAGTGGAAGATAATGCTTAGAGGAATGAGTGTTTTATCTGTGGTTCTACCTATTATTGAATAAGAATAGTGCCTTGATACATGATGCACTCGGTCAGAGTGTGATATGCATACTCAACTTCATAAGAATAAGAGTTTTCTTACCCATCTCAGGGCACCTACCGGAAGGCCCTTTTGCAATGATTAAACAATGTATCTTTAGTAAAATACTTAATAGGGCAGCTAACATTTTGCTATCGTTAAAGTCAGATGTACTCCAATAAGTTCAAGATTTGAAAAAAAAAAAATTGGCTCTTTTTGGTGGAGAAACAATTTGGATGCTAAGTTCGTGCAAAAGTGAAATTGTACTAAAAAATCCAATAATTAACAAAAAAATGCAAAAACGAAAACTTATGTATCATTTTCAACCTATTTTTGGAAAAGCATTGGTTTAAGATTTTTTTACATAACAGGATTTTTAAAAACATAAATTTTCTACACGATTTCAGAACAAAATCAAAATAGGGAAAATTAAGAAAAAAAAAAATAGAAAGATGATATTTTTATGAATTTTCAACTTGAAATGAAAACTGAAAGACATCAGCAAATCCAAGATTGAATCTAATTCTTAAATGCCCGTATCTCTTATATTAAAAGTAGAACACATTGAAATGTCTTAATCAATATTTAAAGTGAAATCTAGAACCATGAAATCTTCACGACAAAAGGGTCCAGAAGGCCCAAAGGCTCTTTTTTAAAATTATCAGTAATGACAAAGAGATAATATAATAAAACAATAAAACGCCCAAAGTAATCTGATGCTTCTAAAACTGCAATAAAGTTATTGAATTCATATCATACAGATGTTTGACCATATGAAAACTAGGACAGACTACTGTCTATTCAGGAGTTCCCAATCATAAAAATTTGCCGAACCAACTTTTGTTGAGTATGTGTCACTGATGGATCGCATCGATAAGATGCGGTCCATCCGTAGCACATGGTTGACAAAATAATTTCGAATTAGGGGCATATGCTCACACACATTTTAAATGATAATTAGCATTGCATTAATATATGTCATTAGACAATGCTTAACTAGTACAGCATTCATCTATTCCCAAACAAAAAAAATAAGTCGAGACGTCTTGCTAAGCATGAGTTACTGATGGATCGCGTAAACAAGATGCGGTCCATCTGTGGCTGATGCTTGACGAAATAAAATTTCCAATTAAGCTGGTGGCTCAAATTTGACAAAAAAGAAAATCAACCAAGTCTTCCAGTGTCGCTTGGAAACCTAAATACACAAACATGTCTCGATTATTTTAAAGGAACTTCTTCTGAACAATTTCATTCCTCTGTCTTTCAGTATGTTTGCACGTTACATTAAGTTTTGATTGCGGTCATACATATAAAAATTCACGAACGACGAAATAATTTTCAATTTTCATATAAATCGTTAATAAAACGTTTCTAATCAAAATTGGTTATCATTGTTATAATATAAAGAATTTCGAAATTCACAAGTACATGTAGCGGGCTGTGGAAAAATGTTGATCCCTGACCATAAAATGAAAGAACTCACCTGCTGACATAATTTCAACTAATTGTATGATTTTCTCCATATGTTTTCTTGCTGCAATCAGTCCTTGTAATATTAATATTTTGTAATATGCAAACATGTCACTGTTCAAACCTCCCATTACCTAGGAAATTTTTTTGAAAATGAAAGTTGGGCAACATTCAGGAAATTTATATTCATAGCTTTGTAAGTTTCAAATAGTGACCAATGGAGAGCTGCTGAGCGTAGTTTTTGCATTTCATGTCACATCGAACTGATAGTAAGACAGCAACTCAAAACAGGCATCTGAAAACTAATCCTCATCAGAGAAAAATCCGCTGATAAAATGTTCACATGTTTGACAGATCAGTAAAATAACATCGTACAAAAAAAACTTTATTCAGCCAAGCATGACAGTCAAGAAGTTTATCAGTTAGCTCAGACCCAAACAAAACACTACTTATTGAATTATTCTAGATTCAATATTTGATTCAACTATAAATATATTTGAAAAACACTTGTGCTGAGCAATATCCTTTTTTATTTTGCGCATAATGATAAACTTTTACTGCTATATATTTAGCAAGAAGGCATACAATATCAATCAGGCGCAATGTAAACTAGGCTGCTGCTACTGTTACTCATGGAAACAAAGAGCATGGCTTTCATCGGAAGTAAATTTACACAGAGAAACTATGTTTTAGAATACTTTTAGAATAGAATACTAAAATAAAATACTTTTTAGAATACACCTGTTTGAAGATAAAAATGTCTTGTTAAAGTGTCTGACCGGAGTAAAATTGCACAAATGGCTTCATGATTATTAACATTGCTATAAAATAGCAATGTTGATAAATATGAAGTCTTTTGATTCATCAAAAATAAAGAATAATAGTAAAGACAAATTTCAGATACACGAAGGAAAACAAGATACTGTTCCCACGAGTAATATTACCTCTACAAATTCTTCTGTGAGTTTGAACGGAGAACTCTCGAATCCCAAATTTTTCGGTGACGAAGATAATATGAATCCAAAATCTATATGAATTATGTGACCAGCAGCATCCAGTAAGATATTTCCATTATGCCTGTAGAAGTATTGAAGTATGATTATTTCATTCGGAATATTCCTCGTTCAGATAGCTGGGTATTCTTAAGTCTGGGTAAACTTTCATACGCATACCGGTATATATCGTGATATAACCTATGTAAAAAAATAAAATTTTGCTGGGTAATACCTAAGCCAAAAGTGCAAATAACTAATAAAGAAGTAACATAAAAATGTGAAAACTTTGATTTTGGATATCTAAATTATGAAGGACAACTCGCTTTTTGGAGCTATTAGTACCATTTCAAGATTGTCCAAATCATGCTATTTTCAGTAGTAGACCATTCCTGCAGTAGCAGTAGTTTTCCTACTGCCAATGTCAAACTTTTTTGCTGCCCACAAACACTTTGTTGTCTTCGCACAATAATTTAAAATCCATATTTGTTAAAATACAAATGCTTTGCACAAAATTGGTTATAAATTTAAAGCAAACAAACCTTATGAATTTATGCAAATTATAGGAAATGCATGATATCATTATTTCAAATGCAATATTTACTTTTTGCTTTGAGATGACGCTTTTAGTCCAACAAGCAAAGCACAAAATATGAATCATAGCTTCCTTCTCCGAACAATATTTGGGAATCGTAAAATAGTGTTTCCATACAAAGGAAAAACAAACTTTATTCATGAAATAGCGGTGTTAATTTTGAAGATTTTTGCAAATTTTTCATCTGATCTACACAAATCCACATGAACATTCGGGACACCTGAGCGAGAACACAATCCTGTCACTAGAGTCCTTACCTGTCTTTAACTTGAAATAAGTAGCAGACAACGCTATAAGCAGCAGAACTTTTAACAAAATTTCTCTGTGCCGTCAAAAACTCTTCAGAATTAGCTCCTCCAAATTCTTGATAAAAATAGTTGAGTAATGATAACTGACTGTTTTTCTTCACCTGTTTTAATAGAAAGCATAGTTTGTTTTTCCCTCTTTTTCAAAATTCTAACACAACCAAAATGGCTAATACCCAATAGCATTGTTATTGGAGAAATAATGTTTTTATACGTGAACCTAAATTCTTACTAAAAATTTTTTTTCTTCACAATTAACCTGAAAACTTGAGCAAAAATATCAGGATAAAATGTCAACGGTGATATAGCAATAGTTAGATTTACCAAGGCGCGGCCCATTCGTGACATGCACTTAACAAAAGTGAGATTTTACCAAGTAGGCCAATTTCAAGATGATATTATCATTACTAATGGAATATAATGAATGCATCGCATCGCACACATAAATTTCAAATAAAAGAGTAGTCTTGAGCCGTAAAGCCGAAAATACAAGATCTCCAATGGTGTTTCATAAAATTTTCCAACCTGATGAACCGAAATAGCATCCATGATTGGCTCAATCATTCCACTGTCTTGAGACATGACCATAATTCGATATGGTTTAATCCATAATTGCACTCTTTCAAGCTCCCAGATTTCTTTTAGCTGGACCAACATCTGTATGGTAGGCAATGGCATATTTATCAAGCAATAATAGCGGTAGAGATAGAAAAATATAGAAACAATCCCATTCTTACAATATCGTACACGTGAGTTAGAGGTGCAAACAATCCCAAGAACGTTTTAAATCGAATAACAGAAGGATTTGACCACTGTTTGTGCTTATATATTACTCACGAATCCTGGTTATATAAATAAAACCATAATTAAGCAAAAACCATTAAACCACATGTCTACGCAAGAAGAAAATTGAGGTGAGTTAATGTGGTTTAACAAAGAATAAAAGATCTGAAGATTTTGAATACTGTATAAAACCTGTGAATTTCATAATAGTGTTCAATTCAATATTGTCGTATTCAATATAATCATTCTAATGTTTAATATACAATAAATGCTGCCATTGAAGGACATCTGTGAGTGACTTGATGTGATGTTATTAATAAGACTAATTCAAACATTCTGCAATAACTCGGAATAGTGAACTGCTCGGCATAACCTGCACATCTGGAATGTTTATCTTACTTTCTTCATAGCAGTATTGACGATTTTGATCCTTTTTATGCAGTTACTATCAGTCACTTATAAAATACATATAAATCTTCTAGCCGCAGATAAATCTCAATTATTGCCCACTTGCTAAATTTTTTTTCCGAAAGAACCCATTTTCTTCGGATATCTAGGCAGCAGAGTAACCAACCAATATAGAACCTTAGCAAAGCATCTCTAATAAGCAACGGTTTCCAAAAATTTCAATGCCACAATCCTGCACCTGGTAAGCTAATAATTCCTGCCTCAAATCATCACCACATTTGATGATGACAGATAGTAATTTCCAGTTAGGTAAATGGCCGTAAGGTGATGCTTCTCGTATTCTTCGGACTTTGGATTCCCACGGTTCCTTAAGAGCAGCAGCTGACGGGTCATCTGGATCTCGTTTAAAACAACTTGATTGTCGACCTCTTAAACGTTCAAGTAGCCTTCTCCTGCACAAGAAATGTAAGTGAGAATAACAATATAGCAAAGCATGGTCATTTTAAAACGATTTTAGTGTGCAATAGTTTGCCAAAAAAATAGAAATCTTTAAATTTTGTATACACCACTGTATATTCACAAACAAAAAATTATTTTCTTATTTTTCAGATACAGTCAATCAACTTTATTAAGGCAGAGATTTGCAGAACATAATATACAATTGGATTAAAATATTTTTATACACAATTTGAATCAATCAATTCTAAATATTGTCGATGCCCAGGTGTGGTCGCGTAAAGTTCGCTTTTTGTCTCAAATTAGCAGTACTCTAAAATTGATGCAACACAAAAAATAAATATTTTGCAAATAATGAACCATGGTCCATAGATATACTGTGCCGCCTTGGTGGTGTGATCTATCAGTGACCCATACTAGATAAAACAAGTTCAAAAAAACTTCACGATTAAAATATTCATGAGCGTTTGTGCACAATATCTTATTGTAAGCATAATGTCATTGACAAATTGCACCAATGTTTATAAAAGTTTGGCAGGCTTTAAGAAACTTTGTGTGCTTCCAAAACAGATATTTTGACAAGCATGTGCCACAGTAGGGCCGGGCCTTTGCAGCGCGATCCTACTGGAACCCATGCTTGACAAACAGATATGCTATTTCTGATTGGGTGGGCAACAGCGGCATGTATTTCAAGAGTGGGAATTCGTGTGGAGTGGAGTTTTTTATGAAGAGTAAGATTGGGGATTAAGCTATATTCAAAACTCAATTTATATCTACTATAGAATTATCCAGAAAAATAATGACAAAAATATCAGCCATTTGAGATCGGTCCTTTAAAACTATATTTTTACATATTCGTCGCTTGCAATTGCAAAAAACGAGCCGGTCGTGATTTAGACTTAGCTAATATAACCGATTGAACGAATACGAGAGAAAAGGACGCTATCGAAAATATGACATCAAATCAAAGGCGGTGTGCTTTTGTCATGAAAAGATTCAATGCCAACAGCGAGAATTTTAATGAGAGACTAAGCGCATTTTAATAAAATGTCTCATTTTTTCGGCGTCGTTTCGGGCAGAATGCATCATCAATTCCGATTTAGACAGAAATCGATTAATATTTTGCTGTTTATATTAGATTTTCAAGAACAGGAATCACTTTAAAAATATTTGTTAGTTTTTGATGTTCCATTTGGACTTTGACTTTCAGAGAACTGGGGATCGATTTTAAAGTTATTTTTCTGTTACGAAGTAGTATGATCAGGGTACGGGCAAGTTTTTCAGTGTATGGGCTTCGCTCTCAACGCGTAATGTGCAATAGTCCCTATTATTATTGCATATTTAATGTTATAAATGGTTAAAGTTTGCCGAAATTATCACAACCTGTTTTTACACAATCATTCTTCTCCCGCTATGCAATGCCATACAATACGGTCAACACCCGTTCACACATATCTTGAACAATACACATTATCCCTATAAACTATTGAACTCAGAATATCGCTTTCATTCTCTGCGAGATGATAATCAGTTGCCATGTGTGTTGTATTCCTTGGTCTAAGATTGACGACTGCATCGGGGACAACTGACAAGGACCAAATATCATATTAATTTCTAGAGAAATTATTCCAAAAATTAATAAATACGTTTTGGACATTGTTATGTAACAATCACGTGACTTGCATCGAACAGAAAACGGCACAACACCTTCATCATATATAGCTCTTAAATGTGGCAATTATACAATTTTCGTCCAGCCAAAGAATTTTTTTACTGTCTGAAAAGCAGTCACCCAAAGGTAATCAACTTTATGCCACCCTGCTTTACAGTATTAAAATGTGACATTCATTCAGAAATTTGAAAGAATTTTAACCATATTTCTATCAAAAATTTCCAACCCTAAAACTTGTACCATGATGTAAAATCTGTTTTCGACAGACCTACCTTATATCACCAGCGGCAATATATATTTCTTGACTTTCCACGCTGATAGTATCATTACTGATAATACTATCAATAGATAACACTGATAAATGAGATATTGATATAGAATCACTACCAGAATTGCTGTTACTTATGGTAAGATGATTTTCTTGTGCATTCATTGAACTAGGAAATTTATTTGACGATGATTGCGTTGGAGACTGAAAAAAAGCAACAACATAAAATTTAAAATACAAATATGTTGCTCCAAAATAGTTATTTTGTTTTAGTAAAGCTTAGACATAAATTTGTTAGACGATTTTTATGAATATTTGCTGAAAAACATATATAATTCTCAAAAGATCTCATTTTTGCACAGATGGCTCAAATATTGTGTTGGGCTCTGGGTGCATATTTTTCAACGTAAGAAATTTCAATGCAATGTGATCGAAAATTTGATCATCCTAGCACTCTCATCAAAACCTGCTATCGCGTCGATCACTAATAACATGTGTGGTAGATTTTGAATTTTCTAACTAACTTTGCTAAGCCAGAAACTCAAGACATATTCCAACTTTCCGAATAGGTAATTGTGAAGCTGAAATTTTGCCCTGTTTACAATTTTTCCATTGCGGTTATTTTCTTTCTGGTGTTGGGGGTGTCAGAATAGCATTGTCTTATAAAACATACCTCGACTGTTTCCAGATCAGTAATATCTCCCTGAGACCATTGATCGTCATCTTCTTGTTCCCTGTTTGTTGAATAACCCCCGTTTACTTCATTAGTTTGTTTATTATTAGTTGAATGAGCTTGAGATTCAACAGATTCTTCCGATTCCATTTCAAATGCCTCATTAACATGAGCAGCTTTGTGTTCTTTTTCATAAGTTTTGATATCTTGTCCGTTTTCGGATTCATCGTCTTTTTCATTTAATTGGTCGTTATTTGTATCTGTCATATCACTGCAATCGCTGTCGGATTCTTCGATGGTGTCAATATTATGGTGTGTTTCTTCTATATCCTCTATGCTTTCCGCAATGTAAAATTGATTCTCTGTTAGAGTTTCATCATTGTCATGGTCTTCTTTTGTGCCTAAAAATTTTGAAGTCAATGAAATGATAACATCAAACACAAATATTAAAGCAGATTTTCCAAACCTTATCAAGTTTACGAAAACTATGAAAAAGAAAATACTAAAAAAATAAGGTTGTTGCATTTTTATTAAAATACTAATTTAGCAATAGTTAGTAAATAGCACTAATTTGTCCAATAATTACACTAATAGAGAAGGAGGCCATAAAATAGAATGCAAAGTTTATTCAAGAACTTTCTGTATCTATAATTGTCGCAAAAAAGCAAGAGTATCCAAAATGAAAATTTAAATCCTGCGACTTCTTACTTTTCAAACTGCTTAATTAGTTGTTCCATTATCAATTTTGGATTTTTGAAAACATCGAAACATTATTTAACTTTAAATCAATATTCAGAATTCTATACCCAAAAATGAAAACTTAGGAAAAAGAAACTCAGAAAAAAGTTTTGGTGGCCCACAGTAACCTTACTAACATTAAATATTAGCGATTCTGAATTAGATCTTCCTATATAAATAATTTTCTTCGAGAATAAAGCTGATTGCTTATTTTTTAAGATGATTGCAAACAGCTGCTATAAGTTTTGCTTTATAAAAATAAAAAAACTAAAGAGGGTATATTGTAAAAAGAATGTATAAAGTGAAGTATATATTACGGTTTCAAAGTAATAGAAGAGAATAAAAAGAGTTTATTGTAATCGATAAAATTTTGTTGAAGCATTTCTTGTTAAGTATGTGTCACTGATTGCGTCGATCAGACGCGGTCCATCTGTGGTACATGCTGTACAAAATATAATTTATGATTAGGATATTTTTGAAAAAATGTAAATTACGATGTATTTGGCAATCTTCGTTTGTATATTTATTAAAAAATGTATAGTTGAAATATACGATTCAATACAGAAATCGAAAGGTATTTTATTTAGGCTAATCATAGTAGATAAACAGTATCTAAGCTAAAACCAACATATTGAACCTTACATTTTTCATCCAATCCATCGCCATTGGTAAGAGAATTGGTAGATTCAGCACTTTCCAAACCTCCTGAACGAGTGATAGGATCTGTGCCAGAGAGTCCTTTTGTTGACAATGCCTTTGAAAGTGGCTGATGAGTATCACTAACAGAGCTGGCAGCTTTCAAGCTTTCTACAGATTTTGCAAGTCTCAGTGAACTTTCGAGTAATTTGGATGAAACAGGGTCTGTTTCTTTGTCGGTACATTCCAAAACTTCAACACAAATCAAATAAGGAGCCTAGAACGAAAATAGAAAATTTTTAAACTGTGTGGAACTGATGGCAGAATACCTGTGAAATGTAATATTTCCAC
Source organism: Styela plicata (assembly GCA_963675895.2). NCBI lineage: Eukaryota > Metazoa > Chordata > Ascidiacea > Stolidobranchia > Styelidae > Styela > Styela plicata. Next base: position 7,423,235 of record OZ023150.1, read on the forward strand.
CATTAATACTATTATTTAGACATTTTCGAAAAGTACACTATACTAAAAGTAAATTTACGGGTCATTTGTAGTAATTGCATAATTTCTAAGTATAAAATCACCTTGTTGATAAAATTTATACCTATGGGCAATTGATGGACTGCACCTGCTCAGTGCGTTCCATCAACGGCCTATAATTAGCCAAATAAGCAGATTCTATAATTTTACCTAAATATCACCAAGTAAAATTACTGTCAAAGAGCAATAATTTGATGAAAAATTGTGCAGAGATGTACATTCTTTTGGAATGACTGATAGTATACACAATACTTGTGATCGGCCGATTAAAAGTGGCTTAAGGTAATTAAAGTAAACCAATGAAATACTTCAACATATATCATTAACTAAAAGTTTTGTAGATATCTTTTCGCTAAAGCCCTCAAAAATATAACTGTCTTTTTGTCTATCTGAAGACAGCTACATTGAGATTCGATTCTTGAAGAACACAAGTGTGTTTTTGTCACCTTACTCTGACATATAAATATTTGTTCATTACAGCCCAATATCAATAATCAGCTAAATGACATTCTGCATCAATGTGTGAAAACTCAATTAAGGCTTATGTTTGCCTTTATCAGAAGTTCTCATAATATTTTAAATAACTCTCACTATCATTTTCGTAAATTTCCATCAGAAAAATGAAAAATTTTGTTGAATCTTGCCATAATCGATTCAACCAGAATCAGATTCGAAACAAAATTAGGTGGTGCAACCATACATATCATAAGGTTAAGACTTTTGGTACTTTTATACCCACCTTATCCTTTGAATTTAAAACAACCCCAGCTGAAGGTGGTATCCTGACAACATGATGATGACATGGATATATCGGTAACCAAACTCTTGCTGGAAGATTGAGGTTTATCAACTGTAATTCAGCAACCAACCTGTTTCCAACACAATAAAAAAGGGCATTAGTCCCAATCAGAAGTTTTATTATGTATATGCTCAGTGATACAAATGGACCCACCTCAGCAGCGCGTTCCTTCAGTTAGTCAGTCGTACTTGAAAACATGTTTAGACAACATTTTTCTGACTTAATTAAGGCATGATATAATTTGACATATATATATATATATATTTATAGAGAGAGAGAGAGAGAGAGAGACGACGAAAACAAAGATTGGGACAGACTGGCATAATGTCAGTTTCTTAATGATTTGCTCAGAAGAAAATTCACTAAAAGGGGCAATAAATCATGATACATCTTTTGCTTTTTTGACTGTCTGGTAGCAACGAAGTTGTAGAGAAAGGTTCGAAATCATCAATACTGCTTTGAAATAGCAGTGTTGAGGGTTTTAAAGATTTTTTTGTCAATCCAAGGAAAATGACATAAGCATTTCTGCCACTCTGGGCTTGGAAGCAGTTTTAAATTTAATCAATTTAATTCAATTCTAACATTTTTTAAATCAGTTTTAAGTCAATGCAAGTAAGTTTTGAAGCAAATATTTTCGAAAACACCTGGCAGTATGATTGTCAATTTATTTTAAAGAAATTCAGAGAATTGAGATGTAATGATTTTGAACGTTAAATTTCTTCTCAAATGTTTAAGACAAGATACCTAACAAAAACAAAAATATTGTCTGTTGTCGCAAACAACACAGTACGAGAAAAAACACATTTTTACACAATCTTCGTTTCACACTGAAATTCTCATTTCCATGCCATCATTATGATTGATGGCAAGGAATAAGACATTTGGACTTAAACTTGAAATTAATTGAGAAATATGTTCCATTTATGATTCAAATACAGGTGCCAGTATTCATTTTGGTGATTCAACAACAAAGTAAAATTTCTCCCAAATTTGCTGTCTATTTTACACTTTATTCAAAATATACTACAAAACAGATAAAATATTTTGACGAGCACGAGCCACCAGGGGAACTTGAGTAGACAATGTGATTCACTAGAATCAACAACGCATACTTTTAAATTGTGGGGAAATAAAATGTCCGCTTATTAAGTTTTTCGATTAATTTTTGAGATGATCAAATTTAAAAAAGAGAGCGGTTGTACTATAGTATTTAATATTTACAGTAACTCTGTCACTATTACCAGCAATTTCATTTTCTCAAACAAGAGTCACACGTGTTGGTGATGTTATCAATCCGTTTGATAAATATTGACAAAGACACGCCATGAGATTCGAGAGTCCTGATGTCTCATATTATATAAATAAATAGACAATTCAAATTCAAGTTAATTTCTCTTTCGCAAATAGAAACAGGTAGGAGGTAGCCAAATACAATACCTTTCAGATGAAGCACAAGCACTCTATGAAATAGTTCGGTAAATTAAAATGGTTTTCAGCAAAATCTCAGTAAGATGATGAAAATTTGATCAAAAAAAATTTAAACAGGGAAAATATATCAAAAATAATTGAATTTAAAAAACTTGGTTCTCTGAAATTAAAAAATCCCCAAGTACAATCTTTATAGTTTGACTTACTGATGGATCATACCATTTTTGATGAGAATTTTATACGGGCACTATTTTTGAATAGCTCAAATTTCAGAGGTTGTTAAAATCAAATCATTAATAAGTCTTTCATACTTAGAGATAATCAATTTGTACTTAGTAACGGCACATAAATCAATTGATTGCGTCAACATAAAAATAGGGGAAACACGTTAAATACATCAGTAAATATTAATCAATAGACCTGTGAGTTTTTGTATCTTTTGTCGGTTGATTAGTGAGACGCTTCCCGATCGCAAGTAATGCACGAACAAACTCTTTTTCAGGCATTAATCTATTCGTCATGTCAGATTTTTCATTACATTCGAATGCATGGCCCGTTGATAAATCCCACTGACTTCCAGCTTTCGTTATAGAACTTTTACCATTTCCAACACCTGGTAATAAAAATGTTCATAAAAAATTAAGTCTGTAATTTGAAAATTAATATTTCAAAATATACTTGAAGCGACAACAACAATTCCGTTCTTCCTGTGATCCAACTATACAGAATCACTAAAATGTATGACATAAATCATAATTTCGCTCCAATATACAGCTGATTATAAGTGAACAGAAAAATCACTTCCTCCCAATTTGAAATACATATTTAACAAAGCCAATAAAATAATAAGATTATTATCAACAAAAACAGAACCATAATTACCAAATAGTTCGAAAGGCTATAATTTTCTCAATTACGTATAAACAGTTTCAACATTCTAATTATAATATGTCAGACAAAGAGCAAGACAATAACAATTGACATTAGAAATTTCCTGAGGTCGAATGCAATAAAGAACAAAACTAGCAAACACAATTATCCAAAGTTCAAATGTGAATCGTAAGCACACATACTCAACAGAAAAGTTATCAATACTTTGCAAGTAGGAAACTATGAAATTTGGAATTACCAAGCCAAAAATTTGAATGCACAATAAACTAATTTGATAGAAACAACAATGTAAACAACGATCAGTTAGATTTATTCGGCCTTGTGTTCAAGTAATGTGATAGGTAAAAAGACCACACTTAAAGAAACTATTATTGAAAAAATTTTTCTGATATGTTAATACAAAACCAAATAGATTTACAAAAAAGGCACCAGAGCCAATACTAATATTTTATTATTTGTTTCAAATTACACCTGTCAGAACTTTTATTTTATCAAGCGATGAATCACGCTTCGGGGTAGCCAATTCATCAGTGTCAAACAAAACGAGATGTTTAGACGTAATATATATTTTTAGGAACAGTTAAGGTAAAACACAGTGGAAACTAAAAATAGGTATTAACTTATAATCTATCTTATAATCTAAGTTTGTTATTATCTCATTACAGTCTGTTACAATACTTCCCAGGTTAGATCACATAAAAAATTATGAAGAAATTCAATCTAAACAAAAAAATTTTATTTGCTGTACTTACTAGATAAGACATCGGACTTTGAACGTTTATGAGATTTATGAAACTTATGGGCAGACGATTCAAAACCATTCATATCTTTCGAGAGTTTTGGAGAATAATTTATTGTATGTCTCGATAATCCAGTTCTTTTTCCAAGTTCACCAGAAATTATCATAGATCTTAGTTTTTGAGCTCTTGACATTCTTTTGTACGGCATAGAAGATGAATTTGCGGCAGAAGAGAAACTACCCAAAAGCCACGCGCAGTTCAATGAAAAATCTGCACTTTCTTTACACCTGATAACACAAAATGTGTCCAATAAAAAATGATTTATAAATGACTAAAGGGTTTAGCAATCTTCACCAGACTGACCAGGTTGAATTTTCCTCAGTATGTCAAAAATATTAAGATCAAAACTATTCAATATACCTTGCAATGATGATTTGAATATTTTTGTATGATTCTATTACTGCCAGGCACATATTGATATAAACAGAAATTTTAATTTCTCTAAACTGAAACATCACTAATAAATTTTCCTTTAGCATGGTTACTTTCTTCTGGAGCAGCAAATAATGGTGCTATAGTGTCAGCTACTCAGACACTCCAAAAAATTGGTTGTCATTGGTTGTCAAATTGGTTGAAGAAAATAGTTTAAAAAGTGTAATGTGTGATATTCTATGATAAACCATTCGCTATGACCACAGCAATCGAATAGCAGTATTGATGGCCTTGGAGCATTTAGAATCATATGAAGAGAATGGTATGGAAGTTTTAGACACCAAGCAACAGACTGGAAGATTGTCAGCTACTGCTCTACTCAGATACTCAAAGGTTCCATCAGCAGAAAATTCAGCTAATGGGATATAAATCTCTTGTTAAAAGATTAAAGCATCTCTTTTTGAGAGACTAGTGACAGTCAAACTGTACAGAAAGATTCGAAATCATCAATACTTCTATAGGATAGTAGTGTTGATGGTTTAGAAACGTTTTCTGGAAATGCAACATCTGTCACCCTACCAGGGATGAGGAAGCCAAGAACAAATTAGGTTGTAGGAAAGTGGATGACATTCTGCAAGCAAGAGAAATAAAAAAGTTTCCAGTCAGCATACTTCATTTATTACTCATTCCTGGAAAATGTATAAGCAAATTTTGAGTGAGTAATCACATAGGAATTTATGAAAGAATGTCACATCAAGCAATTTTGATATGTAAATTAAAAGAAACATCATAGTAATAAACTCCCTAAATCATACCTCATTTCTACAGTTAATTTCAATTGAGATAAAATACCAAAACCAACGAAACTAAAAAATACTAATTATAAAGTAATACATTTAAATTAGATTATTCAATCCCAAGTCGAAGTTTAAATTAGTCAACTGCATGCTGCATTTTGCAATCTATCTTCATAAAACCACAATGTATTTTAGAATTCTGTCAAAAGCCATGGAGGATGTGTTTCCTGCTCACGACAATGCAAAGACCCTAGAGAAACAGCGCATTTTTTCAGTCTCTCTCTATAAGGCAAAATTACAATGGCTTAGAAATCAATAAAATTTGAAATCTTTATATCAAGACCAATATTAATAAAAGAAAATATATCCCCGAACAATAAGAATATTTGTTGATGTGCTTCAAGAACGTCAATATTGCTATTTTTTTTTTTTTTTTTAATTGAAATTCGCTCAGAGCAAGGACACAGAAGAAGAATCAAACTTGAAAATTCTCCTGCAGCCACTAAAGTGCAAAGAGCTACATAAAATGCAGGAGCAGGAACTAAAGAACCCCCATCCCTGATAGATGTCTATTAACGCGAGTTTTAAAGCCTTGTAGATCAACACGATCAGGAAAACAGCAAGAAGGCAAGGAATTCCAAAGTTTTGATATTCTTGGAAAAAAGCTTCTTGCATAAAACTGTTTGTGACATTGTTTGTGACATTTAAAAGCATGTACCGTGTTGTGCGGTATCCGTAAAAAATGATCCGAATTTTCCATGCTGCCGAAAAATTTTGACAAAAATTTGCAACTCATTGGAAATTAATTGTAGAAATCAGAGATGATTTATGGAGTTTATTACTATCGATGTTTGTTTCAATTTACATATTAAAATTGCTTGGTGTGACATTCTTTCATGAATACCTATGTGATTACCCACTCAAAATCTGCTAATACCTTTTCCAGGAACGAGTAATAAATGAAGTATGCCGACTAGAAACCGTTTTATTTCTCTTGCTTGCAGAATGTCATCCACTTTCCTACAAGCTAATGGGTTCTTGGCTTCTTCATCCCTGGCAGGGTGACAGATGTCCAAAATATTCTTTGTCATTTATTTGCATTTTCAGAAAACTTTTCTAAACCATCAACACTAATATTCTATAGAAGTATTGATGATTTTGAATCTTTTTGTACAGTTTGATTGCTACTAGTCACTATAAAAAGATATGTTTTAATATTATAGGAAGACATTTATATCCCATTAGCTAAATTTTCACTTGATGAGATGCTTTGACAAAATTTTTTGATTAGAGTATGTACTGATATTACTGATTGCACAATGGAAAGAAGTAATATTTTCAAACTGGTTAATAATAAAAAGCTTACCTTGCGACAATATACGGATGGATTGCCTCTCGCATATCATGATCCATATGAATATACATGACTAAAAGTTCAGGTAGAAAGAGATCAACAGTTTCAGGGGGAAAATTGAACAACTTATTCCCTAAATAAGCAAGTACGCCAGGTTCTTTAGACTTGAACAAGTATTGAAGTGCGATTGACATGTCAAAAACCTATTAAGGAATATGAAAACAGTAGAATTGTGTATATTTCTTTATACTATGTGATTGTGAAATAATAAAGACAGGTGAACTTGTAGAGATGGGCGAGTACTCCGACTAGAGTCTGGCCTATTTGTTACCATGGCATGCCATCTCGGGAATGAGTACCTACACACTTTTCTGAAAAAGGCACACCAAATATGCTGATCCATGAATCTATCGGTTTTAAATAATTAGCAATGCATCAAAAAAGAAAATATCATGAAAATATTTTTATACAAATGGTATATTTTTGATAAGCAAGAGGCACTGATATTTGCATTGTTAAAACATGGCTCAACTATACCTCATGAAATCAAAATTCAAACAAAAAAGGAGAAAATTTGAAAATTTCATAGGATCACAGAAATGAGTGTTCGAATTACCCGGATCAAACATGTGGCCAAATCTATTCCAATCTTGAAGTTAAAAGTGACATGTCAAATTTTCACATTTATTACAGCTAAAAAGGAAGACTTGAAAAACAAGATTCTGTTAACATGTTATGATACACACCTGTGATTCAAACAGACGCAGCAGCCATGATTGTTGGGACGTTGATCGACTTTGTTGACTTATTTGCAATTTACTAGCGGTGTAATTGACATTGCTTTTTTCACATGATTTACTTCTTTTTGGCTTGATGTTATAATTACTCAATTCAGATTTACTTCGGCAAGATCTTGGTGTTATATTGCCGGCCTCATTCATTGATGTCAACGACATTGGATTGGTTGGCACACTGTCACCAAATGAATTACTTTTTTCTTTTTTTCGAGTCTTAGAGTTGAAAAGATCCAACGTCAAGTTTAGTTTGCGTGGGTCCAATTTACGCAGTGCTCGTCCAGGAGCATTAGTACCTTGTACCTTATTATTAGGCACAATAACTTGCTGATAGTCTTCAAGACATGTAGGAGAAGCTCGAAAATTCTTTGTAATTTCTACATGAGCTAAAGTAGCCTTCATTGCTCTTTCACATATTTCTTTGTTGTTCACAAAGCTTATGCTGATGGAATTTGCTACATCATTAATAAGTTCAGAATTATCCATAGGCGTATTCGGTCCTGTATTCAATGAATTTAATATATCACCATTGTCTTTATTAATGATTGCATCCCCATTTTTCGTGAAAATCTGCTCATTTTGGGTCAGTTTTTCAGGAATGCTTTTTGAATCCAAGTTATCATTTTCTTCAGTGTCTGAATCACCCTGACAGTCGCCATTTACAAGTGTACTATATCCTTTCCCTGAACTTTTTTTAGGTTGAATAGTGACTGCATTCATTGTTCTTCAGATTTTTGAATTATGACATAAATAGTAAGTTCAGAGTTTGAATATAATTAGCAAACACATCCATTCAGCACCAATATTGTTTATAATCAATACTAATATTTATTTCACATCATTCAATTGTAAGCCCAATATTGATACTAACAATTTGATCATACGCAGCTAGAAAAGGATAAAGTAAAAATAAACTCATTAAACCAGTACCAGTATACCATACGAAGATGTGGCAAGATGTAGTATGTTTGTCAAACAGAAATTGCAGTTGATAATGGCTACAGTACGTATAGAGTATAGTATATATTATGTATATAATGATTTGCATTCTCAAAGCATACAGTGCCTGAAAACCCTTCTTTGATCGATCTAAGAAGATGCTCTAAGATATTACCTAAAGGTTTCTGTAATTAACAAAATGGACAGGAACGGGCCGAAATTCGACACCGACAGTCGAACAGACCCAAACAAGACTTGTTTTTTACAGGAACAGACCCACTGACATGTCTGGAAGGATCTATGACACATTTATAGATAAAGCAATTTTCAGATTTTGTGATGTTTATTGTGACATATGCAAAGGCCACAAGCACAGAGACGTTACTAGTATAGTATATATATTCCCATTATTTTTGGTGAAATAGTGCAATCCCGAGGTCTCATAATACAGAATATCCTTTATGTGTATGGAGTACAGCATTTCTACTGTCTAAGTGCCGTATGACCTTATAGCCTACCGGGTCACTTACTCATTACACTGTATATGATACAATTACAAAAAATTTAATGGAATAATTAGTTTTGCCTGCAATGCCTATTATGATGTACAGTAATATTACTGATTATACCGCAAAATTTTCCTAATCTGAATACACCATTGCTTGCAGCACGAGTTACACAGTACAAGTAACGCATGCATTTCAGAGGTCTCACAAACTGATGAAGTTTTGGGGTCTCAGTTTGTGAAGTTTAGTACCTGGTACCACCTGTACTCAGTACTGTGTATAAAGCTAGCAGACACTTCCAGCAGACATGTTACCGGTACCGATCTTTCAATTTTATATAGGTCCCTGTACCATAAAACTTTTAAATGGTCTGACAATAGCACAATCACTGATCATGGAATTAGATACATTGTTAGACACCCCTAAAAACCTTGCATACCGAAGAGGACGTCATAACAGGCTATAATTGACCAGAAACGCAGTTTTCTACAAGACTTAGAATACCGGTACGGTACCATATTTCTGATTATCATCAAAATTTGTATCTATGTTGGAAGCGTTTCATCCTAACCTTGAGGCAATGTCATGACGCTCCTTTGCTAGGATGAATAATTTGGGTCTAGTGAAGTTTAGACCATATTCCCGAATGTCATTAAAATAAAAACTGGCAGAATATTCTCATCCGAACTAGGGAGCGCCAATGCTGCAAGTATCTGGCATCGTCTCCCGGGTTAGGATGAGTCGCTTGCAACATGGGAAATTATTATGATAATCGGATGTATGGTACTAACTTACCTGAGACCCAATAATTCTGCCACTGCTAATAGTCTATTTGTATGATCACATTCGGGATTATCACAGATCAGATTATCGTACCAAACTCTGAACTATAAAGTACTGTACTCACCAGTATTCAGGTAACTTGCCTATTGATTTTATTTCTTTAGCTATTCAATATTTATTATTATTCTGTATGCGAAGGGGATAAGTTACATACACCATGCAGACAAGCTTGATATTGACTGATAAATGTTCTTTGAATAGTCGATACAGACCTTAAAACTCACAATTCCCCCAACGCCGAACAGCACATGAGCAACAACAGACAACGGACAAGCCGAACTGCGTTGAAATATGGGGTCGGTCTCAGGTCTACTGCTAGTAGAAAATTGAATTTTTTAAACTGGCAGAATCGCATCTAGTGCCTACGCATTTTTATTAGAGTTCCCTTCATATGATACACAGAATAATAAGAAATGAGGAAAAACAAACATTCTCAAACAACTCATGATGTAGGTGGTCAGAAAAACGCTTGAATAGACCTGGAGTAACCAATAAAAAAACGTGAAAAAGGAAAAGTGAAATTAAATTTTCGAAAAAAAAAAAACAAAATTTAACCGGAAATTTAAGGTTATATTAAAAATTCCACACTTTCCATAAATCTAGAATAGCAACATTTCAAAACCATGGAGTTATAGGAAAATGTTTTTTACTCACTGAATTAGGACATCAAGGGAATGTTTTATAGTTACCAGATGAAAGCGCGAAATTGCTAAAAATATACCATTTTTTTTTTCAATTTGAGAACAAATTAAAAAATTTATAACTCCTACAAATCTGATAAAAACAACATTTCAAAACAATGGGGCGATAAACAAATATATTTTACATGTACTCACAGAATTCTAACAGCAGTAGAACATTTTGAGGTTGTCAGATAAAAGCACAAAAAATGTTAAAACCGACAAAATTTTAGGAAATTTATAGTAATATTAAAAAAAAAATCCTCAACTCCTTCAAATCTAATATAGGCGATAAAACAATGGGGTGATAGAGAAATATATCTTACATATACTCACTAAATTAAAACAGCAGTGGAACGTTTCGAAAGTTCCAGATGAAAGCGCGAATAATGTTAAAAATGACAAAAAAATTTCGGAATTTAGGGTCATATTGCAAATTTTTTAACTCCTACAAATCTAATAAAGGCAACATTTCAAAACGATGGGATGATAGAAAAATATATATTACGTACATATGTGAGTCGCGGTGGCGTGATGAAAGCGACGATAGCTGTCAAACGTAATACATGATAAATGGTGCGGGTTCAAACCCCGGCGGGCAAAGTATGATCAAGATCGATGAACGAAATTTACGCGGGGTGCCTCTAGGCAGGGCACTGTAACCCACAGCCTTGGGGCTATGCTCGATAACCTTACCGGTTTCTCATTGGTCCCATACGAGATGAAATGGCAAGATGCAAGATATATCTCGTATTCAAATACAATTGTAAACATTGACATTGACACAAAATGACAAAAAATTTACGGGAGTTACGAATTTTCACGTTCTAATTCAGTAGTGGCCGAAAAATGCATTTCCGTATCATCTAACAGTTTTTGTAATATTGCCTTTATTAGATTTATAGGAGTTACGAATTTTCGATATAACTTTCAAAAATGTTGTCATCTTTAACGATTTTCGCGCTTTTATCTGGTGCCCTGCTTTTGTTCTAATCTAGTGAGCTAGTGCTAAAATATATACCTATCATTCCATGGTAATGAAATGTTGCCTTTGTTAGATTAGTTGGACTTAATAATCGGAAGATTTCAATGTAACCCTAAACTTTTTTAAAAATATGCAATTGTTAGCAATTTTCGCGACTTATCTGGCTTCAAAAGGTCTCACTGTTGATATAATTTAATGGGCACATGCAAAATACATTTCTCTATAACCCCATATTATTGAAATGTTGTGTTTATAAGATTTGCAGGTGTTACGGATTTTTCGATAGGGGTTTTTATTTTAAGGCTAGCTTGGAACTTTCTTCTTGCTCAATTTCTCTGCTACTTAACATCTATGCGGCCGAAAAAAAAATCCGTTTGATACAGTTTTATACAAGCACAGACGGTGTACAGACCGACAAGATGATCGCATGAGAACTATACTTTTATTGGGATCTTTCAATTTCTCAAATAAATTTCATTTTATATTATTCGAAAGAGCATATTATATATGTGTATGATATCTCTGCAATTAAGAAAAATTCTGCCAATTTTTTCCACTGGCTTCACATTGGTACTTATGACGTACTTTTTCTTTCTAACGGCAGTGCTGATACGAGTCAAAAAACGAGATCAGATAGATCTGTGAACTTTTGAATCACTGATTGAGTGATTATATAAACCAGAGACAACTTAAAAGAGACACTCTACAAAAAAAGTACCCAAATAGAAATTATACTTTACAGAATTACACTTGGAGAAAATTAGTCCCAGCTGGTTTGTAACATAAAATTGTGCACATTGAAAGTACACCACGTAATGTAGGGTATTATACCCTTTGAATTGTCCCGATAGAGTGCAATCTTCTCGGTGACGCAATTCCGATGGGTAGAATCTCACTGACAAATGTGACATGCTTTTGACGCGCGCTTTGTGGTGTCAGTATATGCAGATTTGCTAACTAATATGGATGCTCCAAACTCTAAGTTCGAGATGATTGGAACGAATGGTCCAAGCACAGACCAGTGGTTCCCAAAGTGGGGTACACGAAAGACACGCAAAAGAAAATTTGTATGTCTTAATCGGATTTGTATTTGCTGAAAGCTTCCGCCATCTGGTTAGAAAAGGATGTCACTTGTGGCACAGGAAGCAATTCGTTATATTTTTTACCGTCAGTCACCCAAGTTATTGAACCTTCATCGCGTCCGCATTGCTTTACTCCTTCCAGACAATCAGTTGTTTACTGTATCTTTTACAGCATGCACTTAAACTGGCCGCGAAACGGGCGGGATATGTTCTCCTCGAGAATTGAGAAAGAGGGCAGGTTTCCCAAGATTTGGGAATTTTATAAAAATAATCTTTATTCTTTTGACATTTTACGCGCAATAGCATTTTCTATATTATGCCCCAAATGATGCGGATTTTTTTCATAGTTAAAAGGGAAGTTTTCGCGAACATTCGGCGAACAGTGCTTTCTATTGTTCCACTTTTATTTTTCTATGCCCGAAGATTTGAAACCTTATGCAGCAACGAATTACTGGTGTAAGTTGGACAGATATGGGATTATCGTTTTGCCAAACCCCTTCGAGGCTATTAATTACAAGACGTTTGCATTCTATTTAATAGAGTTCATTTTTATTTTACATGAGGTCCACTTTAAGAGTCCGCAATATAAATACTTTCTTTTGATAAGTTTCCAAGTTTGGGAACCGGTAACCTAAAATATCACAAATGTCTACCCAAGAACTTCAGCGTTCTTTGAAAATTCGAATGTAAAAAAGTCAATGATGAATACAGAAATGCATGCCCGCATTATCCCTTTATAAATTCACCCCTACTTGCTACTAGTAATTCAATCCCTACTTGAAAATAAAAAAAGAAATGATAATTTTTGATTAATTCTGACTTTAAATCGCAATTTCTACAGAAAAGTTAAATTTTCCTCGATTTCTCGATTAATTTATTTTTCCGAAAAACTTCGTTCCGAAAGATAATTTCGGCTTCGGTATAACCATTTATCGACATATTTCGACGTTCATATTATTGCGACCAAAGTGAAAACTTCGCTTTATTCCAGATTATGATATGCGAAGTGAAGAAGATACTACAATCTCGCAAGAACTAAGTGATGTCGAACCATTTCAAACTATTGATACACTTGTATACCGAAAACTCAAACAAAAGAACTAACAAACAAATCATTATATTTCGTTGTTGAAATATGAAAATTGTGTCTTTTAGTTTGAATTGAAAATACATTACAAACTATAAATTTCTTTATTTCACAATGAGGACAAGTTATAATATTAAAAAGGAGATATTTGTTATTTACGAATAATTAGTGATCTGATCCGATTCGAAAAAAATTCGATTTCGAAATGATTCGGTTTTGCCCGGCCCTAGTTATGGTGACGTCTGCGTTCACCAACCATAGGGCTACCTAACTATGAAACTACGGTATATTTCAAATTATTTCTGTGTGTATGTAAACTTGCTTTTCGTTATGTTGGGTATCTCATAACGCTGTTTCCTATATCTTGGGCTTTTCGTATTTTGGACCATTAATAGGCTATGAGATTTGACCTTCTAACCTATATTTCTGGTTGATACTGAAAGATATGAGGAGTCGACAAGTTGAGCGAATCCCTTAATAGGTATAGGTCAACAACGGGTAGGCCTATTAATAGATGGCAACATAACATCTACAATCTCAACGCAATCAGAGTGCAGTGTAGGGATGTATGTTTTCTCGAATCGAATCGCGAATAAAATTATTTCGAATCGATTCGTTCTGAATATGTGTGTATTTGCAAAAAATAATATTAATGCTACTATAATAATCTACGAATTCAAAAAAATAAAATCCGTTTCAATTTCGCAATTCTAAGTTCAGCAACACTCAGGAACAAAATCTGTAAAGTTTTTCAACAAGAGGACCAGAATATCGGAATGTCTACTTCCCAGTTCTGCAATAAGAAAAAAAAATATAATCACGATTTATTTTTCTGGAATGTCTTAACTCGATTCGAATTGACATTGATTTGAATCGGTTCGATTCCAAAATTATGAAACTTACATCCCTATTTTAAAATAACAGTGGCGAATAAAAGCTTGTTTTCATTTAATTTTGTTCCTTCCCGATGGATTAAAATAACTTTCAAAAATTTGAGTCGATTGTTGTTTACATGGCAAATCGATAGTATAGTATTAGAAAAAAGACTTGTTATAACCTTGTGCATCATAATCGGAGTTTTTTCGCTTATCATGTTTCCAATGTTATTGAATTGTCTATTGCAAATTATATTGCCCATTGTTATTCCATGGTACAAAGATATAATTAGGCTTGAGATAACTGATATCATTTGATGCTACTACCGCGTTACAGTAATTTACTCAGTAAATGGTACTTTAATTGGGTGTGGATACATCAAATCGAGGCTGAAATTTCCGGAATAAAATATACAAGTGGCAAACAACAGTGTGTTGGAAATCGCAAGTTGATTTTTTAGATAAATTATTTTGCACAGAATCGCGTTCGCTCAGGCGTACACTGTGAAAGTCATCCTTTTTTCAATACAGACCACAAAACTTTTCCCATTGTGAGATATAGACTAAAAATCGCCGGAGTCAAAGGTGGATAAAAACTGGCCACAGAATTAGGAATTGAGAGAAAAGAATAGTCTCTATCAAGATAATGAAATTTAACATAGATGATAATAGGAAAATTTTTTCTGCGCCACACGCCCACATAATCGGTCGCAAAAATTCACTGAAATAATGTGTAAGCACCTCCTTGTCGGCGCGATCCATCAGTAATTCATGCTTGGCAAAATACAATTCGTCAAAATATTTCTGACTGGGTTATGGTGATGTCTACGTTCATTAACCATAGGCTTACCTAATTATGAAACTACGGTATATTCCGAATTATTTTTTTGTGTGTATGTAAACATGCGTTTCGTTATGTATCCCATAACGCGGTTTCCTATATCTCAGGGTTTTCGTGTTTTGGATCACTAACAGGCTACGAGATTTGACCTTCTAACCCAAATTTTTGGTTGATATTGAAAGATATGAAAAGTGGACAAGTTGGTCGAATCCCTCACTAGGAATAAGTCAACAGCGGGTAGGCATATTATTTGATGGCAATCTAACATATACAATCCAAATGCAATCAGGGTGCAGTGTGGGGATGCAAGTTTTCTCGAATCGAATCTTGAAAAAAATTATTCGGAAGCGATTCGTTTTAAAAATGTTTGTATTTGCAAAAAAAATTAATGCCAATGCTACTATCATAATCCACGAAGTCAAAATATATAATTCGTTCCAATTCCACAGTTCTAAGCTCTACAACACTCGGATAAAAAATCCATAAAGCTTTATATTGATTTTGCAGAAAGATATGAAAAAAACCTCTGAAAGAAATTTCACCAAGAGGACCAAAATATGGAAATCTCTGCATCCCAGTTCTGGAATAAGAATCTAATATGATTAGATTTACTTTCCTGAAATGTCTTCAGTCGATTCGAATTGATTTGAATCGATTAATTCTGGAACTTCCATCCCGATTTTGAAGATACCATTGGTGAATAAATTCATGTTTTTATTGAAATTTTGGTCATTCCCAATGAACTAAAATAACTTTCGAAAATTTGAGTCGATTGTTGGTTAGAAAACACAATCAAGAAACGACAACAGCAACGGAAAGAGATGCCCATGGTAGTATGTTCTCAGAAAAAAAGACTTGTCATGACCTTGTGCCCCATAATCGGAGTTTTTACTCTTAAAATGTTTCCGATGTTACTGAATTGCCTTTTGCAAATTATATTGTCCATTGTTATTCCATGGTACAAAGATATAATTAGGGTCGAGATACCTGATATCATTTGATGCTACAGCCGTGTTACCGTAATCTATTCAGTAAATGATACTTCAATTTGGTGTGGAGCCTCAAACCGAAGCTGAAATTTCCGGAATAAAATACATGTAATTCGCTAACAACAATGTTGATTTTTCAGACAAATTATTTTGCATAGAATCCTGTTCTCTCAGGCATACGCTGTGAAAGTCATTATTTTTTAACAACGGGTAGGCCTATTAATCGTTGGCAATATAACATATATAATCAAAACGCAATCAGAGTGCAGTGTAGAGATGCAGGTTGTTTCGAAGAGAATCGTGAATTAAATTATTTCGGATCAATTTGTTTTGAATATATTTGTATTTGTAAAAAAAATATTGTTTATGCTACTATAAAAATTCACAAAGTTATAAAATAAAATTCGTTTTAATTTCGTAACTCTAATTTCAGCAACACTCAGAAACAAAAAACCATAAAGCTTTTTCACCAAGAGGACCAAAATATCGAAATGTCTACATCCCAGTTCTGCAATTTTTCTGAAATGTCTTCACTCGATTCGAATTGACATTGAATTGAATCGATTCGAAAATTCTGAAACTTACATCCATTTTCTGAAGATAACAGTGCCGAATAATTGCCTGCTTTCATTTCATTTTGTTCATTCTCAATGGACTAAAATAAATTTCGAAAATATGAGTCGAAAATACCGAAAATAAATAGACAAAACAATAATACACGATATGCGAAACTACTTGCATTTAGTAAAATACGGTTATAATAAAATATGAATTAAGGTAACAGTGGTTATCCAGTTTTACTTGGCATCTGTGAAGAGAGGACCAATGGGGTTGACGGAATTGTGTATATATTGGGTACGTGTTGATATAATGACTCATGTGGGCTAATGAAAGATTAATAAAGCAATGCGATGAATTTGTGATTTTATCGTGAAAATGCGCATGTTTGTAAATTTAAATTGAGTAAAATTAGTCATATGCGCCTAAGATTGCGCTCCCATATATTTCTTTTTGAAAAGAGATATTACAAAAAGCGTAAGAAAATGCCTTTTTACTTGTCATTTTATGTTGTGTACTTTAAGTCATGTATCCCGTTCATGTGTCCAGAAATTCTAATATGCTAAGAATTTTTTAATCAAGTATGCCACTGATGGAAGGATAATTTTTTATTGGGATAAGGTACAGTTGGATAAAGCAAGTTTTATTAGAAATTTTCACTGATAATGCATAGACTATGTTTAAAATTATCAAACTAAGAAGATGTCAATTTTTCACAGGTTGACGAAACGAAAAATACAACTATAAATCTATGGTACGTTTCCCCATGCGGATACATTGAATGCAATATACCAGGTTCATCTTCGGGAGGATCTTGTGGGGGATGGGGATGTATCCCTAAAAGGTAAGCTGAAGTTCGTATTCTTTATCGACTTGAGATTGGCCATTGTTCCAAAATGACCTGCTGTTCATCACATATGAATGGTCAATTCGATTCGATGATTTAAAGCATAAACTATCCAAATATAGTCGTAAATCAACCACATGAACAAAAATCATGTAATGTGGTATGGAATTTTCATTATTTTACGACAATATACAATTGAAATTTTTCGATTTTAGGGAATTTCATTTGGAACCATAGATATGAAGTACAATTTGCAATTGTATTGCTTTTGATAGTTTTTCAATATAATTTTTAGCAAACTTTCATTGCTGAAAATTCTTGGTTCTAATAATAGGTCAAAATAACGGTAATAGAAACTGGACATTTGCAATTGATATGGAACTGACCATTCGGTGTAAACACTTTCTGACAATAAGCACAAAGAAAATAGTATGAAATTGGCAGAGCAGTGATTTTTTTTTATTTTTTACTGAAATTCACTTTAAGCAAGGGCGGAAGCAGCGCCCAAAGGGAACTGACTAACGGATACCAAACAGCAAAGAGCCACTTAAAGATGTAGTACAAGCAACTGCACTCCAAACGGAAAAAAATCCCAAACAGAATTGAACCATAATGGTAAAGTGCAGTGAGTGGTATCTGCCCTAGGCGATGCTAAACCATCTACCTCTTCCTTATGGTCGCCTCTTAAGACACACAGGAAATACGTTAGGACTATTCTAAAGCCCGTAAAACATCAGAATAGCGTCTTTCATTTTCATGGTCACAAAATCAGAAAATCGTGACTGGACTAACTGCAACCGTGGTCAACTGGATGAACATAACGTGGTCTTCTCGGCGCGATCCATCAGTAAGCTTGTTAACAAAAACACGTGTATACTAACTATTTCGGACAGGAAGGATATTTTCCCTCATAAAATATAGCTACTAAACTTTTTTCGTCTAAATTTTTATAGTTGCAAAGCAGGAATGATCATCTACGTTGTAGCATGCGTCATCATGTCTATCTTGACAACCATTTCAAACGTTATTGTGATTGTCGTTTTCAAGAAATATAAATCGTTAAGGAATTCACAAGCGCTCTACAAAATGTCTCTCGCCGTTTCTGATTTGCTGATAGGAATCTTCGCATTTCCTTGCACCATCACCTTCGTGATGAAGTATGGCACGAAGTGGTCATTTCAGCGATACCCTGAACTTCACATGTTGTCAGGTTTTATTACATCTTTGACGTTTCTGGTAACTTTGTTTTTCCTGATATGTGCGGGAATAGATAGGATTTATGTTATCACTTTTCCGTTGAAGAGTCGAAAAAATAAGAAAAAACTGAAACGCGCTGCATGCTATTGCATTGGCATATCATGGATAGTCGCAATCTTGTTGAGCGCGCTTCCTTGTTACCCTAATTCGAGTTTCATTTATTTCGCATCTTTGTCTATGACGTTAGATTTTATTACGATATCGAACTATTCAATTATTTTTATTATTGTTGGTTTGGTTTTGACATGGTCGAGCGGAATAGCCGTATTTGTGTTGGTCAGAAAACACAATCAAGAAATGACAACAACAACGGAAAGAGAAGCCCATGCTAGTATGTTATCAGAAAAAAGACTTGCCATGACCTTGTGCATTATAATCGGAGTTTTTACGCTTAACATGTTTCCAATGTTACTGAATTGTTTATTGCAAATGGTATTGCCCATGGTTAATCCACTGTACAAAGATATATTAGGGTTGAGATACATGATACCATTTGATGCCGCAGCTGTGTTCATTCTCTTATCTAACAGTTTTTGGAATTGTGTGATTTATAGCTTCCGAAACAAAGATTTTCGACAAAAAGTCAAGGAGATAATTAGATTTAGGAAGATAGATACATTTAGATAGCCTGGCTCCACACACACTGTATTAAAAGTACAGTAAATTTACTGGAAATTTGCAGTAATTGTATATTTCCAAAGTTAAAAAAACCATGTTGATGAGATTTATGCCAATTATGGGGTGTTGATGAACCGCACCTTCGCGGTGCGTTCCATCAACACCCCATATTTGGCCAAAAAAAACTCAATTTTGATTTTTTTTCAATACTACCAAATAAAATTAGTGTCAAAGACCAGTGATTTTGTTGCATTTTTTGTTACAGTGCAGGCAGACTTTTTTCTCTTCTCGCAAATTACAACCGTTGCCGAATTAGAAAAATTTTGTCGAAACGTCTTTTGTTGAGTATTTGTCGCCGACAGGACGCGTGGCGTTCACAAATATCGCCATGAAACAAATCTTGATCTCGTGGTCGATTTGATAATAGTACCTTTCTGACGTTTATAACGAGCGCGTGAAACAAATTCGGGGGAAGTTATTGTCGTTGTGAATTACTTTATTAATAGCTCTAAACTATGAAAAGCACTGATTGGTATTATCTTGATGGTATGTTCATGTAAATTACTGCTCCAGAGGTTGGCGGGAGTGTAGGAAGCTGGTTCACCGCACTTTTGGTCGTTTTGGCGGGTTAAATTTGTGGCTTTAATTACACGCATTCAAAGTCCTTGATAATAAGGATTTCATCAAGAAGTTTATGTCTATATGTTATTGTGGTATTTATGATTCACAATTGTACATCATTATTTTGAATATAAATTTTAATTCTTGTGAATATTTTCATCATTAAATATGCATGTATATGGCGTGTATTTTTCGTTTTAGGAGTTGCGTGGTTGTCATCTAATGAGAATCTTATCTGTAGCCTATCCTCGAATTGATTGTATTACAGCAATGGATACTAAAAGTAACATTTTGTGCAGTATGACGAAGTAAAACAATAAAATATCACGGAGTATACCAAAGCTAGGATTTGTTCTTCGGTAATCGCACGAGCAAGCACCTAACGTGTGCAAAGTATTCATCAGACAATTCCGGTGGGGAGGGATGATTTAACTGGTCAAATCAAATTTCTGCACTAGAAATCGCAAAATGTTTTGTGTGAAGCAGTGTTTGAGGGATTGAGGAAGGTGAAAAATTATAGTTTGAGTGAACTATGTAACTATGTGATACATGCGGACCGAATTTCGTCAAAGTGATAAATTGTGACGACGACTGCACGACTTCAGAAATATCTAATATAATAAGATAGGATATCATTTTTATCCTGCGGGGGAGGAAACCGATTTACCGATTGGCACCCTGAGAAGCCATTTTGTTGATCCCTGTAATAAGGTGTTCACTCAGTCAAAAAAAAACAACATTCAATTATGTTTTATTAAGTGTACGTCGCTGATGTACCGCGCCCCAAAGGCGCGATCAATCTGTGACTTATACTTGACAAATTAAATTTCTGATTAAACTTCAGCCTGGTTTCGGCATAGGGAGCAATAATCGTAGTCTGTCTGCTTTTTGTATAGCACTTGAAGTTGAACTTGAAGTCAGTTGAAAATACTGTTAAATGTTTTTATATTATCTACTGCACTGTAATCATTGCATTACTTGATACATTTAATGGTGAAATACATTTATGACTAAGCTCGCTCAACTGTATGCCGATAAGGTGAGTTTCTGCTGAGTTATGGAAAAACCTAACGAAGCAAACCGTTTTTATGATTGAATTTTTAGGATTTGACCAGTCAAACCCACAGTTCAACAAAGGCAAACCTAATAATGAATAAAGTTCAAAAACTCTCAGAAATTTGAACATATTTGAATAAAAATGGTTGCAACTTGTAATGCTGTTCATCCTGTAGAGAGTTTGCAATTTATAATTCCTTCAGAAATTTTTCTACATTCCTGCCGATTTATGAAAAACACCAATGGATCCTTAAAAACTTCCACAGCTTGCACTGTAACAACGATGCTGTAAATTTACCTTCCATTTGCAGTGCTTGTGTATTCACGGAATTTAGAGTCGCATTGTTGAATTTATATTATTAAATATGCCAAGTTCAGAATGGAATGGAATATTGACTAGAATGGAATGTGCCGTGGATGCGCGGTCCATCCACAGTCCATACGTTGCCAAAAAGTATACATTACAGCTTTATTTCGGTGTTACCAAGTCAATTTACCGTCAAAACACTGTCATTGTGTTTAGAATAACAGCACAAATCGTTTTGGTTACGTATATTATTGAGTCATATTCTCGGTTTTCCTCTCCCGTAGTATATAACTGATCCTTACGCAAACGTTGAAAAATTACTTTTGAAACAAATCGGTTGCCGAATCAACGCGGATTTCTTGTTTTGGAATGAAATTACAATTGTGCCTGCGGATGACATAACGTGCTACGAACAAAACTCAGAATTTTAGGCCATGAATCTTCTTGGGCCATACTGTGACCTGGACGTTCACCCCCATTCCATTGATATTGACCATGCACATACGCTACTTGCGCATGAGGATAGTATGCATGTTCAATCAAGTGTCCTGCTTCTGGATAAAAATGAATTTCATCTTTTGGGTGGTTGTGTTCATTCAGCAATTTTTCAGCGTGATTTCCCACTTGTTTTATAAATCTCTCATGATAACCGTCTTTGCCGCCGTAAACGAACATGAATGCCGTCGAATGACGTTTATGAAAATGAAACATATTTTCTTTTCGTACGTTACTCCAATTGCCCGCCTCTATTTCTGGATATTCTCCACGTATAATAATCGCACCATCTTTCAAAGGTTCGACTTTCATGGTAAAACCACTGGGCATATCCCACAATTTATCACGATATCGAAACATATTATAACAAACATACCATCCGCTTATCGCTACAACACAGGCAAACAGGCGCTGTGGAGCACAACTCGCAATTCCAAGAGAAAGACTTGCACCTAAACAATTAGCAACAATTCCGATCCCTCTAGAAAACTCCACTCGTGGATGATTTTTCAAAAATATTGCTGCTTTTTCGAAATATTCCAAATCCAGATTGTAGTCTGATTTTGGGAGATCATCTCTTCCAAAGTATCTGAGAGCTAAAGTAACAAAGCCGTGTGAAGCGAGCAATGCAGCTTTGAAGTTGAACGCTCCTGGATGTGAACCGCTTATACTCAACAGTCCTATAAAAACAAAGAAGCTTTCTAGAATCAGACATACAAGAGATACTTTTTGCAAAATAAGGATAATTATTTGAAATGCTGCCAAGAAAAACAGACACTGTAGAGTTTGGAAATAAGGATAAATAATAAATAATATCAATACTATAAATATGATATAAATCAGATAAATATTTTAATAATCTAATGAAAAAGGACACTCAAGCCAAGTAAGACCAGAATGACGAACACTCGTTCTTTTCGTGTGACATTATCAAGATACACAGGAAAAAGTTTACAAATGATTTTACAGCTCGGTTGAGACATTCAGACAGAACATTTTAAACATCCTACGAGTAAATTATTTATAGGAATATAGCTTATATACCAACCTGGAAAGCGACCCGTACCCGGCGGAATGTACAAAGTTCCCCTGATTCTTCCAACCGAAACTTCATATTCTTTTACACCAGGCCGAGCATATGTTCTTGTTATAATCACATTTGTTAGTGCTTCATTTTCTTTTATTGCATGTACGTCTTCCAATGTTGATATAAATTCATTATACAAACAAAACTTTACTGTGAATGGTCGCATTGGGTTCTTTACATGAAATCTTTCATGCTTTCTCTGATGGAGGAAAATAAATTATTTGTAGAAGGAATTGGTATTTTGTTTGGGACAATGTAGATGGATCGAAAGACAAAAGGCAGCAGCACGTTGTGCACAAACAAATTTATTTCCTGGTAATTGTTTTTTTTTTAAAAAAAAATTCGCTCTGTGATACGCTGAACGCAGCGCATGTTAGGAACCAAGTAATGGCAACTTATGAACTTATAAAGTTATTTGAAGTGTAGTACTAAAACTACCCTTGAGGTGGAAACCATTTGTGGACTGAACTGCTGCTATAATGAAGTAGCCTGCAGTGATGGTATCGGCCCTGCGCGATTGTATAAATATCTACAACCTCACAGAATGTTTTCCGTTAAGAATGCACTGGAGTTTTTAAAATAGTATCATAACCTATGAGTAGGGCTGGACGAAACCGAATCATTTGGATTTCGAATCTGATTCGATTCGTTTCGATTCGTTGATTTCATAAAAATAACAAATATCTCATTTTTACTATTACTATTATAGTCTACATTATGATAATTAGGAAATATACAGTTACGAATTACAGATATTAGCATAAACTGACTTAAAAGCGACGTATTTTCATTTCATTTTCGAAATACAATCGATTTTGGTCAAATTTGTCTGTCGTTAAAAAATGAAAAAATTAAGTTCATTTAACATGTTTTTGTTCCTATGACCAATTCCCAATTGATTCAAATAATCTGTACGTCGAATCAATTCGAATCGGATTGCCCAGCCCTACCTATGAAAGACCATATTCCATTCCCAATCAGCGCTACTTCAAGCCATCCATAAAGTGAATTTCAATAAAAACAGCTATTTCTAGAAGAAATGTATATAAGCACTTCGGAAAATATATAACATTCCTAAATTTGCTCAATTACCTTGTTTAAAACAGATGGTACCATAGAACTTATTGGTCCCATTGGCCAAATTCCCTCATAAGTTCCGCCATATGACTTTCTCCTTTGTACATCAACGTTGCCTATAAGGAATCAAAATGATTATCAGAAATCTTGAAAATGAGATAGTCTAACATTTTAGTCGTATTAAAAAGTTAAGCATGCGACAGTCAATATTGTAAAACATTTATGGAATAAGATATGAATTATGACATTATTGAGGAGCGTTCAATCTGTAGTATATGTTTGCTCGGAACCCAGATTTTGCATTCAAGTGGTTTTTAGCTTTCACGTCCATATAAATTCACTGAAAAGTATATATTCGAATAAAAATGCTAACATTTCATCAATAAAGTTGTACCGTAACCATATTTTACCATTTTGATCTGCAATATAATGAGCTAAACTTTCGAATACAACATCATTGTCAAGTTGAATAGAAGCATGGAGTGATAGTTTCTGTGATGGATCCAATCCTAAAATAATACAAATATATAAGATACGGGTTAACGTTGCAATGTGAACTTGGTAATAAAATACGCCGTTAATAAGTTTTATTGATATCATAATATACATGGAGACTTATCTTGCAATTTTGAAACATAGGAAATATCATGGTGATTCGGTAATTCTATACTTTCAGCTGTGATCCCTAATGCCAAATATTGGGGGTCCGACCCTCACTAAATCAGCGAAAATCATGTAAAACCGCTAAATTTTCCCGCGCATTGGTGACACATACTTAACAAAAGGTGCTTTGGCAAAACGTCTCCAAATGGGGTGCGATGTGGACATAATTACCTATCATAATGGTACCACACCAGCCAGCAAGTGCCCTTTTTCTTCCGCAAAATTTTCTGCGCTAACCTAAGCCGTTTACACGCTTCTCTCAGTCAGAATTTTACTTAGTCAAGCATGACCACAGATTAAACCCGTTTCATAGACGCGATCCATCAGTAGACCATGCTTAGATAAAATTAATTCGAATGGGATAAGCAACATTGTTTGAATACTTTTGTTCTTTTTGCTGGTAGAAATTTAAAAAAGCACAATGTTTCGTGACTTCAGTTTGTAAATATTCATTGACGAAATTTTGGAAACAGTTAATAGCGGAAATAGCAGTCACCGTGCGCGGTAAAATAATTTCTTTTCGTTCAACGAATTTGAATGTGACGAATGAAAGGCGAATCTTGTTTTTCAAAATCTAATATTTAAAGCAAGCGAATAGTTTTGAAAGTGCTTTGCCAAATACACAATTGAAAGACAAATACGGAAGATATTATTGAAAGTGCTTCTTGCTTTTTCAATTCTATTATACTAAAGGTAATAAATAATTTTTAAGTTTTCGCTAAGTCAAATATGAAACACGAAATACTATCTTTGAAAGAAAATTTGGACAAAACAGTCCATTTTGATTTTTTTCAATACCGCCAAGTGAAATTACTCTCAAATATCAGTGATTTTGTTGCATTTTTTTTGTTACAGTGTAGATAAGAGTATGTCGAAAATAAATTCGGTATAATAAGTACACTAGGCAAACTGGGTACTTTTATCTAAAATTACTACACTAATATAAAAGACGAACAAATAGATTTAAGAATGTTTCTTATTTTTTCAATATTACCGACAATTGAATAATTTTAGAAATTGATTTTTGTTTCTTCAAGTCAAATACAAAGGACGAATAAATATCTTGATAATGATTCTTGTTTTTCTGGTCCAAAAAATAACCACAAATGGATGATTAGAATATTGATTCATATCTCTCCAAAATCTAAATCGATTATATAAAACGAATAATTTATTTCCAAAGTGATTCCTGTTCTGTGTTCCTCAAAATTCAATATTAACGGCAATTGCATAATTTCAAAATTGATTTCGCGCTTTTGTAATGAACGACGGATAGATATATTTAAAAGTTATTTTTTTTGTTTTGAAAAATCGAATATAAACTGCAAATAATTAATTTCAAAAGTAATTTCCATTTTTTCAAGTCAAATATGAGAGAAAATTAAATATATCTTTGAAAGTTGTTTTTGTTTTTCTACCTAAATCGGAAATAACCTATTCACGAAGTGATAACAAATGAGAGGAAATTTGTTCTCATTTATTTACAATTTATTATCAGCCCATTATGAATGAAATTGTGCTTATATGTGACCCAGAAATCTAATATTGTAAATCACGAATACATACGTGTGCGTCATTCAACTTTCTATTTCATCCTTACGATTATTTTCAATAATAAAATATAACAGGGGCGACAGGAAATCTCCGATATTGAGGGATCCAACTCGCCCACAAAAGTCATTTCTGAGTCATTTTACAAAACACTGCAAAAGTTTTATGAAACATTTTGATGATTTAATGTGGCCGTAAAAAAAAGAAAATCTCCTCTTTGCCCATTGTTTTCATGAACAAATCGAGCGTAGTTATTGGGCGACAATATAATCGATTGGATTCGAGAAAAAAAAAACACATGGGTTTGGATGGAATTCAGATATACAAGGTTCGGACCTGAATCTGTTCCATCCCTATCCGGAGCGATCGCGTAGAGCACACGGTTATTTCAGTATACATTGTTTGTGAAAATTTTGAATTGTCTAAAATTTCTCGATGTGTCTCGGCAAATCCGGAAGTTTAATAAAATATAACTTACCTATTATATCAATGAATATTGGCTCATCAGCAAGTGAAACTTTTTTGTTCACACGGATCTGAATCATTTCCGTTAATTGGTCCATAGCACTCACTCACTGTTAACATCTGCTTCCAAAACCTTTATGAAGGATTCTGTCAGTTACCTCAGCCGATCGATTAGTTAGAAGATAAATATAAAAGCAAGTCTCCGACTTCTGAGTCTGAAGGCAACAGTGCTTTGCCATATTAGTATGATTCATACCGGTCCTAAAAAGGAACCATCTGGGTTATGCGTTGAATCATTCCACATCCTGGTGCGTGTTCTTGCTCATTCAGCTCGAAGTCTTCGAAGGCAAGCGCCAAGCTATGGCTCGGTGGCGCCCACGTGCGTCGTTACACATTTAATGATGCCTTCTTGCATCCTGCAACACTACAGGATTTTGCTCCAATTTTTTTCCAAATGAGAGTAAAGAAATTTGAAAGAAAAAAAATGAAAAAGAGTTCATTTTAATGTACAGATTTATATTACAGTACAGATTAGATTATATTAGATTTTGCTATATGATGGCGTCTGTGGGCGGAGAAAACAGATAAGATAACATAAAAGATCGCCCCCTACTGGCTCAAAAATCTCCATGGCTACGTTTGTCGCCACTCGCCACTGCTCAGTGCTTATTCTGTATTGCTTAGATGCTTGTGCGTTTTTTCTGTTTTTGGCTTGGAACGGAGTTGACTTAGGTATATATGCATAGCCTATTTATCACTCTGTAACAATAAACTATTTATTTGAATAAAAGAGGTATACATAAATAACGACAAGGCTAGTAGCTCAGACTGCACAGGATTCAAAAAGCAATGATTTCGTGATGTAGGGCTAGATAGTGATGATACCAGTAACACTGAACAAACTGCACAGTACAAGTCTAATGTTGAGCTAGTTAACTCAAAGCTGGACCAGTTCTTCGTATTTTGAAAAGCATATCTTCAACCTGGAGTCAATATGAATCAAGGTAAAACATTTAAAATAAAATTATAATTCTACTCAGGATAAATATGACTGTGAAACCCTATAGCCATGCTACATGTGATTCTAGTCTCCTTTAACTGTTTAATCTGTTACTGTTGCATACCACATTTTAGTTGGCACAGTGCAGTTGGCCAAAATCTTGCTGCTACTTTTTGCATAAGCTCTCTACTCGAAATACACTCTGCATCTCTGATTCGGTTCATAGGTTATGAAAATGCTATGGTATTCGGTATTCGATAGGTTGCCCTGTACAAGATGCACAAAAACTGTTGTTTAATCACATAAGCCTACATGTGAAAACAGTTTTAAACATTAGTAAGTTTCGCTTCAACAACAGTTTATGTAGGTCATTGACCATAGTCAGCTATTTAGTTATTAGATAAATAAATGGTTTTCGTGAATATTTTTTCAGATTGTCTCTGTCATCCAAAGCATTTCATAGAAAATACAACTTACATTATTATACACTGGACCAATTTGCAAAGATATTTATATTTTCTCCTGTAGACTTAACTTATATTCCTATCTAACCGATTAGTTGAGATAACCCTATTCACTATTAACTTGATAGCTTTTAAATAAGATATTCATTCATTTCGTTAATTTTTTCACACAGCAGCAACACCCAATTTCAATCTTGGACATAAAGTTGCAAAAGAAGAGGTGGATCTTTATTCATGGGCTGATGAAGAACGAGAGAAAACTCCAAGACAGAATGATAAAAATGCTTACAACCGTTGGGAATTAGATGTCAAACCTTTGATTAGCTCAGACAGATGGCTTCAACTTCATGGTTTGAAACGGAATCGCTTGAAACTTCATCAGATTTTATCAAGAATTGGATTCAAACATACCGACAGTATGTGCTTGTTTGTTTAATAAGCATTGTGAAAATAATATTTTCAAACATTGGTTGTCTCTGCCATATCTGGTGTTATTGATCTGTTTATGGAATGAACACCCTCATCGAAAAAAAAGTATTTTCTCATTGTAAAAAAACGCTAGCACTGCCATGTACTTATTCCTTTTGGTTAACCAAGGAGAATTTTGATACGGTAGGAAGTAATGCGAATTGAGTCACTGATTCTAGGTGTAGGAAACTCTTTTTTTAAGCGTTCGAAATATTTATTTTATTTTATTTGGATGGGCAAAAAATCAGTACTGCTATTAAATAGTAGCATTGAGGATTTTTGAACCTGTTTCCACATTTTTATTGGCACGACACACTCAAATTTTTCTTCAGTGTCTGAGTAACAAAGTCTTTGACTTTGATCATCAACCCCAGAACATTCAAAGAATATTTCTTGCTATCTGATCTTGGACAAAAGTCACACATAAAAAATCATTTAAATCCATTTTTTTCCCAAAAGTTTTTTTTAGTTTACTATGAAAATTTGCCATAAAAAAGCGAAATTTTGAGTTGACGTTTCGTATTGATATTCATTGTTTTTGGAGAGAAGACATAGCCAATTTCCCCCCAAAAATTTTTTACAACATCGTACAATTTTTTACAACATCGTGTTCATATCACTGACAAAGATAAAAGAAAGTCGAATGGCCAATTGAGATATTTTTGTATCCGGGTATTATTAACATATTTAAAAAAAATAATACTGATTTCTGAGACTGAAATTTTTCAGTTATCTGTTTTTTTTTTTATTGTTGGCAGTTTATTGAAAATTAGATCATAGTACCGGTAACCTGTATGTTGATTTGCCCATTTAGCCATTCCTTAAACCTGTGGCCCTTCACCCAAAAACTTTGGACATTCTTTACTTTACGTATATCAGCTGGGTAAAAAATGAAAAATTTCAAAAGAATGATTACTATTTGTTCAGGTTATATCAAAAGTTTGAAGAAGCCAGTGGGATCATATTACGGTGAAGGATTGTTCAAACAAATGAGAACAAATGGAGGAAAGACATACAATGTAACTATTTATACTTGTTAAACAATCTGGGGTCATAATTTTGTAAAGATGTATCTGAGTCAACAGTTTGGTAATATTTCATATTAGACAACTTGTCAATTGGTTCAATACAATCCCAGTTAAGAAAAATTAAATTTATCCAAAAATGTTTTGTTAAGTATAAGTCATTAATGAATCGGGCCGCAGAGCGTGGTCCATCTGTGAATTATGCTTGAAAAAATAAATTTCTGGATTTTATTGGTATAGATTTGGTTTTGAATTGAATTAAAATAGGGTTTGGCGTTTGTTTATCTCTCACTGATAAAGTATTGAAACAACCAAGTTGATTTATGTATTTGTACACTTGGCTTTGTTACTTGCGTTCATTAAACGATTTGACTGATGACTTATTCACAAGTTTTTTATATGGGAGAGCCACGTTTTTTTAATGGGATTGTGCTGTAATTCTGGGAACTTCAAAATTTTATGAGGAGATGATCTAAGTAAATGTTTTTAAGCTTTTGTGGTTGCGATACTTTTAAAAAAGTTTGCTGCGCTCGCGATGAATGCAATACTAAAAAAAAAACGATAAAATAAAATGACATGCAATAGTTCGCTATTTACAGCACATGGAGGTTCCCCCGCAGTGTTTAATTCTTCTTGTTATACTTGTGAAATCTTTTATTCGAGCCCTTTTACTTTAATTCCAAATGAACAGAGTAGCGCACCTTTCCTTAACAAGCATTTACTTTAAGGACAATACCTAATTGCTTTTTGCTTTTTGATGATGTAGCAATAGAAGTTTAAAATCCCTTCTAGGCAGAATTCTAGCGTAATTTGTGAAACAAACAGTAGTTTTTGTGTACAAATTATCTGAATATGTATCAAATGCTCATTGCCCCAATGTATGGTGCGGGCTTCAGAATGGTCCTAATGTATTTCCTGCGCATCATAAAAGGTTACTAAAAGGAAGCAAATAAGTGTTAGATGGTGTTACTACTCACTGTACTCTACCATGGAGATTCAGTTTTCGTTTCGGGTGTTTTCCATTGAGAGTGATTTAGCCGAAACGTCATCTTTAAGTAGCTCTTTGCTATTAAGTGGCCGGAATATTATGCATCGCTTTCCGACCTTGCTCAGTTAATTTCAACTAAAAAGAATCAAAACAACGTATGAGAAACCGTTTGGCTGAACTAACGGTGACCTCATTCTGCCAAAGCAAGGTTGGGACATTACATCAGGGTATCATTTATTAATAATTACTAGTCAGATCTTGAAAATTTATTTTTTTTCAGATAACTGTTGGTAAAGAGACTCTACACGAGATTGAAATAAATTTGCCTTGGCGTCCAATCCATCGGTGACTCGTGCTTGACAAAGCAAGTGGTCCCGAAAAATATTCATGGAATACAAGCCTACCATTTAATTAAATAGTTTTCCATATGAAATTCTCACAAAGCCACTTGTTTTTATATTTTTGTATCAGATTTTTAACCGTTGGTAAAGAGAAGCTTTTTAGAGCGATATTGAAAATAATTTGACACAATCATTAAGATTAATAAAAAGACGACAAGACTGGTTAACAAGTGGAAGCCGAAAAATATTTGGTGTAATACAAGTATGTTGTGACACAATTAATAGTTTATCCAGGGTTAAAATTTTGCACTTGCAAGCAACTTCTTTTTCATATTCTGATGTATAAGTGTTTAATGACATTCAATAGAGAAAGCCGTTTAGTGTGATATTGGAACAGCTTCATTAAAATTTATTTTTTAATGTATTTTTCCAAGGCGAATATACATGCTTCACTATTCTACTTATAACATTTTTCGATCTGAAAACTCAAACTCCTGGTATTTCATAGCAGTATTGATAATTTTGCACTTTTTTATACTCGAAAAAAGTAATTTTAATGTTGCAAGATAAAATACAATAGTGCTCACTGACTAATTTTTTATTTTTCCACCCATTTCCCTTTGGGTGTCTGAGAAGCAGAGCATCATTCTGTGGGCCTGATTCAGAAATCATAGATTGAAATCATTCCAACTTGATCTTGTAACTAGAACTGTGTTGCCTGTAGTAATATCACATGTAGCTTTACCACATTAAGAAATATGTCGATACAGGTATGGCCAAACCGAATATTTCCACTATTTCGGAATACATACATTCTTAAAAAAAATTTTCGAATATGAAATATTGAATACATTCTGAATTCAGCCATTTTATTTTTAGAAAAGGATAGCCTTCTAACTTTTTAAGAAAAATATAAATTGCAAAATTTGAAAAAGTTTGATCATAGTGCACAATTTTCTTTATTCTGTAAAGCTATGTCGATTTGGAGGGCAAGAACAAATCTTTCTGTTGATTGTGTTTGGATTTATGCAATAAAAATTTGTGCTTGCGATAAAGGAGCTTACCTAACATTGCCCACCATTACTGTATACAAGTTTAATTTACTATACGTTATCATTATTTTTAGGAACATTGCATTTGCATAGTTCTTGATGTTTCAACAATGGTGCAGTCACAGTTTGACATGTATAGGGAAGCTGTTTGTGAAGTTTTACAAGATCAAGTCACACAACTTGCTAAATTTAACTTGATCAGGTAGGATAATTTCGTACCTATGCACTGTAAATTCAGATTTTCACCAAAATTTAAAATTGTGATATACCTACTGGATATCACGGTGATGGAATTTTTTTGTTTTTTGTTTTTCTCTGCGTGTTGGAAATATTTATGTCATTTTCTTCAAATAGACAAAAAAACTTCAAAACCATCAACATTGCAATTTCATAGAAACATTGATGCTTTTGTACCTTTTTGTACAATTTTGCTGCAACAAGACACTCAAAGAAAACATTTTAATCTTCCAGCGAATGATATATCATGAAATATTGTTCATTCGCTAATTTTCTTCTGATAGCCCATTGCTTCGAGTGTCTGAGTAGCAGAATCGCGGATATCGTGCCAGTTTGCTAGCTGTTTTTATTACTATGCCTATGATATTTGAACGTTAAGATAACTAGAGGTATCAAGAGATAATAAATGATATTTATTGAGCTTCAATAGTGACAGAATTCACAAATTTTTATTTTGTATTATTATTATTCATTTTTCGAACAAAATTTACAATTTTAATATTAACCAACTGGGATTCATGGTACTGGTACACGATTTGGCTCATTGGAATTGTTATTTTTTTACATATATTTTGCATAATTAGTTTTTAACTTTCTGCAATCTGGAGTTGTATTTCTTGCCAAGTCATAGTTTCTAATAGACCTTAACTTCCATGTAATAAACTTCGTCACCATGCTTTCCAGGTTATTCGACGATAGTCATGGATTCATCTGAAACTCAGTATAGCCATTTTAAATTTTTATATCCTCTAAATTTGCTTTAATTGTGATACTGTATTTTGAATGATGAATCTTAATCCAGCTAAACCAAATTTATAAAGTTCTTGATTCAATTCTCTAACACAGGGCTCAAAGTGACATGCTTATGTGGCAAGAATCTGCATCACCAGTTAGTGATGTCACAATAAGAAATGCGACAGATTGGGTCAAAGGCCTTGATAGAATGGCTGAAATATCAAACACAAGCTGTACAGAAGCTGTTATCAAAGCATGTGAAGATGACACTGTAAGGAATCATTTATTTGAAAATTTGATGTTTATCAATTTAATTTCGTTTTATATTACAAATTTTTCTTCAACTGGTGTTACCATCAAGAATGCCACGTTTGGATTCAAGATTCAAATTGATTCGAATACAAGTCTGATTCGATGATTCAAATACCGGTACTTCGATTCCTGTGATTCGATATGATTTGAGAAAGTTTGAAAAAAAATTTTCATTGGATATTTCGAAATTTTACATATATTTTGAATTTTCACCAAGTGTATTGAGAATTTTGGCTATTTATTGTAATTTTTCCATAATTTCCTTCAATTCCTTCAAAAGAATTCAATTCAGGAAGATCGAAATAATAGGATTCGAGTACTTCGAAAATAAAAGCGTTGGGTACTTTCAACATTATTTAGGGATGTTTAAAAGCTGACGCATTTGTGTAATTATGATGCAATCTGCCAACTGAGTAGTTTATACTCAACAAAATAGTCTCCGGTTGAGAAGAAATCTTGCATGGAAGACGATGAGAATTAAATTTTCTGAAAATGAAGACTTTCGAAACACTTCACTCATTAGATTCACTTTGACTTTTAATTTATCAATTATATTTCAGTTAGAAGCAGTTTATCTTTTCATCGAAGGGGATGTGAGTGAATCATCCAAAGAATTACTGCGGCAAAAGTTAAAGGAGAGTCCTATTCCACTTCACACAATTTCATTTAATGCAACAAAAGCCAGTACTGTCACTTTTCTCAAAAGTCTTTCAGCAGAAACGGGAGGGAGGTACACGATTACAATTTTATAGCTTATTTATGCCAAGCTTTTTTAACTATTTCTATTCAATTCAGTGATAAGAACCAGACCCGATTTTCAATGAATATAAACATTTTCAATCATTGGTTTGGGATGAATCGACTTGAATAAGTTAATGGGTTCATATCTGTATTTTATTGCCTGTATTTTTCTTTCTTTTTCCATTAAAATAGAAATATAGTACCTTATATTATTGTCCAGCGTAGACTGCCAGAATGTCGGTTACTCTGCTACTCAGACACCCGAAGTACATGCCTGCCATCAGAAGAAAATTTAGCAAATGGGCAATGCTTCATGACAGATCTTTGATAATGGATTGAAATATCTCATTTTGATTATCTAGCAGCAACCAAACTCTACAAAAAGGTTCAAAATCATCAACACTGCTATGAAATAGCAGTGTAGATGGTTTCAAAACTTTTTGTTCCTCCGAAAAATGGCATAAATACATCAGACACCCGAAGGAAGGCAAGATTCTGCCCTCCTGGCCCAGCCAAAGGTATATGTAGTTGATGTGTGAGCTAGAGGCACTCTTTTGAGAGCATTCAAAGTTCACTTATATGAAAATTCAAAATGTCGTTTATTTTGTTATGATACAGATTTCATGCTTTCGTTGTAAAATCAGAATACGAAGATGACGATGACGTGCTACACAAAACTGGTGGTTATCAGCTAAACGGAACGGCTTCCAACATCATGTCGAGTATGAGATTGTCACAAAAATCTCGGGGTGGGTTGCCTCATGGAGCAGGAGTTCGAGAGGATGTTTTTCTAATTTGGAAAGAGCAAGAGGAGGCTAGAAATATACTCGCAGATATACAAGCGCTCATCTCAAATATTGAGGAGGAGCGTGAACAGAGAGGTATATTACTCATATTATTATAATTGTGTTTTTATTTATGATTCTGATTCTAATTTATTTCTTTTTTTCATTTGATTTTCGGTTGATAAAGTCAGCATTACAAGTTGGAAATCTCAGGTTCAACTCTGGAAAGTCTGTTTTATAAATACATAGTATACGTACCAAAAGTGGTAGGCTTGGGTCCATCAACTGAAGTTAATAAGATTCGGACTATAATAAGATCTCCAACTTTTAATGCCAATTTCATAACCGCAAGGAATCAAAATTCTTTAAAAATTCAAAGATCAAAGTATCGGTAATGAATTATTGAAATAATCTGGCTATGATATGATGGGCAATGTTTTTTTCTCTTCTATCATCAATAATAAAAATGTTCACTGTTCTTTTACAGTTGATAGTCAAGCCTTGGTACCTGTATTAACAAAGCGACAAGAAGCAAATTTATCGTCCAAAGACTGGTTGCGTTTACATGGTCTTGAAGCCAATAGATTGACAATATTCCATGCTTTAGCGAGTTTTGCTTTCAAGCATATTGATGATGTCATAGAATTACAAGGAAAACCTACTGATACTATGAGCAATGATGCTGTGAGTTTGTTTTCAATTTTTTAGAAAAATCAAGGATGGAAGACTTTGTTGCCTATTCATGAATTTTGCCACTGAATATATATCGTGTTTCACCTATTTACTTGTTTCCATTAATAAAGAAAAGGAGCTTGATTTGCTTTTTATTCATTAGCAAGACAGTTATATTCAGATTCAAATTTGTTGCAGGCAAAAATTTCAACCAAAATCATTTTTGTCTAACATGAGTCTCAGAGGAACCACTTTTTAACAGCACCATACATCAGGAAATTGGGTGCGGGGTTTTAAATTGCACTAACCTATTTTAAGATAACATTGTAAGAGGTTACTAAATGAAAGTGTTTGATGGTTTTACTATCGCCCAGGGCAGATGCCACTTATGTTTTGGACATGGTGTGCAGTTGTGAGTACTACATTTTCAAGTAGCTTGTTGCCATTAAGTGGCTATTAGTTAGTTCTGTTTAGCAATGCTTCCCACTATCGACCAGAGCAGATGCCGCTTATGTTTTGAACTTTGAGTGCAGTTGTCAGTACTACATTGACAGCGCTGTCCATCAGTGATTCATACTTCACAAATATGTCAGCGCTGTAATGATTGAGATTTCAATTATCTCTTTTCACAAGTTCTTCCACCTATCAATTGTTATCTTATATTTTTCAGCATCAAGTATTGAAATTAATCGAAGCAAAGTATTGTAAAAATTTTCCTCACATTGTTTGGAAAGATAATCAAATCGTTCACGTTTACGTTTCTGCGGAATTATTTCGAACCTACGAAAGAAAAATGAAGACATTATTGAGCACATTTCAACAGAGGTTAGTCTCATAGACTAGCTGATGACTTTCATGAGACGAAAAGTTACTAGAACTTCCAAGTCATATGCGATGCGCCATGGTGACAGAATCTGTTTTTTCTTCAGGTGTCTGAATTTTTGCCAAAGGAGACCCATCTAAATGGATGATTGTAACTTAAATATTTCAATAAAATCTATCTATATTATATATATATATATGAGTATTCAGAAATGGCTTCAAATTCTTCAACATTGGCAAGCAAATAGCTCTACCTTCTAAGCGTAATATAAATCAGGCTTTTGATCGATTGCTCCCACTAAGTATTTCTCCCTGCCAATGTGTGAACTTGTTTAACTTTATTGAAAGTCAACTTTGTAGCTTGTTTGCCTAAAGATAGAATAATCTGGATTGAGAATATTTGTTTTTATTTATTGCAAATGGAGGAATATGGTAAACTTTTTTAAATGTGTGAAAATTTAAAATTCAATTATTTTTTCTTCATGAAATGCTATATTTTACAGGATTGACTGGTTACAGCAAGGCAGTAGAGAAGTCTTTGGTTCAATATTGGAAGAAAGAATATATTTCCTTATCGATACTTCACATTCGATGGGGGAAAATTTGCCGGTGTTAAAGGAAAAACTAATGCAATTGTTTCAGGTAACTTGGATAATACATTTTTGAACTGACACTGACTTCGACACTGAAATTCACACTCACAAGGGTTGGAGACAGCCCTTGAAAGGAAGATACATAAATGGGAAAACCAGCAATCATATCTTAGATAGATTGATAGACTGTTTATTTCGTTTCCTCCACAAAAAGACACAAAAATGAAAACAAAAAGTCAAAACAGCAAACACAACATAACGAGGGAATAGGAAAACTAGCAAAACCTATGCGTAGGTTTAAAGCATCCAAGTGCGCCGTACACCTATAAAACATGCAACCCCTGCAAACAAACATGTAATATTATGGTGATAAAGCAATCCTGCCATCACAAGCAATCTACTGGTAGTTATTAGAGCGTATCAATCAAAAATAAACAAATAAAAGCTCACTTCTTCTTTCCACAATCATAAAATATGGTGTGTTGGTTCAATATATACCTTGATGCTTGATGGTGCAAAAAAAAATTGAGTAGCCATAGGAAAACAAACAAAGATTAAGTTATTGAATAGAGTAACTAAGCATAATACAAGCACCACATGGAAATATTTAGCAACCCTAGAGAATAGTTTTTCTTGGGTGTGGTTTCTCGTGCGAAATACTGATAGTTCCAATACATGTCATGAATTTTTTTCTCCAATATATACAAATATATATACAGGCACAATGACATGCTAATGATGTTACTGTGTTGCAGTTTTGTACATTCCTGTAGAAAAGGAATTAACGCATTTGTTAATATCTTATCTATATAAGCAAGTTGTCAACAGAATTCATGTCGTTTTCCTTTTTTCAAGTACACTTCTATCCCAAATGTCCATCGTGGTGACTTGGCAGCAATCGAAGGGCGGGAGAGAGGACGCCGCTTGTGGTGACTGCAGAATTAGTGTATAGTCAGAAAACAATTCATAAAGAACTGGGTGGAGCGAACTATCAGTGGCTACTACTCCACAAATTATTTTTGAAAAATATTTTGCTGGATTTACATGGAAGTGTCAAACGTAATTAATGTTAATGTAGATATCATCGATTAGGCCTATACAATATTGGCCAAATTTTCTTAACGTATACACAAGCTTAGAATCCCACTTGCGGAATATTTTATTTACTCTGGAGGTTTCTATTATTTTGAAGGGCATCTCGACAACGTGAACAATTTGCATTTCAACTTTTTGTTGGTCTTTCAAACAAAATAATTTTTTAAGGTAATGAAGATATCTTTGTATTTTCCATCCAGGAACAATTGAGACATAAAGCAGAATTTAATTTAGTGAAATTTGAAACAAAAGCAGCGTCATGGAAACCAAGATTAGAAGAAGTCAGCGAAGAAAGTTTGCAGAAAGCTTGGCATTGGGTTCGAAGTATGTATGGCTTCAAAAATTTACCAGTAATGATTTTTAATACTTGAATGTTTTTAAACAATATATCACTGTCACGATTCTGAGGCTGAATGCGTAAATAACAAAATTTTGCAAGAACCTCTTTGACCAAATGAGTTCTGAGTTGTGAGTAAAAAAGTCTTAAAAATTTTTGATTTTTGAAAGCTTGTCAAAATTTATAAGATTTTATAAATAATAAAATTCTAGAGTGTAGTACAATGAACCGTTGCTCATTCTTGTGTAATTGTGACCTTGGATTCGTATGTGGCTCCTGTCCCAAGGATGCTTGAATGAGATAGTATTAAAGTCAAAAACAAAAACATTTTATTAGTTTTTTACTTTAATGAATAGTTCCAGTATTTTTATTTTTTTATAGCCACTTCTAGGAGTGGATCACCCTGATCAAAGTCCTGTTATGGCGACCACTTATAGACGGACGAGGTTACAGTTGTTGGAAAGATATAGATAGATAGATAAGATCTTACCTGTTCGGCTTAGCCTACCCAAGTTTTTACACCCTGGGTCGAGTGGTGGACATGGATTAACGAGTCAGACTCACTGGGACTCGAACCCGAGATATTCAACCTGTGATGCCAACATGTTAACCACAAGGCCACTTGTTGAACTTGTCAGCATTGCAACTTGTAAAAATAAATTTGATAGGCAAGTGTGATAATATTCAAGAAGGTAATATTTCGTAAGATGTATGCTAACTCTGGAATCAATTTTAACTTGCTTGTGGCCTTGTAAGAAGTTGGTGTCAAATTTTTTTATTATCATCGTATGAAAAAGTGTGTCATTACATTTAAAGTTATCTAAATTATTGGAATCTAAATTTTGAAAAGTTTGATCATATGGCAGATGCTCATCAGAGGTTCCTTTTTCCTTGCATTATTGGTATACTCATTTGATGCTCTCTTTTTATTACACCCATTTTATAATGTATCTCAGATCTTGAACCTGGTGGAAGTACAAACACACTTGCAGCGCTTCGTATTGCATTATCGGATCCAAATGCTGAGGGAATATATTTGTTAACAGATGGTAGACCAGATCAGGTAGTTAACGATATGTACAATTGTCTGTTTCTGTATTGTAGTGGTAATCGAGTTTGCCTCACACGCGAAAGGTTCCCGGTTCGATCCTGG
This sequence comes from Styela plicata, assembly GCA_963675895.2. Classification (NCBI taxonomy): domain Eukaryota; kingdom Metazoa; phylum Chordata; class Ascidiacea; order Stolidobranchia; family Styelidae; genus Styela; species Styela plicata. The sequence continues at coordinate 7,462,776 of OZ023150.1, forward strand.
GCAGAGATAATAAGTATGTTCTTTCTTAAATCTGAAGACAGCATTTGTATTAATGCAATAAATTCGTTAGGTTTTATTATATTACAAGGTTGGGAGTATGTTACATTTTTCTTTCATTCACTCTCAAGCAATAAGCAGGTTTCCGTAGTCTAGCGGCTGTCACGATCACTTTACACGCAAAAGGTTCAAGGTTCGATCCCTGGCGTTAACTCGACCAAGAGCTTTGTTTACCTTCTTTTTGAATGTGATTCGAATTCCATACTTTGTCATGTTTCATTTGTTATCGGTCTTATTAATAAAATTCTATTTCAGCCTTTACACTGTGTATTGAGTCAAATTCAACTGAGAAAACCTGTGCCAATTCATACAATATCATTCAACTGCAATGATACAGAAGCAAATAAATTTTTACATCAACTTGCACTTGATACTGGTGGAAGATATCATTGCTACACAACACATGGTGGTCTTCCACATGGACCTATTCCTTTCGAAGTGAGAGCAAACTTTTTAATTTTATTTTTTTGTTAAAAATTACACTGGGAACAACACCTGAATAGGCGTCTGGAATGAATGAATTACCTAGGTTAAATTTTTTTTATCCTGCGATAGAGAAAAGCCAAAAATACGACTCACCCGATACGGCGAACCATGACCTCTCATACAGATACCAGTTCGAGGTGAAAGTTTTGGATTGACATCTTCTCATTTCTGTGCATGGACATGAACAGCACCTATGCGAACCAACGTGTACCTGTGAGATGTCCAGCAGACATAACACATATTCATCCCTTGTTCCCAGGCAATTACAATTGTGTTGCTCGAAGCATATTTCAAATTTTTTACTGGGCACCCCATCGCATAGGGGAATTGTTAGCTACTCTGCCACTTTGACAAAGGCCAATCTGTACAAAAAGTTTCAACACCATCAATACTGGTATGAAATAGCAGTGTTGATAATTTTGAAGCTTTTCGGTCACTTGAAGACAAACAAGCTTCTGTAATCCTTCACCCAATCAATTTTTTTGTCTGAGCATGCATTAGTAATAATCAACCACCTATACCTACCTACCACTTCTTATGCTTGACAAAATGAAATAATCGATTGGGTATTATCCACTAACATGGAAATGAGCCACATAAAACTTGAAGCAGAAACTGCACTCTTTATTTAGCAAATAAACAAAAATATTTTGTTCAGAACTGAATCACTATAGTAGAGTGCAGTGAGGGTTCCCTGCTCTGGGTGATGTCAACGCATTATAATATTTCAATATTTTATTTTTTAAATTTTGGAGAAATTCTCTTCTTATATTTGTTAGAGTGAAGATGTATCAATATTGAAAGCTGAACTTCAGCGCGGAAAAGATGATTTACAAAGAATGTCTGATCTGCGAGCTAAATGTGTAATGTTAGACTGGTATTATAACAGAAAATCAAAGGTATTAATCTATTTCTTTTACTTGCAAGTTGCCAATAAATAGTTTTGATATCCCAGAGATCTCTCACAGATCTCTTGAAAAATCCACCAAAAAACGATAGAGAGCTTCAATTTTTTCAAAATAGAATAATAATTGTTATGTTTAATGCTCTCTAATGTATGAAAAAAGTTTTATTACGGTATATTGATTTATTTACTTGAAACAATTGTCTGTTGGATAAACATTTCCTGCCCATTGACTTCACCAATTTAAAAATACATTTTCTTCTCTCCTTATTGAAATTTTTTTTCGTTTTGTTTTTGAATCTTTGTAAAATATTTTTGTTTGGTATGGACGATTGTTTAGGCACGCCCTTGCCAGATAAAATCGACCTGAGGTCTACTGAAAAGCAATATAGGGTATCAAACGAAGTTTCAACTTTCACTTATGATACTGTAGTCTCATTAAAATATAATAATAGTTTCATATTAAATCTGTGAATATATCAGAACATATTTTGAAGTATTGTGAAATCTACTTCATTTCCTATTTATTAAAAAAAAAGCATAAATATGTATTGAATAGAAATTCATCTTTTATTTTTCTCAATGGACTGCAGACATATAATTTAACATTTTTTATGAAACACTATAATTATAACGGTAATAATTTGGGATATGGGGCAAAAAATATCATACATTTTCATCTTTCATTATGAGATTTTTTTCATTATGAAGCGTAAAATACATGTTACCGGTATACTGATTGTCATCATTCAAGCATGGTCTATGAATAGACTGCGCCGACTAGGCACGGTTTATTCATGGACCATACTTGAAAATTACTCATTGTATTACATTATTAAAAACAGATGTCAACTAGTAATTATATTATATATTTATAATTTAGAAGGATTCGCCGTCGAATGACAAAAGAGTGGCGTTACGTATGTCGTCACCACCACCAAGTGCGCCATGTTGCCTCACACAAAAGAAAACGAAATCCTTGCCGCCAAGTTCACCAAATTAGTAAGTTTATGTAATGGGTGTGATACTTTCTGATATATAAATTAAATTTTCATCAAAATTAGGCCATTTGACCATGATACAAGTACAAGTGTCTTAACATGTCTTGTATATCACCCTGTTGTTTAGATATAGTTTGCTGAGCTAGTGGCAGTTGCAGCTTTAGTGAGAGGTCGGAGGAAGTTTTTTGGGATTCGGTGGGGATTTTTAAAACGTTGATTAAGTGAGCACAGCTTGAGTTTTACGCTTCAGGTCTCAGTGTCATTCCCAGGATTTCCAAAGGATAGGGTCTTAGAAAAACAAAAAAAAGGAATCGAGGAGTTTTGTTCCCTTCATTTTCTACTAAAATATAATTTTTCCCTTGTAGGTATTTCCATAAAAAAGCGGCATTTTTAGCACTGGTACATTTTTTGTTATGGATATGTCATCTTAGAGAACATAATATACAAACGAATATATCCTAAAAGCTGAATGTTTTAGAGTTTTACAAAATATATGACTTATTGTCAGTAAGAAGGGGAGGCTTAGACAGATGGTATACCTCCTCAGTGCACATCATTACAAAGTTTCAAATTCTTCTTTTGTTTTTTTTTGCATGTCAATTAGTTAGAATGCAGTAGGGTTGTTTTCAGAATTTAGTTCAAATGCTATTCAATTTTTTTATTTTAAAATTTTTTATTTTAAATAATTCAGGATAATGTTTTACTATTTCAGATAAACAAAATAGCAGATATTTGACTATATTTTTCTCTTTTTGCAGCAAAGTCATGATTTATGTCAAATTTTACAACGTAAAATTTGGCATATATCATGATTTCGCTTCAGAATAAGTCAAACTAATTAAAAAACGATATCACATACAATACAGCACACATAATTGAGGAAAATTTAAATATATTTCTCTTTGCTTCATCAAACTATTACTTTCTTCAATGTGACTTAACTTTATTAATGTACAAATTTAGTGATGATACAACGATACCAGGGAGACCCAGTACGGCATTGGGAATCACAACGCAACCTACATTATTAGAAATATCTCATAAACATCATCGAGGACAATTTGGAGTGAATGACGAAGAAATGTTCTCAACTGAGATGAAACAAATAAGTAAGCTGGATATAGTTTTACGAAAGAGGGGACTGAACTTTATAAATTAATTTAGTATTTTATCGTTATTAAATCATCACTCAAATGATGTCAAATAATTAAATATATAAGCAATAAATATTGATCTAAATTTTCTAAACATTTTGACAGTTCTTTTAGTCAAGATGAAAGTTTTTTTTTTTTCTTGGTTATTGTTTCTTTATGACTGAAAATCTTCAAAATTGTTTACATTGCTGTTAAATAATCTTCTATTGCAAAGCAATGTTGATGCTATTGAGGCATTACCATGAGTGCAAATGAGTATGTCTTTATGGGGGTATGCTTTATTCTTGTGTTTTTCAATACGTAGGTGTTTTTGAAATGAATTATGGCAGTATTGTATAAAAAGACTCTCAATTCACATCTGTACTTAATATTTAGGACTCTATGTTAATTTCTCGTCATCAGAACCCATCAAGTATGTTTGAATGATCGTGGGAGAATTCATTAACACATTTCAAAGTACAAATACCGTACTTCCGTTCTTTTTAAAATTTGATATTTTTGGGAGTATTTGAATATTTTTGTAAATGTCTTGACAAGAGTATTACTCTCGTACTATCGTGTTATTTGCACCCCTGATTACATTTCATCTTTTCGCAGTGACATTTTATACTCTCAACAAGGTGCATTTTGCTTGGGTTTCTTAGTAAGCATCAGAAGTAAATTTTTTATTTTATCTAGAAGTCATTATTTTTTATATGTTTTCTTCAGCGAACGGAAATAATCATGCCAGCAGAAACGCTTCAGCGAGAAGTGGCCGAAAGGAGAAAAAGAAACCAAAAAAGCAGAAGTATGTATTATTTTCCATTTTTCATTAGGGCTCCCTTTTTTATACTCTTAAGTACTTAACATAATATTTTTAATTAAATTTTGATTATTTTAAATAATTATTAATATGAATAAGGTGAGAAAATGTCAAATAAGTTATTCAAATTTTTGCAGAATTCTCAATCTATACCTCAATCAGAAATTTTATTTTGTCAAACATGTTCGGGCAAAACCGTCCTGAAATGTGACCGGACTGTCGGAATATCAGCTAGCTTACTGAGTGAAAAACCTGATAAAAAACGTCCTCACCAGAAGAGAATTTATCAATCAGGGAATGTTTCGTTGCAATTTTCTATTTTGTTCTTCATTATTGTCTTTTTGTATTAAATAACATTTGGTAAACATCTTCAACCTATTCAATCATATACTTAGTGAAGTGACAATTTGGTTGTAATTTGGTTCTTTCTTTTTCATAGCCACTCATGTGAGTGGATCACTCTCATCAAGGCCTTGTACCAACAGTCACTCATTTGTTTGGTCACCTATAGACGAACAGGATTAGTATTGTTGGATAGATATTATTGAGCCTACACAGGTTATTACACCCTGGGTTGAGTGTTAGAACTTTGAACCTGAGAGTGCCAACCTGCAACGCCAAGATGGTAATCACTAGGCCATCGCATGCACTTTGCACCCGCATGAGCTATAAAAAATGTCATCATCAGTTGGAGGTGGTTTGAGTAATAAAATGAGGTAGTTTGCCATCATCTAAGGATCATATCGCACTTCATGATATTCCATCCTATCTTTCAGAACACATGAAGTTCCTAACACAGTTTGGTTGAAAACAAATGGATTGATGGCAAAGAAAATGACAATCATGGATGCTCTTGGTCCAACTATTATACGACAACAAAGAAAATATATTCCGATACTTGACAAACACGTTTTATCGAAGGTTTTTGATGACGTAAGTTGATGTTTTTTTTATATTTTTGAGTGACTAAAACTTGTTTATACTCAAGTGGGTTGATAAACCACGTACCAGAAAAGGTTTTTCTGTTTGTAAGGATTGAATATTCTTCTGATAGCAACTATTTTTTCATGTGCAGCAGAGCAACTAAATTCTGTCCATAGGACCATATTAACGGTTTTAATGGATTTTAGAAGTCATACTGAGTATCCAGTATGCTCGGTTAGCTCAATCGGTAAAGCTCTGGGAATACACTTCGAGCTATGTACCTCTGATCGTCATGATGCAGGTTCGAATCCCGTCAGGGATGATGATCATATGCGTGCACGGTGGTTCACGTAAAAGCTGCTTACGGCTTCTTCCACCAACCTGATTAGGAACTGGTATCTGCATAAGAGGTCATGGTTTGCCATATGGTTCAGCTGTATTCTCGGCTTTCCTCTCCCGCAGGATAAAAATGAAATCTTTATCCAACCAATGACCAATTTCCAATGACTAAAGTTATTTTTCATTCATACATTCTAGGTTTTACCCATTGCTCATGTTTCCCCTCGGAGCAAAAAAGAGATTCGTCTTGTTAATCCTAACGCAGTACATCTTGAAGTTTATGAAACAGAATTGAAAAAACTTCTTGAAATTTATAGAAACAGATTGAATGGACAAATATGGAATCATTTATCTAAAGTGGACAAGGATAAGTAAGTGATTTTCGATAAGAAAGTTTATTTTGTTAGGTATGAGTCACCGATGGACCATGCCTGGACGGCAAGATCAATCGATGACTTATATTTAACAAAACTTGTTCAAGTGAAACATTTTTGAGCAGGGTCGAAATCAAATAAATTTGATGTACAAATGCAGATAATAAGGTATAAATGTATTTCAAGATGGCATCTCTTTGTTTTGTTCTTTAAATTTAACACGGATATAAATAATTTTTTTTTGCTCAATATTCCAAATAAACCTTGGTATCTTATCCTATTTCAACTTTTTTCAAAACAATTTTAATTTATATAAGATATGAGGCAATTTTTTCGATCACTCGGTTTGGCCGATTACTGACAAATCATTTACTATTGGTTGAGTGATGACGTAAGATGTTGTGTATTTTTGGTTCTATTGATAGAAAAGCATTATAAAATCATGAATTATAATTTTATTTTCAAGTGAAGACGAAACTTCACTCATCCTGATTTGCGAAAAAATTTTGGAAAAAAAAACTAGTTGCATATAGAAACTGCCCGTTACCGTTACTGTTCTCTGGCTGCTATATTCAATTTCTACCCTAAAATGCGTTTTTTTTTGAATAGATACGGAAGTAAAGAAACATTCTACTATGTTCGGGATCCAGAATATGAATCCAATACAGTTATGGAAGAAGTTAATGAAATATTAGAGGAAAAAGATTGGCCGATTCCAAAACACCAAATTCAAGTTCTTTTGGATGAAATACGTTTAGGTATGTCGTTAAAAGTTTCTTTCGATAGGTAATGCATGAAATCGAATTTTTGAATTATTGAATCACATAATGAGCTAAATTGCACACTGGTCAGCCATTGGCTACTCAGACACCCAAAGGAATGGGTTTCATCAGAAGAATATCTGGTAGGTGGCCACTTATATCACTTGCTAGATGATTAAAATGTCTCTATTTGAGTGTTTGTTAGCACTGCTCAGGGGGTTCTGTTTTGCATGAGGTGTTTTCCACTGTTGCTGGCGCTACGTCTTATAGTGCTGCTATCAGTTTTAAGATAGGATTTCATTTTTATCCTGCGGAAGAGGACAGCTGAGAATACAGCTTAATCATATGGCGGACCACGACCTCTCGTGCAGATACCGAATTTTTTCGACAATTCTGAATTTTTAGCTTACCTTATTGTTCATTTTTCCTGTATATGGACCTGATTGGTACAGGAAGACGTGAACCACCATGCACGAGCGACGCGTCCGGTAGACTTCTCTCATATATTCATCATCCCTCACAGGATTTGAACCTATATCATATACGGAATAGCTTGTTTATCTTAAAAAAATAACATAAACATTTTGAACACTCAAATTAAAACTATGAAATAAAACTAGTCTATGATTGGATACATATGATTTCACTTTTATCTTGTGTTAGAGGACGAATTTTTTTGTGTTGACAGATTTTTCTTGTGCATGGACATGGTTGGCGGAGGAATCTGTAATTATTAGTTACATAAACTATCATATGTCGACGAGGTGTCCTGCAATCTTCATGCATATAATCATCCTGCTTGGGATTTGAACGCAGGATGTTAGAGATGCATAACTCAAATCTTATTCCTTGCCTTTTTACACTTGATTTACCATGTTTTGCTTAATTTTCACAGGTGAAAAATATCTTCAGCAATCAATCGACCTGAGAACAGCAGCGATTGAGACTGCTTTGCGCAAAAAAGATAAAGCTCAGTCGACTGAAAAACCAAAAGCGAAACCTAAATCGCCAAAGAAACGATATCTTCGACCAAAACGAGCAAAGCCTGTCTCTGATCCAAGTACTGCAGATGAGACAGATACTTCAATAACAGGATCCGGGAGTGGAGGAATGAGAAATGCGGAAGAATCGGCTGAGTCTGAATCGTCAAGAAGCTCAATTACTGATGACGAGGTAGCAAAGATTTAAATGTACATGTGTCAGAGGATTTACGCTGCTGACTAATGACGGCGAAGTGTGGGGTCCGGGCGTTCTGAACTCACATTTACTCACAACTTATATTGGGAGGGGTCTGATAAAACGCAAAACTTCAAAATAAATCAATTTTGTCGTTAAGTCAGATTGGTAAAGCTTCAATAGGAAATATTTTTTTATTGTCATAGGATCTAGAGTTTCAAGTTTAGCTTGGGGGAAGGCTGAAAGTATGGCTTAATCATATCGCGAAGTACGACCTCCTTTGCAGATACCAGTTCCAAGTTGAGGTTTAAGGTATATTCCGTCCAGTACCAACTTTGCACTCAGAACTACATTAGCGAATGCCAATGTTAGTACTGCAATAAAATAGCACCTTCACAATGTTCATTTTTGATATATATTTTCCTATTTACAAAAGGAGATCCCGATGAAAGACCAACATGAAAATGATCCATATAATGTGAAAGATGTTTTAAAGTATCTTGCTGGTGAAAATGTAGTGGCAAGGTAAGTAGAAAAATGTTTTGCAAATCAATATTTGATTCATTTCAGTAAAATCCCAATCGCTCCTCTAAGTGGGTTTATGATAATATACGGAATTGTTAAAATATCAGATTTTCAAAATATCAAAATATGTGATTCGCTTTTCCATCAATTCGAAATTTCTCTTTTATCTTTGGTTATTTTAAGACCTTTGATACTACTTTTTATTCAGCATTGCTTTCGTGAAATGACTTAGTTGTTAACTCGTTGATAAGGTTAATATTAGGCATCCTAGCTTAAGATCTCGTCCTATTGTCTTTTCATATCGGGCTCGTTAATTTAGTGCTGTCCTGTTATAATTTCGTCCATAAATGCATGGAATGCGAATAAAGAAAACAAAGAAGTGATGGATCGTTTTAGCATCACCCAGTGCAATTAATATTTAAGCCCTGAACATATGGGCTCCAGAATGGTAGCCATGGCAGATAACACTTACTGCACTTACCATACCAGTTCACTTTTATTTGAGAGCGTGATTGATGGTGCTACATCTGCTAGTAGCACTTTGCTATTAAGTCGTTAGTTGGTTTTTTTAGGCACTGCTTCAAGCCTTACTTTGGGCGAATTTTTATACAAAAAACACTTACTGAATTAGCAGTTCAGTGTTATTTGGGATGTGTTATACTTGGAGTGCAGTTACCGGTAATGCATTTTGTAGTTCTAAGCGATATAAATCATCAATTTTTTTTAGACTACCATACTCCTAGCTTTGCTCAGAGTAAAACTCAATAATATACAAAAATCCACAGTTCCCACCGAATCCAAATTATTACAACATAGGTTCAGTGGTGATAATGCATTTTTAAACTTGGTCGAATTGGGAACTTCATACCTTCTTAACAACACTAAGCATATTTACCTGGTCGTTGGTATAGATATAAGTGAATGATTGTAAGAAAAACCTCAAAGTTATGGAATAATTCCAATTATTTTTGCTCTTTATTATTATTGCTTTTGTTCCAATTGTTCTATTCCCAGATCGGAATTTGATGGATATTATTATGACGGAACATTGATGCAATGTCTCGATATGAGATATGCACACATTAGATTCAGTCATGGGGAAGACCAGATTACTTCAACCAGATATATATTGCCGTTATCTCAAGAATTACCATTACCTGCATTGAGGGTGAATATGCTTATATTGTATAGAAATAATGTTATGCTAGTGTTATACATATATTGAGGATGAAAAAGAATAAAATCAGCAGGGATGTGCTGAATTTGGAGTAATAGAGTAGAAGGTTTTTAAAGGTCTTCTTCAACTACTATTTATTTCTGCGCGATCATTGCGATTTGACGGTAACATTTCAAGTTGATGTCACATCACTTGACTTTCTTGGTATAAAATTTTTCCCTCAAAAGTTGTTGATAGAAACTAAATCTTTACTTAAAATTGTTCTAATAACTGCGTTTTTTAAATCCTCAGCTTGGTGATCATGTTCTTGCAAAAACCAGATCAACAACTAAAGAACCAGTGCATTATGTTCCTGGTATCGTTGTTGGATCTCCAGGAAAAAGAAAGGTGGGTATATTTTATTATTATTAGGATGTTGAGAAACTGGCAATATGTCCATGATTTGCTAAATCATAGAACAAATGAGTTTCAACAACATTGGATCTGTTTGCTGAAAAAGCAGGCTGGCATAGAGTAGGCTTTAGGGATTCTACTCAAATTGAATGTTTGCATAAAATTGTTATCTGAACTGTAAATAATCAAGAAATAGTTTACTTACCATAATAAAAGCTTCGAGGGCCATGGTTGTGTGAAAGCAACGTGAGCTGCTGAACACCCAATGGATGACGTGGGTTTGTACACGGGGAAAGTATCGTCAAGATCAACGAAAGAAAAAGCCTTTAAAGAGCAATACATGTGGCGTTCCCTTGGGCGAACACTGTAACCCACAGCCTTGGAATGATGCTCGATAACCTTACACAATTAGAAATTTAATTTTGTCAATCATGTGTCACAGATGGGCCGCGCCTCAGCGGTGCATTCCCATCAGTGAACAATTGGACGAATTATTTCTGACTGGGTACCGGTTCATTGTAAACATTGTTAATTACATATTCTTAAATAAAGTTCATTTCATTTCAATGTTGGAACTATGAAAAAGAGCGTGATGGCCTTGTGCTCATGTCGGCATCGCGGGTTGAAAATTTCTGTTTCTTGTCATGGCTAATGTCAAGTCTGTCTCGTTAATCCATGTCCAATACTCTGGACCTGGAAAGATCATATGTTTCCAACAACACTAAGCTTGTTCGTTTACTAGTGGCGTGATGCTCTGGGTACGTGACCTTGCTCTAGATGATCTAATCAAATGGGTGGCTCTATAACAAACAAAAAAACTTGCATATATCCCAATTCCCTGCTTGAGTATATGTTGAATAACTGTTTCTAAATGTTCTATCTATTTTATTATGCATTTTTTTCCCCTTATATATATTATATACCTAAAAAATTTCACTCTTGTTGCATTTTCTGATGTTTTTTTTTCAATTTCTAGCTTTTTCCGAATCACTACAAAGTTTTGTTGTGTGATAACTCTAAGAAGAGAGCGTTACGGCCAACTCTTGTTAAAATCGATGAAACTCGATACAAACTCGCTGTTCAATTTATCAAGGCAAGATTGGAAAAGTGAGTACCACTACCAGTATTTTTTATTATGTAGTCGTTCAATAAGAGATTTACCTTGACGATTTTAATATGGGTTCGAATGAATAGATTTGGAATGTTTTTTTACGAATAATCATATTTTCTAGAATTAGGATTGAAAGAAATTTCTATTTTCCAATCAGAAATTTTATTTTGTCAAGCATGAGCCACAGATGAACCGCGTCTCATCGATGCGATCCATCTGTGACTCTGGGCCATTTGTTCCTAAATTGATTTATTTTGCAATGATTTCGTGATATACGCCTGTAAATCATGAGTTAGCTTCAAAATGGGCAAATTATGGTCAAATATCTGGAATTTCTTTATCTGAAAGAATAAATTTTGGATATCGTTTAAACTAGACTAGAAGAACAACTTTAATCATCAAATCTTTAAAAGCATTATTCAAATTTATATTCATTTTACAAAATGTTAATTGAAATTTCGGTGAGTATGGATTGTTTTCGAGGAAACTTTAAAATATGGATATGTGGTGGTAAGTTTGGCTATTCTGTTATAAGATGAGTTTTCCACCACCGATGGCAGATACCACTCACTGCACTTTATCATGGCGGTTCAGTTCCATTTGGGATGCTTTTCGTTTTGAGTGCAGTTGCTGGTACTACATCTTTCAGTAGCTCTTTGCTATTAGGTGACCGTTAGTTAGTTCCTTCTAGGCACTGCCTCCGGCCTTTCTTAGAGTGAATTTCAATAAAAAAAATATGTATAATATGTCTGAAATGATAGATGTTGGGCATGTCTGGATTCAAATGATATGATTATTATTTTGTTTTATTGAACCAACTAACGGCCACTTAAAAGCAAAGAGCTACTAAGAGGTGTAGTAATAGCAACTGCATTCTAAACGAAAATCATCCCAAACAGTATTGATGAGTTGTATTTGCTCTGGGTGATGGTAAATTTATCTACCACTGCTTTGCTCCCTTTTAGTCACTTCTGACGACACATAGGAAATATGTTAGTACTATCCTATAGCCCGTACTCTTTTTTTATCATGGTACTTAGAAAAATGTATAGTGTATAATAAATGTTAAGGACCATTAAGGACCATCAAGGACCATTAATTGGTTCTTTTCAGGTACTGTTCGTGGTCTAGCTTTCAAAAAAAAACATCACCTTTTTAAAATAATTCGTAACATTTATTTTCTGTTTTTTTTAGACTTGGATGCGAACTTGAACGTGAAAGCATAAGTGATGCAGATTCAGGTGGGTAATCTCATCTCAATTGAATATTACGACTTTTTTTTTCAGTCAAGTAGATAACTTCGTTAAATAAAAACTCTTCATACAGCGATAGAGGACCTTATTTCTCTATATTTTATTGTTATTCAATTTTCGTTCAATAAAGTTTGCCAACTGTCATACATTTAGCTTGAACACTATGAACGGCGTCGATTTTTAAGGTTTCTCTTTTCCAATTTTAGAAGTTAGTGTGGCTTCCAACACCCAACAATTTACAGAAGTGAAAGAAAAGATATCGTATTTACAAAAAATGTTGCAGAAACAAACAACGGAAATTGAAAGGTTGCGTAAAAAGGAAGTAAGTCTTAAGCTTTTTTAAAAATTTCAAAAGATTTATTTAATAGAGAGTTTCTTCAAGACAACCTTATATTATGTATTTTATTTAATTCTTTCTTTTCTGCTTTTTATATTAAAAGTCATTTTTCATGCTTCGTTTTCCTATATCTCTATCATAATTATATCTTATATGTTAATACATTAACATTACATATTTCATAGCAGTGTTGATGATTTTGAAACTTTCTGTACAGTTTGGTTACGACCAGACATTCAGAAAGACATTAAAATCTTATAGCTTATAGAAGTGCCAATTTTTAAAGATTTTCTTCTGGTAGGACATATTTCCTTTGGGTGCCTGAGTAGCAGAGTAGCTGACATTCTATTATTCTGTATACGCAATATTAATTTACTTTTCATTTCTATTTATTTCACGGCAGAGAACTTCACCACGACCTCCTCCACCACCAGAAAAAGAAATAATTCATGTCCGAGAAATGATGACATCACCAATACCACAAGAAAAAACTGTTGTTCATGACGTTGGGTGAGTCATTTTATATTTTTATTATTTTTCTTGAAAGCCACTTCTTGGAGTGGATCACCCTGACCAAGACCCTGTACCGGCGGCCACTTGTAGACTGACGGGGTGAGAGTTGTTGGAAAGTTATGATATTTCCTGTTCGGCTTAGCCTACCAAGTTATTGCATGTTCGGTTGAGTGGTGAGCATGTATTAACAAGTCGGACTCGTCGTGGTTCAAATCCGACATATTCAACCTGAAATTTCAACATGTTAACCACTAGGCCATCACGCAATTGCGCTTTCCAAGTTCAGTAGGACATTACCTAGGCTATTGACCCAAGGTTACATGGAGGTGAAGAACTTTTATGTTGTCATGCTCTGATGGTCAAAAAGACTTTTTGTAGGTTTAATAATATATATTTTGTATTGCGGTATCATTTAATCCGTACATTTAGAAGCATTCATTTTAATTATTAGTTCAGTGGAGATTTTTTGGAGCGGAATAAATGTCATTCTTTTGATTGTTAGACGAGGATTCATAAACTTCGCTAAACAACTACTTCAAAATACAATGCTACCTTGATAACCTCAGATCGTTGCACTGTGAAATCAGTCTGATCGGATTGTGTTGATTTAAACACAAGTGCTATTCTGTTCATGTCTTCTAGCAAGAGATATATTTTGAAATGTAATCCTGTTGCCAAATTTTTTTCGGGTGTCCGAGTACCAAATAAATAGACATTCTGCCAGCATGGCTTATACCTAGTTCATCTGTGACCATGCTTGACCGAATAGAAACTTTTTTCCGCATCCTCAAATGTTATTGTGATTTTGTATATCTGCAGGCTGCAAATTGAGCCAGAGATTGTTAAAGAAGGTACGTTCAATTAATCACATACTATTACTTTGAAGTAAATTTCTAAGTATATTAATTTTCTTTCAAAGTTTTTGGAAATTGACCATTTATAGATTCAAAACGGATCATAATCTTTTGTTCCAATGTATTATATTGGTACTCGTATCGGTATTGATGCATACCTTGATAAAAACACTTTATTGTATTACTAACAACCGGTACAAATTTTTGCTTTTTCTTTGCTTGGGTTTTTCGAATGGAAAATTTACAATTATCGTAAATCTAATTTGTTGACTTTTTTTATTCATCTGTTATACCCACATGTGTTGGGGTGGACCTTGACCACCTGTACCAACGGTCACTTATAGACGGACAGGGTTAGAATTGCTTAAAGACTATGATCTTTTCTTGTTTGGGCTCAACCTAACCAAGTTATTACTGGTTAACTGGTGTGCGTGGATTAACAAGTCGGACTCGCCGGGACTGGAACCTGAGATATTCAACCTGCGATGCCAACATATTTAACCCATATTGTTTTGGATATGTTATAATTTTAAGTTATTTGCTTTGGCTGGATCAAGCAATGAAGTTTGACACGACAAAGTGTTCACTTGTCCAAATATCATTATATCACTATCTTAGTAGTAAAAACATTTCGTTCAAGCCTCACAAAATCAGATAAATATTGTCTATCCAAATTTGGATTATTTGAGCATGTTTAACAATTGAAAATTATTGATGCCTATTCTAGTTACATTCATCTTTTATGCCTTTAGAACATGACCCTGTACAAATCAGCTTGGACAAGGAGAATCAAGCTGTTACAATTCTAAATGGAGATACAGGTGTAGTACTCTGTGAGTTCGCATGTTTAATTCTTCATAATTATTCATAATTTTTATTCCTAATTCAAATCACGCTCATAGAACATTTTTTTCTGTCTCGTGTATCATTAAAACTTCTCATTCTGTAGGTTTGTTTAGTCGGCTTGTAGGTATTGTGTAAGACCCATTGAACTAATATGTTGCGGTATTACAAATATTTTTTAAGCATATCGAGAAAAGTGTCTATTTTATGAATTTTTCTCAAAGAATTTAGTGACAGATTCATGTAATATTTGATTCCAAAATAAATGTTATTAATTGTGGCAACCTCCACCCTTTATGTTAAAATTTAAATTTGCTTGTGCAAGGTTTTTAAATATATTCACACCCCACTTTCTAATCTGTGTCGCCACACTGCATGTTATCACTTTTCGAGGTGGGGTTTTGCAATTTATAATTTGCTTGTTTTCTAATGAAAGTCATGATAAATCAACGTTTTTCCAATTAGGGGACAGGACGTACATTGATCCATAGAAGTTGAGATTGACCAGCTTGCAATTTTTATTCAAATACTGTTAACAATATCACCTCCCAACAGAAGATTTCGATTTCAATACTGGGTACTTTCAAAATTAAAAAAGATATAATCATATCGCCTTCAAATTAAAAAAAATATCTGTCTTGTTTCTAAAACAGATTATTTGATTTGAATGTTCTATGATATGAGGTTGAATTTGAAATAATTATTATGCTGAAGTAAACAAGCATTGAGTAAACCTAAGTTGATATGATATGCAATGTGCTGTACATGGTATCGGTGGCAGTATGGCTGATTGGTATTTGTTGTTTTGCTATCATTAATTGCCGATTTGAATGTTTTAAATGAATTTTGTAGTCTATTTATCGGTTTTGGTAAGATCTGTCCCTCAAATAGCATTCAAAACTGAACTCCTTCTAAGTATTGTGGACTGGCGATATAACTGTCAGGACTGGGTAGGTTGTATAACTTTTACCTTTTTAAGTGACCTCCAAGGACTGAGACTGCTATTATGTTATTTAGAAAATAATGACAATCATGATGATCCATGAGTAGAATATGCATGGAATGATAGAAATCACCTGTACTTATGTTGTGTATTGTATAGTTTGAAAAAAACTGAGGCCTTTTTTAAATTTGTGGAGTAAAAAAAATTTTTTGTAAATACATATTACCGGTAAATCTTTTTTATTTCAGCTCGTCAACATCCTAGCGATTTCCGAACACCGTTACAACTTGATCAAGAAGTTCTAGCTAAATTTGATGATGACGGATGGTATTATCGGTAAGAATGTAACCACAGT
The DNA here is from genome assembly GCA_963675895.2 of Styela plicata. Classification (NCBI taxonomy): domain Eukaryota; kingdom Metazoa; phylum Chordata; class Ascidiacea; order Stolidobranchia; family Styelidae; genus Styela; species Styela plicata. Next base: position 7,479,058 of record OZ023150.1, read on the forward strand.
TTACAACTCTTTTAAATTGCTGTTTTTAGCTTACCGAAATTGTCCAGATGTTAGTAAGATTCTTTCAAAAAAAAATGTTGCCACTTTTAGGACATATTTACTTGCTTTCATTCAGGAAATATACTTCTTTTTCTTATCTCACCTCATTTCTAGTTAGTTTTGCAACACACTAGTCTGAATGAAACCAAGAAATATTTTTTTATTTCATATTTTCAATTCATGTTTTGTTAGGTATAGGTCACTGATGGATCGTGCCGCCAAGGCACGATTCATCAGTGACGTATAACTTACAAAATAATATTTTTAATTTTTAGAGGTGGGCAGACCTGATTCACTTGGTTGAATGTTCACATAATGTCATCATCCATAATATTTTAAATTTTTAGAGGCAGCATTAAAAATGTTCACGGAAATGGGCAATATGATGTCACAGATGCGAATAACGCTATTTCAAGAGTTTCAAGAGATAATGTTATATTAGATGAAGAAGATGCCAAAAATGAGATCAATGTAAGTTGATCTTTTTAATCTTACAATGATTAAATGAAATTTATGAGTTCTCGTAATTGAATGGTAGTTATGGAGACTTGTTCGAGACACATCTAGACATCCGTCTCTGCGACATAAATGAGAGGTGGCCAAAATCAAATAACTTTTGATGTCAGGATCGATTTTTTTTCTAATTGTATCGAATATTCAAGATATATATATATATATTAGATTATAATAATTGGCAAAGATATTTACATGAAAATTTACATACATTTTCTGGAAATTTATGCAGCCGGTTTCAAGTCGCTAGAAAAATCAAATCCAATAATTTATGAATGGGAAACGAATACAATACATATGGAATACAAATTTTCATCTTTTGAGAATTATATTTGTCCGGTTGCGTTTTTCGCCTGAATAACCAGGGTGGCTGGTTAACTCAGTCGGTAAAGACATTAGAAATACTCTTCGAGCTACACATCACAAGCGTCCTGGGTTCGAATCCCGCTAAAGATGATTATATTATGAGACGTTTGCTGGACGCCTCACCAGTGCACGGTAGTTCATGTAGGTGCTCCTTGCGGCTTCCTAAACCGACTATGTTCATGCACAGAAAAAATGAGTGAATGTTAAACAAAAACCTTCACCTGTGATTCAGAGCTGGTGTCTGCGTGTGAGGTCGTGGTTCACCGCGTGGTTAAGCCGTATTCTTGGCTTTCCTCTCCCGCTGGATAAAAATGAAATCCTATTCCATCCTAATAACTTGTTTATTGAAATAGGACAAACTGAACTGAAAATTTCTGTGCATTCCGAACTAAATATACTACGCTGATATTAATTGGATAATATTTAATATAAGTTATATATTATAGATACATCATCGCGTTGTTGCATTACACCCATCTTACGTCCATAGTTATGCACCTGCTATTGTTTTGTCTGTCGATGATATGATGAAATATTATGTTCAATTTTATGATGATTCTGAAGCGGTATTGCCACGAGAAGAGGTAAGTTGATAATTTTTTATACGCACTCAGAGCAATCTTTGATATCGGACTAAGAAGTTTACCGAAGGTATTGAACCATGAATTAAGTGTTCTTTATAAATTGATTATTTGGAAATCCGGCAAATTTGAACCAGAGTTATCTACTACTGCGATGCTAGCATATTGACCATTGTATTCACAAATTTTTAATTTAAATTGGAAAAGAGATGAGTTAAGAAGCTGAAACACTCATATTCTGTTAGGAATCATTGCTCGAAATGTCACAAAATTATTCCCAGTAATATTATTAGACCAAAAGTCTTCTTTTTTCACGGTTAGCAGTGAATTGCTTCAGCATACAATTTTTTCTCAGGTTTACCTGATATCAAATTCCAAATACGAAGACAACATAGCATACATTGATCAATGTGAACAAAGATGGGAAGGTCAGGCTGTTGTTGCTCGAAACGATGCTGATGGACAATATCATTTGGGTAAGAAAATATCTGGTAGTCTTTTAGGTGTGGCCTTTAAAATTGCCCTAAGCATATTTCCTGCATAAAGAAGGTATTAAATAGGACAAAAAAGTAGATGTTGTTACCAATATCAAGGGTAAATACTATTCTCTGCACTCTATTCTTTGGATGCAATGGCCCTAATTTAAGATTCTTCAACCTTCTAGGTGTCGCACGAATAATTTTGTATCAGAACACATGAAACTTTTTCATTAACGGTAGGTGATAAAATCAACTTCTTAGCGGCACTTAGCGGCTTTAAAAAATGAAAGCGTGAATATGTACAATGCCTCGCCCTTTTGCTGCTATTATTCTTATGGGACTTAAATTACACTTTTTGAACTATAACGTCTAGTTACGTCCCTTGCAGTTTGGTTTGAATACAATTTGAAATTTATCACCCAAATATTGTAATGTTTCAGCGTTCCAGATAAACGAAATTGCTGATATTTGAACATAGTTTATACGTTTTTTGCAAAATCATGACTCTTGGTTTTTGTCAAATTTTGCGACGTGAAATTTGACATATATCATGATTTCACTGCATAATGCATCAATAAAAGCAGAATTAGATTTAATCGGAATTCTAGAATACCTTAATATGTGGATGAGGACTAATAACATTCCAATCTATGTTTTACAACAGTGCATTTGTCAAACGTTGAACACATACAAGTCCTATTTGTAACAAAATTTTTCGATTTTCACAGCCTTCTGCAAACATCGTATCGGTAGAACTCGCAGGTTTACATTGCAATGGTCTGATGGAACAACAAGTCAACAATATTTGGCTCATATGTTTGGAGCATTGAGTAGGAAACGTGACTTTGAGACAGGTATAGAATGTTGTACATCAGATTAGAGAAATTATCGTTATTCAATTTTTTTCCCTGCTTGTGGTTTGTTAGAGGAAGGTGATGCTGAATGCTGATATATTTTTATTTTGTCAATGGGCCACAGATTACTTGTGTCCATCTGCGGACAATACATTGGCGGAAGGCATTAAAAGTGGCAGATGGTTTAACCGTTCTGTTCTGTTTATGATGTTTTATACTAAGAATGCAGATGCTGGAACGACATCTTGTATCAATTCTTTTCCATTATGTAGCCTCTGTTTGGCTCCTGCTTCTGACTTTGCTTGGAGTGAACTTCAAAAAATTATACAGTCAGACTGCGAATGTAAATTAGAATGTATGAAAAAATACAATTATCCTGTTGTTGTCGTTGGAAGGACGCGCGCATGCTGTTTCGAGCACGCCTGCGCACGATGTCTCAGTGTTAAACAAGGTGGCATGTTAGGCAGGGTTGCAAACTCGATTAATTTTCTACCAAGTTCAAGCATACAAGTTTATCAAGTTTGAGTTCGTGTTCATAACGGTTTAGGGACATTATGTGGTCAGATTTCACAATTTTCGAAATTGACCTCTCTAAAATTTCGCAAACAATTCATGTCGAGCGCCCCTCTTTTGCTAAAATCCATGAAATGTAGTCGAATTTCTATTAATTTAGTACATCGACTTGTGACAATATAACACGCATAATATTGAACTCGAACTCACATTTTTCCCCCGAGTTCGAGTTCACTGAAAATTATTGAGTTCAAGTTCACAACCCAGATCGTAGGTTAAACATCTGGTGTTTGAGTCTCTGTGGTCTAACGCTCTACCCAGGTGCAACAACTAGCCTCGAATGAGTCTGGCACTCAAAAAAGTCATTGCGAAAATTTTTTTCGACCTGAATAATTTTTGTTTTGTTGTTGAAATTCACTCTAAGCAAGCCCGGAGGCAGATCCCAAAGGGAACCAACCAACAGCCACTCAGTAGCAAAGAACTACTAGAAGATGTAGTACCAGCAACTGCACTCTATTCAGAAAACATCCCAACAGAATTGTGGTAAAGTGTAGTGAGTGGTATCTGCCCTAGCAATGGTAAAACCATTCACCACTTCTTTGCTTCCCTTTAGCCGCATCTCACGACACGCGAAAAATACGTTAGAACTATTCTAAAGACTATTCAAACGTGGGGGCAAGAATATTTAGCACAATATGCCAGTTGTGAAGGTGTATCTTTTTTAGGCGACCACATACTTGCAATACCAGATCTGGAGAATGCAACTTATCTACCTGGATTTGTAATGAATGTCGGTGATGCTGGAATAACTGTCAGTTTCTGTGATGGATCTAAGTATGTTGTTATTTGTTGACTGATTCAAAATATTGCTAAATAGTTGGACTGGGGATCCCGTAGTAAAACTGAACCTCTCTAATAGAGTGATTACTGTTCTGGGCGACAATCCTTCGCTTCTCATTTATGTTTTATAGTTTGCAAATGGTTGGTCGCACCATATCTTTCTACCTAATCCCAATCAGAAATTTGATTTTGCCAAGAATGAGTCACAGATAGAACGCACTTTGCCAGTGTGTTCTATAAGTGATTCATGCTTCACAAAATTATTCCTCACAGATCTAAATCTCTTAAGAAGGCTTTATGTAGCTTTTCATGTTTTTGCCAAGAATGCCGGTGCGTTCTATAAGTGATTCATGCTTGACAAAATTATTCCTCACAGATCTAAATCTCTTAAGGAGGCTTTATGTAGCTTTTCATGTGGCACAATCATATTTATCATTGAGTTTCTGCATGACTCACACGCAAAGGACAAATTTTAATCTTTCTGCTAGCAATATATCTCACAATATTGCGCTTTTGCTAAATTTTCATCTGATAACAGCCAATCTCTTCATGTGGGTGCCCGATTAACTCAAACGGTAAAGCTTTGGAAATACGCTTCGAGCTATGCATCTCTGGTTGTCATGACGCATGTTCGAATCTTGTGAGGGATGATGATTGTATGCGAGAGGTCTGCTGGACGCCTCGCCGGTACACGGTGGTTCACGTAAGCGCTGCTTACGGTTTCTCCGCCAACCAGGTTCATGTACAGGAAAAATGAAAAAAGCGATAATCCAAATACCTTCACTCCTTCGGAACTGGTATCTGCATGAGAGGTCGTGGTTCGCCATATGGTTAATCTGTATTCTCCTGCAGGATAAAAATGATCTATCCTATCCTATAACAGAGAGCGGAAAATTTGATTAACTTAAATTTTAAGATTTAATTTCGAATATGGTTTCCACTAGATTCTATCATTTCTGACCTTACCCGAAGTAAGCACACAAGATTAACAGGACTCCATTTTTTATATTAACATTTATAAATTTGTTTCAGATCAAATGACGTATCTCCAAAATTTAGTTATTATCTTGCTAAAGAATACTATGAACAAGCTGTAGAGTATTATAGCCGACTGAGATGAAGAAACTGGTGATTTGTTTCAATTTCCACTGTGTATGCCTTTTCTGACTGCAAATTAATATTCCGTTCTATTATTACAAAATTCAGAAATTTGTTTTTAATGTGAAAGAAAGATTTACTGACCCCTTGAGTTCAAGGCAGTTTGACAACACCGTATAGTAAGATTCCACAATTACAAGATTCCCATCTTCTGAAGTTTCACAAATGATTCGTGCCAATTTTCATCTATTTTACAACTTCGAAAAACTATGGAGATGATTTAGCATCGGTTTTTGGTTAAATTGATGAAGTTTATTTGTATTTCAAGAAATTAAGTGCATCGACGTGCAGCAATATGACGTCATAGCACGTAATATTGACTCGAACATGTATATTTTTTCCGAATTCAGCTTCAACGAGTTCGTCTAGTTTGAGTTCACAACCTCAGGTCAAAGATCATGTTTTTGAGTTTAACTTTCAAATCATGACCACTGTTCAATCCAGGTGGAATAACTTGAGTGAAATCTAGTCGAAATGGGATATATCATGTTTCATAAACCATTGACCATTTCCTTGCTTCCTATGATACACAGAAATAAGTTATATCAACTTTTATTTTTGTCTTGCTTGGCTATACATTCATTCCACTGCTCAAAAACTCCTTGCCCTAATTTTTCCCAATAATGAGTATTGGATTCTATATAGTTCGTTTGACATGCTTCTATAATATATTCACAAATATGAAAGAAATTGTAGTAACTTGAACTGAGGGAATCTTTGCTAAGATTCGGACACAAATGTATTTTGACAGGGAATGTCCTAGGGCTCTGAATTTTAAATATCATTTGAACAAAATGGCAAGGACCAAAGATGGCCAATACATTCTAAATTTGTTCAAATTTGCAATACTTCGCATTCAGCAAAATTTCAAGCATAAAATTCAGTTTCAATTTCTTTTCTCATTAAACCAAATCGGAAATTTAATTTTGTCAAGCATGCACCACAGATGGATACTTTTGATGTCGGATGTCATTTGATGCCAAAATATGATCCACCAGTGATGCATGCAAAATTTTTTGATTAGGGGAAGTCATATAAATTTCATACAAAACAGTGAATTTTTCTGATGAATTTATACACTTTTTTGCTATAAGCTGAGAAATATTTGAAATGTACTATTCTAGAATATATACTATACTGTAATATATATCTGAATTCAAATTTTTGTTAGATCGCTTATATTTACTTTTGAATGTATTTGAATACTCGATTTATTTAGGACAAAACTAAACAATACTAACAACCCCATTGGTATGTAATATTGACCTTTTTGTGATTTTATTTTGCTCTGCTCAGTTTGGGAAAAGAGGTCATGCAATTTTCTCGAAAATTCAATCTAGGGAAGGGAAGGTTGGAGGCATTGCTCATAATAAACCAACCAACGACCACTATTTTTATAGTGTGTTAAAGACCTATTTAAAAATTAAAACCAGCGACTAAAACCTCAGAGAAAAAGCTAAAACTCCAATTAGAATCATTGAATGGCATCTGCCTCGGGCAATGATGAATTATCCACCATTTTTTATGGATGTGCTGACAATATGCATCTCTTGGTCTGAGGCGTTCTAAATAAAATCCAATACTCACACGTATTTTTCTAACAAATTATAAATTGCACTTAAATTTTACACAATAAATGAAACGGTACAGTTTTTGCACTTATTGATATTTTTTTCTTTTATACAGTACAGTACGCCGAATTAAAATGGAAGCATATCCCATAATCAGCTTAAATAGAGTTGTTGTTTTTTTCCGTATATTTCAATATATTAATCTTTTGTTGAAATGATTAATACTAGTACATTTTTTCTAATTTTTTTCGAACATAGTAAAAAATAGAAGCTTATCTGTAAATATTTGCTTATTATGCAGCATGATCATGTTTTAGTCACATATCACCTAGTAAAATTATCAAAATGTATGATTAAAAAAATATATATTTTCAAAATGTGTCTGGGTATTTTTCATCATGAGCCACTCAACGATAGAATGGAATTTCTTTTTTATTCTGTAGGGAAGTAAAGGTATAAGTGCATCGTAATCCTATGCCGAATCACGTCCTCGCTTGCCGGTTGCGAGTCGGGGAAGACGTATGAAAGTCTTTTTGCTTAACTGTTCACTGATGGTTTCATGCGCATGGACATCTCAACGGTTAGGTGAACCATCCTTAACGGCGAGACGTCTAGATGTGTGTGGTGTCTTTTCCTGTATTAAGTATGATTTGTCTCTTGTGGCCTTGCTCTAAGCGAATTATAATAAAAAAACAATTCGAACCCAGGATGTTTGAGAATTGTAGCTCAAAGCAGCGTATGCCTAACGCTTTACCGGTTGGTCTAGTCTGACACTTAATAGTCTCGGTCTCGGCGAATCTTTTGGGATTTGCTTCAAATTGCTATATAAATTTTTTTCATTCCATTGTGATAGTTTGACCCAAGTATACATTTGATTCGCGCGTCCTCAATTATAAATGTCGGATTAAATTTTTCCTTCCATTTGTAATTATAAAATAAATACTATTTTTGATGTTTTCAGACTTTTTTTTGTTGTTGATAAGGTGCCTGTGTTTGTTCACTAATATGTAAAACTTTCGATTCCATTTAATGAATCTTGCTATTCGATTTTAAAACTGGAACAGATTTGAGTTAAGCCACCCTTGGATATGACGGGGGATAGCAAAAATCGAAAATCTTTCGGATTTCAGAATCCGATCAATTTATTTTTTTTCAAATCGAATAAACAATGTTGCCAGCATTTTATTCCAACAAATATGTCTTTTTGATTAATTAACAATTACCTCAACGGTAACATTTTTTTTTCTCAAAATAACAAATTTTAATTTCACAGATTTCAAATGAAGTAACTTGTGATTTAATTATTTTTTTATTGAAATTCCTTCTGAGCAAGGCCGGAAGCAGGGCCTGAAAGGAACTAACTGACGGCCACTTAATTGCAAAGAACTACTAAAAGATGTAGTACCAACAACTGTACTCCAAGCGGAAAACATTCTAAGGGGAACTGAACCATTAAAGTGAAGTGTCTGCCATGGGGATGGTAAAACTATCTACCGCTTCTTTGCTTTTTTTAGTCGCCCCTTACGACACGCGGGAAATACGTGAGGACTATTCTAGAGCTCGTACCTACAGGACTAAGAATTAGGAATCGAATATTTTGGACAGCCCTAATTATGATATTGGCGTATACATAGCGTAATAATATTTAAGATATATGGGTATTTTCAGGGTGTTGTTTGAATCATTTGGCATTTTTTTGTTGCAATCTCCTGTCTTTGAAACTGTCCCAAGATGACACCATATATCTTTCCAACAACTCAGAGCAAAAATTTTGTTTTTCAAGAAATTATGATTCAAAAACTACAACGAAAATAAGACCAGCCCATGGCAGATATCACTTTACTTTAGCACTTTAGTGGTTTATTAGTTCTGTATGAGATACTTACCGTTTAGAGAGCAGTTGATGGCACTTTGTCTTGCAGTAGCTCTTTGACACTTGAATGGCCCTTAGATAGCTCCTTTAAAGCTCTGCTTTCGGCCTTGCTCGGAGCGAACTTCAATAAGAAAAAAATGTGTCTCTGATGGATCGCGCCGCCGAGGCAAGAGGATAGGTTTTCTGATTGGATTGACTCGCCATCCTTAAAGTAGCTTGCTTAGTCTACTTCCAAAAAAACTTACTTGGGACTTGAAACTAATTCCAATTGTTGATATTGTAGTCAATTGAATTGCGATTAGGCTATGCATTTGAATGAAGCTACCTTAAAATTTGCAAAATATAGGCTTAAGCAAAATTTTCTTTCTCTTGTCACTTAAGGTAGGGAAGGCGCATGAAATGGACCGTTTAACATTCACTGAACATCACCAAAATTAGCTTCTATAAAATGTAGTAACAGCAACTGCTTAACAGCACGCACAATCATCATTTTGTTTAGCTTTGACGTCGGTAAAACGTTGAAGTGTAATTTGGTAGCCCGCACCAAAACAAGGCTTTTACTTTTGTGAGAGGCACTTTGAGGGGAAAACTACACTGTAACAGAAGTTCAGTGAATGAAAATATACACTGTAACATTCGTTTATATGAATTTATAGTGTTTCTTTATAAGTTAAATAAATTTCACTCATATTTCTGGATTGCTGTTGTCGTGCTACGGATTCGGAACCTTTCTTCTTTTAAAGTAGTGTTGGAAATATGTGTGTTTATTTGTGTGGGGCAGCATATGGAACCTTCCTTTTGATGTAGGGGTATGACCGGGCCTTGGCGGTGAGTTACGGCGATATCGGATAATTTACTCAAAAAGTTAATATAATGATGGATATATATTAGTGGTGCGCATTCATGGTGACCCTTAATTAGGGCTGGGCAAAACCGAATTATTCGGAATTCGATTCGAATAATTTTTTGAATTGGATTGAATCACGAATTCGATGTAAAAACAAATATCCCATTTTTACAATTACAACTTGTCTTTATTATAAAAATCAAAAAATTTTTCCTTTCATTCAATTCACACCCCATGTCCAAAAACAACAATTTTCATATTTAATGAGATTAAAAATGAAAATTCTAGTCCATTCAGTAAGTATTTCTTCCCACGAATAATTCGCGATGGCTTCGAATCACGAATCGAATTGCCCAGCCCTACTCTATTACATTCATTGTAAATATGTGCGACAAAGGCGGGGAATAAGGATTTAAAAGAAAAATGAGCTCGAGACGCTTTCTATTCGTGGTATTTCCCGGAATTTGTTTTCTAAACTAAGAGCCACAAAGAGACTGCATCTGAATGGTGCGATCCATGAGTTAGCCATGCTTGAAAAATCCAAACAAATCACCACTAGATGACATGCAAGTGCCTTAATTTTAAAAATTTAAACAGATAGACATGTTGATTTGTAAATACAGCCTCAATTTTATGTCATTTTATTTCAGTTTGAACTTAGTTACATTCTAACAAAAAAAGCGATTCAAAATTTATAATTTATAGTATACTATACAATTACATGCTAGAAATCTGAAACTTGCATTCTCCATTTAAAGCATATTTGCTATGCCTTAGGCACTGACGAACCACACCATATCGCTATATGTGGCCCATTTTTTGCAGTACAACCACTTCTAAGTTATCAAGCAATTATTTAGTCAAGATACCTAGCGTTTTGTGGGATATGTACTATATATTTAAGATAAAGCAAAATTCAGGAAGAAGGGAAAAATGCCCGACGGCCAGATTTATTTATTAAGTTGACTACAAGCAGGTATTTTGCAAAGAGCTTGCCACAAAATGTGGTACCAGCAGCTGCGCTTTAAGAGGAAACACCCCGAAGAAAACAGAACTGCTATGATAAAGTGTATTTAATAGTATCAGCCCTGGGCGATAATGAACTCATCTACCACTTTTATGTTTCTTCTTAGTATTCTTTTTCGACAAGCAAGAAGGAATTACGTTAGAACAACTCCGAGGCCCACATCAGGAGAACAAAAAATTAACATGTAACTGTTTGTTAATCAGTATAATAATTAAGTTCTCCAGCAAATCACCTATTTTATCAAATACGTACTCAATTTGTACTGACTAAAGCAAACCGAATCAGAAATTTCTTCAACAGGTTTTTATTGTTCAGTATGAGTCACTGATGGAGCACGCCGCCGGGGCGCGATCCATCTGTGGGTCATACTTGACGAAATTATATTTGTGATTGGGAACGCATATAAAGCATAACGATTTTTATAGTGGTTCGGATCAATACTAAATCATTTGTTATATATTTTGAGTTTTTTTGTTGAATTACATAACCTAACGTCCCCCCCCCCCCCCCCCCCCCCCCCCTTCAGGCTATTTGCTAGCCTATTGGCAGATCGGTGTACAGACAGACAAACACGTTTTCGATTTTCAACATTACCGGTTAAAAAGAGGTGATTAGATCAGTGCAATTTTTTTCAATTGTGAGTTAGTAGTTAGTCGCAGGTATTAATCTATCTAGTAGCTAAGAAGGCTCCAGTGATCTTCACCTCTTTTTTTATTGAAAATCGCTCTGAGCAAGGCCGGAAGCAGTGCCTAGGAATGGCCACCTAATATTAAAAGTAGTAACAGCAACTGCACTCTAAACGGAAAATATCTCAAACAGAAGTGAACCGCCATGGTAAAGTACAGTGATTGGTATCTACCCTGGGCGATGGTAAAACCATCTGCCGCTTGTTTGTTTACTTTTAGTCGCCTCTTGCGCGCAGGAAATAATGAGGACTATTCTAAAGCCCGTTTCTGAGTAAATAAGGTACAATCAATTGCATTTCGTTAAAGTGAGTAGAAGTAACCACCATTATATTTAATAAAATACAAATCCATTTTTAAGGAATGTTGAAAAAGTCAAGAAAATATAAAATAAAATTTAAAATGTCGTTGCAAAACGCCTTTCACCTTTTTCCATGGAATGCCGCAGGCCTACTAGCAGGGGAATTGATGCTAAACATATTTCGTCTATTTGAAAATTGCATCATACGGTAAGTTCCTCTCAATATTTATTTGTGGATATTCGAATCATTCTTTAAGCTTATTGTAGAAAATGCGACACTTTTTATTAGAGAAGCATGTACAAATCACGATTACCACAGCTAGCAAATTATCCTCGTTATCGGGTTAACGGGAAGCTAAATGCTTATCCTTCTTCTATGTTTTGTGAGAGTGGATCAGTATACTTTGGCATGGTTGCTATAGGAAGAATATAAATTACTAGGTGAGAGGTTCAAGAACCTTACTACACATATACACAAATTTATTTGTGTAACTTTTCGTCCGACGATGGTCAAACGGTCTCCAGCCTCTTGGCCTACAAATATAAAATGAATTCAATGAAGGAAATATATATATATTTATTCAAGGATGAGTTATAGACGGTGCGCGCCACCCGAGGTATTTTCGGTTTGCTAATGCCTCTTTTCGATTAAACAGAGGGAGATTTCGATTTTAAAATGATCATGACTCAAATACACATTGAGTGGTGTATTTTTGTTTGTTTTGAATCCTGTCTATATTTTGCAGTAAAAAAACTACCATAAATATTTAAAAGTGATTAAAAAAAAGTGATTATAGATCTAACGTTGATGATATTGTCTAGCAACTTAATTTCATTTTAAGATTCGGTGAATAAATGCATTTTTGGCATTTTCCCCTTAATTTTGACTCATCTGTTTTTTTTTTTTTCGTTAGATTAATGATATGCAAAAACATCAGCTCATTTTACCTTAGTTATGTAAGCTGAAAAACTACCTTGTCCCATTTTTAGAGCGCCGGATTCAAATTTGCAGATCGCCACAACGAACACTCCAAAAAGCATAATATCTACAACTCCATTTAAACATCAGCCAAAATTGGAACAAAAATGCAGTAAAAAACCAAGTTCTTCGAAGTAAGTTTACCTTGTCACATTGCAATGACATCGGACAATTTCAAATTTAAAAATATACATTTAAAAAAAGTTAGCTTTATGCAAGGCCGGACACAGTGAAAAAGTGCAGTGGGTGGTATTTGCCATGGGCGACGGTAAAATCCATCCACAATTCTTGGTTTTTCTTCAATCGCCTCTTTTGACACGCATGAAATATACGCCAAATTAACGATAAATACAGTAAAACTCTAGGTACTGTATTTTTTCGTGGTGTACCTAGTCCTCCGACTTAAGCTTGCACTACACGTTTGCGTAGGTTGGTTTTTTTTCTCGGTTTGTTTTATTTTAGCCTTGCGTTATACGCAAGCGCAATGCTCTGCATGCATTTCCTTGCGTTTTCCAGTGAAACAGAACGGTTTGCTATGAAACCTAACAGAGAGTGCTTGTTTCTTTTTTTGCGTTTGTGCTTTGTACGCATGTGAACACGATTGACGTAAAGCAATGCATGCGTGTATTGTCGTTTTTATTTTGTTAACCGAAACGTAATGCAACGCATCGATAAGACAACTTCATGTTTATTGTGATCCTTAACCTTTGCAATCAATACCAGCAAAACTATTTTAGATAAATAAAAAAATATGATATTATTATATTTAAAATGATATATGTCATATTATGGTGCGCTATCAGAAGGCAGTGTGCCAAACTTTTGTTCTTTATTTAGAAAAACGATCACGTTTGAAATTCATAATGGTATATAGAAAAACATCCGGTCCTTCCCCTGAGAAAAGACTCTTTTATTACTTTGAAGTGAAAAAAAATTATATATATAACTTCCACTCGAAAGAAATGCATTTATTTCCTGCTTTTTACTTTTTCTCGTAGGGGCGAGATGAAAACCCAAAATGTGGTTTACGAAGAGGTGCAATTTAAGACAGTTACGAAGAGAGAAAATATGTTACGCCATTACACGTTTACACCCCAACCTGTGCTGTGGGACCAAGGATATTTGAAATTCGAAGATTTTGAGAATATTGTTAATCAAATGGGAATAAATTGGGACAGGTATGCAGTTTTTATTTATTTTATCCATTTATTTTTAAATATTGCTATGAAGATTTATTCTAATTTTTTCTCTTAAAAACTTGCACTGCGCCTCGTCGGCTCAGTCCATCAGTGTATCATACTCAACTCAACTCAAAAAGTTGTAAAAAATATAAAATATAACACACATACCGCGTTGGCACGTTTGCTCGGCGATAAAAATGGCAAGAAAATGGTGAGAGAACTTGTCAGAGTGAATAGGACATACCTCATTTTTCCCACACTTTGGTAAAATATCTTCATCAAGAGCATAGAGCAGTTCTAATAAATAATAAAATAAATCTAATTCATTCACAGCATCTGTTATTATTAATTGGTCACTGATGGATCGCGTTAATGAGACACGGTCCATCTGTGGCCCATGCTCAACGAATCAAAATTTATGATTGGATACACACAGGTAATAGCTGGTATAAGCAAGCTTTATACTACTTGGGTTTTAGAGCGATGGAAATTTAGATTTTATTTCTATTAAGGTCACGCTACACGTTTTCGTAGGTTACGTTTTTTCTAGGTTTGTTTTGTTTTGCCCGCACGTTTTACGCTAGCGCAATGCTCTGCATGCAGTTTTTTACGTTTTCTAATGAAGCAGAAACCGTTTACTATGAAAGATGAGGCAGAGTGCTCGTTTCGCTTTTTGCGTTTGTGCTTTGTACGCATGTGAAAACAATTAAAACAAAACAATGCAGGCGTATATTGCCGTTTTTATTTTTTTTTTACCCGAAACGTAATGTAACGCATCGGTAAGACAACTTCGCGTGTATTGTGGCTTTAAGTCCACATCTAATAAAATATTTTTATAGTATAGTTAATGGTCGATAGTGATTCAGGTCGCGGGAGTGCGGTCCATCTGTAGCTCGTTATTAATTTTTCATAAAAAATTAGGAAATTAGTGGCTAAATAATGAGTATCTGAAAAAGTTTCCTTATGCTTAATGAACCTAAAATGCAAATAACTATTCGCTTTCCCATGAAAAGTTTATGATCGAAAATCAGGTTGGATGTCATAAAAATTTTATGTGGAAAAATACAAATGAGCGACATGACAATAAGCCACATCTCGATTCTTTTATAGCGAGTGAAATTAGGAAATATTGGTATCGGGCAGTATCGTCATCGGTTCAAATTTGGCGAATATCGCTGATAATTTTGAGAAAATTAAATTAGTTATTTTTTTTAGATATTTTTTTTGTAAAAATACATAAATAAATGACCTGAGTTGGATATGCTATTAAATTTTTACCGCATTTTTCAGTCGATAGTTATATATTTATCAGCCATGTGCGGCGTGATCCGTCAGTGGTCCATACCCAGCGAATTGTGAAATAAAAATTGTCTGTTTTTTAAGATAACGGACGAATACTCGGAAAAAATATCCGGTGTGATACCAGGTAGATACAAGAAATGATTGCGACTAAAATATCCCTCACTTTACGACCTTTTGGAGAAAATACCGAAAAAAGCAAACTTCTCCTTTTATAATATTTTTTCAAATTTTTATGCGGACGTTTAATTTAAACGAAAGTGTTGTAATGTATTGGATTTCAAAATGCATTTTTCAAATGTTGTTCAATCTGTGTAATTTTAATTTTATATTTATAAAAAATTATATTTCTAAAATCAAAAAAGTATTACACTCCAGTCCACGTGCTCCATTCTCCATATGCCTACGGAATGGTTTATTTTAGAAAAAAAATGCTTCGAATAACCATGAAACATCAGTCAAATTTGCCATTTTGTTATCAACGGAAAAAATCAATTTTCATTTTTCTTCTCTTTTTCAAATCCTTTAGCGTTACAGACTTCCTTCCGTCTTTTGCAAAACGAAAAACAATTTTCGATGAAAAACATGGTACTATCCCCAAAATTTGAATTCAAAATTTAAATGTCCGTTTAAAGAGCCTTGGATTTTGGCCATCTCTCTTTTTTTTCGTGAATTTTTCTAAAATTTAAACCTTGTCATGCATGAGCCACGAATAAATTAAGAATAGAAATTGTACCTCATTGATGGTTTACGCTTCAATGAACTTGGAAATAAAATGACACGCCTACGCAACGCCCACAATGAAAGCGATGGGAAGCAATGCGTCTCAGAACCTAAAATTTACAACTGAATTTCATAATTTGAGTAGGTCACTCTGAGACGGCCCTCGAACAGTAGTTGCCCCTTGAGAAGACAGTGTTTGTATTGGCAGAAATACATGTTCGGTTTAAAAGCCTACCAAAATTCTTAAATCCTGGGTTAGATGTTGATGTATACTGTGCATAAGCTACCCCGATGGATCGCGCCATCGCGATTTACACAGAACAAGTAACGCAGTATGCAGACAAACCAGACAAATTGCCACATATTAAATTTTGGAATAATTATATGAAATGGCATTGCTTTTATGCCTATAATTTTATCGTCCCAATATTGCGTTTAAAATTTTATATGTGGTTTTTTATTGCGCCACTGAAATTATTGTGAAATAGTTGAAGCGGTTTTATTACATTTATTCAAATGTTTAGATGACAAAAATAAGCTTTTGTTCCAAGTTGCCGTAGTTCTGCTTTCTCTTGAAGTGGCTTAAGTTTAGAATACGACTATTGTCTGAGACAAGTATGTTGTTGAAATTATTGAAAACATCGTGCGGATTTAGCCCGGGAATACACCGTTTGCTATACCCCTGGAAAGATTGCAAACATATTCATTACCTGATGTTTGATTACGTGTGGCGTGTGTCCTGCTCAAACTGTTTTATGACCAGTCATGCACAACTGGCCGGAATTGAATTAGAAAAATATATTCTTTTAGCAATAGACAACGTTAAAATATGCATATGTGTAATTTTGTTATAAATAATTTGTACAGATATGTAGTACACATGGTATAGACGGGCCCTTTAAATGAGTTCTCATATACTGTTACTCACAGTATCGGGTTACAAAAACAAAAATATTTCATAAGAACTCAAGCGTATGGACCGTAATCAGTTGTTAGTGGCCTTGCCTGAATCGTATTGGAAGCTTTAGCAATATGAGCCCTCCCAGTCATAAATATTTTCCCTCGACAAGTTTTGTTGCATCTGACACATTGATGGAACGCACTGCAAAGCGCGGTCCATCTGTGGCTCATGTACGTCAAAATAAAAATTTATGATTAGAATGGAACGAGCCGTAATATTGAAAAATTGAAATGTAAGAGGAGGGGGGTCTCTTACAACCAAATTCATCTCAGCTCGAATCAGATTACTTTGGACCATCGAAAAAAACATTTTTATCAATTTCTTTCGCGAACTAGAGCTTGACGAATCCGAATCGTTTAGAGTTTGAAGCAGATTTATAAATTCTTTGATTGGATCAAATCACTAGTTCCGTGAAAATATGCCCTACGTTATCATCGCAACTTACTGCAGTATTTAAATCAAGAAATATGTAGCAATAGGTTCACTGATCATTTTGATTTCATCTATTTTAAATGTACCAATACTTGAACGAAAATCGAAATTAGTTTTATTGTGTTTCGTTTTCAAAATAGGTTAATTCTGCTCTATTTCAAAATTTTTGTTTTCGTGACCCATTCATGAACCACTCGAAAAATTGTACTTCGATTCGATTCGAATCTCCGAATTGTTCAGTCCTATTTGGGAAGGGTTTCTTTTCCAATTATATAAGTTAGTTATCATTACCTTATGACAGTGTTTTGGAGGTAAACAATTTTAAATGCTACCAACTTTCCAGTTCAAAATCAATACCCTAACCTTGGTCTGATGAGTTGTTCTGAAAATTGCGAACAAAAATAAATTTGATATTTGCATTGCTATTGTTAAAAATGTGCCAAGATTTTTCAACCAAAAGTCATATGTATTTTTATCATTGACCAAGTAAAGCAATTATATGCAACTCAAATCTCAATTTACCTATTTGTTTTACTTGACCATTGGTCCACTAAGTCGTAATGATAGTTTGAAGCTTAACTTTTAAATACCAGTACCAAAGACAATTGGGTTCCGTTCAATATTTCAGTTATTCCCTATTAATTATCGTCACGCTCAATCTACCTTCATAACTTGATGTACAGTGTAAAAGTGCAACAAATACACTGTCAAAAAGGACAGTAAATTATTCTTCCAATTGCAGAAATTTAACGTTTCAAAAAACTTGTTTACCATATTTATGCCAAATATTGGCAGAACATTTCGTTTTTAAAGATTTATTTTGCTACCACTTCGTAAATTTTCTGTCAAGGAATGGCTAATCGAACCTATTAACATACCATTTGCCGCATATAGACTATTAGGCTCTTTGAAAAATCACCTCGTAACGCGGAAATAAGTATTCAAACCACCCGTATATATCCTAATCTCAAATCATATGGTTTCAATAACATCCTCAATGTTACGTTAGCACCTTTTCACAGTTAATAATCCAATTCGTGTTCACGCTTCTTACTTTCATGAAGGATCTCAAATTACAAGCCAAGCAATATGGGCGATATAACTTTTTTATTGTAGAAAAAAGCATTGTAATTTTGGGAATATGAAACCAGGGTTTTTACCGGGTATATTGACGAGGTGGTCGACTATTGACTCAAAAAACTTGTAACCAAATAACGTCTTGTCGATATTTCTATGAAAATATTGGCAAAAGCTATTTCTTTGTCTGCAATGACGTGGGGAAAATAGTTCTGTATTTCAGAAACACCTAATATTAAATCGAAAGATAGTTGGTATTTTCATAACACATATCCGTGTGGGCGTATGAGAGAATATTATTGTTGTGTTTTCAACCCTCTAAGTACTAAACACTCCTATTAGAAAACTTGCGCTTATCCATGTTTTATTGAGTATCAGTCACTGATGGATCGCGCCGAATCTATGTAGTTCTATGTTGTTGAAATACTAATCAAGCAAATCAAATAAAAATTAAATCTTCTAATATTTTATAAAAGCAATAGTAAGATGGAACTAACAATTAATGTTATTAATTAGTGCAGCATTTGCATAAATTATTTTTGCAATTTTAATGTTATTAGGTCGTGATTTTTCAGTCACTACAGAAAAATCCATTAATCACGTTTCTAACAGAAAATGAGTGTCTTAATTGCACAAAAAATGTCTGTAGTTTTTTTGCAACTATCTGCTCTGCACCCTTGAATAAACTACCGGGCGGTAGATATGACATCGTGATTATCGTGGAATTCCTAACCTTATTAATTGTTCAAGTGGGTCAGTCAACATTTACTTCAGTAGAGCATTGGCAGTTTGCAAAGCATATTGCTTTCCAATGTCCGTGAATGAGTGGGTGTCGTAATAAAACATTACATGGGAATTTGAAATAGGTGATTGCTAAACAGTGTAACGAAAACCAATAAACCTTCATGTCACACTTTCTGTTCCTATAGAATTTCTATATAAAATTACACGGTATGAAAACCCTAAAGAATGTTATTAAGTAACTAGTTATTGATTTGAGTGTTATTACGTCCTTTGTGGCCTGAAAAAATATATATGTGTCAACAACCACATTAGATCGAATATTTAATCGAAACTTTCATGGGTCTGAATAAACTTTGAGTCGAAAATTGATTCTAGATTACGATATTTACTGACCGTAGTATTACGGTAAACTGTTTAAATAGCTTTCTCTAATTCGTTGATTCTGCATTTGTAGATTATCTATTCCATAGCCGGCACATCTGTGGATCATGCTTAAAATGATAAATATTGCTAAAACAATTGTTATTGTAATTGTAACTCATACTCATCAGATTCTTTGTTTTGCCAAGTATGCACCTCAGATAGATCGCGCCTGGACGTCGCGATCCATCAGTGGTTCATACTTGACAAAAAATAATATTTTGTTGTATATAAGTTGTTCGATCGGGATATGCAAATAACGCATACTTTTCTTTGAACCGAATTTTGATAAAGAAAAAGTACATTCAGCTAAATATATTTATTTATACTCTAGAAGACGTTTGTTGTTTTAATTAATAAAGAAATGATCAACATCTGTTATAATTTAACTTTTCTCCCCCTAGAAAATGTGTGGAATGTGTGAGTTCAAAGGTCCCATCATGATAAAATATCGTTTAAAATGAAAACGTTTTAGCTTCTCTCTCTGAAGAATTTTAATTTTTTTAAAACAAATTTGTGTATATCTTACCGGCATAAAATAACTTCGGTGATTTTCATGGAAATTCTCTGTTTAAATTTTATAGATCTCACGGCGCATTGGCTACTTTCAAAAAATCGAAAAATTTATGATTTCACTTCTGAAATCCAACTTTTGGCAATAGTCACAAATAAGTGCGCTTATTTGTTTTCAGTTCCTCTTTTTGGTATGTGTCTATGACCAACCATGTAAAATATATAAATGAAGACTACGTCTCGATATAAAAATCGAACACGCGTATTCAGTTTTCATTAAAATACTGACTAATTGCGAAGAAGAATAGAGAATGGAGCCAAATATTTAGTCTTTTCAAGTGAACTCATTGATTTGCATGTCCTTGTGTTAAAGTTAGCTTTTGCGCTATCCAAATATTATGTACGACTTTGTTTTTTTATTCAATTTAAATTTTCATATTATATTTTATAAAATACATAGAAAACGAGAACAACGATCAACTCAAACTGTTTGCATTCTTTATTTGAAAAAATGAAAACTTTGCGCCACTGAAAAGCCACATTGTTTAATTTGGGATATTCACACGACCGTAGAATATATTGAGTGCACCACAACGGAAACTCCCGACCACTGTAAATTGTTGTTTCGAGAGTACCGTTGCTTTATTCGTATGGATATTCGTATGGATTTTTCTATAGTGATCTGCAAATGAATCTGGCCCGATAAAACAAACACAATTTTAGAATCCGCCTCCGTCAGTTGTCTCAGCTGAGAATTCTTGTTATTATGGCTTGCCATGAACCAAAAAGAAATTTCGGTTTATTAAGCATGAGCCACTGGCGGTCCGCACCTAGGAGCCGCGATCCATCAGTGACTCATACTCAACAAAACATGATTTGAAAAAATATTTCTGACCGCGAAAATGGCGCAATTAAACAGTGACCTATGCTTGATGTTAGAATCTTTTTCTATGTCATAAATAATACTCGTTTTTTTTTCAAAGTTACCTTGTCTTCTTAGTCTTTTTGGAGCGGATCACCCTGGCCAAGACCTTGTACTAGCGGCCACTTATGGACGGATAGGGTTAGAGTTTTTGAGATATGATATTTTCATTTCGGGCTAGCTCACCCAAGATATTACAGTAAACATTATACATATATTACCCAGCTTGAATCGCCGGGACTCGAGACGTAATTTTCAATCTTCGATGCCAACGTGATAACCACGAGGCCACTGAGCCGTTGATACTTGCTAATACTTCTCTTGATCCGGGGCATAAAATAAAATTGCGTACGTATGTTTCGTTAAGTTCGAGTCACTGTTGGACCGCACCGTCAAATGCTATATCACACTATAAACGATGTCGAGTGCTATACATAGAGTTCCTTTACCAAATCAATAATACTTGACTGTTTGGAAATTTTTCATTTGCATATGAAAGGATACTCAATGCACTTGATATTTGAAGAGGACAAGAAAATTCAGGGTTACAATACAGTTTTTAAAATTTAAATTTTTTTATGTTATTGAGTTCTATTTCATATTAATATATGAAAACTCTATATTAAAAAGAGAGGATGATTGTTTAAATCCATGCAATTCTTAAAAAACATGACCTACTGATGAATCGCGCGAGAAAGGCGCGGCCCATCTGTAGGTTGTGACCTTCAAAGCAATGTCTGTGAATGTTTTAAAGAAAATTAGACGCAAAAAAACACCAAAATCTTGCGCATAAAGGAGTATTTACATTTTACCTTCCAAATTCACATAATTCGTTTGTAAACCGAATTGAAATCTGCACTTTTTGCGTACCTCTTTCTCCACCTTCATCAGCCAAGTAAATTCAACGCCAACCGACCTGGAATTTTATTTTGTCAAACACGCGTCACAGATGGACCGCGTCTCATCGACACATCAGTGACACATGCTTAACAAAAGCTGTTTGACAAATTTTTCCAGTTGGTTAAAAGTTAGTTTCGGGGAAGGTAATTTCCCAGAATATGAGTTTATGCTTTCGATATCTTTCTCGCAGCTATTAACGGCCTCCAGACGTTTTCGGTTTTGGAGTGGGTGGGGGTGATTTTGGTGGTAATATCTATGACGACATAATGCGCGAAGTAGGAAGAATTTTTCAAACGAAGCATACACTTTTACCGCCAAATGAAAGAATATGTTAATAGCGCCGAAAAAGCGAAATTTAAGGATTCGGATATTTTAGGATCCGGAATGGTGACAAAATTGAGTTTGGCTAATTTTGAAACAGCAAACAATTGGGAACACCACACATTGCCTATTTTGAGTTAAGTATCTAATTTTTAAGCGTTTTCTATGATTTTCATACATGTGTGGGGTGAGATTAGGGGCTAGACTCTTGCTTGACAAACTTATTTGTTAAATCTGTTAGTGATGGGTATACGGGATAGCGAAGATAAATGAGTGTGTTTCAGCACTCTGGTAACGCAGACCACTCCCCCGACACGCCCTCCTCACATATCGTGACTCAATGGAAAATTTTGGGCTGCTGTGGATATCAGAAGAAGACAAGTTAAGTCAATTGCTACACCACCGTGGAGAATTTTATTTTGTCATACATAGCCCACAGATGAACCGCGCCTCGATGGTGCGATCCATCAGAGGCCCACGTTTGACAAAATATATATTTCGATAAGAAATTTGCAAATAACAACGTTGAAAGTTTAAATTCTCGCTTTGGCCAAGAATTATATTACATTCGGGAATCAATATTTAAAAATTTAAACCACATCTCAAATTTCAATCGCGCATCATCATACTATTACGGATTTGAAAATAGGTTTGAAAAATGGCAAAATGGGTAATAGTAGCAAAATATTTTAACGGCGGTTTAGAGATTTCGGCTTTGAAGCCACGAAATCCTATGATTGTTGGAATTAGATAGATTAGTGGCTAATACTTCGGCTTCGCCGGTTGTAAACACGAGTTGGAGTATTTGTAAGTTCGACTCTTAAGTCTATTCTCAACGCTCAGCCCAGAGTATAATGATTTGGTTTAGCTCAGTCGTACCGATGAGTTTTAAAAATAGAAAAAAAAATATACGAACTATGTTTGTTTATAAGCCACTAGTGAGGTTGATGGCAGGACTTAGGTCGATGTGATCCTCCTAAAAAGTGAAACCAACTTTTGCGAGTACAAAAAATACTATACTAATATTGTACACAGTAATGAATTGCTGTCAAAGGGCACGAAATATTAGCTGTGTCGAAAGCAGTTCCTTATACTTTTTTGCTTCAAACAAACAGAAAAACACTCCCTCGATCTACCCCTGTTATTGTAGAAGTCTTTCAATAGAAACTTCTGCTTTCGGGTTATATAGATAACAATCATTGAACGATCGACCAAACTTCATGCTGATTTATTATTTGTTTGAACAAAGGCATATTTCCGGTTGTTTTCAAATATCATTGCCTACCCATATTGCATTATAATAATATTTGCCAGGGCAATGTTTTACATGTAAACTGCGGTGTCCTTATTTAGCGATGTTTTGCAAAGGTGAAACTTCAAATGCTTGTAATTGCAAAAATTTGACTGAAGACATCTGATTGTTAAGTTTCGTGGAACACAAGCTGCTGATGGATCCCGCCTATTAGGCGCCTGGGTCCCCCTCACACACCATAAATCGAAGAGTGTTTTCATTAAGTGCTTTAAAAGAACTCCTGAAATTTTTTGGGCGCCTTCGCTTTTCCTCGTCAAAGCATTG
Organism: Styela plicata; assembly: GCA_963675895.2. Lineage (NCBI taxonomy): Eukaryota > Metazoa > Chordata > Ascidiacea > Stolidobranchia > Styelidae > Styela > Styela plicata. The sequence continues at coordinate 7,502,751 of OZ023150.1, forward strand.
AATACACCACTGCGTACAAACAAGCCGACAATGGAAAAATACACTTCGGCAAAACAAAATGATCACATACAATATTTTAATAAATTCCAATTACAATGTTAATTAGGCCAAATAATGGCATTATGTTTGGCACGCAAAATCTATCATTTGTTTTGTAATTTTCCTAATTATAGCTTTGTTGTATAGGCACGGATGCAGACGATCGATGACATGTTTTGCGAAACCAGCCAGCGCTGTAAATGTCACCGTAAACAAAATTTCTCTTTTTTCTTAAAAAATAATATTCGGGTAAAAAACAACTCCTAACCTGGTGAAATCCCTAAAATTTGTGATGGTCACTAGTTTAAACGAGCAAATATTTTTTAAAAAACAAATCATCGCCTGCGTTTGTCCTATTATTGCATCACGTGCGCGAATGCAATCCAAAATTGGAAATTCGTTTTTTTTCAAGCTCGTCCCACAGACGGATCACGCTTAGGCGGCGCGATCCTTCAGTTGTCCACGCTCAGCGAAAAAAATCGAGTAAATCTGGTGATCAGCTTCGAATTCTCTAAGCCTCAGGCCTATTCGATCGCACAAACGGGTAAACTTAAACAAAAATCAAATTGGACAAAATACCGTGATATCTTTTCTGTTTCAAGTATTTTTAATCACGGTTTAACGGATTTGCAAAATAAACAAGTCATAAAATTATACGGAACTTGGCTCTAAAACCGTGTTACGCCATCTTGCAAACACCATTTAAAATTTAAATGTCAGATAACGGGTGATATAGAAAACTAATCTCTTTGCTCATCATCGTTGTGGTCACATGATCACTTGAACATGACGTCATGAAGCTTTCTTAAAATATGAAGGTTTTGAATTAAATAATATTAAAAAGGTAAGATATAAATATATTGTTATGCCATGGTACATAGTTCTTATATCGCCCAGAGCAAATACCACTTACCTAACTCCATGGCGTGTTTCACTTTTCCTTGGGTTTCCACTCATAGAGTACAGTAAATAGTTGTACATTCGAGATGTCGTTTAGATATCCAAGTGTATGCTGGTGAGTTGATTACTTTTAGGTACTGTTTTCGGTCGTGTATAGAGTGAATTTTACAGTAAAAAAGAAAGATTTGGATGAGTGCGTTTTTTAGTTTTTTTTTCCATGGACAACATTCGAATTTGAACTTTGAACAACTTGGTCTTTTTGCAAATGCAGTCTTATACTGTTGCAGACGAGAGTATAAAATAACTTTTCTATTAATCACGAATACTGCATGTTGGTTAGCGCTATTTTAGTACTTTCGACATTAAATATTTAACGACATAAAATCGAGACAAAGATCCCGATGTCCTTTTTTAACGGTTTCTGTCACGAAATAACTTTGAACCTGGTGGAATCCCTAGAATTTGTGACAGATGTCATATTTTTTACATTTTGTTTAAAAAATTTATGTTGTTAAAACGAAAAGACTGAATTGTTCCTAAATTTGGTAACATAACATTACGTCATTGCGCGCATTATGGCGCGCTTTGCCTATCGCCCATGCTTGGCCAAATGAATTGTTTGCAGCACGTGACTTCTTATATGCCCCAGGCTTTTATTTTTCTGCACGGTATATGTACCTACAAAATTGCCCTAAAAATATTTGGAAGTCTTTCTCTAATTTATATTTATCTAACTTGGAAATTCAAGGTTTACCTTCAAATAAGTAAATAAATATGTGGTATATTTTAGAGAACATAATCAACGGCCAGTTTTACGTCATCTTGCAAAATGGGTTTATCTTTTCGCATTTCTTATTAAGGAGGATAATTGAGATTTTAACCCGCTCAATTGACGTATTGATCACGTGGCCGTGTGAGATGACGTCAACCGATAGTCTGAATGGTTCTGAAATTTTTTTGGCGATGGAGATAATTTTTTTTTGGTTGAATATGTTGGAAATCAAAATGCAGATAATGAAATGTTCCAAAGTTACTTTTTCAAATATTTATTTCCTTTCAAAAATTAAAATTTACAATGAATAAAGGTGAGGTGTTTACAATTGTTTATATAACATTGACTTTGAATTTATCAATGCAAGGTTCGTAGGGGGTGAATAGAAGAAATTTACTATCACCTAGTTAAATAGCAATTGAAGATAAAATTGCAAAGCCAACAACTGTGTTGTAAATAAGTCTGTGCAGTTTAATTTGGTGATTGGACTTAACTCGAAGCACAATGGAACAACGTGGAATAATTGATTCGATCCAACTCGAGGAAAATAACCAAATCGAAATTGGAAATGAATCGATTTGCCTGGTCCATTCCTAACCGAATTAATGCAGTATTCATTTATTTAATCTTAATATTTCTTTGCAAAATGCAATTTAATGTAGGTGTAATAATTTCTATATATCGATTGTTGTCGAATTAATCAAATAATTTTTGAATAAAAGTCTTGCAAACTATGGTGCAATGTCATTCTATATTTAATATCCATTTAAATTTTTTTCAAATATATAGAATTTATCATTACCTAAATATTAATGCATCTCCCAAATATGAGACTCTGCTTTCTAATGGCGCGAATGCCCACGTTAAACGTGCTAATTACTGTCACGGGATTAATTTTCCCAGAAATAATTTAGGTAAAGATTAGGCAAAATAAAAATGCGATTTTTTTTAAACAATTATTTATTTATTTTTCGACTTGAACGTGGCAAAAATATTACGCGATACTCTTTTTTCATGAATGGGAGTTTCCCTCGTGGGGATTCTCTCATTTTACAACTTAAGACGTGAACATATAAACAAACTACTTTTTTGCTTTCCACAGTGGTCTCTCGTTTTGCATCGTCGGTGATAGACTGCAAAATGGAATTTTACTGGTAAATCATAGCTTGAACTTTCTCGTTATTAGGCACATGCCAACACATAACACAAAGGAAACGCCTATCATACACCAGTTTATGATCATATTCTTTGTGCCTCAACGCGTTTCTAGTGTCATTTTGTCAAGCATGAGCCCCAGATGGACCGCGCCTCGCAGGCGCGATCCATCAGCGTCTCATGCATGACAAAATTGTGAAGACGCAAAATATTTTTGTGGGATTGGCGTTTCCTTCATAGAGTTTCAAGCCTTACACAGGAAGTTTTGCGATAAAATTAGGATTGCTGTCAATAAATTTTTAAAAATAAATTAAATCGGTCAACTGCTAATATTTACATTTTATAGTTTTAGTAAACAAATAACGCGAGACGTCTACAGTGGGCAAACTTTGTAGGTTGGTTGCTTTCTTTTGTCTTTTGGAAAAGAAGAATTGTGAGCAGATTATTTAAAATATGATAAATTTTGTTTGAAAAAGTAGAAAATATAATGAGCATATATATACAATTGCAAATCCTCTTTGTATAGAATATAAACATAAGTGTGTAATAGAATTGATGTAATCTCGATTCCACCCCCCCCCCCCCCCCCCCCCCCTGACTACATATAATTTATAATCTCCAACTGTTCTTTAAATTCTAAGTCACTTTTTGTGTGTTTTTGCTGCGTGGTTTCGTTTTATAGAATTAGCAAAGTAAAATTGATCAGCTGAACCACTTTGTCCAAGCACCTGGAGTCACATTCAGATACCAGAAAATTAGGATTGCAAGTTTCCATTTTTTTCGAATCGAATCTCGAATAAAATGGTTTCGAATCGAATCTAGTCAAACATGATTTTATTTAAAAAAAACATTCCCACCCGTTTTAAAATACTGTACTTTACATTCGTTGTTTAAATTCGAGCAACACTGAACCAGAATGATATAGCTGTGTTTTTTTTTTTTTTGTTTTTTTTTTTTTGACAAAAACATTTAAGCTTAGCAATAACGCGCCATAAGTTTAGAAACCGATTGAGAACTCATGGAAGCATAATCCAAACATTTCAAAAGGAAGAGAATAGTTTGTCTTAATTTAAATGCAAAATCGATTAAAAATACTTCAAATGATATTATCGACTACCAATAAGGTATTCCAAACTTCAATACGAGCCTCATTCGCGGTTAGGCGAACAAAAAATGCATGATTGCATTGTAAAACAAGTTGTTATTGTAAAGTTTCTTTTGCAATTTCCTATACCTCGATTTAATATTTAGGGTGTTTTCAGAAATTTCGAACAATAGTTATTGAAATTAGTTACAAATAGAAATGAAACGCCGGACAGCTTGTAACAATGTCGAACATATTTTGTTAAGAGTGGACCATGCTTACAAAATAAAATTTCTATTCGGTAGAGGGAAGTATTAAATGGTTTTGAATCGTATTACGGCCTTTTACGATTTCTGACACAATTTTCCTCTTGGCAGGTGAAAAAAATTCGGAATAAACTTTGTAATGTATGGCACACTAAGGACTGCTTGACATAACTGAAATCCTATGTAAGACGGCATATTCACTTTAACATTCAGATCAGAGAGCAAGTATTGTTAGAAAAACACGCGCTTTCAGGTTCGACTTAGCCAACATAAGATATTGCATAGTGTTGGCAATGCATCTAGTTTACCTAGTATACTAAGTTTACTGAGTTAATTTTCAAAGTACTTTTCATAAAGTACTTTTCAATTTACTTTTCATAGAAATCTAAATTACCTATTTTTACGTTTATCTAGTTTTCTGTTTGAAATTTTACCTAGTAAATTCACCAAGTAAAATAGGTAAATCTACTTATTTACCAACTAGGTAAATGGTTGAAAAAAATAGTTACATAGTATAAAAATAATAGGCAATTCGTATTTTCATTATAAAAAGCTTTCAAACTCGGCTATTTGAAGATTTTAACCTCCAAATCTAATGAAAATGCCTTCAAATGCAGCCGAACGACAATTACCTAGTTTACCTCGTTTTTAATCTAAATTCTATTGAGTTTTGAATGTGAGACTAGGTGACCTAGTAATCCTTTACCTCGTTTTGTGGTAAATTCGTTTTACTTTACCCAGTTTAAGAAATAACTAGGTTGTCATCCCTAGTATTACATTTTGTTTTGAGTGGGAACAAGGGCATAAATTCATGAGTTGAAATCAAAGCTAGAATCGTTAACCAATGTTGAGAAACCTATAATAAGCTATCATTATAGGAGAAAGATAAATCGGTACCATTCTTTGAAAAAAGAAAAAGTCTGCAATAAGTATTTATTATACAAATGTTTGTCATATAAAGTTTTCGTTTCCATTTCTAAATTCAAAAGTATTCGTAATATCCTAGTAATGAAAAGGTACAGTTTTCTTCTTCACCCGAAGGACAGTTTAAATACGTAAATCGATGTAAAAACCACGCAAATATTGCATAATCTGAATCCATCGAAAAATGATTTAACATACAAAAAAAAAAGGGAATGCGCGCATTACATCTTAACCCCGTTCGGTATTTTTCGAAGAGAAAAGAAAACGAAATAATATAAAGAAATTTTATGACATTGTTTTCAACATCCGATTCTCACAAATGAGTACCGTTCAGTTTCGCCACTTGAATCATTTTTGTAACAACTTCATAAGTTTCCAGCCCGTCTAGTTGCGACTCTGTAAAATTGCACCACTCATATTAACTCAAACTACAAACAATGTGAGCTTCCGGTCCGGATCTTCATATAACTAAGTTATAACGTAATGTGTACATTTAGATAAGTCATTGTTTACGCAAATTTCTTCTTTCAAGTCTTGGATGACACAATAGCGATTTCGTCATTTTGACGATTTTATTATTGGTCCGTTAAAAATTAATAGCAAACTAGAAAATTCCTGCTTAAAATTCCTAATCTCACCTATGCTGTAACAATGGTCGTGCCAATGAGGCACCCGTTCATCTCTGCCTCATACTTGTCAAAATAAATTACCGATGGATCGTCACTGTGACAAAAATGCAGTAGAATCACTGCTTTTTGAAAGTAATTTTAATTGGTGATATTAAATAAAACTATAAAATCAGCTTTTTCAACCAATTATGGGCTGTTGATAGAGCGCACCGTGTAGGTGCGGTCTACCCACAGCCTATACTTGGCATAAGTCTCACCGACATGGCATTTTTATCTTCGGAAAACTGAAATCATTGCGAATGACAAGCCAAGGAAATTTAGAGTAATTTTTTACACATAGTGTAATTTACTTTCGATTGACTAAAGTACATTATTGTACAAAGTATGAATATTTCTGGTTAAAATTTTGCTTGCTTATAACATCTGAACAACGATATTTAAAAATTCAAGTCTATTCACAACAAAAAAATTATATCAATATTACGATCCGTTTCTTGTTTTTCTCAAACCTGATAATGAAGAAACGCCATTTGGTGATAAAATTGCGACGCAATATCTAAATATTTTTCATAAAAATGATTATAGGTACAACATGCGCATGTTTACAACGCTTGTGTAAATTGGTATATCATAAAATGGACGATATCTCCATTTAAAATACAGGAAATGTTGATTAGTAGCTTAAATTAAAAAAAATGTAGTTTTATATGGTTTACACTGTAGTTTTCATTTTGATTTCTTATTGAAATTCACTCTGAACAAGGCCCGGAGCAAGGAGCCAACTCGATAACCTAGAGCTACTACAACTACATTACCAGCAACTGCATTCTAAACGAATGGTAAAGTGCAGTCAGTGGTATCTGCCCTGGGTCATGGTAAAACCATCAAATAAATGAAATAAATCTTGTTTGTAAATTTCTAAAGTTTTCCGAGCTTAAAATTATGATGTATTCGCAACTATGAAATTGAAATGATATTGAATTTTTTACTAACAGTGAGTTCCAATTATAATTTTAACTTTGCCAAGCATGATTCACGGATGGATCGCATCTGCGAGGTGCGATCCATCAGTGACTCATACTTGTCAAAAAATGTTAAAGCGATGCGAGTTTTGCCAGAGTATACTAAACAGCTGATGTTTTTGTGATTCACTGTGTTGATTCAAGGGTGATATTCAATGTGTTGATCGCTAACCGACAAATTTTATCGCATAGTTCAATATTTTGACCCAAGTGAATAATGACGTAATTGTTCCATGTAGATTTAAACTGTGATTAGTACAGTATTGTTTCTGGCAGAGTATATTTTGACCATATCTGATCATTTGGCCAAATTGTGATATGAATGGCAACATTTAATCCGAAGGCTCTATATTCTTCACTCCATGCTAATTTGATTAAATGAGGCATGCTTATACACTTCATACAATTGATCAATAAAAGGAAAGTGGAATTTTGGAGTGATTTTCAAATTATTGTGCTTCCATTTTCATTAAAATTCGGTGTATTCAGTTCAAAACCAGCACAAAAATAACTGTGTAACGGCGACTGGTATTGCAAATATACCTACATAACATAACAAATATAAAGCCAACTTCTTCAGTCTGTGCGGAAATGGATGGCAATGATAAAACCATTTAACGCTTTTTTGTTTCCATTTTGCCCCCTCTTGCGACACGCAGGAAAACGTTAAGCAACTCTAGAGATCTCAGTTACAGGACAATTAAATATTTGAAAATCAACCTTCTACGGAATACATATTTTGATGTATAAATTAAATGTTTTTGTAATAATCTTCAAACAGAAAAGTTTGTGATCTATAACGATAGGATTAATAATTGTGACCTATAACTATTGAAAAGATAATTTAATCTGTGCGTATGCTTGCTATATACCTGTCCAAGAAATTTTTCTAAGATCTCAGCAAGCTTGTATTTAAAAGGCGCGGCGATTAAAAAAGACCAGCTTCACGTCGACTTACTGCGTAATGTGCGTGGGCAATTCGGCAAGTGCGCGTATTGATTTTGCATACAACTGACATCATATTCGAATTCGATGACGTCATAACGAATTTACAATGATTCGTTAAATTTAGATAATAACAAAGATATATTATAATATTTTACGACATAGCCAAGCCCTATATTTACTTAGTGAACTATATTGACATCATATTCGAATTCGATATCGTCATATTCGAACCTTTACAATTTCCTATTATAACCATATATTATAAAGTATTGGGACACGACAAGCGTCATTTATATAATTTACGTTTTTCAAAGGTTTGATAATTTTCGATAGAGCACGTTGATACAAATATACGTGCGTAATGGCGTAAGCAAACATTTTCATATTATATCAAAAGGAATACATTTACCACGCCAAACACGCGTGGGATTAAATATTGTAAAACAATAGGTTGTCGATTACACCGGTACTATATATAAAAGACACATCAACGCATCTTTTATGAAGCGGAATCCGCGAGAATTAGGATTTCATGTCAAATGCCAATGTACCATATGTAAATGGATCGTGTGGGGAACACTCGGTTATCAGATTTATATGTGACCAGTGGCTCTTATGGAAAAACGCGAGGTAGTGAATTTTGAAATCGGATATATAAAAATGTGCAGTGTTTGCAATACTAAGAAGAATATAGGTAATTTCTTCTGCTTATATTTCTATCAGATAGCCGACGTGACTCGGTTCCATTGGTAGCTCATGTTGGATTGGCCCCTTTACCCCAGCAAATATATATATAATTCGTTATCTTATAAATATTCGAGTAAATTGGCAAATATACCTTAATATAATGTTTTATGAGAATAAATATAAGTCACTAACGGATCGCACAGATATATTTAATTTGAACAGAATGACATTAAAGTGCAATAAGAGATACGTAAAAATAATATATTATAAAAAGCGTGCAAAACCACGACTTACGGCTTTTGAGTAATGTTGGCGTGGTCTAGGACTGCTCCAAAACATTGCAGTCCATTTAGAAGCTTGATATTACCAAGTTTGTGCCACTGAAGAACCGCGCCTTGAACGAGTGGGTTTGGAGTATTAGCAGTCGAAAGCTATGCCAACACGCAGGTCGTTCAGACAACGCGAGAGTATTAATAGTCCGTGACGAATGCTAATTCTACTAAGCTTTCCGCTCATCGAAAATATTACGTCATTTTACGCGACGCCTACAAAACGAGATCGAAATCGAGAGATACAAATTCTAAATTCTCTAATTGTTGATATCGAGAGATTCACAAAAGGAGAATTATTATTCTCTCACGCCGAGAGAAATAGTGAATTGACATAGGAGAGCGATAAAATAGAAGAGAATAAAACTGTCTCATATGTGATAGGCAGTCTCTCTCTTGACGAAGCAGCAAAATGACGTCATGCGATAGACGTTCGCCAGACGGTGACAATAACGCCACAAACTTGTATAAAATCGTCACATTTTTTAGGTAAAATAAGGCATTGCCTGATCAGAACAAATTATCCCCACATTCTTTTGTTAAGAGTTCGTTAGTGATAGATCGCGCTATGTATAGGCGTTTCATTTGTGGCTCATGCATGACAAAATAACATACAGGATTGTGTAAGCGTATCAATTTCATGTGTATTTATATCAGATGTGACATCAGTGAATCAAGTCATTTTGTTTACTTCCATCTTGTAATAATCCTGAATGAACGTGGCCTCATATAAGATTGGGGTTTTAATAACTCCACTCAAATAATGCTAAATCAAGACTGTGGCCAAGCGTCGTCTGTTTCACAAAATGTCGAATATCTTCGAACAGACAATTTCCAGTCGAAACATGTATTGTTAACTTATGGGACGCGCTGGTGAGGCGCTGTTTATCAGTCTGAATATTGTCCTATGGCGAATTGCGTCGACGAAGCCGATCTATCCACGATCCATTCTGCGTTAGACAATATTTATAGAGCGCGGATAATTTAATTTGAAATTAAAAAAAAAAAAAAAAAGATTTTATTTAGTACGTTCAAATATATGAGCTCCATATATATTCATTGGTTTGCTAAATTAAACTGAACACACATGCTTGTTATTTATATAAATTTTGGACAGTCCATTCATTCACATGTTTACTTGATTGTGCATGAGCCATGTGACGAAACAATATCCCTTTTTTGGGGTCTAAAATATCCTAATATGCTGTAATGCACATTTCTAAGCCGTGGTTGAACTGTGGCTCAAGCTTGAACAATAACACGATGACCGGTAAAACCTTTGCTCAATCACAAATTTTATTTTGTCAAGCATGCGCCACAGATGAACCGCGTCTCATCGACGCGATCTATCAGTGACACTTACTTGACAAAAGATCATTTGACAAAATTCTTACTGAAATGTCGACCCCTCGAGCTTAGTGCTGTATCGATGGAACCAGCTGACTTGCCGAATATTCTTGCTGGAATAGATCATGTCTGCTTCAGGCGTTATTGATGGATCGTGCCGTACGAAACACATTTCGTTTGAACTTGAATCGCTCTGTGATGGAGGATTACAAGCGGAAGAAGAAGAAACCGAAATAAGGCATTCAAAACACCTTTCGTATATTGAGAGCTCTAAAAAAGGATGCCTATTATTGTGTCACACCGAGAGAAGGGTGATTTTTCAAAGGAGAGCAATAAAATAAAAGAGAATAGAATTCTCTCCAATATTTTGCTTCGCGGTCTCTCACTTGTCAGAAAATGACGTCATATTATGCAAAATCTAAAAAATGTTATTTGCACAACAATTTAGCTGGGATATGCAAAAAATTAAAGAATTTTCAGCTTTGTTCAAACAATACTTGTCCAAAATTGGATTATTAAACTATATATAATTTTATGCTCAAGTATGACTGTAATTTGAGATTTTTAGCGTGGTGAGGAAGCGTTATTCGGAAATGCCAAACTAAAACCATTTCAAAATTTGATGCTAAAATACACTTGGTAACATATCCCTGGTAAATAGAATATTAAAAGTCTGTCATTCGACGCAAAGTCAAATTCTAGACTTTTGCATTTATTTGAATACGTTGGTCACACTCTCTACGCCCAAACAATAATTTATGGCCACAAATAGAGCGCCGCCAGAGGCACCCAAGTTTTCCTTTAGTTTCGCCAAGCATGCATTGAGGGACCGCGTTTTGGCGGCTCGTTCTATGACAGTTTATACCTAACGATGATATCTTTCCAGTGATTGTAACCCTGTCCATCTATAAGTGGCCGCTGTTACAGGGCCTTGGACAGGTTGATCCACTCTAAGAAGTGACTATGAAAAAAAAATAAATAAAATCTGTTTCGATAGGAAATATCTCACATGGGTTGGTTATGTAAACTTAGTTTTGGTATCAAAAAAAGTGATTTCCTAAAACGAAATACCGAATTCGAAAAGTCATCAAACATAGAAACATATTGTACAGTACACGTGTGTATAATTTTGTACAGGAACAGGGCTTTACCATCGCCTGAGAGAGATACAATTTACTGTGACATACTAGATCGACTCAATTTGCTTAGGTTAGGGGTTCTGATTTCTGATTTTATGCGCGCTTCGACACTTAATTAATTTTTCATGCTAATGTGCTTTTTTTAAAATAAATAAAAAGCCAATAACCATATTGGGATATCTTCTCATTTACCACATTGGCTCCCAGTTACTATAATTTCCAACTGTTTTACAGTATGTCTATCTATGGTATGTGATGTTGTGACAAGTTCAAGTTTCCAGTTTGTTGAACAAAAGTAAATTAAGACGAAATTACCGATTACCGATGGATGGTATATTAAAATAAATAAAAAGCCAATAACCATATTGGGATATCTTCTCATTTACCATATTGGCTCCCAGTTACAATAATTTCCAACTGTTTTACAGTATGTCTATCTATGGTATGTGATGTTGTGACAAGTTCAAGTTTCCAGTTTGTTGAACAAAAGTAAATTAAGACGAAATTACCGATGGTATAAGACGATGATGGACCTACCAATAGCAGATGTGTTAATTACTCGAAAGGGTTTTCAGCACCTTATCCCGTATTGTTATTCCATGATTTCCCGCTCGGACTGTACAGGCTAATCGATTTGTAACCTATTATTTTGTCAACTATGTGCCACCGATGAAACACGTCGCTTAGGCGCAGTCAATCTCTGGCACATGATTGACGAAATATAATCCTTTTGGGAATTGGCCTAATCGATATACATGCATGTGAAGATCGATTTGCACAAGGCTCGGTCGCACTCGCTCTGATCAGATACACGAGAGTACCGGTAGCTTCGCAATGGTAGATGCAGTAAAATATTTCCGTGCGATAGCTATACAGGATATTCGTTTACTGAAAGAAATATGAAAAGCGAGATTAGGAGCAGTAGAAGCGCAATTATGTCTACTTAAGTAAATTGTTTGTGGTATTCAAGCAACCTTGTTGGAGCCTACTACCGAAGTTTTAGCACAACTCGAACCTTCATCCACTTGAATGGAGGTTTTTCTATTATATTATCAATGTTTAATTGAAATCTGGGATTTATTTAAAATATTTTTGGTGGATTTTTAGGGCATAAATGCTGTTTTGTAATTTTTAAAAACACCCGATCACCTCCGATATTGAGGCACTTTTTCGAACGACAAATAACCTGTATTTCCAACGTAGGCTATTCACAACATTTTACCGAAATACTTCTTAAAAGCATGTGCCACCGATGGATTGCGCTGTCAAGGCGCTATCCATCTGCGGCTCATGTTTGGAAAATTCATATTTTATTAAAGAGAAATGAGGCTTTATAATTTATTCATGATATGTATCGTGTATTGCACTGAGCAAGCCCATATTTTTAGGATCAATTTCAATTGAATATGTGCATATTTGAGTAGCTACCTAGCCTAAGATTATCATTATAATTAGAGAATTGAAGTAGAGGACAGGTTGGTTATAGCAAACTTTGCGCTTTTCAATTTGCTGGGTTGTATGACGGGGTTGGTTGGTTATTTTTATTCAGTTTATAAAGGGGTGAGTGAGCGCATAGAGTGGATAATTTATGGTTATTTTAATAACGTGATTAAATATGGTACATGCCTAGTACACTTATAATCGTTACTAAGTTCATCTAAGGCACGTTTTCATTTTTTCACTTCGAATTAGCCAGTCTCCACATGCAAAGGTTAAATGAATTGAGCGCGCCTTCTCCGCGCAACTTTTTTCTGTTTCAACTTTCAAAAATTCCCATATTCATCGCGTTCTCCCTCAATATTTAAGAGCTTCCGTCGTCACTATTTATCAGCGGTTAATGTTAGATTTAACACGATTTCATGCGCGAAAATCGTTAATTTAAAACAAATAAGTACATTTCAATGAAGCATTTCAAAATAGCAATTTGTTTAGCCTTCACATTGGAAACCGATAGCTGCAGTCTCATACCGATGCCATGGATTGACGTTAATAGGAAAACGCAAAGCAGGTGGTATGGGTCTGTTTCAGTTAAATAAAGAAAGCGAAAAGAAGGGTTGGGTTTCAAGTATCAATCTTGCGTTTAAATGCACTTATTGAGAATAGGGTTGAAATGGAATATTTACGTGACTTTTTCGACAAAAAGAGCTGGAAAATCAGTCCTATTGCCTGATTGTAACGATCGACTGCACGAGATGAATGATATTGCGAAAATATTGTTAAAGACAGGCTTCGAAATGACTGCAACTTTTTTTTTATTTTGAAACGTTACACAATTTTTTGTCATAAAAATTTTCTACGCCTAAAAATTATAAATGTTTTTTCGTCTTATGAAACAGGAACTATTTGGATAGAGATGAAAATGCCACAAAAACGTAGCAGGATTTCGATCTTGTCAAGTAAGAGGTACAGACGGGTCGCGCTTCCACAGCGCTATCCAACTGTGCCCCGTACTTGACATTTTTTTTATTATAATGCATCTATTGAAAACTCAGCCCAAAGTCAAAATTTATGTTCAGACATACTAGAACCAGCAACCAACTATGGTTCAAATCGAACTCTTATCTCGTCCTACCTTCTGGGTCAGGAGGAGCGTTTGACTTATCGCGGCTAATTGAACATACTGAATCGAAAATCTAGAATAAACACTAATCATGTTGATACGAAACACACATTATGAAAGTGTTTAAAATTATAGAGTTGAGTGGTTGAATCTATGTACGATAAATATTTGTTTTTGTAGTCGCGATTTTAAAACTGCCCGATGCTAACCACACGTAATTTTGCGATAGAATATATGCTGCTACCACTTAATATTTGAGTTCAAGGTATTTAAAGAATCTCATTAAAAGTGAGTGCGAATAACTGTGCAATTTTGGTTAAGTTTAATCTTATTTGCTAACATACATGTCTTACCGCAATAGTCAATTATTGGGGATTAGATTTCAATTTTATAAATGTCCATTGAGGGAAAAATTATGTAACGCGCGTTAATTCAAAAGTTTAGTGTACTCGAATTCACTTTTAGTACAAGATGGGTTATATGTGAAATTTCTCACGATTCAAAAATAATTTATTGGGTTTGAATAAACTACAAGTACAAATTTGAAAACATTTTAGTAATTAATTTGTGTGAGTAACCGTAAGCACAGCTTGACCAACCAAAAAATTCTGTCTAGATGTCTTGCTAGCCTTGGGTCACTGTTGGATCGCGCGGACAAGACGTGGATAATTTGTGGCTCCTGTTTGACAAATAAAAATGTCTGATTGGCGTGACGAAACGTTCAGGATATGTATCCGTATATTAAAAATGATCTCGTTTCTTGCCCATCATTTTGACAGGCGTTAAACAAAAACTCGTATCTATGATTATGCTCTTCATCAGAAATTTTAGTTTGTCAAGCCTGAGACATAGACGGACCGCGCCTCGTCGGCGCGATCCATCAGTGACTGAAGTTTAACAAAAATATGAATGCACAAAATATTGTAGACTGGGCATTAGACCATTCGCTCAAATACGAGAGATCTAAAATGTACTGGAGAATTTTTTGATTTTGGTTTCAAACGTGAGCGAAATAGCTTGTATGGATATGCATTGATCGACATTTCGTGATCAAAACAATTTTTGTAGCACACGTTAGATATATCTTGTTTCAGTTTGTTTGACTTTAGAGTGTGCTTCCTCTTTAGTTCGACAGCGTCTTCCTGAAGCCCACCATAAAGCAAGACGCTTCTCTTGTAGAATACTAGGAAAAATTCATATATTTCCAGCAATTCTAACCTTGCCCGTCTAAAAGTGGCCGCTATTACAGGGCCTTGGGCAGGGCGATCCACTCCAACAAGTGTCTATGAAAAAGAGAAGAATATACATATTAAATTAATAATATTCAATAGAAACGTCCACATACGGACCATACAAACTTGCGGTGGTGTGTTTGCTTCGCTCTGGTTTGGCATTGACAGTGGTTCCTCTGAGCCCGCCATACAGTCAGTCGCTATGCTTGTATCCGAGATGTACATAATAAATTAATAATACTTGTTACAACGTGCTTTTTACTTCGGTGAGCTCAATGTTTGTTTACACCTCAGGTTACAGATATTAGGTAGCATCGAACTCTGGTAAGGTTAGGTTAACGCATTTATGCCCACTACGTGACACTGAATGTGATAAAATTAACAACATGAGTACTGATGGCGGATGCGGGATGGTCCGGACCCCATTGCCAAATGCCGTGGGGCCCTCTCTGATGACTAACTTAAAAAAAAAACGCTAAGTTTAGGCGAACTTTACGTTTTCTGTTTTCCGACCAATCAAACATTATAGTAGGTTTGTCAGCTATCATTTAGCCGTTTTTTGCAAAATGGCTCTGAATTTTATGCGCGCCTTCGAAGCGCTATTCCCGTTAATGTGGAACGGATACTCTATTTTTTCGTCGGCGAGTCAGACGCCCCAATGTTGAAAACCTTTCGCTGCCGCCGAAAATGAGTTGGTTTACAGCGTATCAAATGTCAATACCTATGTTTAATTGACTAAAAATGAGTGACATGACTCATATCTCTATGTTTGTCGATCAGACAGATTTTTTTAAAAAAAAAGTTGCATTTTAATACGACAGTTGGCGAATATGTTTGAGTCAACTTTAATTTTACATTAAACTAATAAAAGGTTCTAATACACTCACGACGGTTACCTAATCAAAAAATGTTTTGTAAGCATGTGCCACAGATGGCACGCGCCTTGTAGACGCGATTTATCAGTGATCCATGCTTAACAAATGAGAAGTGTTTGTGCTAGATTTTTTATCTTCAACGCTCGACACATTTTATGTGTTTTGTTGAATTTACTCAGTTCATCGTTATTGATCAATCAATGCAGTTATGCTGCATCTTTGTGCACTGATAATTATTATTCACGATTAACGGTATTTCCTATCGTGGTGTTTTAGCATCCGTGTATGATATCCCGTAGCACGTATTGTGTAGTATAATGCATAAGTAGGTAGGTACATTAGCACCAGTAACAACTAACTATACTTTGGGCTTCATTTTTGTAGAAACCGCGTTGAGGAATATACCGAGGGTCGAGTTTCGGGTCTAGCGTTTGAAATGTTTGATTTATATATTGAAGTATATATTTCAAGGTATTTGGCATGTTGTTAAGCATATCGTATCCTATATCTAAGTTGTTATGAACTGAGTTGAAGAGTTACATAGATTTCCCAATCTGACCCTCCGACTCTTAAAACTGTTCACTGAACTCGGAAGAGAACCATTTAGCCAAGCACAAGTGTTTCGAGTATATCCAATCGCCATGAGTCAAGAAAAGCCAATAGGAATGGGCACGAATACTCGTTAGTGGCACATATTTGTTAAATAAGATCACAAATCCTTTGCTCGGGTTAAGATAATAAATTGATATTATATCGTGTGACTACTTATAGAAATAAGTTTTCCAGTTTGAAAAAGTGTTCAAAATCCATCCGTCTATAGTAAGTTTTCTCCTTTGCTTTTTTGTTAGGTGTGTTAGGCGCGATACAACGATGGCGCATGCCTGACAAAAAATTTTGATGGAGGGGAACTATACCAATTCTCAGTATATTATGTAGCAATACCGCTCCCACGCCCCGTTCTTTCTGGAAGTGCTCGACAAAACGCTACGTTACATTAAAAAATGTATTATATATTCGCGAAGAAGGCAATATCATAAAAAAGACTTAACAACTATGAAGTTGTAACATTCCTTAAGAAATATACATATTGCGATAAAAATAATTGTCCACTTAGACCTGTCTTTACTATTTCTGTCTATCGTTCAAGATACTATTACTCATGGTTTAAATTGCCTGCGTTAGGTTAGTGTCAATTTCAAAGACGATTAATTTCATGGTTGACGTGAGAAAATTGCGTGTCTTGCCGTTACACTGGCATCCTTACGTGGATTATTCACAAATTTTAATTTACTTCAAGTGGATATTGAATTTGAAAAAGAAATGAAGATCAAAAAAAATTTAGTGATCTAAATTTAATTTTTTCAAAATGGGAAATATTCGTTATATATATTGATATATATATACATTTGAGAAGCTTGTTTTGCACGAAAATCGTTTTGCAAACTCTTTTTAGTTTTCAAGTTCACTTGTTTGTTGTTTTCACCCAAAGTACTCTCTGACAATTGTGACAAACCACATTTTTAACTTTCCAAACGTGTAATTTAGCTTTCATTGTCACGGAAAGATATATTTCCCAAAATTGGACGTTGGATATTTTAATATCGAAATACTTGACATTTGGGGTATTATAAAGCAGGTTTTTGGGTCCTCACGATCGATTTGAAATAAAGTTGAATAAACGTACAATTTATGAGGAACACTCTCAAGTAAATTCAAAATTTAAAGAATTTGATTTGTCAAACATGAGCCGTATATGGATCGTGCCTCGTAGGCGTGTTCCATCAATGGCTCATGTTTGACTTTTTGAGCAACAATACTTCTTTTCCCAATTTTACTCCATATTTTCAAAAGTAAATTAAAGCACATAAGTCAAGGTCTCCATAGAGATCGCTAGGGAATTCTCAATTATACTGTTTAAATGCACCATAAGCGTACGATCAAACTGCCACCTGTCGTAGTGTAATTGTAAGAAATGACAAAATCACAGAGGTGGTCTATGTCTTATTAGTTAGTAGACCTTGAATGGATTAAAGCAATTATTGAGCTTATATTTCATTTCAATGAAGAAGCGGTATTTTGAATAAAGTTTGTAGCTACAAAATAATTTTTCTGAAGCTAACGACATGTGTTTAAGATTATTTTATTAGTTTCGATGTTTAACTTTCACCAATTAAATGTACTTTCCCGTTAGATGAAATGGCCCACGCGTACGACAAAATATACAATAGGCTGTAGACATAATTGGCAAAATGACCTATGCCTTTGTTGTGATCGTAATTCGTCGATTATAATTTTTTTGTGCGAAAACTTTTCGTCAATTAGTTAAAGCCAAATTCCTCGTTTGTGGGTACTTTTGGCCTCAATGCTGTCGGTCAAATATTTTTATTTATACTGTAAAAACCATATGATTTCCCCAATTTCAAGCTGTTTAAAACGGGGCAATTAAATTGTCTTTATGTAAGCAAAGTGAAATATAATAAAAAGGGTTTTCATCGAGAAAAGAAAATGAATAATCCATCTTGATTTGGAAAATACTACGGCAACGAAATTTATGTCTTGGTTGTACAAGGGTGGTCAATTACGAAGTAATATTAAGTAAAAAGTAAGATAAGGGGATCTGTACAGTAACTATACTTCTACATTTCAGTACCACGACGTAACGGTATGGGTTCTGTATTTAGATAAATTCCCAATCGGAAGAATATATTCAAACCCCTATTGTTAAGTATGTGTCACTCACTGATGGATCGCTTCGATGAGACACGGTCCATCTGTGGCGCATGTTTGACAAAGCAAAATTTCTTTTTGGGTTAGGTTTTGTCCTGAAATGACGATGGTAATTTTGCGACGAAAGCAAATCCTTCACAAGTTATGTGTCATAAGCACAGTTAAATGGTTATGGCATGTGTGTGTATGTGTGTAACAGCAATGGAAAATTAGTTGGAATAGTAGTCGAGATCCTTTTGGCTCCAAAATGACCCATTTATATTTTGGATATTTTCGCTCTTATCAGATCAAACCATTGATAAAAATTCGTTTTTTGAATTTATCTTAAGATTTAAAAAAGAGAGAAATTGTTGACATTTGGTATCCATAAAATGAGTCCTGTGATCGATTTTAATGTGGAAATCTATTTTTTCAATGGCTTTTTTCACAAAATATTCCACTGCGCTGGACTCGATGGCGCGAAACACTGTCGTCGCTGAAACGAGAGAAATTGCTATGCCATCAATGGGTTATTGTGTGTTAGCATAGCTTAGGTTCGAGTAGCGTTAAAGGCGACGGACAGGTTTTAAAAGAACGCTTTAATTTACTCGCGGTACTCTCGTGTCTACACAAAAAGTCCCGTTCTGGTTTTCGGGACAGTTTGCAAGTGAGAGATTTATAGGCGAGATAATAGCTCGTTTTTGCTTACTTATTTGAAACACACGAAAACTGGGCTATTTACTTTATTGTTTTGATAAGAATTTAGGCGTCGAAGATTTGTATTTAAGAGTGTATCACTCGTGTGGATAGTCACTCGTGTTAGTCCTACTTTCAGTTGAGAAAGTGATCAGGCTTTGCTGTTGTAGAGCTCAGGAGGAATAGGCGACAACGTTTGCCAGTAGAATAAAACCCAGTGGGATTTATTTTTGGTAATTTCAAAAACTGAGTGTCAATATTGGATTTCTGATTGGTGCATTAGAAAATTTATTCTGTCAAGTGAGAGGATCAGGTTAGGAAGGCTATTGCACCTTGTTTCGTGAAAGTTACAGAAAACTGTTTTTATAATCATATTTTCAAACATAAATCCGAAAAGGAATGTTTAAACAATTTAGTTGCGATACAAACATCAAGCATATCTACTTTTTGTGCAGCTATACTTATATTTGTAAACCGAAGTAAAATATCTAGTAAAATGTATGCGTACGGACTTCGTAGCACCAGTGACTACGAAATGTCTTTATCTCAACAAAGAAAAACTACGTCAAGGCAGAGGCATTACTCTGCGCAGGAAAGCAGGAAATCTCGCAGATCGAGTCATGAAACCAGTTCCGGGTACGAAACAATGCAATCCGGAACTGGATCAAGTCGTTCAAACCACAATCTAAAATTGAACTTGCCAGAAAAACCGGAATATCAACCTGTTGAGTTCAGGTCGCCCCCTCCAAAATATGAGGACATTTGTCCATCTTTTGTGGACTTAAGTACACAAGACAACTCATCAAATTCTGACGATTTTATTCCAACTTCACATTATCATTCTACCAGTACCCAAAGACCTCACAGCCGTAGATTCCATAACAGTTCCCGTGGAGCAGTTGTTCAAGTCCAACCGGAAATGGGAAAGAACGCCTCAATGAGATTCTATGGGCGCAGTGACAGAGTAAATGCCCCCGACATTCTGTGTTTGACTAATTTTAAAGTAGGGGATCCTGATTCCACGCGACCATTGAAAATCAATGATGAAACCGTGGACTACGAGATGTGAGTATTTTTTGCTGGTGCTGAGGGGTTGAAATGCAGAATTGTTGATGCATGATCGCCAAGGCGCGGTCTATCGATAGGCCATACCTGATGGAATTCAATTCAAATTCGGTTATATTTTTTCGGCACTATTAATAAATGGTTACCATACGAGAGATATTGGTTTGCCATTTATTTGCCCTTCCCCGCTGTAGAATGATATCCTGAGCTCCATTTTGTAATTTCAACAAGGCATGTGTGGATAAGGTTCGACAAGTCCTTCTTTAACCGACCATGTTCGGCAGGTATATAAGACTCTATTGCTGTGATTTTTATACCCGTAATGTGATAATATAAACCCGCGGGCAAACGGCGTTTCGACGCGTCGCGAACGACGCCGACATTTGTTCCCGAAGCGTTTTAGGTGTCATATGAGCGTATGTAATCATTTTGGATACAATTTTCCTATTAATCGACATTGTTATAAAAAATACACTTTATTTTTCTTTTAATTAGAGATTTATGTTGTAAGAACATTTTCGCTTGGAATTTTCTTTAACGAAAAAATCAATATAGCGATACCTCAATATCATGTTTGCGACGTAAAATCGATTCCACGAAACCGATGTTGCAATTAGATCAATAAAAATAATTAAATAAAAACGTAACGACATAAGGCCGTGCGCAAATGGAATTTTATTGCGTGTTTTTGATGGAATATAATTTTTCTAAGCAACCAAATATGCATTGGTGATCAAATTAATAAATTAAATTTGTCAAACATGAGCCACAGATGGACCGTCCCTCTGCGGCGTGATCCATAAATGTCGCATACTTGATAAAGTTAACGAGGTCTTGAAATAATTATCCAAATTTTGTGGGATTAATCCTTAATGACCGATGAATTGCTTTTTCCTAGGGTAGCTATTTAAATAACACTATTCAAACTTTGCGTATTCGATTCGATTCTTGATTCACGAACACAAATTATTCGATCGATTTTGCCATCAATTAATCAAAATTAATAGAATTAAAACGATCAGGTTTTCAACAAAATAGATGTAAATTATGATATGGTTTATTATTATAAGTCTATGATTCGAATATTCGAAACAATTCGAAAAATTTTTCAATTGAATTACGAAGTCAAAGGATATTTAATATGGTCGCTTCTAAGTGTGACTTGCGCGTGTCACGGATCGCGCTACGAAGGTACGACGAATTTGTTTTTCTGTGCTTGACTTGACTGTATCTAACAAGAGATCCATAACTTAGCACCCAAAAGGTTTCTTTATTTGCGATTGCTTTTTTGATAAATTATGAAATATAAAATGTTGATATGTCATCGTCAAGTATGAAGCGTATATGAATCGCGCATACTTGGCGCGATTCATCTACAGTCATCCTTCGCGAGCACAACTTGTAAACATATCTGAAATTTCGTTATCAATTTAGATCGACCCCTGGACATTTGACACCTCCTGTTTTTATTCTAAGAGTTGGTCATGGCTTTTGGTCATGCGACAGTCTCATACTGGTCTCTAACACATAAGAGAGTAAAATTAATGGAACAGCCAAAGCGTACAAAATTGAATTGTAATTGAAACCTAAGCTTTTGAATCCCATTAGGTTAAATTTTGTCTGTCTCTATAATAGCTGTGGTATTGAATATCAAAACACCGCTTAGTCAATTGTTAACTAGTTTACGAGCCAATCTAGGCTTTTGTTAATTTGTTTTATTTTCTGTTTCGGGGTAACTACGAACACGCTCGGGTAACCAAGGGAAAGGCTTTTAAAATTACTTTTAATGGGGCCATTTAAAAAGAATTGGTTTGGAATGGGCGTCGACTCTGGTCCCAGAAACTAAGAATGGATTGGTTGCTATATGGACGCTTTTCCACCTTTAAATAATGTGACTATAGATTTTTAAAGCCGCTGAAATGGGAATTGTTCTAGAGGTGACATTGGCGTTCACATTACCGTTTCAATATTTGATCCTGCGCCAAAAATTAATAACGATTGTTCTTGGCGATCAAAATGACCTTAATATTTACTATTTATATCATTCATCCTCATTTCATTTCACCGTCATTTTGACCGGTTAAATAAATTCGTTAAAATAAAACTGCTTTTATTTTATTGTTCGTTTCATCTGTTTAAATCGTAAATTTGATTTTACCAACAATGCGACACGGAGAGATCGCGCCTTGTAACGAAATACGTTATCGATCTTTTTTGGTTTCAAATCGGTTTAGCAATATTACCTTAATTCCTCAACATATGGCGATGTTGACAATGGATTTGTTGAATATTTTCATTGTTGTATCTCGTGCTGACGTAAGACCATGGCGACCCAGCCTTGACAAAACAAAATACAAATTTAGTCTTCCGATGTAGGCCACGAAAAATCATTTTAGCCAAAGAAAGACCTGTTAAGTATGAGTAACTGGTGAATTGAGGTGATTTCCATCTGTGGCTCATACTTGACAAAATAATTGTTTCGATTCGGAATATTTCTTTTTTGGAAATGTTTTTTTTACCATTAAAGTATTTTTTGTCAAGATTGAGCCATAGATGAACCGTGTCTTGTCAGGGTGATCTGTGTGCGGCTGTGTTCTGTCGTATATGTATACGACAAAATGAAAGAAACAAAATATTTACTTTCTGTATGGGTTTTGCGTCAAACATTACTTTGGAAAATGGATAAAAAAAACTGCGATCAACCATGCGTGACGATTGTTCATAAAAATGGCGGGAAACTTATTAATAACTTTCTGAGGTTGCGCTATGATTATGGTTCTTTCTATAACACCAGGCCAAAATAAATCAGGCAATTATTCGGTATAAAACGTTTTTAGGCATCTCGAAAAATCGTTTCTTTTCATTGTCAATCAGTTGTACGATTGCTCATTGAAAGCAGTGACTTTGAATACGTCTCAATAAGAGGGTTATATATTCTTTATTGAATCTTTGCGCTATTGAATTTACTCCTTGATAGATATTCATAACCGTCAAGGCACGGCACCTGATTAAATTGTTAGTAAATAATGCTACTAACCATTTTGAATCAATATTATGAAAAAGACATCTTGGTTTTAGAAAATTACGCCGTTAACGTTAATCCAGTGGATATGTATTTCAATTCCTAAGTGCCCTTGAAATTTCAGGTCGACATTAGTAGAACTACTTTTATTAATAAATTTATTCTCATTCACGTATGAGCCACAGATAGATCGCGTCGTAAGACGCGCTCTATCTGTGGTCCATACTTGGATGAAGATAATAGTTTGTTATTGAATTTTGACCCGAGAAGGTCTCAAGTGTAGTTAAAACTCTAATCTCGTAAGAAAACGTTCCCACGAGTCTGTAATATATCTGTCTAGTGTCTATCCGTCTATTTTTCCTTTCAAATTCTTATCAAACAATAGTGATGTAAAACTCGAATAAATTGAGGTAAAGCCGAACAAGCTTTTCCGATGTATTACAATAAGGCATGTTACCAAAAACGCTTTAATTTTGATAAAATTTAATATGTTTTTTGACTGCGCTGGTACTCGTTTTTCAAATGTAACCGGAGTGGTATTTGGATGGATCTTTTGATGCATTCAGTAAAGTGCAATTATTTCAATTGTAAGGTTGGTGGTTCGAATTTTTCCGGTCTTCAGCCGTGCAATTCGGCCATGCTTTTTTATGTGTAGCTAAAATAGTACAAAACGAGTACCTAAGAACCTCCGTCTTTCAAGTTACTATGCAATTCATGTAAATATTATTACGTTTTTACAATGTCAAGTGGAAAACTACACGCATTGGCGATACTGGCATCTCATAATGTATTCTTTTCATCCTGTGCTAGTAGGCGTGTGAAAGTGGTTTTAAATTGTGGTATGTCCATAGATATGAATGAAAATAACCAGAACAAGGCTCACATGAATCACCAATGTTTATTGCATGTTAATCTGGTTCGCATCACAACAATGTTAAGATCTAAAGTGATAGTTTGAACTCTGGTGGTCATGCGATTTATTTTGGCGTCTTGACGTCCAGCGCGTGATTGTAAAACATGTACCGATGGTGTATGTTCTTTTTTATAGTCACTTATCTCAGTGATTCTCCCTGGGCACGCTTCATCATCATAGCTTTATGAATATTTTTATTTTTTTTATGTTTTTATTTCAATCCCATATCTGTGAAGACGAGTTTTGTCAAGTATGGGCCACCGATGAAACACGCCGCCCAGGCGGGATTCATCTGTGGCCCACGCTTGACAAAACAATCCCACTAGGATATCCACCAATGCGTCGAAATGATAAATCCGGCCTTGCTCAGAGTAAATTTCAACGAAAGAAAAATAGTATATAGCATTGTTTATAAGTTTTTAATTTAAATATTCTTTTTGCTAACTGATAAAGGAAACCGCGCTAGCCCTGCTTCATCACAAAGAGAAACTTCTAAATCCATCTCAGCCACTCAAATTTGAACTTGAGAATTTTTTATGAGCTATTGAATGAAGTGTGTTCAAAAGCCCATATGTTGATGGGTTTTATTAAAAACGCGGTTAAATTTTGGCGCCAAACCATCTTTATTCTTGTTATTTCAGTTTGAGGTTAATACTTTTTGTTTTCTGGATTTTAAAATTAATTTCTTCAGTTGGTTAAATACAAGTACGGATCATAGATAGACTGTGCCTATTGAGCATGATCCATTTATAGCCAATGCTTGGCATAATAAAGTTCATTTTCATTGTGGATATCGACAATAATATTATTTTTTCTTTTAACATAACAACGCATAGGCCTGAGCCCATAGTCTGTATATTCGCTATACAAACACAATTTAGCGTTGCTATTGTCCGTATCGATCTTCGATAAAATGGCAACAAAAGCGAAATTGAAAGATGAAATATGTACACAAAATTTCATTCTCAATATAGAAAACAATTTCCGTTTAATTCGACTTAGTAACATATTAACAAAATGAAAAATAAATGATAAAGCGTTTAGTACAGGAACAAAATCTGTTCAAGGTCGACCATAACGCGATGGGCGGGGTAACTGCCGGATAACATAAGGCGTGGTTTAGAACATTATATACTATAACGTCATATAATACGAAGTATTACATACACGAAACATTGATAAAAGATGATGTCAGATTTTCAGATTAAATTAGGAATTACCATTTTGACGTTTTCCTGGCCTCCCTCGAAAATCAGAAACACCTCAACGGCGCCAAAACTTGTTTCGGGATAATTTATTTTAATCTCTTTTGTACAAGTATCACAACGTTCCATCATTTTGAACACGTCGGTACGAATCTCCGTGGAGCCAACTTTGAGTTTTATGTGATAGATTTTGTTAATTCAAACCAAAATACGATTGTATATACCTAATTAGCTTAATAATATACCTTATTAGTTTATTAATACCAACCATATGTCTTGTTATCCATTTTCCATCGTCACAAATTAAACCAATCTGCATTTTACAGGTTTCAGCTGGCAACTCGAGAAGAAGCACAAAATGCCTTGATCGATTATGCAAAGAGCAAATTTTTGCTACGCCACAAAGAAGCCAAAAGAATGGAAATCGTAAACATTCACACTTGGTGTGCGTTTCGGGTAAGAGAAAGTACCAACTTCCTAATTAACATTTGAGATAACGAGAGATAAGGCAGAGTGAGTTTAAATTTCATATGTGCGTTAACATTATCTTATTTGTTTTGTCTATCAAACCAATGCAAAGCAGTACCATTGTGAAGTCCACGACATAACGTGCATTTAATCGACACTTCCGTAAGGGGGCAATTAAATTTGTCCAAAATATTCGGATTACATTTTCGAATTTAATTCCTATGACTCATCAAGATTGATTCGAATAATTTGCGCTTTGGTTCAATTAGCTTAATTGAATTGTCCAGCCCTAGTTTTGTTAAGTCATGCTTGACTAAACAAATTTTTAGATAATTTTAACAGGTTTGTTGTTCAGAACCCAGCTGTTTGAGTATGTAAGGTATCAATCCCCAAACATCCTCTCTCTATTTCTCCCCCCAGCGCACATACTCTCATGCTATATTACACGTGTTTCATTTTTCATCTTGGCCGAATAAATCATATTCAGAAGACACATTGCAACACATCCAGAATAGATTGCGACTATTTGAGAATTTCTAGTGTTTACTGAAGGGTGATTCATTTTATACCGGTATAAAATTAAGCAAATTGACCACGTTCCGGTAGGATTCACTTTAATACCCAATTTTCCCAATGCCCCGTAATCTACCCCAGGTCAAGGATTCACAAATAGGAATAAAATACTTTGAAATGAAAATCGTGTAAATGCTATTTTGGCGACTATCGATCAATCTGCCTCAGTGTAAGAACAACGGAAACAACGGACTAAACCAGTCACCATTCGTTGCTCGCGCCCTTATATACAAGAACAAATAGGTATTTTGTCTATTGGCGGCCAAATCGGAATGCTGATTCGAATAAAATTTCCGAATCAAGTCGAATATTCGAATTGAGCGTCTTATAATGAACACAAAAAGACGTCTTCCCAAAACATTTGAATTACTTCAAAATTTACACCTGTTTTCCGATTTTTTTATATTTGATTCAACCAATTTTGAACCAATTTTCGTTTTTTTTTGGTTCGTCGAATCACAGACAAAACTCAATTCTAATCATGTTGCCAAGTATGAGTCACAGATGGATCGTGCCGACGACATCAGTGATCCATACTAAGGAAATTTTTTTCAAAATATTCTGGCCGGTTTAGTGTGAAATGCCTTAATATGAAGTTGATATTTATAGTCTGTTGATACATACGTCTGTTCATATTCATATTCGTATTCAAATTATTCATATTCATTAGCGTACTAGGGCGGGAGCAAGATAAATTCTGGAAAAAAGATTAATTTTTATTATTTTTATTGCACATTTTGAATCGATTTCCGCATCCATTTCTATTCACGAGCTGTCCTTCCCCGGTGAACTTGTATTTTGTTGTTGTTAACGCGTTGGTCGCTTTTTGCCTTTCTGTAATATTGTTTCTGTAAGTTGGTCCGTTTCCTGGAATAAAGACAAAAACTAATGCATTCCCACGCCACTATGTCGGGTCGTCTTCTCGTGGTACAGTGATTCTAATTTCGGACTTAGGATAAGCAAGTTTATTCGGGAGTGTGGGAATCAAGACAAAAATAAAAACAAAGAAAATATATGACATCAGTGCATTGGGAAGAAGTGATTGTCGTTTTTTATCTAGCGTGGAACACATATAAAATGCGTCATTAAGACGTGAATCACTCTTGGGCTATGCTTGATATATTATGTTAATAGTGTATCATGTGTGGCGTTGCATAAGTTCAAATTAATTTAATGTTTTTTGGTTTTTAAGGAGTTTGTTAATAAATCCAAATAGCATTACGTCGTGCTTTCGCAGATTTTATTTTGTCAAGCACGGGCCAATGCTGGCTTGTTAAAATTGCACATTTTAAGATTACTTTGAAGAGCGCATTAGAGAAGTTAATTGTACCCATACCAACAATTTTTAAGACAAAATATATTTTTTGATTCCATAATAATAATTTTAAAATAACTTAACTTTATATTATTTTTCAGTATAAACTGTCAACCTTTACAGAGCAACGACATTTCTGTACAAAGAAAAGACCCTATAAGAAAGGTGTGTGCATATCATAATTTTTGTCCATTTGAAAATAATGAAAGCTGATTCTAAGCCTCCCATGTGTATGCGTGTTTCAAGATTTAAGAAAACTCAAACAGTGCGTTTATTGTGAGGTACAAGGCGCTTGGAAATTCTCAGATATTAGCATAATATGGATATGGAAATTTTTGTTAAAAATGTGGTGTCAGATCTATGTTCTCACAGAGAAAAGTTAGTCATTTTCTGCATCTAATATTGGCAAACCTTAAGTTGTGAAATGTCGTTAACGTCGCATTAAATCTGAAGAGGCGGAATGCATGTTATGCCAGGTATGACTCAGTGACAGATCGCGCCGTAGAGGCGCGGTGCATCTGTGCCTACCATTTTCTTTAAATTCACTCTGAGCAAGGCCGGAAGCAGTGTCCAAATAAAAACCAATTTTCGGTTACACGATAGCAAATACCCATCAAACGATGTAGTAGCAGCAACTGCACTCAAAGCGGAAAACATCCCAAACGGAACGGACACTTTTTCGGATTCGTTCACCATTCTCCTTTTAAAATCAATCAACCAGAACGTTTAGATGAATACGACAAACGCCAAGATCTCATTCTAAACCATTGTGTTTTGATGTTAATCCGAGCGTATCAAGAATGCAGCAACGAGAAAAATACGCTAAGGTCATTTTTCATGGTTAGCAAATAATATCAAACATGTCCCATAGATGAACCACAACTAACGGGCATGGCCCATAAGTGGCCGATTATTTTTACTAAACGAAATATAGTTAATTGAATTTTAAAACAATTCGTTTTCTGATTATGTCTTTAAAATGACTAACCATAACTGGCGGGGTTCCGTCTGTATAATATTGAAAGCTGTAACAATTCAAGATGCCTTGAAATGCGAATCTCCAGAAGTGTTATTGAAATTGATCATTTGGGCGCTTTGGCTGCATTCTCCGGGGTTTTTTCCACT
This sequence comes from Styela plicata, assembly GCA_963675895.2. NCBI lineage: Eukaryota > Metazoa > Chordata > Ascidiacea > Stolidobranchia > Styelidae > Styela > Styela plicata. The sequence goes on from OZ023150.1 coordinate 7,531,747, forward strand.
GACAACATTGAACATCTCATTGAATTTCGCTTTCACTTCATTCACGTATAGCGCCGACAAATGCCCGTTCTAAAGCATCTCTTACATACGCCAGGACAATTCTCTTGAACTCGCACATACAGCCGAATAAAAGATCAATGAAATAGTTGGTGGTAATTGCGTTTCTTGGCCTACTCCAAGTAAAATGCGCCATCTGCATTTTCATACTTTTTCCATTTTCTTGGTATCCAGAAACCTAAACCATAATAAATTCTATATTTCTCAATCAAATAGATGAACAGATCGATAAATGCCTTGGGACCCAGTTAAATTTATGGAACGTCGAGGTCAAGCCACCAGTACCGTACTACGAAACATATAAAATTGTAAAGGTTCCCCATTCTGAGAAAGTGATTTGCTGTAACAGGTAAGTTCCAACTTTTTCAGTTCTGCGTTGGACTACCACCCAATCGGAAAAATCTTTTGTTAACTATGAGTCAGAGCTGGGATCGCGTCAATGAGACTTGGTCCACCTGTGACTCATACTTGACAAAATGAAATATCTGATCGGGTAGACTAGTCAGTAATCATTTTTGAATGAAAACGATTCTGATATCAAATTGATTTCTGAGGTTAAATGAAAAATTGAAAATCAAATTTGATCATACTGCACAATTCACTACTAGTTGCCGTTTCAACAAACAGTATTACTATTATCAGAGTCGAAAAATTATTTTCGTTATATTGTGTGCATGACTCACTGAGAAACTGAGCCTCCATGACACGGTCAATCAATGGCTCCGTCAATACTTTGCAACTGAAATTGAAAATGGGCTTCACAAACGTTAACTTCTAGACTATTGAACGGTTGAGTGATGGACGGGGTGGGCAAGGACCATCTAACCTTACACTGCAGGGTTGGTAAAAGTGATCCGCTCCAATGAGCGATTGGAAAAAGAGAGTTCGGAAAATTTCAACAATGCTACTGATACAATTGAAAAAATTCAATTTTTTATTACCCTTACATTTGTCAAACAGAAATGTTCTTGTATTGAAAGGTCCGTTTTCCTTTTTTAGATGTAGTGGTTCTGGCCGAGCAACATGCCGAACTTGCAGCGGCAGCGGGGAGATCGAGTGCAGGCGATGCAACGGAAATTCAAGTCTGGTAAGCATATTTAAATACCACTAGTGTTACTCCTATCGCGATCTTTTGTTAAGAATGTGCCACTGATGGATAGCCTCGAGGAGGAGGAGTCCATCTGTGGCGCATGCTTGACAAAGGAAAATTCTAATTAGGTAAGAAAACATCCAGATATGCTTTGCAAAGTATGTGTCCGGTGCTGTTTATCTGCAGCTCATACTTGACAAAATTAGATTTTTGATTCGGTAGTGTTTGTGCGGTGTCGTGAACGGGAAGTAACGCAAACCAAGTTTTCATTCTGATATAATATTTTTTAGAATAGCAACATAGAATAGTGTTGTGACCGTCATTTTCCTAAAAGTTTTGTTGTACAACAATTTTGGGTTTATTCGTTTTTTTCTCTCAAAATACCCATGCGTTGTAATTAACTATACATTTTATTTCTAATATTTTTGTTTATATTTTTTTTCAGAGCTCTTATGTATGCCACTGCCATGCTGGATCTACTAGGTAGGTGTTTAAAAACTAGATTTATAATGCAAAATTTTCTTTTGTGTTTTGTTTGTAGGTCATTGAAAAGAATTTCTCTTTTCATAGCCATTCAGTTGATTTAATAACCCCGAACAAGGTTTTATAGTAGGTGTAGTATATGTGGCATAAAGACCAACAGGGCTATTTTTGTTGGTAATATATGATCTTTCTGGTCCTGTCCAGCGTACCCAAATTCAGGAATTCAGGCTCTATAGGACTTGAACCAGAGATATTTATTAACGTGTGGGACTCTTAATAATCGACGGAGGGGGAATCTCGTTAGTGCTTAATTTGTAATGGGGAAAACGTTGATATTGAATCATAACTCGATTGCAATATAATATAAAATGTATGAAGTGGTAAATGGTTTTACCATCGCCCAGCGTACCTACTTCACTCTGCTATGGCGGGTTAGTTTTACTTGTTTTATATTTAAATGGAGGTCGTTGGTTTTACATTTCAATTCACACTCCATGTCCTGATATGACAATAATTTTGATATTTTAATGACAAAATATAATCGATTTGGTCAAACTTGACCAAAATCGATTGTATTTTGTGGTTAAAATGAAAATTCTATTTCGCTTAGTTTTTGTTCCTCTGAACGATTGACGAACAAATTGTTCTTCGAATTGCCCAGACCTACTTTCAGATGGTGCTTTCGTTTTGTCAAGAAACTTTACCAAGCAAAATCTGAATTCTACCATGTTTAACCTGTTTGTTGACCATATTAGAATAATTGACATTCTGCTTCACCGGAATTAAAATTATTTTACGTCAATATTTTCTAGATGCGGACAATGTGGTGGACTCAGAACTGAAACATGCATTGATTGTGAGGGATCTGGAAAAAATGTCAGTTACAAAGAATTAGAAGTCAGATGGTGAGTTAATATTTGTCTATAGACAATCGGTAGATGACATAGATAGATTATAAAATAAACTCGGCGGCGCGATCCATCAGTATCTCGTATTTAAAAACACATTTGGTCAAACCATTTTTGTCGGGGTTCGATCAACGTAGGCGTGAGAAATTTTGAAAACATAAATAAAATCGCTGCTTGCAAAGTTTCGCGCAACTTTTCTTGTGTATGGAAGATGCTGATGTTTAAAGTGAGTTTTCAATTTCAATAAATCTTAATATGTTATTATCTTAAATTTATAGATGGAATTTGCAATTTTTTCCACCTTTGTCAAGCACGGAAAAGTTTTATTTTTTGCGGAAAGTTTAAACATATTATATCAATTAGAATGCCTTTGTGCTGATTCACATTTGTTGTAGTATGTATCACTGATGGATCGCGCCGCTGAGTCGCGGTTCTTCAGTGGCACATGCTAGACAAAATGACTTCTGATAAAGAAAAAAAAGTTGAAAGCTTTGTGCAATTGAATTATTTTATTCCTGTTTATTGTAGGGCCGTTGAGGAAAGCACATACGTAGATGGGCACCCGGAATTGCAGAGAAAACATCTTCTGAGTGAAAAGGGAAGAGCGGTTTACAGAAAACATGGCAAAAAACTGGAACCGCTCGAAGAAACAGACATATTACACAAAAATATCAGACGCTTCTCAAAAATGCAACTTGAAAACCATAACTGGTCCGATAGAATAAACTTGAAACAAGTAAGTTGGAGTAGAGTTAGAAAGTTTTATTTGAACGATATAGTGTGTTGATTTTATTAAATATTATAATGGCAAATTGCGAGTCAATTCTAACAGGATCCTATTCGGTTTATCAAGATTTTCTTTTAACAAGTTTGGTAAAAGTAAAGTTGTTCATGCCTTATGTAGATGCGGTAAATGGTTTCACCAACGTAATAAGAATATTTTGAATCGTTTCGATGCTGAGCTATGTATATTTCAATATTTTTCTTCCATTTTATTAGTGATATATTCAGAAAACAAAACTTTCAGCTTTAAGGGTAAAGAAAAGGTGTGATCAAGGTTGTACGTTTAATTTACTAAGAAAATACTATTCAAAATAGGATCCTCGCTGAGAATGTGTAACAAAAAGATTAAGTGTTATAATTTTATAAATCATGCATTTTTATTTTCAGAAACACAAAGTGGAAATAGTGCCTGTGCATGTGATTGAATGTGTCGACAAAGGCAAACAATTCCGATTCTACCTAATTGGATTAGACAGAAAAGTCTACGCGCCAAATTACCCAGGAAAAAGACTTGGGGGATGCAACTTGTCGTTTTTCGGGCGTTAACTCCTCATTATCCTAAAAACCGTTGCTTACTGTGAACGGAGTCAAAAATTTTTTAAGGAGACAAGATACGGCACGAACTGGACCAACTGTGACAGCTAAGTGTGGAATGGCGTATCGAAAGAGCAACTATAATCGTGGAAAAATATTTTGTTATAAAATGCTTAATTTTTATTGAGTATGAATAACTGAAGGATTGCGCATCTGAGCTTTTTCAATTTGACAATATGTATTTTTTATTCAAAAATGATTATCAAAAAAGCATATATGGTTTTGACTGATTTGAAAAAAAAAAATTCAAAGTAAATGGTTTTTTAAAATTCTCATATTTGAATAATACTTTATACTTTCAACTGTGTACGAAAAGTCCTTGGGATAAAAGGTCGGGACAAAAAGGACAAAATTGAAATAGTTCATTATACATATCTTCTTCAATCTTTCACACTCAAGCAATTTTTAAATACTAAAAATTTATCAATTTTTTGTTGCTTTGACATTTTTCTTGGTAATATTTGATTTTTATAATTTTTTTTTAATATTTGGCAATATTAACAATATTATTTGTACGTTGTGTCGTATTAACGAATGTTTGAAAGCACGGAAAGATATAAGTAATGCCTTAAAGAAGTTAAAATTAAAAAAAATAATAGCATAATCCAATTTCTCTCATTATTTTGATAGCCGATGAGGTAAAAAAATACCTTTTGTTTCGAATTGCATAAATGTTTTTTTTATTTTATTGAAATATTTATAATTAAAGTTTTTTTAATTGTTCACTTTTCAAGTTTAACAATTCAGTTCCTTTAAATATTACTCGGACAATGCGATTTGTGAATAATTGTTTTATTTTTATTATTAAAATTGCATGTTATAACTTTAAATACTGGAGACGACAAATAAGGAAAATTTGAAGGGTTTTCTTACAATTTGTACGTTTTCGTGTTGTTTGGTCAAATTTGGGCCAAAGTATTGTTTTTTCAACAAGAGCCACAGATGGGTCGCATCGATGTTGAAATGCAGACTAAATGTTGTTTTCCATTATTTTTATACAGCTCATCTTGGTTAAGAAACGTTCGATTCGAAATTCAAATTTAAATCGAAAATTAGATTCGAATATCAACGTTAATTTTATGTTTTTATTGCACTTATTGTATATGTTCTCTCTGCCCACGCTTGCAATCAAATTTATTTACTTTTTTACACAACTCTTTTTCAGTGTTGTATTTTTTCCTTGTTGAATTGTAAATCGTACGAGATTCTATTATATAAATAATATATTGTGTCTTGCATTTGTTTTGTTAAAACTATGAAATAAAATCTTATAAAAATCTTATTGATTTTTATGTACCAATCTAAAGGCTGATAGAGTATTGGGTGAGAGCGGTGTCCATACGAAGAATTTCTCAATTGATACGGCTGGCATATGGTATCGAGACAGGGCAGGCTTAAAGAGTGAAGAAAGAATTGCTAATCTCACTGACAGCGACCCTCTCAGTCATGGTGCAAACGTCTTTAATAGTAACTAGATGTTTTTCCTCATAAGTATTTAGTCGAAACAAAGCCGGAGCAGAACTTTATAACAATAACTTAAATAGCAAAGACTCACCATACAATGTACCAACAACCACACTCAAAATAGAAAATAAAACTGAGTTGCTGTAACAGAATTCAATAAGTGGTATGTGTCATTAGCGATGCTGAAAACATATAACTGAAATACCTATAACATGCAAGAAATACGTCAGGTCAACATTAAAGCTGAAAATTTCGTGTTTAAGCTTTGTAGAACACAATAATCTGTCCGTAAATTTTTGGATTGTTTGGTTTTGAAAACCACTGGAGACTTGAATTCTGCAAAACAACCATCCTAAATTACTATCATCGCTGAGAAGGCAGTACAGCAGTCATCTAGTATTTGATCGGATTCAATTTCTTTATACATATGCCAAATTGTTTTTTTGCGCTTACTCTCTGTTCGGTACCAGAAAAATTGTGTATGAAACATATTTTATCAAGCTTGGGTCACTTATGGATCGCGCTTCAGAGGCGCGGTCCATCAGTGACGCATGTTTTATACAATAATAAAATTTCTTTCTGTGGTGGACAGTAGACATTACTATAGCTACTGGGTACTGGTGTCTCATTTATCAACAAAATATTATGGCTACTCGTCTCCCACGTGTGGTCGGATGTTCGCAGCGCTGCATTCCGGGAAGACTAAAATATCATCTCCAATCAGAAACTTTAGTTTGTCTAGTATGAGCCACAGATAAACCACGCATTGACGGCGGAATACATGAGTATACTCATTCGTATATAGAAACGGTGTAGAAGATAAGCATTTCTGCATCCATGCTATTATTTTTAACTTTATACGAAGTCTTTGCTTTGTTTCAGAACGAGGATGGAAAGATATAATTAGTCTCATTTGGAACATTGCATTTGTCTGAAAAATGCTCGAGTAGAAATTAGCAAAATGGGAGCAAAAGTATCAACTATCAAAACCACGCCATGATTTCCTTTTTCCAACAAAAAAAAATTTGAACACAAAAATTAGGCAAAATACAATTAGGTTTTTATTTTCTTACTTGCGAAAGAAAACGTATGTTTCTCTTGGAATTTTACTAATTCTTGTAACAAATAGTGCAATCTTCCAATCTAATATTCCGAAATTTATGAAGTTATACAACAAACTATTTTATTTCTACCGGTCTACGTTCAAATCATATTATCAAAATATGTTTTTCAGCTAAAATTTTGCCGCATTTTGCAGAATGTTTGAGATATTTCCTGCTCCCTTTCGGCAATGTTCATTTATCGCCAATATAATACTGTCAATTTCCCTTTATTTTCGACAAATCGGACCCCTTCAATGATAAATTCTGCTGTCGCCTCTGGCCGAAATCGTATCAGTGAGGGATCATTCATGCGTGTAGAGGAAAGGATGACGTACAATTCACGCCGTCTAATTGCTGTGTCGCTTCGGGCGGTGCCGGTTTGCTTGCTCAGGCAGTTCAGAGTTAGTCTGGTACAAATTTTATAGAACTTATAACGCATGAGTTTTAAAATTTTGTGATTAGTTGCCTCAGGACTGCTTTTACGCATAGTATTTCTACCTCTGAATTACGCAATTAACTAGGCTGGATATATACTGCATGTAAATTTATTAAAATACTACAGACGAGTGGATGACATGAACATAATGTTTATTGTTAATACAGCGAGTGATTTTAGTTTAACAATTTTTGTCAGCAGGTCCCAAATTAGAAATTTTATGTTATGTCAGGCATGATCCACTGATGGATCGCGCCTTGTCAGCGCGATCCCTCGGTGTCTCATACTTAGCAAAACTTGGTTCTAAGACGAATGCTTTCTGTCTTAGTCAGTTCGTTGAATTCCGTACTGGTGGTAATGCAGAATGTCTAGGTGTTGCATGTTTGCTATTCTTTTAATCTTTTGTTTGTATAGTACTGTAAAGCCATATTGCAACATTAGCTAATACGATGAATGTTGAACACGAAGTCAAACTTCTTGTTGAGGAAATTAAAAGATTGGGAGAAAAAAGTAAGCTTTGTTCTGTTTTTGATTGTATTATAATATTACTTCAGACCGTATACCAAAAGAGTATGGTTGCTTGTTGAAAAGTATTGCCTCAGACGCACCGTCCCGCTAAGGTATATATCTTGGCCAGAAAAAGCTTTGGACATACCTTCTGCTCAGTATTAGTCCATTGATGGATCGCGCCGCCGAAGCGTGGTCTATTACATTACCAACCCAAGCATGAAATTCGCTTTATTAATTATAAATCACAGATAAATCCGCGCCCGGTCGGCGTGGTGTCTGTTTACATTTTTTCGGTGCCTGATATAACACAATTTTACTACTTTCTAATTTACTAATTTAAGTACTTTCCGTTAGTGTCGTGTTCACAGCGTTGGTTAAATATTTACCATATAACTTTACCAACAGTCTGATTGTTCCAAGTCGTTCGAGTGCTGTACAATTACTCTATGGCCGCCTGACCTGCCTACCTTGCCATTTGGCGCTGTAGTTTTATATCGATGGTTTCCGATAGCCCTAATCTTCTAGTAGCACAATCCGAAAACCGGTTATTCGTAATGCTTGAGCGTTTTTAGATATTTCGGTTTGAAAATTGCAAGTGAATTATTAAAAAATCTTTAAACTAACCTGCATTTATTGGTATATGGAATGCTCAAACTGGTGATAAAGCATTGAAAATAACATATGAAAATAACGAGGAGGCATTTTCGAAATCGATTCAAACTTACCTAATTAATGCAAATTCATGCATTGTACCCAATATAATAATTTTAAAAGTCAAATTATCGATTTTTAACAGTGTGCTTTATTCTGTGATAGAAAGTTCTTTTTCATGTCATGACATTCTGACGCCTTGAAGTCAGCCGAAGGGGGTATTTTTATACGTTTTCGAAAAAACGTCAAGTAATGGGAAAAGAAAAGTTAAAAAACGCCGATACAAATCAATGTACCATGAATTTCCCACTACTACAGAATATTTATCAATAAAAGATTATAAGGGTATTATTTTCAATGAGGAAGATGCAATTTGTAAAAAAACGCCCAAATAAAACGCTCTACATAGAAACACACACCGCATTTCGTATCAAAAATTATCTTTTTTGGTTCAGAAGCCGCTAAAAGTTGCTCAAAAGTTTTGTAAAAAATGCAATATGAGAACATGAAAAATGTTATCAAATAATTGTTAGAATTGAGTAAGGATAATGTAACGGCACTGCACCTGGCATATTTTCTATCATTGTCTAGGTTTAAATCATTTTAGGTTATAGTTCAAGGTTGATTGAGGGGCCGAATGTTCGACTCGTTCGAGGGGGTAGTTGCGAGCAATTCCATGTCGGACAATACTTGTAAAGAGCCGCATGGAGGTGTCGGTACTCGTGTTGTCACAATCCCGTCCATAAAAATGTTATCATGAGGGTAGTTGCGCACTGTGGGATATTTTCTATCATTGTCTAGGTTTAAATCAATTATAGTTCCCGATGTCGGACAATACTTGTAAAGGTCCGCATGGAGGTATTGGTAACAGAATTTCCGCGTGTGCGTGGATAAAATTCGATTTGCACCCCCCTAAGGCACAATCCCGTGTGGTCAATATTGTGTGGAGGCAATGCCGGCAAGAAGATTACACGTTGAGTGTTGTGCCCAAAGCGATTTATAAATTACAAAATATTATTTAAAATATATAAGATATAAATGGTAAAAATACGCAATCACTACGCCTTGAATGAAGTTGCTACCCCCCTAAGCACATCTTAATTCAAAAACAAAGTTTCAAAATGCAGCAAAATGCACTTAAATTTAAATAGTATATATGCAATTTTCAAACCGAATCTATCTAACGAAAATCTAAAAACCCTCAAGATTTACGAAAAACCGTTGTTGGATTGTTAAAAGAGCATGATCAGAACTACCGAAAACCATCGAAAAAGATAACCTAAAACTGCAAAGTTAAGGCCAAAATGTTGGTGTGGCCGCCGGACTAATAAGCTTTTTGTCATGTTTAAGCTGCCCAAGTAAATGGCTTTGCGCCAGGATATACATTAAGCTGGCCAAGGCAATTGCGCTATTTATAAGACGTTTTTGCCGGGTACGCATGGTTGTGGTTTTTCCCTTTGCGAAGTTGTGCAACTGTAGCAACTAAAAATTATTATATTATGAATATTGCATATCCTTCGATCAAAGCGCACATTACATCATGCGGGGGAAAATTAGTTTTAGGCGTGAGCAACAAATGTACTCGGTATAATGGAAACATCCTAAAGTGTAAGAATTTTATTTTATGATTAAGACTGACTTTTTCTTATCGAGCATTTTTTAGCGGAATGCCGCTTCTGATCGAACCAGTCTTAACGTTTTTGGCGAACAATAACACTAATACCAGGAACAAGAGAAAGCTACAGTTGTAAGTTGGACTGTCCCAAAATTCGCTAACGTCCCTCAATTGACGTACGCCGTCTCATTCAAATATTTTATTTGGTCGAGAATCTCACACAGATTCCGTGCATAATAATTACATTGTAGTTTATGAACCGAAACATTGTTTTCAGATAGCGATGGAAATATATCAGTCACATTTGGGACATTATTCAGGGACGATAAGTGTGCCAATCTATTTGAAGCTTTGGTCGGTACATTAAGAGCCGCAAAAAGGAAAAAGATTGTCGACTATGAAGGACAAATTCTACTTCAAGGACCGCATGACAATGTGCCGATTGTTTTATTACAAGAGTGACGTCAAGATAAACTAAAAAATAATAATTCATAAACCCCAAATCATTAGGAAATCTATATAAAGTGTGTAACCCTGCATACCTCGTTGATACAAGAGACATGCCTGGATGTGATGTCACATCTTACATATGCACTGAAAGCTTCCGAGCTCATGTATGAATGAACATATTATCATATATAAAGGACTGCAACGTTGCAATTTTATTGGCACTTATAGATTGGGATTTTAGCAACTTATTTTTACCAATTTTCATTTGTACTGCCCAATTGTTCACCATCCACCTTTGGAAGCATAGCTATTTTTTGTCGCGCTTAAAAGCACTGGTTAATAGCTTAGCCGACATGACTTTTTATAGTTACGTGCCCAGTATAAAAGTTTTTACCAAATAAACTATTTGATTTTGGTAAAGCACCAACTTATGAAAATAATTACTTTTATCGCGGTTTACCTATTGATTAGTTTCTATAAATAAGTCAGTCATTTTCCATTTCAATTATTTACATTGTGACAACTTGTAACTGAAATTTGTTTAATGATTCGAATAAATATTGCTTTATATTGCCGTTCTCGTTTACTCCATTTTGCCTCTCCAAAGCAATATTATTCTATTATTGGTTGGGATGAAAACGTAAGGCTAAATTTGTAACATCAGCAAGTTTTTTGTGATATTATTATTAAGGTTCACTTTTTTCAAAATCATCTATTTGATTGACCAGCTCACTCTTGGTGTAAGAAATATTCGATAATTCTTTGTGAACCTCACTCTGATCCGAAGAAGCTCATAGATGGAACCAACTGTTGACCCTGGGATGTCAAAGAGCTACTGTAGCACCACCAACTGCATTTTTGAGCGATAAACCTCCCAAACGGAACTGAACCGCCACGGTGATAGTATATTTAGTGATATCAACCCTGGGCGATGGTAATCTCCCACCACTTTTGTCCTGCTAGGCCGTTCTTGAATATTACATTGAAGAGCATTGGGCACAGATTCATAGACTTGACTTACTTTCGACCGTGCGGAGATCCTTAAGGCCGCAATACGCGTAAGTTGTCTTACCGATGCGTTGCATTAAGTTTCGGGTAATAAAATAAAAACGGCAATACACGCCAGCATTGCTTTGCTTTTATTCTTCTCACGTGCGTACAAAGCCGGAACGCAAAAATTAAGACGAGCACTTTGCGTTAGCTTTCATAGCAAACCGTTCTGTTTCAGCGGAAAACGTAAGGAAATGCATGCAGAGCACTGCGCTTGCGTGAAGTACAAGGGTAAAATAAAACAAATCTAGAAAAAACGCAACCTACGCCAACTTGTATTACGACCTTGACATGATGAGCAACGGACAAGTGCACTCACGATTTGGTCAAAGGCTGTTATTAAGATTTGCTCGACAGTTTGCTGATGCTTGTAGATGCTAGTATATGAAAAGCATAGGTTGAGATATCATTTTTATCCGATGACAAGTCTTAATTATGTGGCAAGGCTACCACAACTTCCAATTCCAAGTTTTTGGTGGAGGTTTTGGCCCATAACCTTTCATTCATTTTGATGTAGTTGCTAAGGAAGTGGTAACCAGTGGTTGCATGAACCACCGTTCGTCGACGAGGTAAACGACGTAAATGATACCCGTTTGATTCGAACCCGCGCCAGGACATTCGGTGATGCTTATCTTGAAGTTTTTTCATAACGCTTTTTTGTTTGGAATGCTGGAAGCAGTGCCTAAACGGAACCAAATAACAACCACTAAAGTTGCAAAGAGCTAGTACAAAAAGTTTGTTAACAAAAAATTCTTTAAGCGTAAGATATTCCAGACCATTTCTATACAGTTCCAAAAAATCTGGCACTGGGCGGGTGCAAAGAGGTCTTGACCCCATTCATAACGATATAAAAATCAAACCAAAACAATGAGCATTTATTTATGAGAATATTGGACGGAAACTACTTAAGGTCTTTAACATCCAATGTAATTTTGACATGATCGATCGAACTCCTCAGTAGACAGCGTCCTGGATAATCCAGTATGCTCTTTTCTTTTCCAATGACCATTGCGGACTCCAATAAGACCATCAGAATCGGACCGTAATTCGTTTATATCCCATGAACCTTACCCGATGATGACTTAACATATAAGGAATCAATATTCTGAATTCTTGTATGTATAATATGTGAACAGCTTTCACGCACAAAATGTATGCATATTTTCAAGATTCATATATTCATGGATTAGTTGGCTCTCATTTTCTATACGTCTCCAACTATCACCGCAAAAAATCGCTACCGGAACAAAACTAAAAAATTGAAATTTTAGCTCAATTATTGACCGTTGGTGGTTCATCAACAACAGCCCATTCTCCAAGCTCATTTTCGCCAAATTACCTTTTGTTGAGTATATGACACTGACGGTTCATCTGTGGCTTATGCTTAACAAAATAAAATTTATTATTGTGCTTAGCACTAGCGGGGGCAACCTAGCCATTATTCGACCTAGGTAAAGTAAAACGAATTTATTAAAAAAATAGGTAAAGTTTTATTAGGTAACCTAGTTTTCCTCTCAAAACTAGGAAGTATCTAAATTAAAAATCAGGCAAATTAGGTATTCGTCGTTTTGCTGCAAAACATTTTTACGACGAATATATGATTTACCTGGTTTTTCGTACTAGTTTGAACTACTTTTTGAACTAGGCAACTAGTTAACTTTTTAAAGTACATAGTTAAAAATTTACCTATTTTACCCAAATAATTAACTAGGTAAAACATCAAACTGAAAACTCGGTAAAAGGTAAATGTTAAACTATAGAAGAATCAGATAACCCTAAAACTAGATAAAAGTACTTCAGAAATATACTCGCTAAACCATGTAAAATAGGTAAACTCGGGACTGCTTCTATCTATTATTACCAACTCTACTTAGCACCTGAATTTGGTAGTATTTGAATAATAGATGGATAATTATTTTACTAGAATATCGAAGTAAATTGCAGTGACTAACCTCGCCGTTCTGAGAATTTTTCAATTTCTCTAACAATTTCTGGTAACAATTTCTCCACGTGCAGGGCTGAATGGAGGTTCTAATACGTCACATAAATATTTTAGACTATGAAAACACACAGAAATAAAAACAGAATAAGTATTTTTTAGTAATTTTATTGTTCAATGAATAATGCTAAATTCTCTTGTCGTTCGCAGTAACTACAGTAGTGCAGGAATAAATCGAGTCTATAAATATTCCCCAGGACTGAAATTTACTACCCATTTCCCATCCGCAACCTATCCATTTTACTATATTAATGAAGAAAGAAATATGATCGGTTTCTAACACAGAATATTTGTTTAATGTTTTTCTCTGCGTGCATCGTATTATTTCTATTAAATCGACTTTGTAAAACATTGCCCATTGACGGCCGTGTTATTGGATAAGAAAACCTACCAACCACGGATGTTGGTTAAATTTCTCTTTGAAGCGGTTAATTTTAGAATCGAATTAGAATTCGAATATGAAAAATCGAACGTTTGTATTGTTATCACCAAAAGATGATTCATCCTTCTGTTTGATTAAAGGATCAACCCAAGCTGAGGATACTTAACCGGAATTCATCGATGGATATATATATAAATATATATTATATAAATATTGGGTAATATTATTTGTCGGTTTCTTTGTAGATACATAAAAGATATGTTATCTTTACACAGAAGTTGAAAGCAAATTGGCAATGTATTATCTCTGTTCATGTATCGACAGGAGACGTATTTTTTCAAAAGAGGAATGCAGACTTCCACGGGCTGAATTCTTATCAAGTCGAGTTTGTATTTTGCCAAGTCAAGCCCGAGTCAAGTTATTTTGCTGTGACGACGCCATTCGAGTCAAGTCATTGAAAAAAGCTCGAGTGTGACGCGAGTCGAGTCATTTACTCAAGTCTCTCCAACTATGCTATCGATTAGGGATGAGCAAAACCGAAATTCTTTGAAATTCAAATCTGACTTGATCCCGGCTCCGTGGTTCAGTCAATTAGACGCGATCGTATTGTCCGGAAGGCCGATGGTTCAATGCTTGACCGTTTAACCACCGAGCGTGCTCTTCAGCAAGGCACTTCGCGAGTAGTTGTAACATAGAACAGATACACAGTTTCTACAAAGATCCGTGCCTAACTGCTGTTGGGTAAAGGCCCCGCGGTAGGTTAACGTACAGTCCATATCAAATAATAAAAACCTAAAAAAAACCTGACTGGGTTTAATTAATTTCGAACTTGGTTAATCATTTGTTTAAATAGCAAATGTTCCGTTTTACCCTTATTATTTGCGTCAATACCAAATTATTGGAGTTTATAGCTTGCATTTTATATGTAAAGTTGAAAAATTCTACCGTTTTCCAAGTTTTTATTTCTATGACCAATTTAAGATAGATTCGAATAATGTGCATTTCGAATCGATTTGAATTATCGAATTGATGTGCTTATCTCTATTAGCAATGCTCGGTAAAACAAGGAAAATTAGCGTACAAAGTACTCAATATTAATATTTTCTGTATTTTATAATACTGCGGCAGTTGATTGTTATTTCACGTCACCATTAATAAGTTAAGGGCCTCTGCTCCTAGAAACTGCACTCTTCAAAAACCTTGGGGGCTGGGACATACCCTCCCCGACTTTCATCTACGGCTTTGCCACCACGGTATCCCAGGAAAAAAACACATACGTTTCAGGTGGAATAAAATTCCAGATCTCACCGCGTTGAGTATGTTTTTGTCCCATAGGCTAAGTCCATAATCATACATGAATTTTTTTTTTTCACAATACTACCAACGGCTATTTTTTTATTACTTTGCTATATTTTAAAATTTTTTACTTATGAAGCGTGATACGCATTATGATGCTATTTTATCCTTATTAAATATCATGGATTTATACGGTGCCGGTAGAGTATGATGAAATGTTTGGCCACCAGATATTACCAGAAGTTATTGATGAAATTAAAAATTTCGGAATAAAAGGTGAACGGATTATTTTTTTTTCACAAATATGTTTCACTCAGACGATGATAAGAGTGGAAAGTCAATGGCATCCTTAGTAATAACCATTCCGAATTGTTATAGTAAAATTTTATAGACAGATGTAAAAAAGCGATTGAGCGAAGGAGTGAACAGAAATATGAAAATTCCGTTTTATTTGGCTATTTTTATTTTTATTATTGATTCATGGTTGAATCGAAGCAACTGTTCGTCAAAACGATTTGAATCACCAAATTAAATTGCTCGGCTTTATTCACCGAACCTAGTTTATTTTATATTCTTGAATGTCAGATCAACTTTGCCAGAATTTCTACATTGTAAACAAAAATCAGGAAAACCACCTAACTTTGACTGTAATTTTACCCAGTGTAGTTGAAAATAAAACCGCAACGTTTTCCTCACTGACCTTCGGTCTATCAACAATCAATAATTGGTCGAAATATGAAAAACTATAATGTCTTAATTTTTATAAAAATACTGAAAATGAACGGTAAATTTGCTGTACTCTTGCCACATTATTTGCTATCTATTAGAACAGTAAAAGTTTCTAACAGTGCTAGCTTCAGAAAGACTCAAAATATTCCAAAAAAATTATTATTATAAACTTGCCTGCCAATTTAGGGGCTGGGAATAACCGAATCAGTTTTTATGGCCACCTCTTCGAGTGGATCACCCTGACCAAGGTCCTCTACCAGCGGTCACTTATCGACAGACGGGGTTAGAATTGCAGAAAAGATATGATCTTTTCTTTTTCGGATTGCCTACCCAAGTTATTACACTCTGGGTTGAGTGGTGGGCATGGATTGACTAGTCGGAGTTGCCGGGACTCGAACTCGAAATCTTCAACCAGCGATACAAACATGTTTAACCGCATTTGGAAATTGAATCTGATTCGAACATTTTTTTCGAGTCGGATCGAATCCTTAATTTCATATGAATAACAAACATCCCATTTTATCTATTACTAATTATCTCCATTATAAAAATCATGGAGTTTATAGTTACGAAATAGTAATGTTGGCGCACCAAAAGACAATGTATTTTCAATTCATTGTCCATAAGAGGAAAAAGCTACATATTTTAAAAACATGATTCAATCGATTTTGTCAAAGCCGAAAAAACGATACCAGTTTTTCGTTAGAAATGTAAATTCTACTTTGTTCAACAAGTTTTTGTTCCTATGAACGATTCAGATAGTGACGGGAGAAATCTTCATTCATTTTTTTAAGTTTCTTTAAACCACTCTGGAATAAAATTTCTTCTTATTTCATATTTTTAGACGAGTTTGGCACACGTATACTGTTCATGGTTTTATGTCAGAGATCACAATTTGGTCCAACAAAAGGAGCCATTCCATCTGCTTTACTGGTCGGCGAACATATCGGCAAAATTCGCTACCAATGAGAATATCTCACAAGAGGACGTGACGAAGAGACAAAGATTATTCTATCAGAGCATGATTTTGAGATAGGATATAGTTGAAAAATAAGAATTCTTTAACTTGGACAACTGATGCATTTGAATATGTGTGAATAGAATAAACATTTTGTGTTGTATATTTTTTTATGAGTAATTTATGAGCTCAAGAATTTCCTTTTGCCATATGACAAATCAGTTAGCCGTAAGTCGAGTGGTTTACGTAAAAACTTATTCTAGTGAGATAAGAGAGGAAAGTTATGACGAACACATATCAGTTTAATATTTGTTGATATGAACAGAGTGAATCGACGTCCTGATCGTTCGCGAACAACTAGGTTCAACACCCTCGATCGGTGTTGAGACGGTCTCGCATTTCAAACCACTAGAATTTTAAGCAGCAAGATAGTACTTTCACTGACTAAGTTACGGATAAATATTTGTATTGTATCGCTGTCAGAAATTTTTTGTACATACATACCTTTATTGGGCGCGAGGCAAAAATAACGGGCACTCATCGGACTGGGCCACCACGGTAAAATGCAGTAATGAAAAAACAATCTATCATGTCCTTGTTTACTTTATTCGCCTCTCCCGACATGTAGGAATCAAGCCAGGACTATTCTAAGCCTCTTACTTACAGGTTAATTAAAATGGGTTTTTTTGTTTAGTCAGATTTGTCTTAAAAGGTTTCTGATAAGTACAAGTATAATGTTTGCCGAATTATTCATCAATCACAATTCATCATGGACAACAATGCAATTTCCTTCGCTTCGCTAGCTGGCAAACATTTCGACTAAATTCACTACGAAGAAGACTAATTATCTTCTACAAAAATGACGCGATGGTGAAGAAATTATTATTATTACTGAAGAATTTGGTACCTGATATGTGAAACTGTCAT